>CM066032.1:1776371740-1777571740 GCA_033557465.1 Ichthyophis bannanicus
TCCGGGGCTAAGGGGGGTGCGCTCTATGGCCCGGCTCTACCCGTTGCCAGAGGGGGAAAAGGAGTTACTCCGTTCCCCCAAGGTAGATGCGGCAGTGGCTGCGGTCATGAAAAAGACCACTATTTTGATTGAGGGCAGCACGGCACTCAAGGATACTCAGGATAGGAAAGTGGACGCGCTGCTCAAGCAGGCGTTCAACCTTAGTGCCCTGGCTCCTCCAGGCATCTGTCTGTGGGGCCTGGGTAGCCCGTGCGTGCTTGCTTGCATTGGTCACAGCAGCTTCAGCTGACTGGTGCTCCTCTGGTGGAGTTCGGCCGGTGAGGCAGCAGAGATTGAGTCTGGGGCTGCCTTCTTGGCAGATAGCCAGTATGATCTGGTCAGGAGCCTGGCGAAGAACATGGTGTCGGTCAGGTGGCAGCCCGCTGCTATCTTTGGCTGCGCAATTGGGCTGACGACAGTTCCTCCAAAGCCCGGCTCAGTAGGCTCCCCTTTAAGGGGAAGCTTCTCTTTGGCGAGGACCTGGGACAAGTTGGTCAAAGATTTGGGGAAGTTCTAAGGGAGGTAGGTTTCCAGAGGATAAGCCTAAGCAGACCCGTCTTCCTGCCCCATCGCGACCTCAACCTTGAGAGTCACGTAGGTTTCGGGGTTTCCGGTCTGTCCCCTTTAAGAGGGGTCGCTTTCGCCTCGAGGGGGCAGGGCTTTCGGGGATTCCGGGGAGCTGGGAAGGGGTTTGGAGCCTCTTCCTCAGGCTCAGGTCCCAAGAAACCGCAATGAAACAACGGGGGCCCAGGCAGGGGGTTCTGCCGGTTGGGGGACGTCTACGGCAGTTCTTCCCAGCTTGGGCCCGGGTCATGTCAACCAATGTGTCTTAGAAGTTGTTCGGGAGAGGCTACGCTCTCGAATTCGCAAGGCCCGTCCCTCCTTGCTTTGTTCGCTTCCCGTGCAAGTCTCTGGCCAAGCGGGCAGCCATACGAGAGATGCTGGCGTGCCTAAGGGAATTAGGAGCGTGTAGTGCCGGTGCCCTTAGACCAACAAGGTTGTGGTCGATACTCGATCTACTTTGTGATGCCCAAAAAGGAGGGGACCTTTCGGCCCATCCTCGATTTAAAGGGCATCAATCATTGCCTCAGGGTACCGCACTTCTGAATGGAGATGCTGAAGTCTGTCGTGGTGGCGGTGCGACAGGGAGAATTTCTGACTTCTCTAGATCTTACAGAGGCATATTTGCATATTCCGGTACGCCAGGCACATCAACAGTTCCTGCGGTTTGCGGTCCTGGAGGGTCACTTCCAGTTTCAAGCATTGCCGTTCGGCCTCGCAACAGCTCCGCGCACCTTCGCCAAGGTGAAGGTGGTAGTGGTGGCGGCTCTGCGCAAGGAGGGGATACTAGTCCATCCCTACCTCGACGGACTGGATTGATTCGAGTGAAGTCTGTAGAAGAGAGTTGGTCGGCGACCCCCGTCCCGACTTGCGTTACCTTCTCCTAAGAAGTTTGGGTTGGGTGATTCAGCTTGGAGAAGAGCCAAGTTGACGGCCATTCACAGAAACTCGACTATCCCTCTGGGAGCGACCGTTTCGATACGGCAAACGGGGTCGCCGTTTCTCCTTACCGGACGGCTGAAGGGCGGCAACGATCTGAGGAAGATCTTCTGGCTTCAGTTCTTGGCCATCTGAAAAGAACCCTCGGCTTGGCATTTACCTTCAGTTCCTTGGGGGACCATGGCGGCCACTATAGGAGCTGGTGCCTTGGGCCAGGGCTCACATGGCGTCCTCTACAGTGGGCCCTTACTCCGGCACTGGTCTCATCAGCGTCAGTCCATGTCCGTCGTCTCTTCCCTGTCCACTCGAGACCAAGACAGCATTACAGTGCTGGCTTCGCACGGAGAACCTGAGCCGCGGTATGCCGCTCGAGACCTCCATTGTGATTCCAGTTGACAATGGATGCCTCTCTAGCCGGCGTGGGGGGGGCTCATTGCGAGGGTCAGTTCTCCTAGGGGCCTCTGGGAGTCTCAGGAGTCTCAGTGGTCGATCAATCGGTTGGAGTTACGGGCAGTGGCCCTAGTCCTTAGGGCGTTTCAACCGCTAGTGCTGCTGAAGGGCGTATGGGTGCTGTCCCAACAACATGTGGCGGTGGCTTACATCAACCGTCAGGGCAGCATGAGCAGTCCTCCCTTGGAGGAAGTAGGCAGAGAGTCCTTTTGCTCTGGGCCGAGACTCATCTGCCGGCTTTGGTGCCTGTGCGCACGTGGTTGGAGTGGAAGCAATGTTAACGGCGGACTTTCTGAGCAGAAAACTAGGTGGCTCACGGCGAGTGGGTTCTCTGCCAAGAGGTCTTCTGAACAGCATTGTTGTGCCGCTGGGGGTCCCCAGTGATGTATCTCCTGGTGAGTTACGAGTCGGCCAAGGCGCCGCGGTTCTTCAAGCCGAATAAAGGAGAGGATGTCGGAGTCTTTGGTACGCCCTGGTGCAAGAAGTGGCCATCCCGAAGGCCTTCTATACATTTCCCCTCCAATAGGGCGCTCCATAGGCAGGACTCTCCATCGATAGAGGCACATCCAGGGCGGGTGGTCTTCTCATATAAGGCCGCAGATTGGCCGCTCTGTGGCCCTTAGTATGCTGACCTCAAACGTCTGTTGGCAGACCGGGCCGTGGCGCCTGCCGGTGAGTGAGGATCTGCTGTCACAAGGGCCTCTCCACATGCCGCAGGTGGATCCTTCTCGCTTATACTGTCCGTGCTATTGAAAGGGCGCATTCTGTTGAAGCGCGGTTTCTCTAAGGCAGTAATTACTACCTTGCTGAGTTCCCATAAGAGGTTGACCTCTCTATCTTATGTGAGGGTCTGGCGTATCTTTGAGGGATGGTTGGCTATCGGCAGAAGAGACCCCTGTCTGTATCTATTCCGGAAGTTTGGGATTTCTTGGCAGGCATAGTTTCGATAAGGGTATTGAGGCCAGTTCTCTGCTTGTGCAGTTGGCAGCTATATCATGTTACAGAGGTAAGGTTCTGGGAAGGTCCATGGTGGAGCATACCGAGGTATCTTAGATTATCCGGGCGGTTCGGCGGCTGCATCCTCAGCTGCGGTCGCTGGTTCCTCCTTAGTATCTCAACCTTTTGTTGTATGCCCTGGTTGGGGGTCCTTTCGAGCCTTTCAAGCGAGCGTCTTTTAAGGACATGACCCTTAAGACAGTATTTTTGGTAGCCAGTTTTTTCTGGCAGGCGTATTTCCGAGCTTCAGGCCCCCTTTTCGTCCGCCGTTTCCTGTCTTTCTTCAGGAAGAAGGTTGTTCTCCGGACGGTTCCTTCGTTCTTGCCCAAGGTGATTTCATCCTTTCATGTGAATCAGTCAGTGTCCCCTCCCTTCCTTCCCGGGGATGGATCAGGGAGGAGACGATGCTCGGTTGCCGTTTGGTTGGATGTCCGACGAGTCTTGCGACACTATCTCAGGCGGACGTCTCCCTTTTGCAAGTTGGAAAGGCTGTTTGTGTTTGCCGGTCCACAGAAAGGTGAGGCGGCGTCGAAAGCGTCCCTATTCAGATGGATCAAGGAAGCTATTGCTTCGGCCTATAAAGGGAAAGCAGGTGCCGGTGGGGCTCCGGGCTCATTCCCAACTCAAGCGCAGAATTTAGCTTGGTTCCTCTCCGCTGGGACCATTTTTGTAGGGAGTTTTGTAGGGCGGCCTCTTGGGCCTCGCTCCATTACGGTTGGATGTTCACGCCGCGCGGGAGATGCGGGGGGGGGGGGGTTGGAGGTTCAGTACTTCGATCCAGTCCTTGCAGGCCCCTCCCAGGCTTGAACTGCTCTTTTACATCCCAGAACACAGGGACTGGACTGGAGAGACGCTAAGGAAAGAGTAATTAGGCCTTACCTGCTAATTAGCGTTCCTAAAGGAACTCCAGTCCAGTCCCTTTATCCCACCCAATACCAGAGAGTTTTTTTCTTTGTTTCCTAACAGGCCATCACGTCCTGAAGTGACAGATGGTTTGAAGGGCTGCGGTGGGATTCCGGTGGCGGGGCAGCGTGGATGTGCGAGGTGCCTGGAGTGACGGCAATTACGGGCTCAGGTAAGCTTCCTCTCCCAGGGGGATGGGGTGGAATGTCCTTTCCCAGGGAGGGGGGAGAAATTGATTTTTTTTCTGGCTTGTTCGTGTTCAATTTGTTGTAGTGTTTTCAGATGTTGTAGTGTTTGCATTAGTTGTCTCTCCTTTGAGTCTGCTTTGTCAGTAGGATCTGATGCTGGTAGGTGGAGCCAGTCCTTATATACCCTAGGGGAAGCAGAGGAAAAAAAATGAGAAGATGCTTAGTCTCCCAGCTGCTGGAAGGGGGGCACAACCAAGAACACAGGGACTGGACTGGAGTTCCTTCAGGAACGCTAATTAGCAGGTAAGGCCTCAATTACTCTTTATTTGTAAACCGCAATTGATCTTTGGAAATTGTGGTATAGAAATTGTAACAAATAAATAAATGAGAAATCAGTCATTGAAAGATATGGCTCTATGGATATAGATTAAAGATGGGAAGTAAATAATTTTTAAATTCTGGACATTTGTGAAAAACCTGGTTATTTAAACAATGGCTTGATAAAATAGGTTGTAAATGAACTATTTGAGTGATTTGTGAGGTCATTCTGATCGAAAGATATCTTATTTATTTAAAATTATTTATATCAGTCTTTCTACCATTCAAGACAGTTTACATGAAACAAAATTTGTAACAGTGTAGGATACAACTGTTGTACAGAGAACAAGAACTTGGAATATTATTAACATTCAACAAATTATGTACTTAAGCCAGAAAGGTGGCAACTATGTACAGAGAACGAGGCGAGGAGGGCTGAGGGTACGCGTTTCAAGGGGGAGGGGACAGGGGATCACTGTGTAGGGGGGAATTCTGAATACTTGTATGGCGTGGTAGAAGAAGCATCTGACGTGGTTAATGATGGTGTACTCTAGGTCACATTTGACCACGGGTGATATGTTGAGGATGGGTTAAGGTATTCGTGGAAGAGGAAGGTTCTAAGTTTATTCCGAAAGTCTGAGTGGTCAGTACATCCTCTCAAGTTGGGTGGGAGAGAGCGTTCCATACAGAAGGGGTGAAGAGGAAGAATAGGTATATGGCCTTAGTCTTGGTTTTGGTTAATATGAAGAAGATGGGGAAGATGTATGTGAGACCTGATTTGTCTGTCTCTACTATTTTTGAATTTAGTTTTAATAGGTTAGTTAGGATGTTTTTTTATTAGAGAAATTATGTCATGCAGTATTATTTTAATATTTGTGCCTATTCCATATCGTCCTGCTAGACCAGTTCAGACTAGTGCTTTGTGTCCCTCTACAGCAAATGTGGAGGACAGAAATCTTCCAGATGCTTCTGTGTAGAATTCCGTAAAATGCTCAAAACCTTCCTTCTTTCCAAATACTACCCACTACCCCTTAAACTCCAGAACCCCTCCAAACCCCTAATCAACCCCGTTAATCCAACAAAACCTCTCCTCCCCCACCCCCAACTACATATCAATTCTTCTAATCCCTCTATTAATGTAAATAATTCTGTTCAAATGTTAAACGATTGTTAAAACTATTATTGTTCCATTGTAAAACAGCTATTGCCTCGCTGTTATTTTGTTTGTTGTAAGCCGTTTTGAATTGGAGAAAAAAGTATATACAAAACTTTAAATAAATAAGTATATCATATCATCATGCCTTATCAGCTAGAATCCCTAGAGGGAGCCTTCAGTAATGCCCTGTCTCCAGCTGATGGTGGATGCAAGTTTTCAGCTCTGTGAAAATCTGTGAGAATACAAGGAAAATGTTTGAGAGAAAAAGATTGAGTTTGTTGGTGAACAACCTTCCTTGCAGTGGATTTCTCACTGGAGCACAGAATGAGAGGCTCCACTAGAGTCTTTTCAGCTGCCTTAGGAGGAGGGAAATTGGTTCAGCTCCCTGCCTTTATCAGGTTAAGAACACGTTGAGCAACCTGAAGAATGAAAAGGAGTTTTGGAAGATTCTTCAAGCCTCATACAACTTCAGTGCCCACTCCCTCCTCCTTCCCCCTGCTCTCTCTTGAAGATTTGAAGAGAGCTTTTCAGAGGTATGTGACTGCCAGTCTGGCAATAGGGGAGTAGCCCTTAGCCCGGTATGGTTTTTATTGCCTTGGGCTCCCTGGAAGTGAGTCTCAAAAACTAAACCTGTCTGTCTTGTTCATGGAGCCTCCTGACCTTGCCCGTTGCCAGAGCATTGTCAAGTTTGGGCTGTTGAGAGCTTCTGTTGGTAAAGCCGCAATATTTTTCCATCTTGCTTAACTGTCTGTGTGCTTTGCCATGCCCTTTCCTCACTTCTCTAGGTATGCACAGTGTCTGTGCAGCCCTAGTGTGCGCAGCTTTGTCTGCGGTCCCTGTGAGTGGAGCTCTTGTTTGCCCCATTCCTTTTAGTGCAGCTCTTGGTTCATGCAGCTAGCATGAATGGTCCTGTCTGTGTAGATTTGGCATGCGATGCAGCACGCCGACTTAGCATACCTTCAGCTTATATTGCCTAACTGCGTGTAGCTGTGGAGATTCATATGTCACCTTTGAAGAAGCGCTGCCTGGTTTGCAGAAAGCAGAGAGTCTTGTTGCTGGATTCTGGTATCTGTTCTTGCATGAAGGCTTTGTATGCACCCTTAGAAGAATTTGTGTCTCCCTTTTGCAACCGGGAGACACGAGTGCTCTGACCTTATCTTTGTTGCCGTTGACAGCTGACAGTGCCTTGAAAAAGAATGATTGTCAGGGTTACCATCTCTGTGCTCTCTCCTCTGCTAGCTCCCCTTTATGTAAGGGGTCATTGCCTGATCGCCTGCTGTTCCCCCCCCCCCCTCATGGAGGGGTCATCTGGCCAGTGGAAAGCTCTCAGGTTCTGGGTTGTCCTCCCAGGAGTTCTTTCCCTTTATTCAGCAAGCCTGGTCTTTCTGGTATGGCAACATGGATCCTGGAGCCTCCAGGTCCTCTCGATCTCTTTTTGCATGCTTGGAGGAGGGACAGCAGATGAGTCTAAGTACACTTGGCGATGGTTGGAGTCTAGAGATTCAAATGGACTGTCGTTAAGCCGAGATCCAGAGTCCAGTCTCAGTGTTTTGGGTGCTGATTCCAGCTTGGAGGATGAATTGTCCTCTCAATTTGAAGATCACGGGTTCAGTACTATTCATCTGTTCAAGAAGGATGAACTGGCGTCCCTGATTGCTCAGGTATCCTCTGCCTTACGTTTGATAAGACACTCCAGTGACTAGACAACGGCTGGAGATTCACCCCCTCATGCAGGGGGGTTGGGAGTTAAGGACTGCTTTTCACTTTCTAGAGGTTATCAAGAGTATAATACACTCGGAGTGGGACTTGCCCAACTCACCAGTGAAGGGGCTGAAAGTTTACAGGAGGACTACACAGAGTAGCTTAATATACCAAGAGCGGATGCACAAATTGCAGCAGTTATGAAGCGCATCACCATCCTGGTGAAGGATGGAACGGCCTTGAAGGATCCTGGATCATAAGGTGGACGCTATTTTGAAGAATCAGTATGTGGCCTCTGCCGTTATTGTTCATTTAGCGGTGAGTGCAGGTCTATCGACTCACTGAAGCTCTGCTCCATTAGATTCAGCCTCTTGTGCCAGAGGATATTATGCCTTTTTGTCAAATGCTGCGTATGATCTCATCGCTTGATGTCTAAAGACCTTGCTCTGCCGACTGTGGTGTGATTAGATATGGCTCCACCATCGGGCAGCAGATTCATCTTCCAAGTCCAGATTGACTCAGATTGCCTTTAAAGGAAAGCTCTTGTTTGGGGCAGACTTGGAGAAGCTGGTTAAAGACTTTGATGAGTGCAAACCTCATCACCTCCCAGAGGATAGGCCAAGAGGGCTTGGGAGGCATATAGGTGCATCTTCCTCTTCAACATACGCCTGTGTTTCTCCCACATGCTATTCGGACTCTTCTGACTCCCGGGACTTCCGTAGATACAGCTCTGCAAAATCCTCCTTTTCCTACTCTTTTGGGATCTGGTCTCAGACTCAACCCTTTTATGGACCTCAAGGGTCTCGGACTCCCAACACCTTCAGAGGTGTCTTCTCCCATCTGGTGCAATGACGGCTTGGGGGCCTATTCTAGGATGCCCCAAGTGGGTAGCAGGTGCCGCCTTTTCTTCTACGAGTGGGACCCGGATCACTAAGGATTGCAGGGTGTGAGATACCGTTCGGCATGGCTGTGTTCTGAAATGCAGATAGCCTATTCTGGACACGGTCATTACTTCTTGCGGCTCCATGGCCAAGAGAGCTGCAGCTATGGGTGGTGATCGTAGTTCCCACTGTTGACCAGTTCCAGCACCGATACTCTTATCTACTTTGTGGTGCCAAAAGAAGACTATTCCTTTCGGCTAATCCGCAACCTCAAGAGAGTCGGTGCTCACCTGCAACTTGTCAGACGGCTGCCTGGGTGAGAATTTTCACAGTCTTGGCAAGTGCATATATCTATGTGATTTGCAAGGTATTGTGGGCAATGTAGTTCATTCACACCAGACACAGCTGCTGACAATAATTTAGTTGTGCTCTTGGGTAAAGCCAATAAGATATTTATTTATGGGGTTATTTCTCCCAACACAGATATGCTTGGTAGCACATAAATTAGGTTACTTGCTTTCAGTGTTAACTTGGAAAAACAAAGTCAAAATCAGGAAAACAACAAATGAAAAGCTACAAAGCAAGAAACAAACTGTTCTTTTCAGGTTAACTTCTGATTACTTCCCACATAGATACAGAAGTGATTCTCTCCTAGCTCACAAGCAATTAGGTAAGGCTTAATTGCTAGCAGTCACCAGCTGAAACCCCTTAGCTGGCTTGCTTTCTACTGTGTGGGTCAAATCCTGCTTCAGGAGCTTTTCTGAGTAGATTAAAGAACAAATTTGTATTTCTTTGTGATGGTTGCTGTACTTTATAACAGAAAGTTACCAACGGAGTTTAGATAGAGAGCAGTCCATATAAACAGGATCCTCATCTGCTATTATTCCCCCTTGTTCAACAAGCATGGGTTCAATATCATGGATTGGCACAGATGAATCTCTCAATGGAGCATTTTCAGGAGAATACTTGTTTCCCTGCTGTCTTTCAAGGTTATAGCTAGGGCATAGATCAGTGTTCATACCTGAGCTTCCATTGCTGCTAGAGTTCCTCTCTATATAGCCTGGCCAGTATGTAGTCCAGTTCTTATGTCCAGCCTTCCAGTCCAGATCCCTGGACACTGGATCTCTCTTCACATACCTTCTGGCACAGGTCTTAGGGTCCCTTCCATGTGCAGCCGTCTCCCTCACAGGTAGCCTCTGGTGATTCCTAGCTCTGCAGCACCATTCCTCTGGCTTTCCCCAGTCCAATGGTGTATGCTGGCCCTTGGAATACCTCCCAGTATACGTACTGCTTTGGACTCTTCTAGACCTCTCAAAGGCTTTTCTCTTCCTTCTTCCAAAGGGTCTCTTTCCCTCTCTGTCCGTCCGGTTTGGCTTCTGCTTCTGATGATCCTTCAGATGAAACTGATGATCAAACTCAAGCTGATTCTCAGGATACTGAGGACAGTTCTCTGGATATCCAAGGTGATCATGAAGATGGTCATCTGTAGAATAAACTCTACTCTTATTCTGCTTAGATGAGTGCTCCTCCCTAACACAGCACAGCTGTGCTGAATCAGGCCCTGCCCTTTGAGATGAGTGTTTAGGGATTACCTCATAGCCCTCCTGATTGAACACATGTTTCCCCACTTCAGCTCCTCTAATGGCTGTTGGAAACCTGGTGCATTCTGGGACTGGTAGTCTTTTATGGCAAAATTCTGTTTTCTTATTTCTACCAGAACTGACAGGTTGCTTGTTCAGAGTCACTTCACCTTTTCTATAGCTCCTTCCTGAGCTATGATAAGCTTCCTTATCACAAACTTCTGTTTGGAGAACCTGCAGTCAGGTGATGCACCACGGAGAGTTTCTTGCCACTCTGGACTTAGCAGAGGCTTACTTCCTCATCCCTTTCTGAGATGATCAATGACGCTTTCTTCATTTTGTTGTTCTTGGCTCTTATTTTCAGTTGGCCACTCATCTCTTTGGCCTCTCCACCACCCTAAGGATGTTTTTGAAAGTGATGGTGGTGTCAGCTTCTGCGCAGAAGCGCTAGGAGATCTGTGTTCCTCCATATCGGGATGACTAACTCATTGGGGCTAGGTTGCAGTCCTGAAGCATCGTGGGTAGTGTAGTGTTCACAGATGATGTGGTTCAGTATTAGGACTAGGGCTGATAGTCCATTCAAAAGCGAGGGTCTTAGACTTAAGGAAAACTAACTTTGTCAAGATGAGACAATACCTCAAGGAGTCGTTAACGGGATGGGAAACAGCTGGGGGATGTAAAAAAAGCAATGGGCAAAACTGAAAGGATATATTTTAAGAACAACTAATCCTTTTGTTAGAAAGGTAAATACATATAAAATAAAAGGAGACCACTATAGTTCTCAAAAGAAATAGCTGAAAAGGTGAAGAGAGAGAGGATGGCCTTCATAAAATACAAGAGATTACAGAAAGACGACTACTACTGCTACTATTGAACATTTGTATAGCGCTACAAGCAGCGCTGCACAGACACATGTAAAAGACTGTCCCTGCTCATCAAAGCTTACTTTCTAGTCAAGACAGACAACACAGTAGTTGTAGACATGGGATACGCCTGGCGGGGGGGGGGGGGTTGTTAAGGAAACACAAAGGTGAATCAAGATCTAAAAGCAGCAGCGAAGAGGTGAGTTTTCAACCTGGATTTGAAAAGGGTCAGAGAAGGTGCCTGACGTACAGATTCAGGTAGTTTGTCCTAGGCATAAGGAGCAGCAAGGTGAAAGGAGCAAAGTCTGGAGTTAACAATATAAGAGAAGGGCACAGGCGGAAGCAATTTGCCAGAAGAGTGGAGTTCCTGAGGATGGGTGTAGGGAGAGAGAAGAGAGTAAAGGTAGTGAGGAGCTGCAGAGTGAATGCTTTATAGGTCAGCAGGAGAAGTTTGAACTGGATGTGGAAATGGATAGGGAGCCAATGAAGTGACTTGAGAAGAGAGGTAATATGAGCAAGACAAGGTTAGCAGAGGATTAGCCCTGCAGTAGTGCGTTAAACAGATTGAAGGGGAGAGAGATGACTCAGAAGGAGACCAGGAAGAAGTAGGTTTCAATTGTCTAGACAGGAAGCGACTAAGGAGTGGATAAGTTTCTTACAGGCCGATGCAGAAAACTGGTGCTAGACGCGCACTGAGGATGACTTTAACACTGCTCAACAATGCACACATTTTAACATCGGATGCTGTAAAGATGGGGCATGTGCTCATCTCCAATCCACCCATAACTCTGCATTTTTCTTTGCTGGCCCTGCCCTATGGAACTCCCTCCCCACCTCCCTCCGTCTGGAAGAAAACTATTGCTCCTTCAAGGCTCAGCTCAAGACTCATTTTTTTCAACAAAGCTTTTGACTTACCCACTGCCCATGTTTAACCATGAGTGCTCCTCTCTAACAGTCCGGTTCAATATTTATGCGTGTTTGTTTCCCCAGTCTCTCGTTTCCTGTTTTGTCTTATGTGCTCCTCTCTCCTAGTCATGTTCAATGTGTAGCTTTTGTATGCTTGCTCCATCTCTTGCTTGCTCTGTCTCTTGTTTTCTGTTTGTCCTGTATTCTCCTCTCTCCTAATCACGTTTAATGTGCAGCCTTTGTGTGTTTGCTCTGTCTCTCGCTTTCCTGTCTACCAATGTAACTTCCTCTTCCTTTTGGTGCCCATGGCCCACTTCTATATTGTTTGAGTTTGTAAACCGCCTTGCTTTTACCTGAAAGGCGGTATATCAAGTGAAATCAGCAACGACATGCAAATGACCCCCGTGTTAACTGTGCGCATGCAAATGAGCCATCAAAGTGTTAAACTGTAACTGAAAACCAAACACATTTGCGCAAGAAGTCTGCGCTAATTTGGCTTGCTGTATGGGCACCACGTGGCTAATTTACATAGCAGCTCAGACAGTATTTTGGTGGCATTGGGGGATGATTGTGGCATCGGGAAAAGCCTCCGATACCATCAAAATACTGTCGGGCGGGGGGGTGGGGGGGGGGGCGTTCCCTACAATAAAATTATCCTTGATGTACTAGTGGCACCTATCCCCTACATAAAAGTTTGTTTGTTTGTTTATTTTATTTATTTAACTTCTCTTATATACCGCGCTATTACAATATCAGTGCGGTTTACAATAAAACAACATATTACTATGTGGACGTGCCACATAGAATTTACATTGAACATGTAAAAGATGAACCTAGTGGTCTAGTGGTCCTTTTCCCTCAGCCCCCACCCCCACCCCATTAAATAAAAAAGCAAACTCTGGTGGTCTGGCGGCCCCCAAATGCACCTAAGCGGGAGCGCTGCCTATGCGTTCCTGCTCTGCGTCGGCCATTGTCCAAAATGGCGGTGTCTGGCCCCGCATGATGCATCCTGGGATGCACCGGGTGAGGTCAGACTGCCAAATAAAGCATAATCTAGTTTATATGGCAGTCTGACCTCACCCGGTGCATCCCAGGATGCATCATGCGGGGCCAGACACCGCCATTTTGGACAATGGCCGACGCAGAGCGGGAGTGCATAGGCAGCGCTCCCGCTTAGGTGCATTTGGGGGCCACCAGATAGGGGCCTGTAGACCACCAGGTTTTGCTTTTTTATTTAATGGGGGTAGAATTGGAGGAAAGGGGCCACTGGACCACCAGGTTTTGTTTTTTATTTAATTGGGGGGGGGGGGGGAAGAGGTCACTAGACCACCAGGGTCTTTTTTTTATTTAGGGGGAAAGGGCCACTAAACCACCAGGTTCTTCTTTTATTTAGGGGGAAGGGGCCACTAGACCACCAGGGATAATTTTATTGTCGGGCACGGCCCCTCCACAGTATTTTGATGGCATCGGGGGCCTTTCCCGATGCCATCAAAGTACTATTGGGGTTGGGATAGGGGCCGCTGCACCACCAGAGATGATTTTATTGTTGGGCATGGCCCCTGACAGTATTTTGATGGCATGATCATCCCCCAATGCCATCAAAATACTGTCGGGGTGGGATTGGGGCTGCTAGACCACTAGGGATCATTTTATTGTGGGGCACAGACCCCAGCAGTATTTTGATGGCATCGGGGGCCTTTCCCGGTGCCATCAAAATACTGTCGGGGGCATGCGTTAGACATATCTCCAGGAACAAGCAGGAATGAGTCCTCACATATGGGTATGTCGGTACCGACAGAGCCTGAGCGGGAAAGCTCCCCAGCTTCCCAGAAGGAAAGCTTTTGGGGCCTCCCACTGCGCATGCGCGCTGCCTTCCCGCCTTCCTGACCAACTCTCCTCAGTTCTTCTTTTTCCGCGGAGCCAGCAGGTCGTGTTCCTGTCACCGCTGAAGAAGTTCTTATTTTAATTTGTTTCTTTGGCCGCGTGTCTGCCTTCCCCGATTCCGGACCGGTACCGCCGGTCTTTTTTCTTTATTTCTTTAAAAAAAAAAAAAAAAAAATCTTATTTTTCCCCACTTGGTGTGTTTGTCCTGTGAGGCCTCTAGGCCTTCACAGAATTCTCCCTCATGGAGAAACCAGCCTCTGGTTTTAAAAAATGCACCAAGTGTAGCGGTACTATTTCAGTCACAGACACCCATGAATGGTGTCTTAAATGTTTGGGGCCTGACCACTCCATTCCGGATTGCCTATCCTGTTCTTTGATGTCTAAACGTGGCTTACAAAACCGAGCAGCCAAGTTTCACATGCTGTTTTCTACAGATACTCCAGCATCGACATCTTCCAGGTCTTCCTCTCCTGATGGATCTCAGGTAACCAAACATTCCTCTGGCAGGTCCTCAAAGGGCAAATCTCCCTCTAAGTTTCGAGATGCCCCCGGGCTTGACCCTGAGGACCCTGCCCCAGCCAAACAACCCCGGCGGGAAGCTCCGGCTTCCAAAGCTCCTCCTATGGGGTTACAGGTTGACATCGATGGCACGGCCTCGACCGATCACCTGTTAGACTGCTCTGGGGTACCGGCTCAATCTTCCGGTACCGACATCCAGACAGTCGTGGCGTCTATGGATCATACAGTTCAATCCATGCAGCAGGCCATACTGGCTTTTATTAGAGCTGCGACGCCCTCGGTACCACAGCCAGCGGTACCGACTCCGGTTCCGGTACCACAACCGATACCGATACCCAGGGCATCCACATCGACCAGGATACCGATTCCGGTTCCCGGTTCTGGGGTTTTTCCCGATACCGATCCGGTACCGGGTACCCCCGATGTGGATACCGGTCACCCCCGATGTGGATACCGGTCGATATGCTTATCGATCCCTGGAAGCAAATAGACGATACTTCGAGTCTTCTGATGATTCTGATTAATCAGATGACTCCGCTGAAGTATCTCTTACTCTTCCTGAAGAGCCCTCTTCTCCAAAGAGGAGAATGTCTCCTCCAGAGGATTTGTCCTTTCAAGACTTCATCATTGAAGTAGCTAAAGGTCTCTCTATTTCAGTGACCTCTGAAAAAGAACCTAGAGCAAAAATATTAGATATTTTAGGATACTCTAAGGTTCCCAAAGAGGCAGTCACCTTGCCCATTCATGAAATTCTTCAAGAACACATGATGGACTTATGGGAGACTCCTCTCACCCTATCTCCACATTCTCGTCGCTTGGACACCATGTATCGTGTCCCTCATTCTCCTGGTTTTCAAAAAACTCGGCTCCCTCACCACTCTATTGTGGTGCAGTCAGCTATGAAAAGGATAAAGAGTACCAAAAGACACTCTTCTACTCCTCCAGGAAGAGAATGTAGGACTTTGGATGCTTTTGGTAGAAAAATCTTCCAAGCAAGTATGCTTATTGACAGAATCAATTCATACAGCCTCTATATGGGCATGTTTCTGAAGGAGATTGCATTGAAAATACGCCATTTTCTCCCCTTTATCCCAGAGGATAGAAAGGAGGAGTTCCTTCTTTTGCTAAAGCATACCCAAGATATTTCAAAGTTCTCCAACAGAGCAGCCTTTGACTCCTTTGAGGGTGCTAGCAGAGCCTCAGGTATTGCCATAGCGGCTCGCAGAATTGCTTGGCTCCAGGCCTCTGACCTAGAACCCTGGGTCCAGGATGGGTTGGGAAATCTGCCCTGTACAGGTGAGAATCTGTTTGGTAAGGAGTGGCAAATCAAAGCCACTCAAATGGATGCAGAAAATGCTGCTTTAGATAGACTTTCTAAGTCTACCTCTGCCCCTGTCAAGAAAAAATCTTTCAAGAAGCCTTTCTATAAGAAGGCCAGATTTGCTACAAATACTGGCCAACAATCTTCTGCAGCTCGCTTTGCTCCTAAGCGTCAGCAGCCTAAACAGGCCAGGGCAAAACCTGCAGGGGCTGCTACAGCCCAGCAGTCCCAACCCCCTCAGGGTTTTTGACTTAATACTAGAGAACTTAACCTTTCTGGCTCTAAAACATCCAGAGCCTCTCACCATTCCAGGAAGGCTAACTCATTTTGCGCCCAGATGGGAGCAAATCACATCGGAACAGTGGACCCTCTCTATCATCAGAGAGGGCTACAAACTCCATTTCTCCAGCCTTCCTCCCCATACCATGGTGAGATGTTTCAATTCTCCCCCATCTCTCCTAGACCTGTTGGGTCAGGAGGTGACCACTCTTCTCGCCAAAAGGGCAATAGAAGAGGTTCCCCTTCTTCAAAAGGGGTCAGGGTTTTACTCCCCTTATTTTCTCATTCCCAAGAAAACAGGAGGGTACAGACCCATTCTAGATCTGAGAGAATTGAACAAATTCCTATGCAAGGAGAAATTCAAGATGCTTTCTTTAGGTACTCTCCTTCCATACCTACAGAGTCAGGATTGGCTTTGTTCTCTAGATCTCAAGGATGCGTACACACATATACTCATCCATCCATCCATCCCACAGAAAATTCCTACGGTTTCTGTTCCAGGGAAAACATTTCCAATACAGAGTACTTTCCTTCGGTCTAGCCTCTGCTCCAAGAGTATTTACCAAATGCATGGCAATAGTGGCTGCATTTCTACGCGCCCTGGGAATTTTTGTCTTCCCATACCTGGACGACTGGCTCATCCGAGCTCCATCTCAGTCCGAGGCTCAGACTTCCCTGGATCGCACCAGACGCATCCTGCAGTATCTGGGACTTGTGATCAATCTGCCAAAGTCTCAACTCACCCCTACTCAGTCCCTGGAATTCATAGGGGCCTGGTTGGATACCACCACTGCAAGGGCCTATCTTCCTCAGGCCCGTTGCCAACGTCTAGTGCACTTGGCCTCCCAGACTCAGTCCAGAAGCCACTTGACTGCCAGGGAGATGCTACAACTATTAGGCCACATGGCCTCCACAGTGCATGTGGTGCCCTATGCTCGCCTACATATGAGAGCAGCTCAATTGACTTTGTCCACCCAGTGGACTCAGGCATCAGGAGCTCTCTCAGACCAAATAGCAAATGCCAAACGTCTCTTTTGGTCTCTCCAGTGGTGGATGTCCACTCAAAATCTGTTGTTGGGGGCCCCCTTTCAACCATTGTTGCCCCAAGCAACCCTCACGACAGATGCCTCCCAAACAGGTTGGGGAGCTCATCTTCAAGATCTCTCCACTCAGGGCACTTGGTCTCCACAGGAGACCACCCTTCATATCAACCACTTGGAACTTCGAGCAATCTTTCTAGCTCTCAGAGTTTTTCATACCCTCCTCGGCAACATGACAGTCCTTATTCATACGGACAATCAAGTAGCCATGTTTTACTTAAACAAACAAGGAGGGACTGGCTCTCTGTCGCTTTGCAACGAAGCTCTAAGATTATGGGCCTTCGCCAGAGAGCATCAAATCCATCTCCTGGCAGTATATCTTCCAGGAATCCAAAACTCTTGGGCAGACAGACTCAGTCGAGTTCTGCTTCCACACGAATGGTCCCTGCACATGGATCAGGTACAAAAAATCTTCCAGAAATGGGGGACCCCGGACATAGACCTCTTTGCAAGTCCGTGGAATGCCAAACTTCCCCGGTTCTGTTCCAGAATTCCGTGTCAGGGAGTTCAGGCCAAGGATGCCTTCCTCCTTCATTGGGATCAGGACTTCCTGTATGCCTTTCCACCCATTCCTTTGATTCCGAAGACTTTGTTCAAACTTCAAAGGGATCAAGGGTCCATGATCCTCATAGCTCCACGCTGGCCACGCCAAGTGTGGTACCCTCTACTTCTGCATCTCTCCCAAGCCCCCTCCCTGGACTTGGGAGCGGCTCCAGACCTTCTGTCTCAGGAGGAGGGGACTTTGTGGCACCCAAACCCCAAGTCCCTTCACCTCAGAGCTTGGTTACTGAAGGCCTAGACCTTCAACACTTCAATCTTTCGCAGCAAGTGAAGGATATCCTCCATGCCTCTAGGAAACCTTCCACTAGGCGTTCTTACGCTTTTAAATGGAAAAGATTTTCCATTTGGTGTGCCCAAAAGGGTCTTAACCCTCTAGCACTCCCCTTGAATTCTCTTTTGGAATATCTCCTGCATCTCTCCAATGCAGGACTCAAAACGAATTCGGTAAGAGTCCATTTGAGTGCTATTGCAGCATCCCTTAAGCCCATCAATGGGCAACCTCTTTCCTCTCATTCTCTTATTGCAAGATTCATGAGAGGCCTAACCTTAACTAAACCTCCCATTCGACCTCCTCCGGTGGCATGGGATTTAAACTTGGTTCTTGGTCAGCTTATGAAGCCACCCTTTGAACCCTTAGCCACTACCTCCTTGAAATTTCTTTCCTGGAAGGTTATTTTTCTTATTGCAGTCACCTCAGCTCGCCGAATCAGTGAACTGCAAGTTCTAGTGGCTAATCCACCTTATACAATGTTCCATCATGATAAGGTGGTCCTTAGGACCAATCCCCACTTTATGCCTAAAGTGGTCTCCCCTTTTCATCTTAATCAAGAGGTATATTTTTCTGTCTTTTTTCCAGCTCCTCATGCAACCAGTGCAGAGAGGAACCTTCATACTTTAGATTGTAAAAGAGCTCTTGCCTTTTACCTCCACAGGACACAGCAACATCGAAAGTCTTCTCAGCTTTTTGTTGCTTTTGATCCTTCTCATTTAGGACTTCCAGTCTCTAAAAGAACACTCTCCAATTGGATTGCTCAGTGTATCTCTTTTGCTTACCAGAGTAAGAACCTTTCTCTGGAGGGCCATGTCACCGCTCACAATGTGAGGGCCATGGCCACCATCTAAACTCTGTGTCCATTGACCAGATCTGTCGAGCAGCCACCTGGGCCTCGGTTCATACCTTCACAGCCCCTTACTGTTTGGACAAGGACTCCCGCCGGGATGTCTTGTTTGGTCAGGCTGTCCTCAGACACCTGTTCCATTCTTGAACAACTCCAACCCACCTTCCCTGAATGGATGCCTGAGATCCATAGGAAGATGAGGAACCTTTCAGGGTCTCATACCCTTGAGGGGATCTCCCGGGCATCTTAGCTAGGGAGTCCCCATATGTGAGGACTCATTCCTGCTTGTTCCTGGAGATAGCACAGTTACTTACCTGTAACAGGTGATCTCTGGGAACAGCAGGAATTAGTCCTCACAACGCACCCACCTCCCCTAGGAGTTGTATCTCTCTCTCTCTCTTTCCTTTCCTCTCTCTATTGTCTCAGCTTTAAACTCGAACTGAGGAGAGTTGGTCAGGAAGGCCGGAAGGCAGCGCGCATGCGCAGTGGGAGGCCCCAAAAGCTTTCCTTCTGGGAAGCTGGGGAGCTTTCCCGCTCAGGCTCCGTCGGTACCGACATACCCATATGTGAGGACTAATTCCTGCTGTTCCCAGAGATCACCTGTTACAGGTAAGTAACTGTGCTTTACTTCCTCTCAGACCCTGCAGTAAAAATCTTCACGTTATGGCTGGTTGCAAAATCCATCTATGCCTGTCTCTGCATTGGGTGTAGCTATGATTTGTAAACCAGCCCAGCAGATTAAAATATATGTAAATATGCATGGTGTTAATTGGGCTCTATAGTTTTTCTACCAGGGTTTATATGTATTTCCTGCATGGGGTGGATCGTAAAAATGTACTTAAACGTGGCATTATGGGCTCGTAAAGCCCACGCTAACTTTCTGAATCGGCCTGTCGGTGTGTTCAGAAAGGAATTGGGCGAATTTTGTTAATGTTATAGAGAAAGAAGCGGCAGGTTTTAGCTGTCAGTTGGATATATGTGGAGAAAGAGAGAGAGGAGTCAAAGACGAACCCGAGGTTGCAAGCTGAGGAGACGGGGGAGTAGAGAGTTATCCACAGCGACTGAGAAAGGAAGAAGGGGAGAGGAGGGTTTAGGGGGAAAAATAAGAAGCTCAGTTTTGGCCATGTTCAATTTCATGCGGCGGTGAGACATCCAAGCAGCAATGTCACAAAGGCAGACAGAGATCCCAACCTAGATTGCTGGAGAAACTTTAGGTGTAGAGAGGTAGATCTGGGAGTTGTCAGCGTAGCATCAATATTTGGAAAAACTTAGAGAAGCTAGGGAAGAAGCCAGGAAAGCAAAGATACAAAAATGAAGAAGAAACAGCCAATGCAATAAAATGAGGGGACATGACATTTTTCAGACATGCTAGTGAGAGGGAAAGTACAAAAGTGGTATTGTTAAACTCAAGGGTGAAGGGGAGAGATATGTAGAAGCTGATGAGGATAAAGTGAAATTGCTTAACAAATATTTTGTGCTGTGTTCACAGATAAAGGGCCAGGAACAGGACCTCAGAAAACACCCACAAATAGGAACAGTATTGAAGGGGATCTTGATCGATTTTCAGAAGACTGTCTTTGTCTTTGTGAGGAAGTAGCTAAACTAAAAGTAGACAAAACGATGGAGCCGGATGGGATACATCACATAGTATTGAAGGAACATGGGGAAGTTGTAGCAACTCCACTGTCTGACCTTTTTCAATGTTTCTTTAGAGTTGGGGGTGCTCCCAGAGGATTGGAGAAAGACACAAAAGCAGAAGTAAGGATGACATTGAGAACTACAGGCCGTTTAGTCTGATTTCTGTGGTGAGTAAATTAATAGAAACGCTGCTAAAACAGAGGATAGTGAGGTTTTTGGAGTCTAATGGATTGCAGGATCTGAGGCAGCATGGCTTTACTAGAGGCAGGTCTTGTCAGGCAGATCTGATTGATTCCTTTGACTGGGTGACCAGAGAGTTGGACTGAGGAAAAGCTCTAGATGTGGCGTACTTAGATTTAAAAAGCCTTTGACACATTTCCACACAGACGACTTATTAATAAATTGAGCTCTCTAGGGATGAACCCTAAAGTTACTGATGGGGTTAGAAATTGATTGAGTAGGAGGCGACAAAGGGTACAGATAAATGGAGCTCACTCTGAAGAGAAGGATGTTACCAGTGGTGTGCTGCAGGGATCTGTCTTTGGTCCAATTATTTTTAACATTGATGTTAGTGATATTGCAGAAGGGCTGTCAGGTAAGGTTTGCCTCTTTGCGGATGATACCAAAATTTGCAATAGAGTAGACACCCAGGAAGGAATAGATAACAGGAGGAATCTCGCTAAGCTTGAAGAATTATCGAGAATTTGGCAGTTCAGATTTAACACTAAAAAATGCAGGTTCATGCATTTGGGCTGCAAAAATCCAAGGGAGCGGTACAGTATAAGGGGTGAGATACAGAAAAGAACAACGGGACCTGGGCATGATTGTTTCTGATGATCTTAAAGTGTCTAAATAGGTAGAAAAGGTGACAGCGAAAGCCAAAAGGATGCTTGGGTGCATAGGGAGAGGAATGGTCGGCAGAAAGGTGGAGGTGATAGTGCCTCTGTATAAGCCTCTGGTGTGACCTCATTTGGAGTATTGTGTGCAATTTTAGAGACCATACCTTCAAAAAGATATAAACAGGATGGAGTTTGTGCAGAAGGTGGCTACTAAAATGGTTAGTGATCTTCGTTATAAAGCATATGGTGACAGATTTAAAGATCTTCATATTTATACTTTAGAAGAAAGATGGGATAGAGGAGATATGATAGAGACATTTAAATACCTCTATGGTATAAATGCACAGAAGGAGAGCCTCTTTAAATTGAAAGCAAGCTCTGCAATGAGGGGACATTTATTTATTTTTATTTATTTAACATTTCTTTTGAACCATTTTTTTCATGCATTTAACTCAACACTTAGTACATAATAACTATAATACAGAGAACCGTGGTAACTATTTTCAGAAGGCTATAAGCATTATGAGTGGAGTCAATACAGAATAACTGTAGAGCTCTGAGCTGTGGTAACTATTTACATGTGAAGGCAAAGAGGTTTATGTTCGGGTTGAGGGATTAATGGAATCGGGATCAATTACATTTGACAATTCACTACCAGTGGCATATGGTGCAGTGGATAATTAGTAGGATGAGATGATGCTAAGTAGTTAGACTATAGTGTTCAATAAATAGCTGGGTTTTTAAAAAAAAAAATTTCCTAAGTTCTGAGTTATCGTCAATTAATCTTAGTTCAGGTGGGAGTGAGTTCCAGTGTGTGGGAGCGTATATTTTGAAAGCTGTCTGGCAGGTTGTTTGAGAGCTTCTTGTCTTGTGGTTTGGGATAGCGAGGATGTCCTGGTGCAGTCGTCTCCTTATTCTGGAGCTGGAGCCTTCTGTATCAGTGCTTGCAGGCTATTAGCTGATTGATTTATTGTGTATAGCCTTAAATCTCATCATTATTGCTTTATTTTTGATGCAGGATTGTATAGGTAATAAGTGTAGGGATTTGAGTATTGGTGTGATGTGTTCTTGACGTGAGGTTCGTGTGCTCAATCAGGCTGCTGTATTCACAGCTAATTGTAAGATTTTATTTATTTATTTATTTACATCTCTTATATACCGCACTATTTGCGATCAGCGCGGTTTACATAGAACAAACAATATCCGACAATAAACAAGAGTCAGGTCATTACAATGAACAGGAGCAGTAAACTTGGATAACAGGGGAAACTATCTACATGTGTGGAACATTGAACAAGGTAACTGTATATATGAGAGATGGAGTTATTGTGTGTTGCTCATGACTACCAAAGGCTCCCCCTCTAGGGGTTCTGGTTGATGTGGCATGATGTCATAAGAAGCCTCTGGAAACTTTCTCTGTCTCCATATCTGCTGGTAGGGAGACACAACCCACTTCACTGGACTGGTCTGGTCTGGCAGGAACACTAGGCAAGGACATTATCCAGTAAGATAAATGTCATGGGGCAGTTTCTCCAAATGGGTTAATTGTCACGGTATGTGCAAAGTCATGAATCTCACTCCTAAGCCCAGGGCATGTAGAATATGATCTCAGTCTCTCAAGTTTACGGCTAATGCTTGCCATAATACATGCATTGTGCTAAAGAGAGGTTCCTTCTTGGAGTTCATAAGCAGGACTGGTCTGTCCACTTGGAGAGCTAGGCGGCCGGCTCGGGTGAGCGACGGCGGCGGCACAATGCCCCCCCTGCTGTCGATTCCATTGGGGGTGGGTGGGCAGCAGCAGTAGTTTGCCACTGCTTTTGGCAATGCTTCTGCCTCTCTCTCCTGAGACAGAATCGGTGGCAGCGAGGCTGGGGTTTCTTTCTAGGGTGGCAGAAATCCTTGGGCTGGCCCTGATCATAAGATGTAACATGGATGGGTCGTTGTCAAGATGTGACTGGAAGTTCTTTTTTATCAAGCCTGTTGCTCCCAATATGATGGGAAACATTTCTGTATCTTTCTGTGACCTTGTAAGTTGCCTCATATCCTTATAGGGATGGATAGAAATGAGTTTTAAATGCTTGTTTAAATTAGATATACAGAAGAAAATCTATGTAGTAGGCAGACTAAAGATGGAGTAATGATCATGTTGAAGGATTGTGCATTGTGAGCAGTATTAAATTTAACCTTTACAAAGCACAATCACTAAATGTTGTAATATGCTAATTAGTGTGTCCTTTTTTATTTACTATTTTCTTTTTTTTGCTGTTTCCAGGTGATATAGTGAGAATACTTGGACATGTAGGCTGGGTCCACATTTCACTGAGATTAGGTTCCAGGTGTCTGCTCATTTGGACATAGCCACTTTCTGTAAGTAGAATTATTAGGTTTACCATAGTAAAGTTTATTTAGTATATCAAACTAGAAGCTCTGCCTCTGTTGCTAAAAGAAATTGGACTATTTTGGAGGGATGAGGATGTTGGTTCCCAACTCTGGTTATGACCCTAGATGGGGTCACAGAAGGATTATCTGAGGCTACAAGTGCATCCCAGTGAATTAAAAACAAGCAAAAATTCCATGGATTCATGACAACGTTTGCTGGCTATAAAAGCAAGCATGTACTTATCTCCAGGAACAAGCAGGAATGTAGTCTTCACATACGGGTATCGTCGATACCGATGGAGCCTGTGCGGAAACGTTCCCCAGCGTCCAATAGGAAAGCTTTTGGGAGCATCCCACAGCGCCTGCGTGCTGCCTTCCCGCCTTTCCCAACAGTCCCTCTCCAGTTCTTCGTTTTCCGCGGAGCCGACAAGTCGCACATCCTGTCACCGCAGAAAATAATTCCCTTCTATTCTTCTTTTGCCAC
Organism: Ichthyophis bannanicus; assembly: GCA_033557465.1. NCBI lineage: Eukaryota > Metazoa > Chordata > Amphibia > Gymnophiona > Ichthyophiidae > Ichthyophis > Ichthyophis bannanicus. Next base: position 1,776,395,344 of record CM066032.1, read on the forward strand.
GTGCCATTTTGGGCACGAGGCCCAACCTTTCCTTTAAAACCCGCTTCGGGTTTTAAAAAGTGTTCCAAGTGTGGCGGTACCATCTCTGTCACCGACACCCATGAGTGGTGCCTCAAATGTTTAGGTCCTGACCACTCTATTTCGGAGTGTGTTGCCTGTGGGATGATGTCGAAGAGGGGCCGGCAGAACCGAGCTGCTAAACTTAGCATCCTTTTTCCCTCCGATGCAGCCTCTGTGGCATCGACATCTTCCAGGGCTTCCTCCCATGGATCTCAGGTAACTAAATATAAATCTAGCTGGCCCTCAAAGGGTAGATCTCCCTCTAAGCATCGAGATGCCTCTGGCGTTGCCCTTGAGGGATTTTCACCGGCAAAATTGCCCCGGTGGGAGGCTTCAGCTTCCAAAGCACTAACGGGGCTCCATGATGTTCTTGAGGCCTCAACCTCGGCAGAACTACTGGTGCCATGCTCTGGGGTACCGGCTGCTTCATCCGGTACCGATACCCAAGCATCAGCAGCGTCGATAGACCAGAGATTCTTAGCTATTGAACGCAGTCTGGCGGCTCTTCTCATGGCCTCGATGCCCCTGAAACAGCTTCAGACAATTCAACCGGCACCGACTCCGACTCCGGCACCAGTATCGACTGCATCGACATCGGCAGGTATTCTACCGGGACCAAGTCACACTTATCCATCCGGTATCGACAAGTCTGTACCGGACCCCTCCGATGCCGACTTCAATCGGTACCAGTACTGTGCCTTGCACAATCCCCTGGATCGGAGATACTTTGAATCCTCGGATGAGTCTGAAGACTCTGAAAGCTCTGCTGATACCAGAGTACTTCTTCCTGAGGATTCTTCTTCTCCTCAGCGTAGGATGTCTCCAACAGAGGATATGTCCTTTCAGGATTTTATCTGAGATGTGGCTCGAGGTCTTTCCATCACAGTGGCTCCTGAAAAGGAGCCTAGGGCAAAGGAATTAGAAATCCTACAATACCCTAAAGCTCCCAAAGAGGCAGCTACCTTACCTCTTCATGAGATCTTGCATGATCTCATGTTAAGGATGTGGGAAACACCTCAAACCACATCCCTCACTCTCGAAGACTCTACACTATGTATCAAGTTCCTCCTTGTCCTGGGTTTCAGAAGGCTTAGCTACCACACTATTCCATGGTGGTGGAATCAGCTATGAGAAGGATCAAGAGTGCAAAAAGGCATGCGTCTAATCCTCCAGGACGTGAGTGTAGGATTCTTGACGCTTTAGGACGTTGAACCTTCCGGGCTTCCATGCTTTCTGCTAGGATCAGTTCCTATATCTTATATATGGGAATGTTCCTTAAGGAGGTCACAGGAGATTTAGAGCTTATGAGCCTTCCCCTTCCTGATGATAAGAGGCAGGATTACCTCGCCCTTGTCAAACATGCTCAGGATGTTTCCAAGTTTGTGAATCATGCAGCCTTTGACTGCTTTGAGTGCATAAGCAGAACCTCTGCTATTGCCATAGGTGCATGTAGGATTGCCTGGCTCCAGGCATCTGACTTGGAACTTTGGGTACAGGATAAACTAGGGAATATTCCTTGCACAGGAGAGAATCTCTTTGGCAAGAATTGGAAGGAAAAAGCTAATGAGATAGATGCTGACAATATCACTTTGGATAGATTGTCTAAATCTACAGCTGATCCTGCAAGGAAAAAATCCTACAAGAAACCATTCTTCAATAAGAAGAAGTTTTTTCTCCAGGACCAAACAGGAAGTCAGTCCTCACATATGGGTGACGTCGGCACCGACGGAGCCCCCATGCGGAGCATTTCCCCAGCTTTCAAAAAAAGCCTTTGGGAATGCAGCCACGCATGCGCGGACCCCTTCCCTCCCAAAGGTGCCATCTTTCCCAGTCGTCTTTTTTCCGCGGAGCCCTATGGATGTGTGTCACTGTCACCCGTGGAAAAAGTGGATTTTCTTGCGTTGAGACGAGTTATTTTTCTTCGGTTCGACGTTGGTTCCTTTCCTGCCTGGACTCGGTATACCGGTGCCGAGCCCGGATCTCTCTTTTCGTTTTTTGTCCTTAGAGGTTGCGTTTGCGCCATTTTTTCTTTTCCCTGGCAGCCCGATTTTTTGATCTTGCAGGGCCCCTTTTTCCCCCGATGCCTGCCAGTGGCTTTAAGAAGTTTGATCAGTGCAAGAAGCTGATGTCTCTCACCGACACACATGACTGCTGCCTCTGGGGCCTGACTATGATCCTGAGGTCTGTAGTCCCTGTGGCAAAATGTCCTCGAAGGCATTGCGGAGCCGTCAGCACCAGCGTGAGAGGATCTTCTCCGACTCGGCGTCTGGACGGGTCCGGACTTCGTCAGAGGCCTCAACGTCTCAGGAGTCTGACCCCGAGCACCGTCGGGGCTCCTCTGAGAGGGAGTCCCCCTTGAGGGAGCACCGAAGGAAGAAGAAACCTGCGAGGGGGGCATCGGTGAACGCTCTTGGCTCCTCGAGGGCCAGGTCGCATAGCCCTGATCGCCATCCCGGGTCTTCGGAGTCAGAGAGGCCTGCAAAGCATCCTCGTATGGCGTCGGAGGCCCTGAGTCACATGAGTACTGTAGTCCTCGTGGACTCTTCTCCGGGGGAGCCGACGTCGGGCCCGACACCGTTGGGGCCCGAGTCGGAGGCTGCTGGGTCTCCTGAGATTGGACTCAGGTTGACAGCCTTGGAGAGCAGATTGTCTGCCTTCATGGAGCAGCAGCGGGTGCTGATTGCCGGCCTCACCGGCGCATCTGCCCCGACCACCGGGACCTTGACGTCCAAGTCGACCCCGGAGGCTGAGCCGATCCTCGAGACCATGCGAACTCGAGTCGATCCTCGGCCAAGGTCACCCTCGGCCTCTCGTTTGGGACCGAGGTCGTCGACGCCGGTACCCTCGGCGTCGGGGCGGATGGCGTCGGTGCCCGCCCACTCGGAGCCGCTCAATTCCTCCTCGGAGGAATTGGCGTGGGAGACTGAGGAAGAGGAGTCCCCCACCACCTTCCGGACTCGGTGCGTCCCTTCGGACGCACCGGGATCTGAGCCTCGGACAAGGTGTCCCCCCCCGGAGGATACCCGGTTCTCGGACTTCGTACGGGACATAGCTAAAGCCTTGGCCTTCCCGGCGGACCCCGAGGAGGAGCCTCGAGCCGAGGAGCTCGAGGCCCTGCAGTATGACTCTCCTCCCAAGGAGGCCTTTACTGTGCCTGTTCCTCCGATGCTGGAGTGGTTGCTCTTCCACATTTGGGAGGCGCCGACCTTGATGCCGGTTTTAAGCAAGCGGGTCGATTCCATCTGTCGAGTCCGCAAGAGCCCTGGGTTCCAAAAGGCACAGCTACCGCACTACTCCATGGTTGTGGAATCGGCCATGCATCGCCTGAAGAGTCAGAAGATGCACTCCTCGGTGCCTCCCGGCAGGGAAGCCCGGAACCTGGAAGCCCTTGGTAGAAAGTGCTTCCAGGGCTCTATACTTGCTTGCCGCGTCCAGACCTACCAGCTGTACATGGGCATGTACCTTTGAGACCTGGCAAAGGAGATTGCCGGGTTCTCTGCTGGTCTGTCCGAGGAACCCTTGCAGAGGTTCAAGGCCTTGTCTTCTGGTATTCGAGAGTGCTCGAAATTTATCTCTCGAGCAGCCTATGATGGATTTGAGGCTTCGGCCTGAGTAGCAGGGGCCAGCATCGGTGCATGCCGCCAGGCCTGGCTACAATCATCGGACCTCGAGCCATGGGTACAGGACAAGTTGGTCGATGTCCCCTGTCGAGGTGAAAACCTCTTTGGCAAGCCCATGGCTGACAAGGCTGCAGAACCCGAGACCGAGACTCTTACCCGGACAAGTCAGTCCAGGAAAACCTCTGCCCCTTCTCAGAACAAGAAGGGCTCGGGGAAAAAAGCCTTTTACCCGAGGAGGACCACTGCCTACAAAACCTACCCTCACTACCAGGCCTCTGCAGCTCCCTAACAGGGCCAGCAGGCCAAGGGGCAGGGTCATGGGCCCTGTGGACGCACTTGGCTTCTCGAGGGCCAAGTCGCATAGCCCCGAGCGCCATCCTGGGTCTTCGGAGTCGGAGAGGCCTGCAAAACAACCTCGTGTGGAGATGGAGTCTCCCCGGGTCACGTGAATACTGTAGTCCTCGTGGACTCACCTCCAGGGGAGCCGACGTCGGGCCCGGTGCCGCCGCCGCCGGAGCCCGGGTCGGGGGCTGCTGAGTCTCCTGAGCTCGGACTCAGGTTGACGGCCTTGGAGAGCTGCTTGGCTACCTTCATGGAACAGCAGCGGGCACTGATCGCCGGTCTGACCGGTGCATCTGCCCCGACCACCGGGTCATCGACGTCCAAGTCGACCCCGGAGGCCGAGCCGATCCTCGAGTCCATGCGCACTTGAGTCGATCCTCTGCCAAGGTCTCCCTCGGCCTCCCGTTCGGGACCAAGATCGTCGATGTCGGTACTCTCGGCGTTGCGGTGGATGGCATCGATACCTGCCCGACCAGAGCCGCTTGATTCCTCCTCCGAGGAGTCCGCCTGGGAGACTGAGGATGAGGAGTCACCCGACACCTTTCGGACTCAGTGCGTTCCTTCGGACTCACCCGAGTCTGAGCCTCGGAGAAGGTCCCCCCCGGAGGATACCCAGTTCTCGGACTTCGTGCGGGATATGGCCAAGGCTTTGGCATTCCCCGCGGATCCCGAGGAGGAGCCTCGAGCCGAGGAGCTCGAGGCCCTACAGTATGTCTCTCCTCCGAAGGAGGCCTTTACTGTTCCGGTTCCTCAGATGCTGGAACGGTTGCTCTTCCGCATGTGGGAGGCGTCGACGCCGGTTTTAAGCAAGCGGGTCGATTCCATCTATCGAGTCCGCAAGAGCCCCGGGTTCCAAAAGGCACAATTACCACACCACTCCGTGGTGGAATCGGCCATGCATCGTCTGAAGAGTCAGAAGATGCACTCCTTGGTGCCTCCCGGCCGGGAGGCCCAGAACCTGGATGCCCTCGGTAAGAAGTGCTTCCAGGGCTCTATGCTTGCTTGCCGTGTCCAGACCTACCAGCTGTACAAGAGCATGTACCTTCGTGACCTGGCAAAGGAGATTGCCGGGTTCTCTGCTGGTCTCTCTGAGGAACCTTTGCAGAGGTTCAATGCTCTGTCCTTGTGTATTCGTGCTCTCGAGCAGCCTATGATGGCTTCGAGGCTTCACCCCAGGTAGCTGCGGCTGGCATTGGTGCACGCCGTCAGACCTGGCTACAGTCATCGGACCTCGAGCCCTGGGTCCAGGACAAGTTGGTCGATGTCCCCTGCCGAGGTGAAAACCTCTTTGGCAAGCCCATGGCTGACAAGGCTGCAGAACTCAAGACCGAGACTCTTACCCGGACAAGGCTGTCCAGAAAAACCTCTGCCCCTTCTCAGAAGAAGAAGGGCTCAGGGAAAAAGACCTTTTACCCGAGGAAGTCATCTGCCTATAAACAGTACCCTCATTATCAGGCCTCTGTAGCTCCGCAACAGGGTCAGCAGGCCAAGGGGCAGGGACATGGGCCCCGTAGGCAGAAAACCCCCAAGCCACCAGCTCCGGCTCTTGCACAGCAGGGAGCGGGGTTTTGACTCCAGTGGCATAGCCTCTCCTCCTCAGCTGGCCCCTATCAGCACTGGAGGCCGGCTGGCCCTGTACGCCCATAGGTGGTCAGCCGTAACAAGGGATACCTGGGTGCTAAGTATAGTCCAGAAGGGCTATCTCCTCCACTTCCACCAGGTACCCCCTCCTATTTTCCAGGGGAGCCTCCCAGACTTCCTCTGCACAGGGACTTACTCCTGTAGGAGTTGGCAAGTCTTCTCATGGAACAGGCATTGGAACCGGTGACCCACCACCTGAGAGGTCAGGGCTTCTATTCCAGGTACTTCCTGGTACCATAAAGAACAGGAGGCCTCAGGCCCATCCTCGACTTGCAAAATCTGAACAAGTTCCTGGAGAGGGAAAAGTTCAAGATGCTTCCCCTTGGAATTCTGCTGCCCTACCTCCAGCAGGGAGATTGGCTATGCTCCTTAGACCTATACTCACATCCTCATTCATCCAGACCACAGACAATATCTCAGATTTGTAGTGGGAGGAAACCACTATCAGTACAGAGTACTGCCTTTTGGCCTTACATCCGCCCCCAGGGTATTCACCAAGTGCCTGGCAGTGGTAGCGGCCTACCTCAGGGTTCAAGGCCTCTTTCTTTCCATACCTGGATGATTGGCTCATCAGGGGTCAATCCCCGCAAGAAGCCAATCAAGCCACTCTTCGCACTGTTGCTCTGCTTCAGCACCTAGAGTTTGTTATAAACTTTGCAAAGTCCAGTTTGCACCCCTCCCAGAACACGGAGTTCATAGGAGCTCGACTAGACACCTTTCAGGCAAAGGCCTTTCTACCAGTGGACAGGGCCCACAGATTGATGGATCTAGCCAGACTATTCCACAGCAATTCTCTGGTCTCCGCCAGACATTTCCTGAGGCTCTTAGGCCACATGACTTCCACGGTCCATGTAACTCCAAATGCCCGTCTACACATGAGGCCAGCTCAAAGGGGACTCAGGACTCAGTGGCACCAAGCCACAGGCAGCCTCACGGACAAAGTGAGGGTGTCCAGCCTACTACAGTCTTCTCTGCAGTGGTGGCTTCATCTTCCGAATCTGGTGCAAGGGGTGCCTTTTCAAACACCTCCACACTCTCAGGTGCTGACAACCGATGCTTCTCGTCAAGGTTGGGGTGCACATAGCCAAGGAGCATGTACTCAAGGCCTGTGGTCTCCTTGGGAAGCCGCACAGCAGATCAACCTCTTAGAACTGAGAGCTATCTGCTTAGCCCTGAGAACTTTCTCCCATCTCATCTCTCGCCAATCCGTCTTGGTTCAGACGGACAATCAAGTTGCCATGTTCTTTGTGAACAAACAAGGAGGCACAGGGTCCCGACTTCTATGTCAGGAAGCGCAGAAACTGTGCTCCTGGGCATTCAATTACGGCATTCTTCTCAAAGCGGTCTATCTCCCAGGTCAGGAAAATTACCTGGCGGACAGATTGAGCAGGATCCTGCAGCTACACGAGTGGCAGTTGAATCCTCTAGTGGTTCAACAGATCTTCCAGAGATGGGGTCTTCCAACCATGGATCTCTTTGCCAGTCCTATGAACCGTCAGCTTCCCAGGTTCTGTTCCAGGCAATCGCATCCTCTGAGTTGCAGCGGATGCATTTCTCATTCCATGGTCTACAGGCCTTCTATATGCGTTTCCTCCCACGCCTCTGGTGTCCCAGACGCTATTCAAGGTGCTCAGGGACAAGGCCGTGCTGATCCTGGTGGCCCCCAGATGGCCAAGGCAACCCTGGTTCCCACTGCTTTTGCAACTAGCTGTGGACACTCCTCTTCCTCTGGGGACGCAACCCGATCTCCTGTCTCAGGAGCAGGGATCTCTCATACACCCCAATCTCCAGTCCCTCAATTTGATGGCCTGGCTGCTGAAAGGGTAGTTCTAGCGCCTTTACTATTGCCTAGGGAAGTGGAGGACATAGTCTTGGCCTCTAGGAGGCGGTCCACCAGAAAGTCTTATGCCCTTAAGTTGCGTAGATTCTTTACCTGGTGTACTCAACACAACGAGAATCCCTTCTCATGCCTGGTACCAGTGGTGCTGCAGTATTTGCTGCACCTGTCCAATCTAGGTCTTAAGTCCAATTCTGTTAGAGTTCATCTTAGTGCTCTTTCAGCACACCACTCACAGGTGGAGGGTCAGTCTCTCTCCAGCCATTCTTTTGGTGGCTCGCTTGCTCAGAGTCCTGCTTTTGCTTAAGCCTCCAGTGCGCCCGGAATGGGATTTAAATGTGGTCTTGCAACGGCTTACTTGCCCACCATTTGAACCTATGGCTACTTGCCCTCTGCGTTTTCTATCCTGGAAAGCGCTATTTCTGGTAGCCCTTACCTCAGCAAGGCGAGTGAGTGAGCTACAGGCCCTAGTATCAGAAGCACCATATACTAGGTTCTGTAGGATCAGAGTAGTCTTACGAACTCACCCTAAGTTCCTTCCAAAAGTTGTCTCCTCCTTTCACCTCAATCAGGAGGTGGTTCTTCTGACTTTCTTTCCCAGGCCTCATGCCAGCCGGGCTGAGATGGTCTTGCATACCCTGGACTGTAGGAGGGCGTTGTCCTTCTACCTTGACCGTATGCGGGAGCACCGGAGGGCGGTTCAGCTCTTCGTCTTTTTTGACCCCAATAAGTTGGGGTTGGCTGTCTCCAAGCGTACTTTGTCCATATGGGTATATGTCCATATGACTACATCACCTGGGCTTACAGGGCGGCCGGCCTCTCGTTCCAGGGTCGAGTTAAGGCTCATCGTGTCAGGGCGAAGGCTGGATCAGTGGCTGATCTCCGCTCTGTTCCGTTGGCAGACATCTGCCGGGCCGCTACTTGGTCTTCAAGCCAGACCTTTGCGGCCCACTACTGCCTTGAGAGGGTTTTCGGGCAAGCGGTACTCCATAATCTCTTTGGGGTTTAGGCAAATCCTACCCTCCGACCCTGGTGTTGGGCTACCGTTCGGGGGCGTTATCAGAGAAGATTCTGTTCTTGCATGCTGAGGCTCTAGAGGGAGCTCATTGTTTCGTTTTGGGGCCTCTGGTAGCCCTGAGCTGGGGAGTCCCATATGTGAGGACTGACTTCCTACTTGGTCCTGGAGAAAGAGTAGTTACCTGTATCAGGTGTTCTCCAGGAGCAGCAGGAATCAGTCCTCACAACCCTCCCTCCTCCCCTTGGAGTTGCAGTCATATGCTTTATTTTTGCTATTTTTGCTGTCTTTTAGCTATGTCATCAGACTGAGCAAGATGGCACCCTTGGGCGGGAAGGGGACCATGCATGCGCGCTGCATTCCCAAAGGCTTTCTTTGAAAGCTGGGGAAATGCTCCGCACGGGGGCTTTGTCGTCGCTGACGTCACCCATATGTGAGGACTGATTCCTGCTGCTCCTGGAGAACACCTGTTACAGGTGAGTAACTACTCTTTCCTGCTTGTTCCTGGAGATAGCATAGTTACTCATCTGTAACAGGTGATCTCCGGGAACAGCAAGAATTTAGTCTTCACAACCCACCCACCACCCCTAGGAGTTGTATCTCTCTATCTCTCTCTCTCTCTCTCTCTTTGCCTCTCTCTTTTTCTCAGCTTTAAACTCAACTGGAGAGGGACAGTTGGGGAAGGCGGGAAGGCAGCACGCAGGCGCTGTGTGATGCTCCCAAAAGCTTTCCTATTGGACTCTGGGGAGCTTTCCCGCGCAGGCTCCGTCGGTACCGACGATACCCATATGTGAAGACTAAATTCCTGGTGTTCCCGGAGATCACCTGTTACAGGTGAATAACTATGCTTTCTCTTACTAGTCTTAGATAGGTTGCCTTGTAGCTTCATTGCATGTTCCCTAGTCTTTTTGTATATTCTGATGACCTAAACAATCAATCTGTTTACCCGTTCCACTCCATTCATTAATTTATAGACCTCTATCATATTTCCCCTCATCTGTCTCTTCCAGGTTGAAGAGCCCTAACCTTTTTAGCCTCTCTTCATAGGAGTATCCTTCCATTCCCTTTACCATTTTAGTGGCTCTTCTCTGTACCTTTTCTAATAATGCTATATCCTTTTTAAGATACGACGACCAGAATTGCACACAATATTCAAGGTGCAGTTGCACCATGGAACGATGTTGTTGTTAAGTGCCGTCGAGTCGGAGTCGACTCATGGCGACCCTCTGGATAGCTATCCTAAATTGTGTTTGGTCTTCAGTCAGGCGGCTCATTGTTGACAGACTGGTACCCGTAGCTGCTGTTATTGTATCGATCCATCTCATTGCTGGCCTTCCTCTTTTGCGTTGACCTTCTATCTTGCCAAGCATGATGTCTTTCTCTAATGATCTCTCTCTCCACATGATGTGTCCAAAGTATGAAAGTCAAAGTCTTGTCATCTGAGCTTCTAAAGAAAGCTTAGGTTTGATCTCCTCTAGTACAGATTGGTTGTTCTTCGGGCAGTCCATGGTATACACAGTATTCGCCGCCAGCACCATAATTCAAAGGCATCAATTTTCTTCCTGTCTATCTTTTTCACTGTCCAGCTTTCACATCAATATGATGTTATTGAAAATACCATGGCTTGAACAAGTCGAATCTTTGTATGGAGAGAGACATCTCTGCTCTTGAGAATCTTATCTAGGTCTTTCATAGCCATTCTGCCAAGAGCAATGCGTCGTCTGATTTCTTGACTGCTTGTTGCTTCTTTATTGATAGTTGATCCAAGTAGGTTAAAGTTATTCACGATTTCAATTTCTTCTCCTTCGACGATGAACCTGTTGATTATGCCAGCTGTCATGATCTTTGTCTTCTTTACATTAAGGTGCAGGCCCATTTTGAGACTATGTTCTTTGATTGTGAGAAGCAAATGTTTCAGATCATCTTCACTTTCCGTCAGTAATGTGGTGGTATCAGCATAGCGAAGGTTGTTGATGAGTCTTCCACCAATCTTCACACCTCTGTTGTCTTCATACAATCCTGCTTCTCTGATGATTTGTTCTGCATATAAATTAAACAGGTAGGGGGAAAGTATGCAGCCTTGTCTTACACCTTTGCTTATTTTAAACCATTCTGTTTCTCCTTGTTCCGTTCGAACTGTTGCTTCTTGATCAATGTACAGATTGTGCAAGAGAACGATCAGGTGTTCTGGTATACCCATGCTTCTTAATGTGGCCCAGAGTTTCTCATGGTTTACACAGTCAAAAGCTTTGCTATAGTCGATAAAGCACAAATAGATATCCTTTTGGTATTCTTTAGTCTTTTCAAGGATCCATTTCACATCCGCAATGATGTCTCTCGTTCCTCGCCCTTTCCTGAACCCTGCTTGCACTTCAGGTAGTTCTTGTTCCAGGTATGATTGTAGTCTCTTTTGAATAATCTTCAGTAGAATCTTGCTGGCATGTGGGATCAGAGCGATTGTGCGATAATTTCCACAGTCAGTTGGATCACCTTTCTTTAGTATTGGTATAAACACAGATCTTTTCCAGTCAGTTGGCCATGATGCTGTCTTCCATATTGATGCTGAGAAGATCAAGAAAAGGTGGAAGGAATATACAGAGTTTTTATATGATACAGATCAAGTGGACCAACAGCCGTTTCAACCTGTACCTTATGATCTGGAACCATTGGTGATGAAAGAAGAAGTTGAAGCAGCATTGAAAGCCTTATCAAAGAACAAAGCACCAGGCATTGATTGCATTCCCATAGAAGTATTACAGCAATCTGATGCAGCTGTTACCATACTTACAAGGCTCTGCCAAGAAATATGGAAGACAGCATGGAACGATACAGAGGCATTATAATATTGTTTATTATCTCCAGGAACAAGCAGGAATGAGTCTTCACATATGGGTATGTCGGTACCGACGGAGCCTGCGTGGGAACGCTCCCCAGCGTCCAATCAGAAAGCTTTTGGGAGCATCCCACAGCACCTGCGTGCTGCCTTCCTGCCTTTCCCAACTGTCTCTCCTCAGTTCTTCTTTTTCCGCGGAGCCAGCAGGTCGTGTTCCTGTCACCGCAGAAGAATTTCCTTATTTTTTCTTTATTTCTTTTATGTCGCGTCTGCCTTCTTCGATGCTGTACCGGTAGCGCCGGTCTTTGTTCTTTTCTTCTTGTAAACCCCCCCCCCCCCAAAAAAAACCCCCTTTTTTCTGTTCTTTTTCTTCAGGTGCACTTCAGTTTTGGGTCTTAGGCCCAAAACTTTTTTTCCTTAAATATAGAGAAGCCTGCCTCAGGTTTTAAAAAGTGCACAAAATGTGGCGGTACTATTTCCGTCACCGACACCCATGACTGGTGTCTAAAATGTTTAGGTCCTGACCATTCCATAACAGATTGTGTGTCCTGTTCCATGATATCTAAAAGAGGTCGGCAGAACCGAGCTGCCAAGCTCAGTATCCTGTTTCCCTCTGATGCGGCTTCGGTGGCATCGACGTCTTCCAGGGCGGCTGCTTCCTCACATGGATCTCAGGTAACTAAACATAAATCCAGCCAGTCCTCGAAGAGTAGATCTCCTTCTAAGCATCGAGATGCCTCTGGCTTTGCCCTCGAGGATTCTGCACCAGCAAAATTACCCCGGCGGGAGGCTTCGGCCTCTAAAGCATCATCATCGGGGTTCCAGGATGATCTCGATGGCGTGGCCTCGACAGATCTCCTGGTGCCAAGCTCTGGGGTACCGGTGGCTTCCACCGGTACCGACTTCCAGGCATTGGCGGCGTCGATGGATCAGAGGATTCTGTCCATCGAATGCAGTCTGGCGGCTTACCTTGTGGCATCGACGCCCGTGGTACTGCAACAGACTACTCCGCTGGTACTGGCTCTAGCATTGCCATCGGCACCGATCCCGGTACCGGTGGCATCGGCATCGGTGTCCGCTATGCCGGTACTCTGTCCTCTGAAGCCCTCCGGTACCGATACCCCGGTACCAGTGATTCCCAATACCGATCCCAGTCGGTACGGGTATCGGGCTTTGCAAGAGCATCCGGACAGACGATACTTCGATTCCTCTGAGGACTCTGAGGATTCTGAAGAGTTGGTTGATGCAGTGATACTTCTTCCACAGGAGGAGTCCTCTCCTAAACGAAGGATGTCTCCTCCAGAGGATTTGTCTTTTCAAGACTTTATCAGAGAGGTGGCTCAGGGTCTCTCTATTACAGTGGCACCTGAATCAGAGCCCAGAGCTAAGGAGTTAGATATTTTACAATATCCTAAAACTCCTAAAGAGGCAGCTACCTTACCTATTCATGAGATTCTGTATGATCTCATGTTGAGGATGTGGGAAGCACCTCTAACCACCTCTCTTCATTCTCGCAGGTTGGATACCATGTATCGTGTCCCTCCTTGTCCTGGTTTCCATAAAACTCAACTTCCTCACCACTCTATTGTGGTTGAGTCTGCAATGAGAAAGATTAGAAGTGCCAAAAGACATGCCTCTAATCCTCCAGGACGTGAATGTAGAACCCTGGATGCTTTTGGAAGAAGAGTCTTCCAAGCTTCCATGCTTGCTGCGAGAATTAATTCCTATAGTCTTTACATGGGAATGTTCTTAAAAGAAGTCACTGACCATTTGCAGACTTTAAGTCCTTTTATATCTGAAGATAAAAGGCAGGAATTTCTCACTGGGCTCAAACATGCCCAGGATATCTCCAAATTCTCCAATTGTGCAGCTTTCAACTCCTTTGAATGCGTAAGCAGAGCCTCAGCTATTGCCATAGGTGCACGTAGGATTGCTTGGCTTCAAGCATCTGATTTGGAGATCTGGGTTCAAGATGAATTGTGAAATATCCCTTGTACAGGTGAGAACCTGTTTGGCTTTTGCTTGCCAATCCTTACCAATCAGATGTATGCTGAAAATTCTGCTTTGGATAGACTATCCAAATCTACAGCTGCTCCTGCTAAGAAAAGGTTGTTCAAGAAAACACCTTTTTCTACAAAGGGAAGATTCTATCCTGCTTATCATCAGCGGGCATCTTCTGCAACTCAGTTCCCTTCCAAACGTCAGCAATCCTCCAAACAGAGCAAAGCAAAGGCTGCGAGGCCTGCTCCAGCCCAGCAACCTCAGCCCCCTCAGGGCCTTTGACTTTCTGCTAGAGAACTTAGCCTTTCTGGCTCTAGAAGGACCAGAGCCCTCCACCATTCCAGGAAGGTTATGTCACTTTGCTCCCAGGTGGGAGTAAATTACAGCAGAGCATTGGACACTCTCCATCATAAGAGAGGGGTACAAGCTTCATTTTTCAAGCTTGCCCCCTCTCACAAGAGTGCATCAGTTCAATTCTCCAACCTCCCTCCTCAGCCTGTTGGAGCAGGAGGTTGCCACTCTTCTTGCCCAGGGGGCCCATAGAGGAAGTGCCCTTTCAACAACAGGGCACAGGGTTCTACTCCCCCTATTTTCTTATTCCAAAGAAAACGGGGGGCTTCAGACCCATCTTAGATCTCAGAGAGTTGAACAGATTCCTAGTCAAAGAAAAATTCAAGATGGTTTCTCTAGGAACTCTGTTGCCATACCTTCAGAGTCAGGATTGGCTTTGTTCTGTAGATCTCAAGGATGCGTACACTCATGTTCTCATCCATCCATCTCACAGAAGGTTCCTTCGGTTCCTTTTTCAGGAAGAGCACTATCAATACAAAGTGCTCCCTTTTGGTCTGACCTCTGCACCAAGGGTGTTCACGAAATGCATGGCAGTGGTTGCTGCTTTTCTGCGCACCCTGGGAATATTTGTCTTCCCTTACCTGGACGACTGGCTCATTCGAGCTCCCACTCAATCAGAGGCCAAGACTTCTCTCACCTACACAATGCGTATCCTTCAGTATTTAGGGCTGGTAATAAACATCCCAAAATCCAATTTAGTCCCTACTCAGTCCCTGGAGTTTATAGGGGCGTTGCTGGATACCACAAGGGCAAGGGCCTATCTTCCCCAGGCCCGTTGCCTTCGCTTGGTGCAGTTAGCTTCTCAAGCAGAGTTGAAACCCCTACAAACTGCTCGAAAGATGTTAGTTACTAGGCCACATGGCATCCACCGTACATGTGGTACCATATGCTCGCCTTCATATGTGTGGCGTTTTTTTAAGAACCATGCTGGAAGTATGTCAGACAAGAAGTGAAGAAGAACTTATGCTTTAAGAAATAAGCTTTGCAGTGCTTCAGTCAAGTTTGGTTAAACACTTGGCTGCTTAGAGAAAGATCCCCTGAAGAACCTCATGAAGTTGGGAGAAACGCAGTCACGACGTTGTATGTGAGGCGTTGGGAGAAAGAAGAAATCATTTTTTATGATTTGCCTTAGAGAAAACATTTTTCTGCATGAAAAGCTAAGTGTGCAATATATAATACAAAAGTGATATACAGCTTTATGTGGAGCACCGTTGGGAGAGGGTGTTGAGATTATTTGAAAAGTCAAGCCGGAAAAGGGTCATTGATGCCAACAGGCACCGTTGGATATTCTGAAAATTTAATATCCAGAGTAAGGCAGCCGAATAGTCTGAGACCATTTCCGAGCATTGAATGTGTTTTTTGAATCAGAAACCCTCCCATTTTTCTGAGTTAGTTTGTTGATGTTGGAGTAATATTCTTCTAGTGTATGACAATTAGATTACTCTATAAATTGGAACCGCACTTTTTGTATGACGCCTTCATATGAGAGCAGCCCAGTGGACTTTATCCACCCAATGGACCCAGGCAGTAGGCTGCCTGTCAGACAAAATAGCAAACACAAGTCGCCTCATTTTGTCCCTCCAGTGGTGGAAGTCCCCTCATAACTTGTTGCTGGGGTCCCCCTTTCAACAACCTCTACCCCAAGCAACTCTTACAACAGATGCTTCTCCAATGGGCTGGGGAGCTCATCTTCAGGACCTCTCCACCCAGGGCATCTGGTCCCCACAGGAGACTTGTCTACATATCAGTCTCTTGGAACTCAGAGCAATCTTCCTTGCTCTACGAGTTTTCCACACCCTGCTCAGCCACAAGATAGTCCTTATCCACACGGACAATCAGGTAGCCATGTTCTATGTAAACAAGCAGGGAGGAACTGGCTCTCTGTCGCTTTGCAACGAAGCTCTGCGACTGTGGGCCCTCGCCAGAGAGCATCACATTCATCTTCTGGCAGTTTATCTTCCAGGTATTCAAAACTCTTGGGCGGACAGACTCAGTCGAGTTCTGCTTCCACACGAGTGGTCCCTAGATATGGACCAGGTATCCAAGATTTTTCGAATTTGGGGAACCCCGGACATAGACCTCTTTGCAAGTCCGTGGAATGCCAAACTTCCCCAGTTCTGTTCCAGAACTCCGGCTCAGGGGGCTCAGGCAAGGGATGCTTTCCTCCTTCAATGGGGTCAAGACTTCCTGTATGCCTTTCCACCCATTCCCCTAATTCCCAAAACCGTGTTCAAGCTTCAGAGAGACAGAGGCCACATGATTCTCATAGCTCCACATTGGCCACGGCAAGTGTGGTACCCTCTGCTTCTACATCTCTCTCAAGCTCCCTCCCTAGAGTTAGGGTCTGCTCCAGACCTCCTCTCTCAAGAGGACGGAAAGTTATGGCATCCCAATCCCCAGTCTCTGCATCTCAGGGCTTGGTTGCTGAAGGCCTAGATCTCCAAGATCTTCATCTTTCTCAACAGGTGAAAGATGTTCTTTATGCTTCCAGAAAACCTTCCACTAGACGTTCGTACTCTTTCAAGTGGAGGAGGTTTACCATCTGGTGTTCTGAGAAGGGTCTTAAGCCCCGTGCCATACCTCTGGAATTGTTGCTGGAGTATCTCCATCTGTCTAATGCAGGCCTTAAGACAAATTCAGTAAGAGCCCATATGAGTGCTATTGCAGCTTCCCTTAGGCCTCTAAATGGACAACCTATTTCCTCTCATCCTCTTGTAGCAAGATTCATGAGAGGCCTCCTTTTAACAAAGCCTCCCATTAGACCACCCCTGTGGCATGGGACTTAAATTTGGTTCTTGGTCAGCTTATGAAGCCGCCTTTCGAACCTTTAGCTACCACCTCCTTGAAATACCTTTCTTGGAAATTTATCTTTCTCATTGCAATCACATCTGCACGCCGCATCAGTGAATTGCAAGCACTAGTAGCTAATCCACCTTATACAAAGTTCCATCATGATAAGGTGGTCCTTAGGACTAATCCACACTTTATGCCTAAGGTGGTCTCGCCTTTTCACCTCAACCAGGAGGTCTACCTACCTGTCTTTTTTCCAGGACCTCATGCATCAAGTGCAGAGAGGAATCTTCATACCCTGGACTGTAAAAGAGCTTTGGCCTTTTACTTACAAAGAACACAGCAACATAGAAAGTCTTACCAACTCTTTGTTGCCTTTGATCCTTCTCATTTGGGACAACCAGTCTCCAAGAGAACACTCTCTAACTGGATTGCCCAGTGTATTTCTTTCGCTTATCAGAGCAAGAACCTTTCTCTGGAGGGCCATGTCACAGCTCACAATGTGAGAGCCATGGCAGCCTCAATGGCTCATCTGAACTCTGTATCTATCGATGACATCTGTCGAGCAGCCACTTGGGCCTCGGTTCATACCTTCACAGCCCATTACTGCTTGGACAAGGACTCCCGCCGGATGCCTTGTTTGGTCAGGCTGTTCTTAAACACCTGTTCCATACTTAATCAATTGCTTCCCACCATCCCTCATGGGATGCCAGAGATCCAGGTGGGGAAGCACAGCCCTGTTCCAGGGACACACAACGTATGGGCTCTCTCCCTGGCATCTAAAGCTAGGGAGTCCCATATGTGAAGACTCATTCCTGCTTGTTTCTGGAGATAGCACAGTTACTTACTTGTAACAAGTGATCTCTGGGAACAGCAGGAATAAGTCTTCACAACCCACCCACCTCCCCTAGGAGTTGTCTCTCTCTTTCTCTCTTTCCTTTCCCTCTCTCTCTCTCTCTTTGTCTCAGCTCTAAAACTTAACTGAGGAGAGACAGTTGGGAAAGGCGGGAAGGCAGCACACAGGCGCTGTGGGATGCTCCCAAAAGCTTTCTGATTGGGCGCTGGGGCGCGTTCCCGCGCAGGTTCCGTCGGTACCGACGTACCCATATGTGAAGACTTATTCCTGCTGTTCCCAGAGATCACTTGTTACAGGTAAGTAACTGTGCTTTATTTTCCATTCATTTCCTTATGATACCTAGCATTCTATGTGGTCTCTTGGCCACCGCTGCATACTGGGCGGAGGGTTTTAACATGTTATCCACGATGACGCCTAAATCATTTTCCTTAGTGGTGGTTCCTAATGTGGAACCTTGCATCATGTAACCATAATTTGGGTTGTTCTTTCCTAGGTTCCTAACTTTGCATTTGTCCACATTAAATTTCATCTGCCATTTGGATGCCCAGTCTTCCAATTTTTCAAGATCCTCTTGCAATTTTCCACAATTTTCATGGGTTTTACAACTTTAAAAAGTTTTGTGTCATCTGCAAATTTGAGGGAGGAGTAGCCTAGTGGTTGGGGCAAGGTACTTCAGGCCGGAAGGTCGGGGGTTCAAATCCCACTAGAGGACAGCAACCTTGGGCCGGAAGGACTGGGGTTTCTAGTCCCACAGATGCTCCTTGTGTTCGTGGGCAAGCCACTTAACCCTCCATTGCCCATGTTCCCTGTAAGTATTAGTGTATGCGTCTCATATCCCCACGTGTTAAATGTATCCTCCAATTGTGTTGTGACCGCTTTGATTGAAGGATAAGGCAGTATACAAAACTGTCTAAATAAATAAATAAAATAAATAACCTCTCTCGTGATTCCTTTTTCCAGGTCATTTATGAATATGTCAAAAAACAGCGGACCCAGCACAGATCCCTGGGGTACTCCACTATTGACCTTTCTCCATTGGGAAAATTGGCCATTTAGCCCTACCCTCTGCTTTCTGTCTTTTAACCAATTCCTCTTCCACAATAGTACACTGCCTCTTATCCAATGACGTTTTAGATTTGCCAAAGGTCTTTGATGAGGGACCTTGTCAAAGGCTTTCTGAAAGTCCAGATACACTATATCAACCGACTCACCTTTGTCTACCTGTTTGTTCACATCTTCAAAAAAACGTAGCAGTACTACAACACTTGGGATTTGTGATAAACTTCCCAAAATCCCAGCTCGCTTCATTCAAAAGCTAGAGTTCATCAGAGCCCTACTTAGACACCCAAGACTCCAGGGTGTTTCTGCCCCACCTCTTTTGTGTCCGTCTAGTCGAACTAGCATCCCAGATGCTCCTACGAGACCTTCTGACCACCTGAGTAATGCTGCAGCTCCTTGGGCACATGGCCTCTGCCGTACATGTCATTCCATATGCCTGACTACATTTGCGGATAGCCCAGTGGACTCTTGCCTTTCAGTGGAAGCAGGCCTCGGGCCATCTTCGGGACAGGATCCAAGTCACTGCCCCTCTAATCACATCCCTTCAGTGGTGGTGGTCTCCAGAAAATCTTCTCATAGGATCACCTTTTCAGATGTCTCCACTTCAGTGCACCGTGACTATGGATTCCTCCACTTCATTGCAACCTGAGTACGGATGCCTCCAAACTGGGTTGGGGAGCACACCTGGGCAACCTGTCCACACTGAGGCTCTGGACAGCGCAAGAGTCACAACTCCAAATCAATTTCCTGGAGCTTCATGCTATCTCGAATGCCGTCCGGGTGTTTCAAGACCACCTCAGGGCACAATAGGTCCTAGTCATGACAGACAATCATTTGCCATGTTCTGTGTGAACAAGCAGGGAGGAACAAGCTCATGGGCCCTCTGCAAGGAGGCTCTCTATCTGTGGTCCTTTGCCATTTTTCATCAAATATATCTCCAAGCCGGTGTATGTCCTGGAGGAGTTCAGCGTCTTGACAAATGATCTGAGTCGGGTCCTTCTTCCCCATGAATGGTCTCTCCATCTGGACACAATGTCCTACATTTACCAGACCTGGGGAACTCCAGATATAGACCTGTTTGTGACTTCGCAAAATTCCAAGCTCCCTCGCTTCTGCACAAAAACTCCAACATCCACCAGCTAACAGGTGAATACCTTCCACCTACACTGGGGTCAGGGTCTGCTTTATGTTTTCCCTCATTCCCAAGAGTCTTTTCAAGCTTCAGTCTGACAAGGGCTCCATGATTCTCAAGGCCCTTCACTGACTGTGGCAACCGTAGTTTCCACTTCTACTGCATCTGACTCAGTCATCCTCATCCTCTGCAGTTGGGATCTGCGCCCGATCTCCTCTTCCAGGACAATGGCTTACTACTCCATTTCATTCCACAGTCTCTCTGTCTGACAGCTTGCCTGCTGAGAGCATAGCATTACAAGGCTTCAACCTTACACAAGAGGTTAAGGAGATCCTTTTGGCTTCTAGAAAGCCCTCCACCAGATGTTCATATGCTTTTAAGTGGCATAGATTCTCTGTCTGGTGTTCCCAGAAAGATCTCAATCCCTTTCTATGCCAGTGGAGTCACTCCTCCAGTATCTCCTTCACCTGTCCTCGATAAGTCTGAAAACCAACTCAGTGAGAGTTCACCTCGGTGCCATTGCGGCCTCTCACCACCTACTGGATGCCCATCTCCTTGCAACCGCTAGTAGTGCGTTTCATGAGAAGTCTCCTGATGTCCGAACCGCCCATTAAGCCACCTCTGGTAGCTTGGGACCTCAATGTCGTTCTAGCACAGCTTCTCAAGTCGCCTTTTGAACCATTAGCTATGACCTTGCTAAAGTTCCTGTCTTGAAAGGTAATCATCCTAATTGTCCTCACCTCAGCTAGACATACTAGTGAGCATCAGGCTTTGGTGGCGGATGCACCCTATACCCGCTTCCACCATGACAAAGTTGTCCTTCGGTCTCACCCACACTTTATTCCAAAGGTGATGTTTCCTTTCCATTTAAATCAGTTAATTTACCTTCCAGTCTTCTTTCCTAAACCACATGCGTCTCGAGCAGAAGCAACTCTGCACACTCTTGACTGCAACTGTGCGTTGGCTTCCTATCTCCAAAGGACCCGAGATCATCGTAAAGCCTCGCAGTTGTTCATCTCATTTGACTCTAGTCACCTGGGTCTCCCTGTATCTAAACGTACGCTCTCAGGATGGATAACAGACTGCATTTCATTTGCTCATGACAAAGCAGGACTCTCCCGGAAGGGGCATGGCAACCTCAGTGGCAAACCTACACTCAGTAGCCATTGACGAAATTTGCAAGGCAGCGACTTAGTCTTCCGTTCATACCTTCGCTGCCCATTACTGTCTGGACAAGAATTACCATCGGTATGCCATGTTTGGTCAAACTGTATCCATCACCTCTTTCAGACTTAGAAGCAACTCCTATCCTTCTTTTCTCAGCTACAAACTCAACTGAAGAGAGGGAATTAGGAAGGAGGGAAGGCAGTCGCACAGGCGCAGCAGGAGTGCTCCCAAAAGCTTTCCAATTTGGACACTGCGCAGCCTCTGTCGGTACCGACGTCACCCAAATGTTAAGACTAAATTCATGATGTTCCGGAGATCATCTGTTACAGGCGAGGAACTACGCTTTCCAAGTTCATGGTGCATGCTGTCTATGACATATTTGAAATGGCATCCAGGAATGCTGCCATAGGCATTGGCGTCCACAGAATCGCTTGGCTACAGACCTGGAGCAGTCGGTGCAGAATAAGCTGACGAATGTCCTGTGCCAGGGAGAGAATATCTTTGGCGAGCAGATCGAGGAGAAGGCTGGCTTTATAGAGAAGCAGCACATCACTCTCACCAGGCTCTCCAGGCATACGTCAGAGCATGCCTCCTACTGGAGGAGATACCAAGACACAGCCCAAAAGAAGTCCTACTACCTCTGTAGGCGTAGATACTACTCTGCACCCCAAACCTCCCAGCCCAAGCAGGCTCCTCTGTAGCAGCAGCGGCAAGAAAAGCCCCTGAGGACCCAACTGGCTCCTCAGACAAAACCGGATTTTTGACTGGTTCCTTCAGAGCATAGCCACACTTCAATCAACTGAGACTGGAAACTATCCAGTTGGAGGATGGTTCACGCTGTTTGCCTACAGGTGGCCCCTCGTAACCTCAGCATGGGTCCTGCAGATTATTCAGAGCGGTTAGAAATTACACCTTTTGGAACTGCCATCAAATTACCCCCCCCCCTTCCCTGGAGGGTGAAACATCTCAACCCTCTGCATCAGGAACTGCTTCAGAGAGATCACTACCCTCTTAGAAACATAGAAATATGACGGCAGAAAAAGACCACATAGCCTGTCTAGTCTGCCCTTCCATATCAACCACTACGTCCCCTTTAGAGATCCTCTGTGTTTGTCCCATGCTTTTTTGAATTCAGATACTGTTGTCATCTCTACCACCTCCACTGGGAGACTATTTTGCGCATCTACCACTCTTTCCATAAATATTTCCTCATATTACTCCTGAGTCTATCCCCTTTCACCCTCATCTTATTTCCCCTCATAGCAGAGCTTGCTTTTAGTCGAAAGAGGCTCTCCTTCTGTGCATTTATGCCTTGGAGGTATTTAAACGTCTCAATCATGTCTCCTCTATCCTGCCTTTCCTCTAAGGTGTACATATTAAGATCCTTAAGTCTGTCTTGATATGCTTTATAATAAAGACCACTAACCATTATAGTAGCCACTCTCTGTACCGACTCCAACCTGTTTATATCCTTTTGAAAGTGCAGTCTCCAGAATTGCACACAATACAATAATGAGGTCGCACCAAAGACCTATACAGAAGCACTAACACCTCCTTTCTTTTGCTGGCTATTCCTCTCCCTGTGCACCCAAGCATCCTTTTAGCGTTCGCCGTCGCCTTTTCTATCTATTTAGCTACTTTAAGATCATCAGACACAATCATACCTAGGTCCCGTTCTTCTTTTGTGGACAGAAGTACTTCACCCCCTTTATTATATCGCTCCCTTGGATTGCTGCAGCCCAAATGCATGACCTTGCATTTTTTAACATTAAATCTCAACTTCCAAATTCTAGACCATTCTTCAAGTTTAGCTAGATCCCTCTTCATGTTATCTTATACCTTCCTGGGCCTCTGCTCTATTGCAGATTTTTGTATCATCCGCAAAGAGGCAAACCTTACCCGACAGCACTTCTGCTATATCACTAACAAAGATGTTAAAAAGAATCTGATCAAGGACAGATCCTTGGGGCACACCTCGGTAACCTCCCTCTCCTCAGAGTGAGCTCTGTTTACCTGTACCCTTTGTCGCCTTCCACTCAACCAGTTTCTACCCCAAACTGTAACTTTAGGGTCCATCCCTAGGGTGTTCAGTTTGTTTATAAGTCACCTGTGCGAAATGGTGTCAAAGGCTTTACTAAAATTTAAATATACCACATCTAGGGCTCTCCCACGGTCCAACTCTCTGGTCACCCAGTCAAAGAAATCAATCTGATTTGTCTGACAAGACCTGCCTCTGGTGTATCCATGTTGCCTCGGATCCAGTAATCTATTAGATTCCAGAAACCTCACTATTTTTTCTTTCAGCAGTGCTTGCAATAATTTACTCAGCACCGAGGTTAAACTAACCGCCTGTAACGTTCATGTCACACTCTTGACATGTCTCCATATGAGAATTTCAGTGGACCCTGAGCACCCAGTGGACTCAAACCACCGCAAGGCTCAGTGATACACTGGTTGTTACTCCTCCACTAGAGGAATCTGTTGCCTGGTGGACTCTTCACAGCAACTTGGCCACAGGTCTTCCCTTTCAAATTCCTCCCTATCAAAAGCTTCTCATGACAGATGTTTCCAAACTGAGTTGGGGAGCTCATCTTGATGGGTTCCACACTCAGGGAAATTGGTCCATTCAAGAAAGTCTCCACTAGATCAATTTCTTGGAACTGAGACCAATAAAAAATGCTCTCAGGGCTTTTGGACATTCGTTGGCAAATTAAATTGTCACCATGTTTTATATTGACAAGCAGAGAGGAACAAGATCGTACCTCCTGTGTTGGGAAACGGTCAGACTGGGATGAAGTTGAGAGCCACGGATCTGCCCGGCAAACACAATACTCTGGCAACAGGCTGAGCCAAGTCCTTCAGCCTCACAGATGGACCCTGGACAGGGAGATAGCTCTCTGTATCTCTTGGAAGTGGGGCACCCCCTTGATAGGTCTCTTTGCCACTCCACTCCGCAATGCCCAGGTGCCTCAGTTCTGTTCCAGAGTAGGATCACACTGCAAACTAGTCTTGGATGCTTTACTTACTTTCCTCCTCGACTGAGGTGAGGGTCTTCTGCATGTGTATCCTCTGATACCTCTCATTCCAAGACCCTTCTGAAACTCAAAACAGACAGAGGTACACCGATTCTCATTGCTCCTTATTAGCCCTAACAGCAGTGGTTCCCTCTACTTCTGGAACTTTTCATCTGGGATCCAGTTCGTCTGGGATGTGCACCAATTCGTAATTTCACAGAATGGTGCGATATTGCATACCAACATCAAGTCCTTAGCCCTCATAGCTTGCATGTTTAGAGACTAACTTTGTCTGCTCTCAATCTCCCTGTTGGTGTCACCATTGTCCTTTTGATGTTCAGGAGGGCCTCAACAAGAATGTGTTATGCTTTCAAGTGGAAGAGGTTTGCTGTCTGGTGTGGGGAATGGTTCGTAGATTCTTTCGCTTGCCCCATGCAAACACTGCTTGAGTACCTTCTACACCTATCAGATTCTTGACTCAAGTCCAACTTGGTAAAGGGTTCACCTCAGTGCAAGTGGAGCTTACCATCATGGTGTAGAAGGAAAACCCATCTCTGTATAGCCCTTAATGGTTTGCTTCATGTAATGCTTGCTTCGCAAACCTTCCTATACTACTACTACTGAGCATTTGTTTAGTGCTACAAATCGTACGCAGCGCTGAACAGACATGTAAGGACAGTCCCTGCTAATCAGAGCTTACAATCTAGTCAAGACAAACAACACAGAAGATGTAGGCAGGGATAAAACAAGGGGGGAAGAAAAAGGAGATCAGTGTCTTGGGACCTCCAGTGCAGCTGATGAAAGCTCCCTTTGAACTGCTCAATACTTGTCCACCAAAATTCTTGATCTAGAAGGTCTTGTTCTTGGTGGTGGTCAATTCAGTGGGCAGAATGAGTGAGCTTCAAGCCCTAGTAGTTCATCCACCTTTCAAAAAATTCTTCCACAACAGCATGGTGCTTTTGTACTCATCTGAAGTTCTTTCCAAAATTGGTATTGAACTTCCATCTTAACCACTACATTGTCCTTCCATCATTTTTCCCAAAACGTTATTCCCACAATGGGGAAGCTGCACTGCACATGTTGGACTGCAAAAGAGCCTTGACTTTCTACTTGGAGCGGATGAAAGTCCATAGAATGTCCATCCAGTATTTTTCTTTCTTTTGACCCCAGCAAACTGGGGTCTTTCAAATGTACTCTAACAGTTTGGCTTGCAGACTGCATCTCTTTCACATATGCTCAAGCAGGCCTAAGCCTTGAGTGAGAGTCATGTCACGGCTCATAATGTTAGAGCCTTGGCTATGTCAGTGTCCCACTTGCACTCAGTTTCCATGGAAGAGATATGCTCAGCTGCAACGTGGCCTTTGGTTCACACCTTTACTTTTCAGTACTGTTTAGATGGGAATTCCTGGCTTAACAGTAGATTTAGCCTGTCAGTACGGCAGAATCTGTTTGGGGATTAGAATTATTTCCCCCACCATCGGCCCATTTCTTTCTGTTCAGGCTGCCTAAAAATTAAATAAATAAATAAATCAAAAACAAAAAAAAAACCAACCACCCCCCCCTTAAAAAAAATGGTGAAAAGGCCTCTAGTGACCAAAAAATATCTGTTGAAAGCCTCCATTAATCTTGTTCTTCTTCCCCTTTATTATTAAAGGTAGCCTGTAGTTAGGAATTCCCATATGTGAGGACTTTTTGCCTGCTTGTACAAGGAGAAAATGTAGTTACTCATCTGTAGCAGGTATTCTCCATGGACAACAGGAAAAGTTGTAGTCTGCTCAGCTTTATAATGGACTGAGGATAAGATGTTGCAGTGGCAGCAGCACGCAGGAAGATGCATGCGTGGTCAAGCTTTCCAAAAGCTTCTAGAAGGAGCTGGGAACACTCTTGATGGGACTCTGTTGGATGTTGTCACCCATATGTCAAGACTCTTCCTACTGTCCATGGAGAACACCTGCCACAGATGAGTTACTATGCTGAATGGTGATTTCTTATATGGAGCCCAGCAATGTGTACCTATAATTTTGGATCATTTTCCCCCTATGTGTATCACTTTGCTTTTGTCCACAATAAATTTTATCTGCCATTTAGATGCCCAGTCTCCCAATCCTGTAATGTCCTCCTTCCGTTCCTATCAATTCACTCATGATCTAACAATGTTGAACAATTGTCATCTGAAAATTTGATCACTTGTTTCCTTTTCTGGATCATGTATAAATATTTATTTGATTTTTCTATACCGCCCCTTCCAAAGATCAGGGGTGGTTTACAGATAACATAACGTTTTACATAGAACAATGGTTTAACTTTTTACATAGTAACATTTTGGGAGTAACAAAACAGTTGGGTATACATTTGGCTACAAACTTAGCCTATTACAGGACGATAATAATGTACAAAATTTCAGGTTAGAAGAATTACATTGATTTTGTGATTGTTGGAGGTGGGTGTAGT
This sequence comes from Ichthyophis bannanicus, assembly GCA_033557465.1. Taxonomy (NCBI): domain Eukaryota; kingdom Metazoa; phylum Chordata; class Amphibia; order Gymnophiona; family Ichthyophiidae; genus Ichthyophis; species Ichthyophis bannanicus. Next base: position 1,776,421,513 of record CM066032.1, read on the forward strand.
TCAGGGGTGTGTGTGGTGAGTGTTTGTGAGGACATTTCTGTATTTGGGTTCAAATCTGAGTTTCTGTAATGAGTAGAAAAGAGGTATGTTTTGAGGTCTCTCCTAAATGTCTGGAGGTCTTTGATTGAGCGACTTGTGAGAGGTAGTGAGTTCCAGAGGTTGGGGGCAGTATATGTGAAGGCTCTGGAGCTTGTAGTTTTTGTCTTGCTGATAAAGTGGGGGATTACAAGGGAGTTGTTAGCATTTTGTCTGCGGACTGTAGTATCTGGTTGGGTGTGGAGGAGGGTTGCTAGAAAAGATGGGGAAATGTTATTGATTAATTTAAATGTTACAATTAGCAGCTTATATTTTATTCAACTTAGGACTGGGAGCCAATGCAAGTTATATAGGATGGGTGTTATATGATTGGTGAGGTGGGTCTTGGAAACTATTCTGGCGGTGATATTTTGAGCTATCTGAAGTATGTTTGTGCTTTTGATTGTTAGACCCTGTCATAGATTATTACAGTAGTCAAAATGCAGTGTGATGAGGGGCCTGAACTACAGATTTGAAATCATTGATGTCTAGCAGAAGTCTTAAATGTTGGATAGTTTTTAGCTTGAAAAAGATAGTTCTTGCTGTTTGTTTATATGGGGGAGCATGCTGAGAGATTGATCCAATATTATGCCAAGGTATTTCACCTCTTGTTTGACAGGAAGTACAACATTATTAATTGTGATGGATTGAAGGGGTGTATGGTTTTGATTTCTCGAAATATATAGGACTTCTGCTTGTTTGTAGTTAATATTAAGGTTGTTGTCTTTTAGCCATGATTCCATTTCATTAATGCAGTCTGATAGCTTGTGATAGGTAGGATTGTTTATATCTATGGGGGCGGGACAACATAATGTCAGCATAGATGTAATATCAAATATCAAATTTTCTGAAAATGCTGGTTATTGGTTGCAGGTATAGGTTGAAAAGGAGGGCAGAGAGAGCTGAACCTTGAGGTTATTCCTTGGTCTTGAGGGAATGGCTGTGATGTGTTTTGGCCTATTTGTACATGAAGTTTGCGGTTTGAGATGTATGATTTGAACCAATGTAAGACTGTGCCTCCTAATCCTATTTGTTCTAATCTTGAAATAAAGGTGTCATGGTTAATGTTGTCAAATGCTGAAGCTATGTCAATGAAAAGAAGAATGAATGCACAGTTAGGGTTATCTATGCCTCTGATGAGGTGGTCCATTAATGTTATCAGCAAGGTTTCTACTCTGTGAAATGGTTGACATCCAAATTGGTGGGTGTCTAATGGGGCAATAAGGTCAGTGTAATCTTGGAGTTGAAGCTGAATGACTTTTTCTTTATTTTTGGCAATAAAAAAGGTATGCTGGCTATGGGTCTGTATGCACTTGGGTCTTGTTCATTGAGTGTCTTGTTTTTAAGTATAGGGCGGATTGATGACGTTTTGAGGTCTGTGGGCATGATGCCTTGAGATAGAGATTGGTTAATAATGTGTAGGATGTATGGGGCGAGTTCTGATTTTGTGGATTTGATCCATGATATACTGGGCATGGATCCAAGGAGGAGGTTGTGGTGTTGATGTTTGTTATAATGTTTAGCAGGTATTTTTCATCTATTGGGTAGACAGAGTCCCATTTGATGAGGTTTGCTGGGTAATCTAGGGAGAAGGTAGTATATCTAGAGTTTTTATCTTTAAGCTTGGATGCAAAGTAATTGGCTAATGTTTGTGGGCTGATGTTACATATTTCTGACTCAGTTTGGTTTGTCTTGGTAAGTGATCTTATGATAGAAAACAGCTCTCTTGGATGATTAAGGGAACAGTTTAGTATTTTGGTGTGGTAATTTTTTTTATTTATTTTATTTATTACAGTTGCTTATATACCGCACTATTCGGTATCAGCGCGGTTTACAGTATAACAAAGTGACCAATACACACATTCTGTTTGGTTTTACATCGAACAGGAATATAAACTTGGATAACAGGGGCTGAACTATATACATGAACTATTTACATGAAATATGCTATATACATGAGGTAAAATTCCTATAACATTGTTGAATTGCACAATAAATGATGAATCCGTTTTGAATACTTGAGACCTTGTGAGTATGTGCTGCAAAAGGGCGGTGTTTCTTAGGTGGTGCTAACTAAATTCATCGCTGGTTGGGTAGTATTGGAGGAAGAGGTGATATTTGATTGCCTTCCTGAATTGGGTCAGGTCTGCTATTTTATTTATTTATTTTATTTAACATTTCTTATATACCGCCTTTCATGATATCAAGGCGGTTTACATTGAACAAACTGAAATTACATTGAACAGGGCATTATAACTTGGAGATAACTTTATTACAGGGCATTATAACTTGGAGATAACTTTATTACAGGGAACATATAGCTATAGCTCGAATGTCTGGTGGGAGTGCATTCCAACATTTGGGGATGTAAAGGCTGAAGGCCCTATTTGCTGTTGTATTATTGCATTTTGTCAAGGTCTTCGGGGTTGCTAATAAATTTAGGGCTGTTGACCTCCTAGCTCTGTTGGGGGGCACTGTATGGATGAGATCCGTAAGTGCTGTGGAGGAAAGGCGCTTGATTGCCTTGAATGAGAGGATTAATGTTTTGAAGATAATCCTTCCGTGTATAGGTAACCAATGAAGCTGTTTTAATATCGGAGTCACGTGGTCTCTTCTGGAGGCTCCATGAAGAATCCTTGCTGCAGCATTCATGGCCAGTTGTTGTAGCGAGTTTAGTGTGGATTGCGGGAGACCTTGTAGGATGGAATTGGCAAAGTCAAAGTGCGGCAGGATCAGTGCTTGGTATATGGTCCGGAAATCATCTGGCTCCAGTAGGGAGCGCAGATGTCTGAGTGAACGGATTTTAAAATAGACCGCTTTGACAATGTTGCTTATATGACATTTCATGTCCAGATGTTGGTCTAAGGTAATCCCTTTTTGTTTTATTAATTGTGTCTTTGTAACTAGTGAGTAAATTATGGTAGAGTTGTTTTGTTTTGTGTGTTGTTTAGCCTACACTTTTTTTTCTTGTTTTCTTAATTGCCGCCTTAGTTTTGTAAGCTCATGTGTGTACCATTTTTCAGAGTTTTTGTGGTTTTCTTATGGTTTGTAATAGGGAGAGTAGCAGCTTTTTGAATAGTAGAGTTCCATATATTTATAGTGTTATTAATGTTCGTGGAGTCAGCTGGGACATTTATAAACTTGCCACCAACAAAGAAGCACTCGTCCACGTGCTAATTAACGACCCAGTCTAAAAAACGTGGACTGATATGATATGATATGTATTATGCCTTATTTTATATAAGGCATAATACATATCATTTATACTCCGATTGGGACCACGCAGAAGGTATTGTGTATGTGAAAGACTATATCGAGTTAAGCCATCGTTAGCCCCTGATGAAGGGAGAACGAAACACGGCCTGTGTCGGGCCAGTGGCTTAAGTGTATTCAATAAAAGCATTCCTTCCTCTATCCACATTTATAAGCTGGGGCAAAATGTTGTCCAGAAAGGTGTCTTTATTAAAGTGGGCAAATCGCTTAGTTTGAAGTATTGTGTCTGACTTTGGGGTCTGGGAGTTGATTAGTGGTATCTCCAGGAACAAGCAGGAATGAGTCTTCACATATGGGTACGTCGGTACCGACGGAGTCTGCGCGGGAATGCTCCCCAGCGTCTAATTAGAACGCTTTTGGGAGCATCTCACCATGCCTGCGTGCTGCCTTCCCGCCTTTCCCAACTGCCTCTCCTCAGTTTTCATTTTTCCGCGGAGCCGGCAGGACGTACTCCTGTCACCGCAGAAAATTCTTCCTTTATTTTTGTTTTTTCTTGTGGTCGCGTCTACCTTCCCTCGACGCACCGGTACCGCCGGTGTTTTCTTCTTTATTTCTCCTACAAATTTTTTCTTTTGTAGGGAATTTTTTCCTTGTTTAGTGCCTGACGGTTTTTTCAGCCTGCTAGGCCTCTTCACTTTCCTTCATGGAAACGCCAGCCACTGTCCCTAAAACATGTTTCAACTGTGGCGGTACCAAATTAGTTTTAGACACCCATAACTGGTACCTTCCATGTTTGGGTCCTGACCACTATCCGCTGGAGTGTCCCTCCTGCAGTACTATTTCCAGAAGAAGTCTTCAGCATCGAGCTCAACTCGATACGCGGTTTCCATCAGTCCTGAGGGTACCAGCTACAACTTCTTTTTCACAGGATCAGGTAAACAAACAAAAGTCTGTAAAGACTAGCCAGTCCTCGGGTGGTAGATCTCATGTTCAGCATTGAGATGCCTCTGGCCTTGCCCCCGAGGACAAATTGGCTTTAAAACCCCGGTGGGAGTCTTCGGCCTCCAAAGCATTAACGGGGTTTCAGGTTGTTCCGGGGTTTTTACCTCTACGAACATACCTGAGCCATGCTCGGTGGTGGTATCCGCTTTGAGCGGTGCCCGGCATCGGCAATGGTGTTGGATGAAACATTCCACACCGATGATCGCAGTCTAGCGCTCTCGGTATCTTCGGTGCCGTTAGAGTCGCTACAGACCGATCTTCCAGCATCGTTATCGATCCCGGTACCGGTTCTGGTATCCACGACGGTACCCTCCAGGTGTGCTTCGATAGACTCGCTGCTTTCGATGCCGAGTCTAGAATCGATCTCTAGCCTGGACGATTGGGTACCGACTCGTCTCGGTACCGACCTCAGACGGTGCCGAAGACATTGTCCCCGGGGATCAAAGTCTGCCGCTCTCGGTACCTTTGGTACCATTAGAGTCACCTCAGACTGATCTTCCGATATCGGTACTGGCTGCGATACCACTGCTGGTACCGCTTTCTACGTTTGCATCAGTATCGGTGCCTTCCATGCTTACTTCCACAAGCTCACTTCCTTCGGTACCGAGTTTGGAATCTATCCCTGGCATGGATAGTTTTCCACCGATTTTGTTGCGGCACGGGCCTCGAGCGGTACCGACGACTATCCTTTCAGGACAATCCGATGCTCCACCCTTTCGGGTCTTGTACTCCAATGGATCAATCCATTAGTGCCAAGACTAGATCTTCAACAGATCTAACCTTTACTCATGATAGAGGATCCCCTTCTGGGGAAATTTATTTTCAAGTATTCCTGCTTGATATGGCAAGGTTACTTGCCATTTCTATACCTGATCAAGATCCTGCACCAGGGGATTCAGAACTTCTGCATATCACTGAGAATCCAAAGGAGGTCATCATGCTTCCTTTGCATCAAACCTTACAGGATCTTTTCCTTAGAATGTGGGAAACTCCCTTAAAGGTATCCCCACCTTCAAGGGCCACTGACTCTCTGTACAAGGTGCCCCCTTCTCCAGGTTTTCAAAAGACTCAACTTCCTCATCATTCTATTGTTGTGGAATCAGCAATGAGGCGTGTTAAAAGTGCTAAAAGGCACTCTTCTTATCCGCCAGGTCGTGAGTCTAGAACTTTAGATGCCTTTGGACGTAAAAGCTTCCAGACATCCATGTTTTCAACAAGAATTCTCTCATATATTTTCTATGTGGGATTATCTCTTGAAGAGGTCACCAACAGTTTGCTGTTTTTGACTCCTTTTCTTCAAGATCTCAAAAGAACAGACTACTCTTTACTGGTTAGTCATGTTCAAAATATCTCTAGGTTTCTTACTCGTGCTACCCTGGACTGTTTTGAGTCTGTTAGCAAAACATCTGCTATAGCCAAAGGGGCACGACGCATGGCCTGGCTCCAAGCTTCCGACTTGGATAAATGGGTACAAGAAAGGCTGGGAAATACTCCTTGTACTGGGGAGAATCTCTTTAACAAAGAGACTTTACGCCAAGCTGCTCAGTTAACCACTGACACTATTGCTTTCAAAGGGTTGTCAACAGCTTCCTCTATCCCAGGTGGTAGGAAATCTTCTACCAAACTTTATTCCCCCAAGGGGAAAAAGTTTTATTCATTCTCTACCCATCGTACAGCTGTTTCCAAACAAGGGAAACATCAAACCAGGCTAAAGAAACCACAACCTCAACCGCTTCAGCAAACCCAGCAGCTGCAGGGTTGCTGATAGACGCTTCACTGAATCCTTCTTTCCTGTTTTGAGGTTTAGAACCTGTAGTCTGCTTCTTCTCATTGCAAGCATCTACATCGGTTCCATCCTAAATTTTACACATGTGTCTCTTTTAAAGAGACATCCTTACTTTTAGCTCATAGAGCTTCTTAGGATGATTATGCTTTACAGGTAGTAAAGTTATTCCTCTTCCTCCTAAGTAGACAGAGGAGTAACAGCTGTCAATAAGGTTGCTATGCCTATACCTTTGACATTTTCTCCTGTATCAGCATGTCTCATATTACTTTTTCAAAGATTTACTACATTGTAAGTCTTTTTTCAACTCTGTCCCTCTTACTAAGACTTTTTGGTCTGTAAGAGTGATACTACTTAACTGAAGGGCTTATCCCTAAGCCCCTGAGTTTTCTTTTCAGAGTTGTCTCCCCTTGCAATCTTGTTTTGTGGCAGCTTCTCAGACAGTGACGGAGTCTTACCATTCCTACTTATGTCTGTGGGTCTTTTTTCCAATCTTGGGACCTAAGATTTGTTCTGCCGCCCTAACAATAGTTAGAAGTGCAGGGGCTCTTAGTGGTTAGACCACTGACTTGCTGACCAAGCAACCAGGGGTTGATCTCCAATATCAATCCTTTCTGGCCTTAGTACTAAGTCCCAGACAGGCTAAGAACCTTTTCTGGCTTTATTGTTGCAGACACATCAGCATACCTTCTATCCTTAGCCTTCTCCAATCCTTGGGCTTTGGCGGAGTAGTTCAGGTTACATACTTGCTCTTAAACAGCCAGTTTTTTCTTCTAACCAACCTGCAACATGCTCTCTGCATCTCTACAGAGCAGCTCTGCACTATGGGCCCTTGCTAGAGAGCAAATAATTCCAGATGGTTAGGAAGGGTTTTACCTAGTCATGACTACTGGGTTCTTCCCTACCCTTACCATTTCCATTAAAGTCTCCTTCTTCAATAAAGGACACAGGCCTTTAATTAAGTGAAGACCTAAAGAATTACTCAATCCCCTGGGTTGGTTCACATCTCCAGTGGACCCCTTCACCAGGGATGGTTTTCTTTTAGTAACAGCTAGTCCTTGTCTTGTATTTTCCTTCCACCCTCAATTCTTCATGGGGTAATTCATATTGAGCGCAAGAATGCATCATACTCATTTTGCCCTCATAGAAGGGTAAATATGGTATCTCATTTCATTGAATCTTCTTCTCCAGCTGCCATGCTGGAGTTATGGAAGGATCCAGACTTACGGCTGTGGATTAAAAACATCCTCTGCACTTTTTCACGTAGGCCTCCATTCCTGGTTATTCAAGGGCTAGAGTTCTTAGAGGACTCTAGACTTCTCCTTGTCAGTGAGAGCACTCCCTTAGCTCTCCCACTCATAACCAGGGAGAATGGATTCTCTAAACATCTCCTCAAGCAGGTATTTCCCTTCTTGTTATTAGATGAATCTTTCTCTCTCCACATATCCCATTGTGGGGACATGGGTATATCTATATATATAGATATATAGATATATACATACACACATATATATTGGAATATATGATAGTAGGTGGATATCTATCTATATACTTTTTTCTGTCTGCCTAGGTTCATTTATATATATATATATATATATATATATATTTCCTATAGGGCCCTGACAGATAGTCACTATCCCTATCAATGCTGCTCCAGCATGCTTAGGGTTCTACATAAACAACCACTTCTCTGTGGTAGTTAAAGGGTTTTTGCACCATAACCTTCAGGTTAGGTACATCTGAAGCCCTCCATGTACCATCTTTTTTCCTAAGTGACTTCAATTAGGAAGGACATTCTGAATCCTCAGAAAATAGGAGGCTACAATGCCTCATACTTCTGTCCTTCTTTGTCATCTGATATAGGGGTCTTCAAAGCCCCTCTTCTCCTATAAGAACTATGTCTCTTTAAGGTCAAAAGAGCTTCAGGCTTATCTAATAGGGACTTCCGCGTTTCCCGCAAAAGTCCTGCCTCATTGAACTACCCCAGTTTCCGCTGGGACCTTTTCTCGCCCTAAAGGTTCTGACCTCAACCTGTCTTTTGCTCTACATTGAGGTACTCCTTGAGAATATTCTGCTGGTTCATATTAGCAGATCCATATGAACCTCCATAAACATTTTACAATACCACTAGGTGAGGTCCATATGGCTGTATTGCAGTTCAATATTTACTACTAGATATTATCCACACAGGGTCTCCTATCTAGGCGTCCTGTTTGGTCCAGCTGTTCCATAGCACATCTTTTTAGTTCAACTTCTACCCTCCATCCCCAGGATGCCTGAGGTTCTGTCGAATAGCATGGCCTTTCTCAGATTCGCAACATGCTGGGACTCCTCCAGTCATCTTAGCTTGGGAGTCCCCATATGTGAAGACTCATTCCTGCTTGTTCCTGGAGATAGCACAGTTACTTACCTGTAACAGGTGATCTCTGGGAACAGCAGTAATAAGTCTTCACAACCCACCCACCTCCCCTAGGAGTTGTATTTTTCTATCTCTGTCTTTCCCCTCTCTCTCTCTCTCTCTCTCTCTCTCGTTGTCTCAGCTTTAAAACTTAACTGAGGAGAGGCAGTTGGGAAAGGCGGGAAGGCAGCACGCAGGCGTGGTGGGATGCTCCCAAAAGCGTTCTAATTGGACGCTGGGGAGCGTTCCCGCGCAGACTCTGTCGGTACCGACGTACCCATATGTGAAGACTTATTCCTGCAGTTCCAAGAGATCACCTGTTACAGGTAAGTAACTGTGCTTTATGGAAGGTCACCAGATGGTGGTCGGACCATGGGACCTCAGCTATTACAGGGGGTATGTACAAGTAGTGGTTCATAGTTTGGTATGGTATGAAGATTAGATCAAGCAAGTTACCCTTTGTGTGTTGGTGAATGTATAATTTGATGAAATCCCATGTCTGTCATTGAGTCTAGGAATGTGGAAGTGTTAGTGGGGTTGAGGGATGGGAGATTGAGGTTTCCTAGCATGGTTTGAGGTTTCTTCATTGATGCGGAACATGCTGATTCTAGTATGTGAGTTAGGTTGCTATGGTCGGGTGATGGTGGTCTATATAGGAGACATAGTGAAATATTTCTGTTCCCTGTTTCAAGGATATCCATTCCTTCTATGCTACTTGAAATTGTAGGGGTAAGTTTGAGTTCTTTTTTGCTTAGCATGATTACCTCCCCTCTTTTTGAGTCACGGTGGCAGTGAAATAGATCATATCCTTGAATTTGTAGTTGGTTTATAAGTACATTGTCAGTGGGTAAGAGCCATGTCTCAGTAGCACAGAGGATGTTTGTTTTTTCATCCCTGAGTAGATCGATAATTATCGGTATCTTGTTTCTTATGGATCTCACATTAATAAGTATGCATTTTAATTGTGTGGGGGGATTTGTGGAGGTTTGTCTGTTGATGTAATTGAATAGTTGGATTTGTATTAGCCTGTTTCGGTATTTGGTGGTTTTCTGTTGATGTGGCCTATGATTGGGTGGATGCAGGTTTGTCTGATAGTTTATAAAGTTTCTTGAGGGGTTATGTATGATGGGGATTGAGTTGTAGGAATTTGTATCATGGTTACAAGTATGAGCATTTGTTAACAGGGAAGTTAGCAGGATAAGGTGGAGTAAGCAAATGCAAGTTTTTATGGAGTCCATTGTGGGTAGATTTAGTTTTTTGAGGTGGAAATGGTTTAGTATTTAGGTTATTAAGTATGGGCCAATTAATGTGAGGGGCTTTAAACCCGATGGTGGTGTATTTTATAGGCTAGAAAAAGCATAGGATATTTGACATGCAGTGTTATGTGGAATACAGTGGTTCATGGGATGGGTAAGAATCTAATAGGTTTTAACCTTGGTGATGCAGGTATTACACTTCTAGGAGAATCACAATACAATGTAAGAGTTTTTAGCAAGTAGAATGGAATAAAGAAATACTGCATGGATTTCTTATACAGAGTTTAAATATGGTGTTGCTCGTTTCGAAGATTTAAATAATTTTTGCTGCAATTTTTTTGATGGATTAAACCATGGTTATCCATATGTTCAGTAATTTTGTGTGTTTTTTTAAATGGCATCTGATTTTGTGCAGTGCTAACATCAGGCTTACCATCCTTTTTTAAAAATTAACATTACGCTGGCTACCTTCTAGTTCTTCAGGTACTGTAAACAATTTTAATTTACTGATAGGTTATAGATTACTAACAGGTCTGCAGTTTCATTCCCGAGTTCCTTCAGACCCATAGGTGCATACCATCTGATCCAAGTGATTTGCAACTCTTGAGGTGTCTGCTTCCCCTTTGGTACTCCGTCGACTTAGATAGAGCATGCAAGATGCCCTGTAAGCTTTCTTCAGAATCCACGCTTCCCATGTCTAACTGCAAAACTTAGTAAAATAAATAAAAAATCAGTAATACTAGCATTGCTGTTGGCCAGACATTCACCCATGGTCATGGCGGTGCTCAGCTAGTGCTTCATTGGTGGTGGTTGTTACCTGTTCCTGTTATGACTTCCAAAAAAAATTAAAGGGAAGGGATGGCTAAAGTTACAAAAACCTTTCCTGTAGCTCTCAAGCAGTCAACCCATTGATGCCTAGCTTTGGAAAATCGCCACTGACCACAGGCTGCGAGTGAGTCCTCTGTTGTGGTTTTGGCAGGTGGAGGTCAGTCACTGCTTGGAGGCATTTGAATTCAGATCCCATGGGATACTCGACTCTGCTCAATGAGCAGCCTGCTCTGTGCAAAAATAGTATTGCAGAGGAGGTCCCGGACTCTCTATCCGAGAGCATGATTGGAAACCCTGTAAGTTTGCAGTCCACCTCAACTTTTTGCCTGTATGGAAAAATGGCAGAGTTGCGCGAAGTGGAGGAGGCTGTGAAATCAGCTGTTCCGTTAACATCATAGAGGCAGGCCAATTCAGCAGAGTTTGAGTCATCGTCCCCGAGCTCACGTGACTGATACTAAAGGAATTCCTGAAATGACCTTACAGGCCATTTGGGCCATGTTGCTAAAATTGGAAGCTACTGTGTAAATTGTGGGTCATTTTATCTCAGAAGGAGGAACACATGAATTCAGAGATTAATCAAAAGATCTTGGATTTAGAGAGAATAGATAAAAGTTCAGACCAGGTTGTGGAGGCGTTGGTGAAGGATGATACACGGTAAACTTTAAAAGTTTGAAAATCAAATGAGGTATCTAAGCCTCCAGATTTTGAGTTTTCCTTAACTTTCACATACAGTATGTCACCTAATGAGCTTTTCAAGAAAAAGAACATAAGAACATAAGACATGCCATACTGGGTCAGACCGAGGTCCATCAAGCCCAGTATTCTGTTTCCAACAGTGTCCAATCTAAGTCATATGTACCTAGCAGTTTCCCCAAGGGACACAGGTTCCACAATGCTTGTATTGGTTCAAGCATTGATATCCTGGGTCCCTTCTTAATAATGGTTTATGGACCTTTCCTCCAGGAACCTGTCCAAACCTTTTTTAAACCCAGCTACACTAACAGCCTTTACTACATCCTCCGGTAACAAATTCCAGAGTTTGATTACACGTTGAGTGAAAAAATATTTTCTTTTATTAGTCTTAAATAGTTTACCCTGTAGCTTCATTGCATGTCCCCTAGTCTTTCTATATTCTGATAAGGTAAACAATTGATCCACGTTTATCCGTTCCACTCCGTTCATTAATTTATAGACTTCTATCATATCTCCCCTCAGCCATCTCTTTTCCAAGTTAAAGAGCTCTAACCTTTTTAGCCTTTCTTCATAGGAGTATCCTTCCATCCCCTTCACCAATTTGGTGGCTCTTCTCTGTACTTTTTCTAATAACGCTATGTCCTTTTTAAGATACGGCGACCAGAATTGCACACAATATTCAGGGTGCGGTCTCACCATGGAACGATACAGAGGCATTATAACATCCTTTGTTTTATTCTCCATCCCTTTCCTTATGATACCTAGCATTCTATTTGCTTTCTTGGCCGCCGCTGCACACTGGGCGGAGGGTTTTAACATGGTATCCACAATGACGCCTAAATCTTTTTCCTGGGTGGTGGTTCCTAATGTGGAACCTTGCATCGTGTAACCATAGTTTGGGTTGTTCTTCCCTAGGTGCATAACCTTGCACGTGTCCACATTAAATTTCATCTGCCATTTTGATGCCCAGTCTTCCAATTTATCAAGATCCTCTTGCAATTTTCCACAATTCTCTTGGGTTTTAACAACTTTAAATAGTTTTGTGTCATCTGCAAATTTGATAACTTCACTTGTTCCACTTTCCAGGTCATTTATGAATATGTCAAAAAGCAGCGGACCCAGCACAGATCCTTGGGGTACACCACTATTCACCTTTCTCCATTGGGAAAATTGGCCATTTAGCCCTACCCTCTGCTTTCTATCTTTTAACCAGTTCCTGATCCACAATAGTACACTGCCTCCTATCCCATGACTCTTTAGTTTTGCCAAAAGTCTCTGATGAGGGACCTTGTCAAAAGCTTTCTGAAAGTCCAGATACACAATATCAACTGACTCACCTTTGTCCACCTGATTATTCACACCTTCAAAAAAACATATCAGATTAGTAAGATAAGATCTTCCTTGTCTAAAGCCATGTTGGCTGTCTCCCATTAGGCCATGACTATCTACATGCTGTGTAATTTTGTTCTTTATGATGGTTTCTACCATTTTCCCTGGTACTGACGTCAGGCTCACCGGTCTGTAATTTCCTGGGTCACCCCTGGAACCCTTTTTAAAAATTGGTGTTACGTTGGCGACCCTCCAATCTTCAGGTATTAGAGATGATTTTAATGATAGTTCACAGATTACTAATAGCAGGTCTGCAATCTCGTATTTCAGTTCTTTCAACACCCTTGGATGTATACCATCCGGCCCAGGTGATTTGCTACTCTTCAGTTTATCTAATAGTTGTAATACATCTTCCCGATGTATCGATATTTCCTTCAATTCTTCCGCACCTTTAAATACCACTTCAGTCATGGGTAACATCGCTACATCTTCCTCAGTAAAGACTGAAGCAAAGAATTCATTCAGTCTCTCCGCTATCGCCTTGTCGCCTCTTAGTGCTCCTTTAACCCCTTTATCATCTAATGGACCAACTGACTCTCTCACAGGTTTTTTGCTACGAATGTACTTGAAAAGGTCTTTACTTTGCGTTTTTGCTTCCGCAGCAAGCTTCTTCTCAAATTCTCCCTTTGCCTGCCTTATCAATGCCTTGGTGGAGGTCTTAAAGATTCCCGATGTTAGGTATCCCTCCACTAAATAAGTTTATTATCTGCCATCACGGAAACTATAGGAAGAGGGGAAGTGATCAACATGTCTTGGATGCTAAATCTTTGATTGAATTTTAAATTACAGAACGTCAGGACAGAACCATGCTTCTGGTATCTTTTGGCTTTAAGCAGGATTTGAGTCTTGTTTTACGTCTCAACTTTAAAAAGATGTCTGACCCCTCTTTGGGTCATTCTATAAGCATCTTTCCTGATGTTGCTTGGACAGCACAGGAGAGAAGAAAACATTTTGGCTGAGGCAAGAGATGTTAGCTTTAGGGGCTACCGTTGTACTTGGGTATCCCTGTAAGTGTTTAGTAAATTTCTTAATGTCAAATACGTTTTTTTTTTTGCTTGAGCAGTTGAGGGCTTTTTTAGATGTTATAAAGCTGGCTGTTGCTGCCTCTGCCGCTACCTAGATATTGTCATTGTAGTGTTATAAGAGAAATGTTAGCGGTTTGATGCTTTAAAGCCTTGTTTCTTTATTTTCATTTCCTTGCAGAAATACATAGTAAATGACGGCAGATAAAGACCATTCTCCAGAAACAAGCAGGAAGTCGGTCCTCATATATGGATGATGTCGGTGCCAACGGAGCCCTCATACGGAGCAAATCACCAGCTTTCTAAGAAAGCCTTTTGGAATTGCATCACGCATGCGCGGTCTCCTTCCCGCCCAAGGGTGCCATCTTGCGCAGTCTCCTTTTTTCCACGGAACCCAAAGGACGTGAAGTTCCCTCGCAAAAAAAGTGCTTAAAAGTCAGAAAAATTATTTTCTGCCTGACCGGTTCGACGCTGGTTCCCCTTCCCGCCTTCGGCTTGGTACACCGATAATTGAGTCCGGTCAAATTTTTGTTTTTTGTTCTTCGTGACTAGCGTTCGTGCTCTTTTTCTTTTTCACTGGCAAGCCCGGTCCTTTGACCTCACAGGGGCCCTTTTTCCCCCATGGCTGCCAGCGGGTTTAAGAAGTGTGATCGGTGTACAAAGTTAATCTTCCTCACCGACACACACGACTGCTGCCTCTCTTGCCTCGGGCCCGACCACGACCCGAAGGTCTGTGACCCGTGTAGGAAAATGTCCTCCAAGGCCTTGAGGGGCAGGCAGCAGCAACATGATAGGTTTTTCCTGAGTCCGGACCTGCCTGGGCCCAGACCTCATCGGAGGCCTCGACGTCTCGGGAGCTCTCTGATCCTGAGCAGCGTTGGGTGTCCTCTGAAAGGGGGTCTCCCTCGCGGGAACACTGGAGGAAGAAGAAATCTGTGAAGGCAGCGTCATTGGATGGCTCCGAATGGCCTGGTCCCTTGCGGGCCAGGTTGCGGAGTCCTGACCGCCGCCCCGGATCCTCGGAGTTGGAGCGCCCAGTGAAACTCCCTCGTAAGGAACTGGAGACGCCGAGGCAGGTAACCACAGTCCTCGTTGTGGACTCTCCTCCGGGAGAACTGGCGTCGGGACCTGACCCGGGGGTTGCGGAGCCTCCTGAGCTCGGTCTTAGAATGGTGGCCTTGGAGTCTTCATGGACCAGCAGCGGGTGCTGATTGCTGGTTTCACCGGTCCATCCGCCCCGACCACAGGGACTGACGTTCATGTTGACCCCGGAGGCCGATCCGATCCTCGAGACCCTAAGAACTTGAGTTGATCCTCGACCTCCCATTCGGGACCGAGGTCGTCGATGCCGATTCCACCGGCGTCGGGGCAGTCGAGGCCAAAGCCCTTGAGGCCAGAGCCGCTCGATTCTTCTTCAGAGGAGTCAGGATGGGAGACGGAAGACGAGGAGTCACCGGACACCCATTGGACCAAGTACGTCCCCTCGGACTCCCTGGGATCTGAACCTCTGAGAAGGTCTCCACCGGAGGATACTCGGTTCTTGGACTTCGTCCGGGACATGGCCAAGGCTTTGTCATTCCTGGCGGAGGCCGAGGAGGAGCCTCGAGCCGAAGAGCTTGAGATCCTCCAGTATGACTTCCCCCTTGGGATGCCCTTACTGTACTGGTACCTCCAATTCTGGAACGGCTGATGCTCCGCATGTGGGAGACACCGGTTTCAATACTGGTGCTCAGCAGGTGAATCTATTCCATTTACCGAGTTCGCAAGAGGCCTGGGTTCCAAAAAGCACAACTGCCGCACAACTCCATGGTTGTGGAATCAGCCATGTGCAAGCTCAAGAGCCAGAAGACGCACTCCTTTGTGCCTCCTGGCTGGGAGGCCCGCAACATGGATGCCCTCGGCAAGAAGTGCTACCAGGGTTCAATGCTGTCATGCCGAATCCAGACGTACCAGCTGTACATGGGCATGTACCTGCGAAACCTGGCAAAGGAGATTGTCTGGTTCTCAGCTGGTCTCTCCGAGGGACCTTTGCAGCACTTCAAGACCTTGTCCACTGGGGTCTGTGAGTGCTCGAAGTTTGACTCGAGCAGCCTATGACGGCTTCGAGATGTCGGCCCGGGTAGCTGCGGCCGGCATCAGTGCATGCCTCCAGGCGTGGCTACAGTCGTCAGACCTGGAGCAATGGGTACAGGACAAGTTGGTCGATGTGCCTTGCTGGGGTGAAAACCTCTTTGGCAAAGCCATGACAGAGAAGGCTGCTGAGATAGAGTGCGAGTACCTGACCAGGACACAGCTCTCGAAGAAGACTTCTGCCCCTTCTAAGAAGAAGGGCTCGGGTAAGAAGCCCTTTTTCCCGAGGAAAGGTACTGCTTACCACAACTACCAAACATATCAGGCCTCCCCAGCTCCCCAACAGGGGCAGCAGGCCAAGGGACGGGGCATGGCCCGCATAAGCAAAAAGCCCCCAAGCCCCAGGCACCGGCTCTGGCCCAGCTTGGAGGGTTTTTTTTGACTCCCAAAGCGTATTCCCTTTCTCCAAAGAAGTAAGGCCATGCACAGGAGGAAGGCTGACCCTGTATGCCCACAGGTGGCCAGCCATCACAACAGATGCCTGGGTTCTCCAGATAGTCCAAATGGGCTTTCGGCTACATTTCACCCAGGCATCTCCCTCTTACTTTCCAGGGGAGCCTCTCAGACCCCCTCTTCACAGGGACCTCCTCTTGAAGGAGTTAGCAGGTCTCCTCGAGGATCAAGCGGTAGAACTGGTGCCCCACCACCTGCAGGGAAAGGGCTTCTACTCCAGGTATTTCCTGATACCAAAGAGAACTGGAGACCTAAGACCCATCCTTGACCTGCGCAACTTAAACAAGTTCCTGGTGAGGGAAAAGCATTCTCCTTATATGCTCCAACACTATGGAACTCTCTTCCAGACAATATAAGGGAAACAAAAGACCCAAACAACTTCCGCAAACTCATAAAAGCATACCTTTTCAGAGAGTACTTCGAAGATTCAATTACGTAAAACAAACCTCCTTGCTACATAATTTCTCATCAAGCCAGGATTTTCTCTATACCCCATCCAAAACAGAACACAGGACAAACCATTATTTTGGAAAAATCAAAACAATATAACTACTGAGCAACAACTTTCTCAATGCAATCCATATGATCATAAACACAAATTGTAATTTAGTTGAATGTTATAACTAGTTTAATATGTATTCTTATTCTGTTAATTGTTATGTTTTGACACAACTTTATTATTGTTCCATGTAATACATAAATGTTATAATGCAATTTTTGAGTTATTTGTAAACCGCTTTGATTTATGAAAAGTGGTATATAAAATCACATAAATAAATAAATAAAATAAAAAATAAAGATGCTTTACCTTGGAATATTGCTGCCTTACCTCCGCCAGGGAGACTGGCTATGCTCCTTAGACCTAAAGGATGCTTACACACCCATCCTAATTCATCCAGACCACAGACAATATCTACGATTTGTGGTGGGAGGAAACCACTTTCAGTACGAGGTACTTCCATTTGTCCTTGCCTCTGCACCCAGGGTGTTCACAAAGTGCCTAGCAGTGGTGGCGGCCTTCCTAAGAAATTAAGGGGTATTTGTCTTCCCCTACTTGGACGACTGGCCCATCAGAGCACAGTCAGCCCTGGAAGTCCGACAGGCCACATCTTGCACTATCCAGTTGCTGCAACACTTAGGGTTTGTGATCAATTGCACGAAATCCACTCTGGTTCCCACTCAGGGGCTGGAGTTCATAGGAGCAAGGCTGGACACCCTTCAAGCAAGGGCTTATCCTACCGGAAGAAAGGGCACATAGACTTTTGGCCCTAGTAGAGCAAGTGGGTTGCAGATCCCAGATCTCAGCAAGACACTTTCTGCGCCTCCTCGGTCACATGGCCTCCACGGTGCATGTGACACCCAATGCCCGCCTCCACATGAGAACAACTCAGTGGTGCCTCAGGGACCAGTGGACACAAGCCACAGGCAAACTCAGAGACAGGACCAAGGTGTCCAAAAGACTGGTGCGGTCGTTGACCTGGTGGCTTCAACCACACCACCTACTAGAGGGAGTGCCATTTCAACCTCCTCTGCACACGAGAGTGCTGACTACAGATGCATCCTTGCTGGGCTGGGGGGGCCCTTTGCCAGGAATTGTGCACTCAGGGTATGTGGTCTCCACAGGAGAGCACACAACATATCAACCTCCTAGAGCTTTAAGCTATCCGCCTAGCTCTACAAACTTTCTGTCAAACCCTGGCTCACCAGCCTGTCTTAATTCAGACAGACAACCAAGTGGCAGTGTTCTATGTGAAGAAGCAGGTGGGCACAGGGTCTCGCACCCTATGTCAAGAGACCCTCGACCTGTGCTCTTTTGCAGTCAAGTAGGGTGTGCATCTCAAAGCAGTCTACTTGCCAGGTCAGGAGAACTTTTTAGCCGACAAGCTAAACAGAATTCTCCAACAACACGAATGGCAACTGGATCCCAACATAGCCCAGCAGCTGTTTCAGTGCTGGGGGCGACCATCCATAGATCTGTTTGCGAGCCCACAGCATCACCAGTTGCCCCGCTTCTGCTCCAGACAGCCACACCCATTCAGGGTGGTGGCAGATGCTTTTCAGTCTGTGGGCCTCCTGTATGCGTTTCCTCCCATGCCTCTGGTGGCCAGGACTCTGTTTAAGATCCTGCAGGACAAAGCCTTGATCATCCTGGTAGCCCCCAGATGGCCGAGGCAGCCATGATTTCCACTGCTGCTTCAACTGGCGGCAGAGGCCCCAATTCCTCTGGGATTACATACCAACCTCCTGTCGCAGGAGGGGGGCACTCTCCTGCATCCCAACCTCAGGTCTCTCAACCTGATGGCATTTCTGCTGAAAGGGTAGTCCTTGCACCGCTTCTCCTCCCTAAAAGTGTAGAAGACGTACTGCTAGCCTCAAGAAGGCAATCGACTAGGAAGACCTATGCGTTTAAGTGGTATAGGTTTGCGGTGTGGTGTGATAAGCAGAGTGAAAACCCTTTCTCCTGCCAAGTACCAGTGTTTCACCTCTCAGATTTAGGCCTCAAGTCAAACACTGTCCGAGTCCACCTTAGTGCCTTGTCAGCACACCACTCTCCAGTGGAAGGACAACCTCTTTCTGCACACCCTTTGGTGGCCAGGTTCTTGAGAGGTTTGCTTCTGCTGAAGCCCCCGGTTCGTCCCCCCGGCGACCGAGTGGGATTTGAATGTGGTCTTAGAGCGGCTTACTCGCCCATCTTTTGAACCAATGCTACCTGCCATCTACGCTTCCTCTCTTGGAAAGTGCTTTCCTTGGTGGTGTTCACGTTGGCCAGATGAGTGAGTGAGCTGCAAGCTCTGGTTTCCGATAGACCGTACACACGATTCTGTAGGAATAGGGTGGTGCTTCGCACTCACCCCATGTTCCTTCCGAAAGTGGTCTCTTCGTTCCACCTCAACCAGGAGGTAGTACTTCCGACCTTCTTTCCGAGGCCGCATGCCAGTCGGGCAGAAGTAGTTCTGCATACCCTGGACTGTAAGAGGGCCTTGGCCTTCTACATGGCGCGTACACGGGGACATAGAAGGGCTTCTCAGCTCTTCGTCTCAGTAAGCTGGGGATGCCTGTCTCCAAGCGTACCTTGTCCACTTGGGTGGCAGACTGTATTGCCTGGGCATGCAGGGCGGCCGATCTTCCGTTGAAGGGTCGAGTCACGGCCCACCGGGTCAGGGCTAAGGCGACATCAGTGGCTCACTTCTGCTCTGTTCCGCTGGCAGACATCTGCCAGGCTGCCACCTGGTCTTCGGGTCAGACTTTTGCGGCCCATTACTTCCTGGATAGAGAGTCCCGACGGGACAGTGCTTTCGGCCAGGCAGTACTCCATAACCTGTTCATGGTCTAGGGAACTCCTACACTCCGATCCTTTGGTGTTAGACTACTAGAGTGTTATGTTCTCTGAACTCCTATTATGGCTGCTGTGGCTCTTCTAGAGGGAGCCTATTTTCAGCTATGGGTTCTTGGTAGCCTATAGCTAGGGAGTCCCATATGTGAGAACTGACTTCCTGCTTGTTCCTGGAGAAAGCGTACTCACCTGTAACAGGTGTTCTCCAGGGACAGCAGGAATCAGTCCTCACGACCCTCCCTCCTCCCCTGGAGTTGCAGTCCTATTATATTTTGTTCATTTTACCATCTTTTAAGCTATGTCATTTGACTGAACAAGATGGCACCCTTGGGTGGGAAGGGGACCGTGCATGCGTGATGCAATTCCCAAAGGCTTTCGTAGAAAGCTGGGGATTTGCTCTGCATGAGGGCTCTGTCGGCGCCGACATCACCCTATGTGAGGACTGATTTCTGCTGTCCCTGGAGAACACCTGTTACAGGTGAGTAACTGCACTGTATGGTCCATCTAGTCTGCCCAGCAAGGTGGCAAGAGTAGGTGCACCTGTCGCTCCGTGCAGGTCACCCCTCCCCATGTCTTTGTTTAGGGGTGAACTCACCGCTCCGTGTAGGGCATCCCTGTTTGTTGAGAAATTAGTTAAGTTTATTTTGATTTTATCCTGTTTTCTATAGAGGGATCCACTGTGTCTGTCCCATGCTATTTTGAATTCTGTCACTGTATTTGCCCCCACCACTTCCATCGGGAGGGCATTCCAAGCATCCACCACCCTTTCAGTGAAAAAGTATTTCCTGACATTGCCTTTCAATTTACCCCCTTGCAGCTTCATGTTATGCCCTCTAGTTTTACAGCTTCCCCATCTTTGGAAGAGGTTTGTTTGTTCATTCAGACCTTTTAATACTTAGAGTATTAATCATATCTCCCCTGTCCCTCCTCTCCTCCAAAGTGTAAATATTTAGGTCTTCAAGTCTCTTCTCATAAGGCTTCTGATGTAGGCTCAAAATACTCTACCTTTTTTCTGTTAACCCACCTTCCTTTATTTTGTGTTTTTTTTTTAAATTTTGTTTTCACTACAACTATCTTGTTTCTTTCAACAAGTAGATACTTGTATAATTTTGTTAAAGTCTTATATAAAAATTATGCTGGGAAATATTGAAGGCAGAAGACATCGAGTATGGCCTACAACAAGATGTATCAATGATATCACAGTAATTATGAATGCGTCTCTGAGCAGTTTTCGGATGTAAAAACAAGAGAGAATGCAGTCTATCCATGTGATTGCCAGGAATGCGGCAATTAAGCATCATCAGTAATTGTAGAAGTGGCTTGTCTTTCTGGCTTCCCAAATCATATGCTCCTTGCCCTGAAATTTTAGGAAACATGCTATTATGGCATGTGGCACTTTGTTACGGTTGGGTTTCCACCTAGTCTCTTTACATGCACTTTCAATTTTCATACTTTGGGAGTGTTAAATTTATGCCTGGTATCTCTTTTGCCTTCGGATATTTCAAAATGTCTCACATTGCGCCTCCTGTCTCTATTCTCTTAACCCTCCCCCCCTTTTTTTTTTTAAGTATTCCACTGTTATTTATTTATTTTTCTGCAAGTTTTTTCACCTCCTTCTAACTTTATCATCCAGTTTCTTTTCAGTTTATCACTCACTACAATTCGTATTTCTTGTATCAGAATATTAATTCCATAGGTGTAGTTTGCCTGCATGCTTTTGGGGAGGTGGGCAAAAGCTACAGAATTCATATTGGGAGACCAATTCAGCATTAGCACTTGCAATATTTGTTTGGGGGGGGGCACTACTCTTCATACCATCCCCAAACTATGCCAGTGATTAATTCCAGGTTCTGAGCTTATAGTTGTGAACACTATTGGCACCTTTGCATTTTAGGTATGTCGTGTACAATATCTTGAGAAATAATTGGAAATATTCCAGTTCTGTGTCATTATATGTTAATAGTATGTTCAAAGGTATACAACAAAAAACCAAATATGTTTGTGCAACTTAGATGTAGTAATTTCTGAGAAAAAACAAAATATGACTTGGACAGGATTAATAGCACCCTTCACTAATATTTGGTTGCACAAGCTTTGGCAGTGATGATGTCTCTAAACGTTTCCTGTAGCAATCTGTAAGTTTTGTACATCTGTTTACTGATAGTTTCTCCCACTCTTCAACTGCAGTTTGTTCCAGCTTATTAATGTTTTCAGGATTTATTTTACCGATGGCAGATTTCAGCTCTTTCCATAGGTTCTCGATTTGGATTGAGATCAGGACTCATTGTTGGCCAGTTTAAAACAGTCCATTTGTTCTTTTTAACCATTCTTTTGTACTTTTGGGTGTATGTTTTGGGTCTTTGTTCTGCTGGAGGAACCATGACCTTCGACCCAGACCTAGCTCTTTGACACTAGGTAGCACGTTTCGCTCCAAAATAACTTGGTAGTCCTTTGACTTCAAGATTCCTTTAATACATTCTAGGCCTCCAGTTCCTGAGGCAGCAAAACAGTCCCACAACATTATGGAACTTCCACCATATTTAACTGTAGGAATGGTGTTTTTTTCTTTATAAGCTTCATTTCTTCGCCTGTAAATGTATCGCTGGTCTGCATTGCCAAAGACCTCAAGTTTGGTTTCATATATCCACAGACCTTTTTCCCAAAAGGATTGTGGTTTCTCAAGGTGGGTTTGGGCAGAGATCAGGTGTTCCTTATGTCTATCTTTGAGAAATGGGGTCCTCCTTGGCGTTTACCCATGAAGTCCTTCTTTGTTTAGTGTGCAGTATATGGTGCGGGTTGAAACCACCACTCCATATTGCTCTAGGTCAGCCTTAAGCTCTTTGGATGTGGTACATGGTGTTTTTCTAACAGTTCACAGTAACCTTCAAAGACTTCTTGGACTAATTTTCCTCTTCACACCATGTCCTGGGAGGTTCTTGACAGTTCCATGAGTAGAAAACATCTTAATAACGTTGCTAACTGTAGACACAGGAATCCCAGGGTCTTTGGAGATGGCCTTGTACTCCTTTGATGTTTGGTGATAAGGCAGCACTTGTTTTCGCCGTTGTGAAAATGGAAGAGGGAGCGAATGTGGCCATTTTAAATATTAGAGCCATCATTTATTGGTTGATTCAAGTCATGTGAGTACTGACAGTTGATCAAGGGTGCATCTAATTTTACTGCAGTGGGAATGTGTTTCTTCTGTTCAAACTGATTTTGATTGTATATAAGGGTGCCAATAATCATGTTCTGGCAGTGTCCGTTTTTATACTATTCCTGCTATTTCCTTTTTTAAATGGTCTTATTTTATTTGATTCTTTTGTGTTTCATATATGTGTGCATATATGGTCCGATGCCATTTCACTGGCCACTTTTTTTTAGGAGATATTGGACTTTAAGGGGTTGAACTGCAAGAGTGCCATACTCTCCTCCATGAGACATTTTTCCAATGATTCTGAAGATAGTGGGGCATCAGGACTGTAGCAGCTTTCCATGGACATTTAGTGTTCTCATAGAAATACTGAATTGTTTTGGTCATTTTCTGTTTTGCTGATTTTAGCATTATTGAGTACTCTTAGGATTTTTCTTGGGGCTTTTCATTGCTTTATTATTAAAGGGTTATAATTAGGGTGCTTGGGGAGCTCCTCTGAGAGACATTTTCTCACATGCCACAGTAGACTGAAAGTCCCTTATTTACTGGTGTCCAAAGGTGCACATAGAGGCAATTCCAGACTCACTTTACTAGGGGGAGCTTCTGTGATGTGCCAAGTTGCACATCAGGGCATTTCCTTGCTCTTGTCACTAGGGGGACACTCACTGGTGACTGAGGGCTCTAGCCATAAGCAACTATAGGAGTGGCACTAAGGGAAGTCAGATTTCTCCAGGACCAAGCAGGAAGTCAGTCCTCACTTATGGGTGACGTCGGCGCCGACGGAGCCCTCGCGGAGCAATTTTCCCCAGCTTTCAAAGAAAGCCTTTGGGAATTGCAGCGCGCATGCGCGGTCCCCTTCCCGCCCAAGGGTGCCATCTTAGCCAGTCTTCTTTTTTCCGCGGAGCCCTACAGACGTACCCGTCGTGTCCCCGCGAAAAAGTTGATTTTCTTTGGAATTACTCTGTTTTTCCATTCGGTTCGACGCCGGTCTTTTTCCCGCCGGACTCGCGACGCCGGTCACGAGTCCTCTTCTTATTTTTCGGTTTTTCTGACTTAGTCAGTTTTCGTTTCGGTTTTTCCCTGGCAGCCCGGTCCTTTGACCTCGCCGGGGCCCTTTTTCCCCCGATGGCTGCCAGTGGTTTCAAGCGGTGTGGTCAGTGTGACCGAAATATGTCACTCACTGACACACACGACAATTGCCTCCGCTGCCTGGACCCGGATCATGAAGAAATGATCTGTGGGCCTTGTGGCAAACTATCCTCCAAAGCGTTGAGAAGTCGGCGGCATCAGCGGGATAGAATCTTCGCTGACCCCAGCCGTACCCGGACCTCGTCGGAGGCCTCCGCGTCCAGGGGTTCTAGCTCGGACCGTCGCCGGAGTTCCTCCGACAGGGGTTCTCCCTCCGGGGACCATCGACGGAAGGTGAAACCCGCGCGAGGGCGGCGTCGGTGGACGCTCCTGGCTCCGCGAGGGCCAGGTCACATAGCCCCGATAGCCGCCCCGGGTCCTTGGAGAAGGAGCACCTCATGAAGCGACCTCGCCTGGAGTCGGAGCTGCCTGCTCGGGTAAGTCCTGTGGTCCTTCTGGACTCGCCTCCACGACAGCCGACGTCGGGCCCGACGCCGTCGGGGCCCGAGTCGGGGGCTGCTGGGTCACCTGAGCTCGGACTCAGGTTGACGGCCTTGGAGAGCAGACTGTCTGCCTTCATGGACCAGCAGCGGGCACTGCTCGCTGGCTTCGCTGGCGCCGCTGCCCCGACCGCCGGGACGTCGACGTCGAAGTCGACCCCGGAGACCGAGCCGATCCTCGAGTCGATGCGAACTCGAGTCGATCCTCGGTCGAGGTCGCCCTCGGCCTCCCGTTCGGGACCGAGGTCGCCGACGCCGACTCCCTCGGCGTCAGGGCGGCAGGCGCCGCGCCCTGCCCGGGCCGACCCCACCGAGTCCTCGTCGGAGTCGGTCTGGGAGTCTGAAGAGGAAGAGTCGCCTAATTCTTTTCGGACTCGGTGTGTCCCCTCGGACTCACCTGAGTCCGAACCTCGGAAGCAGTCCCCCCCGGAGGATGCCCGGTTCTCGGACTTCGTCAGGGATATGGCCAAGGCTTTGGCCTTCCCTGCGGATCCTGAGGAGGAGCCTCGAGCCGAAGAGCTCGACGCCCTCCAGTATGACTCTCCCGCCAGGGAACACTTTACTGTACCGGTTCCTCCCATGCTGGAACGACTACTCTTCCGCATGTGGGAGAGTCCGGCCACCTCGCCGGTCCTGAGCAAGCGGGTCGATTCTATCTATCGAGTCCGCAAGAGCCCTGGCTTCCAGAAAGCACAGCTACCACACCATTCCATGGTAGTGGAATCGGCCATGCATCGTCTTAAGAGCCAGAAGATGCACTCCTCGGTGCCTCCTGGCAGGGAGGTCCGTAACCTGGATGGCCTTGGTAAGAAGTGTTTCCAGGGCTCTATGCTCGCCTGTCGTGTCCAGACCTACCAGCTATACATGGGCATGTATCTCCGAGACCTGGCTAAAGAGCTAGCCGGCTTCTCCGCTGGTTTGTCCGAGGAACCCTTGCGGAGGTTCCTGGCCTTGTCCACTGGCATTCGGGAATGCTCAAAGTTCATGTCCCGAGCAGCCTATGATGGCTTTGAAGCATCGGCTCGAGTGGCCGCAGCCGGCATCGGTGCCCGCCGACAGGCTTGGCTTCAGTCGTCTGACCTTGAGCCCTGGGTGCAGGACAAGTTGGTCGATGTCCCTTGCCGAGGCGAAAACCTCTTTGGCAAGCCCATGGCTGATAAGGCTGCACAAATTGAGACAGAGACTCTCACCAGGACTAGGCTTTCTAGGAAGACCTCCGCCCCTTCCCAGAAAAAGAAGGGCTCGGGAAAGAAGTCCTTTTACCCGAGGAAGGCGACTGCCTACAAACAATACCCCCACTATCAGGCCCCTGCAGCTCCCCAACAGGGCCAGCAGGCCAAGGGACGGGGTAACGGGTCCCGTAGGCAGCAAGCCCCCAAGCCTGCACCACCAGCCCCTGCTCCGCAGGGTGGGGTTTTTTGACTCCTTAAGCATAGCCTCTCCCCCCCGCTGGCTCCTCCCAGCACCAGAGGCCGGCTGGTTCACTTCGCCCACAGGTGGTCCAGCATCACCTCAGATGCCTGGGTGCTTCAAGTCGTGCGAGAAGGCTATCTTCTCCACTTCCACCAGGTCCCTCCCTCCTATTTTCCGGGAGAACCTCCACGACCCCCTCTGCACAGGGAATTACTCCTTCAGGAGTTAGCAGGTCTTCTACAGGATCAGGCGGTGGAACCGGTGCCCCACCACCTGAAGGGTCAAGGCTTTTATTCCCGGTATTTTCTAATACCAAAAAGAACAGGAGGCCTCAGACCCATCCTGGACTTGCGCAACCTCAACAAGTTCCTCGTGCGGGAGAAGTTCAAAATGCTTACCCTTGGAATCCTTCTGCCCTACCTCCAGCAGGGAGATTGGCTATGCTCCTTGGATCTAAAGGATGCCTACACGCACATCCTCATCCACCCAAGCCACCGCCAAAACCTAAGGTTTGTGGTGGCAGGAAATCATTACCAGTACAGAGTACTGCCCTTTGGCCTGTCCTCCGCACCGCGAGTCTTCACAAAATGTCTCGCGGTGGTGGCGGCCCATCTCCGGCTTCACGGCCTCTATGTCTTTCCGTACCTCGACGACTGGCTCATCAGAGCAGCATCCGCTCTGGAGGTCACCAACGCCACGCGCCGCACGGTGACTCTTCTGCAGTACTTGGGCTTTGTTATAAACTTCGCAAAGTCCACTTTGCTCCCCTCACAGGATCTCGAGTTCATCGGCGCAAGGCTGCACACTCCTCAGGCACGAGCGTACCTACCGCTCGACAGGGCTCAACGGCTCATGGACCTAGCCGACCGTTTTCGCAGCCAGCCCCTGGTCTCCGCCAGGCGCTTCCTGAGACTACTCGGCCATATGGCTTCCGCCGTCCATGTGACCCCCAATGCCCGCCTGAATATGCGGCCTGCTCAATGGTGTCTCCGCCGGCAGTGGCGACAAGCCACAGGCGGCCTAGCAGACCTAGTGCGCGTCTCCGAGCCGCTGATCTTGTCTCTCCGGTGGTGGCTTCAGCGGCCGAACCTGATATTCGGCATGCCTTTCCAGTCACCTCAGCCGGCCCGGGTGCTGACAACAGATGCATCCCTCCTGGGCTGGGGAGCGCATTGCCAAGGGGCACGTACTCAGGGCCTCTGGACCACGTGGGAGTCTGCTCAGCAGATCAACTTCCTGGAGCTCAGGGCGATCTGCCTGGCTCTCAAGGCCTTCTCCCACCTGACTTCTCACCAGTCCGTCCTTGTCCAGACGGACAATCAAGTTGCCATGTTCTACGTGAACAAGCAGGGGGGCACGGGCTCCTTCCTCCTCTGTCGGGAGGCACAGAAGCTCTGCTCTTGGGCCGTCAGTCACGGCGTTCTCCTCAAGGCAGTTTATCTCCCAGGCCAAGAGAATTGCCTGGCGGACAAACTCAGCAGGATCCTCCAGCCGCACGAGTGGCGTCTGGATCCCTTGGTAGTTCAGAAGCTCTTTCTAAAGTGGGGCCTCCCCACGGTGGATCTCTTTGCCAGTCCTCACAACCGGCAACTTCCTCGCTTCTGCTCTCGTCAGCCACACCCCCTTCGGGTTGCGGCGGACGCTTTTCTACTCTCATGGTCGGGGAGCCTTCTGTATGCTTTCCCTCCCATCCCGCTAGTCTCTCGGACTCTCTTCAAGGTTCTCCGAGACAAAGCCTTCATGATCCTGGTGGCTCCTCGCTGGCCCAGACAGCCGTGGTTTCCACTCCTGCTGCAATTAGCGGTGGAGGATCCGTTCCCTCTGGGGTTTCAACCGGATCTCCTCACTCAGGATCAGGGGTCTCTGCTACACCCCAACCTCAGGTCTCTCAATCTGATGGCCTGGCTGCTGAGAGGGTAGTCCTTGCTCCCCTCCTCCTGCCGGCAGAGGTGGAAGAGGTCGTCCTAGCTTCTCGGCGACCTTCTACTCGAAAATGCTACGCCCTTAAATGGCGTCGCTTTTCCGTTTGGTGTACCCGACAGTCTCAGGATCCCTTCTCCTGCCCGGTGTCGGTGGTCTTGCAGTACTTGCTTTACCTCTCTAATCTGGGACTTAAGTCCAACTCCGTCAAAGTTCACCTCAGTGCTCTTTCAGCACATCATGTGCCGGTGGACGGCAGACCTCTCTCCATCGACCCTCTCGTAGCGAGGTTTCTCCGAGGTCTCCTTCTACTTAAACCACCTCTGCGCCTGCCAGCGCCTGACTGGGACCTGAATGTGGTTTTACAGCGGATCACCTGTCCGCCTTTTGAACCTATGGCTACCTGTTCTCTCCGTTTTCTTTCTTGGAAAACACTGTTCTTGATAGCCCTCACTTCCGCTAGACGCGTAAGTGAATTGCAGGCCCTCGTGTCTGATCCCCCTTACACTCGGTTCTACAAAAATAGGGTAGTCCTACGGACTCACCCAAAATTTCTTCCAAAAGTGGTCTCCCCCTTTCACATCAATCAGGAGTTGGTACTTCCAACCTTCTTTCCCAGACCACACTCCAGCCGAGCTGAAACGGTCCTCCATACCCTGGACTGTAGAAGGGCTTTGAACTTCTACCTTGACCGTACGCGGGAGCACCGTAAAGCTGCTCAGCTTTTTGTGTCTTTTGACCCCAATAAATTGGGGCTCCCGGTCTCCAAGCGTACTCTGTCCATCTGGGTTGCGGACTGTATCTCTTGGGCTTATGGGGCAGCCGGACTCTCCTTGGAAGGTCGAGTCACGGCTCATTGCGTTCGGGCAAAGGCTACGTCAGTGGCTTACCTCCGCTCTGTTCCGCTGGCAGACATCTGCCGGGCCGCTACTTGGTCTTCGAGCCAGACTTTTGCGGTCCATTACTGTCTCGAGAGGGAGTCCCGCAGGGACAGTGCTTTCGGACAGGCAGTCCTCCGTAATCTCTTCGAGGTCTGAGCAACTCCTACCCTCCATCCCGGATGTGGGCTACCGGTGGGTAATAATTCAGCGAAGATTCTTTCCTTCTGTGCTGCTGAGCTAGAGGGAGCTCATTTTTGTGCTTAGGGTCTCCGGTAGCCTTGAGCTTGGGAGTCCCATAAGTGAGGACTGACTTCCTGCTTGGTCTTGGAGAAAGCGTAGTTCCTGTGCGGATATCCAGTTTAGTCCTCCACAATCGGGTAATGCCCCTCCTACTGCAGCCTGGAGACTGGACCAATCAAATCTTCTGTAGTACATATCCAGCAGGAGCTCCCAGAAGCCCCCCAGTGTGTCCAGTCTCTAGCAGCTTGAAGACGTATAAGTGTGTCCTCCTGGGCACACTGAGTGACTATTGCAGGAGCAACACTTGTTAGTTAGTTGTTTTAGGGTTTGTTTTGGGGCATTTCCTTGCTATTTCTTTGATAGCTAGCTGTATCTTTAAAAGGAAGAAAGAAGAAGTCTGTCTCTCTGGAGCACTGCCACAGGAGACTAGGGGGAAGTCAGACCTGTTGGCTCCTGTGTTCCTGCCTAGCAAATTTTCACAGCCCTGGGTGAGCTTCCCCTGGACAGTACGGGGTAAAGCCATACCTGATACAGTAGTGGCTGGCACTGGGAGATGTTGGCTGAATCCTGGTGGTTCCTGAGCTGGTAGGAGATTTTCATTTCATTTCTTCTTGTGTGCAGTGCTCTGTTAGAGCTGCCAGCATTTCTGTAGGCTCTCCTGAGCCCATTTGGCAATTTTTCTTAAATTTGGTCGTTTGCCCTGTCTTACAGGGTCGTTTTAGTTCTTTTCCATTTTATTTGGTGGCTTTTGTATTTTCGCGCCGTTTTTTTTTACCGCGGGTGAAAAAGTCCGGCGGCCATTTTGAATTTTAAAAGTGTGCTTTAGAGGCACTTTTGAGCACTTGTGCACAGGTTCCCCTGGCGTTTTTGGGGTTCCTCTTGCTGGCGATTTTGCTCAGGGCACCCCAGGGAGTCTGGGGCATATTTTGTTTCTTGTAAAAAAAAAAAAAAAAAAAAAACGTTTTAATTCCAAATCGGGGCTGATTTGCATAGGATTGCCCCTGTGGTGTGGGCTTCCCTGTGACTGTTGTATTCTATCCTGCTGGGCAGAGGTGGCCTTGGGATGGCTTCCCAGCCCCAGTGCGTGATTTGTGGGTCCCGCAGAGCAGTAGGGACTGACTCTGGCATCTGCAGGAGCTGTGCTGCAGTGCCTGCAGAGTTAGAGCAATCTGTGAGTCTCCCGGATCAGCCTACCCCTGGGGATGCTTCTAATTCAGGGGTTAGTGTTCCTTCCCCGAGCCTCCCTCAGTCTGGGTCGGTTCCACCGGCCAGCGGGTCGGTGGCTGCGCTCCAGCAGGCGGCTATAGCTGCACCGCCTATGGATTTCTCCCCGGATTTTGTGCTCCTCATGCATCAGGCGTTTCGCTTGAGCAGGTCCGGTCAGTTGCCGGCAGTTTGGCCCCCCTCTCTCCCCCCGGGGTCCTCTGGGGCGGCTCAATGCACCTCGCAACCCGGGGCAAGCGTCTTCGGTTGGGGGAACAGGAGCAGGACGCCCTAGGTCTCCTGGATTCCGAGGCAGAGGGCGATCCTGAGACTGAAGCGGAGGAGTTGGAGGATGGGGAGATCCTTGAGCCGGAGGACCAGGCTCGGATCATTCGCGTGTTCCGTAGGGACGAGCTGGTTCCTCTGGTCACGGAGTCCCTGCAGGCGCTTAACCTTTCGGCGGTGCGGCCCCTGGAGGGGGAGGGTCTTGAGGATTCTCTAATTCAGGCAGTCAGGGATTCCCAGGTGGTTTTTCCCGTTCACCGCGTGGTGGATCATATGATCCAGGCGGAGTGGGAGCATCCGGAATCCGGCTTAAAGGGGATTCGGACCATGAATCGGCTTTATCCCCTTGCCGACAAGGACAGGGACTTGTTCAGGTCCCCCCGGGTGGACGCTGCGGTTTCCGCAGTGACCAAGAAAACCACCATCCCGGTTGAGGGGGCGGCTGCCCTCAAGGACGGTCAGGACAAGAAGATTGATAATTTGCTCAAGCAAACCTTCGATACTGATGCCGTGTCATTGCAGGCCTCTATCTGTGGGGCTTGGGTGGCTCGGTCGTGTCTGCGATGGTCGCAGCATTTGCGCTCGAGCCCCGGGCTAGACCAGCGGGGCCTGTTGGAGGTTACTCGGCTGGAGTCCGGCTCGGCCTATCTGGCGGATCTGTTTTATGATTTAATCCGCGCATTGGCTAACAGTATGGCATCCGCGGTTGCGGCGCGCCGGTCCCTCTGGTTGCGCAACTGGGCGGCGGACGGTTCTTCCAAGTCCCGCCTCAGTAAGCTGCCCTTCAAGGGCAGATTGTTATTTGGGGAGGCTCTCGAGAAGTTGGTAAAGGATCTCGGTGAGTCCAAGGGGGGCCGGCTCCCGGAGGATAGGCCAAGGTCCAACAGGTCCTCCCCCTCGGCGAGGGGGTCCTTTCGGGATCAGCGCAGGTTTCGTTCCTCCCGCCTGTGGGC
Organism: Ichthyophis bannanicus; assembly: GCA_033557465.1. Lineage (NCBI taxonomy): Eukaryota > Metazoa > Chordata > Amphibia > Gymnophiona > Ichthyophiidae > Ichthyophis > Ichthyophis bannanicus. Next base: position 1,776,452,763 of record CM066032.1, read on the forward strand.
TTCGCAGCGGGGCAGGTTTGGAGCCCGTAATCAAGGGTTTCGTACCTTCAGGGGAGCCGGCAGAGGCTTCTCCGGAGCCGCCTCTTCCTCGGGCTCTTCCTTTGGGCGCAAGCCACAATGACGCGAGGCAGGCTCTGGAGGGAGGTCCGATTATCGGGGGTCGCTTGCGCGACTTTCTTTCCTCTTGGGCCCAAATCACGTCGGATCGCTGGGTGCTACAAATTATAGGAGAGGGTTACGCTCTGGAATTTGCGTTCCCACTTCCAGATTCATTTGTTCTGTCTCCCAGCAGGGGAGAGCAAAAAACGCGGGACATTCGCGTGACCCTGGATCGGTTGTTAGCGCTGGGAGCGGTGATCCCGGTTCCTCCTTTGGAAAGAGGCGCCGGGCGATACTCCATCTATTTTGTGGTTCCCAAAAAGGGCGATTCCCTGCGTCCGATTTTGGACCTCAAAGGCGTGAATCGCGCGATCCGGTAGCCGCATTTCCGTATGGAAACCTTGCGGTCAGTCATTGTAGCGGTGCGACAGGGGGAGTTTTTGACGTCCCTCGATCTCACCGAGGCCTATTTGCACATCCCGATACATCCATCTCATCAGCGGTTTCTCCGCTTTGCGTTTCCGTGGGGCCACTTCCAGTTCAGGGCCATGCCGTTCGGCTTGGCTACGGCTCCGCGCACGTTCACAAAGGTGATGGTGGTCGTTGCGGCGGCCTTGCGCAAGGAGGGCATTTTGGTCCATCCATATCTCGACGACTGGTTGATACGGGCAAAATCCAGTCGGGAGTGCCTGCGAGTCACGAGCAGGGTGGTGGCTCTGCTGCGATCTCTAGGCTGGGTGGTGAACGAAAGAAAGAGTTGTCTGCGTCCCTCGCAGGACCTGGAGTATCTGGGAGTGTGCTTCGACACCGCTCGGGGACTGGTGTGTCTCCCCGAGCGCCGCGTCCTGGCGTTGCGGGCTCTTGTCCGACTCTTTCGGGGGATGCCCGCTCCGTCGGCGTGGTGGTACCTACGGCTTCTCGGAACGATGGCGGCGACATTGGAGGTGGTGCCATGGGCACGGTTCCACATGCGCCCGCTCCAGAGGGCGCTCCTTCGCCGCTGGTCCAACCAGTGCGATCCCTTGCACAAGAGGCTGCCCTGTCCGAAGGCAGTGCGGCGGTCGCTTCGATGGTGGCTTTCCTCCGAGAACCTGACGCGGGGGATTCCCTTGGAGCCTCCCCTGTGGGTTCCCCTCACTACGGATGCGAGCCTAGCCGGCTGGGGAGCTCACTGCGAGGCCCGCTTCACGCAGGGGGTGTGGTCCTCTCGGGAAGCTGCGTGGTCGATCAACCGTCTCGAGCTTCGGGCGGTCAGGCTAGCCCTGTTGGCCCTGGAGCCTCTGGTCCGGGGTCGGGCGGTCCGCGTCTGGTCGGACAATGCGACCACGGTGGCGTACATCAATCGCCAAGGGGGCACAGGGAGTGTGGCCCTGGAGACGGAGGCGACGGCCTTATTCAGTTGGGTGCAGACTCGCCTGCCGGCGATCTCGGCGGCGCACATAGCGGGCGCAGAAAATGTCCAGGCCGACTTCCTCACCAGAGTGCAGGTGGACCCCGGAGAGTGGGAGTTAAATCCACAGGTGTATGCGCAAATAGTTCGGCGGTGGGGTCCGCCCATCATGGATCTCATGGCGACCTACCAATCGGCCAAGACGAGTCGCTTCTTCAGCAGACGGCGGGAGCGAATGTCCGAAGGACTCGACGCTCTCATTCAGCCATGGCCGACGTCCGGGCTACTGTATGTCTTCCCTCCTTGGGCGCTGATCGGCCGGGTCGTACAGCGCATCGAGTGCCATCGGGGCCGAGTGCTGCTGGTGGCTCCGGATTGGCCCCGGAGGCCCTGGTATGCCGACCTCGTCCGGCTTCAAGACGGCGTTCCGTGGCGCCTCCCGGCGTTGCCGGACCTTCTCCTTCAGGGCCCCTTGCGGATGCCCCAGGTGGCTCGATTCTCGCTTACGGTTTGGCCATTGAGAGGGCTCGGCTGAAAAAGAAGGGTTATTCGCCCGCGGTGGTTTCCACCTTACTGCGGGCGAGAAAGTCCTCCACTTCTCTCACTTATGTTCGGATTTGGAGGATTTTTGAGGACTGCTGCTCCCGGCGGGGAGTCCGGGCGGCGACGGTCTCTGTGCCCGTTGTGTTAAGCTTCCTTCAGGATGGGTTCGAGAAAGGTCTCGCGGCCAGTTCCCTGAAGGTCCAGCTGGCGGCGATTTCGTGTTATAGAGGCAAGGTCTTGGGCCGCCGCCTTGGTGCTCATGCGGATGTGCGGCGTTTCTTGACCGCCATTTTTCATTTACGGCCTTCCCGCAGAGCGGTGATTCCTTCGTGGGACTTGAATTTAGTTCTGCGGGCTATGGTTCGGGAACCATTTGAGCCCTTGCGGAGGGCGTCCTTGAAGGATCTCACATTGAAGACGGTGTTCCTGGTTGCCATCTGCTCGGCACGGCGTATTTCGGATCTGCAGGCCCTGTCCTGCCGAGAGCCTTTCTTGTCTTTCTCTTCGGAGCGGATTGTGCTCCGTCCGGTTCCTTCCTTTCTACCAAAGGTGGTGTCTCCCTTTCACTTAAATCAGGCGGTATTTTTGCCAGTGCTTTCGGCATGCTCGGTCGAGTCGGTGGACAAGAGTCTTCTCCGGCTTGATGTGGGCCGCGCGCTGCGGCGGTATTTGCAGTCTACCGAGTCCTTTCGAAAGACTGATCGGCTTTTTGTGCTCTTTGGGGGTACAAAAAAAGGGGAGGCGGCGGCTAAGGCCTCCATTGCTCGATGGCTCAAGGAAGCGATCGCGTCCGCGTATCTGTTGCAGCGGCGGCCGGTCCCGGAGGGGCTCCGGGCTCATTCTACTCGGGCTCAGGCGGCCTCTTGGGCGGAGCATAGCCTGGTTCCACCAGCAGAGATTTGTAGGGCGGCCACCTGGTCGTCTCTGCATGCTTTCAGCAGGCACTATCGCTTGGATGTGTCCGCGGCTCGGGATTCTTGTTTTGGTTCGGCGGTTTTGCGCGCCGGCCTGCAAGGTCCCGCCCGGTCTTAACTGCTCTGTTACATCCCGATTGTGGAGGACTAAACTGGATATCCGCACAGGAAATGGAAATTACACTAACCTGGTAATTGTAGTTCCTGTAGGATCCAGTTTAGTTCTCCTTCCCTCCCGACTATCTGTATGATTTGCGGCGCGCTGTCCCGAGCGGGTGCCTGTAGGATGGTTTTCGTCCCGTTCGGACTCTGTCGGCAGTCGTGCTTATCGCTATGGCTCTTCCCTTTATTTTGGAGTTCAGTTAGCTCCTTAGTTTCTGGGGGAAGCTCGGTGTAAATTTAAAGGCGTCGATACCGGCGCCATGCAGTGTCCTGACTTCCTCGTTTGGGGAGGGAGTTGGTTGTTCCAGGGGGGGAAGTACATAGTTTATTGATAGCCTAATAATAATCTGATGTGTTGCTTCGTTAAGTTTGCTTTGTTACTAGTACACTGGGGGGCTTCTGGGAGCTCCTGCTGGATATGTACTACAGAAGATTTGATTGGTCCAGTCTCCAGGCTGCAGTAGGAGGGGCATTACCCGATTGTGGAGGACTAAACTGGATCCTACAGGAACTACAATTACCAGGTTAGTGTAATTTCCATTTACTCACCTGTAACAGGTGTTCTCCAGGAGCAGCAGGAATCAGTCCTCACAACCCTCCCTCCTCCCCATGGAGTTGCAATCATCTGCTTTAGTTTTTTTGCAAATTTTTATGCTGTCTTTTTTAGCTATGTCATCTGACTGGCTAAGATGGCACCCTTGGGCGGGAAGGGGACCGCGCATGCGCGCTGCAATTCCCAAAGGCTTTCTTTGAAAGCTGGGGAAAATTGCTCCGCGAGGGCTCCGTCGGCGCCGACGTCACCCATAAGTGAGGACTGATTCCTGCTGCTCCTGGAGAACACCTGTTACAGGTGAGTAACTACGCTTTCCTTAAAGCCCTTATTTAGCAAGGGCCACCTTAAGAGGGAAACAAGACTGGCAAACAAGGCAGCAGGGTGTAACCTGCTTGTATGTTTAAAAAGCAGTGCAGGGCAGTTAAGAAGAGGTCCTGGATCCTGTCAAATTGGGACAGAAGCCCTATGAGGTGGGTAGGAAATTGAAACCTCCAGGAGATGGCCTAAGGGAGGGTGGTACTCATAAACCTGAGAGAGAGATGGAGGGAGGGAATTGTGAAGAAGCAGATTGCAGATTAGCTTGCTTTGAATGTGGAAAACTGAAGCTTAGTATGGCACATTGTTTGTCCTCATTTGTTTGAGGAGAATTAAGGGAATACTTGAGTCAGGTTTGGAACTCTGTGAACTTACCTTGAATACTTGAAGCCAAAGCCAAGTATGGTGAACTACTGATTTTATCTCACTTGTTGAATTAGACTTAAGAAGGCCTTTAAGTTGGGTTGGGAACCCTGCAGATTGTTATGCACTTGAACAAACGGATTAGCTCTTAAAAGGACAGAGTTCTTTTTATTGTAGGCTGCCTGCCTATCGAGATATTGCTGTAATGTTAACTCTTCAGGAGACGTTAATCTTATTTTGCTGTTCTGTGGGTGAGATTTCCTAAGAAGGGTTGATCCAGAACTCTACAAGCTTATGAGAGCAGTTGGGGCTCAGAGTCAGGGTGGTAGCTTGTATGTTTGTACCTCCTTTGTTAAAACAGACAGGACAAGACTATTTTAAGAACCAGGTCTGAATCCCTGGAAGGGCTTGTTATATAACCTGGCTGCATGACATTTAAAGAGGCTGTATTCTTAAATACAGGAATGCCTATTTATAAGTTCTCATTGATATTGTAGTCTTTATGAAAAGTTTACATTATTTTCTGTTGGATTATTTTTCTTGTGTATTTGTTAAACCTGAGAAATAAGTTTGTTTGACGTGCACGTTGCCTGGAAGCAAAGTTTGTGTCAAACTTAGTGTGGCCTTCTACCAAAGACTCTGAAGTTCCCAAGGAGACCATCCCACAAGTGGCTCACAGCGCCCCTTAGCTGTGACTTTACCCTACTCTTCGCTTTGGGTGAGGGGATAGCCGGGGGAGGGTAGTGGGTGGTGGGGAGTGGGGGACTATGTTGGGAGAAAACATTCCACCTGTTATCTTTGCTGTGTTTATCCTCTGTGAGGGGATCAGAGTACACCCCTCTGAGGATATTTGTACATTGTATATGGAATTTGTTGGTGGTTATCAAATAAAGTATATATAAAAAAAAATTCTATCTTGTCTTTTTCCTAGTAGATTGTATAGAATTTCAGGGAATTGTTATAACCTCGCTTGACATGCTGATCAATATAGGTGTGAATTTGAGGTCTCAAAATAATGTATGATTTCCCCTCCCTTAGTTACTTCCGCTTAATCAGGGCATCACCTTTTTAACTCTGAACCACGTACTTAAGAACATAAGAACATAAGACATGCCATACAGGGTCAGACCGAGGTCCATCAAGCCCAGTATCCTGTTTCCAACAGTGGCCAATCTAGGTCATACGTACCTAGCAATATCCCCAAAAGACACAGGTTCCACAATGCTTGTACTGGGTCAAGCATTGATATCCTGGGTCCCTTTTTAATAGTGGTTTATGGACCTTTCCTCCAGGAACTTGTCCAAACCTTTTTTAAACCCAGCTATACTAACAGCCCTTACTACATCCTCCGGTAACAGATTCCAGAGTTTGATTACACGTTGAGTGAAAAAATATTTTCTCTTATTTGTCTTAAATAGTTTACCCTGTAGCTTCATTACATGTCCCCTAGTCTTTCTATACTCTGATAGCGTAAACAATTGATCCACGTTTATCCGTTCCACTCCATTCATTAATTTATAGACCTCTATCATATCTCCCCTCAGCCGTCTCTTCTCCAGGCTAAAGAGCCCTAACCTTCTTAGCCTCTCTTCATAGGAGTAGCCTTCCATCCCCTTCACCAATTTGGTGGCTCTTCTCTGTACTTTTTCTAATAACGCTATGTCCTTTTTAAGATACGGTGACCAGAATTGCACACAATATTCAAGGTGCGGTCGTACCATGGAGCGATACAGAGGCATTATAACATCCTTTGTTTTATAATCCATCCCTTTCCTTATGATACCTAGCATTCTATTTGCTTTCTTGGCCGCCGCTGCACATTGGGCGGAGGGTTTTAACATGTTATCCACGATGACTCCTAAATCTTTTTCCTGGGTGGTGGTTTCTAATGTGGAGCCTTGCATCGTGTAACTATAGTGTGGGTTGTTCTTTCCTAGGTGCATAACTTTGCACTTGGCCACATTAAATTTCATCTGCCATTTGGATGCCCAGTCTTCCAATTTATCCAGATCCTCCTGCAGTTTTCCACAATCCTCTTGGGTTTTAACAACTTTAAACAGTTTTGTGTCATCTGCAAATTTGATAACCTCACTAGTTATTCCCTTTTCCAGGTCATTTATGAATATGTCAAAAAGCAGCGGACCCAGTACAGATCCCTGGGGTACTCCACTATTCACCTTTTTCCATTGGGAATATTGGCCATTTAGCCCTACCCTCTGCTTTCTATCTTTTAACCAGTTCCCGATCCACAATAGTACACTGCCTCCTATCCCATGACTTTTTAGCTTCGCCAAAAGTCTCTGATGGGGGACTTTGTCAAAAGCTTTCTGAAAGTCCAGATACACTATATCAACCGACTCACCTTTGTCTACCTGTTTATGCACACCTTCAAAAAAACATATCAGATTAGTAAGACAAGATCTTCCTTGTCTAAAGCCATGTTGGCTGTCTCCCATTAGGCCATGACTATCTACATGCTGTGTAATTTTGTTCTTTATGATGGTTTCTACCATTTTCCCTGGTACTGACGTCAGGCTCACCGGTCTGTAATTTCCTGGGTCACCCCTGGAACCCTTTTTAAAAATTGGTGTTACGTTGGCGACCCTCCAATCTTCAGGTATTACAGATGATTTTAATGAAAGTTCACAGATTACCAATAGCAGGTCTGCAATCTCATATTTCAGTTCTTTCAACACTCTGGGATGTATACCATCTGGTCCAGGTGATTTGCTACTATTCAGTTTATCAAATAGTTGTAATATATCTTCCCGGTGTAGCGATATTTCTCTCAATTCCTCTGCAGTATCACCGTTAAATACCACTTCAGTCTTGGGTAACATCCCTACATCTTCCTCAGTAAAGACCGAAGCAAAGAATTCATTCAGTCTCTCTGCTATAGCCTTGTTTCCTCTTACTGCCCCTTTTACCCCTCTATCATCTAATGGTCCAATTGACTCTCTCACAGGCCTTTTGCTACAAATGTACTTGTATTTCGTGTTTTTGCTTCCGTAGCAAGTTTCTTCTCAAATTCCCGCTTTGCCTGCCTTATCAATGCTTTGCATTTAACTTGCCAGTGCTTGTGCTGTTTCCAGTTTTCATCATTTGGCTCTTTTTTCCATTTCCTGAAGGTTGCTTTTTTGGCAGCAACAGCCTCTCTGACCTCACCTTTAAACCATGCTGGCAGTTTTTTGGACTTTCTTCCACTTTTCCTAATGCGATAAAACTTGTTTGTTTTATCTTTGTATCTTGACTAAATTGTAACATCACAATAAAGATATAAAGGTCCAAGGAGTAGGGACTTAACTATATCTCTCTATACTGCTATGTGTATGTGCTACAAAAGATTTAATAGTTTTGCTTATTATTAATAAACAGTGTTCATAAATCTATTGCTACAGCCTGGATTATATATAGAGCACCGTAATCTCATTACAGCTGGTTACTCTCGTTAATGGCCACTGCAATAAAACTCTGCTTATGAGGGAGAAAATGACCATTTGATCTTCTTCTAGCACAGTGACACATTAGATGTTGATAGATATTGAACACTTCTTTTTTGCTGTTCCTTCCCTTTGTAACCCTCCCCCCACACACACATTACTGTCCAACTTCATTTCACTTCTCAGTATCCAAGATGAATCAATATGGATCAGAGACTTTCTGCTAATTGACAGAATAAGGAACCTGTAAATTTATTTCCCAAAGGAAGAGAATAGCGGGCATGACAGAAATAAACTGTCCCTGGTTGCTGAGCCAGTGAATGCTAGTGTGTGAGCCTGCTGTTCTGATTCACTGGTTTGGCATGTTCCGTAAGCATTAGGGAGGGTAGTGAGTTCAGTGTGCCTGAATGAATGTGTTTAATGTTGCCCTCTGGATACACACAGAATTTGACAAGAAAAGGGTCTTGCCTTGGAGTTCAAAACAAGAAGCGAGTACAACTTCCTGTACTGTCCAAAGGAACACTGAAGCGATACTGTATGCATCATGATTATCACAGTTTTATCTAAAACTTGTTTCTCTTCCTTTAGAAAACGCTGTCTACCAGTTTTTGAAGCACCAGATGCAGATATTGCACTTGATCTGTGGGTGTCCTGGTCTTGTGCATCTGTGAGGGAGAATTGTCTGCACCTGTCCTTGCTTTCAGAGACCCTAGGGAATGCACCATGACATCAGCAGTGGTTGACAGTGGAGGGTCTCTATTGGAGTTTGCCAGCAATGGAGTACATAAAGCAGACCAGGTGAGCAATCCATGAAGAACCTGTAAACTGTTTGTGCATATAGAAGTGTATTAATATGCTGTATGTTAAAGACCCACAAGTAAATCATTCCAAGAAATGGTGTATATGAGCATTCAAATCATGCAGGTAGCACCTATGTATGCCAAGTCTTCCTGAATGTTACACAGCTGAATTTTCTATATCAGTAGAGGCTGTGCTTTCTAAGCTAGAAATCCGTGCAAGATCTTTGAAGAACCACAGGTAATAGAGTACTATGAATACTTAGACACATAAGAATTCCCTAGGTGTCACATCCGTTTTTCTTTGCAGATATATCAAATTTACTTGAGGGATTTTAGTGTAAGATACTTTTAAAGTCATGTAAATTCAGAATTCTCTTATGGCAAGAAGCCACAATAAAGATGCACATACATCTCCATGACCTACACTGCATGCATCTGTGGACAAACACTTTTATCTCTAGTTAGGAATTTTTATGGAACTTCCTAATTTTCTATGGTCGCCATTGTCTGCTTCCCTGAACTGCACAGAGTAGAAACCAGTGCACAAAGATTTGCAAGTGCAAGTGAAAGAGCTTTGTCATTCACTGCCATTCAGTCAAGAAAGAGTCCCTGTATGGAAAAGGCTGCATATTTGTTGTTTTACAAAATGCTGGTGCCTTGTCAGTTCACAGCACAAACTTGGTCCTTATTTATAACAGAGATAACGTGACTAATATAATGCAGTACTCTGTAACAGAGCTCGAAAGTCTAATGTAACTTTTTTGACAAAATTCAATGAACAACTCTATATTAAATTCTAAAAAGCCTTGGGCCTCAGAATCACGGGCTGCCACCGACTTAATGAAGAACGTCTGGCGGACTGGTGCAACTGCTACATCAACGGCCTTCACTTGGCTTTTGAATTGTTAATAGACTTGTTATTATTTGTTGTTATTTTTAATTTTAATTTATACTTTATATTTAGACTAATTCTCAAAAATAACGCTGATATGAGATTGAAGAGAAAATGATGTTAGACTTTTAACAATAGGCATTTCAGCTTCTTCCAACTTCTTCCAATCCACTTCTCAAAAATAACGTAGGTATGAGAATCAGTAAATACAATAAATAATATAAACGTAGTGCTTAACTTAAAACAGTGAGCTTGTAGCTTCTGATTTGTTCCCGTGCATTGCTTTAGATGACAAGTTCACAACTTCTAAAGCGATCCCGCTTTAAATGGTGAGCATACCGCTTCAAATTAATTCCCGACGCTGTCAGGCGCGCTACTCATAGCGTCTCACCCTTACAGGTTTCTTCAGGGGAAGCGGTAAAGCAGCACTGTGAAATTGAAACATGTAATTTGTTCATTAAGTACTGACTTTCAAGAAATACCTTCTTATAGACACTAAACCGATGAGTCCAAAACCTTACTGGTAATTTGTCTCGAACACTGCCTCGTGTGACAAACACACTCTCCTTTCACCAGCGATCAAAAAAACGCCGCGCATGCGGTCAAGTTATATAGGGATTGCAGCCCCCTCAAATTAAGCCCAAACGAGGAGGAGTTAGATCCCAAACAAACCTCTCACTCTATTCTAGCATTCAGCCCATCTGGGATTACTGTTCTCAACCGGTAAATCCATCGTTGTTCATGATATAGCAAGGTCTGATCTTTAGTTTTGCCAAATTGTGGTACAGTTACTTGATCAATACAAAAGCATTCGAGCTGCTCAAACTGATGATTAAATTGTAGACAATGTTCCACTATGGGAGCGTCCCGTCGGCAGCACTTTAATTTGCTTTTATGTTCAGTGATCCGCAATCGAAAAGATCTGCTCGTCTTGCCAACATATGGCAGTCCACAGGGACACCGAATGCAGTAGACATGAGTGGAAGAACAAGAAGTGTGACTTAGTAACCGGTAGGTCTTATTTCTATAAACAAATTCTTTTAAGTCCTGAGTGACAGGACAGATGTTGCACATGCCACACTTTGTATGACCAGTCAATCTTTCAGCAATAGGGGCCTCGGGACGCAAAACTGCTGGGCTTAGCAATTCCTTTAGATTGCATTGTCTTTGCCATACACAACGAACTTTATACCCCTCTAGACCAGGAATACTATTCAATACATTTCTATGCCGGTGAACACTCCGTTGAAATATGGTACTGTATGGCGAAAAATGGGTTACTAGATTAACTTGTCGATCATCAGTCTGTGTAGAATCCCGTTCTCAAAAAGAGATAAGTAGGTCTCGATTGCTAAACCGGGTTCTCTGATATGCTTTTCGGAGCACTGTTGCAGGATACCCGCGTTGGCGAAAATTATGACTGAGAATTTTAGACTGAGCCTTGAACAGCCTTGCCTATATGTTGGCAAGACGAGCAGATCTTTTCGATTGCGGATCACTGAACATAAAAGCAAATTAAAGTGCTGCCGACAGGAGGCTCCCATAGTGGAACATTGTCTGCAATTTAATCATGAGTTCGAGCAGCTCGAATGCTTTTGTATTGATCAAGTAACTGTACCACAATTTGGCAAAACTAAAGATCAGACCTTGCTATATCATGAACAACGATGGATTTACCGGTTGAGAACAGTAATCCCAGATGGGCTGAATGCTAGAATAGAGTGGGAGGTTTGTTTGTGATCTAACTCCTCCTCGTTTGGGCTTAATTTGAGAGGGCTGCAATCCTTATATAACTTGACCGCATGCGCGGCGTTTTTTTGATCGCTGGTGAAAGGAGAGTGTGTTCGTCACACGAGGCAGTGTTCGAGACAAATTACCAGTAAGGTTTTGGACTCATCGGTTTAGTGTCTATAAGAAGGTATTTCTTGAAAGTCAGTACTTAATGAACAAATTACATGTTTCAATTTCACAGTGCTGCTTTACCGCTTCCCCTGAAGAAACCTGTAAGGGTGAAACACTATGAGAAGCACGCCTGACAGTGTCGGGAATTAATTTGAAGCTGTATGCTCACCATTTAAAGCGGGATCGCTTTAGAAGTTGTGAACTTGTCATCTAAAGCAATGCACGGGAACAAATCAGAAGCTACAAGCTCACTATTTTAAGTTAAGCACTACGTTTATATTATTTATTGTATTTACTGATTCTCATACCTACGTTATTTTTGAGAAGTGGATTGGAAGAAGTTGGAAGAAGCTGAAATGCCTATTGTTTAAAGTCTAACATCATTTTCTCTTCAATCTTATATCAGCGTTATTTTTGAGAATTAGTCTAAATATAAAGTATAAATTAAAATTAAAAATAAAAACAAATAATAACAAGTCTATTAACAATTCAAAAGCCAAGTGAAGGCCGTTGATGTAGCAGTGGCACCAGTCCGCCAGACGTTCTTCATTAAGTCGGTGGCAGCCCGTGATTCTGAGGCCCAAGGCTTTTTAGAATTTAATATAGAGTTGTTCATTGAATTTTGTCAAAAAAGTTACATTAGACTTTCGAGCTCTATTACAGAGTACTACATTATATTAGCCTTGTCAGTTCACACATCTGGGCGTTAAGAAATGTTGGGGAAGGGTATATATAAACACTTTTTGGAAGTCCATCTAAGTTAGCCCACTTCAAAAGGCATTCAGCTTAATATTTCAACAGAACCTACAAATAGTTTTCCTCTTAGGTGATTCCATGGCTAAACCTGTCCAATAGTGGGAAGAGGCTTATTGAAAGGGAGGTGTGGAGCTAATAAAACCTACCTTACTCCTGCAGACCAGAGCTTCTGTTTGAAAACTTCAGTGATTTACGTATTCATATTTTGACCTTTTAAATCGGGAATCAACAAGATTGGCTGTGTTTTCTGTACTTTAAGGAGGCTTATATCCATAGATACATTCCTTTTCTTTTGTAATTAGAATTTTTATTCAACAAATAATTATCAAATTCAAGTATTCCTCTAAAGAAATTAGTATACATAAAAAGAAAACCAAACATATGTCCGCTATCCACCAAATATATACATATGCCATGTTAGACCCTCTTACGTAATAGTTACACTTCTTAACAATACTTGATTCAAACCAGTAACCCCCAAGAAAGGTCCAAGAAAGGTCAACGCATCTTCAGTAGTAGACTGGCTAATCTACTGAAGAGGGCTTTAAACTAGATTCTTTGGGGATGGGTGAAGAAAGCCCCCAGGGAAGTGAAAGCCCCCAGGTAGGTGATACATTAAATAACTTTATGGAAATGGGTAACAGGGGTAACATATGGAAAGCAGTGTGTATAAATGCCCGTAGCATGGGAAATAAGATCCCTGATGTTGAAGCTTTGGTGGGAGTGGCTGACTTGGATTTAGTGGCAGTTACAGAAATCTATTTACATTGGTGTTATATACAGATCTCCCTCACAAGAGGAAGAGGTGGACAGAGAGTTAATTGAAGACATACGCAGCATTGCTAGGAAAGGGGAAGTGCTACTGATAGGAGATTTCAGTATGCCAGATGTTGATTGGCACATTCCTGCTGCAGTATCATCTAGAAGTAAGGAGATCTGGATTCTCTACAGGGAGAACTATTCAGGCAATTGGTAACAGACCCCACACGTGAAGGGGCCATATTGGACTTGGTGCTTACCAATGGTGAAAGTGTTTCTGATGTTGTAGTGGGAGATCATTTTGCATCCAGTGATCACCAGATGGTGTGGTTCAGTATTAGGACTAGGGCTGTTAGAATCCATTCAAAGGCGAGAATCTTAGACTTTAGGAAGACTAACTTTGCGAAGATGGGCCAATACCTCAGGGAGTCATTAGTTGGATGGGAACAGCTGAGGGATGTAGAAAAACATTGGGAAAAACTGAAAGGGGATATTTTAAGGGCAACCAACCTTTTTATTAAAATGGTAAATAAAAGTAAAAGGAAAAGGAGACCGCTATGGTTTTCGAAAGAAGTAGCTGAAAAAGTGAAGAAAAAGAGGGAGGCCTTCATGAAATACAAGAGATCACAGAGAGAGGAAGATAGGCATCTGTATTTGGAAAAACGTAGAGAAACTAGCAAAGTAGTCAAGAAGGCAAAGATTCAAAAGGAGGAGGAAATAGCCAATGCAATAAAATGGGGGGATAAGACATTTTCTCCAGGACCAAGCAGGAAGTCAGTCCTCACATATGGGTGACGTCGGCGCCGACGGAACCCCTGTGTGGAGCATTTCCCCAGCTTTCATAGAAAGCCTTTGGGAATGCAGCGCGCATGCGCGGTCCCCTTCCCGCCCAAGGGTGCCATCTTGCTCAGTCTTCTTTTTTCCATGGAGCCCGACGGATGTATATTCATTTCACCCGAGGAAGAAGTTGATTTTCTCTGCGTTAACCTGTTTTTCTTCGGTTCGACGCCGGTTTCCCTTTCCCGCCTGGGCCCGATATGTCGGTATCGAGCCTGGTTCTCTTTTTCAGTTTTTGTCCTTAGTGACTAGCGTTCACGCCATTTTTTTTTTTCACTGGCAGCCCTGTCTTTTGACCTTGCAGTGGCCCTTTTTCCCCCGATGGCTGCCAGCGGGTTTAAAAAGTGTGATCGGTGCAAGAAACTTATGTCTCTCATCGACACACATGACTGCTGCCTCCGGTGCCTCGGACCCGATCATGACCCGATGATCTGTGGTCCGTGTGGGAAAATGTCCTCTAAGGCGTTATGGAGTCGGCAGCACCAAAAGGAAAGAATCTTCTCTGGCTCCGCGTCCGGTCAGAGGCCTCGACATCTCGGGACTCCGGCCCCGAGCAGCGTCGAGGCTCCTCTGAAAGGGGGTCTCCCTCGCGGGAGCATCGTAAGAAGAAAAAACCCGCGAGGGTGTCGTCAGTGGACGCACTTGGCTCCTCGAGGGCCAAGTCACATAGCCCCGAGTGCCGTCCCGGGTCTTCGGAGTCGGAGAGGCCTGCAAAACAACCTTGTGTGGAGATGGAGTCCCCGGGTCACGTGAGTACTGTAGTCCTCGTGGACTCACCTCTAGGGGAGCTGACGTCGGGCCCGGCGCTGCCGGAGCCCGAGTCGGGGGCTGCTGAGTCTCCTGAGCTCGGACTCAGGTTGACGGCCTTGGAGAGCAGCTTGGCTGCCTTCATGGAACAGCAGCGGGCACTGATCGCCGGTCTCACCGCTGCATCTGCCCCGACCACCGGGACATCGACGTCCAAGTCGACCCCGGAGGGCGAGCCGATCCTCAAGTCCATGCAAGCTCGAGTCGATCCTCGGCTAAGGTCCCCCTCGGCCTCCTGTTCGGGACCGAGGTCGTCGACGCCGGTACCCTCGGCGTTGGGGCGGATGGCATCGATGCCTGCCCGACCGGAGCCGCTCGATTCCTCCTCCGAGGAGTCCGGCTGGGAGACGGAGGATGAGGAGTTGCCCGACACCTTTTGGACTCGGTGCGTTCCTTCGGATTCGCCCAAGTCCAAGCCTCGGAGAAGGTCCCCCCCGGAGGATACCCGGTTCTCGGATTTCGTGCGGGACATGGCCAAGGCTTTGGCATTCCCCGCGGATCCCGAGGAGGAGCCTCGAGCCGAGGAGCTCGAGGCCCTACAGTATGACTCTCCTCCGAAGGAGGCCTTTACTGTTCTGGTTCCTCCGATGCTGGAACGGTTGCTGTTCCGCGTGTGGGAGGCGCCGGCCTCGACGCCGGTTTTGAGCAAGCGGGTCGATTCCATCTGTCGTGTCCGCAAGAGCCCCGGGTTCCAAAAGGCACAATTACCGCACCACTCCATGGTTCTTGAACCGGCCATGCATCGTCTGAAGAGTCATACGATGCATTCCTCTGTGCCTCCCGGCCGGGAGGCCCGGAACCTGGATGTCCTCGGTAAGAAGTGCTTCCAGGGCTCTATGCTTGCTTGCCATGTCCAGACCTACCAGCTGTTCATGGGCATGTACCTTCGAGACCTGGCAAAGGAGATTGCCGGGTTCTCTGCTGGTCTCTCCAAGGAACCTTTTGCAGAGGTTCAATGCTCTGTCCTTGGGTATTCGTGAGTGCTCGAAGTTTATATCTCGAGCAGCCTATGATGGCTTCGAGGTTTCGGCCCGAGTAGCCGCGGCCGGCATCGGTGCACGCCGTCAGGCTTGGCTACAGTCATCGGACCTCGAGCCATGGGTGCAGGACAAGTTGGTCGATGTCCCCTGCCGAGGTGAAAACCTCTTTGGCAAGCCCATGGCTGACAAGGCTGCCGAACTTGAGACCGAGACTCTTACCCGGACAAGGCTGTCCAGAAAAACCTCTGCCCCTTCTCAGAAGAAGAAGGGCTCGGGGAAAAAGACCTTTTACCCAAGGAAGTCATCTGCCTATAAACAGTACCCTCATTATCAGGCCTCTGTAGCTCCCCAACAGGGTCAGCAGGCCAAGGGGCAGGGTCATGGGCCCCTTAGGCAGAAGGCCCCCAAGCCTCCTACTCCCGCTCCTGCTCAGCAGGGAGGGGGATTTTGACTGCATTGGCATAGCCTCTCCTCCTCAGCTGGCTCCCATCAGCACTGGAGGCAGGCTGGCCCTGTTCGCCCACAGGTGGTCAGCCGTCACAAGGGATACCTGGGTTCTAAGTATAGTCCAGAAGGGCTATCTCCTCCACTTCCACCAGGTACCCCCCTCCTATTTTCCAGTGGAGCCTCCCAGACTCCCTCTGCACAGGGACTTACTTCTGTAGGAGTTGGCAGGTCTTCTAAAGGATCAGGCAGTGGAACTGGTGCCCCACCACCTGAAAGGTCACGGCTTCTATTCCAGGTACTTCCTGGTACCAAAGAGAACAGGAGGCCTCAGACCCATCCTAGACTTGCAAAACCTGAACAAGTTCCTGGAGAGGGAAAAGTTCAAGATGCTTACCCTTGGAATCCTGCTGCCCTACCTCCAGCAGGGAGATTGGCTATGCTCCTTAGATCTAAAGGATGCTTATACTCGCATCCTTATTCATCCAGACCACAGACAATATCTCAGATTTGTAGTGGGAGGAAACCATTATCAGTACAGAGTACTGCCTTTTGGCCTTACATCCGCTCCCAGGGTATTCACCAATTGCCTGGCGGTAGTGGCGGCCTACCTCAGGGTTCAGGGCCTCTTTGTCTTTCCATATCTGGACGATTGGCTCATCAGGGTTCAGTCCCCGCAAGAGGCCAATCAAGCCACCCTTTGCACTGTCGCTCTGCTTCAGCACCTGGGGTTTGTCATAAACTTCGCAAAGTCCAGTTTGCATCCCTCCCAGAACATGGAGTTCATAGGAGCTCGACTGGATACCTTTCAGGCAAAGGCCTTTCTACCAGTGGACAGGGCCCACAGATTGATATCTCTAGCCAGGCTATTCCGCAGCAATTCTCTAGTCTCTGCCAGACAATTCCTGAGGCTCTTAGGCCACATGGCATCCACGGTCCATGTGACTCCAAATGCCCGTCTACACATGAGACCAGCTCAGTGGGGCCTCAGGACTCAGCGGCACCAGGCCACAGGAAGCCTCGCGGACAAAGTGAGGGTGTCCAGCCTACTACAGTCTTTTCTGCAATGGTGGCTTCATCTTCCGAATCTAGTACAAGGGGTGCCTTTTCAGGCACCTCCACACTCTCAGGTGCTGACAACCGATGCTTCTCTACAAGGTTGGGGTGCACATTGCCAAGGGGCATGTACTCAAGGCCTGTGGACTCCTTGGGAGGCCACACAGCAGATCAATCTCTTAGAACTGAGAGCTATCCGCTTAGCCCTGAGAACTTTCTCTCATCTCATCTCTCACCAGTCCGTCTTAGTTCAGACAGACAGTCAAGTGGCTATGTTCTATGTGAACAAACAAGGGGGCACAGGGTCCCGTCTTCTCTGTCAGGAGGCGCAGAAACTGTGCTCCTGGGAATCGATCATGGCATTCTTCTCAAAGCAGTCTATCTCCCAGGTCAGGAGAATTACCTGGCGGACAGATTGAGCAGGATTCTGCAGCCGCACGAATGGCAGTTGAACCCTTTAGTGGTTAAACAGATCTTTCTGAGATGGGGTCTTCCAACCATAGATCTCTTTGCCAGTCCTCTGAACAGTCAACTTCCCAGGTTCTGCTCCAGACAATCGCATCCTCTGAGTAGCAGCGGATGCGTTTCTCATTCCATGGTCTACAGGCCTCCTATATGCGTTTCCTCCCACACCTCTAGTGTCCTAGACACTATTCAAGGTGATCCGGGACAAGGCCTCAGTGATTCTGGTGGCCCCCAGGTGGCCAAGGCAACCCTGGTTCCCACTACTGTTGCAACTAGTGGTGGACACTCCTCTTCCCCTGGGGATGCAACCCGATCTCCTGTCTCAGGAGCAGGGATCTCTCTTGCACCCCAATCTCCAGTCCCTCAATTTGATGGCCTGGCTGCTGAAAGGCTAGTCCTAGCGCCTTTACTACTGCTAAGGGAAGTGGAGGACGTAGTCTTGGCCTCTAGGAAGCAGTCCACCAGAAAGTCTTATGCTCTTAAGTGGCATAGATTCTCTTCCTCGTGTACTCAACACAACGAGAATCCCTTCTCATGCCTGGTACCAGTGGTGCTGCAGTATTTGCTTCACTTGTCCAACCTAGGCCTTAAATCCAATTCTGTTAGAGTTCATCTTAGTGCTCTTTCCGCACACCACTCATAGGTGGAGGGTCAGTCTCTCTCCAGCCATCCTTTGGTGGCTCGCTTCCTCAGAGGCCTGCTTTTGCTTAAGCCTCCAGTGCGTCCACCTGTCCCTGACTGGGATTTAAATGTGGTCTTGCAACGGCTTACTTGCCCACCATTTGAACCTATGGCTACTTGCCCTCTGCGTTTTCTGTCCTGGAAAACGCTGTTTCTGGTAGCCCTTACCTCAGCTAGGCCAGTGAGTGAGCTTCAGGCGCTATGCTCAGAAGCACCTTATACTAGGTTCTATAGGAACAGGGTAGTCTTACGGACTCACCCTAAGTTCCTCCCAAAGGTTGTCTCCTCCTTCCACCTCAATCAGGAGGTGGTTCTTCCGACTTTCTTTCCCAGGCCTCATGCTAGCCAGGCTGAGATGGTCTTGCATACCCTGGACTGTAGGAGGGCGTTGTCCTTCTACCTTGACCGTATGTGGGAGCACTGGAGGGCGGTTCAGCTCTTCGTCTCTTATGACCCCAATAAGTTGGGGTTGGCTGTCTCCAAGCATAATTTGTCCATATGGGTAGCTGACTGTATCGCCTGGGCTTACAGGGCAGCCGGCCTCTCGTTGCAGGGTCGAGTTACGGCTCACCGTGTCAGGGCGAAGGCTGCGTCAGTGGCTCATTTCCACTCTGTTCCGTTGGTAGACATCTGCCGGGCCGCTTCTTGGTCTTCAAGCCGCCAGACTTTTGCAGCCCACTACTGCCTTGAAAGGGAGTCCCGCAGGGACAGTGCTTTTGGGCAAGCGGTACTCCATAATCTCTTTGGGGTCTAGGCAACTCCTACCCTCCGGCCCTGGTGTTGGGCTACCTGTCGGGTGCGTTATCAGAGAAGATTCTGTTCTTGCATGCTGAGGCTCTAGAGGGCGCTCATTTTTCAGTTTGGTGCCTCTGGTAGCCCTAAGCTAGGGAGTCCCATATGTGAGGACTGACTTCCTGTTCGGTCCTGGAGAAAGAGTAGTTACTCACCTGTAACAGGTGTTCTCCAGGAGCAGCAGGAATCAGTCCTCACAACCCTCCCTCCTCCCCTTGGAGTTGCAGTCATATGATTTATTTTGCTGTCTTTTAGCTATGTCATCAGACTGAGCAAGATGGCACCCTTGGGTGGGAAGGGGACTGCGCATGCGCGCTGCATTCCCAAAAGCTTTCTATGAAAGCTGAGGAAATGCTCCGCAGGGGGGCTCTGTTGGCGCCGACGTCATCCATATGTGAGGACTGATTCCTGCTGATCCTGGAGAACACCTGTTACAGGTGAGTAACTACTCTTTTCAGATATATTAGTGAGAAGAGGAAGGGCAAGAGTGGTATTGTCAGACTCAAGGGTGCGGGGGAGGAATATGTAGAAGCTGATAAGGATAAAGCGGAATTGCTTAACAAATATTTTTGTTCTGTGTTTACAGATGAAGAACCAGGAGCAGGACCTCAGAAAATACCCACAAATAGGAACAGAAGCAAAGGACATCTTGAACAATTTTCAAAAGACTGTGTTCGTGAGAAACTATCTCAACTTAAAGTAGACAAAGCGATGGGACCGGATGGGATACACCCGAGAATACTGAGGGAACTTGGGGACTTTCTAGCAGCTCCACTGACTGACCTTTTCAATGCCTCGTTGGAGTCGGGAGTGGTGCCAATGGACTGGAGAGAGGCTCATGTGGTGCCTTTACACAAAAGCGGAAGTAAGGATGTGGTAGAAAACTACAGGCCGGTTAGTTTAACTTCGGTGGTGAGTAAATTATTGGAAATGCTGCTGAAAGAGAAAATAGTGAGGTTTCTGCAGTCCAGCGGATTACAGGATCCAAGGCAGCATGGATTCACCAGAGGCAGGTCTTGTCAGACAAATCTGATTGATTTCTTTGACTGGGTGACCAGGGAGTTGGACCGAGGGAGAGCCCTAGATGTGGTGTATTTAGATTTCAGTAAAGCCTTTGACACTGTTCCTCACAGGTGACTTATAAACAAACTGAGCACCCTAGGGATGGACCCTAAAGTTACTGCTTGGGTTAGAAATTGGTTGGGTGGGAGGCGACAAAGAGTACAAGTAAATGGAGCTCACTCTGAGGAGAAGGATGTTATCAGTGGTGTGCCCCAGGGATCTGTCCTTGGTCCGATTCTTTTTGACATCTTTGTTAGTGATATAGCGGAAGGGCTTTCAGGTAAGGTTTGATTCTTTGCGGATGATACCAAAATCTGCAATAGAGTAGACATCCAGGAAGGGGTAGATAACATGAGGAGGGATCTAGCTAAGCTTGAAGAATGGTCTAGAATTTGGCAGCTGGGATTTAATGTTAAAAAATGTAAGGTCATGCATTTGGGCTGCAGCAATCCAAGGGAGCAATATAGTATAGGGGTGAAGTACTGTTGTCCCCTAAAGAAGAGCGGGACCTAGGCGTGTTTATGTCTGATGATCTTAAAGTAGCTAAACAGGTAGAAAAGGCGACGGCAAAAGCTAGAAGGATGCTTGGGTGCATATGGAGAGGAATGGCTAGCAGAAAAAAGGAGGTGATAATGCCTCGGTATAAGTCTTTGGTGCGACCTCATTTGGAGTATAGTGTGCAATTCTGGAAACCGCACCTTCAAAAGGATGTGAACAGGATGGAGTCGGTGCAGAGGGTGGCTACTAAAATGATTAGTGGTCTTCATTATAAAGCATATGAGGACAGACTGAAGGATCTTAATATGTACACCTTAGAGGAAAGGCGGGATAGAGGTGATATGATTGAGATGTTTAAATACCTCCGTGGCATAAATGTTCAGGGAGAGAGCCTCTTTCAATTGAAAGCAAGCTCTGCTACGAGGGGACATGGGATGAGGGTGAAGGGAGATAGATTCAGGAGTGATATGCGGAAATATTTCTTTACGGAAAGAGTAGTGGATCTGTGGAATAGTCTCCCAGTGGAGGTGGTAGAGATGAGGACAGTAACTGAATTCAAAAAAGTATGGGACAAACACTAAAGGTATGGGACAAATCTCTAAAGGTAAAAAAGGGACTGTTGTAGTTGTTATGGAAGGACAGACTAGATAGGCCATGTGGTCTTTTTCTGTCGTCATATTTCTATGTTTCTATGTTTCTAAACTTTTTCCCTGGAGTAGCACTTTGATCTCCCGCAGTAGCACTTTGATCTCCCGCAGTAGCACCTTGATCTCCCACAGTAGCACCTTGAAATTCTACTCTGTTTTTGAAACTACTCTATTCCCTTTTCTCATGCTCTTCCCACCTTTCTTTCTCCTCTTATGTCCCCCCATCCCTCCTCCCCTAAATTGCTTTATATGACTCCTGGGTAAAATTGTTCTCAAATATTCTCTTCCTCCTTATCGGGAAAGGAAGCATGACTTGCATACCTAATCCCTTTCACCTCTGCCATGTTGGCATGGACTGCTTAATAGATATAGGGACATACTATGCTTTATTAAACAAAGTTTTCTTTACTTTCATCGCAATATACAGGACTGTTCACCGACACGCACTCCCTGCTGCTTCCATCGCACATATGGGTCCCACCTTCTTCGGAAGGTGGTCATTATCTCCAGGAACAAGCAGGAATGTAGTCCTCACATATGGGTATCGTCGGTACCGACGGAGCCTGCGCGGGAACGCTCCCCAGCGTCCAATAGGAACGCTTTTGGGAGCATCCCTCAGCACATGCGCGCTGCCTTACCGCCTTTCCAACTGTCCCTCTTCAGTTCTTCGTTTTCCGCGGAGCCGGCAGGATCTATTCTCTGTCACCGCAGAAAATTCCGTCTTTAAATTTCTTTTCTTGTGGTCACGTTGCCTACCGCACGACGCCTACCGGTACCGCCGGTTCTTTTCTTTTCTTTTCTTTTCATACAAAAAACCCCCTTAGACTTTAGACTGTTTCTTTTCAGAAACATTTCTCCAGGACCAAGCAGGAAGTCAGTCCTCACATATGGGTGACGTCGGCGCCGACGGAGCCCTCACAGAGCAGTTTTTCCCCAGCTTTCAAAGAAAGCCTTTGGGAATTGCAGTGCGCATGCGCGGTCCTCTTCCCGCCCAAGGGTGCCATCTTGCTCAGTCTTCTTTTTTCCGCGGAGCCCTACAGACGTTGTCTGTGAATCCCCGCCGAAAAGTGGATTTTTTCTCTTTATTTCTCTTTTTTCTTCGGTTCGACGCCGGTTCTTTTCCCGCCCGGACTCGCGACGCCGGTTGCGAGTCCGTTCCTTATTTTTCGTTTTTTTGTCCTTCGTGACAGATTTCGCGCCTTTTTCCTTTTTCCCTGGCAGCCCGGTCTTTCGACCTCGCAGGGGCCCTTTTTCCCCCGATGGCTGCCAGCGGCTTTAAAAAGTGTGACCTCTGTAAGAAACTCATGTCTCTTACAGACACTCATGACTTCTGCCTCCGCTGCCTCGGACCCGATCATGAATCCATGATCTGTGGTCTGTGTGGCAAAATG
The DNA here is from genome assembly GCA_033557465.1 of Ichthyophis bannanicus. Taxonomy (NCBI): domain Eukaryota; kingdom Metazoa; phylum Chordata; class Amphibia; order Gymnophiona; family Ichthyophiidae; genus Ichthyophis; species Ichthyophis bannanicus. The sequence continues at coordinate 1,776,475,311 of CM066032.1, forward strand.
TCCTCAAAAGCGTTGAGTCGGCAGCATCAGCGGGAGCGTATCTTCTCTGACTCCGGCCGGGCTCGGACCTCGTCAGAGGCTTCGACGTCTCGGGACTCTGGTCCTGAGCATTGTCGAAGTTCCTCTGAAAGGGGGTCTCCTACCCGGGAACATCATCGGAAGAAGAAACCCGCGAGGGCGGCATCGGTGGACTCTCCTGGTCCCTCGAGGGCCAGGTCGCATAGCCCCGATTCCCGTCCCGGGTCCTCGGAGGTGGAGAGGCCGTCAAAACATCCTCGACTCGAGGTGGACTTGCCCGCTCACGTGAGTACTGTTGTCCTCGTTGACTCGCCTCCGAAGGACCCGACGTCGGGCCCGACGCCGTCGGGGCCTGAGTTGGGGGCTGCTGGGTCTCCTGAGCTCGGACTCAGGTTGACGGCCTTGGAGAGCAGTCTGGCTGCCTTCATGAACCAGCAGCGGGTATTGATCGCTGGCCTCGCCGGTGTTTCTGCCCTGACCGCCGGGACGTCGACCTCCAAATCGACCCCGGAGACCGAGCCGATCCTCGAGTCCATGAGGGCTCGAGTCGATCCTCGGTCAAGGTCTCCTTCGGCCTCCCGTTTGGGACCGAGGTCGTCGACGCCGACTCCCTCGGTGTCGGAGCGGATAGCATCGGTGCCCGCCCGACCGGAGCCGCTCGACTCCTCCTCCGAGGAGTCGGCCTGGGAATCCGAGGACGAAGAGTCACCTGGTTCCTTTCGGACTCGGTGTGTCCCTTCGGACTCCCCCGAGTCCGAACCTCGGAGACGGTCCCCACCAGAGGATACCCGGTTCTCGGACTTCGTGAGGGATATGGCCAAGGCTTTGGCCTTCCCCGCGGATCCCGAGGAGGAGCCTCGAGTCGAAGAACTCGATGCCCTCCAATATGACTCTCCCCCGAAGGAGGCCTTTATTGTACCGGTTCCTCCGATGCTGGAACGACTTCTCTTCCGCATGTGGGAGAGCCCGGCGTCGTCGCCGGTGTTAAGCAAGCGGGTCGATTCCATTTATCGAGTCCGCAAGAGCCCCGGCTTCCAAAAGGCACAACTACCGCACCATTCCATGGTGGTGGAATCGGCCATGCATAGACTTAAGAGTCAAAAAATGCACTCCTCGGTGCCCCCTGGTAGGGAAGCCCGAAGCCTGGATGCCCTCGGTAGGAAGTGCTTCCAGGGCTCTATGCTTGCTTGTCGAGTCCAGACCTACCAGCTCTACATGGGCATGTATCTCCGGGATCTGGCTAAAGAAATAGCCGGGTTCTCTGCTGGTCTCTCCGACGAACCTTTGCAGAGGTTCCAAACCTTGTCAACTGGTATTCGAGAGTGCTCCAAGTTTATATCTCGAGCAGCCTATGATGGTTTTGAGGCATCGGCTCGAGTAGCTGCGGCCGGCATCGGTGGACGCCGCCAGGCTTGGCTTCAGACGTCCGACCTCGAGCCCTGGGTGCAGGACAAGTTGGTCGATGTCCCCTGCCGAGGTGATAACCTCTTTGGCAAGCCCATGGATGAGAAGGCTGCACAAATCGAGACGGAGACTCTCACCAGGACTCGTCTCTTAAGGAAGACCTCTGCCCCTTCTCAAAAGAAGAAGGGCTCGGGGAAAAAGCCCTTTTACCCGAGGAAGGCGGCTGCCTATAAATACTACCCTCAGTATCAGGCCTCAGCAGCTCCCCCACAGGGAAAGCAGGCCAAGGGACGGGGTAATGGGTCCCGTAGGCAGCAAGCCCCCAAGCCTGCACCACCGGCCCCTGCTCAGCAGGGTGGGGGGTTTTGACTTCATCAGCATAGCCTCTCCCCCTCAGCTGGTTTCTCTCAGCACAGGAGGCCGGCTGGTCCACTTTGCCCACAGGTGGTCCAACATCACCACAGATACCTGGGTACTTCACATAGTTCAAAAGGGCTATCTTCTTCACTTTCACCAGGTACCTCCCTCCTACTTTCCAGGGGAGCCTCCCAGACTCCCTTTGCACAGGGACTTACTCCTTCAGGAGTTAGCAAGTCTCGTTCAGGAACAAGCTGTGGAACCGGTGCCCCACCACCTGAAGGGTCAAGGGTTTTACTCCAGGTACTTCCTGATTCCAAAAAGAACAGGAGGCCTCAGACCCATCCTGGACTTGCGAAACCTCAACAAGTTCCTTGCAAAGGAAAAGTTCAAGATGCTTACCCTTGGAATACTGCTGCCCTACCTCCAGCAGGGAGACTGGCTATGCTCCTTGGATCTGAAGGATGCGTATACTCATATCCTCATTCATCCAGACCACAGACAATATCTCAGATTTGTTGTGGGAGGAAATCATTACCAGTACAGAGTACTGCCCTTTGGCCTATCCTCCGCCCCCAGGGTGTTCACCAAATGCCTAGCAGTGGTGGCGGCCTATCTAAGACTTCAAGGTCTTTTTGTGTTCCCATACCTGGACGACTGGCTCATCAGAGCCCCATCTTCGCCAGAGGCTTCTCAGGCCACTCATCGCACTGTGGCTCTGCTCCAGCACTTGGGTTTTGTCATAAACTTCGCAAAGTCCACTTTGCTCCCCTCTCAAAATCTCGAGTTCATAGGCACCAGGTTGGACACACTTCAGGCGCGGGCCTTCCTCCCTCTAGACAGGGCCAAGCAGCTCATGGATCTCGCCAGCCACTTTCACAGCAATGTGCTGGTCTCCGCCAGGCACTTTCTGAGACTGCTCGGCCATATGGCTTCCACGGTCCATGTGACCCCCAATGCCCGACTGAACATGCGTCCTGCTCAGTGGTGCCTTCGCACTCAATGGCATCAGGCCACGGGGAGCCTAGCGGACTCCGTACAGATCTCCGACCAGCTGGTCTCATCTCTGCGATGGTGGCTTCATCTGCCAAAACTAGTGCTAGGGGTGGCTTTTCAGCCCCCTCCGCATTCTCAGGTCCTGACGACCGATGCTTCCCTCCTGGGTTGGGGAGCACATTGCCAAGGGTGATGTACTCAAGGCCTCTGGAATCCTTGGGAGTCTGCTCAACAGATAAACTTCCTGGAGCTCAGAGCCATCCGCCTAGCGCTCAGAGCCTTCTCTCACCTGGTGTCCCACCAGTCGCTGCTGATACAGACGGACAACCAGGTTGCCATGTTCTACGTAAACAAACAAGGCGGAACAGGCTCCTTCCTCTGTCAGGAGGCACAACAGCTATGTTCTTGGGCAGTCCGCCACGGCATCCTCCTCAGGGCTGTCTATCTCCCAGGTCAAGAAAATTACCTGGCCGACAAGCTCAGCAGGATCCTCCAGCCACACGAGTGGAGGCTGGATCCGATGTTGGTTCAGCAAATCTTTCTCAAGTGGGGTCTCCCCACCATGGATCTGTTTGCCAGTCCTCTGAACCGGCAGCTGCCCAGATTCTGCTCTCGACAACCGCATCCTCTCAGAGTAGCGGCGGATGCTTTTCTGATTCCATGGTCCACCGGCCTCTTGTATGCCTTTCCTCCCATGCCACTGGTGTCTCGGACGCTCTTCAAGGTTCTCAAAGACAAAGCATCGATGATCCTAGTGGCTCCCCGGTGGCCGAGACAACCTTGGTTCCTGCTTCTGATGCAGCTGGCGGTGGACACTCCTCTTCCTCTGGGATTTCAGCCCGACCTCCTGTCGCAGGATCAGGGGACTCTCCTACACCCCAACCTCCGGTCCCTTCATCTGATGGCCTGGCTGCTGAAATGGTAGTCCTTGCTCCTCTGCAGCTACCTCCAGATGTGGAGGAGGTCGTCTTGGCCTCCAGGAGGCCCTCCACCCGGAGGTCCTACGCTCTTAAGTGGCGTCGGTTCTCCGTCTGGTGTACTCAGCAGTCTCAAGATCCCTTCTCCTGTTCAGCATCAGTGGTCTTGCAGTACTTGCTCTCTCTCTCTAACCTTGGACTTAAGTCCAACTCGGTCAAGGTCCACCTCAGTGCTCTTTCTGCGCATCACATGCCGGTGGATGGTAGACCTCTTTCCAGCCACCCTCTGGTGGCTCGTTTTCTCAGAGACCTCCTTCTCCTTAAGCCACCTTTGCGCCCGCCAGCCCCGGACTGGGATCTCAATGTGGTTTTGCAGCGGATTACCTGTCCGCCTTTTGAGCCTATGGCTACCTGTCCACTTCGTTTTCTTTCGTGGAAAACCTTGTTCTTGGTAGCCCTCACTTCTGCTAGACGCGTTAGTGAGTTGCAGGCCCTAGTGTCTGATCCTCCTTACACTAGGTTCTACAAGAACCGGGTAGTCCTACGGACTCACCCTAAGTTTCTTCCCAAAGTGGTATCCCCTTTTCACATCAACCAGGAGGTGGTACTTCCGACCTACTTTCCCAGGCCACACTCCAGCCGAGCTGAAATGGTCCTGCATACCCTGGACTGTAGAAGGGCGTTGACCTTCTACCTTGACCGTACGCGGGAGCACCGAAGGACTGTTCAGCTCTTCGTGTCTTATGACCCCAACAAGTTGGGGCTCCCTGTCTCCAAGCGTACTCTGTCCATCTGGATTGCTGACTGTATCGCTTGGGCTTACGAGGCAGCCGGCCTCGTGTTGGAAGGTAGAGTCACAGCTCATCGTGTTCGGGCGAAGGCTACGTCGGTGGCTTACCTCCGCTCTGTTCCATTGGCAGACATCTGCCGGGCCGCTACTTGGTCTTCAAGCCAGACTTTTGCAGCCCATTACTGCCTGGAGAGGGAGTCCCGCAGGGACAGTGCTTTCGGACAGGCAGTCCTCCGTAACCTCTTTGAGGTATAGGCAACTCCTACCCTCCATCCCGGATGTTGGGCTACCGGTTGGAGACATATTCAGAGAAGATTCCTTCCTTCTGTGCTACTGAGCTTGAGGGAGCTCATTTTTGTGCTTAGGGTCTCCGGTAGCCTTAAGCTTGGGAGTCCCATATGTGAGGACTGACTTCCTGCTTGGTCCTGGAGAAAGCGTAGTTACTCACCTGTAACAGGTGTTCTCCAGGAGCAGCAGGAATCAGTCCTCACAACCCTCCCTCCTCCCCTTGGAGTTGCAGTTCTATGCTTTCGTTTTTTGCTAATTTTTTGCTGTCTTTTAGCTATGTCATCTGACTGAGCAAGATGGCACCCTTGGGCGGGAAGAGGACCGCGCATGCGCGCTGCAATTCCCAAAGGCTTTCTTTGAAAGCTGGGGAAAATTGCTCCGCGAGGGCTCCGTCGGCGCCGACGTCACCCATATGTGAGGACTGATTCCTACTGCTCCTGGAGAACACCTGTTACAGGTGAGTAACTACGCTTTCTCTTTGGTGCTAGGTGCCATTTTGTGCATTAGGCCCCATATTCCTAAATCATGGAAAAGCCAACTAGTGGTTTTAAAAAATGTACTAAGTGTGGCGGTACCATTTCCGTCACTGACACCCATGATTGGTGTCTGAAATGTTTAGGACCTGAACATTCTCCAACTGAATGTTTCTCCTGCATGGGGATGACTAAAAGAGGAAGACAGAACCGGGCTGCAAAGCTCGGTACCCTCTTTTCTTCAGATGCCAGATCCATTGCATCGACATCGTCAAGGGCCTCTTCTTCCTCCCATGGATCTCAGGTAACTAAACATAAAAGCCAGTCCTCAAAGGGTAGCTCTCCTGCTAAGCATCGAGAGGCCATTGGCATTGTCCTTGAGGGAACCACACGGGCAAAACCGCCCCGGCGGGAGGCTTCGGCTTCCTTAGCATCGATGGGGCTTCAGGATGTTCTCAAGGCCTCAACCTCGCAAGAACTACCTGTGCCATTCTCAGGGGTTCCGGCCGTTCTTACCGGTACTGACACCTAGGCATCGGCAGTGTCGATAGACCAGAGGTTCCTCGCTATCGAGCGCAGCATCGCAGCTCTTCTTTCAGCTGCAGTACCGGTGGTCCCACGGGCACCGGTACCGACATGGACACTGATGCCGGTACCAACACCGACGGTACCGGCCCCGTTGGGAACTCTTCCCATGCCATCTCTGGCTGGAATTCACAAAGTGGTACCGGGTCACCTCGGTACCGACTTCGATCGGTATCGGGATCGTGCTTTGCAAGAGCATCGGGGTCAGGAATATTTCGATTCCTCCGATTCCGAAGACTCTGACAATTCTGATGGCACAAGAGGGTTTCTCTTAGAGGATCCCTCTTCTCCCCAACGCAGAATGTCACCTCCAGAGGACATGTCATTTCAGGATTTCATCCGTGATATGGCCGAGGGTCTTTCAATCACAGTAGCTCATGAAGACAAACCCAGAGCAAAGGAATTGGAAATTCTCCAATATCCTAAAGCTCCTAAGGAGGCAGCCACTCTGCCTATCCATGAAATTCTGCATAGCATGATGCTCAGTATGTGGGAGACACCTCTGACTACTTCTCCTCACTCTAGGAGACTTGATACTATGTATTGAGTTCCGCCATGTCCTGGATTTCAGAAAACTCAGCTGCCACACCATTCAATGGTAGTAGAATCAGCCATGCGTAGGATGAAATGTGCAAAGAGGCATGCATCCAATCCTCCAGGTCATGAATGCAGGACTCTGGATGCTTTTGGACGCAAGACTTTTCAAGCTTCTATGCTTTCAGCTAGGATCAGTTCATATATCCTATATATGGGAATGTTCCTCAAGGAAGTTATGGGAGACTTGGAACTTATGAGCCCATTTCTCCCAGATAAGAGACAAGATTTTCTTGCTCTAGGTAAGCATGCTCAGGATGTCTCCAAGTTTGTCAATTGTGCAGCCTTTGACTGCTTCAAATGCATTAGCAGAATTTCTGCTATTGCCATTGGCGCACGACGGATTGCCTGGCTACAGGCATCAGACTTGGAGACTTGGGTACAGGACAAGTTAGGCAACATTCCTTGAACGGGGGAGAATCTCTTCGGCAAGAACAGGCAGGAGAAGGCTAACGAGTTAGATGCCGACATTTCTACCTTAGATAGATTGTCAAAGTCTACAGCCACTCCAGCCAAAAGGAAGCCTTATAAAAAAACCCTCTTTTAGCAAAAAGAGGAAGTTTTATCCTTCCTATACCCAGCAGAGTCAAACTCCAGGTCAGGTTGCCCAAAAGGGACAAACTAGACAGCAAAAGAAGCCAAAAGGCCTCAGAGCCCAACCAGCTCTCCAGGTTCAGCCCCCTCAAGGGCTTTGAATCCTTCCTAGAAAGCTTTGCCTTCCTGCCTCTGAGGGGTCCCCAACCCCCCCCAATATTCTGGGCAGGTTATGCCACTTTGTCAACGGATGGCATCAGATAACAGCAGAAGATTGGACTTTGTCCATTGTAGGAGAGGGGTACAAGCTTCATTTTCACAGCATGCCCCCTCCTACAATTCTACAGCAATTCAATTCACAAACCTCTGCAGACAATCTGCTAGATCACGAGGTCTCCACACTTCTTGCCCAAGGGGCAAATAGAGGAAGTACCCATTCTTCAACAGGGTGCAGGGTTCTACTCCCCCTATTTTCTTAATCTAAAGAAAACAGGAGGACACAGATCCATTCTAGACTTCAAGAGAATTGAACAAATATCTGTTTCGAGAGAAATTCAAAATGATTTCTCTAGGAACTCTTCTGCCATACCTTCAAAGCCAGGACTGGCTTTGCTCTCTAGACTTAAAGGATGCATACACTCACATTCTCATCCATCCAGATCACAGGACATTTTTACGTTTCCCCTTCGACATTTCCAGTATAGGGTTCTTCCTTTTGGTCTGGCTTCAGCACCGAGGGTATTCACGAAATGCATGGCAGTAGTAGCTGCATATCTCCAGGAACAAGCAGGAATATGTCATCACATATGGGTATGTCGGTACCGACGGAGCCCGCGCGGGAAAGCTCCCCAGCTTTTCAGATTAAAAGCTTTTGGGGCCTCCCACTGCACATGCGCGCTGCCTTCCCGCCTTCCTGAGCAGCTCTCGTCAGTTTCTTTTTTTCCGCGGAGCCAGCAGGTCGTGTTCCTGTCACCGCTGAAGAAATTGTTAATTTTATTGTTTTCTTTAGACCGCGTACCTGCCTTCCCCATTCTGAAACCGGTACTGCCGGTCTCTCTTTCTTTCTTTAAAAAAAAAAAATAATAAATATTTTTCTTTTCTTCAGCACAGCTTGGTACTTTGTTAGGCCTTCAGGCCTACACAATTCTCCTCATGGAGAAGCCAGTTCCTGGTTTTAAAAAGTGTACCAAGTGCAGTGCTGTCATTCCTCTTACAGACACCCATGAATGGTGTCTTAAATGTTTAGGACCTGACCATTCCATACCGGACTGCCCATCCTGCTCCCAGATGTCGAAACGTGGATTGCAGAACCGGGCCAACAAGTTCCATGTGCTGTTTCCTTCAGAAGCATCACAGTCATCCAGGTCTTCCTCTCCGGATGGATCTCAGGTAACCAAAACTCCAGTGGGCAAATCCTCTAAAAGCAAATCTCTTTCTAAAGATCGAGAGGCTCTCAATTCTGAGTTCGAGGATTCTGCCCAGGCCAAAAAACCCCGGCGGGAGGCTCCGGCCTCCAAAGCAATCATGGGGTCACAGGTTGACATCGATGGCGCGGCCCTCGACAGATCACCTGTTGTACTGCTCTGGGGTACCGGCCCATACCGGTACCGACATCCAGGCAGCAGTGGCGTCTATGGGCAATACTGTCCAAGTCATGCAGCAGGCCATTCTGGCTTTTATTAATGCTGCTACGCCCTCGGTACCGCAGCCAGCGGTACCGGGTCCGGTTCCGGTAATGGCTTCCATACCGGAACCGAGGCCATCGTCTTCCAAACGCAGATCGGTTCCGCATGCCGGATCCGGGCTTTTGCCCGGTACCGATCCCATACCCGGTACGCCCGATGTCGATACCGAACGGTATGCGTATCGTGCGTTGGAAGCACATAGAGGATACTCTGCTTCTTCAGAGGATTTTAACTCCTCTGATGATTCTGATGAGTTCTCCCTTGATCTTCCTGAGGAGCCTTCTTCTCCTAACAGGAGAATGTCTCCACCAGAGGATTTGTCCTTTCAGGACTTCATCATAGAAATGGCTAAAGGTCTTTCTATTGCTTCATCCTCTGAAAAGGAACCCAGATCAAAGAAACTGGATATTTTAGGATACTCTAAGTCTCCTAAAGAGGCAGTCACCCTGCCTATCCATGAAATCCTTCAAGAACACTTGATGGACTTATGGGAGGCTCCTCTAACATTGTCTCCTTCTTCTCGCAGGTTGGACACCATGTACCGTGTCCCCCCTTCTCCTGGTTTCCAAAAAACCCAGTTGCCTCACCATTCTATTGTGGTGAAGTCTGCAATGAAGAAGATAAAGAGTACCAAAAGGCACTCTTCTACTCCTCCAGGGCGAGAATGTAAGACTCTAGACTCTTTTGGCAGGAAAATTTTCCAGGCTACTATGCTTATAGCCAGGATTAATTCCTATAGTCTTTACATGGGCATGTTTCTCAGTGAAATCGCTCTAAAAGTTCGGCATTTTGCCTCTTTTCTCCCTGAGGATAAGAGGGAGCAGTTCATTTCCTTGGTGAAACACCTTTTGGATATTTCAAAGTTCTCCAACAGGGCAGCTTTTGATTCCTTTGAGGGTGCTGGTAGGGCTTCGGGCATTGCTATAGCAGCCCGACGTCTTGCTTGGCTCCAGGCTTCTGATCTAGAACCTTGGGTCCTAGATGGCTTAAGAAATCTGCCCTGTACAGGTGAGAACTTATTTGGTGAGGAGTGGCAAATTAAGGCCACTCAAATGGATGCAGAAAATGCCACCTTAGATAGACTTTCTAAGTCTACCTCCACTCCTGCCAAGAAGAAGTCTTTTAAGAGGCCTTATTACAAGAAGTCCAGATTTTCTACAAATACTGGCCAACAATCCTCTCAGCCTCGTTTTGCTGCTAAACGTCAGCAACCTAAACAGGCAAGGTCAAAGCCTGCGGCGTCTGCTACGCCTCAGCAGGCTCCACCCCCTCAGGGGTTTTGACTTGCCCCTAGAGAACTTAACTTTTCTGGCTCTAGAACAACCAGAGCCCCTCACCATACCCGGAAGGTTAGCTCACTTTGCTCCCAGATGGGAGCAAATTACATCAGAGCAATGGACCCTCTCTATCATCAGAGAGGGTTACAAACTCCATTTTTCCGACCTTCCTCCTTATACTATGGTGAGGCAGTTCAATTCTCCCCCATCTCTCCTGGCCCTCTTGGGTCAGGAAGTCTCCTCCCTCCTTGCCCAGGGGGCAATAGAGGAGGTCCCTCTTCTTCAACAGGGGACGGGATTCTACTCCCCTTATTTTCTAATACCAAAGAAGACAGAGGGCTTCAGACCAATTCTGGATCTGAGAGAATTGAACAGATTTCTTTTCAAGGAGAAATTCAAAATGCTTTCTCTGGGCATTCTCCTTCCATACCTTCAGAGTCAGGATTGGCTTTGTTCTCTAGATCTAAAGGATGCGTATACACACATACTCATCCACCCATCCCACAGAAAATACCTTCGATTTCTGTTTCAGGGAAAACATTTCCAGTACAGAGTACTCCCCTTCGGTCTAGCCTCTGCTCCAAGAGTGTTCACCAAATGCATGGCAGTCGTAGCTGCCTTTCTAAGAGGCCTGGGAATTTTCATATTCCCATACCTGGACGACTGGCTCATCCGAGCTCCCTCTCAGTCCCAGGCCCAAATTTCTCTGGACCGCACAAGGCGTCTTCTGCAGTATCTAGGACTGGTAGTAAACCTTCCCAAGTCTCAACTAATCCCTACTCAGTCTCTCGAGTTCATAGGGGCCCAGTTAGACACCATCACTGCAAGGGCCTACCTGCCTCAGGTCAGGGCCCAACGCCTGCTGAGTTTGGCCTTCCAAGCTCAGTCCAGCAGTCATTTGACAGCCCGGGAAATGCTGCGACTTCTGGGCCACATGGCCTCCACGGTACATGTGGTGCCCTACGCTCGTCTGCATATGAGAGCAGCTCAATGGACCTTGGCCACCCAGTGGACTCAAGCATCTGGAGCGCTCTCCGACCAAATACTCACCTCAAGCCGTCTATTTTGGTCCCTCCAATGGTGGACATCCACCAAGAATCTGTTGTTGGGGGCCCCCTTCCAACCTTTGTTGTCCCAAGCAACCCTCACAACAGATGCCTCCCAGACAGGGTGGGGAGCTCATCTTCAGAACCTCTCCACTCAGGGCACTTGGTCTCCACAGGAGGCCACCCTTCATATCAACCTCCTGGAACTGCGAGCAATTTACCTTGCCCTCAAGGTCTTCTATACCCTCCTTGTCAACCTGACTGTCCTAGTTCAGACAGACAATCAGGTAGCCATGTTCTATATAAACAAACAAGGAGGGACAGGCTCTCTGTCGCTTTGCAACGAAGCTCTCAGAATATGGGCCTTCGCCAGAGAGCATCAAATTCACCTTCTTGCAGTGTATCTTCCAGGAGTTCAAAACTCTCGTGCAGACAGACTCAGTCGAGTTCTGCTTCCACACGAATGGTCCCTACATATGGACCAGATACGCAGAATCTTTCAGGAATGGGGGACCCCGGACATAGACCTCTTTGCAAGTCCGTGGAATGCCAAACTTCCCCGGTTCTGTTCCAGAACTCAGTGTCAGGGAGCTCAGGCCCACGATGCCTTCCTCCTGCATTGGGGTCAGGAATTCCTCTATGCCTTTCCACCCATTCCTCTAATATCCAAGACTCTGTTCAAGCTCCAGAGGGATCACGGGACTATGATCCTCATAGCTCCCCGCTGGCCACGCCAGGTGTGGTTCCCTCTACTTCTGCATCTCTCCCAGGGATCCTCCCTGGACCTGGGAGCTGCGCCAGACCTTCTGTCTCAGGAGGAGGGGACTTTGTGGCACCCAAACCCCAAATCCCTACATCTCAGAGCTTGGTTACTGAAGGCCTAAGTCTTCAAGACTTTAATCTTTCTCAACCTGTGACAGATATCCTTCATGCCTCTAGGAAACCTTCCACGAGGCGTTCTTATGCTTTCAAATGGAAACGTTTTTCCATTTGGTGTGCTCAGCAGGGTCTTGACCCTCTAGCACTTCCTTTGAATTCCCTCTTGGACTATCTCCTGCATCTTTCAAATGCAGGCCTTAAGACGAATTCAGTAAGGGTCCATTTGAGTGCTATTGCAGCATCCTTAAAACCTATAAATGGACAACCTGTCTCCTCTCATCCTCTTGTTTCACGTTTCATGAGAGGCCTGACTCTAACTAAACCTCCCATCCGACCTCCTCCGGTAGCATGGGATTTGAACCTAGTTCTAGGTCAGCTTATGAAGCCACCTTTTGAGCCTTTGGACTCTACCTCCTTCAAATTTCTTTCCTGGAAGGTTGTTTTCCTTATTGCAGTCACTTCGGCTCGCCGCATCAGTGAACTGCAGGCTTTAGTGGCTCATCCACCTTATACTAGGTTTCATCATGATAAGGTGGTCCTTAGGACGAATCCCCACTTTATGCCCAAAGTGGTCTCGCCCTTTCATCTTAATCAAGAGGTATATCTACCTGTCTTTTTCCCGGCTCCTCATGCATCCAGTGCAGAGAGGAACCTTCATACTCTGGATTGTAAAAGAGCTCTTGCCTTTTACCTCAACAGGACTCAACCACATCGAAAGTCTTCCCAACTTTTCGTGGCTTTGATCCTTCTCATTTGGGACTTCCAGTCACCAAGCGTACACTTTCCAATTGGATCGCTCAGTGTATTTCTTTTGCTTACCAGAGTAAGAACATTTCTATGGAGGGCCATGTCACAGCTCACAATGTGAGGGCCATGGCCACTTCTATGGCTCATCTTCACTCTGTGTCCATAGATCAGATCTGTCGAGCAGCCACTTGGGCCTCGGTTCATACCTTCACAGCCCATTACTGCTTGGACAAGGACTCCCGCCGGGATGCCTTGTTTGGTCAGGCTGTCCTCAAACACCTGTTCCATACTTAAACAACTCCTGCCCACCTTCCCTGGATGGATGCCTGAGATCCATGCGAAGATGGTTTACCCTTGGAGGGGGATCTCCCAGGCATCTTAGCTAGGGAGTCCCCATATGTGATGACGTATTCCTGCTTGTTCCTGGAGATAGCACAGTTACTTACCTGTAACAGGTGATCTCTGGGAACAGCAGGAATTAGTCATCACAACCCACCCACCTCCCCTAGGAGTTGTATCTCTATCTATCTTCCTGTCCTCTCTCTATTGTCTCAGCTTTAAACTCGAACTGACGAGAGCTGCTCAGGAAGGCGGGAAGGCAGCGCGCATGTGCAGTGGGAGGCCCCAAAAGCTTTTAATCTGAAAAGCTGGGGAGCTTTCCCGCGCGGGCTCCGTCGGTACCGACGTACCCATATGTGATGACTAATTCCTGCTGTTCCCAGAGATCACCTGTTACAGGTAAGTAACTGTGCTTTCTACGAACCCTGGGGATTTTCGTCTTCCCTTACTTAGACGACTGGCTCATTCGAGCCCCTACAGCTGCAGAGGCCAGCACTGCACTGTCCCATACAATGTGAATCCTCCAATACTTGGGATTGGTAATAAACTTCCCGAAATCTCAACTAGTTCCTTCCCAATGCCTAGAATTCATAGGAGCCTGTCGGGATACCTGACAGGCAAGGGCTTCCCTTCCATAAGCCCGGTGTCTTCGCATAATGCAACTAGCTTCCCAAGCAGCAGGCAAATCCTCCCTCACTGCCCGGGAGCTACTGCAGTTACTGGGACACATGGCAGTCGCAGTTCATGTAGTCCCATATGCTCGTCTCCACATGCGAGCAGCTCAGTGGACACAGGCCACAGGTCATTTGTCGGACAAAATAACAATCTCTCAACGACTAATTTTGTCCCTCCAATGGTGGCAATCACTAAAAAATCTGACAATGGGGTCTCCTTTCCATCAGCTCCTCTTTCAGGCCACCCTAACAACAGATGCATCACAGGTGGGTTGGGGAGCACACCTGAATCATCTCTCTACCCAGGGCACCTGGACTCCACAGGAGGTTGGTTTACACATAAACCTCCTGTAATTAAGAGCAATTTATTTAGCTCTTCGAGTGTTCTACGCCCAGCTCAGCTACAAAACAGTCCTAGTCCAGACGGACAATCAGGTAGCCCTGTTCTATGTGAACAAGCAGGGCGGAACGGGCCCTCTGTTATGCAATGAAGCTTTACGACTATGGGCCCTCGCCAGAGAGCATCAAATTCACCTTCTAGTGGTATATCTTCCAGGCATTCAAAACCTTTGGGCAGACAAACTCAGTCGAGTACTGCTGCCTCACGAGTGGTCACGCCACCTAGACCAGGTGGCAAAGATATTTCATCCCTGGGACACTCCAGACATAGACTTCTTTGCAAGTCCACTGAATGCCAAACTTCCCTGGTTCTGTTCCAGGATTCCGGCTCACAATTGTCAGGCAAGGGATGCCTTCCTCCTTCACTGGGGTCAGGACTTCCTTTATGCCTTCCCACCCATTCCCCTCATCCCCAAAACACTCTTCAAGCTTCAGAGAGACAGGGGTCGCATGATTCTCGTAGCACCACGATGGCCACGCCAAACGTGGTATTCCCTGCTTCTGCATCTCTCTCAAGCGGCACCTCTGGAGTTAGGTCATGCTCCAGATCTCCTTTCCCAGGAGAACGGGACACTATGGCACCCGAATCCCTCACGGCCTGGTTGCTGAAGGCTTAGACCTCCAGGATTTCAGCCTGTCCCAGCAGGTAAAAGATATCCTTCAGGTTTCTAGGAAACTTTCCACAAGAAGATCTTATGCCTTCAAGTGGAAACGTTTTACTATATGGTGCTCCAAGAGGGGATTAAACCCCCTGGTCATACCCTTAGAATCGATACTAGATTATCTCCTTCACTTATCGAATTCTGGTTTGAAGACCAATTCGGTAAGAGTCCATCTTTGTGCAATTAATACAGCTAAATACAGCTAAATAATTGCAGCTTCTTATAAGCCTCTAAATGGACAACCAATTTCCTCTCATCCACTCCTATCAAGATTTATGAGAGGCTTTTTATTAACTAAATCTCCCTTCAAGCCACCACCGGTGGCATGGGATCTAAATCTAGTTCTCGGGCAGCTCATGAAGCCGCCGTTTGAGCCTTTAGCCACTACAACCCTTATGTTTTTGACCTGGAAAGTCATCTTCCTAATTGCAATCACCTCTGCCCGTCTCATTAGTGAATTGCAAGCTTTAGTGGCTGATCCTCCTTATACTAGGTTTCATCATGATAAGGTTGTTCTTCAAACTCACCCACATTTTATGCCAAAGGTGGTTTCTCCTTTTCATTTAAATCAATCAATTTACCTTTCTGTATTTTTTCCGAGGCCTCACGCCTCTAATGCAGAAAGAAACCTTCATACTTTGGATTGTAAAAGGGCCTTGGCCTTTTACATACAAAGAACACAGCAACATAGAAAGTCCTCACAACTTTTTATAGCTTTTGACCCTAGTCATTTGGGACTTCCAGTCTCCAAAAGAACTTTATCTAAATGGATTGCCCAATGCATATCCTTTGCTTATGAGAGTAAGGGAATTTGATACTCTTCAGGACCATGTCGCAGCTCATAATGTGAGAGCTATGGCAGCTTCTATGGCTAATCTCCACTCTGTGTCTATCGATGACATTTGTCGAGCAGCCATCTGGGCTTCAGTACACACCTTCACAGCCCACTACTGCCTAGATAAAGCCTCCCGTCGGGATGCCTTCTTTGGCCAAGCTGTTCTTCAAAATCTCTTTCAAACCTAAACCAACTCCTACCCACCAACCCTGGTGGGATGCCAGAGATCCATGGGAGGAAGGATTCCCACCTTTCTAGGGTGGCACCTTCCTGGGGCTGTCTCCCTGGCATCTTCAGCTCGGGAGTCCCCATATGTGAGGACTACATTCCTGTTTGTTCCTGGAGATAGCGTAGTTACTCACCTGTAACAGGTGATCTCTGGGAACAGCAGGAATTTAGTCCTCACAACCCACCCACCTCCCCTAGGAGTTGTCTCTCTCTCTCTCTCTCCCTCTATCCTTTCACTCAGCTACAAACTTAACTGAAGAGGGACAGTTGGAAAGGCGGGAAGGCAGCACGCATGTGCTGAGGGATGCTCTCAAAAGCGTTCCTATTGGACGCTGGGGAGCGTTCCCGCGCAGGCTCCGTCGGTACCGACGATACCCATATGTGAGGACTAAATTCCTGCTGTTCCTGGTGAGTAACTACGCTTTATGCGCTTGCCTTGTATTTATCTCTGACGTTTGATAAATAAAATCTAAGCGACACAGGGAGTTTCCCTTTTCTGGACCCTGAACCTCTTCCAGTGGCAAGCAATTTCCATACAGATTGCTGTGGCCAACTGGTGAAGCATATATCTTCTGTCTTCCCCTACTTACCCCACCCCATTAATTTAGTAGAGCTTCCGTTGGCCCTATAACTCCCGTCCACCCCATCATATCTTGAGTTATCTTCCATCCACCTCCATATTGGTTGTATATCAGGACAGGCACACCAAACATTGTATATAAGCCCCTACGTCTCCACATCCTTTACAACATAAAGGGCTCTCTTGTCTACTCATTTTGGACAACCTTTGTGGTGTCAAATACGTACGATATAGCATCTTGTACCAATGTTCCTGTATTGCCGTTGAGGCTGAGGGGATCCTTATACAGTAGCTGCAAAAATGTTTTTTCATCTATCTTCATCCCACTGTCCTCCCATCTCGCCCACGATTTGTGATGGCACCTTCGATAACTTTCCTGCCCTGGTCCCTTATAAATTTGTGTAATAGGGCCCTTCACTTTACTGCCTTTGCAATACAGTTTTTCAAAGAATGTTTCTTCATTGCTAAGGTCCGCCTCCATTCCCTTTTGTCAGAGGAAATGTTGTAACTGGTAATATCCATACCAATCACATACATCCATTAAGAACTCCTTCTGCAGCTCTTCAAATGTTCGCATCTTGCCTCTAGCCTTTAACACTTGCCCTACATATTGTAAACCCTGCACTACCCACCTCTGAAACTGCTGGGATAGACTTTCTCCTTTAAATCTTGCACATGTTAGGATATGTTGTAGCTTAATTTCTTCCCCCTCTACCAATCAAGTGAGTCTTTTCTTTTTGCCAAAATTTCAAAGTATGGGCCACAAATGGATTTTGTTCACCACTCTCTGATTTCTTAATGTTACTTTCCCACAAACTTTCCATTTAAAATATTAGGTCCCACCTCTCCTGCTTTATCTGCACCCATTGACAGTCAGCTGGGCCTCTGTAACAATTTAATATTGTTTTCAGCTGTGCTGCCTTATGGTATCGTATTATATCTGGAGCACCCACTCCCCCCTCTTCCCTTCTTTGGCACATCACTATCCTGCTTGCCCTGAGGGGTGGCGCCTCCAGATGTAGAAGAAGATTTTTTTTTTTGTAAAAGCTGTAACATCTGAGATGGTATCTTAATGGGCAGAGAGAAAAATAGAAACAATAGTCTGAGAAGGATATTGATCTTGACAATAGCTACTCTGCCTAACCATGAGAAAGTTGATTTATCCCATCTGATCACTCATTCAATACGTTTTTTACTAATGGATCATAGTTCATGCTTTTCACTTCTTGCCAAGCCCGACCCACCTGAACTCCAAGATATCTAAGCTCCGTAATTGACTGCATCTCCAAAAAAAACATTGAACATATAATCAGCAACCTCAACACAACAACCCCACCATTAGATCAATACCCTGTCAGCTAGATGAAGTTGACTAAAACTGAAATGTCTCCCTTCATCTGCAGGCTTACACATATCTCGCTGGAACAAGGTATTCTCCCAAATAACCTAAAAACAGCATCAGTCTGACCATAACTAAAAAGCCCTATGGCTGACAAAAGAGACTCTGCCTCATACAGACCCATCAGCAGCCTACCCTTCATCCCCAAAATTATTGAAAAAATAGTACCCCAACAGCTACAAGACCATATAGTCAAACATGCCCCACTAGATCAACACCAACACGGATTCTGACTGTACCATGGAGCCGAAACTCTCATCACATTCCTAATTGGCACAATAACCAAAGGCATTGACAAGATCAACCACACATTTATCCTTCGACTCATCTACCCCTCCACCTTTTCTCTCTCGTTCCCCTGCCAATACTTTGCCCTGCCCCATCTCCTTGTCCACCCCCCTTCCCCCCCCATTAACCCCCTCTTACACCTAGCTCTCCTCAACTGCCAATCTCCAGGAACAAGCAGGAATGTAGTCTTCACATATGGGTATCGTCGGTACCGACGGAGCCTGCGCGGGAATGCTCCCCAGCGTCCAATTAGGAAGCTTTTGAGAGCATCCTACAGCGCCTGCGTGCTGCCTTCGCGCCTTTCCCAACTGCCTCTCTCCAGTTCTTCGTTTTCCGTGGAGACAGCAGGTCGTGTTCCTGTCACCGCAGAAAATGTTTTTCCTTATTCTTTTTGTGGTCGTGTCTGCATTCCTCAACGCTTTACCGGTACCGCCGGTTCTTCTTTCTTTCTATAAAAAAAATAAAAAAAAATCTTTTTTTCCTAACTTTTCTTATCTCCAGGAACAAGCAGGAATGAGTCTTCACATATGGGTATCGTCGGTACCGACGGAGCCTGCGCAGGAACGCTTCCCAGCGTCCAAAAGGAAACCTTTTGGGAGCATCCCACAGTGCCTGCGCGCTGCCTTCCCGCCTTTCCTAACCGCCTCTCTCCAGTTCTTCTTTTCCGCGGAGCCAGCAGGTCGTGTTCCTGTCACCGCTGAAGAAGTTCTTTATTTTATTTTATTTCTTTGGTCGCGCGTCTGCCGCCTTCGACGTCGGACCGGTACCGCCGGTCTTTCTTTCTTTCTTCTTAAAAAAAAAAAAAAAAAGACTACTATTTTCACTTCTGTGCATTTTTCTTTTGGCCTTAGGCCTACGAGAAATTCTCCTCATGGAGAAGCCCGCTTCCGGGTTTAAAAAGTGCACGAAGTGCAGCGGCACTATTTCTGTCACTGACACCCATGACTGGTGTCTAAAATGTGTTTGGGTCCTGACCACTCCATCACGGATTGTGAGTCCTGTTCCATGATGTCTAAAAGAGGTCTACAGAATCGAGCAGCCAAGCTCAGTACCCTGTTTCCCTCTTATGCAGCTTCGGTAGCATCGACGTCTTCCAGGGCTGCTTCTTCCTCCCATGGATCTCAGGTAACCAAACTCAAGTCCAGCCGGTCCTCGAAGGGTAGATCTCCCTCTAAGTATTGAGATGCCTCCGGGCTTGCCCTCGAGGAATCCGCACCGGCAAAATTACCCCGGCGGGAGGCTCTGGCTTCCAAAGCTTTATCTATGGGGTCACAGGTTGACATCGATGGCTCGGCCTCGATCGATCACCTGTTGCCATGTTCTGGGGTACCGGTGGTTCCCACTGGTACCGACATACAGACATTGGTGGCGTCGATGGATCAGAATATTCTGACCATGCAGCATGCCATCACGGCATTCATACAAGCTGCGACGCCTCCGGTACCGCAACAAACTCCGTTGTCAGTACCGGTTCCGGCACCGGCACTGATATCGGTTCTGGTGTCGGTACCGATTGCATCGACATCGGCTTCGGTGTCGACTGCAGCGGTACCCTGTTCTGTGATGCCCATTGGTACCGAATCGGTACCGATCACTCCCGAAGTCGATACCACTCGGTACGCGTATCGGGCTCTGCAAGAGCATCCAGATAGGCGATACTTCAATTCCTCTGAAGACTCTGATGAATCAGAGGTTTCTGTCGAAGCATCGGTACTCCTTCCTCAGGAGCCCTCTTCTCCAAAAAGAAGAATGTCTCCTCCAGAAGACTTGTCTTTTCAAGACTTCATTAGAGAAGTGGCCAGGGGCCTCTCCATTTCAGTGGCCCCTGAGGCAGAGCCTAGAGCCAAAAAATTGGATATCTTACAATATCCTAAGGCTCCTAAAGAGGCAGCTACTTTACCAATTCATGAGATCCTTTATGATCACATGTTGGGCATATGGGAGACACCTCTCACCACCTCCCCTCATTCTCGTAGGTTGGACACCATGTACCGTGTTCCTCCTTGTCCTGGCTTTCATAAGACTCAACTTCCTCACCACTCTATTGTGGTGGAGTCTGCTATGAAGAGGATAAAGAGTGCAAAAAGGCACTCATCTAATCCTCCAGGAAGAGAATGCAGAACCTTAGATGCTTTTGGCAGGGGAATTTTCCAGGCCAATATGCTTGTGGCTAGAATCAACTCCTATAGTCTCTATATGGGGATGTTTCTAAAATAAGTTACAGATCACCTGCAAACTTTATCTCCTTTTGTTTCAGAAGATAAAAGAGAGGAGTTTCTCACCTGGCTTAAACATGCCCAGGATGTTTCCAAGTTTTCCAACCGTGCAGCCTTTGACTCTTTTGAGTGTGCTAGCAGAGCCTCGGCTATTGCCATAGGTGCACGCAGAGTTGCTTGGCTACAAGCTTCTGATTTGGAACCCTGGGTTCAGGATGGACTAGGAAATCTTCCTTGTACAGGTGACAACCTTTTTGGCAAAGATTGGCAAGCAAAGGCCACTCAGATGGATGCTGAAAATTCTGCTTTAGATAGACTTTCAAAGTCTACTTCTGCTCCTGTTAAGAAAAGGTTGTTCAAAAAGGGATTTTTCCCAAAAAGGGGAGATATTATCCTGGTTATGGTCAACAGGCATCTTCTGCAGGTCGTTTTGCTGCAAAGCGACAGCAACAACCTAAACAGGCCAAGCCTAAGGCTGCAAGGGCTGCTACGGCCCAACAGCCTCAGTCTCCTCAGGGCCTTTGACTTTCAACTAGAGAACTTAGCCTTTCTGGCTCTAAAAGAACCAGAGCCTCTCACCATTCCAGGAAGGTTAGCTCACTTTGCTCCCAGGTGGGAACAAATCACAGCAGAGCACTGGACCCTCTCCATCATAAGGGAGGGCTACAAGCTTCATTTCTTAAACCTTCCTCCTCACACCATGGTGAGACAGTTCAATTCTCCAACATCTCTCCTTGACCTTCTGGGTCAGGAGATTGCTACCCTTCTTGCCCAAGGGGCAATAGAAGAAGTACCCCCTTCTTCAACAGGGCTCAGGGTTCTACTCCCCCTACTTTCTTATCCCAAAGAAAACAGGGGGCTACAGACCCATATTAGATCTCAGAGAATTGAACAAGTTTCTATGCAAGGAGAAATTCAAGATGATTTCTCTCGGTGCTCTCCTTCCATACCTTCAGATTCAGGATTGGCTTTGTTCTCTAGACATCAAGGATGCGTATACCCATGTCCTCATCCATCCAACACACAGAAGGTTCCTTCGGTTCCTTTATCGAGGAAAGCACTACCAATACAAAGTGCTTCCTTTCGGTCTGGCCTCTGCACCAAGAGTGTTCACAAAATGCATGGCAGTAGTAGCTGCATTTCTACGCACTCTAGGGATATTCGTATTCCCATATCTGGACGACTGGCTCATCCGAGCTCCATCCCAGTCAGAGGCCCAGACTTCCCTAGCCTGCACAAGGCGTGTTCTTCAGTATTTGGGACTTGTAATAAACATCCCAAAATCCCATCTCACCCCTACTCAGTCTCTTGTTCATAGGAGCCTTGCTGGATACCACAACTGCAAGGGCCTATCTTCCCCAGGCCCGTTGCCTACGCTTGGTGCAGTTAGCCTCACAGATTCAGTTAAAATCCCATTTAACTGCTCGAGAGATGTTGCAACTCTTAGGCCACATGGCATCCACAGTGCATGTGGTTCCTTACGCTCGCCTTCACGTGAGGGCAGCTCAATGGACTCTGTCCACTCAATGGACCCAGGCATCAGGGTGCCTGTCAGACAAAATAGCAACCTCCAGTCGCCTCTTTTGCTCTCTCCAGTGGTGGAAGTCCACTCAAAATCTGTTGCTGGGGTCCCCCTTTCAACAGTGGTTACCCCAAGCAACCCTTACAACAGATGCCTCTACAAGAGGTTGGGGAGCTCATCTACAAGATCTCTCCACTCAAGGCATCTGGTCTCCACAGGAGACATCTCTACATATCAACCTCTTAGAGCTCAGAGCAATTTTTCTAGCTCTCAGAATCTTCCACACCCTGCTCAGCTACAAGACAGTCCTCATCCACACGGACAACCAAGTAGCCATGTTCTATGTGAAAAAGCAGGGTGGGACTGGCTCTCTGTCGCTTTGCAACGAAGCTTTGAGATTGTGGGCCTTCGCCAGAGAGCATCAAATTCATCTCATGGCAGTGTATCTTCCAGGGGTTCAAAACTCTTGGGCAGACAGACTCAGTCGAGTTCTGCTTCCACACGAATGGTCCCTCCATGGGGACCAGATAGCCAGGATCTTCCAAATTTGGGGAACCCCGGACATAGACCTGTTTGCAAGTCCGTGGAATGCCAAACTTCCCCGGTTCTGTTCCAGGATTCCGTGTCAGGGTGTTCAGGCCAGGGATGCCTTTCTCCTTCATTGGGGGCAAGACTTCCTCTATGCCTTTCCACCCATTCCCCTAATTCCCAAGACACTGTTCAAACTTCAGAGAGACAAGGGTCTATGATCCTCATAGCACCACATTGGCCACGCCAAGTGTGGTACCCTCTACTTCTGCATCTCTCTCAAGCTCCCTCCCTTGACTTGGGATCTGCTCCAGACCTCCTGTCCCAGGAGGAGGGAACGTTGTGGCACCCAAATCCCCAGTCTCTTCACCTCAGAGCCTGGTTGCTGAAGGCCTAGACCTTCAAGATTTGCATCTTTCTCAGCAAGTGAAGGATATCCTTCATGCTTCCAGAAAGCCTTCCACTAGACGTTCCTATGCTTTTAAATGGAAAAGGTTTACCATTTGGTGTGCAGAGAAGGGTCTTAACCCTCTTGCAATACCTCTGAATTCTTTACTAGAGTATTTGCTGCAGCAACCTAAATATGGACAAACACCTTCGAATTACCAATCGGGCCATTTTCCACAAATTAAGAGTCTTCTAGCCTCTACGTAGCATCCTCGATCATGCCGACTTCAGGTCTGTCGCTCAAGCCATCATCATTCCACATCTAGACTATTGCAATGCCATACTGTAAGGCCTGCCAAAGAAAACTATTAATATTCTACAAATGGCACAAAATGTGGCGGCCAGAATCATTATGCAAGAAGGCCTTTCTGACCACATTACACCTGTTCTAATTGAGCTACATTGGCTCCCCATTGCGGCCCGCGTTCAATACAAAATGATAGTCACTACTTTCAAACTCATCCATAATGTAGCTCCCTCACACCTCAGCAGCTTAATATCCAATCTACCCAACAACAGAAGTAGAAGAACACCGAACCTCAATACCCTCTGTCTCCTGAAGTGCATCAGAAAGGTTAATGCATGTACCAGTAACAGAGCTTTCTCCTATATAGCGCCGACACTCTGGAACCAGCTGCCATGTGAACTGCGTGCAAACTGTGATCTGAAAGACTTCAGAAAAAAGCTTAAGACGCACCTCTTCCAATCGCACTACAATATAACCTAGGCCCTGTACCCCTACCATTATTTCCCACTAACTACTGTCTTCCATGCGTGGGAAAAACCACTGTACCCTATGTAATCTCACAACGAGATCTGCTTTCAGTCATGTGTAAATATGTATATAAAGTATCCTGTGTGAAGTCTTAACATCAATCAACTGTAATCTGTAACCCTATGCTTGCTGTGCACTACCTCTTTCTCCCTAATCGCAATGTATATATTTCTGATTTCTGGCCGGTACAGCCACTCTTACCATGTATAGCAACCGCTGCTGATCGCTGGAAGCAGTGGGATACAAATGTACACTAAATAAATAAATAAATAAATTTATCCCATGCAGGCCTTAAAACGAATTCAGTAAGAGTCCATTTGAGTGCTATTGCAGCATCCCTTAAACCTCTCAATGGACAGCCTATTTCCTCTCATCCTCTTATAGCAAGATTCATGAGAGGCCTTCTTTTAACTAAACTTCCCATTAGACCACCTCCAGTGGCATGGGACTTGAATCTGGTTCTTGGCCAGCTTATGCAGCCACCCTTTGAACCCTTAGCCACTACCTCCTTGAAATTCCTTTCCTGGAAGGTTATTTTTCTCATTGCAGTCACTTCAGCTCGCCGCATCAGTGAGCTGCAAGCCTTGGTGGCTAATCCTCCTTATACAAGGTTCCATCATGACAAGGTAGTCCTCAGGACCAATCCACACTTTATGCCTAAAGTGGTCTCACCTTTTCATCTGAACCAGGAGGTATATTTACCTGTCTTTTTTCCAGGACCTCATGCATCAAGTGCAGAGAGGAATCTCCATACCCTGGATTGCAAGAGAGCGCTTGCTTTTTACTTACAAAGGACACAGCAACATAGAAAGTCCTCTCAACTCTTTGTTGCTTTCGATCCCTCTCATTGCCATCCCTCTCATTGCCATCAATGCATATAAAAGCTATCATCTCGTCACACCAGCATATAGATGAATGGTCAGAGTTCCATCCCATACATAACTAAAGAGACACTAAAAAACATCATCACCAACCTCAACACCACAACGTCTTATCTAGATCCATGTCCTGTAACATGAATAAAAAACACACTACCAATTTTATTACCCTACATCCTCTCAATAGTAAACCTCTCACTTACCCAAGGCTACCTCCCAACATCTCTTAAACATGCACAAATTCGACCAATCCTCAAAAACAGCAAACTGGATAAAACATCCCCTACGTCATATAGACCTATATCAAGCATACCATTTTTGGCCAAAATAATTGAAAAAGTAGTTCAATTACAAACACAAGATTTTCTAGACTCATCCTACCCTCTCGATGAGCAACAATATGGCTTTCGGCCCCGCCATGGAGTGGAAACACTCCTCACAGTTTTAATAGATGCGCTCCTAAGAGAGATTGACAATCCTAAACAGGCATTTATTTTACTGTTCATCGACATATCAGCTGCGTTCGATAGCGTACACCACACAATAATGCTTAATAACTTAAAACAAATAGGACTAAATTCTACAGTACACAAATGGTTCTCATCCTACCTAACTGATAGAACACAAAATGTAAGAATTGGAAATCAAAACTCCACCACCTACAAGCAAGAAATTGGATTACCACAAGGCTCAGCGCTATCAGCTCTACTTTTCAATATTTACATAAAACCAGTCTGCAACATATTCAAAAGTTTCGGAGTACGATATCATCTCTACGCAGATGATATTATGCTGTATATTCCATTCACAATACCCAACATACCGCTTCAACTCTTATCGGAATGCTATAATGAAGTCACAACTTGGCTAAAAGCACAAAACCTTCACATCAATCATGCTAAAACCGAAGTTCTAATTGTAACCAAGAACAGAACCTATAACCCTCCATCACACATAAGACTCCAAAACCAAGAAATCAAAATAAAAAAGGAAATAAGATATCTAGGTGTTATACTAGATACACACCTTACAATGGAAACACACATCAGCAATACCATAAAGAAAATCTATTTCAAGCTTAAAACTCTCAAACAACTTCGTCCACTAGTTTTCACACAGGATTTTATTAACATAATACAGGCCACAATAACCCCACATTTTGACTTTGCCAATCTAATCCTAATAGGCTTAACAAAACAAAGTATTAAACGATTGCAATTAGCACAAAATGCTGCAGCCAGAATCACATTGAAAATCAACTCCCTTCAACACATATCACCAATACTAGCCTCCCTTCATTGGCTACCAATTCAAAGTAGAATAATTTACAAAATAATAATAACAACATTCAAAACCTTATATGATCTGGCCCCATCCATGTTATGTAACTTAATACACAAAGAACCATCTAAGCCTACCCACAGAAAAGGACAACTAAACAGATTAAAAATCCCGAAAGATTTTACAAAAGCTCACAAATCAACAAACAATAGAGCATTTTCGCACATAGCCCCTACTATCTGGAATTCCCTTCCAGAGGACCTACGAAAGCTAACAGAGATCACAGAACTCCGCAAGAAACTGAAAACCTACTTGTTCACCAAGCATTATAACATAGATAACTCATCATCTACACTAGACAAAGGTTAAACAGACAATCGATTACTCCATGCAATAAACCTTTAACCTACACAGTTAGCACCCTCCAATGATGATCCTTTGACCTCCCCTCAAGTATTCCATATATATATTCATAGATAACTTGTATATAGTTTTTCACACTGTTCGGTATTATACCACATTATTTGTTCTATATTTCATATGATATTCCTTGTAAATAAGTTCTGTTATATTTCATTGTTCCATGTAAAACAAACTTGATTTGTAAATTATTGTTACCTGTAAACCGCAACTGAACTTTGGAAGATGCGGTATATAAATGTGAATTAAATAAATAAATAAATTTAGGACTTCCAGTCTCTAAGAGAACTCTGTCCAGTTGGATTGCTCAGTGTATTTCTTTCGCCTACCAGAGTAAGAACCTTTCTCTGGAGGGCCATGTCACAGCTCACAATGTGAGGGCCATGGCAGCCTCTATGGCTCATCTAAATTCTGTGTCCATCGACCAAATATGTCGAGCGGCCACCTGGGCCTCGGTTCATACCTTTACAGCCCATTATTGTTTGGACAAGGACTCCCGCCGGGATGCCTTGTTTGGTCAGGCTGTTCTCAAACACCTGTTCCATACCTAATCAACTCCTACCCCCCATCCCTGGTTGGATGCCCGAGATCCATAGGGGGAGGTAGAGCCCTTCTCAGGGACTCACAACCTTGGGGATCTCCTTGGCATCTCTAGCTGGGGAGTCCCCATATGTGAAGACTCATCCCTGCTTGTTCCTGGAGATTGCACAGTTACTTACCTGTAACAGGTGATCTCTGGGAACAGCAGGAATAAGTCTTCACAACCCACCCACCTCCCCTAGGAGTTGTATCTCTCTATCTATCTTTCCTTTCTCTCTCTCTCTTTGTCTCAGCTTAAAACTCGAACTGGAGAGAGGCGGTTAGGAAAGGCGGGAAGGCAGCGCGCAGGCGCTGTGGGATGCTCCCAAAAGCTTTCCTTTTGGACGCTGGGGAGCGTTCCTGCGCAGGCTCCGTCAGTACCGACGATACCCATATGTGAAGACTTATTCCTGCTGTTCCTAGAGATCACCTGTTACAGGTAAGTAACTGTGCTTTCCAGGTGCATGTGCGATTTTGAGCCTTAGGCCCAAAATTTTCTCCATCATGGAGAAACCCGCCTCGGGTTTTAAAAAGTGCACCAAGTGTGGCGGTACCATCTCCGTCACCGACACCCATGAGTGGTGTCTTAAATGTTTAGGTCCTGACACTCCATCTCTGAGTGTATGGCTTGTGCCATGATGTCCAAGAGGGGTCGACAAAACCGAGCTGCCAAGCTCAGTGCCCTTTTTCCCTCCGATGCAGCTTCGGTTGCATCGACGTCTTCCAGGGCTTCGTCTTCCTCCCATGGATCTCAGGTAACTAAACATAAGTCCAGCCGGTCCTCAAAGGGTAGATCTCCTTCTAAGCATTGAGATGCCTCTGGTGTTGCCCTTGAGGGTTCTGTACTGGCAAAATTGCCCCGGTGGGAGGCTTCGGCTTCCAAAGCATTATCGGGGCTCCAGGACGTTCTCGAGGCCTCGACCTCGGCAGAACTACTGGTGCCATGCTCTGGGGTACCGGCTGCTTCCGGTACTGATACCCAGGCATCGGCAGCGTCGATAGACCAGAGGTTCCTGGCTATTGAATGCAGTCTGGCGGCTCTCCTTGTGGCATCGACGCCCTCGGAACTGCGTCAGACAGTTCAACCGGTACCGGCACTGATGCCGATACCGGTACCGATAGAATCAACATCAGTGTCGGCTTTGCCGGCACCCAGTCATGCGATGCCCTCTGGTACCGATACCCCGGTACCGACTTTGGTCGGTACAGGTATCGGGCTCTTCAAGAGCATCCGGACAGAAGGTACTTCGAATCCTCAGAGGACTCTGAAGATTCTGAGAGCTCTGTCGGTACCGGAATACTTCTCCCGGAGGAGCCTTCCTCTCCTAAATGTAGGATGTCTCCTCCAGAAGATATCTCCTTTCAGGAATTTATCAGAGAGGTGGCTCATGGTTTGTCCATTACTGTGACTCCTGAAACAGAGCCCAGAGCTAAGGAGTTGGAGATTTTACAGTATCCCAAAGCTCCTAAGGAGGCAGCTACCTTGCCTATCCATGAGATTTTACATGATCTCATGTTGAGAATGTGGGAGACACCTCTCACCACCTCTTCTCACTCTCGCAGTCTGGATACCATGTATCGAGTCCCTCCTTGTCCTGGTTTCCAGAAAACTCAGCTTCCTCACCACTCTATTGTAGTGGAATCAGCTATGAGAAGGATCAGGAGTGCAAAGAGGCATTCCTCTAATCCTCCAGGACGTGAGTGTAGAACTTTGGATGCCTTTGGACGTCGTACTTTCCAGGCTTCCATGCTTTCTGCCAGGATCAGTTCCTATATTTTATATATGGGAATGTTCCTTAAAGAAGTCACAGGTGATTTAGAGGTTTTGAGCTCTCTTCTCCCTGAGGATAGAAGGCAGGACTTTCTCACACTGGTCAAACATGCCCAGGATGTTTCTAAGTTTGTCAACCGTGCAGCTTTTGGCTGTTTTGAGTGCATAAGCAGAACCTTTGCCATTGCCATAGGTGCACGTAGAATTGCCTGGCTCCAGGCATCTGATTTGGAGCTCTGGGTGCAGGACAAACTGGGTAATATCCCTTGTACAGGTGAGAATCTGTTTGGCAAAAATTGGCAGGAAAAAGCCAATGAATTAGATGCTGACAATTCCACTTTGGATAGGCTATCCAAAGCCACAGCTGATCCTGCGAGAAATAAATCTTTTCAAAAGCCTTTCTTCTCAGAAAAGAAGAGGTTTTATCCCTCTTATTCCCAGCAGGGACGTTCTGCAGGTCAGCCTGCCCGGAAAGGTCAGCAACCACCTAAACAAAGGAAAGCAAAGACTGCTAAGCCTCAGCCATCTCAGCCTCCACAAGGCCTTTGACTTTCATCTAGAGAACTTAGCCTTCCTGGCCCTCAACGGACCAGAGCCTTCCACCATTCCAGGAAGGTTATGTCACTTTGCCCCCAGGTGGGAGCAGATAACAGCAGAGCATTGGACACTCTCCATTATAAGAGAGGGGTACAAGCTGCACTTTCTGTCCATGCCCCCTCCCACAATGGTAAAACAGTTCAATTCTCAGACCTCTCTCATCAACCTGTTAGATCAAGAGGTCACAATGCTTCTTGCCCAAGGGGCAATAGAAGAAGTACCCATGCATCAACAGGGTACAGAGTTTTACTCCCCCTATTTCCTTATCCCAAAGAAAACAGGGGGATACAGACCTATTTTGGACCTCGGAGAATTGAAAAAAATTCCTGTTCAAAGAGAAATTCAAGATGATTTCTCTAGGAACTCTGCTGCCATACCTTCAGAGTCAGGATTGGCTGTGTTCTCTAGATCTCAAGGGTGCGTACGCCCATGTTCTCATCCATCCAACTCACAGAAAGTTCCTTCGGTTCCTTTTTCAAGGAAAGCACTACCAATACAGGGTGCTTCCTTTTGGCCTGGCCTCAGCACCAAGAGTGTTCACGAAATGCATGGCTGTAATAGCAGCATTTCTCCACACTCTAGGGATATTCGTCTTCCCTTACTTAGACGACTGGCTCATTCGAGCCCCATCAGAGTCAGAGGCCAGGACTTCTCTATCTTGCACAATGCGTGTCCTTCAGTATTTGGGTCTCGTCATAAACATCCCAAAATCCAGTCTAACTCCCACTCAGTCTCTAGAGTTCATAGGAGCTTTGCTGGATACTAGAAACGCAAGGGCCTATCTTTCCCAGGCCCGTTGCCTTCGCATGGTGGAGTTAGCTTCTCAAGCAGTGCTGAAGCCTCATCTCACTGCCCGAGAAATGCTACAACTACTAGGCCACATGGCATCTACCATGCATGTGGTTCCTTATGCTTGCCTCCATATGAGAGCAGCCCAGTGGACTTTATCCATTCAGTGGATCCAGGCATCAGGGTGCCTGTCAGACAAAATAGCAAACACAAATCACCTTATTTTGTCCCTCCAATGGTGGCGGTCCACTCAGAACCTGTTGCTGGGGTCCCCATTTCAACAGCCCTTACCCCAGGCAACTCTCTCAACAGATGCTTCACCAATGGGTTGGGGAGCTCATCTGTAAGACCTCTCTACCCAAGGCACCTGGACTCCACAGGAGACTCATCTACATATCAATCTCTTGGAGCTCAGAGCAATCTTCTTTGCTCTTCGAGTGTTCCACACCCTGCCCATCTACAAGAGAGTCCTCATTCATACGGACAATCAAGTAGCCATGATCTCCAGGAACAAGCAGGAATGAGTCTTCACATATGGGTATGTCGGTACCGACGGAGCCTGCGCGGGAACGCTCCCCAGCGTCCAATCAGAAAGCTTTTGGTAGCATCCCACAGCGCCTGCGTGCTGCCTTCCCGCCTTTCCCAACTGCCGCTCCTCAGTTTTTGTTTTTCCGCGGAGCCGACAGGACGTCCTCCTGTCACCGCAGAAAATTCTTCTTTTATTTTTTAGTTTTCTTGTGGTCACGGCTACCTTTCCCGACGCCACTGGTACCGCCGGTGTTTCTTTTTTCTTCATATTCCTGTTAGGGAATATTTTTTCTCTCTTAGTGCCTGATGGGGTTTTTTCACGGCCTGCTAGGCCTACCCCTCTTTTCCTCATGGAAATGCCAGCCACTATTCCTAAGAAATGTTTTAACTGTGGCGGTACAAAATTGATTTTAGACACTCATAATTGGTGTCTACCCTGCTTGGGTCCTGACCATTTTCCTCTGGAGTGTCCCTCCTGTGAAACTATAGTAGGAAGAAGTCTTCAGCATCGAGTTTCCCTCGATACACGGTCCCCATCCAACTTCAGGGCACCGACCACCCCTTCTTCTCCACAGGATCAGGTAACCCAAAAACAGTCAGTTAAGACTAGCCAGTCCTCGAATGGTAGATCTCATGCACAGCATAGAGATGCCTCTGGCCTTACCGTCGAGAAGACACTGGCTTTAAAACCCCGGTGGGAGTCTTCGGCCTCCAAATCCTGTGTGGGGTTTTAGGCTGTTCCTGAGGTTCACCCCTCACAGAACATACCTGAGCCATGCTCGGTGGTGGCATACGCTTCGAGCGGTACCGATACCTCGGCATTGGCAGTGGTATTGGATGAAACATTCCTCACCAAAGATCATAGTCTGATGTCCTCGGTACCTACGGGCCCGTTGGATACGCTCCAGACTGATCTTCTGGTATCGGTATCGAGTCAGGTACCGGTACTGGTACCGACGTCGGTACCCTCCAGATGTGCATCGATAGACTCGCTTCTTTCGATGCCGAGTCTGGAATCGATCTCTAGTCTGGAAGACTGGGTACCGACACCGGACGGTACTGAAGGCACGGTTCCGATGGTCCACGCTCGGTTCTATCGATACTGTTAGAGCCGTCACCGGTTGGCCTTTCTCCACCAGTATTGGATACGGTACCGGAGTCTGTACCGGTATCCATTTTACCATCAATGTCGGTGCCTTCCATGCTGCTTTCTTCAGGCTCGCTTCCCTTGGTACCGAGTCTGGAATCGATCCCTGGCATGGACGATGCGCTACCGACTGTAGCTGGTTCCGACCTCCTACGGTACCGGCAACCATCCTCTAAGGATCCCATACTCCACCTTTTAGGATCTTATACTCCTCTAAAATTGGATAGATCCCTGGGTGTAAATGCCAGTTCTTCAACAGATCTAGCCTGTCCTGCTCTTCCAAGAGGATTTCCCTCTGGGGATTTTTCTTTTCAAGCTTTTCTGCTGGATATGGCAAAATCACTTGCCATTTCTATACCTGGACAGGATCCTACACAAAGGAATACAGAATCCCTGTATATTCCTGGCAGTGCAAAGGACAACATGCTTCCTGTGCATCAGTCCTTGCAGGATCTCCTTTTACGAATGTGGAAAGCTCCTTTAACGGTACCCCCACCTTCTAGGGCAACTGATCTTCTATATCAAGTGCCCCCTTCTCCAGGTTTTCAAAGGACTCAACTTCCTCATCATTCCATTGTTGTAGAATCAGCAATGAGGCGTATTAAGAGCACTAAGAAGCACTCTTCTTACCCGCCAGGTCATGAGTCTAAGACTTTAGATGCCTTTGGACGCCAAACCTTCCAGGCATCCATGCTTTCAGCAAGAATTCTCTCATATATTTTCTATATGGGATTATCTCTTGAAGAAGTCACAAAGAAATTACTGTTTTTGACTCCTTTTCTTCAAGAGCCCAAAAGAGCAGACTATACCTTACTGGTTCGTCATGCTCAGAATATCTCTAGGTTCCTTAGTTCTGCTTCCCTAGACTCCTTTGAGTCTGTTAGCAGAACCTCTGCTATAGCTATAGGGGCACGACGTAAAGCCTGGCTCCAAGTTTCAGACTTGGACAAATGGGCACAAGAAAGACTGGGAAATACTCCTTGCACTGGAGAAAATCTCTTCAACAAGGAGTCTTTGCTCCAGGTTGCTCAGTTAACCACTGACATTCCTGTTTCCAGAGGCTGTTTTACACCTTCCTCTTTCCCAGTTGGTAGGAAATGTCCTACCAAACTTTCTTCCCCTAGGAGGAAAACGTTTTATCCATCTTCTGCCCATCATACAGATGTTCCCAAACAGGGGAAACATCGCCCTGGTCTAAACAAACCACAACCTCAATAGGTTCAGCAAACCCAGCAGTCGCAGGGTTTCAAACATATCATCATTACTTTTCCTGGTTGCTGGTTAAAGTTGCAGTCTGCTTCTTTCCACTTGAAGCATCTGCACTGATTTCTTCCTAGCTTTTCCTAGATCTGTCTTCACGAGACATCTTTCTTTGTCTCTAAGAGTCTTTATGATGATCATGCCTATACTTAACTCTTCTGGAGACAGAGAAATGACAACTATCAATAAGACAGTTGTTTTCCCTGCATTAGCATGTATCATCTTACTTTTAGAGACTTACTGCATAGTCAATCTCCTTCAACTCTGTCTTACCTCCCTCTTACTACAGCATTCGCTTGTAAGAGTGGCTCTATTACACTGGTAAGCCCCTATGGTTCTTTACCTATTCCACAGGGGGATTCTCCCTTCCAGAGTTGTCTTCCCCTTTTTGTTACCTTAGGGCAGCTCATCAGACAATGAGGAGTCTTACCACTCCTATTATGTCTGTTTTTTCTTTTTCCCAATCTAAAAAAAAAAAAAAAAAAAAGGAGGGAAAAAGACATTTTTCTCCGCTGCCTTGGTACTTGCTGCAGATGCAGCAATTCCTAGTGGTCAAGCCACTGGTTCTGTTCACCACACAACCAGGGTTTCTCCTCCACTAGCAATCCTTCTAGCCTCAGTGCTAAACCCCAAACAGGTTTTCAACCTTGTTTGGAAACCCTACTATTACAGACTGGTTGGTTAACTTCTATTCTTCGCCCCCTTGTTCTTGGCAGAATAGTTTAACTTACCCACTGGCTTTAAACAGCCAGTTTTTTCTTCTAACCAACCTGTAGCATGCTCTCTGCAACTCTACAGAGTAGCTTTGCACTATGGGCCTTTGCTAGAGAGCATTAGTATCTCGTCTACTAGATAACCTCAGATGGTTAGGAGGG
Source organism: Ichthyophis bannanicus (assembly GCA_033557465.1). NCBI lineage: Eukaryota > Metazoa > Chordata > Amphibia > Gymnophiona > Ichthyophiidae > Ichthyophis > Ichthyophis bannanicus. The sequence continues at coordinate 1,776,508,918 of CM066032.1, forward strand.
ATTCCCCCAGTCATGTCCTCAGGACTGGCAGGTGTTCCCTGCCCTTACCATCTCATCTAAAATCTCTTTTGAGGCATAAGACACAGGCCTTTCCTCACGTAAAAACCTGAAGAATGGCCAATTCCCTGGCTTGGCCCATATCTCCTTTGGACTTCCCGCCAGAGATACTTGTCTTTCAGTGGCAGCTCAAGGATGCCTGATACCCATCCCGCCCTTATAGGCGGGTCACATATGGTATCTTTTTCCATTGGCGCCCTCTCTCCATTCACCATACTGCAGTTTATTTATTTATTTATTTATTTATTTATTTATTTATTTATTACAGGCTCTTATATACCGCTCTATTCAGAATCAGCGCGGTTCACAATATAACAACATACCATAACAACAAACTGTTAGGTTTTACAGAGAACAAGGTCAGAGAACTTGGAATAAAAATAAAATAAAATAAAATAAAATAAGTTCTGGAGCGATCTGGATTTGCTGCCTGCAGACTGAAGTTATCCTCTGCATTTTTCACTTACTCCATCCTGGTTACTCAAGAGCTCGAATCCTGAAAGGAATCTAGACTCCTTCTTGTCAGAGAGACCTTTCCTCTGACTCTGTCAGTCATAACCAGGCAAAGAAGATTCTCTATCCATCTATTCAAGCAGGTATCATCCTTCTTGCTATTAGATGAATCTTTCTCTCTCCCCATATTCCTAGGGGGATCCAGTATATAGGCATCTCTCCATCCACATACCTGGAGACATGTGTCTATATGCCTACATATATATATATATATATATCTGTCTGTGGATCTTCTGCCCATGTATATCTCTCTATATCAATATGCATATATACCCTATACATGTATATATTTAGGAATATATATATCTACATACATCTATCTATCTATATATATATATATATATATATATATATATATATATCTGTTGAGATATATCCCTTGGGTAGATAGATATCCACACACTTGTCTGTCTGTTTAGGTTCAGATTTCCATATCTTCCTTATGACCCTGACAGATGGGCACTACCCCTATCCATGCTGTACCAGCATGTTTAGGTTTTTACATATACAACCACTGCCTGTGGTAATTAGTAAACTTTTTTCTTACCTTAACCCTTTAGGGTTAGGTACCTCTGAAGCCTCCATGTACCTTTTTTCTTTCCTAATTAACCCCATTTAGGAAAGTCATTGCGGAGCTTCAGTTAATCTAAAGCTTAACTCGTCCTAAGTCTGTCCTTGCTTTCTTATCAGATACAGGGGTCTCCATACCCTTTCTCTCCTACATGGACTAATCCAGTACTAGTCCAGATGGGTCAGACTTTTTTCTTTTGGTCCTAGCATTGTACTGTTCTTGGGCCAAAAGAGTTAAGCTTTGTCTTATAGTACCTTCTGCGTTTTCCGCTGAAGCCCTACACCTTTATACTACCCCAGTTACCCCTGGGGCTTTTTTCTCACCCTGAAGGGTTCTGACCTCCACTTGTTTTTTCTACAGTTTTATTACCTCTACTTCACAGTGAGGTACTCCTTGAGGATCTTTCACTGGCTCTTCTAACAGATCCATATGAACCTCAACAGACTTTTACAATACCACCAAGGGAGGTCCATATTACAATATTGCACTCAATATTTTCACTACTAAATTTCATCTCACAGGATCTTCCTCTATAGAGGTCCTGTTCTAGTCCAGCTGTTCCACAGCACCTTTCTGTAATTCAGCTCCTACCCTCCATCCCCAGGATGCCTGAGGTTCTGAGGAGTAGCATGGTTCTTTCTAAATTCGCAACATGCTTGGACTCCCTCTAGGCATCTCAGCTTGGGAGTCCCCATATGTGATGACTCATTCCTGCTTGTTCCTGGAGATAGCACAGTTACTTACCTGTAACAGGTGATCTCTGGGAACAGCAGGAATAAGTCTTCACAACCCACCCACCTCCCCTAGGAGCTGTATCTCTCTATCTCTATCTTTCTCCAGGACCAAGCAGGAAGTCAGTCCTCACATATGGGTGTCATCGACGCCAATGAAGCCCCAGCGGAGCATTTCCCCAGCTTTCTCTGAAAGCCTTTGGGAATGCAGGCACGCATGCGCGGTTCCCTTCCCGCCTAAAGGTGCCATCTTACCTCAGTCTCTCTTTTTCCGAGAAGACCACCGGACATGTGTCCTGTTATCCCGGATAAAAGTTTGATTTTTCGGCGATTTTCGCTATTTTTTTCTTCCCGGTTCGACGCCGGTTCCCCTCCCGCCGGGTTCGGTACACTGGTATCGAGCCCGATTCTTCTTTATGGCTTTTTGCCCTTCGTGGCTGGCGTTCATGCCCTTTTTTGGTTTTTCCCTGGAAGGCCGGTCCTTTGACCTCGCGGGGACTCTTTTTTCCCCGATGGCTTCCAGCGGTTTCAAGAAGTGTGATCGGTGTAAGAAGTTAATGTCTCTCACCAACACACACGACTGCTGCCTTCGGTGCCTCGGTCCTGATCACGACCCTAAGACATGTGGACCATGTGGGAAGATGTCTTCCAAGGCACTCCAAAGTCGCCAGCAGCAGAAAGAAAGGCTTTTCTCGGACTCAGCCTCCGGCCGGGCCCGGACCTTGTCTGAGGCCTTGACATCTCGGGATTCGGATCCCGAGCGCCGTCGAAGTTCCTCGGACAGGGGGTCCCCCGACTGGGAACGCAAGCTGAAGAAGCGGCTCGTGAGGGCGTCGTTGGAGGAGGTCCCTGGCTCCTCGAGGGCCAGGTCTAAGATCCCCGACCGTCGCCCCGGGCCCGTGGAACAAGAGAAGCCTGCAAAAGTTCCTCGCGTGGAGCCGGAGTCTGCTGGACACGTAAGCCCTGGGATCCTCGAGGACTCTCCTCCCAGAGAGCCGATGTCGGGCCCGGCACCGCCGGGGCCCGAGTCGATGGCTGCTGCGTCTCCCGAGCTGAGTCTCAGGATGACAGCCTTGAAGAGCAGATTGTCTGCCTTCATGGAGCAGCAGCGGGCGCTGATGGCCAGCCTGTCTGGCGCATCTGCCCCGACCACCGGGACATCGACGTCGAAGTCGACCCCGGAGACCGAGCCGATACTCGAGTCGATCATGGCTCGAAGTCGACCTTGGTCGCGGTCCCCCTCGATCTCCCGTTCGGGACCGAGGGCGTTGACGCTGGTGCCTCCGGCGTCGGGGCGGGTGCTCCAGGGCCCCGCGGGGTCGGATCCTGACTCCTCGTCGGTCGAGTGCGTCCCGTCGGACTCACTGCAATCTGAGCCCCGGAGTAGATCCCCTCCAGAGGATACCTGGTTCTCGGAGTTTGTCCGGGATATGGCCACCGCGTAGGCTATCCCGGCGGACCCCGAGGAAGAGCCTCGAGCCGAAGAGCTCGAGGCCCTGCAGTACGACTCTCCTCCGAAGGAGGCCTTTACTGTCCCGGTTCCTCCGATGCTGGAACCGCTCCTCTTCCGGATCTGGGAGGCACCGGCCTCGGCGCCGGTTCTAAGCAAGCGAGTCGATTCGATTTATTGATTCCGGAAGAGCCCTGGCTTTCAGAAGGCGCAGCTACCACACCATTCCATGGTTGTGGAATCGTCCATGCATCGCCTGAAGAGTCAGAAGATGTACTCTGTGGTGCCCCCCCGGCAGGGAGGCCCGGAACCTCGATGGTGTCGGTAGAAAGTGCTTCCAGGGCTCGATGCTTGTTTGCCGTGTCCAGTCTTACCAGCTGTACATGGGCATGTACTTGCGAGACCTGGCCAAGGAGTTGGCCAGGTTCCCTGCTGGTCTCTCCGGGGAGCCCTTGCAGAGATTCAAGTCCTTGTCCTCGGGGATTCGGGACTGCTCGAAGTTTGTCCCGCACCGCCTACGATGGCTTCGGCCCAAGTTGCGGCAGCCGGCATCGCGGCTCGACGCCAGGCATGGCTGCAGTCATCGGACCTCGAGCCGTGGGTTCAGGATAAGTTGGTCGATGTCCCTTGCCAAGGTGAGAACCTTTTTGGCAAGCCCATGGCCGAGAAGGCCGCACAGCTCGAGACTGAGCACCTTACAAGGACAAGGCTGTCTAGGAAGACCTCTGCCCCTTCTCACAAGAAGAAGGCCTCGGGTAAGAAGCCCTTTTACCCGAGGAAGGGCACTGCCTGCAAACAGTACCCTCAGTATCAGGCTGCCCAAGCTGCACCCCAGGGTCAGCAAGCCAAGGGGCAGGGTAATGGGCCCCGTAGGCAGAGGACCCCCAAGCCTCCGGCCCCTGCTCCCACTCAGCAGGGTGGGGGTTTTTGACTCCTTGAGCGTAGCCTCTCCATCCCTGCTCTCCCAACCCTGCACAGGAGGTCGCCTCGCCCTCTTTGCCCACCAGTGGCCCCTTGTCACCGGGGACAGTTGGGTGCTGGAGATAGTCCACAAGGGCTATGCCCTCCATTTTCACCAACTGCCTCCACCATATTTTCCAGGGGAGCCTCCAAGGCCTCCCCTGCACACAGACCTTCTTCTGCAAGAGCTACATGGTCTGTTAGTGGACAGGGCGGTGGAGCCTGTGCCTCCCCACTTCCAAGGTCATGGTTTCTACTCCAGGTATTTCCTGGTGCCCAAAAGAACCGGTGGCCTTCGGCCCATTCTGGACCTCAGGAACCTCAACAAGTTCCTAGTGAAAGAGAAGTTCAAGATGCTTACTCTTGGGACTCTTCTGCCCTACCTCCAGCAGGGAGATTGGCTGTGCTCCTTAGATCTAAAGGATGCGTACACTCACATCCTCATTCATCCAGACCACAGAAAGTACCTCAGGTTCATTGTGGGAGGAAACCATTATCAGTACAGAGTGCTGCCTTTCGGCCTCACCTCCACCCCCAGAGTCTTTACAAAGTGCTTAGCAGTGGTGGCGGCCTACCTGCGAAATCAGGGAATCTTTGTCTTCCCCTATCTAGACGACTGGCTCATCAGGGGTCAGACGTGTCAGGAGGCCAATCAGGCCACCCTCAGAACTATTGCTCTTCTACAAAGCCTGGGGTTTGTCATAAACTTCGCAAAGTTCACTTTGCTCCCCTCCCAGAACCTGGAGTTTATAGGAGCAAGGCTGGACTCTCTGCTGGCAAAGGCTTTCTTGCCAGAAGACAGAGCCCAAAGACTGATAGCCTTAGCAAACCAGTATCTCCAGGAACAAGAAGGAATGAGTCTTCACATATGGGTACGTCGGCGCCGACGGAGCCTGCACGGAAATGCTCCCCAGCATCCAATCAGAAAGCCTTTGGGAGCATCCCTCGTGCCTGCGCGGTGACTTCCCGCCTTTCCCAATGCCTCTCCCCAGTTTTTCATTTTTCCGCAGAGCCAACAGGACGTACCTCCTGTCACCGCAGAAACTTTTTTTCTTTAAAAATCCTTAATTTCTTGTTTTCCTTTGGTCGCGGCTGTCTTTCTCGCCGATACCGGTTACCGCTGGTGCTTTATTCTTTTCTTTTCCAACTTAGAGAAATAACTTCTCCTCAGTTTTTTCTTTTATCTTTTTGAGGCCTAACAGGCCTTTCCAACATGGAGCCTTCTTCCCCTAAGAAGTGCCTTCACTGCGGAAACTTAGTTTTCTTTTTAGACTCCAGTGCCTGGTGTCTAACCTGTTTGGGTCCTGACCCCTTTTCCCCTGGTCCATCGGGCTTTAGTATCGGGAGAAGACCTTCCCTTTTTCGGTTATCTCTCGATGCCGTTTTTCCTCCTGAGGTGAGGACGCGGGTTTATTCTTCTCTCCAGGATCAGGTAACCCACAAACAGTCTGTTAAGACTAGCCAATTCTTGATGGGTAGGTCTCATGCCCAGCATGATGACGGCTCCGGCCTTGACCTCAAGACCCCATTGGCAATAAGACCCCGGCGGGAGTCTTCGGGCTCCAAAGCATTTACGGGGTTTCAGGTTGTTCCTGGGGTTCACTCCTCACAGAACATACCTGAGCCATGCTCGGGGGTGGTATCCGCTTCGAGCGGTACCGATCCCCCGGCATCGGCACCGGTGTCGAGTGCTCCACTCTTCACCGAGGATCGTCAGCTGGTGTCCTCGGTACCTTCGGAGCCGATCGACACGACCCAGCCTGGCTTTCCTGCGTCCCCGCCATGCGCAGGGTTGGTACCGGCTTCGAGCGGTACTGCTCCCCCGGCATCGGCACCGGTGTCGAGTGCTCCACTCTTCACCAAGGGTCGTCGTCTGGTGTCCTCGGTACCATCGGGACCGATCGACCCGACCCAGACTGGTTTTCCTGCTTCCCAGCCATGCGCGGGGTTGGTGCCGGCTTCGAGCGGTGCCGATCCCCCGGCATCGGCACCGGTGTCGAGTGCTCCGCTCTTCACCAGGGATCGTCGTCGGGAGTCCTCGGTGCCTTCGGGGCCGATCGATACGACCCAGTCTAGATTTCCTGTATCCCAGCCAACCGCGGTGTTGATACCGGTGTTGAGCGGTACCGATGCCCTGGCGTCGGCATCGGTGTCGAGTGTTCCACTCTTCACCGGGGATCGTCATCTGGTGCCCTGGGTACCTTCGGGGCCGACCAATGCGCCCCAGATGGGCTTTCCTCTATCTACGCCATGCTTGGGGTGGGGGGTACCGGCTTCGAGCGGTACCGATACCCCGACATCGGCGCCGGTGTCGAGTGTTCCTCTCTTCACCGGGGGACGTCCTCGGTGCCTTTGGTACCGATCAATACGATTCCGATTGACCTTCAGGTAGCGGCAGCGCCGATTCCACCACCGACGCTCGGTTCGATGCCCAGTCTGGAATCCATATCCAGTCTAGATGACTTGGTCCCGACTTGTTTCGGAGCCGATCCATGTCGCCTCCGACTACGCAGTACCGGGGATAATCACCAAAGCTCTCTGGTTACCTCGGTACCGCTTCGGCAACCTCCGATACCTGCTACGATGGCATTACCGTCCCCGATGCCGGTACCAGTGTCGATGTCGTTTCCTGCAGTTCCATCGGTGCCATCGATCCTTTCTATGCCTAGCTTGGAATCGATACCGGGAACCGATGACGCAGTACTAACTGCCTCGAATCAGAACTGTCAGTATCGTTCTCCATCTAGCAGGATTCTTTTTATGCACCAGTCCAGTAGGTCTTCTGGTGTTCACGCTGCTCATTCAACCTCAGCCTACCCAGGAATAGTTCTTCTGGGAGATCCTTCTTTTCAGAAATTTCTCCTTGACATGGCAGCCTTTCTTGCCATTCCTATTCCTGGTCCTACTCTTGACCAAGATCCTGCAGAAAAGGAAACCATAATGCTTCCTTTGCATCAGTCTTTGCAGGACCTTCTTCTGAGGATTTGGGAATCACCTTTAAGGGTTCCTGCGCCTTCTACAGCCATGAATGTTCTGTATCAGGTGCCTCCCTCTCCAGGGTTTCAGAAAAGCCAACTTCCGCATCATTCCATTGTAGTGGAATCAGCAATGAGGAAGGTCAGAAGCAAGAAGAAGCATTCTTCTTTCCCACCAGGTCGTGCATCTAAAGCACTTGATGCCTTTGGACGTCAAACCTTCCAAACTTCTATGTTGGCTTCAAGAATTATTTCATATATTTTTTATATGAGTCTCACACTTCAGGAGGTCACAGAGAAGTTATCTCTTTTGTCTCCTTTTTTGTCAGAACCCAAGGCCTCTGACTATTCCTTGCTTCTTAATCATAGCAGGAATATCTCTTGGTTCCTTTCTCGTGCTTCTCTAGACTCTTTTGAGTCTGTTAGCAGATCCTCTGCCATTGCCATTGGAGCGCGTCGTACAGCGTGGCTGCAGGCTTCAGACTTGAGCAGATGGGCAAAACATACACTGGTTAATTCTCCTTGTACTGGAGACAATCTTTTCAATAGAGAAGCTTTACGTTAGGTTGCTCATTGCTCCACTGACTTTCCTAGTTCTGGAAACCATCCTAAGCCTTCTTTTTCCCCAGGACGTAGGAAATGTCCTACCAAACCTTCTTTCCCGAAGAAGAGAAAGTTTCATCCTTCTTCTGCCCATCCTCCCGGTGTACCCAAGCAAGGGACATCTCATCCTAGTCTGAAGTCTCCAGACTCTACCCAGTCTGCTCATAACCAGCAACCATAGGTTCCTGTGTATTGCACTCTACAGTTAACTTCCCCTTAGCAGAAGTTTATTCTTCAAACTCTACACTGGTTTCTTTTCCAGTATGCTATGCTCTCGGATACTTTTGTCCATGGGTTGCAGAATTCTCCCATTCTTACTACCACGAAGGGAGGTCACAACTATCCCACGATAGTTTCTGTCCCCATATGGACATCTTTTCCTTCAGCTGCCTTACCCTATGGTAAGTCACTTTCCAACCCCCTCTCTTCCAGGGTTTCCCCTGCTTGAGTTGGTGCCATACTGAAACACTTTTTTTCTTCCAGTGTAGCCTGTTTGTTTTTCCTTCAGAACAACTCATCGGACAGGGACGGAGATGCTCTCCGCTGCCTTTGTCTGTTTTCTCTCTGTTTTCTACAGGAGAATCCCCTCTGTTGTTTTGTTCAGTTGCTGTATATGCAGGAGTTCCAGTGATTACTTTAATGCTCATTGCAAGCTGCTTGCAACTATCTTGCATAATACTATTCACTGCAGCTTATCTTCTTCTAGCCATATCCTTTCCTCGGATGTGGCAACGCGCCTGACTTCTGTCAGTTTTATCTTATAATTCTCCTGCACAGTGCTCTCGGCAACCTTCAGAGACTTCTACTCTGGGCCCTTACTACAGAGCATTGACCTTTGTCTCTGAGGGTCTTTCATATACAGCAGACAAGCTTTTCTGCGTGAATGTCCACGGAGTTCCCAATCTGACCGGAATATGCTCCTGTTCCTTACAGCTTGGCATTATGTTTTTCTGCTCCACTTGGACAACGCATACTCCTTTATCGTACATGATACCCCTGAACCCCTTGGCTGGGTCACTCTGGTATCTTCGTCTATGCGTTCTTCTTGTCCTTTGGACGTATCAGAGTCCTAAAGTACTGCTGACGTACTCTTGCCAGACTGCTGTTATCCTCTGTTTTTCACGCAACCATACTGGTTCTCCCACTGACCTACATTCCTGCTCCACAGAAATCGATTCTCTATATTTCTTCAGGTGGGTTTCACCCCCTATTATTGGATGAATTTTTTCCCATCACATTCCCCATGTGAATGTTTTTTCTGTGGCTCAGTTGCAGGCATGTATTCTGAAACATTATTTTTATGTATGTGGGCATACATGTTTTTGTACCCTGGGTGGGCGTCAGCCATCCCACCTCTATCTATACATATATCTATCTACATGTCTATATGTAGATATATATATATATATATAAAAAACTACTTGTCTACATACATATATTCTCATAGGTATAGATATGTATGTCTTCCAGATATATGTATATAGGCATACGCATATTGGGAGATGTCCATAGCACCTTATGTCTACCTATCTCCCTGACTGTCGGTGCTTAGGTTTTTATTTTCTTATGGGGTCCGGACAGTCAACTTGCCTATTATCATACGGCTCAGTGACTGGGACGGGTTATACTAACCATTACTGCTGTGACGTCAACAGCTTCTATTTTTGTTATACATCTCCCTATCTGTGCAGTCTCAATCTTCAATGTCTTCCTATCGCTTAACAGCTAGGAAGGACAGTGTACATCTTCAGTGTTCCTGAGTATACTTCTGTTCTCCTTGGGAATAGGGGCTTTTTTACATACCCTCTCTTCCCTTCCTGACTGGGCTAATTTTCCAGATCGGTCAGTCTTCTTCTTTTAGTCCTCAATGTTTATGACTCTGTACCTAAATGAGTTCTCAGCTTTTCCCATAAAGCTTTTCATTGGAGACCTGCCGATCTTCTCCTGCCCCGGCTGACACCTGGGTCACCTGCCCATTCCAGATTGGAACTTCTTCCTCACTGCTGTGGAGTCACCTTGAAGATTCCGCTACTGCATCTACAGTCTACTTCCTACAATCCAGTAGGTAAGCTCTATATTGTGCTAGTACATTAAATATTTTGATGATACTTGACATACCTTCTAAAGACTTTTTTCCCTGTAGTCTTTAGATTCGCTGTTCCTCTACAGCTCTGCTCTATTCAACTCCTACCCTCCATCCCCCAGGGGATGCCGGAGACCAAGGTTTGGGAAATGCCGTCCTGTTCCAGGGATACGCATTTTATGGGATCTCCCCTGGCACCCACAGCTAGGGAGTCCCCATATGTGAAGACTCATTCCTGCTTGTTCCTGGAGATAGCACAGTTACTTACCTGTAACAGGTGATCTCCGGAACAGTAGGAATTAGTCTTCACAACCCACCCACCTCCCCTAGGAGTGGTATCTATCTATTTCCTTTCCTCTTTCTCTCCTTCTGTCTCAGCTATGAAACTCAACTGGGGAGAGGCAGTGGGAAAGGCAGGAAGTCACCGCGCAGGCGCGAGGGATGCTCCCAAAGGCTTTCTGATTGGATGCTGGGGAGCATTTCCGTGCGGGCTCCGTCGGCGCCGACGTACCCATATGTGAAGACTAATTGCTGCTGTTCCGGAGATCACCTGTTACAGGTAAGTAAGTTTGCTTTCTCAACAGGTCACTGGTCTCCGCCAGACTCTGCCTGAGGCTTCTTGGCCACATTGCTTCGACAGTTCATGTGACCCCCAATTCCAGGCTCCATATGAGGCCTGCACAGTGGTGCCTTCGGACTCAGTGGTCCCAGGCCACAGGCAGCCTCAGGGACAGGATAAGGGTGTCCAGGCAATTTCTGAACTCCCTCAGCTGGTGGTTGCACCCACCCAATCTACTAAAAGGGGTGCCCTTTCAAATTCCTGGGTAAACAGTGGTACTGACCACAGACGCCTCCCTGCAGGGCTGGGGAGCTCATTGTCTGAACAAGTGCACCTAGGGCCTGTGGTCTCCTTGGGAGGCTGCACAGCAGATCAATCTCCTAGAACTCAGAGCAATTCGATTAGCACTCAAAGCTTTCTCCCCTACCCTGGCTCATCAATCTGTCCTGGTTCTGACAGACAACCAAGTAGCCATGTTTTATGTGAACAAACAGGGCGGGACTGGGTCCATACTCCTCTGTCGGGAGGCTCAGAACCTCTGTTCATTTGCCCTCAAGCACAACATGCTCCTCAAGGCTGTGTACCTTCCAGGCCAAGACAACTACCTGGCCGACAGGTTGAGCAGGATTCTGCAGCCCCACGAGTGGCAGCTGCATCCTTTAGTAGTTCAGAAGATCTTCCTAAAATGGGGTCTCCCTTTGATAGATCTCTTTGCCAGCCCACTGAACAAGCAACTGCCAAAGTTCTGCTCCAGGTAACCGCATCATCTGAGAATGGCAGCGGATGCTTTTTTGATTCCCTGGTCTCAGGGCCTCCTGTATGCGTTTCCTCCCACACCCTTGGTGGCCCAAACTCTCTTCAAGATTCTTCAGGACAAGGCCTCGGTCCTGCTGGTGGCTCCCAGGTGGCCGAGACAGCCTTGGTTTCCACTTCTGCTTCAATTGGCAGTGAATCCCCCACTGCCTCTGGGGTTGCAACCCAACCGTCTCTCACCCTTCTTCACCCCAATCTCAAAGCTCTCAATTTGATGGCCTGGAGGCTGCAAGGGTAGTTTTGGCTCCCTGGGGCCTACCTCAGGAAGTTGAGGAGGTTGTCCTAGCCTCTAGGAAACAGTCCACTAGGAAAACCTATGCTCTCAAATGGAAAAGGTTTTCTGTGTGGTGTCAGCTACGTACAGAGGATCCTTTCTCCTGTACTGTGTCAGTAGTGCTTCAGTACTTACTGCACTTGTCCAATCAGGGATTTAAGTCCAATTCTGTTCGGGTCCATCTCTCAGCTCTAGCAGCTCACCACTCACTGGTGGAAGGACATTCTCTGTCGGTTCACCCCTTGGTGTCCCGCTTTCTCAGGGGCTTGCTTTTGCTCAAGCCTCCAATCCGTCGTCCTGCTCCTGAGTGGGAGCTGAATGTGGTCTTGCAGCAGCTGACTCGCCCACCTTTTGAGCCCATGGCTACTTGCCCTCTACGCTTCCTGTCCTGGAAGACACTCTTCTTGGTGGCCCTTACCTCGGCTAGGCGAGTCAGTGAGCTTCAGGCCCTGGTCTGTGATAGGCCTTACACCAGGATTTACAGGAACAGGGTAGTCCTTAAGACTCATCCCAAGTTCCTCCCTAAGGTTGTCTCCTCTTTCCACCTCAACCAGGAGGTGGTTCTTCCAACATTCTTCCCTAGGCCTCATGCAAGCCAGGCTGAAGCAGTTCTGCATACCCTGGACTGTAGGAGGGCCTTATCCTTCTACCTTGACCGTACGCAGGGGCATAGAAGGGCTACTCAGCTCTTCGTATCTTTTGAGCCTAATAAGTTGGGGTTGGCTGTGTCCAAGCGTAGGACTGTAGGAGGACTGTGTCCAAGCGTAGGACTGTAGGAGGGCCTTATCCTTCTACCTTGACCGTATGCAGGGGCATAGAAGGGCTACTCAGCTCTTCGTATCTTTTGACCCTAATAAGTTGGGGTTGGCTGTGTCCAAGCAGTTAAATCTCTTTAATTATATTCAAAATGTGCTGGTCCAATTCTCTGTGCTTTGTTAAATGGGGAGGTGCCCTATAAAGCAAGACTACTCACTAGGGGTGGGTGGGAGTCGGGGTGGGTAGGGAGGGAACTAACACCTGATTAGGCGTTAGCAGTTCCCAAAGCTGAGGAGGGTTACTAGAGTTCAGCAACCTACTGTGCTTCAGGAAAGTTCCACTAAAGCACCAAAAAGAAAGTAACCTTGCTTTAAAAATATACAAAAAACCCTTTTAAGAGCTCCCAGTCAGAGAGCTAGCAATTTAATATAATAAAATAAACCCTCAAATCCTTACTGTTAGTTGATCTGTTGAGCCCCTGTTAGGAAAGCCTCCTTATTCCAAAGAAAACCGGAGGACACAGACCCATTCTAGACCTCAGAGAATTGAACAAATTCCTGTTCAGAGAGAAGTTCAAAATGATTTCTCTAGGAACTCTGCTGCCATACCTTCAGAGTCAGGATTGGCTGTGTTCTCTAGATCTCAAGGATGCGTACGCCCATGTTCTCATCCATCCAACTTACTGAAAGTTCCTTCGATTCTTGTTTCAAGGGAAGCACTACCAATACAGGGTTCTTCCTTTTGGCCTGGCTTCTGCACCAAGGGTGTTCACAAAATGCATGGCTGTGGTAGCAACATTTCTCTGCACCTTGGGAATATTTGTCTTCCCTTACTTAGACGACTGGCTCATTTGAGCCCCTTCAGAGCCAGAGGCCAGGGTCGCTTTGTCTCACACAATGCGCGTCCTTCAGTATTTGGGACTTGTCATAAACGTCCCAAAGTCTATCCTTGCTCCCACTCAATCCTTAGAGTTTATAGGAGCTCTTCTGGATACCAGACAGACAAGGGCCTTCCTTCCACAGCCCCACTGCCTTCGCATTGTGCAGTTAGCTTCCCAAGCAGTGTTAAAACCTCACCTCACTGCTCGGGAAATGTTACAGTTGCTAGGCCACATGGCATCCACCGTGCATGTGGTTCCTTATGCTCGCCTCCATATGAGGGCAGCCCAGTGGACCTTATCCACTCAGGTGATGACATCACTGAAAGTTGTTCAAGTCTGCCTCCATCTGCTGGCAGTGGAACATAATCCACTTCTGGACTGGTCTAGCAGGATTCAAGGAAAGTAAAAGATCAGATATATAAAATTTATTCATTAGCCACTATTGGTGCTTACTGTCAATTTGTAAAGATGAACACTGTGTATACTCAATTTGTTATCAGGTAATACTGTAATACATTTTTTATTTGAAACCTTCCATAAAAGACCTTGTGGTAACATAGCAAAGAACAAAGTTGAATCTGTCAGCTATGATGAGCTAAAGAACCCAACCCAAATTCTTGTTGGTGGTCACTTTAGCCCACAGAATTGGTGACTTAAATTTCTTTGTGGTAGGGTGTTTCACGCTATCCTAAGTACCTGTCTAAGGTGGTGAAAGACTTTCACCTTGATCAAGTCTCCTTCCAACATTATTTTTTATCCTAGCTAATGTTCACAAGGGAGATCTTGTAATTCATCCATTAGATTAGGAGTTTTCCGAACAAATTGGTGGTTGCGCTAAGAACACTTTACTAAAATGCTGTATTAATATTAGTCAGCATCTTCATCCGCTGTGATTGCGTTTGAGAAATACTGAATTAGAATGCAAAATAGTTGTGGGCGAAATTCCTAAACGGTCGTCTTACCTCTTTTTCACAGAGGAAGTCAGAATGGTTTGCTGTCATGTTTTATTTCTGAAATAAAAGATTTGCAATTTTTCTTCTAAAATCAATAAAAAAAAAAAAAAAGTAATCCAATGCTTGATGCGCGATTGATCCTGGGGATACAGTGGTTATGTGGAGGTTCTCGCTATGTTTCTGGTCTTTCAGGAGGAAGTGCATGTTGCTGAGTTTCCAGCGGTGATTGTGGAACCGGTTCCCAGTGCCAGGCTAGAGCAAGGCTATGCTGCGCAAGTCTTGGTTTATGATGATGAAACTTTCATGATGCAAGATGTGGCAGAAGAGCAGGAAATTGAGACGGAGACCGTGGAAACAGGTAGAGTGTATTTCATTTTTTTAAGTCATGCCAAAGTGAAGTTTTTTGACTAGGCTTATACTAGGGCACAGAGTTTGATGCTAGACTAATACCTTATATATCTGCAAAACCCCTTACAGATTATAGCTATGTATTTATTTTTGCCGTCTCTCCAATGATTATACACACTTGGCTATTGAGATGGGAAAGGCTGGGTCAGAGAATCGGTTTCAGTACCATGTTTGCACTAGTTGAGAGAACTACCCACCTCATGTTCCTGTTCCTTTCTCCTCATTCTGCTTGCAAGTACATAATTTATTTTTATTTATTTATTTATTAGCTTTTATATACCACACTATTTAGTATCAGAGCGGTTTACAAGAAACAATAACAGTCAAGCAACTTTACATCGAACAGGCATAGAACAGGTATAAAACATCAAAACAGGCAACTTTACATTGAACAGGCATGAACAGCAATTCTTGGTAACAAAGGGAGGGAGCTAATTAACATGCAGATGCTCCAAACTAAAGGGAAAGGAAGGAGGGGAGAAAAAGGGGTAGGGGAAGAAGGGGGAGAAAAAGAGGACTAAGTACAACTACTTGTTCTTTAGACAGCATTAGGAGAGACCTTCATAGTATTATGTAGTCAGCATAATGAGGGTCCATCATTATGTATTCAGCATAATGAGGGTCCATCATTATGTAATGTGGTCAAAGGCTAGTTGAAAAAGGTGAGTCTTTAGAGCCTTCCTGAACGTAGAAAGGTCCCTGATGACTCAGACTGAGGCAGGAAGAGCATTCCAGGGGGTTGAAGCATATAAGGAAAAGGCTCGGTTCTTGATAGTTTTGGAGCAGGTCCTTATGATAGAAGGAGTGACCAGGGTGTTTACCATGTTAGCTCTTCGCGTTCTATTGTCTGGGGTTAGTTAAACCATTGCTGACAAGGAGGAAGCGGATAATTTGTGAATAATCTTAAATGTAAGAAGAAGAGCTTTATAGGTCAGACGGCTGGAGATGGGGAGCCAGTGGAGTTGAATCAGGATGGGTGAGATATGCTTGTACCTAGAGACACCCTGGAGTGATCAGGCAGCTGTGTTCATGGCTAGTTGGAGAGGTTGAAGGATGTATTTAGGGGTGCCATGAAGAATAATGTTTTTGTAGTCAAAGTGCAGTAGGATTAGAGCTTGGAAGACTGATCGAAAATCTGAGGGGTCAAGTAACAGGTGTAAATGATGAAGGGTCATTATCTTCTGGTAGACAGCCTTGATAACGTTATGAATGTGTGTAGTCATGGTCAATTGTTGGTCTAGGGCAGGGGTCGGCAACCCGCGGCTCCGGAGCCGCATGCGGCTCTTTCTCACCTTTGCCGCGGCTCTGGAGCACACTGCCCGCCCGGTATTAAAACGTGGCGTTATGGGCTCCCTCCATTCTTCTGCAGCTGCGGCTCCCTGCCTCTTAAGGAACCGCGGCTGTGCTTTTAAAATCATCTCGGAGCCCTTCCTGTCTTGACGGGCTCCGTGCAGCATTGTCCCGCCTCTAAAGGAAGTTTTGGAGGCGGGACAAGGCTGCACGGAGCCCGTCAAGACAGGAAGGGCTCCGAGATGATTTTAAAAGCACAGCCGCGGTTCCCTAAGAGGCAGGGAGCCGCGGCGGCAGCAGACGGGAGGGGGGCGGACATGGAGGGAGGGGGCTGACATGGAGGGAGGGAGCAGATATGGATGGATGGAGGGAGGGTGGCTGACATGGAGGGAGGGGGCTGACATGGATGGATGGAGGGAGGGGGGCTGACATGGAGGGAGGGAGCTGATATGGATGGAGGGAGGGGGCTGACATGGAGGGATGGAGGGGGCTGACATGGAGGGAGGGGGGCTGACGTGGTGGGAGGGAGCGGATATGGCGGGAGGGGGGCTGACATGGAGGGCGGGCGCTGATGTGGTTGGAGGGAGGGGGGGTGACATGGAGGGAGGGGGGCTGATGATGGATGGAGGGAGGGGGGGCTGACATGGAGGGAAGGAGCTGATATGGATGGAGGGAGGGGGGCTGACATGGAGGGATGGAGGTGGCTGACATGGAGGGAGGGAGCTGATATGGATGGAGGGAGGGGGGCTGACATGGAGGGGGCTGACATGGAGGGATTGGGGGAGGCGGGCTGACATGGAGGGAGGGAGCTGATATGTATGGAGGGAGGGAGGGAGGGGGCTGACATGGAGGGATGGAGCACTGGTAATGGGGTTGAGGGGACGAGCACTGGAAATGAGCTGATTAGGGGAGGCTAGGACTGGTAATGATTTGATGGGGGTAGGACTGGTATTGGGCTGATTAGGGGAGGCTAGCACTGGTAATGGGGTTGAGGGGGGATTAGCACTGGAAGCGAGCTGATTGGGGGGCTTTGACTGGGCATGGGCTGATTGTGGGGAGGGGAGGATAGAGCTGCTGGCCCTGGAAGATAACTGGGGGCTAAGGCTACAAATGGGCTGATATGAGGGGATGGGAGAATGGAACTGGATCTGAGAGGGGCTGCCATGGTATTTGTACTAGAAGGGACTGGTCAGTGGGGAAGGAGGGGGACTGGAAGGAAATGGACACCAGTGGCAATCATGGGAATGCAAGTTGACATTGGAAGGTACTGGGAGTGAGGACTGGAAAGGGGCTGATATTGGGGAGGGTTACTGGGACTGGAAATAGGCTGATGGAAAGAAGTGAAGAAAACGAAAGAAGAGATAAGAAATGGCAGATGGACCATAGACCACAGAAAGAGAGCCAAGAGAAGAAAGGAAAGCAGAAGCCTCAGATCGGGACCAGCATGATCAAAGAATAAATTGGTCAGACAACAAAGGTAGAAAAAATAATTTTATTTCATATTAGTGATTTGACTACAAAATCATCATCATTTTGAAATCAAATATTGTTACTTGTTGTTGTGATATTTTCTGGCGTATTTTTTTTGGTGTGCGAAGGAAGAGGGGTAGTCTTATACGGCGAGTATAGGCCAAACACCTATATTTTAACAGGAAAAGTAGGGGGTCGTATATAGCATTAAGGTAAGAAACAATATATGCAGTGTTAGATTTGTTTTAAATGTCGCAATGGTTTTTCGGCTCCCAGTTTTTTTTTTCCCTTCGGAAACGGGTCCAAGTGGTTCTTTATGTCTTAAAGGTTGCAGACCCCTGGTCTAGGGTTACCCCCAGGTAACGAACTTCTGACTTAGTGATGAGTTCCACATCGCTCACTCGCAAGAAGGATGGTGAGGTAAAAGATTGGTCTCTGGAAATAAATAGGACCTCAGTCTTCCTGCAATTGACCTTCAAGTTGTGTGAAGAGAGCCAATCAGAGACAGCAATGAAACATTCTGAGATGATTGAAAAATCAGGGCTGTCAATGGAGAAAGGGGTATAGAGTAGAACATCATCTGCATAGATGTGATATAGGATGTTGAAGGACTTGATAATTGTGCAGATTGGCTGTATGTAGATGTTGAAAAGCAAGGCTGAGAGTGATGAACCTTGTGGGTCTGCTTGTGTTTGCTGGAAAGTACATGAAGACTGTGTTCCCAATCGAACCTGTTGCTGGCAATCCATCAAGTATGACCTAAACCAGCTGAGGGCAGAGTTCCGAATACCTTTCTGCTGTGGCTGACGGAATCGAAGGCAGAGGCGATATCCAAGAAGATTAGGATGAATCCATGCCTCTTCTTCTCTAAGCCGGTACTTAGCCTATCTAGGAGAGTTACAAAAGAGTTTTCACGCCATGCTGCAGGCGGAATCCATGTTGTTGTGGGTCAAGAGGGGTGTGGAGGTTGATGTGCCTTGACCATTGAACCTGTTGCTGGACAATCAAGGCCTTAAATCCAATTCTGTTCGGGTCCACCTCTCAGCTCTAGCAGCTCACCACTCTTTGGTGGAGGGACATTCTCTATCTGGTCACCCCTTGGTGTCCCGCTTTCTTAGGGGCTTGCTTTTGCTCAAGCCTCCCATCCGTTGTCCTGCCCCTGAGTGGGAGCTGAATGTGGTCTTGCAGCAACTGACTTGCCCACCTTTTGAGCCCATGGCTACTTGCCCACTACGCTTCCTCTCCTGGAAGACACTCTTTCTGATAGCCCTTACCTCGGCTAGGCGAGTGAGTGAGCTTCAGGCCCTAGTCTGTGATAGGCCTTACACCAGGATTTACAGGAACAGGGTAGTCCTTAGGACTCATCCCAAGTTCCTCCCTAAGGTTGTCTCCTCTTTCCACCTCAACCAGGAGATGGTTCTTCCAACATTCTTCCCTAGGCCTCATGCACGCCAGGCTGAAGCAGTTCTGCATACCCTGGACTGTAGGAGGGCCTTATCCTTCTACCTTGACCGTACGCAGGGGCATAGAAGGGCTACTCAGCTCTTCGTCTCCTTTGACCCCAATATGTTGGGGTTGGCTATGTCCAAGCGTACCTTGTCCATCTGGGTAGCTGACTGTATCACCTGGGCTTATAAGGCGGCTGACCTTCCTTTGCAGGGTCGGGTTACGGCCCACTGAGTCAGGGCAACGACTGCCTCAGTGGCTCATCTCCGCTCTGTGCCCTTGGTAGACATCTGCAGGGCTGCAACTTGGTCTTCAAGCCAGACCTTTGCGGCCCATTACTGCCTGGAGAGGGAGTCCCGTAGGGACAGTGCTTTTGGCCAAGCAGTACTCCGGAATCTCTTTGAGGTTTAGGCAACTCCTGCCCTCTGTTGGGCTACCGGTGGAGGTTGTGTCCTTGAAAAGCCTTTCTTTGCAGCTGGGACTAGAGGGAGTCCTCTTGTTCAGCCTGGGTTCCTCGGTAGCCCAGAGCTGGGGAGTCACCCATATGTGAGGACTGACTTCCTGCTTGGTCCTGGAGAAAGAGTAGTTACTCACCTGTAACAGGTGTTCTCCAGGAGCAGCAGGAATCAGTCCTCACAACCCTCCCTCCTCCCCTTGGAGTTGCAGTTGTACATAGTTTATTTTTCATTTTTGTGTGCTGTTCTTAGCTATGTCATTTGACTGAGGTAAGATGGCACCTTTAGGCGGGAAGGGAACCGCGCATGCGTGCCTGCATTCCCAAAGGCTTTCATAGAAAGCTGGGGAAATGCTCCGCTGGGGCTTCATCGGCGCCGATGACACCCATATGTGAGGACTGATTCCTGCTGCTCCTGGAGAACACCTGTTACAGGTGAGTAACTACTCTTTCATGGTTGTTCTCTAGTTGTAGTCTGCCGCGGGTGCTATTTCTCCCAGCCTCTGTTCCCCACCTAGGCGTGGACCCACCTGCAGCATGCTGGCTTTTATGGGAGATTCCTTGCAGTTGGAGGAGGTGCTTTCTGGCGGATCTCTGCAGGCACATGCGGCAGGGGGGAGTCCCCATCCGGTGCGGTGGTGGGTGGAATGGCACAGATCTTAAGTTAGGCTCACCTCCCTCGTTGCCGGCGGTCTTTGGTTGTGCTCAGATGGGGGTGCTCAGTGGATGGTGATGAGAGTGCACTGCTTCCTTCCTCTGGGACCTCCAGCGGCAATCGCATCCTGTTGGGGACGCGGCTCCTCAAGCACCTTGGCAATGAAGGCTGGCCACTTACGGTGCAACTCCAGGGGTTTGTTTCTCATATCCTCACGTTTTGGTTCTTTCGTTGCAGTATTGCACTCCTAAGGGCCACGCCAAAGCGCCCTCTGGCAAGGCCCTCAGGCGCAGGCACGCCAGCTGGTGAGTGGAATATATGGCAAGGTGTGGGGCCCAATTAGCCTTGTTGGAGGGGATCGGGGAGGAGCTTACCTGCCCGCTCTCCCTCGATGCCGCCGATCGGGTGTTGGATGGGAGCTGGAGAGGCTTTTCTTGTGCAGCTGGTGGCTTTTATGGAGTTCAGGTGAGCGTGGCTTCCTCTTCGGGCCCGATTGGCCTCGTCGGAGGGGAGCGGGGAGGAACTTACCTGCCTGCTCTCTCTCGATGCCGCCTCGATGGATGGGAGCTGTACTTGACCCTCACATAACATAATTGGAGGAGTAGCCTAGTGGTTAGAGCCAACAACCTAATACGAGGAGATTGGGGTTTGATTCCCACTGGCACTCCTTGTGACCTTGGGCAAGTCACTTTTCTTTTGAGGCAAGGAAATGTAAAGGCCTGGCAGTCTACTTCCGGTCACACCTTGCCAAGAAAACTCAGGGGCTGTTGGGTCACCAGGAGTCAGCATTGACTTGATGGCACTTATAATAAAAAAAAAAAAAGAAGGGTGGCTTTTAAAGAATTCCTGTTCAGGGCTGACCATGTGGATCAGGCTGCAGCTTGGGAGGTCCAAATGTAGTTCCTTTATTTGTTGATTTTTTGGGGCTTTTAAACTGGATAATGTGAAGGTGATGGTGCTTAGTCCTGGGGAGGGAAGGAAAACAGCAGCCATTACTATAGTAGCTTCTTGCTGGCAAACAAGTGGTGTTAAGATATGCTTTGGAGGAGATGATCCGTTGGACAGCAGGAGTTTTCTAAAACACCAGCCATACTGTCTAAGGATGGGGAGAGGCAGAGACTGCTGAAGGAGAAGTTTAGAGATTTCATTGGAGCCCAGTGTGAAGGAATTTTTTAAATTCTGTGGTGGTCATTGATAGATTCCTATAGGGTGGTTTTTTTGGTGATGCCTCTTGTCCCTCAAGGACCTATAACTGCTTTAGGAGTAGTAGTGGTTGTTGTGAGGAACGTGAAAGTGCAACCTTTGAAATGAAGGCACCTAACTTTACTCCTGCTGGAAAGCATTATGTAACAGTTGACCTTTTGCCAAGAAAGTTAAAGCCTGATGCCATTTAGCTCCAAGAATAGCCAGCTATAGAGCTCTCATATCTAGATAGCTCACTCTTGATGAAAACATTGAGGGGGATGTTCAAGAGCATTTACATGGTTTGCAGACCTACAAACTGCATAAATGCTATTCACCGGAATATGCAGCAGCACTAACCCGGTTAGTGCCGCTGAATATACACGGTTTGTGCTGCTAAGCTGCTAGCGTCGGGGTAGAGTGGGGGCAGTGATATTCAGCTGCTGCCTGGTTAACCCTAACCGGCTAAAGTTAGAACAGCTGAATGGCTGTCCTAACTTCAACTGGTTTTGCAATCTGGCCAGTGGTTGAGTATTGCTGTCGACTGGATTGCAAAAGCTCAATCCAGGGAACCTGGATGTACAATGACTGTGCCCGGATATAGCTCTGCCATTGAATATCTGTGGTGAATTTAAAGTGACAATGGCCAGCCGATTTAAGTGTGTTGGTTATCACTACTGAAAACCCCCTCCCCCCTAATTTCTTTTAAAAGTCCATCTCTCCTGGCTTCGTTTTCTGCCGGCAGCACAGTTAATCAGTTTTAAGAGCTGCATTTGCTGTAACTTGACCATCAAATGTGTCTAGATTTCATTTACAAAGGAGGAAATTAATCAGATTTCAAAACTTAACCTAAATGAGGAGGCAAGGGGAAGGTTGTGGAGCAAGGAGATGAAGAAAGACACAAGAAGACTGTAGAGGGGAGGGGTAAAAGGGAAGAAGAGAGGGGGTTGTGGAAAATGACATTGCGCAGAAAGGTTAGAAAAGAGAAATGGGAGAAGATGGTAAGGAAGGGAGAAATGATAGTAAAGGAATGAAAAACAAAACAAAACCCCATACCAGGAAGAGAAACAAGAACTGAGGGAGGGAGAGAGAGGCCCAGTATAAAAAGGTAAGAAATTGCTACACAGTTTTCACTTGCTGCTGCAAAAAAATTCTTCTTGTGCGGCAGTGACTGCTAGCTAGCTATTGTTTTTTTTTAATAATCTGCTTTCCACTCAAAGAATATTGTCCAAAACAGTGCACAATAGGTGCCATGAGCTCAAGGATACATATAACACAATACTATGCAGAAATTATGGTATAAAATATGTCCTGGTTACCAGATGGCTCAAAATCATCAGAGCCAGCTTTACTTACTAAGCAAATACTTTTTCACTGAAAGGGGTGAATGCTTGTTGTGTCCTCCCGATAGAGGTGGTGGGGGCAGATACAGTGACGGAATTCAAAATGACATTAGGACAGACACAGTGGATCCCTTTATAGCTAGAGGATAAAATCAAAATAACTATATCTCCAGGAACAAGCAGGAATGTAGTCTTCATATATGGGTGACGTCGGCACTGATGGAGCCTGTGCGGGCAAGCTCCCCAGCGTCCTATAGAAAAGCTTTTGGGAGCATCTCACTGTGTAGTTGCCTTCCTGCCTTTCCATCTCTCCCTCCTCAGTTTTTCTTTTTACGTGGAGCCGACAGGGAGCAATTCCTGTCACCGCAGAAAATTTACTTCTTTTGTGGTCGCATCTGCCTTCCTGTTGACACTAGCACCGGCATTGTCGGTGTTTCTTCTTTTTCTATTTCTTTCTTTAAAAAACAAAAAAAGTCTATTTTTTTTCATTGAGGGCCCTTGCCCTCCAGGTGTTTAGGCGCCATTTTGGGCCTTAGGCCCCTTTTTCCTTTAAGATGGATAAACCAGCTAGTGGCTTCAAAAAGTGTTCCAAATGTAGCAGTACTATTTCTGCTACAGACACCCATGACTGGTGTCTCAAATGTTTGGGACCAGACCATCTGCCATCGGAATGCCTTCTCTGCAGGAAGATGACAGAGGGGCCTGCAGAATAGAGCTGCAAAGCTCGGCACCCTCTTTGCCACCGATGCAATGTCGGTTGCATCAACATCGTTGAGGGCTTCATCCTCCTCCCACGGATCACAGGTATTGAAACCCAAGTCTTCCTCGAAGACTGGCCAGTCTTCCAAGGGTAGATCTCCTAAGCATTGAGATGCCTTAGGTGTTGCCTGGAGGGGAATACACCGGCAAAACAATCCCGGCGGGAGATCCTTGCCTCCAAAGCTTTAACGGGGTCCCAAGATGCTTCCGAGGCCTCCATTTCCGGAGAGCTCTTGGTGCCATGCTCTGGGATCGTGGCCTGCTGTTTGGGTACCGATACCCAGGCATCAGTTGGCTCTGTGGATCAGCGTATCCTGGTTATTGAGCGGAGTTTAGCAGCCTTGCTAGCAGCTTTGGTACTGCTAAAGCCTCTGCAATCGATTCCGCAGCTATCGGTACCGACACCGGTACCGACGGTATCTGCATCGATGATTGCGCCACTCTCCAAGCTATCTCCCATGCTGGCCCTAGAATCGGTGTCCGGCATCGAGGGTCTGGTACCGAGGCATTCTGATGCCGATTTTGATCGGTACTGTGGATGGGCCGGGAGGGAGCACCCAGCCTGTCGATACTTCGAGTCTTCCGATTCCAACTCGTCTGATGAATCGGTCAGTTCCAGGGAAATGGAGGCTCTTCCGGACGATCCTTCTCCTTCCCCACAACGCCGTATGTCGTTTCTGGAGGACTTGTGTTTTCAAGACTTTATACGGGACGTGGCTTGGGGCTTCTCCATTACGGTGACCTCAGAAAGAACTGAGAGCTGAAGAACTTGAAATTCTTCAGTATCCAGCAGCCCTGAAGGAGACTGCTACCCTATCTATTCACCGGATATTGCATGACCTCATGCTTAGGATGTGGGAGACACCCTTAACTGTCTCTCCACATTCTCGGAGACTTGATACCATGTTTTGGGTACCTCAGTGTCCTGGTTTCCAGAAGACGCAGTTACCACACCATTCTGTGGTAGTGGAATCGGCAATACGATGAATTAAAAGTGCCAAGACACACTCCGGGCCAGGAGGCGAGAACTCTTGATGCCTTCAGTCGTCAATGTTTTCAGGCCTCCATGTTATCAGTCAGAATAAGTTCTAACATATTCTACATGGGTATGTTCCTTCTGGAGGTTGCTAAGGATTTAGAACTAATGGCTCCTCTTCTCCCTGATGACAAGAGGGCTGATTACCTGACACTTGTAAAACATGCCCAGAATCTTTCCAAATTCATGAACAGGGCAATCTTTGATTGCTTTGAGTGTATTAGCAGGACTTCTGCTATTTGCATTGGTGCACGTCGGATTGCTAGGTTACAAGCATCTGATCTTGAACAGTGGATGCAAGAGAAGCTGGGGAACATTCCTTGCACAGGGGAACACATCTTTGGCAAGGATTGGCAGGACAAGATTTCTCAGCTAGAGTCCGAGAATACCACTCTCAATAGGCTTTCTAAAGCCACTGCCAACCCTGCTAAGAAAAAGGCTATAAAGAAGCCTTTTTTTCAACAAGAAAAATAAGTTTTACCCTTCTTATACCCATGCTGTGCATTGTCCGGTCCATGCTTCCCAGAAGGGACAGCATCAACCGAAGCAAAAGAGAAAGGCTCAGGCCCCCACTGCTCAGTCAGCTCAACAGACTCAGCCTCCTCAGGGTCTTTGTCTCCTTTCTAGGGAACTTAGCTGTCCTACCTCTGGAGAGTCCAGAGCCAGTCAACATTCCAGGCAGATTGTTACTTTGCCCAAAGGTGGCACCAGATAACATCAGAATATTGGACTCTCTCCATAGTAGCAGAGGGGTACAAACTTCACTTTGAAAGTATGCCCCCTCCTACTCCAAGAGAGTTCAGCTCTCGGCCTCCTCTCACCACTCTCTTGTTCGAAGAGATTACCACCCTTCTTGCTCAGGGTGCGATAGAGGAGGTACCACTCTCTCAGCAAGGCCTGGGCTTCTACTCCCCCTACTTCCTTATCCCAAAGAAGACAGGAGGATACAGGCCCATTCTGGACCTCAGAGAATTAAACAAGTATCTGCTCCGAGAGAAATTCAAGATGATCTCTCTCTGAACTCTTCTCCCTTACCTCCAGAGTCAGGACTGGCTATGTTCTCTAGATCTAAAGGATGCATATACCCATATTCTTATTCATCCAGAACACAGGAGGTTTCTATGATTACTCTTTCAAGGAAGACATTACCAATATAGGGTTCTACCATTTGGCCTGGCCTCTACCCCAAGAGTCTTTACAAAACGCATGACAGTAGTGGCAGCATTCCTAAGATCTCTAGGGATATTTGTCTTCCCTTACTTAGACGACTGGCTCATCCGAGCAACGACTGCTCTAGAGACCAGCTCTGCTCTCTCCCGCACAGTGCAGGTTCTTCAACACTTGGGATTTGTAATAAATCTTCCAAAATCCCAACTCACCCCTTCTCAAACTTAGAGTTCATAGGGGCTCTTCTAGACACGTAGCAGTCAAGGGCTTTTCTACCACAGGCCCGTTGCACTCAAATCGTTCAGCTAGCTTCTCAGGCAGGTATGAAAACTTTCCAAACTGCTCGAGAAATGCTTCAGTTGCTGGGCCATATGGTTTCCACTGTGCATGCTGTTTGCTATACTAGTCTGCGTATGCTTGCAGCTCAGTGGACCCTGGTTTTGCAGTGGACTCAAGCATCAGTTCGTCTGGGGTACAGAATCAGAATTTCTGCTTGTCTAATTTCGTCTCTCCAATGGTGGCAATAACCAGAAAACCTTTTCATAGGATCACCTTTTCAGATGCCACCACACCAATCTACCCTGACGACGGATGCATCCAAATTGGGTTGGGGAGCTCATCTGGACAATGTCTCCACTTAGGGTCTTTGGACTCAGCAAGAGGCACGACTTCACATAAATTTGTTGAAACTCAGAGCCATCCACAATGCTCTCAAGGTGTTCCAGAACCACCTTTGCTCCCAAACAGTTCTAGTCCAGACGGACAATCAGGTAGCCATGTTCTGTGTGAACAGGTAGAACAGGCTCTCAAGCGTTGTGCAATGAAGCCCTACTTCTATGGGCTTTTGCCATATGCCATCAGATCCACCTACTAGCGGTGTATCTCCCTGGCAAACAAAATCTCCTAGCAGACAAACTCAGTCGAGTACTACTGCCACACGAGTGGTCTCGTCATGCGGATCAGATTGCTCGAATTCTATAAATCTGGGGAACCCCAGTTACAGATCTGTTTGCAAGTCCTCAGAATGCCAAACTTCCCTGCTTCTGTTCCAGAACACCTGCTTAGGACAATCAGGTGATGGATGCTTTCCACCTCCACTGGGATCTGGACTTCCTATATGCCTACCTTCCCATTCCTCTTATCCCCAAGACTCTTTTCAAACTCCAGAGAGACAGGGGCTTACATGATCCTTATAGCCCCGCGTTGGCCACGACAAACATGGTATCCACGGCTTCTATGTCTCTTTCAAGCCAAACCTCTGGAGTTGGGATGTGCTCCAGATCTCCTTTCATAGGAGAATGGGACACTTCTGCATCCAAACCCGCAGTCTTTAATCTGACAGCATGGCTGCTGAGAGCATAGAACTCCAGGATATCAACCTCTCTCAACAGGTTAGAGATATCCTATTGGCGTCAAGGAAACCTTCCACAAGGCAGTCTTACACCTTCAAGTGGCAAAGGTTTTCAATGTGGTGTTCAAAAAAGGATCTTAAGTAAACACTTCTTTGGGAACGGGAAAAGGATTATTTCCTCCACCTCTCGTCCTCTGGACTCAAAACCAATTCGGCATCTCGCATACCCTTAGATGGACAACCTCCTCTCATCCGCTTGTAGCGCACTTCATGAGGGGCCTACTCTTAACTAAGCCTCCCATTAGGCCACCACCAGTGGCATGGGACCTCAATGTTGTCTTCGAACAGCTTATGAAGCCACCCTTCGAAACCCTAGCCACTACGCCTCTGAAGTTTCTTTCTTGGAAAATCACCTTTCTAATTGCCTTCACTTCTGCAAGACGCATCGGTGAACTGCAGGCTTTAGTGGCTGGCCCTCCTTATACACGGTTTCACCATGATAAAGTAGTCCTTAGGACTCATCCTCACTTTATGCCAAAGATTGTTTCGCATTTTTATTTAAACCAGTCGCTTTACCTTCCTGTTTTCTTCCCTAGACCTCATGCCTCTTGTGCAGAAAAGTCTACATACTCTGGATTGCAAACTTGCCTTGGCTTTTTATCTACAGAGAACTAGGCAGCACAGAAAAGCTTCACAGCTTTTTGTTGCTTTTGATTCTAGTCATCTACCAGTTTCCAAGAGAACACTCTCCAAATGGGTTGCAGACTGTATATCGTTTGCATATGAGAGTGCGGGACTTTCCCTTGAAGGTCATGTCACAGCACACAATGTGCGAGCAATGACTGCCTCCATGGCAAACCTACGCTCAGTGGCAATTGATGAGATATGCAAAGCAGCAATCTAATCCTCTGTCCACACCTTTGCAGCTCATTATTGCTTGGACAAGGACTCCCGCCGTGATGCCTCGTTTGGCCAGGTTGTTCTCCAGCATCTCTTTCAGACTTAGATCAACTCCCACCCCCTGTCCCGGGTTTCGATACAAGACATCCTCGGAGGATACATGACCCACTTAGGCCTGTGCTTCACAGCTCTCTCTGTGGTCATCTCCCTGGCATCTCCAAGCTAGGGAGTCCCATATGTGAAGACTACGTTCCTGCTTGTTCCTGGAGATAGCATAGTTACTCACCTGTAACAGGTGATCTCCGGGAACAGCAGGAATTGAGGCTTCACAACCCACCCTCCTCTTCTAGGAGTTGTATTTTTCTCTTTCCTTTTTTCCCTCTCTCTCCTTCTCTCCTTTTATCTCAGCTACAAACCCAACTGAGGAGGGAGAGTTGGAAAGGCGGGAAGGCAGCTATGCAGGCGCAGTGGGATGCTCCCAAAAGCTTTCCTATATATTTTTTTTTTATTTAAACTTTCTAAATTTACAAAAACATATCAAGAAACAACATCTTGAAACGGAAACTGGAATGGATAATCGAAAAAAAACCTAATATAAGCATCAATACCTAACAAGAAAATGTATATATCCAATCCACTCTAGCCCTCAAAACACAGGGATCCTACAATGCAAAATTTATAACACCAATATTCTGTAAGGAATACAAGTGGGCTATACAGTGGCAATCCATAATCGCTCAAACTGGAACAGACAGAGAGTCAGCCCCCCTCTGAGAGCCGGGCATTGATGAAACACAGCAATTAGGAGGGCTCATAAAATATATAGGAATTAGATTGATACTTGATCAAGCACTTACAAGGAAATTTAAAAAAAAAAGGCCCTCCCAATTGCTGAATCCCAGATCGCATAAGGAGAAAATCACGTCGTCTCTTCTGGGTCTCCCTAGATAAATCCGGAAACATACGAACAGTCAATCCCTTAAATAGAATATGACGTTTCTTAAAGAACAACTTCATAAGCCATTCTTTATCAGACAATAACGCTAAAGTAACTAATAAAGTTAAAGGTATAACCTGCTCTTCTTGTGAAGACTTCAAAAAATCAGTAACATTTAACACATCAACATTAGATATACCTCTAATTTCTCCCTGCCCTCCACTTTTTTCCCAGTTGGCAGATAATACATTTTAACCACTGGGGGGTGGGATTCAGGGGGAATACCCAAATTCTCAATCAAATACTTCCTAAACATATCCCTTGCAGATATTAAAGCCACTTTAGGAAAATTCACTAAACGAACATTTGCCATACGAACAGCATTCTCCAACATCTCCAACTTAGATAATATAGGTAAAGAAACATTTTTAAGAGACTCTACATCATCTTCAACAGTCACTAATTTAGCCTGATATTCAACAACTTGAGACTGCAAAGCGTTTATTTTAACCACAGTTTCTTTAAGGTCTTCAGTATTAACAGAAACCTGTGAGGCCAAGGATGTCATACGCGGGGTTAACTCCTCACAAAGCTGCATTATAGCAGCCCAGATCACCTCAAGCGTTACAACCTCCGGGGGAGCCATAGATCCAGAGGAGCCAACCTCCACAACAGGACCGGTCACCATAGCCTCAGCCCTCGAAGGAGCGGAAGCCGAAGGGCCAAGGACTATGCCTTCTCCTCCCTCTGCCATTCCAGACGGAGCCTCGACCTTCTGCTACTGACTGTGGGAAGAAACAGAGCTTAGGGCACACTTCACGTCCAGACTCTCTCTTCCAGCGGAGTCCGACGACTCAACGCTCTCCACCAAACTTCCCAGGACACCGCTATTCTGATGAAGCACTTTCGAGGCTCGAGTAGAGCTGGGAGACGAGAGATCAACACCCGAAACAGACGACAAGGGAAACTCCTCCAAACGCTGCTCAGCTGGGCAACACTCTCCCACTGACCACTGTCGCGTCACAGGCGAGAAGAAGGAATCAAGTGGCCCAACCACCACAGCAGGTAAAGGCGTCGAAACTAGAGGAACTGTAGGCTGTTTTGCCCCCCTAGACTTTCGCTTCCTCCCCATAGGAAACACCGTGACGCTCAGCACACCCATCGAAACGCTTTCCTATAGATGCTGGGGAGCGTTCCTGCGCGGGCTCCATCGGTGCCGACGTCACCCATATGTGAAGATTCAATTCCTGCTGTTCCCAGAGATCACCTGTTACAGGTGAGTAACTACGCTTTATTGTACCTCAACAAATAAAGAGGGGTGACCTGCATAGAGTGGTGGGTGCACTAGCTACCTTAATGGGCATACTAAATGGACCATACTGGTCTTTATCTGCTGTCATATACTTTCTTACTATGTTACTATATTCCCATTTAGTACAAGAAGTAATAATTCTTTCTTCCTTAGAGAAATTCATTAGACAGTTCCCAGAATGCTAATTGATAGAAGTTAAAGAAAGCAAAATTAGAAAAAGGTGTGTGAAGAAAACTCCGTGATCTGGCCACAATACCACGGCTCTTTAGGTCTCTGGTCCTCAAGCAGTGAGAAACAGGCAGAGAGTAATACAGAACACAATCACACACAAGTGTTACTTTCTTTGAGCTCAGAGGGAAAACGACAAGCGGTTTGTGAACACGCACAGTTCCACGCCTGACGAATTCAAATTCTTCCTCCTAAAAAGCTCCTTTTATTACAGAAAAAGGGGAAGTAACAGTCATTTATTATAACCATGAAATAACACAAGGTGTCGCCAAAGTTCTTTTTACAGAGCAAGATCTGATTACAGTGTATTAGATGAAATTTACTTGATTATGACAAAATTATTTATAATTGCAACGTTGCAAAAATTATGTTGTGTCAGCGGGGACTTCCAGTTGACTGTACAATGAACTATGGTTGCACAGTTCATAGCCTATGTTTACTTTTTATGCTTGCGTTAACAGTGTTCCAGACTATTTTAGAAACAGTTACACAGAACTCATGATCATGACATCCTATTCTATTTAAGAGGAAGTAGGTGAAAAGTCAAACTTCTAAACACATTCTGTATCAAAAAATTCATCCATCTTCAATTGCATATTGGGGATTCTGGTATCCCTTTTATCTGTCCATGTCTACAGTCCTCCCTGTGATTCTATAAAGAATCATTACAAAAGAGTGGTAGCTGGAACATGTGGACTGTTGTAGTTGTTGATATGGAAGGACAGACTAGATAGGCCATGTGGTCTTTTTCTGTCATCATGTTTCTATGTTTCTATGTCCAAATCCAGAATAAATCTTCTACAGTAGGCTTCATTTTGCAGATGTTCCTTCAGAGTCCTAAGTACATCTGGTCCATAGGGGAGCTCCATCTTGTTCTTTGGAAGAAATCGTTATACAAAATCATGTGACATTGTTTACCTTTGCTTAGCCTCAATAAAAAATGTGTACAGAGAGCAAGACTTTACCAATTATTCTTGTAAGCACTACCTCATCCAGCAGTGGCCAACTGCTTCTTGTATATCTAGCAATAATTCAGAGATTAGTCCCTCATATGACACCAGTCATCACTCCAGATTCTTCAGCAGCATCCTTTCTCACCATGGGCTGTGCCATGCACATCTTAGATCAGTCTTTTTCAGTGACCGTCCACCCAGGCTTCACTGCTGCACATACATGAGTAGTTCCGCTGGAATTGCTGATCTTTATCAGGAGTCTCCATATTCAGTAGCATATCATTCAGTCGGTTTTCCTCTTCGGCCCATTAGATTCAGTGCATACAATATATAATTTGTAAAAATCCAATTCTCCACTACAGCATCTCTCTTGATTCCATACAATTGCAAACAAGCACAATTATTCATCCCCAATGACAGTCTTAAATTGTTGAACAAAATTATATTATCTATTGTTAACTACAATACATCTATTGCTAGTACTAAATTATTACATAGCTAGTCTGTAACATACTTACTATTTTCATCTACATTCCTAAACTTATTCTGTCTACTTGCCAAATCAAATGTTAGCATGTGGCCTGATAGACACATTGCTTTTTCCTGTCAGGAACACAATTGTACATATTCATATCACTAATTATATTTGTGATGTATTCTCCAGCTTTAATAATATACAAGATATAGTCAATCTGGTTTATTCAAGGGGTAACAAACATTAAAACATAACTAGCAGTTTATGACAAATAATTTAAACTCATTTCAATTGTTTGTCAACAATTATTAGGAAGGCTGTCTTATCTTAGGTGATGATTCAACTCACATTATTTATTTATTTATTTATTTATTTAACAGCTCTTCTATACCGCACTATTTGTCATCACTACTGTCATTACTTTAAACATTATCACCATGTCCTGCACACACAAACACCCCAGTACCTCACTGGTCTTCTCCGCTTCCACATCCCTACACGTAGTCTTCATTCTCTTCACATTAATCAACTTCACCTCCCCCCACCATCTCGTGCACACTTACAGTCTACCCGTCATTCTGCCTTTTTCTTCCTTGGTCCAGCTCTGTGGAACTCTCTGCCCACTCTGCTCCATCTGGAAGATAACTACACCACTTTCAGGTCCCTACTTAAATCCCATCTGTTCACCTCAGCATATAACCTCCCAGCCACACCCAGCTGACCTGGTTTATCTGTTTGCACTTTTCTTTGTTATTTTTTTTCTAATACTACTTTCCCCACTAATCACAGCAGTTCACATTGCAACTAAAACTTGGTACAACACATTAAACAGGAACATTGATAACTTGAAATTTTTCTTTGTAAGGCAATGAGGGTTAAGTGACTTGTCCAAGGTCACAAGGAGTGCTGGTACTCTAGTCATTAGACTACTTCTCTATTCCAGTCTAATTCGCATAGACATCTAAGCTCACAAAGGAAGGAACATTTATATAAGGGTGTGTACATCCATAAACTATAAACCTTTTTTAACATCAAATTTAAACCAACTAGAAAATCAATTACCACTTCTTAATAGCTTAACAGTTCTATCTTTGTTACACTATTCTCAGAACAAAACAGCATAGTAGTATCAGCACATAGAGCTCCTCATACCAGAAGCCTGAGACAAAATCAGTATTGATCAAGTGAGCAGATAACTCAAGAGCTCTAGAAAGAGCGAACACTCCAGCTAGTTGAGCATTAGCAAATAGCAAAGCAGCCGACTCTGTCACAGAATCAATTCTTTCAATTGCATGTTTTCCTTATTCATTGCGCAAAGCAGAACCATCAGTAATTTGGATTGCAAAGACTACTGCTACCAGAAAACTGAGAGCATGGAGGCATTCCTGCTACAACAGGGTCACAAAAGTCTGAGAAATAGCCCAGTGGCTTAAGTCCAGTGGGAAATTTCTGAGCGAGAACACAAACAGCAGCAATAGAAGAGGTAAGCATATTAAATCTAACTCAGTGATACTAATTTAAAACTAGCAACAAGGCATTCACTTCACACTTGCAATTAACAACATCAATTCTGCAGAGGTCTTTCCATAATAACTAAAACATATACAACATGAGAATTTAAGATCACTCCTCCAATCGACTCCTGCAGATTAGTTTAAAAGAGACTATGAAAAAAATCAGCATTTTTCCTTCAGACATTATTTCAACTAGTCCACTATCACAAAGGAAAAATAAAACATTATACATATATTTACCATACTGTTTTAATTACTGAATTCACTTATTTGAATGTAGCTGTAGCATTCACTTTTTCCCTTTATTTATTTATTTTATTTAGCAAGCATTTGTAGCCCGCTTCTTCCAGCGATCAGAAGCGGGTAGGATTACTATTGTGAAACTGCCGAATCAAGGCAGGTACAAATTTTGTTTACATACAGATTGTCAGAAAAGCACATCATACAGAGTTAACACTTCTTAGCTATGGGGGAGTTCATTTACATATATACATAAATACATATATACAGGATAAGCTTTTTGGCCACAGTGGTCAGGGGCTGCTCCATCTGTGGATTTAGTTCAGGTTGAAATGAGATTGGAAAATGTGCGTTTTGAGTTTCTTTCTGAAGTCTAGAAGGTCATTGCTAGCTCGTAGTTCTGGTGGGAGTTGGTTCCACAGTGTTGGTGCCACATATGAGAAAGCCCTGTGGCTGGTGTTAGCTTTGGCAGATCTTATATCTGTTGGAGTGTGAAGGATGTTGGAATTGTGGGTTCTTCTGTTTCGGGTAGGAGGTTGCGATCTTACTAGGTTGTTGAGGAAGGAAGGTGCTAAGTTGTGGATGAGTTTGAAGGTGGTTGTTAGTATTTTGTATTTTGTTCGAGCTGTTATGGGTAGCCAGTGTAATTGAATTAGCACTGGTGTGATGTGGTCACTTAGATTTTTCTTCATTATGACCCTGGCAGCTACATTTTGTGCCATTTGTAATATGTTTAGGGTTTTTTTTAGGTAAACCTTGTAGGATGGCGTTGCAGTAGTCAAAATGTGGCATGATGAGTGCTTGGGCCACTGTTCTGAAGTCTTGGGGATCAATAATATTCCGAATGGGTTGGAGCACTCTAAGCTTGTGGAAAACTGCTCTGTTGGTCTTTCGGAGGTGTTTTTTCCATCTTTAGGTCACAGTCAAATGTGACTCCTAGATACTTTATTTCTTTTTTTGTTTGGTAAGTGTTGTTACATAGTGTTATTGATGTGGGTGGGTCAAAATTCGGTTCTTTGGAGATATACATTACTTCGGTTTTTTTGTGATTAATTGACATACTACTTTGTTGCAACCAGTCTTGCATCTCTCTGATACATGTCTCTAGTGGGTTGTAGTCTGGGTTTTTAGTGTCTAGTTGTGAGTATAGCATGATATCATCGGCATAGATGTGGTAATTAATTTCGTGTCGTGAGAAAATTTTGCATAGTGGCTGCATATATATGTTAAACAGAAGTGCTGAGAGAGCAGAGCCTTGGGGGATTCCCTGCGTTTGGGAGAAAGATTCTGCTTTTTCTCCGTTGAATTGAACCTGTTGTGTTCGATTTGAGATGTAGGATGAGAACCATTTTAGTGGTGTTCCTGTTATTCCTATTGATTTTATCCTACTTATGAGGGTCCCATGATTGACTGTATCAAAAGCAGCGGAGATGTCAATGAATACAAGAATGTACATTTTCTTTTTGTTTTCAAGGCCCTTTAGGAGGTTGTTAAGTAGGATTAGTAACAGGGTTTCAACTCCATGATGTTGCCTGAAGCCATATTGCTGGTCATCAAGAGGAGCATTGTCAGTCAGATGGTCTTGGAGCTGTAGAAGGACTGTTTTTTCTATGATCTTTGCCAGGAATGAGATACTTGATATGGGACGGTAGGACGCTGGGTCTTCTCCGTTGAGTGTAGTGTTTTTTAGGATCGGTCTAATGACTGATTTCTTTAATTCTGAGGGCATGATTCCTTGTTGTAGGGATAGGTTAACTATGTGTGCTATGTGAGGTGCTATGTCTTGTTTCACTGCCTTGATCCAGGATGCAGGACAGGGGTCTAGTGGGGAGGTGGTGCTTTTTAGGCTTGTGACAATGGTTGTGATTTGCTGGGTTCCTATTTTGTGGAAGTGCTCCCATAACTGGTTTTGCGTTGTGTTATTCACACTTCTGGTTTGTGGTGTTGGTGGGGGGGGTGGAGGACTAGGGGCCGTAAGTTTGGTCGCGTAGTGGTTTGCCAGTGTTTGGACCTTGATGGAGTTGTTGAGGTTGGCATTTTGGTCGGTTTTGGTTAGTGATTTGACTAGTTCAAATAACTCTCGCGGGCGATTGATCGCCTTGTTTAGGATGTTGGTGTGATGTAATTTTTTTGCATTGTTCACGTCGTCTTTGTACTTTGCGAGATGGGCCATGTATTTAGTTTTGAGATCGGAGGATTTGGTTTGTCTCCATTTTCTCTCTATTTTACGGAGCTCCCTTTTTGATTTTATTAGAGTTCCTGTGTACCAGGGTTCCGAGTTGATCTTATGTGGGTTTGTTGTGTGTTTCAATGTTGGGTTAGATGTATTTTGGATGTGTGTGTTCCATCTGTTAGTTAGTTCGTCGAGGTCTGTGGAATCTAGGTTTATGTGGGATGCAATGGTGCTTATGAAGTGTTCCTCGTTGAGTTTGCTGAATTAGTAAAGCACAGTTACTTACCTGTAACAGGTGATCTCTGGGAACAGCAGGAATTAGTCCTCACATATGGGTACGTCGGTACCGACGGAGCCCGCGCGGGAAAGCTCCCCAGCTTCCCAGAAGGAAAGCTTTTGGGGCCTCCCACTGCGCATGCGCGCTGCCTTCCCGCCTTCCCGACCAAC
This sequence comes from Ichthyophis bannanicus, assembly GCA_033557465.1. Lineage (NCBI taxonomy): Eukaryota > Metazoa > Chordata > Amphibia > Gymnophiona > Ichthyophiidae > Ichthyophis > Ichthyophis bannanicus. The sequence continues at coordinate 1,776,544,836 of CM066032.1, forward strand.
TCTCCTCAATTCGAGTTTAAAGCTGAGATAATAGAGAGAGGAAAGGAAAGAGAGAGAGAGATACAACTCCTAGGGGAGGTGGGTGGGTTGTGAGGTCTAATTCCTGCTGTTCCCAGAGATCACCTGTTACAGGTAAGTAACTGTGCTATCTCCAGGAACAAGCAGGAATAAGTCCTCACATATGGGGACTCCCTAGCTAAGATGCCTGGGAGAGCCCCTCAAGGGTATGAGACCCTGAAAGGTTCCTCATCTTCCTATGGATCTCAGGCATCCATTCAGGGAAGGTGGGCTGGAGTTGTTCAAGAATGGAACAGGTGTCTGAGGACAGCCTGACCAAACAAGGCATCCCGGCGGGAGTCCTTCTCCAAACAGTAATGGGCTGTAAAGGTATGAACCGAGGCCCAGGTGGCTGCTCGACAGATCTGGTCAATGGAGACAGAGTTTAGATGAGCCATAGAGGTGGCCATGGCCCTCACATTGTGAGCGGTGACATGGCTCTCCAGAGAAAGGTTCATCTCTAGGAACAAGCAGGAATGAGTCTTCACATATGGTACGTCGGCACCGACGGAGCCTGCACGGGAACGCTGCCCAGCTTCCAATCAGAAAGCTTTTGGCAGCATCCCTCGCGCCTGCGCGCTGACTTCCCGCCTTCTCCAGAGCCTCTCTTCAGTTTTCGTTTTTCCGCGGAGCCGGCAGGACGTCCTCCTGTCACCGCAGAAACGTTTCTTTTTAATTACTTTAGTTTGTGTTTTCTTGTGGTCGCGGCTGTATTCCCCGCTGCCACCGGTATCGCCGGTGGATTTTGGACTAAATTCTGAGAAACGTTTTCTTCAGTTTTTTTGCCTTAACTTGTTGGGCCTACCAGGCCTCTTCATTATGGAGCCTTCTTTTCCTAAGAAGTGCTTTCGATGTGGAAACACCTGTTTCTTTTTAGACACCAATAGTTTGTGTCTCAACTGTGTGGGTCCTGACCCTTTTTCCCCTGACTTGTCAGGGGATAATTTTGTGAGGAAACCTTCAGTTTTTAGAGTTTCCCTCGATACCGTTTTGAGGGTACCCGGTTTCTCCACTTCACAGGATCAGGTAACCCACAAACAGTCTGTTAAGACTAGTCAATGCTTGAGTGGTATGTCCCATGCCCAGCATTGTGACGGCTCCGGCCTTACCCTCAAGAATCCATTGGCATTACCCCTGCGGGAGTCTTCGGGCTCCAAAGCGTTAAAGGGGTTTCAGGTTGTTCCTGGGGCTCACCCCTCACAGAACATACCTGAGCCATGCTCGGGGGTGGTATCCGCTTCGAGCGGTACTGAGCCTCCGGCATCGGCACCAGTGTCGAGTGTTCCACTCTTCACCAGGGATCGTCATCGGGCATCCTCGGTACCTTCGGGACCGATCGATACGCACCGGATTGACTTCCCTCGATCCCAGTCGTGTACGGTACGGGTATCCGCTTTGAGCGGTACCGATACCCCGGCATCGGCTTCGGTGTCGAGTGTTCCACTCTTCACCAGGAATCATCCTCTACCATCTTCGGCGCCCTTGGGGCCGGTCGATACGATACCGATGGACATTTCCATATCTCAGCCATGCTCCGGGACGGTACCGGCGTCGATCGGTTCTGATACCCTGGCATCGGCATCGAGGTGGACCGCCTTACCCTTTGCAAGGGGTGGTCATCGGGTATCCTCGGTACCGTCGGTACCGATCGATGTAACCCAGGCTGCCTTAGTGGTATTGGCATCGCCGATACTGCCACCGGCGTCGGAATCCTCGCGACATGCATCGATAGCCTCGCTTTCTTCGATGCCGAGTCTTGAACCGATATCTAGTCTCGAGGACTGGGTACCGACGCGTCCCGGAACCGACTCCTGTTGTTTCCAGATAGGCAGTTCCGAAGATCCTAGCCATAACTCTCTCATGCTCTCGGTACCACTGCAGCAGTCCCCGATGGCAACTTCAACTGCTGGTCCTGTATCAGTATCGATGTCGATGCCTGTTCTTGCACCGATTCCACCGATGCCTAGTTTGGAATCGATACCTGGCATTGATGCAGTACCCACTGCCTCTAAGTTAACATGCCAGTATCCCTGTCCATCTACTAGGTTTTTTTCTTCACACCACTGTACGTCCTCTGGTGCTCAGCCTCTTTCTTTAGCCTTACCAGGGATGGTTCCCATAGGAGTTCAGTCTTTTCAGGCTTTTCTCCTGGATATGGCAACCTTTCTTAATATCTCTATCCCTGGTTGTGATGCTACTCATGGCTCACCGGCACAAATGGAAAATATGATGCTTCCTTTACATCCTGCTCTGCAGGATCTCCTTCTGAGGGTCTGGAAATCGCCCTTAACGACTTCCTCTAGTTTCTACAACCACTGAGGTTCGGTAGCGGGTGCCACCCTCTCCAGGGTTTCAAAAGCCTCAACTTTCTCATCGTTCCCTTGTAGTGGAATCAGCACTAAGGAAAGTTAAGAGCAAGAAGAAGCATTCTTCTTATCCGCCAGGTCGTTCTTCAAGAACACTCGATGCTTTTGGTCGTCAGGCCTTCCAAACCTCTATGCTGGCCTCCAGAATTCTTTCATATATTTTTCACATGAGTCTAACACTCCAGGAAGTCACAGAGAAATTGTCTCTTTTGACCCCTTTTTTACCAGAGCCCAAGGCTACTGATTATTCCTTGCTCGTCAATCACAGCCGGAATATATCCTGGTTCCTGTCTCGTGCTTCTATAGACTCTTTTGAGTCCGTTAGCAGATCCTCTGCTATTGCCATTGCAGCACGTCGCAGAGCCTGGCTTGAAGCTTCAGACTTGAGCAGATGGGCACAAACTATACTGGCTCATTCTCCTTGTACAGGAGAAGGTCTCTTCAATAAGGAGGCTTTACGTCAGGTTGCTCAATGCTCCACTGACTCTCCTTCCACTAAAGACCAATCTAAGCCACCTCCTTCTTCAAGGGGTAGGACATGTCCTACCAAACCTTCTTTCCCTAAGAAAAGAAAGTTTCATTCATCTCCAGCCCATCATTCGGCTGTACCTAAACAAGGGACGCCTCAGCCTAGCCTGAAGTCCTCCAGCTCTGGCCAGTCTCAGCATTTCCAGCAACCATAGGGGCCGGGAATTGTAATCTACAGTTTACTTCTACCCATTAGAAGTTTATTCACTGTGCTCCTCTTTTTCAGTGTACTAACCTGTCGGAAAATTTTTGTTCAGGGACTACAGACTTCTCCTCTTCTTACTCTCTAGAAGAGCAGTTGCAACTATCCCCTGATAGTTCTATCCCAACTGAACATTTTTTCCTTCAGTTGACTTACCCTATGGGTATGTCACCCTCCAATTACTTACTCTACCCTCTCAACCGGGTTTTTTCCCTGACTGAGGGGTACCATGCTGAAAAGCTTCTCTAGCAAGCTCGTTCCTCAGACAAGGAGAGGGGATATCTCCTCTCTTTTCTCGTCTGTTTTTCTTTATTGGACACAGGACAATCTCTCTGCTGTTTCCGTCAGCAGCTGTGCCTGCAGGAGTTACAGTAATTGTATTACTGGTACTTTTTCCAATTTCCAGTCCCTTGTTCAAAATTTTGTCTAGCCTCAGTAGTGATTCCAAGCTATTCATCATCTATCTTGGATCCTCCTACTCCTTTAGGCTTTCTCACATTATTCTAACCATCCCCTCTCCTAGGATATGGCAACACACCTGACTTCAGTCAGTTTGTCTCATATCTCTCCTGCACAATGCTCTCTGCAGTCTTCAGAGAAGCTTTCTACTATGAGGGCCTTGCTATAGAGCATTGACCTTGTCTCTGAAGCTTCTCTATTAGTAGGGAAAAGCTTATAAACCCTTCCCATGCCTGTGAGGGTTCTCCACACCCTCTAGCCTGGGGTGTTAACACGAGATATCAGTTCTTCTGCGTGAAAATCCAAGGCTGATGTTTACGCATGCTACCTCTGGGTCCCTCCAGTAGGTCCCTCTGGTATCTTCTCTGCGTTTCTGCACATCTGCCATGTCAGTGTTCTGTGGAACTCCCGCCTTGTTCCTTACAGATTCATATGATCATCTGTTCTCACGCGAACATCACGGTTATCTGGTTGGATTGCCTTCCTGCATCCCTCAATCCACGGAAATAGATTCTCTATACATATCCCAAGTGGGTTCACCCTCTTGTAGAGCGCAGAATCTTTTTCTTTTATATTCCCCATGTACAATTATGGGGCTGGGTGGTAGACATGTATCTTCAACCTGTTGTCTTGTATGTAGCATCTCCATATATGTCTACATACCTATATCATTACTCTGGTGGTGCAAAACCATGCCCCACAAATGTATCTATATTTACGTATATTATATCTATATATATCTATATCTATATATATATATATATATATATATTTTGATACATTTCTCCACCCATATCCTAATATACACATCTGGACATATGTGTGTATATATATATATATTCCATCAACATATATATATCTGTATATATATGTGTCTGTTGGGGGGCTTCTTAAGGGTTGATATGTCTTACACACTATCACCCTTACTGTCTATACTAAATGTTTTCCCTCCTAGAGGTTTTAGACAGTCTATCGCCCTACTTCGCATACCATATTACGATGCAGAAACTGTTAGGCACCAATAACCACTATGGTGCTAACATCTTCCATTTTTTCTTTAAGTCCTTGAAGCATCAAGCTTCAATATTTTTCCTATCTCTCGCCAGCTAGGAAAAACAGTACACAGCTGTTCTCCTTGGGAATAGGGGTTTTCCAGTCCCCCTCTTCCCGCCAGGACTGGGCTAGTTCTCCAACTCCGTCAGTCTTCTTCCTTTAGTCCTCAATGTTAATGACCTTATGCCTAAAGGCGTTTTCAGCTTTTTCCCATAAAGCTTTCTATTGAAGACCTGACGTCTAATCCTACCCAGTTGACACCTGGATCGTCTACTACCTCCAGGTCTGGACCTTCATCCTCACTGCTGGGAGGTCACCTTGAAGATTCCGCCACTGCTTATCCAGTAGACTCCATCATGCTTTCTACTTCCTACAATACAGTAGGTAAGCTGCATATTTTGAGTGTACATTAAATGTGTTTTAATGCTACTCATCATATATACCAAGGACTCCTGTAGTCTGTAGGACCCTCTAGTCCTTGGCTATGCTGTTTCTTTCCTCACAGCTCCTTTATTGTCAACTCCTACCCTCCATCCCACATCGGATGCCGGGGATTCCTGGAAACAAAATGCACCCCTGCTCCAGGCTCCTGCATTTTTATGGGATCTCCCCCTGGCATCTCCAGCTAGGGAGTCCCCATATGTGAAGACTCATTCCTGCTTGTTCCTGGAGATAGCACAGTTACTTACCTGTAACAGGTGATCTCTGGGAACAGCAGGAATTAGTCTTCACAACCCTCCCACCTCCCCTAGGAGTTGCATCTCTTTATCTTCTTCTTCCTTTTCTCTCTCGCCTTTGTCTCAGCTTTGAAACTCAACTGAAGAGAGGCTCTGGAGAAGGCGGGAAGTCAGCGCGCAGGCGCGAGGGATGCTGCCAAAAGCTTTCTGATTGGAAGCTGGGTAGCGTTCCCGTGCAGGCTCCGTCGGTGCCGACGTACCATATGTGAAGACTAATTCCTGCTGTTCCCAGAGATCACCTGTTACAGGTAAGTAACTGTGCTTTACTCTGGTAAGCAAAAGAGATACACTGAGCAATCCAATTGGAGAGTGTTCTTTTAGAGATTGGAAGTCCTAAATGAGAAGGATCAAAAGCAACAAAAAGCTGAGAAGACTTTCGATGTTGCTGTGTCCTGTGGAGGTAAAAGGCAAGAGCTCTTTTACAATCTAGAGTATGAAGGGTCCTCTCTGCACTGGATGCATGAGGAGCTGGAAAAAAGACAGGTAAATATACCTCTTGATTAAGATGAAAAGGGGAGACCACTTTAGGCATAAAGTGGGGATTGGTCCTAAGGACCACCTTATCATGATGGAACCTTGTATAAGGTGGATTAGCCACTAGAGCTTGCAGTTCACTGATACGGCGAGCTGAGGTGACTGCAATAAGAAAAATAACCTTCCAAGAAAGAAATTTCAAGGAGGTAGTGGCTAAGGGTTCAAAGGGTGGCTTCATAAGCTGATTAAGAACCAAGTTTAAGTCCCATGCCACCGGAGGAGGTCGAATGGGAGGTTTAGTTAAGGTTAGGCCTCTCATGAATCTTGCAATAAGAGGATGAGAGGAAACAGGTTGCCATTGATGGGCTTAAGGGATGCTGCAATAGCACTCAAATGGACTCTTACTGAATTCGTTTTGAGTCCTGCATTGGAGAGATGCAGGAGATATTCCAAAAGAGAATTCAAAGGAAGTGCTAGAGGGTTAAGACCCTTTTGAGCACACCAAATGGAAAATCTTTTCCATTTAAAAGCGTAAGAACGCCTAGTGGAAGGTTTCCTAGAGGCATGAAGGATATCCTTCACTTGCTGCGAAAGATTGAAGTGTTGAAGGTCTAGGCCTTCAGTAACCAAGCTCTGAGGTGAAGGGATTTGGGGTTTGGGTGCCACAAAGTCCCCTCCTCCTGAGACAGAAGGTCTGGAGCTGCTCCCAAGTCCAGGGAGGGGGCTTGGGAGAGATGCAGAAGTAGAGGGTACCACACTTGGCGTGGCCAGCGTGGAGCTATGAGGATCATGGACCCTTGATCCCTTTGAAGTTTGAACAGAGTCTTGGGAATCAAAGGAATGGGTGGAAAGGCATATAGGAAGCCCTGACCCCAATGAAAGAGGAAGGCATCCTTGGCCTGAACTCCCTGACACGGAATCCTGGAACAGAACCGGGGAAGTTTGGCATTCCACGGACTTGCAAAGAGGTCTATGTCCGGGGTCCCCCATTTCTGGAAGATTCTGAGTACCTGATCCATGTGTAGGGACCATTCGTGTGGAAGCAGAACTCGACTGAGTCTGTCTGCCCTAGCGTTTTGGATTCCTGGAAGATATACTGCCAGGAGATGGATTTGATGCTTTCTGGCGAAGGCCCATAATCTTAGAGCTTCGTTGCAAAGCGACAGAGAGCCAGTCCCTCCTTGTTTGTTTATGTAAAACATGGCTACTTGATTGTCCGTATGAATAAGGACCGTCATGTTGCTGAGGAGGGTATGAAAAACTGAGAGCTAGAAAGATTGCTCGAAGTTCCAAGTGGTTGATATGAAGGGTGGTCTCCTGTGGAGACCAAGTGCCCTGAGTGGAGAGATCTTGAAGATGAGCTCCCCAACCTGTTTGGGAGGCATCTGTTGTGAGGGTTGCTTGGGTTGCAAAGGGAGATGTCGGCGCAGAGCCTAGAACAGGCGAAGACCATGCTCCAGGCACAGCAAAGACCGTTACTGGAGATGATGTCCAGGTGGCTTGCAGCGCAAGAGAAAATGGACGAGGCTGCAAGGACAGTGCCAGGTTCACGGGGAGATTTCCGTGGGTGGGACCTATCAGGCACTGAGACTTTCTCTTGTGGACGCCTTACTAGAGATGATGATGTAGACGATTATATTGAGGCATTTGAGAGAATAGCTCTCCTGGCCAGGTGGCCAAAGGAACAGTGGCCGCTAAGGTTCGCCACTTCTCTCACAGGCGAAGCTTTGGCGGCCTATAGGGCCATGCCTGCCAGTTTAGTCACAGATTATAAGGAAGTAAAGCGAGCTATCAAGGATCGGATGGGATTAAACCCCACGGTCTATCGCAGGCTTCTACGTTCCTGTAAATTGGAGTTAGGTGAGACACCTCAAGCTCTCTATTATAGAGTGAAGAGCTTAGTTTATAAATGGCTTATGCCGGTGACTAAGGATTTAGAATCCATATTAGACACGGTGATTCTAGAACAGTTTATGGAAGCTGTACCCCGCAATGTGCAAACTTTCCTAGTCTTCCAGGATTGCAAAAACACTCAGGAAGCCATTGCACTGGCTGACCGCTTTCTAGAGGCTAACAGGTTGAGCCCTGAGAAAGAGGGTGTGTTTAAGAGTGCAAATGTGGAGTTACTAGAAAGGAAGGCAAAGCTTGCAAACTTTGGGAAAGAAAGTATGACTTTGGATAAAAGATTTGATGCACAGAGAAAATGTTTTATGTGTGGAGAGTTGGGCCATCTTAAAAGGGACTGTAAAGCTAAGAAAGCTTTTGTAATTACCCACCACAGAGATGCAGGAGAAGGGTTCCTGTTAACAGTGGAAGTGGAAGGGATCCCAACTGAGGCATTATTGGACTCAGGTGCAGACCAATCTATGATATCTCAGAGGCTGTGGAGGAAAATTGAGGCAAAAGATAAACCCTCACCAGAGTCGTCTGGAAATCATATTAAGATTCGCTGTATCCATGGAGCCGCCTCTACCTATCCCATACATCCCGTTGAAATAAAAGGATTGGGTATGAAAAAGCAGATAAAAGTGGCTATAGTACCGAGACTTCCACATGACATAGTCCTAGGCCGCGACTGGCCTCAATTCAGGAAAGGCTTAGCTGAGGAGTTGCAGGGCAAAACAAGTCAACCAGCTACCTTTTCTCAGGAAGAGAACTTAGCCAGGGAGAAAGCCTTACCCAAGGTAGGAAAGGTTGCTGACCCCAGGCTAGGAGAAGGCAAGGCATGTATGATAACTACCCGCACCGGCTTTGAGCCTTCAGAAAAGGGAAATGACCCTCAGGAAGACCCTATACCAGGGACATCCTTTCATGAGGAATTGATTACTCCCCCGAAAGACATCCCCAGGAAAGGAAAGGCCAGATCAATGCCCGCTCCTTTATTTGGAAGTGGAGTGGGATCAGGAAGTAAGAAAGAACCCCGGAGGGAAAAATCTGACCCAAAACCTAAGTTTGTGCTTAGATTCTGTAGGACCACCCCTGAGGCTAAGGTACCGAAACGGGCGACAGAACAGGCTGCCGGGGTTGATCTTTGCAGTGCTGTGGACATCATACCTCGACAGGGGAGGGCCCTAGTGGAAACAGGCCTCCAGGTTGAAATACCACCTGGATGTTATGGCCGAATTGCCCCTCGGTCAGGCCTTGCTCTTAAGAATTTTATAGATGTAGGGGCCGGGGTCATTGATCCAGACTACCGGGGATCCATAAAAGTACTCCTGTTCAATTTTGCGCAGGAGAATTTTAAGGTGAGCGTGGGGGATCGCATCACCCAGTTGATTTGTGAACGGGTGGGGTTCCCGCCCTTAGAAGAAGTGGATGAGTTAACCACTACTGCCCGGGGCTCGGGAGGATTCGGGTCCACTGGCAAGGCCGAGATAAAAGGCTTGACTGCTAGTTGTGTGGAGAGAGAGGAGGACGAGTTAGGCCCTCAGCTTGTTGATTGTAGAGCAGAGCCTGTACATAGGATGGGAGAGGGACTCTCATGGGCTCAATGGGAGGTGATGTCAAAATTGTTAAGTGGGTTCTCTGATGTCCTTACTCCCTTACCAGGGGAGACAAGACTGGTTGCACACGAGATAGTGACCCCACATGGCGAAATAGTTCGCCAACGTCCCTATAGACTCCCCGAGGCGAAGCAAAGTGAGGTTATAGGTCAGGTCCAAGAAATGCTGAAGATGGGCTGATTGAGGAGTCAGAAAGCCCCTGGAACAATCCTATAGTTTTAGTTCCCAAACCTGACGGGTCGTTACGTTTTTGTATAGATTTCCGCAAGGTGAATGAAATCTCCAGGTTTGATACATATCCTATGCCTCGAATAGAGGAACTCTTGGATCGCTTGGGCCAGGCTACCTATCTGACCACATTAGACATGACCAAAGGGTATTGGCAGATTCCCCTCACCAGGGAATCTCGCCCAAAAACCGCGTTTAGTTCCCCAATTGGACTATACCAATTTCGCTGGATGCCCTTTGGTCTTCACGGGGCTGCAGCGACATGTCAATGCCTGGTTGACATGGTCCTTCGCCCACACCAGCGTTACGCGATGGCATATATGGATGACATTGTCATCCATAGCTCGCGGTGGGATGAACATTTAGTTCGGGTCAAGGCCGTTTTGGAGGCGATGAGGCAAGCAGGTCTCACGCTAAACCCGGCTAAGTGTATGTTTGGCGCGACAGAAGTGAAGTATTTGGGTCACTTGGTCGGCCATGGCATAGTAAAACCTCTCCTGGATAAGGTGGAGAGCGTTAAGACGTTCCCGAAGCTGCAGACGAAGAAGCAACTTCGAAGCTTCTTAGGTTTAATTGGCTACTACCGCCGTTTTATCCCGCATTTCGCGACCGAGAGTGCAGCTCTAACTGAAATGCTTAAAAAAAATGCCCCTACACAGTTACAGTGGTCTGGGATCGCGGAACAGGCCTTTAAGGTATTAAAGGAAAAATTGTGTGAGGCACCGGTTTTGCGCGGAGTAGATTTTAACCAACCTATTATCATTCATACCGATGCTTCGGAAACGGGCCTGGGAGCGGTGATGTCGCAGAAGCACGAGGGGACAGAACATCCTGTGATGTTTTTAAGTCGTAAGCTTACCCCTCCGGAGAGAAAATATTCGACGGTTGAGCGCAAGTGCCTAGCAATAAAATGGGCAGTAATGGCGTTACGATTCTATTTAACCGGTCGAAAATTTTTGTTAGTAACAGATCACGCCCTATTGCAGTGGTTAAATAAAATGAAGGACAATAATGCACGTTTGACGCGCTGGTATATGGCCCTCCAAGAATTCGATTTTCGGATAGAGCACAGGGCCGGGAAGCTCCATACCAACGCTGATGCCCTATCTAGGCTTACAGGCTGTGCGCGGGTTGCGTCGCCAGCCTGTAATAGCTTAAGGGGGGGGGGGATATATGGTGAGGCAGGTGCAGCACAGACCTGGGAAAGAGAAAAAAAAGAAGGTTTTTCTCCTAAGAGGGGGATGGGCTCACCTAAGCACAGGTCCCAAAATGAAAGTAATACTGAAACACACACTTGCAAGGCTAGCCTGAAGCCACACCCAGTCTCCAGGGCAACAGCAGGGAGAGAGAGGGTGGGGCCAGAAAGGGAAGCACGCTGGCAAACATTTAAACGTGGTCAGTCAGCAAGTGAAAGGAGAGAGCACAGCAGAGCTGAGAGAACTGGGGAAACCAGGAGAAGCAGACAGAACTGCCAAAGCGAGTGGCAGGGCCAGAGAAGAGCAGGAAGAAGCTTGAGAGAGTTCCAGGACTATAGTTCTAACTCAGAAGCAAGCAGCTCAGACTCTGAGCCAGAAACGGAGCCTTTTAGAAAGCCTGACAAAAGGAAGGTTTCTACAAGGAAGGTAAACCAGACAGTACCTTTAAGTGACTCACTAAAGGGAAGGAAGTCTAGGAGCACTGACATTATTCCAGGGGGAAGAAGGAATGTTCATTGGGGAAAACCTTTTAAGCTTTTAAGGAAAGTGAAACTAGAAATCCCTGAACATATCCCAGTCCCTGAGCCTTGTAGCACTGAGGAAGAAATGGAGGTGGAATTCTATAAAGGGGATTCAGATTCTACAGAAGTCTCAATGGAATGCTCATTGTGCATGAGAAGTGCTTAGAAAGCATTTATTAGATATTATAAAGAAAGCCAAGAAGTAGTTATACTGAGCAGTTGATACTGTGAAGTGCTGGAAAAAGAGAGAAGTCTCATTTTAAAGCTGAAATAGTACTTGTGCTATGAAACTGTTCCAACAGCAGTTTAGTTCCTATGCTGAAAAGTAGAGCCTGTTTTCAAGCTTACCTGAAACAGCTGGGAGAAGCTAACAAGGTTAGCTGGACTTTACTTACAACAGTGATTTTTCAACTGTGTTGGTTTGGATGAAAAAGGAAACTTGTTTTGTTCTAAAGACTGAAGGAAACTGATTTGTTATAGCACTGCTGAAGTACCTTTACAAAGAAGCTTTTTTGTTGGAGAAAATATCCTCACTTTCTGTTAATGGTTTGGAACCTTCTGCCAAGGTCCAATTTGCAAACTTTATGATTAAAATAAAATTTAGAAATAAATTTTCCTGTGTTGGCCTATTTCCACTTGGACTGCTTTAGCTGCCCCACAACTACACAATTAAGGGCCTCAGCTACCAGGCTGAAGCAAGACACAAGTAATATGGCCCGCCGCCCCTACTAGGCAACCGCCTAGTAGGACTGCCGGCCCACAATATGCCACACTGGGTCAGACCAAGGTCCATCAAGCCCAGTATCCTGGGATTTTGATCGGGGCTCACTCCTCCTCTTGCATGGCATCGTTTTCTGATTTATAAGACAAATAGTCTAATGAGAGTTTTCTTTGTCCCTATAAATATTCACAGACTATATAATGATGGTAAAGATTTATACACCCAGCTCTGTTAAATTTCTATTGGAGCTCCTGCCTGTTCATTCTGTATAGTAAAGGTTTAGATTCATAAGAAAAGTAGTTTAATGAAAAGTATTCACGGATTGAAACTTGTTTTTCTCTTTGTCCTTATTAGTGTTAACAAAGATTTGAGGCACATGGATTTATGGTTATAGATGGTAGAAGGTTTGTTTTTTTAAAATGTCACATCATTTAATGTGTTATGGTTATCTTTTGTTAATTTATTTAAATGTTGTTAATTCATTTAAGTTTTCCTACATATTCATTGTTTTACTTTGATTTATGTTGTTTATAATTTAGCACATACTTATTATGTTGTGTGTTTTATTATGTCTTTATTATGATTTGCCTGAATATATGTTCACCCATTTTATTATGATTATTTATTTATAAGTTTATATGTACTTTTATGTATTTATGTTTTTAGTTTACGGCCTGTGTTGGGTCTCTTTGGTTTATTCCCCAGTGTGGGTCATTTTGTGATTCCGTGGTGATTATTATCTATTAAAGACTTCTTTGATTACCACGTCTGGACTTGCTTTGCTTGTTATTTTTAAAAACAGTCAGGCTGATCAAGTCATGTATGTGGAGTCACACTGAGTAGACAGACAGTCAAGAGATTTCTGGAAAAGACTGAATGTCTTTATTGCACATGCAGGAGAGTTCCTATGTAGCTATAGTTCCACATCTTCCTTCAGGAATGCTCCAAGTACGATGGGTTTGAGTCCATAGCCAAGGATGCTGCATTGGGCATGGTTACCCACCGCCTGACATGGCTACAGTCCTTGTACTTAGAACAATGGGTTAAGGACAAGTTGGCTGATGCCCCATACCAGGGGGAGAACCACTTTGGCAAACCCATGGCGGAGAAGGCCGCAGAGTTGGAAATGGAGCAACTCACCATGAACAGGTTTTCAAGAAAGACTGCTGACCCTTCCAGGAGAAAGGCTATGGGGAAGAAGTCCTTTTATCCTACAAAAGAAAAAGATCTATGGTACTTACACCCTGTATTATTCGTACCAGCTGCTCCAACACGGGCAACAGACTAAGGGTCAAAACCAGAGGCAGCAGCACAAGCCGAAAGCCCCAAAGCCTCAACCAGTGCCACAGCCCCAACCAGGCGGAGGTTTTTGACTTCTGGCTTCAGACCATGGCCTGTCTTCCCCTCCCAGCCTCCATTCTGCAAAAGGTGGGGAAGGGTAGCTGATACACTTTGCCAACAGGTGGCCCAGCAGAACAACTGATACCTGGGCATGGCAGGTGGTCCGTGAGGGCTACATGCCGTGCTTTGAGCAGATTCCTCCACCTTTTTTCCAAGGAGGTACCCCCTCGAGCATCACCAATGCAAAATACTCCAGCTGGATGTCCAGACCCTCCTGACAAGAACGGGCAGTGGAACTTGTTCTACCAGCCTAAACAGGACAGGGTTTCTACTCCCGCTACTTCCTGGTTCCCAATAAAAAAGATGGGTTCTGACCCACCCTAGATCTCTGCAATCTCAATCGCTTCCTCATGAAGGAAAGGTTCAAGGTGGTATCCCTGCCTTCAACGGGAAGATTGGCTGTGCTCCTTGGATCCCAAAGACACTTACGCGCACATCCTCATCCACCCTCTACACCATCAGTACCTCTGCTTTATGCTTAGCGGACAGCACTATCAGTACAAGGTTCTGCCCTTCAGCCTTGCTTCTGCCCCAAGGGTTTTCACCAAATGTCTGGTGGTCGTTGCTGCCTTGCTCCGGATCCTGGGAATGTATCTTTCTTTACCTGGACTACTACTATTACTACTGAGCATTTGTATAGTGCTACAAGACATGCACAGCTCTGCACAGTCATGTAAGAGACGGTCCTTGCTCATCAGAGTTCACAATATAGTCAAGACAGACAACACAGTAGTTGTAGACAGGGCTACATATAGGGGGAATGGTAAGGAAACACAAAGGAGATCAGGTAAATGAAGATCTGAAAGTGGCAGGGAAGAGGTGAGTTTTCAGCCTGGCTTTGAAAAGGGCTAGAGAAGGCGCCTGACGTACAGACTCGGGTAGTTTGTTCCAGACATAAGGGACAGCAAGGTGAAAGGAGTGAAGTCATGGAGTGGAGGTGGCCTAGTGGTTGGGGCAAGGTACTTCAGGCCGGAAGGTCGGGGGTTCAAATCTTACTAGAGGACAGCAACCTTGGGCCGGAAGGACTGGGGTTTCTAGTCCCACAGGTGCTCCTTGTGGTCTTGGGCAAGCCACTTAACCCTCCATAGCCCATGTTCCCTGTAAAATAGTTATCTCCAAGTTATAATGCCCTGTTCAATGTAATTTCAGTTTGTTCAATGTAAACCGCACTGATGCAGAATAGCGCGGTATATAAGAGAATGTAAAATAAAATAAATAAATAAGTCTGGCGTTATCAATAGAAGCAATTTGTCGGAAGAGCAGATTTTCTGGGGAGGGGTGTAGCAGGGGTATAAGAGAGGAAAGGTAGTGAGGAGCTGCAGAGTGAATGCATTTATAGGTCAGCAGGAGAAATTTGAACTGTGTACGGAAACTGAAGTGAATTGATAGGAGGAATATTAGCATGACAAGGATGGTGGAAGACTAGCCGTGCAGCAGAGTGTTGAACAGATTGAAGGGGACAGAGATGATTCAGCGGGAGGCCAGCAAGGATTAGGTTGCAATAGTCAAGATGGGAGGTGATTAAAGAGTGGATAAGTGTCTTAGTAGTGTGTTCAGAAAGGAATATGCAGAATATGTTGATGTTATAGAGAAAGAAACGGCAAGTCTTAGCTATCAGATGTGTGTGGAGAAGGAGAGAGAGGAGTCAGACTACTCAGGTTGTGAGCTGAGGAAACAGGGAGGAGTAGAGAGTTATCCACAGAGACTGAGAAAGGAGGAAGGGGAGAGGAAGGTTTAGGGGAAAAAATCAGAAGCTCAGTTTTGGCCATGTTCAATTTCAAGCAGCGGTGAGACATCCAAGCAGCAGTGTCAGAAAGGCAGGCAGAGATCCAGGTCTGGATTTCCAGAGAGATTTTAGGTATAAAGAGGTAGATCTGAGAGTTATCAGCATAAAGATGATGGTACTGAAAGCCATGGGAAGAGATGAGTGCACCAAGAGAGAAAAGGAGTGAACCCAAGATAGATCCTTGGGGTACACCAACTGAGAGCGGGATAGCAGCAGAGGAGGATCCACCAGAACAAATACTGAAAGAGTGATGAGAGAGATTAAGAGGAGAACCAGGATAGTACAGAACCCTTACTCTGGCCTCTTACGATGAACTGCATCTCTCAAACGAGTCAGAACTTGGACATAGTACTCCTTATTGATTGTTTGGCCTTTTGGAGCATGCTCATGATAAACAATACCCTGGTAATCAAAGAAAACTGTGTGCATGACCTTGACATTGCTTCTCACCTGATGGGCTTCTTGGGTCTGGGAGAGTTTGGAGTCCTCCATTGTGAGGATTGAGTCTTAGTTTCCGGGTCATAACCATAAACCCATGATTCATCACCAGTATCTTTTTTGATGAAATCCGAGTCATTTTCAGTGCATTCCAACAACTCCCTGGTTGCAGAAAGTCTATCTTCTTTTTTGGCCAGAAGACAGGAGTTTCAGCACAAATTTTGCAGACACATTTCTTATCCCCAAATCAACAGTAAGAATGGACTGTACTGACCCGAAACTGATGTCCATGTCCTTAGCAAGCTCTCTGATAGTCAATTGATGATTTGAGTGTATTCCAGCATGCACTGCTTCAACTTTGTCTTCATTTCTACTCTTAGATGGCCTTCCAGAATGTTAGTCACCGTCAACATTTTAGCAGCCCTCTTGGAAATGTTTGTACCAGTCATAAACTCGAGCACAACTCAATTCATTCATCGCCATACACTTGCTGTAACTTGTCATAAGTCTCTTTGCACGAATCTCCATGTTTTTGGTAGAATTTAATGCAAATTCACTGTTCAATTTTTTCACTCATCGTAAATCTGATACTGTTTTTACACAATACCAAACATCACGTGATTTTAAAAAGTACAGGTGTGCTGCAGCCACGCTACGCTCTGCACATGCAGAGCACATAACTAGGTCACTGCATGCTTAATATCATGGTGCGACGTATTGTTATATAGCTACACAATAAAGTGAAGTGGAAAAAGTGGCTGTGGCTAGGGCTAGGAATTTTAAGATTCTTAAGTTTCCTCCAGACACATTAATCTCCTCTTCATTGCCTAAATACCCGAGGGAAGTCCTTGGCAGTAGCTGATATATATTATTTATCTAGAGCACCAGTGTTGGAGCAAATGAGGATGAATGTTTGGAATTCTATATGTCAGTGAATAGTTTAGAACTCTCCTTGTTTTCGAAGTCATCCCAAGATGTGATATCTACTTGTGACATTCTGTTAGTTACTTAGCTTTCTGTGTTAAAAACGGTCTGCATTGTAACATAGTAAATGATGGCAGATATAGACCATTTCCTGACATTGCCTTTCATTTTATCCCCTTGCAGCTTCATGTTATACCCACTAGTTTTACAGCTTTCCCTCATTGAAATCGTATTTTTCTAAGAAAAATGTTCTTTTTATGGCCAGAAGACAGACAACCTTTCCCTTAACATACCTGGTCTGATCATTTCTGTGACCGTTCTGGGCCAGGGGCCAGACACTAGGCTTCTTTCTTGAGCATTTGTGGTTCCTGAGATTGACCACTAGGTGTCGCTGTTAAGTGTGTCCTTTTACCCTTCCCCCTCCAACAGGGAGGGAAGAGGGACCATGAATGCTGCTTTCGCAGCATCTCTAAACATTTTTTCAGTGGTGGACCCCACTCAGGGGATCAAGCCTTCTACATAGCACTGCATTACCAGATTGACCCACTTGAATACATTTGATGCCTTCCAGAGTTTGAGCTTGAAATTCGCTCTGTAAGGATTGACTTTAGTGCAAATGACACTTATCAGCATGTAGAAGGAATCTTCATTCATTTTCAACCTTACAGGCCAATGTAGAAAACTAGCACGGCCTTAAGCACAGAACGCCACTTTTAAGCACACTTAATGGGATACCTGGGTTTTGTCATCAATTACCCAGAGTCCCACATGCAACCCTCTCAACGCCTTGAGTTCATTGGGGCTCTCCTCGACACCACACTGGTTTTGAGTTTTGCTTCCGGCGGACAGGGCCCAAGGCTTAGTCACCTTGGCGAGGGCTGTCCAGCATTGTCCTGTTGTCATGGCTCTTTAGATGTTGCGCTTCTTGGCCCACATGACCTCTACGGTCCATGTTACCTCCCACAGCCCAACTTCAGATGCATCAGATGCCGTGGACTCTGTGCAAAGTGGCATTAGGCGACAGGACGTCTTTCGGATAGGGTCACAGTAATTCTGTCCCTCTAGGAGTCCCTGTTCTGCTGGCAGCACTCAACTCACCTGCTTGTGGAGCTTCCCTTCCAGGCCCTGCTGCACCAGCAAATCCTTACGACCGATGCCTTCAAACTTGACTGGGGGCACATCTGAATGGCCTGTCCACACAGGGCTTCTGGACTGCAGGGGAAAGCTGCCATCCGATGAACTTCCTGGAGCTCCGGGCCATTACCAATGCCCTCTGAGTGTTTCAGCAACAGCTCTCCAACCAAGTCAGACAGACAGACAACCAGGTGGCCATGTTCTTCCTCAACAAACACGGCGGCACGGATTCATACCTTCTCTGCTGGGAGGCAGTCCACCTCTGGAAGTTTGCAGTCTCACATGGTATGCTCCTCAGAGCGGTATACCTACTAGGAGAGCTCAACATCCTGGTGGATCACCTCAGCGGAATACTTCAGCCACATGAGTGAACAGGCAGGTTGCCAACCGCATATTCCAGATGTGGGGCATACCATCCATAGACTTCTTTGCCAAACCCTGCAACACCCAGCTTCAGAATGTCATACAAAAATTGCTTGGCTCCTGATGCTTTTCCCCTGGACTGGAACAAGGGTCTTTTCAATGCCTACCCACTGACTCCTCTGGTGACCAAGACCCTTTTCAAGTGACAAGTGGACATTGCTACCATGATCCTCATTGCGCAGTACTGGCCTAGGCAACTCTGGTTTCCACTCCTGCTCAGATTGTCTCAATGGCAACTACTTGGACTGGGCTGTGTCCTGGACCCAGTTTTGCAGGACAATGGGACTATGCTTCATCCCAACCTGTCGTTCCTAGCGGTAACGGCTTGGATGTGGAGCTGGTAGTGCTTACAGAGCTCCTCTTACCGCAGGATGTGGAGAACATCCTCCTCGTCTCGTGCAAGGACTCAACAAGATGTACTTATGCTTTCAAGTAGTGCAGATTCTCCATTTGGTGTGAGAAAAGTGGACCCCTTCTCCTGCTCTGTGGAGTCAGTTTTGTCTTATCTCCTATACCTGTCAGACTCTGGTATAAAGTCCAACTTGGTCAGAGTGCACCTCAGTGCTGTAGCCGCTTATTGGTCCATAGCTGATCAACCGATCTCTGTTCACCCTTTAGTGGGTCACTTTATGTGGGGCTTCCTACTATCTGGCCCGTCCCCCATTAAACACTCCCGGTGGCGTGGGACCTTAATATAGTGCTCGGACAGCTCCTCGCACCCCCCTTTGAGCCGCTTAGCTCCTGCCTACTCAAATTCTTCTGGAAGGGCATTTTTCTGGTGACATTTACTTCTGTGCGCAGTCAGCGAATTACAAGCGCTGGTGGTGCACCCGCCGTACAGAGTTTCATAAGAACAGGATAGTTTTTCGAACTTGTCCAAAATTCCTACCTAAGATAGTTTCTGCTTTTCATCTCAATCAATTGGTAGTGTTACCCACCTTCTTCCCAAGATCTCATGCCAACAGAGCTGAGGACTCATTGCACACCTTGGACTGTAAGACAGCACTGGCTTTCTACCAGGGGAGGATGAATGTCCATTTCCGCTCCTCCCAGCTGTTTGTCTCCTTTGACCCCAATAACCAATTGACCCCTTTGTTCCCTGTAAAATAGTTATCTCCAAGTTATAATGCCCTGTTCAATGTAATTTCAGTTTGTTCAATGTAAACCGCATTGATGCAGAATAGCGCGGTATATAAGAGAATGTAAATAAATAAATAAATAAATAAGCTGGGAGTGGTGGTGTCAAAACGCACTCTGTCCATTTGGGTGGTGGATTGCATCTCCTTTGCTTACTCTCAGGCTGGGCTGATGTTGGAACGCCAGGTCATGGCTCACAATGTCCGAGCTATGGCTGCTTCAGTGGCCAACTTTAGACTCTATCTCCAAAGCGGAGATCTGTAGGCTGCTATGTGTTCGTCAGTCCACCCCTTCCACAGCCCATTACTGTCTGGATGGAGATTCCTGGCATGACAGCAACTTCGGCCAAACCGTACTTCGGTATTTCTTTGGGAATTGAAGCAACTCTTTTCCACTGGCCCTTCTGTCCATCCAGGCTACCATAGAGTTGATCTGATGTTGATGTACCTGCTGGATGCTGACTGTTTGAACAGCTCATGCTGTTCTCAGTTTGTTTTTTCTGGTTGCCCCATTGGGCCTTTTACAAGTTTTATTTTCAGTATCCTGTAGCTAGGGAGTCCCATATGTGAGAACTGACTTTCTGCTTGGTCCCGGAGAAAGCATAGTTACTCACCTGTAGCAGGTGTTCTCCTGGACCAGCAGGAATCAGTCCTCACTACCCTCCCTTCTCCCTGTGGAGCTGTTTTCTTTTTTTGACTTAATTAAGCAAGGTCATCATACCGAGAGTAAAGGTGGCTCCTTTGGGCTGGAAAACCGGCATGCTTGCATGAAGCACCTTCCAAAAGCTTCCTATGGAAGCTGGGAAGTGTTCCCGTGGGAGCTGCTTCAGTGATGTCACCCATATGTGAGAACTGATTCCTGCTGATCCCAGAGAACACTTGCTAAAGGTGAGTAACTACGCTTTATGCCTGGGAGGCAAGTAGGAATAAATGCAGAGGGCTTGAACTTGATTCATGAGGGGCAAGAAAGGCTGTTGTCTATAGATGCTGAAAAGGCTTTTGACCAAGTAGATTGGGCTTTTATGTTTAGAATATTGGAAAAGATATTTAAATTAAAATTATTACTCATTTGGCCACATGGTTGCCAGATGGATAAGAACCACGTATAAGGACCTCAGGCTAGGCCTTGACAAATTTTCTTAAAATCTAGGAGCCAACTTGAAAATTCAGGAGCTGGCTGCTCAGATCTGTGTTGCAGTGCATGTCCCAGTTCCCCACAAAGATGTATTTCTGTTACATTCGTAGATTTTAGGGTTTGATTTACAAAGACTGTGTTCCTATTTTTTATGGGAAAAAGCTTAATAAATCAGACTCTTAATAGGCCACTGCACAGTGCCAACAGAAGGCAGTGGCCCCATTCCTCCTCCTCCCTCTCCAATGACCCCTTATGGCTACACGTGTGTGTGGTGCGGAGGTGAAATGCCTGCGTGTGTGTGTGGTGCTGGGGTTGGGGTGTCTGCATGAGTATGGTGGGACAGGTGTATGCCTTTTTCACATAAACATTGTGCCCTTTTCTTCCTATGCACCCTCCAAACCCTTACTCCTCCCTCTCCCCCACTCCAATCCCTTTCCTGCTGTCTCTCCCATACCCCCTAACTCTGTATCTCCAGGAACAAGCAGGAATGAGTCTTCACATATGGGTACGTCGGTACCGACGGAGCCTGCGCGGGAACGCTCCCCAGCTTCCCAAAAAGGAAAGCTTTTGGGAGCATCCCACCGCCTGTGTGCTGTCTTCCCACCTTTCCTAACAGCCTCTCTCCAATTCTTCTTTTCCGCGGAGCCAGCAGGTCGTGTTCCTGTCACCGCTGAAGAAGTTCTTTATTTTATTTTATTTCTTTGGTCGCGCGTCTGCCTTCTTCGACGTCGGACCGGTAGCGCCGGTCTTTTCTTTCTTTTTCTTCAAAAAAAAAAAAAAAAAAAGAATACTTCCGTTCCACTTCAGTGTATTTTTTCTTCATTGGGCCTTAGGCCTAACAGAAAATTCCTCATGGAAAAGCCCGCCTCCGGGTTTAAAAAATGCACTAAGTGCAGCGGTACCATCTCTGTTACCGACACCCATGACTGGTGTCTTAAATGTTTGGGTCCTGACCATTCCATCACGGATTGTCCGTCCTGCTCCATGATGTCTAAAAGAGGTTTACAGAACCGAGCAGCCAAACTCAGTACACTGTTTCCCTCTGATGCAGCTTCGGTGGCATTGACGTCTTCCAGGGCTGCTTCTTCCTCCTATGGATCTCGGGTAACCAAACATAAGTCCAGCCGGTCCTCGAAGGGTAGATCTCCCTCTAAGCATCGAGATGCCTCCGGGCTTGCCCTCGAGGATCCTGCACCGGCAAAAGTACCCCGGCGGGAAGCTCTGGCTTCCAAAGCTCCTCCTATGGGGTCACAGGTTGACATCGATGGCACGGCCTCGACTGATCACCTGTTGCAATGTTTTGCAATCCGCCGGTACCGACCTCCAGACATTCATGGCGTCGATGGATCAGAATGTTCTGACCATGCAGCGTGCCATAACGGCATTCATACAAGCTGCGACGCCGCTGGTACCGCAACAAGCTCCGTTGTCGGTACCGGCTCCGATATCGGTGCCGGTGCCGGTACCAGTTGCATCGACATCGACATCGGCTTCGGTGTCGACTGCAGCGGTACCCTGTCCGATGATGCCTATCGGTACCGAGCCGGTACCGATGACTCCCGATGTCGATACCACTCGGTATGCGTATCGGGCTTTACAAGAGCATCCAGACAGGCGATACTTCGATTCCTCCGAAGACTCTGATGCATCGGAGGCCTCTGTCGAAGCATCGGTACTTCTTCCTCAGGAGCCTTCTTCTCCAAAAAGAAGAATGTCCCCTCCAGAAGACTTGTCTTTTCAAGACTTCATAAGGGAAGTGGCCAAGGGACTTTCTATCTCAGTAGCCCCTGAGACAGAGCCTAGAGCCAAAAAATTGGATATTTTGCAATATCCCAAGGCTCCTAAAGAAGCAGCCACTTTGCCAGTTCATGAGATCCTTTATGACCACATGATAGGCATATGGGAGACTCCTCTCACATCTCTTCTCATTCTCGTAGGTTGGATACCATGTATCGTGTCCCTCCTTGTCCTAGATTTCATAAAACCCAGCTTCCTCACCATTCTATTGTGGTGGAGTCTGCTATGAAAAAGTTAGAGTGCAAAGAGGCACTCATCTGCTCCTCCAGGAAGAGAATGTAGAACCTTGATGCATTTGGCAGGAAAAGTTTTCAAGCCAGTATGCTTGTTGCCAGAATCAACTCCTATAGTCTCTATATGGGGACGTTTCTGAAGGAAGTTACAGATCATCTGCAAACTTTCCTCCCTTTTCTTCCAGAAGATAAAAGGGAAGACTTTCTTACCTGGTTTAAGCATGCTCAGGATGTTTCCAAATTTTTGAACCGTGCAGCCTTTGACTCTTTTGAGGGAGCCAGCAGAGCCTCGGCCATTGCCATAGGTGCACGCAGAATTGCTTGGTTACAAGCTTCTGATTTGGAACCCTGGGTCCAAGATGGATTAGGAAATCTTCCTTGTACAGGTGAGAACCTGTTTGGCAAAGATTAGCAAGCAAAGGCCACTCAGATAGATGCAGAAAATTCTGCTTTGGATAGCTTTCAAAGTCTACCTCTAATCCTGTCCAGAAGAAGTTGTTCAAAAAGACATATTTTCCCAAGAAGGGAAGATATTATCCTGCTTATGGTCAGCAGCACTGTTCCCTCTAAGCTGTGCGCGTGTGCGCGCGCACACACCTCGCCGAGCGAGCGCACGCAACTTTTAAAGGAGCGCACAAAAATTACCTTTTTCATGAGTTTTCAAATCTTGGGTTTACGGCCGCGGCTGCACCACTGCCATTCTGTAATTTTCGTAATTTCCGAAGCTGTCTGCACCGAGTCCCCTGCCTCTCACTCCTCTCACGTGACCGACGATTGACGAATCATGGCAGGCTAGAGGGAAATAAAAGGGAGGGGCAGCCAGCAAGCCAGCCTCTTTCTGCTCTTGTGCCTGCCTGCCTGCCAGCCACGCACCTCCTTGGATCCTTCCCTCAGCCAGCCTTCAGTGCCACCTGCTGCCTTGGATGATATTAACACACGCACCAGCGAAGAAGAGGAGTAATGCAAGTAAGTGGGCATTTGTGGTGAGGGGGATGGGGCTGTTGGGCGTCTGTGGCCTCTTCTCCGTGCCCCCCGCTTAACTCCGGCAGTGGTGTTCGTTGTGCCGCACGCCGTCCTCACCTGGTGCTGTCGGGGTTCGCACTTAAAACAATATCGGCAAACACACTGAATTATACTGACTTATACTTAAGTGCATTTTAGCATCGTTAGCTTTTGCCTAATTAGGGTCCTTTTAATGTTCTTGATGCTACAATAATATAATAAATGTTCCTCAAGGTTTTACGGACATTGAGCCAGAAGCTCGGAGTGGACAACGTGATACAAGGCGATCTTCGGGCTTTGTAAAGGCAAGATATGTGAAGGGTTTCCACGTAGTTATTTGTACTTTTATGAGCCGGCTTTGGCGTCCTTTTGAATCTTGATATGATTCTTTAGCGTTTTTTATGGTGCCTAAATGTTTTTTCATAGGTGGTTTCGATTTTAGAATTAACTGTATAATTAATGTGGGTAATTCTCTTTCCTTTGTTCATTCGTTGAATTTATGTAAGCCTTTTGCATTGATCTTCAGGGGTACATTTTACTTTGAACATCCTTTTAAACTTTGAAGGTCTTTCAGCCGGTAGATCATGGTTTTTTAGTTTAGCATTTAACACGGGAAGTATAAGTGTATGAATGGAAGTTTTATTTATTTTTTACACCCTAACCGCCCACCCCCCCCCTTGGTTATCATATTTGAAATAATTATATGACATTATGATATATTTTTTGAATTTACAGTAATTCCCTAGAAATTTTTCCGAAGGTTTTACCACTTATTTAATCAATTATTTTGTATTTAATTACTCCCCCTTTTTATTAATTATGGGTTTTTAATCGGGTTCGTGTTTCGTAACCTTTCATATTTTAAAATTTACATAAATTATTATTATTATTTCTTAAATATTTTATTTGATTGGGAAATTTGATTTTGCACATGTTTCATGTTTTTATTTTTATTTTTTAGAAGCTTTTTAGATAAATAGTGACTTCCATTGACTCTGTTGAGCCTGGTGAAGTCCATGTACATCACACCCTCAGGTAATGTCCCTCTTATATTATAATTTTTATCTTTGGTTTGGTTCTATTCCTCTGGTCTCCTCATCCCTTCCATTCTCTTGGTTCTATATGGCTGTTTACAGGTATCCTGTATATGTCTGTTCAAGCACATCATAATTATAAATGTTCTAATTTTTTTAGAAAATTTTTTTTTGATCTCTAGTATATATGTTTTTGATGTCTAGTATTGTCATTCGTATTCCAATTTGCATCTTTATATTTTTAATTTTTTAATTTTTTAATTATTTATGTATTTGTATATTTATATAATTTATATGCTTATGTATATAAGTTCAAATATATAATTTGATTTATAGAGCGGTTGTTTATTCAATGTATTGAGTTTCATTCTAATTATATATGTATTATTTTTATCATTTTAATTGAGATATTTATCATGGGTCCCTCTTTTTGGGTTTTATTAATGTATTTTTAGTCTTCTTTGAGACCCCAGCTTTTTGTGATGTCAAAACCAATAGCAATGAGAGGTGCAAAACGTAAGAGAACGGCCAGAGCTTTTAAGCCTGAATGGCTTGAAGAAATTATTGAAACAGAGACACCGAATACTCGGGATAAAACGTGCGTTCAACTGCGTGAAATATTCACTTACGAAGAGGATGGCGGAGTAGTCTGTTTATACTGCCGAGATGCAAAAACCATCGGAGAGTTTTCGAATGGCAAAATTTGGGATGATGTGTGGAAACTGGACTTTTTGAAACGACATCTGTCTACTAAGACTCATACTGAAAGTGTTAAGAAACTTAGAGCTAAAAATCCAAATTTAAGAGGAGGATTATTTAACTTGTTGCTTGAGAGCACCGCTGAAAAAGAGAAAAGGCAAATTAGTAATGAACGGAAGCGTTCTACACCAGAAGAAATTAAAATTCTAATTGATAGTGTTTTGCTGGCTGTTCGGATGAATATTTCCATGCTCTCTGTTCAAGATATTAATGAACACATGTCCAAGTACATAACCATACCTGAAAGCTGGAGAAGCAAAAACTATTCGTTTGAATTTCTTGAAATTATAAACATGAATGTCCAAGATAAGCTCATGGTAGATGTTGCATCAGCAGCGTATCATACATTAACTATTGATGAAAGTACAGACATTTCTGTCAACAAATACTTAATACTGTACTTCAAATATCGGCCAGTAAATTCATGTCTGTATAAAACTTCATTTGGTGGGATGCTACAGTTGGAAGCATGCGATGCTGCATCAATAGTCAGTGCACTCCGGGAATTCTATGGGAAATACAAGCTTGACCTTAACAAAATGGTCATGTTTACTTCGGATGGTGCCTCTGTCATGTCAGGCAGAATAAATGGTGTTGCTGCGCAGCTCAAACAAAATATTTCGCATTTAGTGCAGCAGCATTGTGTTGCCCATCGTGAAGATTTGGGGATCTCTGAATCATGGAAGGAAGTAAAGTTGATGAAAGAAGTTGAAACTTTCATGAGAACTGTTTACACAACCTTTTGTCGATCTTCTACTAAAAGGTCACAATTTAAAGAATTAGCAGATGCTTCTGAATGCGAGTCAATTGCTTTTAGACCTCTGAACAAAGTGCGGTGGTTATCTAGACATTTTGCTCTTCAAGCAATTATTCGAAATTATGATCCATTATTAAAATACTTTGAAGAAGAGAAGGATGATGATCCCATTGCAAAGTACTGTTATAAAAAGCTAAACAGCCATCAATTCCATATAACACTGCAAATTTTGAATGATGTTTTATCTGAACTAGCTTCATTAACAATGGTATTTCAGAAACGTGGGCTAACACCACTGGAAGCATATCATCTTGCACAGGGTAAGCTGAACAAAATCCGAATGCAATACTTGGGTGACACAGTAAAATGGACTGATAATGTTAAAAATCTTCTCGACAAGATACCTGGAGACGTTTCAGTGGATACTGGTTCCACACTTACTTTCATTAATATGCTGTGTCTGCATTTAGGGGAAAGATTTCCTGAAAATGAAATTGAGGAATGGTCTGCTTTTGACTTGACAGCAATAGCACAGTGTGATTATGAATTTGGAATTGAAAACGTCCGATCACTCTGTTTAAAGTACAAACAATTTCTTATGGAGGAACATATTGTTGTTCAGCAGTACAATGACTTCAAGTTTTTAGTCGCAGAAAAAATCAAAAGCAAACTGATAAACAGTTTTCCGGATATGGTGACTTTGGCATTTCAGAATGCTCAGTTTGCAGATTTAGCGAAACTGATCGATATTGGTGGAACATTTTTGGCTTCTAGTGCAGATTGTGAGCGTGGTTTCAGCTTGATGAACAGTTTAAAAACCAAAATAAGGAATCGCTTACATTTAGAACATTTGGAAATGCTGATGCGTGTTAAGAGTCATCTTCAAGATGGCGGATCAGTAGACCTTGATAAAATTTATTCAGACTGGGTACATTTGAAAGATCGAAGAGAGAAATTTTGAGAACATAGTAAGTGACGGCAGATAAAGGCCAGCATAGTCCATCTAGTCTGCCCAGCAAGATGGCAAGAGTAGGTGCACCTGTTGCTCTGTGCAGGCCACCTCTCCCCATGTCTTTGTTTAGGGGTGAACCCACCACTCCATGTAGGACACCGAACTCTTCTTCCATACATATATTATTTACATGGAATAACAATGGCTTTCAATAAAAATTAACTGAAATACCACATTTGTGATTGTAATTACTAGAAATTTTCCGCTTCATTTAGTAATCGTCTATTTTCATTTAATTTGATTAACATCAATGTGGTGTACATACTGTATTCTAATGTGTAGTCAAATTTTAAAGTATATAATTCCAAGTGTCGTTATGTAGCGCACAAAAAATTTAACCTTCCTTCAAATGCCGCACGGCTGATATTTTATGCGCACACAGCCTACAGAAAATTAGAGGGAACATTGGTCAGCAGACATCTTCTGCAGGTCGTTTTGCTGCAAAGCGTCAACACCCTAAACAGGCCAAGTCTAAGGCTGCAAGGCCTACTGTAGCCCAACAGCCTCAGCCTCCTCAGGGCCTTTGACTTGCAACCTAGAGAACTTAGCCTTTCTGGCTCTAAAAGAACCAGAGCCTCTCACCATTCCAGGAAGGTTAGCTCACTTTGCTCCCAGATGGGAGCAAATCACAGCAGAGCAGTGGACCCTTTCCATCATAAGGGAGGGGTACAAACGTCATTTCTTAAACTTTCCTCCCCACACCATGGTGAGACAGTTCAATTCTCCAACATCTCTCCTCGACCTTCTGGGTCAAGAGATTTCCACCCTTCTTGTCCAAGGGGCAATAGAAGAAGTACCTCTTCTTCAACAGGGCTCAGGGTTCTACTCCCCCTACTTTCTAATTCCAAAGAAAACTGGGGGTTACAGACCCATATTAGATCTCAGAGAATTGAACAAATTCCTATGCAAGGAGAAATTCAAGATGATTTCTCTGGGTACTCTCCTTCCATTCCATCAGAGTCAGGATTGGCTTTGTTCTCTAGATCTCAAGGATGCGTATACCCATATACTCATCCATCCAGCACACAGAAGGTTCCTTCGTTTCCTTTATCAGGGAAAGCACTATCAATACAGGGTGCTTCCCTTTGGTCTGGCCTCTGCTCCAAGAGTGTTCACAAAATGCATGGCAGTAATAGCTGCATTTCTACGCACTCTGGGGATATTCGTATTCCCATATCTGGATGACTGGCTCATCCGAGCTCCATCCCAGTCAGAGGCCCAGACTTCCCTAGCCTGCACAATGCGTGTCTTGCAGTATCTGGGACTGGTTATAAACATTCCAAAGTCCCAACTCACCCCGACTCAGTCTCTAGAGTTCGTAGGGGCCTTGCTGGATACCAAAATTGCAAGGGCCTATCTTCCACAGGCCCGTTGCCTACGCTTAGTACAGTTAGCCTCTCAGATCCAGTTAAAAACCCACCTAACTGCTCGAGAGATGTTACAACTGCTAGGCCACATGGCATCCACGGTGCATGTGGTCCCTTATGCTCGCCTTCACATGAGGGCAGCTCAATGGACTTTGTCCACCCAGTGGACTCAAGCATCAGGGGCTCTGTCAGACAAAATAGCAACCTCCAGGCGCCTCTTTTGGTCTCTCCAGTGGTGGAAGTCCACTCAAAATCTGTTGCTGGGGTCCCCCTTCCAACAATTGTTACCCCAAGCAATCCTTACAACAGATGCCTCTCCAAAGGGTTGGGGAGCTCATCTTCAAGACCTCTTCACCCAAGGCATTTGGTCGCCACAGGAGACCTCCCTACATATCAACTTCTTAGAGCTCGGAGCAATCTTCTTGGCTCTCAGAGTCTTCCATACCCTGCTCAGCTACAAGACAGTCCTCATTCACACGGACAACCAAGTAGCCATGTTCTATGTGAACAAGCAGGGAGGAACTGGCTCTCTGTCGCTTTGCAACGAAGCTCTGAGATTGTGGGCCTTCGCCAGAGAGCATCAAATTCATCTTCTGGCAGTATACTTTCCAGGAGTTCAAAACTCTTGGGCAGACAGACTCAGTCGAGTTCTGCTTCCACACGAATGGTCCCTTCATATGGACCAGATAGTCAGAATCTTTCGAATTTGGGGAACCCCGGACATAGACCTCTTTGCAAGTCTGTGGAATGCCAAACTTCCCCGATTCTGTTCCAGAATTCCGTGTCAGGGAGTTCAGGCCAGGGATGCCTTCCTCCTTCATTGGGGTCAACACTTCCTGTACGCCTTTCCACCCATTCCCCTAATTCCCAAGACCCTGTTCAAGCTTCAGAGAGATCAAGGGACTATGATTCTCATAGCTCCATGTTGGCCACGCCAAGTGTGGTACACTCTACTTCTGCATCTCTCTCAAGCTCCCTCCCTGGACTTGGGGTCTGCTCCAGATCTCCTGTCTCAGGAGGGGGGAACGTTGTGGCACCCAAACCCCCAATCTCTCCATCTCAGGGCTTGGTTGCTGAAGGCTTAGACCTTCAAGATTCGCATCTTTCTCAGCAAGTAAGGGATATCCTTCATGCTTCCAGAAAGCCTTCTACTAGATGTTCCTATGCTTTTAAATGGAAAAGGTTTACCATTTGTTGTGCTGAGAAGGGTATTAACCCTCTAGCAATACCTTTGAATTCTTTACTGGAGTATCTCCTGCATCTTTCCCATGCAGGCCTCAAGATGAATTCAGTAAGGGTCCATTTGAGTGCTATTGCAGCATCCCTCAAGCCTCTCAATGGACAACCTGTCTCCTCTCATCCGCTTATTGCAAGATTCATGAGAGGCCTTCTTTTAACTAAACCTCCCATTAGACCACCTCCAGTGGCATGGGACTTGAATCTGGTTCTTGGTCAGCTCATGAAGCCACCCTTTGAACCCTTAGCCACTACCTCCTTGAAATTTCTTTCCTGGAAGGTTATCTTTCTTATTGCAGTCACCTCAGCTCGCCGCATTAGTGAACTGCAGGCCTTAGTGGCTAATCCACATTATACAAGGTTCCATCATGATAAGGTAGTCCTTAGGACCAATCCACACTTTATACCTAAAGTGGTGTCACCTTTTCATCTTAATCAAGAGGTGTATTTACCTGTCTTTTTTCCAGGTCCTCATGCATCAAGTGCAGAGAGGAATCTTCATACCCTGGATTGTAAGAGAGCTCTTGCTTTTTACTTACAAAGGACACAGCAACATAGAAAGTCTTCTCAACTCTTCGTTGCTTTTGATACCTCTCATTTAGGACTTCCAGTCTCTAAGAGGACACTGTCCAATTGGATTGCTCAGTGTATTTCTTTCGCCTACCAGAGTAAGAACCTTTCTCTGGAGGGCCATGTCACAGCTCATAATGTGAGGGCCATGGCCACCTCTATGGCTCATCTAAATTCTGTGTCTATCGACCAGATCTGTCGAGCAGCCACCTGGGCCTCGGTTCATACCTTCACAGCCCATTACTGTTTGGACAAGGACTCCCACCGGGATGCCTTGTTTGGTCAGGCTGTTCTCAAACACCTATTCCATACTTAATCATCTCCTACCCTCCATCCCTGGTTGGATGCCTGAGATCCATGGGAGGAGGTAGAGCCCTTCTCAGGGTCTCACAACCTTGGGGATCTCCCTGGCATCTCTAGGTGGGGAGTCCCCATATGTGAAGACTCATTCCTGCTTGTTCCTGGAGATAGCACAGTTACTTACCTGTAACAGGTGATCTCTGGGAACAGCAGGAATAAGTCTTCACAACCCACCCACCTCCCCTAGGATTTGTATCTCTCTATCTTTTCTTTCCTCTCTCTCTTTGTCTCAGCTTTAAAACTCGAACTGGAGAGAGGCGGTTAGGAAAGGCGGGAAGGCAGCGCGCAGGCGCTGTGGGATGCTCCCAAAAGCTTTCCTTTTTGGTAAGCTGGGGAGCGTTCCCGCGCACGCTCCGTCAGTACCGACGTACCCATATGTGAAGACTTATTCCTGCTGTTCCCAGAGATCACCTGTTACAGGTAAGTAACTGTGCTTTCCCTTTGCAGACTCTTCCTTTCTCCCTCCTCCTTTATACTCGCCCGCTGCCCTCCATTCCCCCCACCATTCTTAATACTGCCTCTTTAAATTTTTTCAGGGGTCTGGGTAAAAACCGGATCCCCCACATCCTCGTGATCTATGGAATCCACCTTAACCCATTTTGGACAGCTCGCATATTCGTTCTCTGTCCTGGATGATTTATTAGATTTGTTACACTCAAACAACTATGAAATACTGGCAATAATAAAAAATATTAAAACTTTGCAGAAAATAGAAGTTTCACATAGTGTATGTTTTTCATACACTGGTCCAATATAGTATATTGTCCGTCTTCAGAAAAGATAGGATTCAGTTCCAATATTCATTAAACATAAACATACTGTATGGTACTATTGAAACTGCAGTTTTCATTTAAAACACTTTATTATGATATAATATAGTTTGTCAACAGTCCATTCTGACGGCAGAATATGATACATGTGAAAACACTTCTGATGCAGTGCGTCGATATTGCACCATAGAAGCACCTAGAACAGAATGCTTGACAGCAATTAGTTTCGACAACATATTAGCCCATCGTATGAAAAACATACAAGGCCGATATACGCACCAATAACTCTGACACTAAGGGGCTTGTTTACAAAGCCGCGGTAGCGATTCGCGATCGTTATCGGAGCCGCGGCCCCATGGGGCCACGGCTCCGATAACGATCGCGAACCGCTACCGCGGCTTTGTAAACAAGCCCCTAAGTAACTTAGTTATCTAAATCTATTTTCTAAAGTCTACAAATACTTTTATTTGCTAAATAGTAGCTATTACAGCATTATAAGCTACTTGCTATTTTTTGTGATCTTTTTATGTTGAGCCGCCAGTAATCAGCAAAATCAGCAAACTTCGAATACCTAGTAAACTAACTAGATCTCAAATTAAAAATATGTATATAACGCTTTTTGACAGGATGATAATAGCTAAACAAAGTACCATTGAATTTATAACCATTAACCATTTACAACCTGTTCCTCATGCACTTCACATATCTCGATGTCTACTTCCCTCACCCCCCCAACCCCACAGTCTCAAACCCATGCTATCTGACAACATAGATATGCTAGAATCTTAACTCGATTGTAAGTCTGCTAGATGTCACCTACAGCGAATTGAGCACTGACAGCTAATTTGTTTAAATGTATATAGTTTCCCTCAGTTTACCTCCATGTTAAAGCCCTGTTTTATGTAAACGTAGGCCAGACTTGACTGACCAAGTGTGATACTGTTTTAATGTAAACCGCACTGATGACAAATAGCGCGGTATATAAGAACTGCTAAATAAATAAATAATTAGTAAACAGTTGAGTAGTAAGTATGGAAACCTTACGTATGTAAAACATACGCTGGTCCAAAATGGGTTAAATCCAATCTCCGGAGGATCTGATGTTTAATTTACTTGACAGTGGGGATTTAAACATTGTTAGAAGTACGTACTACTGTTTTGTGTAGATAGCTAAATCCAGATAAATGGGGGTGAGGGGGGGAGATGTAGTAATTTTTTATTTTGGACAAAATCATTAGGGCTTCAGGCTATAATAGGTAAATACATATCTCCAGGAACAAGCAGGAATGTAGTCATCACATATGGGTATCATC
This sequence comes from Ichthyophis bannanicus, assembly GCA_033557465.1. Classification (NCBI taxonomy): domain Eukaryota; kingdom Metazoa; phylum Chordata; class Amphibia; order Gymnophiona; family Ichthyophiidae; genus Ichthyophis; species Ichthyophis bannanicus. Next base: position 1,776,577,468 of record CM066032.1, read on the forward strand.
GGTACCGATGGAGCCTGCGCAGGAACGCTCCCCAGCGTCCAATTAGAAAGCTTTTGGGAGCATTCCACAGCGCCTGCATGCTGCCTTCCCGCCTTTCCCAACTGCCTCTCTCCAGTTCTTCATTTTCCGCGGAGCCAGCAAGTCGTGTTCCTGTCACCGCAGAAAATTTTCCTTCTTTTTTGTGGTCGCGTCTGCCTTCCCTGACGCTTTACCGGTACCGCCGGTTTTTCTTTCTTTCTTTCTTTTCTTTAAAAAAAAAAATTTCTTAGTATTTTTTTCCCATTTTTTCCAGGTGCACGCGCCATTTTGGGCCTTAGGCCCAAGATTTTTTCCACAATGGAAAAACCCTCTTCGGGTTTTAAAAAGTGCACCAAGTGTGGCGGTACCATCTTCGTCACCGACACCCATGAGTGGTGTCTGAAATGTTTAGATCCTGACCATTTCATCTCGGAATGTATGGCCTGCGCCATGATGTCCAAGAGAGGTTGACAGAACCGAGCTGCCAAGCTCAGTACCCTGTTTCCCTCTGATGCAGCTTTGGTGGCATCGACGTCTTCCAGGGCTTCGTCTTCCTCCCGTGGATCTCAGGTAACTAAACATAAGTCTAGCCAGTCCTCAAAGGGTAGATCTCCTTCTAAGCATCGAGATGCCTCTGGCGTTGCCCTTGAGGATTCTGCACCGGCAAAATTGCCCTGGCAGGAGGCTTCGGCTTCCAAAGCATTATCGGGGCTCCAGGACGTTCTCGAGGCCTTGACCTTGGCAGAACTACTGGTGCCATGCTCTGGGGTACCGGCGGTCTTCTCCGGTACCGACATCCAGGCATCGGCAGCGTCAATAGACCAGAGAGTCCTGGCTATTGAGCGCAGTCTGGCGGCTCTCCTTGCGGCATTGACGCCCTCGGAACCGCGTCAGACATTTCAACCGGCACCGACTCTGGCACAGGTATCGGTACCGGTACCGATTAGCATCGACATCGGTGTCCGCATTGCCGGCACCCAGTCATCCGATGCCTTCCGGTACCGATACTCCAGTACCGATTACTCCCGGTACCGACTTTGGTCGGTACGGGTATTGGGCTCTTAAAGAGCATCTGGACAGGCGGTACTTTGAGTCCTCAGAAGAATCTGAGGATTCTGATAGTTCTGTCGATGGAAGAATGCTTCTCCCAGAGGAGCCCTCCTTCCCTAAGCACAGGATGTCTCCTGTTTCAGGATTTTATCAGGGAGGTGGCTCGGGGTCTATCCATTACTGTGGCCCCTGAAACAGAGCCTAGGGCAAAGGATTTGGAAATTTTACAATATCCCAAAGCTCCTAAGGAGGCAGCTACCCTGCCATCCATGAGATCTTGCATGATCTCATGTTAAGAATGTGGGAGACACCTCTTACCACCTCGCCTCATTCTCGTAGACTGGATACTCTGTATCGAGTCCCTCCTTGTCCTGGTTTCCAAACAAAACTCAGCTTCCTCACCACTCTATTGTAGTGGAATCAGCTATGAGAAGGATCAAGAGTGCAAAGAGGCATGCTTCTAATCCTCCAGGACGTGAGTGCAGAACTTTGGATGCTTTTGGACGTCGTGTCTTCCAAGCTGCCATGCTTTATGCCAGGATCAGTTCCTATAGTCTGTACATGGGAATGTTCCTAAAGGAAGTCGCAGGTGATTTAGAGGCTTTGAGTCCTCTTCTTCTTGAGGATAGAATGCAGGATTTTCTCACATTGGTCAAACATGCCCAAGATGTTTCTAAATTTGTCAACTGTGCAGCTTTTGACTGTTTTGAGTGCATAAGCAGAACCTCTGCCATTGCCATAGGTGCACATAGAATTGCTTGGCTCCAGGCATCTGATCTGGAGCTCTGGGTACAAGACAAACTGGGAAATAGCCCTTGTACTGGTGAGAACCTGTTTGGTAAAGATTGGCAGGAAAAGACCAATGAGTTGGATGCTGACAACTCCACCTTGGATAGATTATCCAAGTCCACAGCTGATCCTGCTAGAAAGAAATCTTTCAAAAAACCATTCTTTTCTAAAAAGAAAAGATATTATCCTGCTTATTCTCAGCAGGGACGTTCTGCAGGTCAGCTTGTCAGGAAGGGTCAGCAACCACCCAAACAAAGAAAAGCAAAGACTGCTAAGCCTGAGCCGTCCCAGCAGTCTCAGCCTCCACATGGCCTTTGACTTTCAGCTAGAGAACTTAGCCTTCCTGGCTCTCGTTGGACCAGAGCCTTCCACCATTCCAGGAAGGTTGTGTCACTTTGCCTCCAGATGGGGGCAAATAACAGCAGAGCATTGGACACTCTCCATCATAAAAGAGGGGTACAAGCTTCATTTTTCGAGCATGCCCCCTCCCACAATGATAAGACATTTCAATTCTCCGACCTCTCTCATCAACCTGTTAGGTCAGGAGGTCACTATGCTTCTTGCCCAAGGGGCAATAGAAGAAGTACCCATCCATCAGCAGGGTACAGGGTTTTACTCCCCCTATTTCCTTATCCCAAAGAAAACAGGGGGATACAAACCTATTCTGGACCTCAGAGAATTGAACAAATTCCTTGTCAAAGAGAAATTCAAGATGATTTCTCTCGGAACTCTGCTGCTATACCTTCAGAGTCAGGATTGGCTTTATTCTGTAGATCTCAAGGATGCGTACACACATGTTCTCATCCACCCAACTCATAGAAGGTTCTTTCGGTTCCTTTTTCAAGAAAAGCACTACCAATACAGGGTGCTTCCATTTGGCCTGGCCTCAGCACCAAGGGTGTTCACGAAATGCATGGCTGTGGTAGCAGCATTTCTCCGCACTCTAGGGATATTCGTCTTCCCCTACTTAGACGACTGGCTCATTCGAGCCCCAACAGAGTCAGAGGCCAGGACTTCTCTATCCTGCACGATGCGTATCCTTCAGTATTTGGTTCTGGTAATAAACATCCCAAAATCTAGTCTAACTCACACTCAGTCTTTAGAGTTCATAGGAGCTTTGCTGGATACCAGAAAGGCAAGGGCCTATCTCCCCCAGGCCCGTTGCCTTCGCATGGTGCCGTTAGCTTCTCAAGCAGTGCTAAAACCTCATCTCGCTGCCCGAGAAATGCTATGACTACTAGGCCACATGGCATCTACTGTGCATGTGGTTCCCTATGCTCGCCTCCATATGAGGGCAGCTCAGTGGACTTTATCCACTCAATGGACCCAGGCATCAGGATGCCTGTCAGACAAAATAGCAAACACAAGTCGCCTTATTTTGTCCCTCCAGTGGTGGGAGTCCACTCAAAACCTCTTACTGGGGTCCCCTTTTCAACAACCCTTACCCCAGGCAACTCTCACAACAAATACTTCTCCGATGGGTTGGGGAGCTCATCTGCAAGGCCTCTCCACCCAAGGCACCTGGTCTCCACAGGAGACTCATCTACATATGAATCTCTTGGAGCTCAGAGCAATCTTCCTTGCTCTTCGAGTGTTCCACACCCTGCTCAGCTACAAGACAGTCCTCATCCATACAGACAATCAAGTAGCCATGTTCTACGTGAACAAGCAGGGGGGAACAGGCTCTCTGTCGCTTTGCAATGAAGCTTTGCGACTGTGGGCCCTCGCCAGAGAGCATCAGATTCATTCATCAGACTTTTGGCAAAACTAAAGAGTCATGGGATAGGAGGCAGTGTAGTATTGTGGATCAGGAACTGGTTAAAAGATAGAAAGCAGAGGGTAGGGCTAAATGGCCAATTTTCCCAATGGAGAAAGGTGAATAGTGGTGTACCCCAGGGATCTGTGCTCGGTCCGCTGCTTTTTGACATATTCATAAATGACCTGGAAAGTGGAATAACGAGTGAGGTTATCAAATTTGCAGATGACACAAAACTATTTAAAGTTGTTAAAACCCAAGAGGATTGTGAAAAATTGCAAGAGGATCTTGATAAATTGGAAGACTGGGCATCAAAATGGCAGATGAAATTTAATGTGGACAATTGCAAGGTTATGCACCTAGGGAAGAACAACCCAAACTATGATTACACGATGCAAGGTTCCACATTAGGAACCACCACCCAGGAAAAAGATTTAGGCGTCATTGTGGGATACCATGTTAAAACCCTCGGCCCAGTGTGCAGCGGCGGCCAAGAGAGCAAATAGAATGCTAGGTATGATAAGGAAAGGAATGGAAAGTAAAACAAAAGATATTATAATGCCTCTGTATCGTTCCATGGTGAGACCGCACCTTGAATATTGTGTGCAATTCTGGTCGCCGTATCTTAAAAAGGATATAGCGATTTTAGAAAAGGTTCAGAGAAGAGCCACCAAAATGGTAAAGGGGATGGAAGGATACTCCTATGAAGAAAGGCAAAAAAGGTTAGGGCTCTTTAACCTGGAAAAGAGACGGCTGAGGGGAGATATGATAGAAGTCTATAAATTAATGACCGGAGTGGAACGGGTAAACGTAGATCGATTGTTTACGTTATCAGAATATAGAAAGACTAGGGGACATGCAATGAAGCTACAGGGTAAACTATTTAAGACTAATAAAAGAAAATATTTTTTCACTCAACGTGTAATCAAACTCTGGAATTTGTTACCGGAGGATGTAGTAAAGGCTGTTAGTGTAGCTGGGTTTAAAAAAGGTTTGGACAAGTTCCTGGAGTAAAGGTCCATAAAACATTATTAAGAAGTGACCGAAGATATCAATGCTTGACCCAGTACAAGCATTGTGGAACTTGTGTCTCTTGGGGAAACTGCTAGGTACATATGACCTAGATTGGCCACTGTTGGAAACAGAATACTGAGCTTGATGGACCTTGGTCTGACCCAGTATGGCATATCTTATGTTCTTATGTTCCTGGCGGTGTATCTTCCAGGCATACAAAACTCTTGGGCAGACAGACTCAGTCGAGTTCTGCATCCACACGAGTGGTCTCTTTATGCGGACCAGGTAGCCAGGATATTTCAAATTTGGGGAACCCCGGACATAGATCTCTTTGCAAGTCCGTGGAATGCCAAAGTTCCCCGGTTCTGTTCCAGAACCCCAGCTCAGGGGGCTCAGGCCAGGGATGCTTTCCTCTTTTACTGGAGGTCAAGGCTTCCTGTATGCCTTTCCTCCCATTCCCCTAATTCCCAAAACCCTGTTCAAGCTTCAGAGAGACAGAGGCCATATGATTCTCATAGCTCCACATTGGCCACGGCAAGTGTGGTACCCTCTGCATCTACATCTCTCTCAAGCTCCCTCCCTGGAGTTAGGGTCAGCTCCAGATCTCCTGTCTCAGGAGGATGGAATATTATGGCATCCCAATCCCCAGTCTCTGCATCTCAGGGCTTGGTTGCTGAAGGCCTAGATCTTCATGATCTTAACCTTCCTCAGCAAATAAAGGATATCCTTTATGCTTCCAGGAAGCCTTCCACAAGACGCTCTTATGCTTTCAAGTGGAAAAGGTTTACCATATGGTGTTCGCAGAAGGGTCTTAACCCCCTTGCCATACCTCTGGAATCATTACTGGAGTATCTCCTTCATTTATCCAATGCAGGACTTAAAACTAACTCTTTCAAGCCTCTAAATGGACAACCTATTTCCTCCCATCCTCTTATAGCAAGATTTATGAGAGGCCTTCTTCTAACTAAGCCTCCCATTAGACCACCACCGGTGGCATGGGAGTTAAACCTGGTTCTTGGTCAGCTCATGAAGCCACCTTTCGAACCCTTAGCTACTACTTCATTGAAATTCCTTTCTTGGAAGGTTATCTTTCTCATTGCAATCACATCAGCACATCGCATTAGTGAGTTGCAGGCATTAGTAGCTGTTCCACCTTATACAAGGTTCCATCATGACAAGGTAGTCCTTAGGACTCATCCACGCTTTATGCCAAAGGTGGTCTCGCCTTTTCATCTAAACCAAGCCGTCTACCTACCTGTGTTCTTTCCAAGGCCTCATGCATCAAATGCAGAAAGAAACCTTCATACTTTGGACTGTAAAAGAGCTTTAGCCTTTTACTTACAAGCAACATAGAAAGTCCTCTCAACCCTTTGTTGCTTTTGATCCTGCTCATTTGGGACTTCCAGTCTCCAAGAGAACACTATCAAACTGGATTGCTCAGTGTATATCCTTTGCCTATCAGAGTAAGAATCTTCCTCTGGAGGGCCATGTCACAGTTCACAATGTGAGAGCCATGGCAGCTTCAATGGCTCATCTGCACTCTGTCTCTATCGACGACATCGGTTCATACCTTCACAGCCCATTACTGCTTGGACAAGGACTCCCGCCGGGATGCCTTGTTTGGTCAGGCTGTTCTCCAACACCTGTTCCATACCTAATCAACTCCTACCCACCATCCCTGGTAGGATGCCAGAGATCCATGGAGGGAAGTGGAGCCCTTCTCAGGGATGCACAACTTCTGGGGTCTCTCCCTGGCATCTAAAGCTAGTGAATCCGCATATGTGATGACTACATTCCTGCTTGTTCCTGGAGATAGCATAGTTACTCACATGTAACAGGTGATCTCCGGGAACAGCAGGAATTTAGTCCTCACAACCCACCCACCTCCCCTGGGAGTTGTGTCTATCTATCTCTTTCCCTTTCCCTCCCTCTTTCTCTCTTTGTCTCAGCTTTAAAACTTAACTGGAGAGAGGCAGTTGGGAAAGGCGGGAAGGCAGCACGCAGGTGCTGTGGGATGCTCCCAAAAGCTTTCTAATTGGACGCTGGGGAGCGTTCCCGCGTAGGCTCCGTCGGTACCGACGATACCCATATGTGAGGACTAAATTCCTGCTGTTCCCGGAGATCACCTGTTACAGGTGAGTAACTATGCTTTCCCAGTGTAGCGATATTTCTTTCAATTCTTCTGCAGCATCACCTTTAAATACCACTTTAGTCATGGGTAACATCCCTACATTTTCCTCAGTAAAGACCGAAGCAAAGAATTAATTCAGTCTCTCCGCTATAGCCTGGTCCCCTCTTACTTGCCCCCCCTTTACCCCTTTTTCTTCTAATGGTGCAACTGACTCTCTCACATGTTTTTTGCTATGAATGTACTTGAAAAAGTCTTTATTATGTGTTTTTGCTTCCACATCAAGTTTCTTCTCAAATTCTCTCTTTCCCTGCCTTATAAATGCCTTGATTCTAAGTTGCCAATGCTTATGTTGTTTCCTATTTTCATCATCTGGCTCCTTTTTCCATTTTCTGAAAGATGTTTTTTTGTCCAAAACAGCTTCTCTGACCTCACCTTTAAATCATGCTGGCAGTTTTTTGGACTTCCTTCCACTTTTCTTAAAGCGTGGAATACAACTTGTCTGGGCTTCCAAGATAGTATATTTAAACAACACCCATGCTTGATGTAAATCTTTAACCTTTTCAACTGCTCCTTTTAGTTTTTTCTTAACTATTTTCCTCATTTTATCATAGTCTCCCTTTTGAAAGTTAAAAGGTGGTACTGTGTATTTCCTTGCTGTCCTTGCTCCATTTATTATATCAACCGTGATCATGCTATGATCAGTATTGCCAAGTGGCTCCAACACCCTTATCTCTTGCACCAGATCTTATGTTCGACTAAGGACTAGGTCCAAAATGGCTTCCCCTCATGAACCAGGTGCTCCAAGAAGCAGTCATTTATTTCATCTAGAAACTTTATCTTCCTAGCATGTTCTGCCGTGACACTGAAACCAAATTAATCTAGGGTAATTGAAATCACCCATTATTATTACTATGCTGTAACTTTTGTTAGCTTCCCTGATTTCTTTGAGCATTTCATCATCCATTTATTCATTTTGGCCAGGCAGTTGATATTATACCCCCAGTGCCATCACTTTCCCCTTCCCCTTTTTACATGGAATTTCAATCCATAGAGATTCTGTAGTGTGTTTTGTTTCTTGCAATATTTTAATCCTTTGTGACTCAATGTGCTCACTAGCATAGAGTGCAACCCCTTCACCAATTTGATATGCTCTATCATTACAATATAATTTGTACCCAGGTATCAGTGTCCCACTGGTTGTCCTCCTTCCACCATGTCTCCGAGATACCAATGCTATCTAACCTCTCATTGATTGCAATATATTCTAACTCTCACATCTTATTTTTTTAGACTTCTAGCATTTGCATACAAGCATTTTAGAGGCTGTATTTTATTCATATTAATCTGGTTATCTATCGGTAGGCAGGGGTATTTTGGAATCTTTAAGCTTTGTCTGTTCCGTACTCAAGAATATTTGGGTTACTTTTGTCTTTATTGGAACCTCTCTGTCGATATACCCTAGCTTCAGTCTTTTGCTAGTATCGTTCAAGGTTACATTGTTCTGAAACATGTGCTCTTGGGCGACTGTCTGCTTTCCCCTATTATCTAGTTTAAAAGCTACTCTATCTCCTTTTTAAAGTTTAATGCCAGCAGTCTGGTTCCACTCTGCTTAAGGTGGAGCCCATTCCTTTGGAAAAGCCCCTCCTTTCCCCAGAATGCTGCCCAGTTCCTAGCAAATCCAAAACCCTCTTCCTTGCACCATCGTGTCATCCATGCATTGAGACTCTGGAGATCTTGCGTGCCTTTGAGATCCTGCGCGTGGAACGGGAAGCTTTTTGGAGAATGCTACCCTGAAAGTTCTGGATTTCAACTTCCTATCTAAAAGCCTAAATTTGGCCTCCAGAACCTCTCTATCACACTTTCCTATGTCGTTGGTATCAACATGTACCAAGACAGCAGGCTCCTCACCAGCACTATCTAAGACCTTGTCTAGGTGGCATGTGAGATCCGCTACCTTCGTACCAAGCAGGCATGTCACCAGGCGATCCTCATTTCCACCAGCCACCCAGCTATCTACATGCCTAATGATCGAATCAGCAACTGTAATGGTTGTCTTAACCTTTCCCTTGTGGGCACATGGCCTTGGAGAAACCTTTTTGGTGCAAAAGGGTTTTACATCACCTGGAGGACAGGTCCTAGCTACAGGATCATTTCCTGCCACACCAGGGTGATTCTCTCCTGACACATGACCTCTCTCCATAGCAACAGGGATGTTGCCAGACTGGAGGTGGGATTTCAGTACTACATTCCTGTAGGTCTTGTCTATGTACCTCTCTGTCTTCCTTATGTCCTCCAAGTCTTCTGCTCTAGACTGCAGAGATCGGACTCGCTCCCTGAGAGCAAAGAGCTCCATGCACCAACTGGGAGAAAATCATACATGTGAACTCAGTGCAAAAGACTGGAAAGCCCTCATCTTGCTGCTGGACTGCTATCTGCATCTTATTTTTAAGGTTGTGTTTAGGTATTTAAGTTGTTTGTTTACTTAGGTTTTGCTGGGGGATACTTATATTAATAAAACTATACCTAATATGTTTAATGGATTTTGTTCACCTCAAGATTAATTAATCTCAGCTCCTTAATGTATGCCTAATGACGATAAACAGCTGCACCTGAGAGTAAATAAAGGCTCCTCCTTCCCTTTAAGAGTTTTAAGCACCTGTAAAGCTATGATTATTTCAGGGGTGGGTTGGAGGGTGGAAAATAAGACTTATTAAAAGTTGGCTGCTACACAGTGCCCTGTCCTGTGCTTCTAATGTAAAGATTTACCAGTTTACTAGGTGATTCACACAGCCCTTTGTTAGATAGAAGGGGCCGTTTAAATTGCCCCTTTGATCTGTCATTTGCATTAACGCCTATTTAAGGCAACTTCTCAACTATCAATAAAGAAGCAACAAGCAGTCAAGAAATCAGACGATGCATTGCTCTTGGCAGAATGGCTATGAAAGACCTAGATAAGATTCTCAAGAGCAGAGATGTCTCTCTCCATACAAAGATTTGACTTGTTCAGGCCATGGTATTTTCAATAACATCATATGGATGTGAAAGCTGGACAGTGAAAAAGACAGATATGAGGAAAATTGATGCCTTTGAATTCTGGTGCTGGCGGCAAATACTGTGTATGCCATGGACTGCTCGAAGAACAAACCAGTCGGTACTAGAGGAGATCAAACCTAAGCTTTCTTTAGAAGCTCAGATGACAAGACTTTGACTTTCATACTTTGGACACATCATGCGAAGAGAGAGATCATTAGAGAAAGACATTATGCTTGGCAAGATAGAAGGTCAACGCAAAAGAGGAAGGCCAGCAATGAGATGGATCGATACAATAGCAGCAGCTACAGGTACCAGTCTGTCAACAATGAGCCGCCTGACTGATGACCGAACACAATTTAGGATAGCTATCCAGAGGGTCGCCATGAGTCGACTCCGACTCGACGGCACTTAACAACAACAACAAGGCAACTTCACAGATCTTGTGCCTCCTAATTGGAAGGACTCTATGTAAAGTTTATTTTTCTTTCGACTCTGATACTATGCTATTTGTATGCTAAGCTACATTCTGATTTGATTTAAAGGTAAATAGTTACTGAAATAAGTAAAAAAGCTCTCTAGAAACAAGTTTATTTCAGTAATTATTTACTCTTTTATTTTCTAGGTTAAGCTAAACTCTGATTTGATTTAAAGAAAAAGCTATCTAGAAAGAAATGTATTTCAAAGTTATTTACTCTTATTATTATGTTCTATGCTAAACTACACTCTGCTTTGACTTAAATACAAAGCTCACTGGTGGTACTAAGACCTGACTGACTCAGCATAAGAACATAACATAAGAACATAAGATATGCCATACTGGGTCAGACCAAGATCCATCAAGCCCAGTATCCTGTTTCCAACAGTGGCCAATCTAGGTCATACGTACCTAGCAGTTTCCCCAAAAGACACAGGTTCCACAATGCTTGTATTGTGTCAAGCATTGATATCCTGGGTCCCTTTATAATAATGGTTTATGGACCTTTCCTCCAGGAACTTGTCCAAACCTTTTTTAAACCCAGCTACACTAACAGCCTTTACTACATCCTCCAGGAACAAATTCCAGAGTTTGATTACACGTTGAGTGAAAAAATATTTTCTCTGCCTTTACCCGTTCCACTCCATTCATTAATTTATAGACTTCTATCATATCGCCCCTCAGCCGTCTCTTTTCCTGGTTAAAGAGCCCTAACCTTTTTAGCCTTTCTTCATAGGAGTATCCTTCCATCCCCTTTACCATTTTGGTGGCTCTTCTCTGAACCTTTTCTAATATCGCTATATCCTTTTTAAGATACGGCGACCAGAACTGCACACAATATTCAAGGTACGGTTGCACCATGAAACGATACAGAGGCATTATAATATCCTTTGTTTTATTTTCCATTCCTTTCCTTATAATACCTAGATATTCTATTTGCTCTCTTGGCTGCCGCTGAACACTGGGCGGAGGGTTTAACATGTTATCCACGATGACGCCTAAATCTTTTTCCTGGGTGGTGGTTCCCAATGTGGAACCTTGCATCGTGTAACCATAGTTTGGGTTGTTCTTTCCTAGGTGCATAACTTTGCACTTCTCCACATTAAATTTCATCTGCCTTTTGGATGCCCAGTCTTCCGATTTATCAAGATCCTCTTGCAATTTTCCACAATCCTCTTGGGTTGTACCAACTTTAAATAGTTTTGTGTCATCTGCAGATTTGATAACCTCACTCGTTATTCCCTTTTCAGGTCATTTATGAATATGTTAAAAAACAGCGGACCCAACACAGATCCCTGAGGTACTCCACTATTCACCTTTTTCCATTGGGAAAATTGACCATTTAACCCTACCCTCTGCTTTCTATCTTTTAACCAGTTCCTGATCCACAATAGTACACTGCCTCCTATCGCATGACTTTTTAGTTTTGCCAAAAGTCACTGATGAGGGACCTTGTCAAAGGCTTTCTGAAAGTCCAGATACACTATATCAACCAACTCACCTTTGTCTACCTGTTTATTCACACCTTCAAAAAAAACATAACAGATTAGTAAGACAAGATCTTCCTTGACTAAAGCTGTGTTGGCTGTCTCCCATTAGGCCATGACTATCTACATGCTGAGTAATTTTGTTCGTTATGATGGTTTCTATCATTTTTCCCAGTACTGACGTCAGGCTCACCGGTGTGTGGTTTCCTGGATCACCCCTGGAACCCTTTTTGAAAATTGGTATTATATTGGCGATCCTCTAATCTTCAGGTATTACAGATGATTTTAATGATAGTTCACAGATTACTAATAGCAGGTTTGCAATCTCATATTTCAGTTCTTTCAACACCCTTGGATGTATACCATCCAGTCCAGGTGATTTGCTACTCTTCAGTTTATCAAATAGTTGTAATACATCTTCCCGGTGTAGCGATATTTCTTTCAATTCTTCTGCAATATCACCTTTAAATACCACTTGGAGGTAGTGCCCAAACATCTCTGGGGCAAAGGCTTCTACTCCAGATATTTCCTCATTCCCAAGCAAACAGGGGTCTCAGGTGAATCCTGGACCTATGAGACTTGAACAGATTTCTGGTGAGGGAGAAGTTCAAGATGCTCTCCCTTGGAACACTGCTGCCTTGCCTCCAGCAGGGAAACTAGCTATGCTTCTTAGATCTGAAGAATGCTTATGCACACATCCTGATCCATTCCAACCACTGACAATACCTCTAGTTTGTGGTGGGAGGAGGTCACTACCAGGACAGGGTGCTACCTTTGGACTGGAATCATTGCCAAGGGTCTTCACCAAGTGCCTAGCGGTGGTCACAGCCCACCCTCTTCTCCAAGGGGCTTTCGTCTTTCTCTACCTAGAAGACTCACTCATAAGGTGGGGGCACAGCTGCAGAAGTGCACCACACCACCAAGCGCACCATTGACGTCCTGCAGCTTTTGGGGTTTGTCATCAACTACCTAAATCTCACCTCTCTTCAGTGCAGTGCCTGGAGCTCATAGGGGCTTGGATGGACACCCTCCAGGCCAAGGCCTTCCTCTCTCCAGAGAGGACTGAGTGCCTTAGGGCACTAGCCGCAGAAGTGCAATACCGCTGGTCAGTGCATGCTTACCTTCTCCACCACCTGCTATGCCACATGGCCTCCATGGTCCATGTGACCCCATACGCCCGCCTACATATGAGGGCGGCTCAGTGGTGCCACTTCCTCCCAGTGGACACAAGTCATGGGCAGGCTTCAAGACAGGCGGACTCCATTGAATGGTGGCAGATCCCCAAGACCTTCCAGGCACCCACCCCACAGAGAGGGTTCTTACTACAGACGCCTCCCTGCGAGGATGAGGAGCTCATTGCGAGGACCTTTGCACCCAAGGCACTTGGTCCCAGACGGAGTGCCAGTTGCAGATCAACCTCCTGGAGCTCTGGGCAATATTTCGGGCCCTCCAAGCCTTTTGTCACTGATTGCAGCACCAGTTGGTGCTGGTCCAGACGGGCAACAAGTCACAATGTTCTATATCAACAAACAAGGTGGCACAGGGTCGTACTCCCTGTGTCTGGAGGTAGTGGCCCTCTCCTCATATGCGACATGCAACGGGATGCTCCTTTGGATGGTGTACTTCCCGGTCCTGAACAGTGCCCTGGTAGACAGGCTGAGCAGCGTTCTCCAGCTGCATGAGTGGGGCCTGGACCCCAGAGTGGCCTCCTGACTTTTCCATCTCTGGAGCATCCCCCTAGTGGACCTGTTCACCAGCCCAGACAACAAACAGTTGCCCCACTTCTGCTCAAGCCACCCGCACCCGTCCTTGGTGGCGGCGGATGTGTTCCTCATCCCATGGATGGAAGGCTTCCTTTATGCCTTCCCACCAACCCCACTGGTTGCCAAAACCCTCTTCAAGATCCAGCGTGACAGAGCATCACTGATTCTGGTAGCCCCCCAGTGGCCCAGGGAACCTTGGTTCCTATTGCTTCTCTGTCAGCAGCACCTATCATTTTCCTGGGCTGTGTCCCAGGACTATTTTCACAGGAGGAGGGCTATCTCCTACACCCCAACTTGGGGTTCCTGTCACTCACGGCTTGGCTGCTGAATGGGTAGCTCTAGCTCCCTTCAAACTCCCACATGACATGGAGGAGGTCCTTTTGGCCTCCATGAGAAGGACGTATGCCTTCAAGTGGCATCGATTTTCGGTGTGGTGCACCGAGAGGCAGGTGAACCTGTTTTCCTGCTCGGTCCACTATTACAGCGCACCACTACGTTGTCAAGGGCAAGCACCTCTCAACTTAGCCCCTTATCTCTTGTTTCCTACAGGGCCTTATGTTGTTCAAGCCTCCCGTCCGCCCACCAGCGATGGAGGGGGATCTCAATGTGGTACTCTCTCAGCTCACTAAGCCACTGTTTGAGCTCCTGGCTACTTGCTACCTGTGGTACCTCTCCTGGAAGGTTGTTTTTCCCCATGGCACTCGTGTCAACTCGCAAGATCAGCGAGCTCCAGGCTCTGATAGCAGAGCTGCCCTACACAATGTTCTACAAGAACAGGGTGGTGCTCTGCAGAAACCCCAAGTTTCTGCCAAAGGTGATGTCCCCCTTCCACCTCAATCAAGAGGTGGTGCTCCCTACCTTCTTCCCGAGGTCTCATGTTAGCAAGGCGGAGACCGTTCTCCATACTCTGGATTGTAAGAGGGGCCCTGTTTTTTAATCTGCAGTGAACTCTAGGCCACTGCAAAGTGCCTCAGCTGTTTGTCTCCTATGACGCCAGTCGACTGGGGATTCCAGTAACCAAGCAAATTCTGTCCACTTGGGTGGTGGACTGCATTGCCCTCGCCTACGAGCAGGCTGGGATCTCACTAGACCACCAGATCATGATGCACCGCATCAGAGCCATGGCTATCTCTGTAGCAATTCTGTGTTCCGTAGCTGTGATGGAAATCGGCCAAGCTGCCATATGGTCTTCAGTCCATACTTTTGCAATTCACTGCTGCCTGGAGAGAGAGAGTCCTGACATGAGAGCGCCTTTGGCCAGGCCATGTTCCATAATCACTTCGGGGTGTAGGCAACTCCTGCCCTCTGATTCTTCTGTGTTCAGGTTACTGGAGTGCTGGACACTGGACACGAGTCTTGCAAGAGTCTCTCATTTGGGACTCAGCTGCTGCAGCAGCTCACAGTTCACTCGTGGTGTTTTGTACAAGTTCATGGTAGCTTGTAGCTGGGGAGTCCCATATGTGAGGCCTGACTTCCTGCTTGTTCCCGTAGAAATTGTAGTTACTCACCTGTAACAGGTGTTTTCTGGGAACAGCATGAATCAGTCTTCACAACTCTCCCTCCTCCCCTTGGAGTTTCCTCTTTACCGTATTTTATTTTTGCTGTCTCTCTAATGTCAGTCTGAGACAAGATGGCACCCTTGGGCGGGAAGGGGACCATGCATGTGTGATGCATCTCCCAATGGCTTTCTTTGAAAGCTGGGGAGATGCTTCTGCATGGGCTCGGTTGGCGCCGACGTCACCCGTATATGAGGACTGATTCCTGCTGTCCCTGGAGAACACCTGTTACAGGTGAGTAACTACACTTTATTTGTAGACACTTAGATCATTGGTTTTGAACCTGTTACAAGAAACCCCAACAAATTGGGTTTTCAGGATGTGTTCAATGAAAATATACAAACATTTGCATATAGTGGAGATACTGCATACAAATTTCTTTCATTGTGGATATCCAAATAGCTGACTGGGGCAGGGCCGGCCTAATCACTAGGTAAACTAGGCAATCACCTTGGGTAGCAACTTCTGGAGGGCAGCAAAAGTGAGACATTCTAAGCAAAATAATAGATCTTTACAGACGGGGGAGGGGGGGGAGGGGGGGTATAAAGCTTGGGGTTTGCCTGGGGTACCAATACCTTGAACCAACTCCATGGCCGGCTCTGAGCTGAGGTTTGCTGAAGAGAGGTTTAAGAACATTACCTTAATGATGATAATGTTCTAAGAAATAACCAGCATAGATCTTTGAAGAATAAATCTTGCCAAAGTAGTCCTACCTCTCTTATGGAAGAGTAATTGGCAGTGTTGAAGCAACAGGAAAGCACAGTTACTTACCTGTAACAGGTGATCTCTGGGAACAGCAGGAATAAGTCTTCACATATGGGTACGTCGGTATCGACGGAGTCTGCGCGGGAACGCTTCCCAGCATCCAATCAAAGAGCTTTTGGAAGCATCCCACCACGCCTGCGTGCTGCCTTCCCGCCTTTCCCAACTGCCTCTCCTCAGTTAAGTTTTAAAGCCGAGACAAAGAGAGAGAGAGAGAGGAAAGGAAAGATAGATAGAGATACAACTCCTGGGGAGGTGGGTGGGTTGTGAAGACTTATTCCTGCTGTTCCCAGAGATCACCTGTTACAGGTAAGTAACTGTGCTGTCTCCAGGAACAAGCAGGAATGAGTCTTCACATATGGGGAGTCCCAAGCTGAGATGCCTGGAGTCCCAGTATGTCATAGGTTGGAACATGCTATCCCCCACAACACCAGGCATCATGAGGATGGAGGGTAGGAGTTGAAGAAAGAAAGGTGCTGTGGAACAGCTAATCTAGCATAGGACTGCAGACAAGGAGTCCATGTGTGGATGATAATTATCATCAATGATATTGAAAGAAATATTGCAATATGGACCTCCCCTAACAGGATTACACAGCAGTAAGGAGGTTCATGGGATCTACTGGGGAACCCAGTAGAGGAACCTCAAGGAGGACCTCACTGTGAAGTGGAGGTAATAAACCTGTAGGAAAAAATAGTGGAGGTCAGATTCCTGAAAGGTAAGAGGGGACCCCGATAATAACTGGGGTAGTACCAAAAACGGTGGGCCTTTGGCGGAAGGCTTTATGATAAAAGCCGATCTCTTTTGGCGACAGAGTGGCTCACCCTTGGAAGCAAAAAGAGAAGGCCAACCGAATTGGACAAACAGGCACAGTCCTTGAGGGAGGAAAAGGTATGGAAACCCCTTGTATCCCAAAAGAAAGGACAAACGCCTGAGGCGTTAGAGCCTGTGATTAGCTGAAGATCCGCAATGTGTCTCCTAACTGGAGTCAGCTAGGAGAGATACTGGAACATGGAGAGCTTCAGAGGCACCTAAACCTTAAGGTATGGTGGAAGTTGTTAACTACCACAGAAGTGATTGTGAGTGTAGAACCCCAAACATGCCGGATAGCATAGGTATGGGTAAAGCCCATCTGTCAGAATCATATAGCTATATGAGCCTCGACAATCAGGTAGATAAATGCAGAATACATATCTACCGATAATAAAATATCTCGACAGATACATATATATATATATATAATATAGATATATAGATATACGTATAAGAATATATCTATAGTGAGATATGAAAGGGCATAAAATACACACCAATGATAGACATAGACATCTGTAAGATGTATACTATAGATATGAATATATATATATGGGTGTCTGCAAGAAGCAGACAGAGATATGCCTACAGAACGGTATTCCCATAGGAAATGTGGAGAGGAAAGATTCATCTAATAACAAGAAGGTGGAACCTACTTGAGAAGATATATAGAGAATCTATTCCCATTGGTTATGGCTACAGGGATGCTAGCTAGTGAAATAACCAGGACGGTTACGTGAAAAGCAGAGGATGAAATCAGTCTGTAGCCAGCAAGTCCCGAGTATTCCAGAACTCTAGCATGGTAAGTGAACAGAAGACGCATAAAAATGAGATACCATGCTGACCTGCTTAAGGGCAAAGAGGTATCATGCGTTCTTACCATGAGGACAAGCTGCAGGAGAAAAGCATATTCCCGATTGGAAATAGTCTGGACCAAAGCAGGGAATTGGCAACTCCTTAAGCTTTCACGTAAGAGAAGGCCTATGTCCTTTATATTAAAAAGGAGAACCTTTGTAGTCATGGGAGACATGACTGAAAAAGCCTTTTCCAACCATCTAGAATAGCTGTTGGAGAAAAACCCCTCATGCTCTCTAGCAAGGGCCCATAGTGGAGAGCTGCTCTGTAGAATTGCAGAGAGCATGATGCAGGAGAATGAGGAGATAGAACTGGCTACTGGAGAGCCAGTACCTATGTCAACTATGCTGCCAAACCCAGGGGAATGGAGATGGCAGAAAGAGAAGACAATCCAACAAGCTTGTAGTGAAAAAATTTTCAAGACAGATGACAGCACTGACTTGGAGCCACTACTAAGACCAGACAGAATGTTAGTGGAGGACAAATCTGGTTGCTGGTGGACAAGAACCAGTGGTCCAGACATTAAGGCTCCTGCATTGGCAGCTGCTTGCCAGACAGCAGAAAGAATCTTACTGTTTAAAAACAGAAAGAACAGACAGAACAGGAGTAGAGAACTCTGGACATGTCTGATGAACTGCCCCAAAGCAAGATTGAAAAAGAGGAGTCAATTCAGAGAGGAGAACTCCGCACTGGAAAGGTAACAAAACTAGAGAGGCTGAAGAAAAGCCCTCCAGTGAAGCAATACCGCTCTTACAGAGGAAAAGCTTGGTAAGAGGATAAAGAGAATGGAGCTGAAGAAGACTTACAAAGTAGTAAGTCTATAGAAAGGAAAAAAGACATGCTGGCACAGGAAACTATCGTTTGATAGTGGTTAGACCTCTTTCCCTAGCAGGAAGAAGAGGAGAACCCTGTGACCTATAAGCATGAGCATCCTGACAGCTCATAGAACATAGAAAAAATGGATGTCTTTTGGGAAGAGAATCCATGTCTAGGATTTAGAATGACAGCAGTGGATTGCCTCTATTGAGAAGACACAACTGCAGATTCTAACCCCAAGAGTCACAAGCATCTGATGGAGATTGATCAGAAACCCTGTGGTTGCTGGGTTTGCTGAGCCTGGTGAGAGGTTGAATTCTGCAGACCAGGACGATGCTTCCCTTGTTTGGGAACATCTGTATGATGGGCAGATGACGCATAAAACCTTCTTCTCCTATGGGAAGAAAGTTTGGCAGGATATTTCCTACCTACTGGGACAGAAGAAGGTGCAGAACAGCCCCTAGGAACAGGTAAGTCAGTGGACAACTGAGTAACCTGACGTAAAGACTCCTTGTTGAAAAGATTGTCTCCAGTGCAAGGAGTATGTCCCAGTCTTTGCTGTGCCCATTTGTCCAAGTCTGAAGCTTGGAGCCAGGCTCTACGTCGTGCCCCTATAGTTATAGCAGAAGTCCTGCTAACAGACTCAAAAGAGTCTAGGGAAGCATGAGTAAGAAACCAAGAGATATTCTGAAGATGCTTAAGCAGTGAAGAATAGCCTGCACTCTTGGACTCTGGAAGGGAAGGAGTCAAAAGATGTAATTGCTTTGTGACCTCCTCAAGAGTTAGACTCATTAAAAATATATGAGAGAATTCTTGTAGAAAGCATAGATGTCTGGAAGGTTTGACGTCCAAAGGCATCTAGTGTCTTAGACTCACGACCTGGCGGATAAGAAGAGTGCTTTTTCTTACTCTTTACCCGCCTCATTGCTGATTCCACTACTATGGAATGATGAGGAAGTTGAGTCTTTTGAAACCCTGGAGAGGGGGGCACCTGATATGAGATCAGTTGCTCTGGAAGGTGGGGGTACCCTTAAAGGTGTTTCCCACATTCCTAGAAGGAGATCCTGCAAGGAATGATGCAAAGGAAGCATTATGTTCTCCTTTGCTTTGGTAGAAACAGAGCCTTGTGCAGGATCATGTCCCAGGATAGGAATGGCAAGAGATCTTGCTATATCCAGGAGGAAACTCTGAAAAGAGGGATACCCAACAGGAATCTCCCTTGGACAGGATAGATCTGAAGAACTAGCCTGAGCACCGAAAGAGCTATCCAAATATATAGGAATAGAAGATCCTGCACGGTGCAGTGTGGAATGCTTAAGGAATGGTCGCCGGTACTGGCTGTCAGGAGCAGCGACCGTCATTACCACATTGTCCATGCCAGGTATCGACTCCAAGTTTGGTATAGAAGGGAGCGATCCTGTTGAAAAAAGCATGGCAGGAGTTGAC
This sequence comes from Ichthyophis bannanicus, assembly GCA_033557465.1. Classification (NCBI taxonomy): domain Eukaryota; kingdom Metazoa; phylum Chordata; class Amphibia; order Gymnophiona; family Ichthyophiidae; genus Ichthyophis; species Ichthyophis bannanicus. The sequence continues at coordinate 1,776,597,232 of CM066032.1, forward strand.
CACGATGCTACTGTGGATACCGGTACCGATGTTGGAGCCGAGCCCGACAGAGACATTGGAGCAGGCATCGTGACAGTTCAATCGGTACCGAGGTAACCGAAAACCTTCGGCCGCTATCCTCGGTACCGATCGGTGTCGGTACCAAAGCGTATTGGTACCCAGTCTTCCAGACTAGAGATCGATTCCAAACTCGGCATCGAGGGCAGAGAGCCTGATAAGCGAAGCATGGAAGGCACCGACCTCAAGGGTAATGAGGACATCGGTACCGACTTCGGTACCGTGTCTGATACTGGTGGATGAAGGTCAACCAGTGGCAACTCAAACGGCCTCGGGGGAACCGAGAGTTGCGGATCCGAATAATCGGAACCGAGCCTTTGCTACCGCCGAGAGCCGGTACCAAGGTGAGTCGGTACCCAGTCCTCCAGACTGGAGATCGATTCCAGACTCGGCATCGAAGGAAGCGAGGCTATCGATGCACGTCTGGAGGGTACCGACGTCGGTGGTAGTATCGGTGCTGGTACCGATAATGGAAAGTCAGTCTGGAGAGTATCCACCGGTCCCGAAGGCACCGAGGACACCAGATGACCATCCCTGGTGAGGAGTGTTTCATCCAACACCAGTGCTGATGCCGGGGTATCGGTACCGCTCGAAGCGAATGCCACCACCGGACACGGCTCAGGTATGTTCTGTGAGGGGTGAACCCCAGGAACAACCTGAAACCCCTCAAACGCTTTGGAGATCGAAGACTCCCGCCGGGGTTTTGAAGCCAGTGGGCCCTCGAGGGCAGTGTTCCCTCTAATTTTCTGTAGGCTGCGTGCGCATAAAATATCAGCTGTGTGCAGCTTTTGAAGGAAGGTTAAATTTTTGTGCGCCACATAACGACACTCGGAGTTATATACTTTAAAATTTGACTACACATCAGAATACAGTATGTAAACCACATTGATTTTAATCAAATTAAATGAAAATAGACGATTACTAAATGAAGCGGGAAATTTCTAGTAATTACAATCATAACTTTTAAATTTTAAGACGTCTGTGTTTTCTATCAGAATCAGAGCCATAATTTTTGTGCGCTCTGTTGTAAAGTATGTGTGCTCGCTCGGCGAGGTGTGTGTGCGCGCACACGCGCACAGCTTAGAGGGAACAGTGCTCGAGGGCAAGGCCGGAGCTATCTACATGCTGGGCATGAGACCTACCACTCGAGGGCTGGCTAGTCTTAACAGACTGTTTGTGGGTTACCTGATCCTGTGTAGAAGAAGAAAGGGACGGTGCCCCGAAGTTGGAGGGAAACCGTGTATCGAGGGAACCTCGATGTCGAAAACCTCTTCTCACCGAACTGTTGTCAGGACCCAAGCAGGTTAGACACCGACTTCGAGGGTCTAAAAATAAAGTTGTACCGCCACAGTTTGAATATTTCTTGGAGAAAGTGGCTGGCGGTTCCATGAAGAAAAAATATCCCTTGAAAAAGGAAGATTTTACAAGAAAAGAAAAGAGAACACCGGCGGTATCGGTGGCGTCGGGGAAGACAGCCGCCCGCGACCACAAGAAAACTAAAGAAATAAAACAAGAATTTTCTGTGGTGACAGGAGGACGTCCTGCCGGCTCCGCGGAAAACGAAAACTGAGGAGAGGCAATTGGGAAAGGCGGGAAGGCAGCACGCAGGCGTGGTGGGATGCTTCCAAAAGCTCTTTGATTGGACGCTGGGAAGCGTTCCCGCGCAGACTCCGTCGGTACCGACGTACCCATATGTGAAGACTCATTCCTGCTTGTTCCTGGAGATTAATATTTCTTTACTTCAATTAAGTGTTCACACATCCTTAGATGATAGATTCATAAACTAAGAAAATAGTTTCTGGCTAGGTGTGTCCCGAGGACTGACTTGTGGACCATTGGCATATGATATAAAATGATCTTCTATATCTGCAAGTGCTGGCATTACGGGAGCAGCAGCCATCACGGAGGGAGTTGAGCGGGAGCTCCTCCTCCTCATCTCCCCTACCTGCCACGTCAACGGCTCAAAATCTGTCGCTTCGGAGGCGTGCGGCCAGAACGGGAGCAGCAGCCATCACGGAGGGAGTTGAGCGGGAGCTCCTCCTCCTCATCTCCCCTACCTGCCACGTCAACGGCTCAAAATCTGTCGCTTCGGAGGCGCGCCTGCGCCTGAGGGCCCTTTGGCGTGGCCCTTAGGCGTTGGTCCGGGGCGTCTGTTGCTGAGGGTAGCATTGATGTTATGATTTGGACTGGGGTGACGTGCTGCTGTTTTGTGGTAACTCGCTGTTCCATGTTCCTCTTCTTCTCTTATCTGTTTAACTGTCTCTGTCCTCTTTTCTGTCCTATCATTTAAATGACGTTCTTTTCCTTTTTTCCTCAAATGATATGGTATTGTAAACCGCTCTAATGCCTCTGGCCTGAGCGGTATATCAAATTCAAAATAAACATAAACATAAACATATCTGATCCAAATCATATCACAAGCTTTGAGAAAATTATCTTTTTGGGATCTTCTGGGTGCTTGGGATCTGGACGGCCAGCGTGGGGGACAGCATGTTGGGCTTGATGGACTTTGATCAAATTCATCATTGCTTATTAAGTAGGTCCAAAATGACTGAAGAAAAATTTCCAAAAAATAGTTGTAAGTTGGTCAGTGTCAGCCTAGAAGGGGCAATTCCCAGGCCACTCTGTGGTCATCCTCCCTTTCTGCTGCACTTGATCACGTTGCCCCTCTCCTTCCCCGGCCCCCACAACGTAAGCCCACTCATCCATGGTACCACCGGGGCCTTCGGCTATTGCGCTCCCACCTCCGTAGGGCCGAGCGGCTGTGGCGGAAGGACCCCTCACCTACCAAACTTACTCTTTTTAAATCAACTCACTCCCACTACCGCTCTCAAGATCACCTAGCCAAACGCTCCTATTTTTCCAACGCCATCTCCAGTGTCCCAAACCAAACCCGACATCTCTACTCTACTCTTAGGACTCTTACTTCTCTTCATTCCTCAACCTCTGCTCCTCCGGATCTCCCCTCTCCTGCTCCTCTCCTTCTCGCGTCATTCTTTAGCAGCAAGATTGCTTCTCTAAGAGCATCCTTACCTTCCTGCCCTACACCCATTCACTCCCCTCCCCCCACTGCTTCCCCTCTCCCTGTCTCTCAACTCTCCCACACTTGGGCTTCTTTCTCCCTGATCACTGCCCCTGAGCTTCATCAGCTCATTTCCTCTTCCAAGAAAACCTCGTGTACCCTTGACCCCATCCCCTCCTCATGGCTACTTGCTCCTCATCTAGCACTTCTCCCCCCTATCCTTACCATGTTCAACTCGAGTCTCTCCACAGGTACTTTTCCCCGCCCCTGGAAACATGCACTGATACGCCCTATTCTTAAAAGCCCCTCGCTTGATCCTCTGGCTCCTGCCCACTATCGCCCTGTTTCTAATCTCCCCTTTCTCTCCAAACTTCTAGAAAAAATAGTCTTTGCTCAGCTTTCACACCACCTTATTTATTTATTTAGTTGTATTTATATCCCGCTTTTCACCGGGTCAAAGCGGTCAATTGGGGGATACATTTAACACGAGGGGATATGAGACACATACACTAATACTTACAGGGAACATGGGCAATGGAGGGTTAAGTGGCTTGCCCAAGACCACAAGGAGTGCCTACAGGACTAGAAATCCCAGTCCCTCCGGCCTGAGATTGCTGTCCCCAAGTGGGACTTGAACCTCCGGCCTGAAGTACCTTGTCCTAACCACTAGACCACTCCCTCCCTCCCTCCCACCTTGACTCCACTAACTACCTCCACCCTCGTCAGTCCGGATTCCGCCAGGGCCATAGTGTTGAGACAGTTCTGCTTGCTTTCACTAACGCACTACATGTAGCTCGTGATCGTGGTGACATCTCGGTGGCGGTAGCACTTGATCTCTCGGCAGCATTTGACTTGGTAGACCACTCCCTCCTCCTTTGTCGCCTACGGGATGCGGGGCTCTGTAGTGTTGTCTATCGTTGGTTCCACTCTTTTCTCTCCTCTCGGTCCTGCACAGTTCTCTCCTCTTCTCCCTCTATCCCTCCTTCAGACCCATTTCCTCTTCCCTGTGGGGTTCCTCAGGGCTCGGTCCTGGCCCCTCTCCTCTTCAATCTTTTCTTGGCCCCTCTTGCCCTCCTAATACAGCAATCCGGCATCACCGCGTTCAACTATGCAGACGACATTGTTCTACTACACCATACCTCTTCTTCCTGTCCTGACCTTTCTGTATTAAACTCCTGTCTCTCTTCTGTGGCCAACTGGCTGACTCAAAACTGTCTCCACCTCATCCTCACTAAGACCATCGCAATCTGGTTTTCATATGGTAGTCCATCTCCTTCAGTTGCCCCCTCCTTTTCTGGCACTTCCATCCCTTTAGTCACCACCTTTCGCTATCTTGGGGTTCATTTTGACCCTGAGCTTTCATTTCAGTCCCACATCTCGCACGTCTCCAAAACGTCCTTTTTCTTTCTTAGGCAAATCCGAGCCATTCGTCCATTTCTTACCTCTACAGCTCTTAATGCCCTACTGCTATCTCTAGTCATGACACGCGTGGATTTCTCAAATTCTGTATTTCTTGGTCTCCCTAAGTCTCAACTGTCTCGGCTCCAAAGGATTCAAAGTACTGCCGCCCGTCTTGTTACCCACTTCACCCTCCCGTGACCATGTAACTCCATTGCTCTTCCACCTCCACTGGTTACCTATTTCTGCTCGTTCCCAATTCAGATTGCTTACTCTTGGCCACAAAGTTCTCTACACTAGCACCCCTCAATATTTGGCAGACCTCATAAAGTTTCACTCTCTCAGGCACACTCCTCGCTCCTTCCACCTCAATCGCCTCACCCTTCCTTCCCCTTCATCTGCTCACCTGCAATCCACCCGCCGCTCTGCCTTCTTCTTCACTGGCCCTGCTCTTTGGAATGCTCTCCCCTCCTCCTTACGTTTAGAGACCCATCATACCACCTTCAAACAAAATCTGAAGACCCATCTTTTCTCCCTGGCCTTTGACCTTCCCTCCCCTTTCGTGTGACCTTCTTGCTTTCCCTACCCTTTTGTTTCTATCTTGGAATATGTATTCTCTCCTGTCTCGTCTTATCTCTCCTCCCTCTTCTTCTTTCCTGTCAAAGAATTGTAACTTCCTTTCTTATTTTCACTGGCCCCCGGCCTTGACTTTTCTTTTGTTTTTTGGAAAATTGTACACCGCCTTGATTCCTGCAGAAAGGCGGTTTTATCAAATTCAATAAACATAAACATAAACAACATAAACATATCAAATCAGATTAACAGAAAATAAAAAATAGAGTGGCAGGTTTATCTGAAAAATCAAAGGGTGGTAGGGAAGGCAGTTAGACAAAGGCCCAAACATAGGAGAAAATTGCCCAGTCAATAAAAGGAGATACATAGGGGGATAATTAAAAAATCAAAGTGGAATAAAAGGAGTTAATGAGGAGAGGGAACCATCAGAAATGTTAGAGATGTTCTTTTCAGTATTTACAGAAGAGGAAAGTGACATCCTTAAAATAGGCAAGCATAAATGATTGTGAAAGTATCATTCATACATTTATAGACAGTTGTTAAAATATACAAATGAGAAGAGATAAATGGAGTGTATACTATGGGAAAGAAGTTGATAAAGTGTTGACTGAATCCATCATAACTCTGTACATTTTATCTTTGCAATAGAGCCATATCACAAAGGTGGAAACAAAGAGCCAGGTGACAACAGCCAGATTGGTTTAATTTTGGCATTGGGCAAAGCCCTCCTAACAGAAAGTGCAGTACCTAGAAACAAGTAGATTATAGGAATTCAGACAAAATGGTTTCACAAAGAGAAGATCCATCAGACAAACTTGATTGACTTCTTTAATGAGGTAATTCACCGAGGTGTAGTAGGTGTTACCTGTGGGAATTTCAGTAAGGTTTCTGACATTCTTATAACATAAAAATGGTGCAAATTATCTGTTCTAAGAGTAGGATAGAGAAGTGGTTGAGAATCAGAAGTCAGACACTAGTAGTCAATGAAGCTCATTCTGTAGAGTCTAAAGTGACTACAGGAGTACCTAAGGACTTATTGCTAGGACCAATTCTGTTCAATACTTTTAGTAATGGCATTGCAAAGAGACTTTAGAGAAAATATGCTTGTTTGCAGATCATAGAAAAATCTGTAACCAGATAGACACATCAGGATAATTATTAAAAAAAAAAAAAAAAACAACCATGAGGGCTCAACAATAGTTTAAGCATGGTTGAAAGTATAATGCAAAAAAAAAAGTCTGCATCTGGGGTGCAAAAATCTACTAGCCACTTACCAATTAAGAGAACAAGAACTTGCAACTAACTTAAATGTGAAGGGGACCTCACAGTAATAATTTCAGGTAACCTAAAGCTTGCAAATCAGTGTAATGAAGCGAACAGTAAGCTTAAGTGTGTAAATAGAAGTGATAGCAGGTAAAGGGGTACAATATTGCCCTTGTATAGATCAAGGGTGAAATCCCCAGAGAGTTCTGGAGGCCATACTTTTTTGCAAGGGCATTGAGAAGGAGGACTAGCAAAATGTGTGCAGGACATGCAACACAAATTCTACATGTATGCTGAAGATACACTTGCTGGAGGAAAGAAGGAAAATGCACTCAGGTATTTAGCAGGTTTGAAGGAGCTAGTTTCCAAAGCTGATTAAGAAAAAAACAAAGACCTGGGGTAATGATATAAAGCTATCAGGCACAGGACTCGGAGGACATACAAGGAAATACATCTAGACTGAAAAGTTAGCGTGGGATGGTCTCTGGATGGTGGTTTAAGTATGACTGGTAGAGGAACAAAGAGGGAAGATGATAAAATTGATTTAAATAAGGAGCAGGCATTCAGACTTGTACAATTGGGCTATAAGTTTAGGTTGAGCAACGTAAATGGGAGCAGCTGGACAGACTGGTTGAGCCTACTGGTCTTTATCATAATCTATTTTTTAAATATGAATTGTCATAGGGCTTTGTCCAGGGAGTGATACTGTTTTTAATATTTTCATTAGAGATGTAGATAATGAAATAGAATCCAGTTATCACATTTGGGGATGATATCAACTACTACTAATAATCATTTTATAGCACTACAAGGTGTGTGCGGCGCTGTACACTTAGATGTAAGAGACACTCCCCGCTCATCAGAGCTTATAATCTAATGAAGACAAAACACATAGCGAACCTGGGGACTAGAGTATTGTAAGATACACATAAGTAGTGGGCAAGAGAATGAGGCGCATCAGGATCCAAAAGCAGCCTTAAAGAGGAGAGTCTTTAGCCTGTACTTGAATAGGGCCAGAAAAGAAGCCCAACGCACCAATTCAGGTAATTTGTTCCAGGTGTGTGGAGCAGCAAGATGGAATGAACAAAGTCTGGAGTTGGCAGTGGCAGAGAAGGGCACAGATAAAAGGGATCTGCCAGAGGAGTGGAGATCCCAAGGAGGAGTATAGAGTGAGACAAGAGAGGAAAGGTAGCGAGAAGTCGCAGAATGAATGTACTTGTAGGTAAGTAGGAGAAGTTTGAACTGGATGCGGAAATGGATAGGGAGCCATTACAGTGACTTGAGAAGAGGGTTACATAAGCATAGCAACACTGCCAGAAGATAATCTGTGCAACTGAGTTTTGAACAGATTGAAGGGAAGGAAGATGATTTAGAGGGAGACCAGTAAGGAGCAGATTACAATAGTCAAGACCAGAGGTGACTGGTGAGTGGATGAGGGTCTTAATAATGTGTTTAGAAAGGAAGGGATGAATTTTGCAAATGCTATAGAAAAAGAAGCAACAGGTTTTAGATCTGTTGGATGTGTGCAGAGAAAGAAAGAGAGTAGAGTCAAAGGTTGTGAGCGGAGGAAACAGGGAGGAGTGTAGTGTTATCCACAGAAACAGAGGAGGGGGGAGGTGGGTTTAGAGGGAAAGATGAGTAGCTCAGTTTTGGCTATGTTCAGTTTCAGATGGCAGTGAGACATTCAGACAGCAATGTCGGATAAGCAGGTGGAGAACTGGGCCTGTATTCCTGGAGAGATTTCAGGCGCAGAAAGGTAGATCTGAGAGTCAAGGAATTGAAAGTGCTGTGGAGGAGAGAATTAGCTTTTAAAATGATTGTGGTAAATAGTAGAAATGTTCAGAAATATAAAACCTCAAGAACAAATGTTAAGGTAGCAGATAATTGTTCTTAAAATTATCTGCACATTTACAACATGGGAAATGACCAGCTATGAGTGAGTAACTGAGTAAATTTTTTTTTAAAAGAAAAAGTTATATCATACTGGTATGTAATGGCAGGAATATCATGTGTAAGGCAGGTGAAGCAATTCTTGCATTTTGTTAGATATGATAAGGCTTATATTGAAGTACTGTGTCTAGTTTTGGGCCATATAAAACCTGGAGAAAATTCCAAGGAGAGCAATAAGGTGAAAGGTCTAGATAAATGACTCGTGTAGAAAGGATGAAGGAATTGTTTAGTCTTGAGAAAATTGAATGGCTCTCTAGCATTACAGAAAACATGACGGTTATAAAGATGATGGTGGTGATTGTTCTCAATTGCTACTAAGTATATGACAAGTAATAGATTTAAAATGTAGCAGAGGTGAAGTAGGGCTTTTCTTTTGTCATTGTCAAATGATGTTACTGTTTCTCCAGGACCAAGCAGGAAGTCAGTCCTCACTTATGGGTGACGTCGGCGCCGACGGAGCCCTCGCGGAGCAATTTTCCCCAGCTTTCAAAGAAAGCCTTTGGGAATTGCAGCGCGCATGCGCGGTCGTCTTCCCGCCCGAAGGTGCCATCTTAGCCAGTCTTCTTTTTTCCGCGGAGCCCTACAGACGTCCCCGTCTTGTCCCCGCGAAAAAGTTGATTTTCTTCTTTATTTTATCCTTTTTTCTTTCGGTTCGACGCCGATCGTTTTCCCGCCCAGACTCGCGACGCCGGTCTCGAGTCCTCTTACTTTTTTTCGGTTTTTCTGACTTAGTCAGCTTTCGTTTTCGTTTTCCCTGGCAGCCCGGTCCTTTGACCTCGCAGGGGCCCTTTTTCCCCCGATGGCTGCCAGTGGGTTTAAGCGGTGTGGTCGGTGTGACCGAAATATGTCACTAACCGACACACACGACTTTTGCCTCCGCTGCCTGGGCCCGGATCATGAGGAACTGATCTGTGGGCCCTGCAGCAAACTGTCCTCAAAGGCGTTGAGAAGTCGGCGGCATCAGCGTGAGAGAATCTTCGCTGACCCCAGCCGTACCCGGACCTCGTCGGAGGCCTCCGTGTCGAAAGGCTCCAGCTCGGACCGTCGCCGGAGCTCCTCCGACCGGGGTTCTCCCTCCGGGGACCATCGTCGGAAGGAAAAACCCGCGAGGGCGGCGTCGGTGGACGCTCCTGGCTCCGCGAGGGCCAGGTCGCATAGCCCCAACAGCCGCCCCGGGTCCTTGGAGAAGGAACACATCCCGAAGCGACCTCGCCTGGAGTCGGAGATGCCTGCCCGGGTAAGTCCTGTGGTCCTTCTGGACTCGCCTCCGCGACAGCCGACGTCGGGCCCGACGCCGTCGGGGCCCGAGTCGGGGGCTGCTGGGTCACCTGAGCTCGGACTCAGGTTGACGGCCTTGGAGAGCAGACTGTCTGCCTTCATGGACCAGCAGAGGGCACTGCTCGCTGGCTTCGCTGGCGTCGCTGCCCCGACCGCCGGGACGTCGACGTCCAAGTCGACCCCGGAGACCGAGCCGATCCTCGAGTCGATGAGAACTCGAGTCGATCCTCGGTCGAGGTCGCCCTCGGCCTCCCGTTCGGGACCGAGGTCGCCGACGCCGACTCCCTCGGCGTCGGGGCGGCTGGCGCCGCACCCTGCCCGGGCCGACCCCACCGAGTCCTCGTCGGAGTCGGTCTGGGAGTCTGAGGAGGAAGAGTCACCTGATTCTTTCCGGACTCGGTGTGTCCCCTCGGACTCACCGGAGTCCGAGCCTCGGAAGCAGTCCCCCCCGGAGGATGCCCGGTTCTCGGACTTCGTTAGGGATATGGCCAAGGCTTTGGCCTTCCCTGCGGATCCCGAGGAGGAGCCTCGAGCCGAAGAGCTCGACGCCCTCCAGTATGACTCTCCCGCGAGGGAACACTTTACTGTGCCGGTTCCTCCTATGCTGGAACGACTACTCTTCCGCATGTGGGAGAGTCCGGCCTCCTCGCCGGTCCTGAGCAAGCGGGTCCATTCTATCTATCGGGTCCGCAAGAGCCCTGGCTTTCAAAAGGCGCAGCTGCCACACCATTCCATGGTAGTGGAATCGGCCATGCATCGTCTTAAGAGCCAGAAGATGCACTCCTCGGTGCCTCCTGGCAGGGAGGCCCGTAACCTGGATGGCCTTGGCAAGAAGTGCTTCCAGGGCTCTATGCTCGCATGTCGTGTCCAGACTTACCAGCTATACATGGGCATGTATCTCCGGGATCTGGCTAAAGAGCTAGCCGGATTCTCCGCTGGTCTCTCCGAGGAGCCCTTGCGGAGGTTCCTAGCCTTGTCCACCGGCATTCGGGAATTTATTTATTTATTTATTTTATTTATTTAACTATTTCTTTTATACCGCCCCTTCCAGAGATCAAGGGCGGTTTACATATAACAGGTTAACAGTCTTGTACACAGATTGTATACATTTTACATAGAACAATAGAAATCAACTATTTACATTGAACATTGTACATAGAACAATAGAAATCAACTATTTACATTGAACAGTAAATATATTAAAGAAAAACAATAAGCAGAGACATCTTTTAAGTATTAAAGCAAGAACTTTGAAGGTATTAAAGCAAGCACATCAAACTTTTTACAAATGTATATTTACAGTGTGTGGTGTGTGTGTTGTGTGGGGCAGATATTGGGGTAGGTGTTGGAATTTAGTTCCTTTTTTTTTTTTTTTTTTTTTTTTTGTCGTATTTGAGGCGTGTTAGTGGGGGGGGGGGGTAGGCTTGTGTTTATACAGTTTGTGCATGTGTGACCAGGTTTGTTGTGGAGCTAGCTTTGGGGTAGTAGGGGACTTCGAAGTGTTCAGTGAACAGGTAGGTCTTTAATTCTTTTCTGAATTGGAAGAGGTCTCTTATGGTGCGAAGTTCAATAGGGAGGTCGTTCCAGAGTGTAGGGGCAGTGAATGAGAATGCTCTGGAGCTAGTGGTGTTCTTAGTTTTGCGGATGGTTTTAGGTATGATGAGCGAGTGGGCCGCGTTTTGTCTGAGGGTCCTTGTCGAAGTTGGAGATTGCAGTAATGTGGATAAGTGTGAGGGGGTTATGTCGTTTATGAGTTTATAGGTTGTTAGGATGATTTTATATTTAATTCTACTGTTTATAGGGAGCCAGTGGAGGTCTAGCAGTATAGGGGTTACGTGATCTGTTAGGGGAGCTTTAGCAATCACTTTTGCACAGATGTTTTGTGCTCTTTGTAGAAGGTAGGTGCTTTTTTGCGGGAGGCCTATTAGGAGACTATTGCAATAGTCAAAGTGAGGGGTGATCAGTGTACTTACTACGGATCTAAAGTCTGGTGTTTCTAGGAGTGGCCTTAGGTGTTGAATTGTTTTGAGTTTATAGAAAATGGTTTTTACTGTTTGTTTTATGTGTGGTAACATGGTGAGAGTGTGGTCTATTATTACTCCTAAGTATTTTACCTGTTTTTTGACAGGTATGGAGGTTTTGTTGATAGTGATTATTTCCGGGTAGGTGTTCTCAGTCATAGATGATCTTGTCACAAACATTGCCTCAGTTTTTTTGAAGTTTATGCTGAGGTGGTTAGTTTCCATCCAGGAGGTGGTTTCAGCCATGCATTTGGATAGCGAGTCATATGTAGGGTTTTTAATGGTTATGGGGGTAGCTAGCATGATGTCATCGGCATATATAAAGTGGTTAATCTTGTGTTTTTTAAATATGTTTGTTATCGGTTGCAGGTACAGGTTAAATAGGAGGGCTGATAGGGCTGATCCTTGGGGTATTCCCTGTCCTTGGGGGAATGTTTCTGATGCTTGTTGGTCAATTTGGACGCGTATTAATCGGTGTGAAATGTAGGATTTGAACCAGTTAAGGACGGTCCCGCCTATTCCTAGATTTTCTAATCTGTTGATCAGTGTTAGATGATTAATGTTATCGAATGCGGCTGAGATATCTATAAATAGGAGTAGGTAGCCTTGTTGTTTGTCATCTGTGCCCTTGATGAGGAAGTCCATAAGGGTGATTAGGAGGGTTTCTACTCCATGGGATGGGCGGAAACCAAATTGGTGTGAGTCAAGGGGTTTGTATTCATCAATGTGTTCCTGTAACTGAATTTGAATTGTTTTCTCTATAATTTTGGCTATGAACGGAATGCTGGCTATAGGTCTGTATGAGTTTGGATCTTTTGAGTCTAGCTTATTATTCTTTATTATTGGTCGGAGTGTTGTGAGTTTTAGGGCATCAGGCATGATGCCCTGTGATAGAGATTGGTTAACTATGTGTTGTAGATTTACTGCCAGTTCCTCTTTCGTACACTTAATCCATGAAACGGGGCATGGGTCAAGTGGGGAGGTGGTGGTGTTTATCATTGTTATGATTTTGAGGAGTTGTTTTTGTTCTAACAACTGGAAACTTGTCCATTCATGCGTGGTTTTCGTGTTTGATAATAAAGAAGTTGGGGTAGTGGGCTTGTTTTTTAGTTTTTCTGCAAAATGATTAGCTAGTGTTTGTATATTAATTGCTTGTTTAGGTTCGCTGTTATTAGCTTTGGTTAATGTTTTTACTATCGCGAATAACTCCCTAGGGCGGTTGATGGATGAGTTTATTACTTTAGAGTGGTAGTCTCTTTTTGATTTATTAATTGCGTTTTTGTATTCTATAAGTAGGACCATGTATTGGGATTTGTTTTCATCAGATTTTAGTTTTCTCCATCTCTTTTCTTGTCTCCTCAGTTGTTTTTTTAGTTTTCTCAGCTCTTTCGTGAACCATTTTTCTGTCTTTTTTGTTTGCTTGTGTAAGACTTTTGTGTGGACAGCTGCTTTTTGAATGGTTAGGTTCCAATTTGATATGGTTGAGTTGATGTCTGGTGTGGTTGTATCTAGTTTGGGTAGTACTTTGTCGAGGAATGTGTCTTTGTCAAAGTGTTTGAAGCGTGATATATGCGGGGTTGTGCTCCCATTATTTTTTGGGACTTGTGCTGATAGCTGGATTGTGATTAGATGGTGGTCTGACCAGGGTACTTCGGTTATACTCGGGGTGGTATGTAGTAGGTGACTGTAGAGTGAGGCTGGGAGGAAAATTACGTCAAGTATGTTGCCTCTTTTGTGTGTAGGAGCATGTATTATCTGTGTGAACCCCATTTGTGACATGGCATCTATGAAGTTATCTGATTGGGAATGGTTCAGTGATGGGAGGTTCAAGTCACCAAGGAGTATAAATGGTTTGCTTTGTGACGCTGTGCATGCAAGTTCTAGGATAGGGGTGAGATTTTTTTGATCAGATGAGGGGGGTCTGTAGATGAGGGTGAGAGCCATGGTTTTATTTTCTATGTTAACAATGTCCATACCATCTATATTATTTAGGTTTGTAAGGGTGAATTTTAGGTCATTTTTGGTGAGGATCAATACACCCCCTCCTCTTTTTATGTTCCGTTGGCAATTGAATATGTCATATTGATATGTGGTTAGTTGGTTTAGTAGTATAGTGTCTGTAGGTGAGAGCCATGTTTCAGTAATACAGATAATGTCAGGGGAGGTATCGTTAATTATGTCATTAATTATTGGTAATTTATTTCTTATTGATCGGATGTTTATTAGGATGAGTTGTAATTTGGTGTTTGTATTGTCGTTTTGGTCGATTTTATCGCTTATAGGTTGTTGCTTTATTTGGATGAGTCGGTGATGACGTTTGTGTGAGGTGTGGCGCGAATGGTGATTGCGAGAGTTTGTGTATGTAGAACTATATGTTGGATTCTGGTACAGATTGTAGGTGATTGGGAAATTATTGTAAGGGTTCCGGTTATGATTGTGGATGATTGGAATGTTTTTGTATGGACCTTGGTTGGTTTTGTAAGTGTATATATGTTGAGTTAGGAGAGTTATTAAGAAGAGAGTGAAAAGGAGATTTATAATCCTAGTAGGAGACATTGTGCTCATTTTATGAGGTAAAGGGAAGAGTGTTAGGGGAGGTAGTTGGAGGGAGGGAGGTTATTGCTGGTAACAGTATCTCAGGCTGACAGTGCAGGGAGGGTACTTACTACTGGCAACTGTGTCTCACGATGACAGTTCAGGAAAAAGTAATTACCATTGGCAGTAAGTATCACACAATAATTACTACTGGCAATGATTACTACTGGCAACAGTATCTCACAATGATTACTACTGGCAATGATTACTACTGGCAACAGTATCTCACAATGATTACTACTGGCAATGATTACTACTGGCAACAGTATCTCACAATGATTACTACTGGCAACAGTATCTTACAATGATTACTACTGTTTTAGTTGTTGTATACGTGCTGTGGGATTATATTTCTATATGCCTCTTCCTGGCCTCAACATGCAACCATTCAAAACGAACCTTAAACGTATATGCAGGCAGCTTCGATTTTGAGAATATGGCTGGTGCTGTTATCCTGCTGCCGGAGAGCTGCTGATGATGGCAGGGGTTTTTCTGGTGCCCCTTCTCGCGGTCCCCGCCTAAGGGCCACGCCAAAGGGCCCTCTGGCGAGGCCCTCAGGCGCGGGCCCACCAGGCGCGGGCACGCCTGCCGGCGCTTCTTTTAAACGTTGGCTGCTCTGCCCCGATTGGGTAGAGCAGCAGGCTGGAGGAGCCGCGTTGCTCCGGCGTGCTCCTCCCCGATCGGGATGCTCTAAGTTCATGTCCCGAGCAGCCTATGATGGCTTTGAAGCCTCGGCTCGAGTGGCCGCAGCCGGCATCGGTGCCCGCCGACAGGCTTGGCTTCAGTCGTCAGACCTTGAGCCCTGGGTACAGGACAAGTTGGTCGATGTCCCCTGCCGAGGCGAAAACCTCTTTGGCAAGCCCATGGCGGAAAAGGCTGCACAAATTGAGACTGAGACTCTCACCAGGACCAGGCTTTCTAGGAAGACCTCCGCCCCTTCCCAGAAAAAGAAGGGCTCGGGGAAAAAGTCCTTTTACCCGAGGAAGGCGGCTGCCTACAAACAATACCCCCATTATCAGGCCCCTGCAGCTCCCCAACAGGGCCAGCAGGCCAAGGGACGGGGTAACGGGTCCCGTAGGCAGCAGGCCCCCAAGCCTGCACCACCAGCCCCTGCTCAGCAGGGTGGGGGTTTTTGACTCGCTCAGCATAGCCTCTCCCCCCCCGCTGGTCCCCCCCAGCACCGGAGGCCGGCTGGTTCACTTCGCCCACAGGTGGTCCAGCATCACCGCAGATGCCTGGGTGCTTCAGGTCGTGCGAGAAGGCTACCTTCTCCACTTCCATCAGGTCCCTCCCTCCTATTTTCCGGGGGAGCCTCCGCGCCCCCCTCTGCACAGGGAGTTGCTCCTTCAGGAGTTAGCAGGTCTTCTGCAGGATCAGGCGGTGGAACCGGTGCCACACCACCTGAGAGGTCAAGGCTTCTATTCAAGGTATTTTCTGATACCAAAGAGAACAGGGGGCCTCAGACCCATCCTGGACTTGCGCAACCTCAACAAGTTCCTTGTGCGGGAGAAGTTCAAAATGCTTACCCTTGGAATCCTTCTGCCCTACCTCCAGCAGGGAGATTGGCTATGCTCCTTGGATCTAAAGGATGCCTACACGCACATCCTCATCCACCCAAGCCACCGCCAATACCTAAGGTTTGTGGTGGCGGGAAACCATTACCAGTACAGAGTACTGCCCTTTGGCCTGTCCTCCGCACCGCGAGTCTTCACAAAATGTCTCGCGGTCGTGGCGGCCCATCTCCGGCTTCACGGCCTCTATGTCTTTCCGTACCTCGACGACTGGCTCATCAGAGCAGCGTCCGCTCAGGAGGTCACCAACGCCACGTGTCGCACGGTGGCTCTGCTGCAGCACTTGGGCTTTGTCATAAACTTCGCAAAGTCCACTTTGCTCCCCTCACAGGATCTCGAGTTCATCGGCGCAAGGCTGCACACTCCTCAGGTGCGAGCGTATCTACCGCTCGACAGGGCTCAGCGGCTCATGGACCTAGCCGACCGCTTTCGCAGCCAGCCCCTGGTCTCCGCCAGGCGCTTCCTGAGACTGCTCGGCCATATGGCTTCCACTGTCCATGTGACCCCCAATGCCCGCCTGAATATGCGGTCTGCTCAATGGTGTCTCCGCCGGCAGTGGCGACAGGCCACGGGCGGCCTCGCAGACCTAGTGCGCGTTTCCGAGCCGCTGATCTCGTCTCTCCGGTGGTGGCTCCGGCAGCCGAACCTGACATTCGGTATGCCCTTCCAGTCACCTCAGCCGACCCGGGTGCTGACCACCGATGCATCCCTCCTGGGCTGGGGAGCGCATTGCCAAGAGGCGCGTACTCAGGGCCTCTGGACCACGTGGGAGTCTGCTCAGCAGATCAACTTCCTGGAGCTCCGGGCGATCCGCCTAGCTCTCAGGGCCTTCTCCCACCTGACTTCCCAACAGTCCGTCCTTGTCCAGACGGACAATCAAGTTGCCATGTTCTACGTGAACAAACAGGGGGGCACGGGCTCCTTTCTCCTCTGCCGGGAGGCTCAGAAGCTCTGCTCTTGGGCCGTCAGTCACGGCATTCTCCTCAAGGCAGTTTATCTCCCGGGCCGAGACAATTGCCTTGCGGACAAACTCAGCAGGGTCCTCCAGCCGCACGAGTGGCGTCTGGATCCCTTGGTAGTTCAGAAGCTCTTCCTCAAGTGGGGCCTCCCCACGATGGATCTCTTTGCCAGTCCTCGCAACCGGCAGCTTCCTCGCTTCTGCTCTCGTCTGCCACACCCCCTTCGGGTTGCGGCGGACGCCTTTCTGATCTCATGGTCGGGGAGCCTTCTGTATGCGTTCCCTCCCATCCCGCTAGTCTCTCGGACTCTTTTCAAGGTTCTCCGAGACAAAGCCTTCATGATCCTGGTGGCCCCTCGCTGGCCCAGGCAGCCGTGGTTTCCGCTCCTGCTGCAACTGGCGGTGGAGGATCCAATCCCTCTGGGGGTACAACCGGATCTCCTCACTCAGGATCAGGGGTCCCTCCTGCACCCCAACCTCAGGTCTCTCAACCTCATGGCCTGGCTGCTGAGAGGGTAGTCCTTGCTCCCCTTCTCCTGCCGGCGGAGGTGGAGGAGGTCGTCTTGGCTTCGCGTCGGCCTTCTACCCGCAAATGCTACGCCCTTAAATGGCGTCGCTTTGCAGTCTGGTGTACCCAACAGTCTCAGGATCCCTTCTCCTGCCCGGTGTCGGTGATCTTGCAGTACTTGCTGCACCTCTCTAATCTGGGACTTAAGTCCAACTCCGTCAAAGTTCACCTCAGTGCTCTTTCAGCACATCATGTGCCGGTGGACGGCAGACCTCTCTCCAATGACCCTCTCGTAGCGAGGTTTCTCCGAGGTCTCCTTCTACTTAAACCACCTCTGCGCCCGCCAGCGCCTGACTGGGACCTGAATGTGGTGTTGCAGCGGATCACCTGTCCGCCTTTTGAACCTATGGCTACCTGTTCTCTCCGTTTTCTGTCTTGGAAAACACTGTTCTTGATAGCCCTCACTTCCGCTAGACGCGTAAGTGAATTGCAGGCCCTCGTGTCTGATCCCCCTTACACTCGGTTCTACAAAAATAGGGTAGTCCTACAGACTCACCCTAAATTTCTTCCGAAAGTGGTCTCCCCTTTTCACATCAATCAGGAGGTGGTACTTCCAACCTTCTTTCCCAGACCACACTCCAGCCGAGCTGAAACGGTCCTCCATACCCTGGACTGTAGAAGGGCTCTGAACTTCTACCTTGACCGTACGCGGGAGCACCGTAAAGCTGCTCAGCTTTTTGTGTCTTTTGACCCCAATAAATTGGGGCTCCCGGTCTCCAAGCGTACTCTGTCCATCTGGGTTGCGGACTGTATCTCTTGGGCTTATGGGGCAGCCGGACTCTCCTTAGAAAGTCGAGTCACGGCTCATTGCGTTCGGGCAAAGGCTACGTCAGTGGCTTACCTCCGCTCTGTTCCGCTGGCAGACATCTGCCGGGCCGCTACTTGGTCTTCGAGCCAGACTTTTGCAGTCCATTACTGTCTCGAGAGGGAGTCCCGCAGGGACAGTGCTTTCGGACAGGCAGTCCTCCGTAATCTCTTTGAGGTCTGAGCAACTCCTACCCTCCATCCCGGATGTGGGCTACCGGTGGGTGTTAATTCAGCGAAGATTCTTTCCTTCTGTGCTGCTGAGCTAGAGGGAGCTCATTTTTGTGCTTAGGGTCTCCGGTAGCCTTGAGCTTGGGAGTCCCATAAGTGAGGACTGACTTCCTGCTTGGTCCTGGAGAAAGCGTAGTTACTCACCTGTAACAGGTGTTCTCCAGGAGCAGCAGGAATCAGTCCTCACTACCCTCCCTCCTCCCCTTGGAGTTGCAATCGTCTGCTTATGTTCTTTTTGCAAATTTTTATGCTGTCTTTTTTAGCTATGTCATCTGACTGGCTAAGATGGCACCTTCGGGCGGGAAGACGACCGCGCATGCGCGCTGCAATTCCCAAAGGCTTTCTTTGAAAGCTGGGGAAAATTGCTCCGCGAGGGCTCCGTCGGCGCCGACGTCACCCATAAGTGAGGACTGATTCCTGCTGCTCCTGGAGAACACCTGTTACAGGTGAGTAACTACGCTATCTCTGTGTCGTTAGTAGGGCAGACTTATTAGCCATTGCCAAGTCAGCAATTGTACATGGTGCTGGCAGCAGTGGGCAATATAACAGATGCTGCATTGTTTGTGGAAGTCTACAGTCACATTTTTCTGATCCGGTTGTCAGTCTCCACTTTACTATATTTGCTCTGACAGCTCTGTAGACAGTTCAGCGACCTTCATATGGTAAACACAGAGTCTGCACCAGGCTAGAGCCGCTTTATGATGTCAGTTCCCATTATCATTTCATCATCGTTTAATGCTCGCCGCTACATTTCTAGGTTGGCTGCTTCAGCAAATTGTTGGAGTGATTGCAGTTCATCTAAAACAGGAGTTCTTAACCCAGACCTTGGAACACACCTAGCCAGTCAGGTTTTCAGGATAACCACAATGAATATTCATGAGAGAGATTTGCTTGCATTGCCTTCATTGTGTACATGCATAGTTATTGTGCTTTTCCTCAAAAATCTTGCTGGCTAGGTATGTCCCGAGGACTGGATTGAGTACCTTTGATCTAAAATAAAAAAAACCCTCTTGTGTGACTTCAGTCAACTGTGCTCAACTTGTTTTGAACATTTTATCTGATATTTGGCGGGGCAATAGTCACCAATATTTATAGCTCGTTGATTGGAGTAGACTTTAAGAAATCAGTTATATATCAACGACTCTTGATAAGCACTGGGCTGGTCTTTCTCATGTGTGATGATCTTGCCATGACTAGGCATGTATGCTCAGCGGCAGAGTAACGATGGGCCAAGATTATGAAATGCAGCGTGGAAGAGCTTGCTCCCATCAGCTGATCGACGATTTATGCAGGATGTTATTTCTGGTGCTGACTTTTTCCACACATCTTCTCAATATGTAGTTTATATGAAAGTGTTCAGGTCAGGGGAACACCAAGTAGACTGGATTGCTGGAGTGTTACAGCTTCATGTCCATCCCCAGTGATGATCATTTGGTTGTTTTCTTAATGATATCTCAAGAGGAATAAGTTGGTCTGAGTATTGACTAGTTTGGCTTGAAGATGATTTTCCTCACAGTATTTTTCCAGCTGGTTGTTGCAGTCCACCGTTGAATCAGTGTTATCAAAGTTCCTCGCCTGTGTGGAGACCCAAAGGTTGTCCGTTCAGGGAAAACTGTGCTTTCCTGGATGTATTGGCTGATTGTACATATATATGTTGAAGAGAAGTGGGGCCAAGACACTATACTGTGGCAGGCCATTTCATTGAATGTGCCATTTACTTTGCTTGCCTTTGAGTTCAACAAAAAAACATCTGCTCTGTATCAGAATGGAGTGGAGGAGCAGCCTAGTGGTTAGAGCAATTGTCTAGTACCCAGAAGATCAAGGGTTCAATTCCCACTGGCACACTTTGTGACTCTGGGCAAGTCACTTTACCTTCTGTTGCCTCTGTGATACATTGCCAAGAAAACCCAGAGGCAGCTGGGTCATCAGGAGTCAGCACTGACTTGAAGGCACTAAAAAAACCCAGAATGTAGTCTTTGATCATTTCATAAAATTTGACAAGTCGTCTCCTGTGGTTGATAGTGTATCATTATCATATGTTGTTCTCAGGTCAATGAATATTACTGCAATAACTAATCGTAACATAGTATATGACGGCAGATAAAGACCAGTATGGTCCATCTAGTCTGCCCAGCAAGACGATAAGAGTAGGTGCCTCTGCCGCTCCGTGCAGGTCACCCCTCCCCATGCCTTTGTTTAGGAGTGTACCCACTGCTCCGTGTAGATCACCCCGGCACTTAACAACAACAACAACAAACAATATGTTTATTTTGATTTAATCCCCTTGCTATAAAGGGATCCACTGTGTCTGTCCCAAGCCACTTTGAATTCCGTCACTGTATTTGCCCCCCCACCACTTCCATCGGAAGGGCATTCCAAGCATCCACCACCCTTTCAGTGAAAAAGTATTTCCTAACATTGCCTTTCAGTTTACCCCCTTTCAGCTTCATGTTATGCCCTCTAGTTTTACAGCTTCTCCGTCTTTGGAAGAGGTTTGTTTGTTCATTAATACTCTTTAAGTATTTAAAGGTCTGAATCCTATCTCCCCTCTCCCTCCTTTCCTCCAGAGTGTACATATTTAGGTCTTCAATTATCTTCTCATATGTCAAGTTTACAAATGGGAATGGAGTAGATACCACATCATTCACAGAAGATGATGTGTTAGAACAGCTTGCAAAACTGAAAGTGGACCAGGCCATGGGACCTAATGGTATACATTCCAGGATACTGAAAGAGCTCCGAGAGGTTCTTGCAGGGCCATTAAAGGATGTTTTTAATAAATTCTTGGAGACAGGAGAAGTTCCACAGGACTGGAGAAGGGCTGATATGGTATCTCTTTACAAAAGTGGTAATAGGGAAAAAGAGACAAACTACAGGCCGGTAAGCCTTATCTCGGTGGTGGGAAAAGTAATGGAGGCGCTCCTGAAAGAGCGAATAGTGGACTTTCTCGAAACCAACAGGTTGCATGATCCGAGGCAACATGGTTTTACCAAAGGATGATCTTGCCAAACAAATCTGAGTTCTTTGACTTGGTGACCAGAGAACTAGATCAAGGGTATGCGATGGATGTGATCTACCTAGATTTCAGCAAAACCTTTGATACTGTTCCTCATACGAGGCTTATCAATAAACTCAACATCTTGGGGATGGGTCCCAAGGTGGTGAACTGGATCAGAAATTGGTTGACTGACGGACGACAGAAGGTGATAGTAAACGGAACTCATTCGGATGAAAGGAAGGTGATTAGCGGTGTACCGAAGATGACACGAAAATTTGCAACAGAGTGGATTCCCCGGAGGGAGTGGATAACATGAAAATCTACTAAAGCTGGAAGCATGCTTTAATGCTTGGCAATTAAGATTTAATGTGAAGAAGTGCAGTGTCATGCACTTGGGAAGCGGAAACCCAAGGGAATTCTATGCGATAGGGGGAGAGAGGTTGGTGTGCACGGACTAAGAGAAGGACTTCGGAGTAATTGTTTCTGATGTTCTCAAGGTGGCAAAATAGTGTGACAAGGCGGTGGCAAAAGCCAGAAGGATGCTGGGTTGCAAACAGAGAGGAATTACCAGCAGAAAGGAAGAAGTATTAATGCCACTATACCAGTCACTAGTGAGGACTCACTTGGAATATTGTATTCAGTTTTGGAAACCACATCTTGCAAAAAAGACCTGAAATGGTTCAAAGGAAGGCGACCAAAATGATTTGGAGCCTGCGCCAGAAGATGTATGAAAAGACTTGAAAACCTAAATATGTATAGCCTAGAAGAGAGGAGGGACAGGAAGAGATATGATATAGATGTTTAAATACTTAAAGGGTATTAATGAACAAAAAATCCTTTTTCAAAGAAGGGGACGCTATAAAACTAGAGGGCATAAAATGAAGCCGCAAGGCAATAAACTTAAAAGCAACGTCAGGAAATACTTTTTCACTGAAAGGTTGGTGGATGCTTGGAATGCCTTATGATGGAGTTGGTGGGGGCAAATACAGTGCTAAAATTAAAAATGGCATGGGACAGAGACAGTTGGATCCCTTTATAGTAAGAGGATAAAATTAAAATAAACTTAAATATCATTTATACCTCAACAAAAAGAGGGGGTAACCCGTATGAAACGGCAGGTACAACACTAAACAAAAGCATAGAGGGGGTGACTGGCGTGGAGTGGTGGCTAAAACCCTAAACAAAGGCATAGAGGGGGAGTGACCTGCACGGAGCGGTGGGTACACCTACTCTAATCATCTTACTGGGCAGATTAGATGAACCATACTGGTCTTTATCTGCCATCATACATTATGTTGAGTCTTAAAGGACTACAAAAAAGGGTCTACTACAACTGGAAAATGATCTGCACTTGTACATATTTATCTTCTGGGAAACACTCTAAATCTTGGGGAAAAGGGAATTCTTTGGGTTAAAGCTGATAAATCTTTTGGAATTCAGTGTTTTTGCTGAGTCAGTCAGGTCTTAATACCACCAGAGAGCTTTTCATTTAAATAAAATCAGAGTATAGCTTAACATAGCGGACCTTACGCACCACCAAAATGAGGAGTCTGCTGTCTTGGTACATGTTGGTACCTATGATTTAGAAAAGTATGGGAGGGAGGTTCTGGAGGCCAAATTAGGCTTTTAGTTAGGAAGTTGAAATCCAGAACTTCCAGGATAGCATTCTCCGAAATGCCTCCTATTCCACGCACAGGACCCAAAAGGCTCCAGAGTTGTAATGAATGGATGAGACGATGGTGCAAGGAAGAAAGTTTTGGATTTGTTAGGAACTGGGCAGCATTGTGGGGGAAAGGAGGGGCTTTTCTGAAGGGGTGGGCTCCACCTTAACTGGAATGGAACCTGGCTACTGGCATTAACATTTAAAAAGGAGACAGAGCAGCTTTTAAAACTAGATAGGGGAAAGCTGACAGTCAACCAAGAGCGCATGGTTCAGAAGGATGCTTCCTTGAAGGATACTAGGAAAAGATGGGAGTTAGGGCATCCCGAGAGAGAGGTTCCAATAAAGATAAAAGTAACCCAGATGCCCTTAAATACAGAGCAGACAGAGCTCAAAGATTCCAAATTACCCCTGTCTACTGATAGCCAGATTGATATGAATATAACCTCTAAAATGCCAGTGTGCAAATGCTAGAAGTCTAAAAAAATAAGATGGGAGAGTTAGAATGTATAGCACTAAATGAGAGGATAGATATGATCTGTATTACAGAGATGTAGTGGAAGGAGGACAACCAATGGGACACTGTGATACCTGGGTACAAACTATATATTGCAATGATAGAGTGGATTAAATTGGTGGAGGGGTTGTGCTCTGTTAGAGGTCATTGAATCACACAGGATTAAAGTTTTGTAGGAAACAAAGGATACTGTAGAATCTCTAGGGATTGAAATTCATGTAAAAAGGGGAAGGCGATGGCAGTGGAGGGTGTACGACCGACCGCCTGTCCAGAATGAACTAATGGATGATGAAATGCTCAAAGAAATCAGGGAAACTAACAAAAGTTACAACACAGTAATAATAATGGATGATTTCAATTACTTTGGTATTGACTGGATCAGTGTCACAGCAGGACATGCTAGAGAGAGAAAGTTTCTAGATGAAATAAATGACTGCTTCTTGGAGCATGAATCGACAAGAGGGGAAGCTATTTTAGACCTAGTTCTTAGTGGACCCTGATGCAAGAGATAAGGTTGTTGGGGTCACTTGGCAATAGTGATCATAGCATGATCACATTTAATTTAATAAATGGAGGAAAGACAACAAGGAAAATCCACAGTACTACTTTTTAACTTTCAAAAGGGAAACTTTGATAAAATGAGGAAAATAGTTGAGAAAAGACTAAAAGGAGCAGCTGCAAAAGTTAAAGATTTACATCAAGCATGGGCTTTGTTTAAAATTACTATCTTGGAAGCCCAGATCAGATGTAATCCATGCTTTCTCCAGGACCAAGCAGGAAGTCAGTCCTCACTTATGGGTGACGTCGGCGCCGACGGAGCCCTCGCGGAGCAATTTTCCCCAGCTTTCGCAGAAAGCCTTTGGGAATTGCAGCGCGCATGCGCGGTCCCCTTCCCGCCCAGGGATGCCATCTTGCTCAGTCTTCTTTTTTCCGCGGAGCCCTACAGACGTAGTTTGTTACCGCTGCTGAAAAAGTTGATTTCTTTAGTTTGATTTCTCGTTAAATTTTTTCTCGGTTTGTGTGTCCTCTTTCCGCCGGGCTTTTGAGCCCGTTCACGTTTTTGTTTTGTTTTTTTAAATTCCAACTGGCGTTCCCGCCACTTTTTCCTTCTTCCCTGGCAGCGCGGTCTTTCGACCTTGCAGGGGTCCTTTTTCCCCCGATGGCTGCCAGCGGGTTTAAAAAGTGTGATCGTTGTGTCAGACTCGTGTCTTTTACTGACACGCATGACTGCTGCCTCCGCTGCCTGGGGGCCAAGTATGACCCTATGAGTTGCGGCCCGTGCAGCAGGATGTCCTCGAAGGTCCTGAGGAGTCGGCAGTCGCAAAGGGATCGTATCTTCTCTGACTCCGCGCGGACCTCGTCAGAGGCCTCAACGTCTCGTGGCTCCGGCTCAGACCATCGTCGGAGTTCTTCTGAACGGGGCTCCCCCGGCCGGGAACACCGGCGGGAGAAGAGGCCCGCGAGGGTGGAGCCGGACGGCAATCCTGGTTCCTCGAGGGCCAGGTCGCTCAGCCCGGCCCGACTCCCCGGGCCCTCGGAGGGGGAGAGGCCTTCGAAGCTTCCTCGTCTCGAAGTGGAGACTCCTGGACACGTGAGTGATATAGTCCTCCTGGACTCCCCCACGGATGAACCGACGTCGGGCCCGACGCCGTTGGGGCCCGAGTCGGCGGATGCTGGATCTTCTGAGCTTGGTCTCAGACTGACGACCTTGGAGCGCAGTATCTCTGCCTTCATGGACCAGCAGCGGGCATTGATCACCAGCCTCGCCAGTGCATCTGCCCCGACCACCGGGACATCGACGCCCAAGTCGACCCCGGAGGCCGAGTCGATCCTCGAGTCCATACGAGCTCGAGTCGATCCTCGACCTAGGTCTCCCTCGGCTTCCCGTTCGGGACCGAGGTCCTCGACGCCGGCCTCGGCGTCGGGGAGGAGGTCCCCGGGCCCCGTGCGCACGGAGCCGCTCGACGACTACTCGGAGGAGTCGGGCTGGGACACGGAGGAGGACGAGTCACCCGGTTCCTTTCAGACCCGGTGCGTCCCCTCCGACTCGCCCGAGTCGGAGCCTCGGAGGCGGTCCCCCCCGGAGGATACCCGGTTCTCCGATTTCGTGAGAGATATGGCCAAGGCCTTGGCTTTTCCCGCGGATCTGGAGGAGGAACCCTGAGCCGAAGAGCTCGAGGCCCTTCAATATGACTCCCCCCCTAGGGAGGCCTTTACTGTACCGGTTCCCCCGATGCTGGAGCGGCTTCTCTTCTGCATGTGGGAAAGCCCGGCCTCGACGCCGGTGTTGAGCAAGCGGGTCGATTCCATGTATCGAGTCTGCAAGAGCCCCGGGTTCCAGAAGGCGCAACTACCGCACCACTCCATGGTGGTGGAATCGGCCATGCATCGACTTAAAAGTCAAAAGATGCACTCCTCGGTGCCTCCGGGTAAGGAGGCCCGGAATCTGGATGCCCTCGGTAGGAAGTGCTTCCAGGGCTCTATGCTTGCTTGTCGGGTCCAGACATATCAGTTGTATATGGGTATGTATCTCCGCGACCTGGTGAAAGAAATGGCGGGTTTTTCCGCCGGTCTCTCCGAGGAACCCTTGCAGCGGTTCCAAGCTCTGTCCACAGGGATTCGAGAGTGTTCGAAGTTCATTTCTCGAGCGGCCTATGATGGCTTCGAAGCATCGGCTCGAGTAGCCGGAGCCGGCATCGGGGCTCGCCGCCAAGCTTGGCTTCAGTCCTCCGACCTCGAGCCGTGGGTGCAGGACAAGTTGGTTGATGTCCCTTGCAGAGGGGAAAACCTCTTTGGCAAGCCCATGGCCGACAAGGCGGCGGAGCTCGAGTCAGAGACTCTCACCAGGACTCGCCTTTCCAGAAAAACCTCTGCTCCTTCTCAGAGGAAGAAGGGCTCGGGAAAAAAGCCCTTTTACCCGAGGAAGGTGTTCGCTTATAAGCAGCACCACCCACACTATCAGGCCTCGACAACCCCTCATCAGGGGCAGCAGCCTAAGGGGCAGGGTAATGGATCCCGGAGGCAGAAAGCCCCCAAGCCCACCACGCAGGCCCCGGCCCAGCAGGGTGGGGGTTTTTGACTATGCCATCATAGCCTCTCCCCCCCAGGGGCCCTCGCTCAGCACGGGGGGCCAGCTGACCCACTTTGCTCACAGGTGGTCAGCCGTAACATCCAATGCCTGGGTGTTGTGGGTGGTTCAAAAGGGCTACCTCCTACATTTTCACCAGGTGCCCCCCCCCTACTTCCCGGGGGAGCCTCCCAGACCCCCGCTGCACAAGGACGTACTCCTTCAGGAGCTGCAAAGTCTGCTTCAGGAACGGGCGGTGGAGCCAGTGCCCCCAGCATCTGTGCGGTCACGGTTTCTACTCGAGGTACTTCCTGGTACCAAAGAGAACAGGAGGCCTCAGACCATTCTGGACTTACGCAACCTCAACAAGTTCCTGCAGCGGGAAAAGTTCAAGATGCTTACCCTTGGAACCCTACTGCCCTACCTCCAGCAGGGAGATTGGCTATGCTCCTTGGATCTAAAGGATGCTTATACCCACATCCTTATTCACCCGGACCACTGACAATACCTAAGGTTTGTGGTGGCAGGGAACCATTATCAGTACCGAGTACTGCCCTTTGGCCTATCCTTCGCTCCCAGGGTGTTCACGAAGTGCCTGGCAGTGGTGGCAGCCTTCCTAAGGCTTCAAGGCCTCTTCGTCTTCCCATACCTGGACGACTGGCTCATCCGAGCATCGTCTGCTCCAGAGGTTGCCCAGGCCACCCAGCGTACGGTGGCTCTGCTTCAGCACTTGGGCTTCGTCATAAACTTCGAGAAGTCCGCTTTGCTTCCCTCTCAGGACCTCGAGTTCATAGGGGCACGGCTGGACACTCGGCAGGCTCGTGCCTTCTTGCCTCTGGAACGGGCCAACAGGCTTATGGCTCTAGCCGGCAGGTTCAACAGCGAGTCGCCGGCCCCTGCCAGACAGTTCCTGCAACTGCTCGGACACATGGCCTCCACGGTCCATGTCACTCCGAATGCCCATCTACATATGAGACCTGCTCAGTGGAGCCTTCGCACTCAGTGGCATCAGTCCACAGGGAGACTGTCGGACCTGATACAGATTTCCGACCGTCTGGTCTCCTCCCTGCAATGGTGGCTTCACCTGCCCAACCTAGTGCTCGGCATGTCCTTTCAGTTGCCCCCACCGTCCCGGGTGCTCACGACAGATGCCTCCCTCCTGGGCTGGAGGGCGCATTGTTGGGGGACATGCACTCAAGGCCTTTGGACACCTTGGGAGGCCGCCCAGCAGATAAACTTTCTAGAGCTACGGGCGATCCGCCTAGCTCTGCGGGCCTTCTCTCACCTGACGTTCGGTCAGTCCGTACTGGTGCAGACGGACAATCAGGTTGCCATGTTCTATGTGAACAAACAAGGGGGCACGGGCTCCCTCCTATGTCAGGAAGCCCGGAGGCTGTGCTCTTGGGCTGTCGATCACGACATCCTCCTCAAAGCGGTTTACCTGCCAGGGCAGGACAATTGCCTGGCAGACAAACTGAGCCGGATTCTGCTGCCGCACGAATGGAAGTTGAACCCCGCGGTGGCCCAGCAGATCTTCCGCCGGTGGGGCTCTCCCACTGTGGATCTCTTTGCCAGTCCCCTGAACAGGCAGCTCCCCAGATTCTGCTCCCGGCACCCTCACCCTCTTCGAGTGGCGCCGGATGCTTTCCTCATCCCATGGTCCATGGGTCTGCTGTATGCCTTCCCTCCCACACCACTGGTGTCCCGGACCTTGTTCAAAGTTGTCCAGGATAGGGCCTCCGTGATCCTGGTAGCGCCCCGGTGGCCGAGACAACCGTGGTTCCCTCTGCTTCTACAGCTAGTGGTGGACACCCCTCTTCCCCTGGGGTTTCAGCCCGATCTGACCCAGGATCAGGGTACTCTTCTGCACCCCAACCTCAGGGCCCTGCACCTGATGGCCTGGCTGCTGAAAGGGTAGTCCTAGCCCCACTGCTGCTACCCCCGGAGGTGGAAGCCTTCGTCCTAGCATCTCGGCGACCTTCTACCCGGAAGTCTTACGCCCTCAAATGGCATCGCTTCTCGGTCTGGTGTTCTCAGCGATCTGAGGACCCCTTCGCCTGTCTAGTATCGGTGGTACTGCAATATTTGCTTCACCTCTCCGATCTAGGTCTCAAATCCAATTCTGTCAGAGTCCATCTCAGTGCTCTCTCTGCACATCATTCACCGGTTGAAGGCCAGCCTCTCTCTTCGCACCCCTTGGTGGCGCGTTTCCTCAGAGACCTCCTTCTGCTTAAACCTCCGTTGCACCCTCCAGCTCCTGACTGGGACCTCAACGTGGTTCTGCAAAGGCTTACCTGCCCGCCTTTTGAACCCATGGCTACCTGCCCTCTTCGTTTCCTCTCCTGGAAAACTCTCTTCTTGGTAGCCCTCACTTCCGCGAGGCGCGTAAGTGAGCTGCAGGCCATAGTGTCGGAGCCTCCGTACACTAGGTTCTACAGGAATAGGGTGGTCCTGCGGACCCACCCTAAGTTCCTTCCAAAGGTGGTCTCCCACTTTCACATCAATCAAGAGGTGGTTCTTCCGACCTTCTTCCCCAGGCCGCATGCCAGCCGAGCTGAGACTGTCCTGCACACCCTGGATTGTAGAAGAGCCTTGTCCTTCTACCTTGACCGTACGCGGGAGCATAGAAAAGCGGTTCAGCTTTTCGTGTCTTTTGATCCCAATCAGTTGGGGGTGCCTGTCTCTAAGCGCACTCTGTCCACCTGGGTGGCCGACTGTATTGCCTGGACTTACGGGGCAGCCGGCCTCTCCTTGGAAAGTCGCGTCACGGCTCATCGGGTCAGGGCGAAGGCCGCGTCCGTGGCTCACCTCCGCTCTGTTCCGTTGGCAGACATCTGCCGGGCCGCTACTTGGTCTTCAGGTCAGACTTTTGCGGCTCACTACTGCCTGGAAAGGGAGTCCCGCAGGCACAGTGCTTTCGGTCAGGCAGTCCTCCACCATCTCTTTGAGGTTTAGGCAACTCCTACCCTCCGGCCCCGGTGTTGGCTACCGGCCGGATGCGTATTCAGAGAAGATTCCTTCCTTCTGTACTGCTGAGCTTCAGGAAGCTCTTTAGGCTTGAGGTCTCCGGTAGCCTTAAGCTTGGGAGTCCCATAAGTGAGGACTGACTTCCTGCTTGGTCCTGGAGAAAGAGTAGTTACTCACCTGTAACAGGTGTTCTCCAGGAGCAGCAGGAATCAGTCCTCACTACCCTCCCTCCTCCCCTTGGAGTTGCAGTCATTCTTATTGCATATCTTGCAAATTTTTTGCTGTCTTTCCGCTATGTCATCAGACTGAGCAAGATGGCATCCCTGGGCGGGAAGGGGACCGCGCATGCGCGCTGCAATTCCCAAAGGCTTTCTGCGAAAGCTGGGGAAAATTGCTCCGCGAGGGCTCCGTCGGCGCCGACGTCACCCATAAGTGAGGACTGATTCCTGCTGCTCCTGGAGAACACCTGTTACAGGTGAGTAACTACTCTTTAAGAAAAGTAGAAGGAAGGCGAAAAAACTGCCAACATGATTTAAAGGTGAGGTCAGAGAGACTGTTTTAGCCAAAAACACATCTTTCAGGAAATGGGAAAAGGAACCAAATGACATACTGGAAACAACATGACCACTAGCAAGTTAGATGCAAGGCATTGATAAGGCAGGCAAAGAGAGAATTTGAAAAAAAGCTTTCCGTTTAAGTAAAAACGCATAATAAAAACTTTTTCAAGCACATTTGTAGCAAAACTCCTGTGAGAGAGTCACTTGAACCATTAGATGATAGAGGGGTAAAAGGGGGCACTTAGAGGGGACAAGACCATAGCGGAGAAACTGAATGAATTCTTTCCTTTGGTCTTTATACCTTCCATCCCCTTTACCATTTTGGTGGCTCTTCTCTGTATCAACAAATAGGGGTGTCCTACATGGAGCGGTGGGTTCACCCCTAAACAAAGACCTGGGGAGGGGTGGCCTGCACAAAGTGGCAGGTGCACCTACTTTTGCCATCTTACTGAGCAGACTAGATGGACCATACTGGTCTTTATCTGCCATCATTTACTATGTTACTATGTAAGATGTAGGGAAGTTATCCATGTCTGAAATGGTATTTAAAGATGATGCATTGAAAGAACTGAAAAATATTGGTAAACTGGGAAGATGTATTACAACTGTTTGATAAACTGAAGAACAGTAAATCAACTGGACTGGGTGGTATACATCCGAGTGGTGTAAAAAGAACTGAAATATGCAGACCTACTATTAGTAATCTGTGAACTACATTAAAATCATATCTCCAGGAACAAGCAGGAATAAGTCCTCACATATGGGTACGTCGGTACCGACGGAGCCCGCGCGGGAAAGCTCCCCAGCTTCCCAGAAGGAAAGCTTTTGGGGCCTCCCACTGCGCATGCGCGCTGCCTTCCCGCCTTCCTGACCAACTCTCCTCAGTTCTTCTTTTTCCGCGGAGCCAGCAGGTCGTGTTCCTGTCACCGCTGAAGAAGTTGTTATTTTAATTTGTTTCTTTGGCCGCGTGTCTGCCTTCCCCGATTCCGGACCGGTACCGCCGGTCTTTTTTCTTTATTCTTTTAAAAAAATATATATATATCTTATTTTTTCCCCACTTGGTGTGTTTGTTCTGTGAGGCCTCTAGGCCTTCACAGAATTCTCCTTCATGCAGAAACAAGCCTCTGGTTGGTTTTAAAAAATGCACCAAGTGTAGTGGTACTATATCAGTCACAGACACCCATGAATGGTGTCTTAAATGTTTGGGGCCTGACCACTCCATTCCGGATTGCCCATCCTGTTCTTTGATGTCTAGACGTGGCTTACAAAACCGGGCAGCCAAGTTTCACATGCTGTTTTCTACAGATACTCCAGCATCGACATCTTCCAGGTCTTCCTCTCCTGATGGATCTCAGGTAACCAAACATTCCTCTGGCAGGTCCTCAAAGGGCAAATCTCCCTCCAAGTATCGAGATGCCCCCGGGCTTGACCCTGAGGACCCTGCCCCAGCCAAACAACCCCGGCGGGAAGCTCCGGCTTCCAAAGCTCCTCCTATGGGGTTACAGGTTGACATCGATGGCACGGCCTCGACCGATCACCTGTTAGACTGCTCTGTGGTACCGGCTCAATCTTCCGGTACCGACATCCAGACAGTCGTGGCGTCTATGGATCATACAGTTCAATCCATGCAGCAGGCCATTATGGCTTTTATTAGAGCTGCGATGCCCTCGGTACCGCAGCCAGCGGTACCGACTCCGGTTCCGGTACCACAACCGATACCGATACCCAGGGCATCCACATCGACCAGGATACCGATTCCGGTTCCCGGTTCCGGGGTTTTCCCCGATACCGATCCGGTTCCGGGTACCCCCGATGTCGATACCGGTCGATATGCTTATCGATCCCTGGAAGCAAATAGACGATACTTCGAGTCTTCTGATGATTCTGATTCATCAGATGACTCTGCTGAAGTATCCCTACCTCTACCTGAAGAGCCCTCTTCTCCAAAGAGGAGAATGTCTCCTCCAGAGGATTTGTCCTTTCAAGACTTCATCATTGAAGTAGCTAAAGGTCTCTCTATTTCAGTAACCTCTGAAAAAGAACCTAGAGCAAAAAAATTAGATATTTTAGGATACTCTAAGGTTCCCAAAGAGGCAGTCACCTTGCCCATTCATGAAATTCTTCAAGAATACATGATGGACTTATGGGAGACTCCTCTCACCCTATCTCCACATTCTCGTCGTTTGGACACCATGTATCGTGTCCCTCCTTCTCCTGGTTTTCAAAAAACTCAGCTCCCTCACCACTCTATTGTGGTGCAGTCAGCTATGAAAAGGATAAAGAGTACCAAAAGACACTCTTCTACTCCTCCAAGGAGAGAATGTAGGACTTTGGATGCTTTTGGTAGAAAAATCTTCCAAGCAAGTATGCTTATTGCCAGAATCAATTCATACAGCCTCTATATGGGCATGTTTCTGAAGGAGATTGCATTGAAAATATGCCATTTTCTCCCCTTTATCCCAGAGGATAGAAAGGAGGAGTTCCTTCTTTTGCTAAAGCATACCCAAGATATTTCAAAGTTCTCCAACAGAGCAGCCTTTGACTCCTTTGAGGGTGCTAGCAGAGCCTCAGGTATTGCCATAGCGGCTCGCAGAATTGCTTGGCTCCAGGCCTCTGACCTAAAACCCTGGGTCCAGGATGGGTTGGGAAATCTGCCCTGTACAGGTGAGAATCTGTTTGGTAAGGAGTGGCAAATCAAAGCCACCCAAATGGATGCAGAAAATGCTGCTTTAGATAGACTTTCTAAGTCTACCTCTGCCCCTGTCAAGAAAAAATCTTTCAAGAAGCCTTTCTATAAGAAGGCCAGATTTGCTACAAATACTGGCCAACAATCTTCTGCAGTTCGCTTTGCTCCTAAGCGTCAGCAGCCTAAACAGGCCAGGGCAAAACCTGCAGGGGCTGCTACAGCCCAGCAGTCCCAATCCCCTCAGCGTTTTTGACTTAACTCTAGAGAACTTAACCTTTCTGGCTCTAAAACATCCAGAGCCTCTCACCATTCCAGGAAGGTTAACTCATTTTGCTCCCAGATGGGAGCAAATCACATCAGAACAATGGACCCTCTCTATCATCAGAGAGGGCTACAAACTACATTTCTCCAGCCTTCCTCCCCATACCATGGTGAGATGTTTCAGTTCTCCCCCATCTCTCCTGAACCTGTTAGGTCAGGAGGTGACCTCCCTTCTCGCCCAAAGGGCAGTAGAAGAGGTTCCTCTTCTTCAACAGGGGTCAGGGTTTTACTCCCCTTATTTTCTCATTCCCAAGAAAACTGGGGGGTACAGACCTATTCTAGATCTCAGAGAATTGAACAAATTCCTATGCAAGGAGAAATTCAAGATGCTTTCTCTAGGTACTCTCCTTCCATACCTACAGAGTCAGGATTGGCTTTGTTCTCTAGATCTCAAGGATGCGTACACACATATACTCATCCATCCATCCCACAGAAAATTCCTACGGTTTCTGTTCCAGGGAAAACATTTCCAATACAGAGTACTTCCCTTCGGTCTAGCCTCTGCTCCAAGGGTATTTACCAAATGCATGGCAATAGTAGCTGCATTTCTACGAGCCCTGGGAATTTTTGTCTTCCCATACCTGGATGACTGGCTCATCCGAGCTCCATCTCAGTCCGAGGCTCAGACTTCCCTGGATCGCACCAGACGCATTCTGCAGTATCTGGGACTTGTGATCAATCTGCCAAAGTCTCAACTCGCCCCTACTCAGTCCCTGGAATTAATAGGGGCCTGGTTGGATACCACCACTGCAAGGGCCTATCTTCCTCAGGCCCGTTGCCAACGTCTAGTGCACTTAGCCTCCCAGACTCAGTCCAGAAGCCACTTGACTGCCAGGGAGATGCTACAACTATTAGGCCACATGGCCTCCACAGTACATGTGGTGCCCTATGCTCGCCTACATATGAGAGCAGCTCAATGGACTTTGTCCACCCAGTGGACTCAAGCATCAGGAGCTCTCTCAGACCAAATAGCAAACTCCAAACGTCTCTTTTGGTCTCTCCAATGGTGGATGTCCACTCAAAATCTGTTGTTGGGGGCCCCCTTTCAACCATTGTTGCCCCAAGCAACCCTCACAACAGATGCCTCCCAAACAGGTTGGGGAGCTCATCTTCAAGATCTCTCCACTCAGGGCACTTGGTCTCCACAGGAGACTACCCTTCATATCAACCACTTGGAACTTCGAGCAATCTTTCTAGCTCCCAGAGTTTTTCATACCCTCCTCAGCAACATGACGGTCCTTATTCATACGGACAATCAAGTAGCCATGTTTTACATAAACAAACAAGGAGGGACTGGCTCTCTGTCGCTTTGCAACGAAGCTCTAAGATTATGGGCCTTCGCCAGAGAGCATTAAATCCATCTCCTGGCAGTATATCTTCCAGGAATCCAAAACTCTTGGGCAGACAGACTCAGTCGAGTTCTGCTTCCACACGAATGGTCCCTACACATGGATCAGGTACTCAGAATCTTCCAGAAATGGGGGACCCCGGACATAGACCTCTTTGCAAGTCCGTGGAATGCCAAACTTCCCTGGTTCTGTTCCAGGATTCCGTGTCAGGGAGTTCAGGCCAAGGATGCCTTCCTCTTTCATTGGGGTCAGGGCTTCCTATATGCCTTTCCACCCATTCCTTTGATTCCCAAGACTCTGTTCAAACTTCAAAGGGATCAAGGGTCCATGATCCTCATAGGTGCACGCTGGCCACGCCAAGTGTGGTACCCTCTACTTCTGCATCTCTCCCAAGCCCCCTCCTTGGACTTGGGAGCAGCTCCAGACCTTCTGTCTCAGGAGGAGGGGACTTTGTGGCACCCAAACCCCAAGTCCCTTCACCTCAGAGCTTGGTTACTGAAGGCCTAGACCTTCAACACTTCAGTCTTTCGCAGCAAGTAAAGGATATCCTCCATGCCTCTAGGAAACCTTCCACTAGGCGTTCTTACGCTTTTAAATGTAAAAGATTTTCCATTTGGTGTGCTCAAAAGGGTCTTAACCCTCTAGCACTTCCTTTGAATTCTCTTTTGGAATATCTCCTGCATCTCTCCAATGCAGGACTCAAAACGAATTCAGTAAGAGTCAATTTGAGTGCTATTGCAGCATCCCTTAAGCCCATCAATGGACAACCTGTTTCCTCTCATCCTCTTATTGCAAGGTTCATGAGAGGCCTAACCTTAACTAAACCTCCCATTCGACCTCCTCCGGTGGCATGGGACTTAAACTTGGTTCTTGGTCAGCTTATGAAGCCACCCTTTGAACCCTTAGCCACTACCTCCTTGAAATTTCTTTCTTGGAAGGTTATTTTTCTTATTGCAGTCACCTCAGCTCGCTGTATCAGTGAACTGCAAGCTCTAGTGGCTAATCCACCTTATACAAGGTTCCATCATGATAAGGTGGTCCTTCGGACCAATCCCCACTTTATGCCTAAAGTGGTCTCCCCTTTTCATCTTAATCAAGAGGTATATTTACCTGTCTTTTTTCCAGGTCCTCATGCATCCAGTGCAGAGAGGACCCTTCATACTCTAGATCAGGGGTCTCAAACTCCACTCCTGGAGGGCCGCAAAGCAGTCAGGTTTCAGGGTATCCCTAATGAATATGCATGAGATATATTTGCATGCACTGCCCATATTGTATGCAAATATGTCTCATGCATATTCATTAGGGATACCCTGAAAATCTGACTGGTTTGCAGCCCTCCAGGACTGGAGTTTGAGACCCCTGCTCTAGATTGTAAAAGAGCTCTTGCCTTTTACCTCCACAGGACACAGCAACATCGAAAGTCTTCTCAGCTTTTTGTTGCTTTTGATCCTTCTCATTTAGGACTTCCAGTCTCTAAAAGAACACTCTCCAATTGGATTGCTCAGTGTATCTCTTTTGCTTACCAGAGTAAGAACCTTTCTCTGGAGAGCCATGTCACCGCTCACAATGTGAGGGCCATGGCCACCTCTATGGCTCATCTAAACTCTGTCTCCATTGACCAGATCTGTCGAGCAGCCACCTGGGCCTCTGTTCATACCTTTACAGCCCATTACTGTTTGGACAAGGACTCCCGCCGGGATGCCTTGTTTGGTCAGGCTGTCCTCAGACACCTGTTCCATTCTTGAACAACTCCAGCTCACCTTCCCTGAATGGATGCCTGAGATCCATAGGAAGATGAGGAACCTTTCAGGGTCTCATACCCTTGAGGGGCTCTCCCGGGCATCTTAGCTAGGGAGTCCCCATATGTGAGGACTTATTCCTGCTTGTTCCTGGAGATAGCACAGTTACTTACCTGTAACAGGTGATCTCTGGGAACAGCAGGAATTAGTCCTCACAACCCACCCACCTCCCGTAGGAGTTGTATCTCTCTCTCTCTTTCCTTTCCTCTCTCTATTATCTCAGCTTTAAACTCGAACTGAGGAGAGTTGGTCAGGAAGGCGGGAAGGCAGCTCGCATGCGCAGTGGGAGGCACCAAAAGCTTTCCTTCTGGGAAGCTGGGGAGCTTTCCCGCGCGGGCTCCGTCGGTACCGACGTACCCATATGTGAGGACTAATTCCTGCTGTTCCCAGAGATCACCTGTTACAGGTAAGTAACTGTGCTATATAGCACCTTGAGATATTGTGTGCAATTCTGGTTTCCATATCTTAAAAAAGGGTTATAGCGGAATTAAAAAGAAGGTACAGAGAAAAGCCACCAAAATGGTAAAGGGGATGGAAGGATACCCCTATAAAGAAAGGCTTAAAAATTTAGAGCTCTTCAACCTGGAAAAGAGACAGCTAATGGGAGAAATGATAGAGATCTATAAATTAATGAATGGAGTGGAATGGGTAAATGTAGATAGATTGTTTACGCTATGAAAAAGTAGAAATACTATGGGACACACAATGAAGCTACAATGTAACTCATTTAAGACTAATAAGAGAGAATATTTTTTCACTCAGTGCATATGCAAACTCTGAAATTAGTTACTGGAGGATGTAGTAAAAGCTGTTAGTGTAGATGGGTTTAAAAACTACTACTAGTACTACTGAACATTTGTATAGCGCCACAAGACATACGCAGCGCTGTACAGACACTGTCCCTGCTCATCAGAGCTTACAGTCTAGTCAAGACAAACAACACAGTTGCTGTAGACATGGGATATATTTAGAAGGAATGGTAAGGAAACACGAGGGAGATCAGGTGAATCAAGATCCGAAAGCAGCAGCGAAGAGGTGAGTTTTCATCCTGGATTTGAAAAGGGACAGAGAAAGGTGCCTGACGTGCAGACTCAGGTAGGTTTGGACAAGTTCCTGGAGGAAAGCATTGTGGAGCCTGTGTGCCTTTTTGGGAACCTGCTATTTGTGATCTGGATTGGCCACTGTTTGAAACAGAATACTGGGCTTAATGGACCTTGGTCTGACCCAGTATGGCATATCTTAGAAGTGCTCATTTCCAAACCTTTCAGATTTCTCTTCCATTTCAAATAAGAAATTAATACTAGCCAAGTGTCCCTTAATGGCTTGTTTATAGAGGAGCACTGAAATACTGACGCATTTTCTCACTCTTCTGATCAGACACAAAACACTTATAGTGGTGTGCAAAAGTCTCTGGAATCACTTGTGAGTTTTGCGTTTTTCGTACTAACGGTTTTTTAAAAATTTTGCGTTAGCCCAGCATATTCATCTTTCTACCACGTTAAAAGGAATACATTAGGCTATTAGAATTGACTTTTTTGCATTCCTTGCTGCCAATTTAAATAATTTACAGACACTGGGAGATAGCTACTGCGATTTTTGTGGATCCATTATCAAAACTGGATCGAGATTATTCAATATGCACACGTTATTTCTGACCAATCGGGAGGCTGGTTTTACTAACCAATCACAATGCAGATATCTAGCCAACAGTGCAGCTATAAAAACATGCAGAATTTTTGAATTTTATACGCTTTCTGGATCGACCATGAAGATGACTCAGACCCTGACATTGGACGAGCGTGTTCGTGTGTCCTTTATGAGCAAGGAAGGATTTTCAAGCCGTCAGATAGCCAGGAAAGTTGGCTGCAGTCAGAGCCCTGTTAAGATTGTACAGAAGAAGAAAGAAACGGGTTTAGTGGTGGACGAGCCTCGTTCAGGTCGTCCACGTGCATCAACATCATGCCAGGACCGCGCACTATGACGCATTTCACTGACTAATCGCAAGCTGACCTCTCCTCAGCTACTTCGAGAGTGGTCAGACAAGAGTTAGGTCAGTGTCAGCTCATCAACAGTTCGTCGCCGGTGCCTGCAGTTTGGTCTCCAGGGCTGCAAAGCACGGAATAAGCCACTGATGACTGGCATACAAAGGCGCAACCGGATCGTGTGGGCGAGAAAGCACTCAACCTGGTCGACTGAAATGTGGGAAAAGGAGCTATTCAGAGATGAAAGCACCTTCTGCCTGTTTGGTAACCAGGCCCACACCTATGTGAGGAGATCTCCTGGAGAGAAATTCAAGCCTGAGTGTCTCAATCTCACTGAGAAGCATCCTTTGAAGGTCAGAGTCTGGGGCTGCATGGCTGCCAGTGGCGTTGGACGTCTTCACATCGTCGATGGAATGGTCAATGGGGCCAAATACATCACCATACTGCAAAAGTGCATGGTGCCATCAGCACACCAGCTGTTTCCTGGCCAGTTCCTGTTCCAAGATGACAATGCACCCTGCCATCGCTCCAGACAGGTGATCAGCTGGAAGCAGCGGAACAACATCAAGTCAATGGACTGGCCTGCCCAGTCTCCAGATCTGAATCCAGTCGATGACCTGTGGCACAAGGTGGCCTTGGAAATATCCAAGAGGCATCCAACATCAAAGTGTGAGCTGACTGAGTCACTCATTGCAGCTTGGAACCGCGTTGTCACCAACAATCACCTTGTCAGACTGGTTCATTCAGTGCCGTCAAAGTGCAGTCAGGTGATCAAGAACAAAGGGTGGCCCATCAAATACTGAGCCATCACTGACACATAAAAATGGCCTTTTTCAAGGCCACATACATTAAATTGAAGGAAACCTGGTGTGCGTCCATAATATTTTGAAGCATACTTACAATAATATATCATTGGCCAACAATGTACATTACGCAATTTTCACAGAAAATCTATCAACAGGACAACTATGGGGAACAAACTCAGAAAATAAGGGCCAAACCAATACTAAAAGTTGGCCCTAATAGCCAAATCTATTACTTATCATGAGATACGCAGAAAAAGCCACTGGGAGGAAAAATAAATTAAGATATAAGGTCACGAAGTTGAAAAAACGTCAAATTTACAAGTGATTTCAGACTTTTGCACACCACTGTTAAGAAGTGAGATCCAGCAAATGTTACACTTGAAGGCAGTTTTCAGCTGGCTGCAAAATAACTTATCAATATAATGCCAAGCAGTTCATTCAACTGTGAACTCTGAAAATTCTGGCATAACTTTATACAGTTAACTTAAACCGTATAAAGTTATTTTTGCCATCTTTATGTTCAGAGTTGTATACATAAGTTCTATGAATAGTATTTGAATATCGCCTCTACTCGTATAACTTTTCTTCTGGCCATTGGCCATCTCCAAAGCCTGCTTGATTTTGGCTGGAATAATTTTGAAACAACCTCAATGTAATGTGAGACTGCACAATTTTTAATTGCATTATATAAAAAGATTCTTAAAAGTAATTGTGACTGATAATTGAAGCTTAGAGCTCATATTTTTTGTGCATGAGCTTGGTTCTTATGGTCCCCAATACTTAAAAGTGCTTTGGGGAACTTTTAGTTTGCTGGATTTATTTTGGTCATATAAGGGACTTCAGAAGGTCAAAATTAACCCATGTAAGTGCTGGGAAGTTATGTGGGTGGGGTGCTTTTCTTTTTTTTTTGCTTAAGAAAAGCACTTAGGTGGTTTAATGTTTTCTGCTCATTGCATAAGTATTTTTGAATATTGTCCCTTTCCCCTCATCCCTAAGATGGGTAAATGTAGACTCCGCTAAATAAAATAAAGCCAGCAGTATGTACCAAAGTGACTTTGTGTATATTAAATTCTGAAGCGCAAGAATGCGGTCATGGGTTTAGTTTCTTTCCTTTGCTTTAGGTTGGGGCTTCTACAACCTTGTTCCTATCTCTTGCAAATATTTAGCTACTTTATTCTATCTCTGTTCTTCAGGTATAATTTATATTCTAAGGGGCTTGTTTACTAAAAGTTAACGCGCATTAAGTGTTACTGCACTCATAGAAATAAAAGGGCTGCGAGTACTTAACACACATTAAATATGCCCCTCAAATTGGTGCAGATGTCCCCATAGGAAGAAGGTGTGCACCAAAACATGATCGGTCTATCGGAATGATTGTTCTTTGTGTTTTCCCTGGTGTATATCTTTGTGGGATATGTACATCGACAATGAGGGGCGGGCGTTTGAATTGGGCCCTCAAGTTTTCTTTGTGTCTTATAAGAAAAGGATTATATTAAATTTGTATCTTCCTGAACAGATGTTTATTTTTAATATTTATTTATCACCTTTTTGAAGATATTTACCCAAGGCGTGGTGTACACTATGTTGAGTTATATATGTAATTAGTCTTTAATTTAATTCAATTGTTTAATATTTAAAGTTACTTTTTCCCTTTATCCCCAAGCACTCCTTGTTATCAATGTTTCTTGTATAATTATTGTTGAATGTATTTGTTCGTTTCCTTGAGTTTATTGTAAACCGATTTGATTCCTGAAAGGCGTTATATATAAGCACAAACATAAGTTTAATATGTACTTTGTTGGTTCCAATGTAAACCATTTTGATTGTAGGATAAGGCGATATATAAAGCCTGTTAAGTAAATAAAATTAATTATAGGACAGAAGTGAAAGGAAGCAATACGTGGAGGATGTCAAGGGAAGTGCAAAAAACTGCACAAATACTTCTGTTCAACATTCACTTTAGAACACACTGGTGAAGAACCACTGATAAATATCAAAGGTACAAAATGGTATATTTAGATTTCTGTGAAGACCTTTGGCACAGTTCACACTGAAGGTTCACAATAAACTTAACAGCCTGGAAGTGGGTCAGAAGATAGTATGCTAGATAATAAAAGTGGCTGAGCGAAAGGTACTTGACAGTATGTGAAGCTTATGTAATGAGTGGGGATCATTACAATGGAGTGCTTTTGAGAAAAATCTTAGATAGGTCTGTTAATAAGCGATGCTGCAGAGGGGCCAACAAGAAAAATCTGTTTAGCAACAGTTTGGACACTCCAAACATAACAGAAAAAAATGACACATATCTAAGAAAACATAAGGAATAGTTAGGATTAACAAGAAAGATTTAATGCAAAAAAATGGGCAAAATTATGCACCTGGGGTACAGAAATTCAAGAAAGTAGCAAATAACTTGAGGTTTGAGGTAATGATAGGTAGCAGACAAGAGAGAGATGTTAGAACAGCTGAAAAACAAGGCCACAGCAAGAGCTGAAGGAACACTAGGGTGCATAAGAGGTATAATTACAATAAAAATAAAAATAACCACAGTCATTTTGGGCCACAGAACAATGCCACAGGTTATTTCAGCTTCTAATAGCAATAGTCACTATATATTTATTTTATTTTATTTATTACTAGTGCATAGGGAGGGAACATGTGAAGGGGGTGTTGTATAGGGGTTCTCTGGGGAAACTATTTACAGAGAGGCATTTATACATATATACATATATACATTTGTTATAGGCCGAGTTTACTTTAAAAGAGTTGCGTAGGCAGTGAAGGGAGATGAGGGGCAGAGGGGGACTGGATTAAGTAATGTCTCCATAGTGTTCTGTGAAGAGATGGGTTTTGAGTTTCTACCTGAAGTCTTTGATGTCAGAGGTGGCTCTTAGGTCGTTTGGAAGGGAGTTCCAGAGGTAAGCTGCTGCTAGGGACATTGCTGTGTTTGAAGTGGATTGTGTGGTTTTAAGATGGTCGCTGGGTATCGTCTGGGTCTTGTGTTAGTGTTGGCGCTGATTAGGCTCTTGAGAAAGTCTGGGGCTAGGTCATGCTGCATTTTGTATATGTTGAGAGCTGCTTTGAATTTGATTCTGGAGGCTATCGGGAGCCAGTGCAGTTGGCTCAGTACTGGGGTGATATGATGGTGTTTTGAGGATCCGGTGATAATGTGGGCAGCGGTGTTTTGTGCCATCTGTAGGGGTCGGATAGTCAGATTTGGTAGGCCGTGAATAGGGTGTTAGAATAATCTAGTATAGGTGTAATTATTGCCTAGCAAACTGTTCTGAAGTGATCTTGAGTGAGGAGGGGTTTGAGTTTTCTTAAGATGGCCATTTTGTGGTAAGCACTTGTTGTTTTATTGATGTGGGCTTGGAAATTCAAGTTCCGGTCCAGGGTGACTCTTAAATGCTTTACCTCATCTTTGATAGGTATGGTTATGTTGGGAAGGGTAATGAATTTTAAGGGGGGGGGGGGGGAGAAGGTGGTGTTGCGTGAGATGAGAGCTTCTGTCTTTTTGTAGTTGATGCTGAGGTGGTTACGAGTGAGCCA
The DNA here is from genome assembly GCA_033557465.1 of Ichthyophis bannanicus. Lineage (NCBI taxonomy): Eukaryota > Metazoa > Chordata > Amphibia > Gymnophiona > Ichthyophiidae > Ichthyophis > Ichthyophis bannanicus. The sequence goes on from CM066032.1 coordinate 1,776,639,779, forward strand.
TTTTGACATGTCATGGAGGCAGGCAGTTATTGTTGCGAAGTCTTGTTTTTCTAGGTTACTTTTGGTGTAAATCATTATCATCAGCGTACAGTGCATATTAGATGCCATGTTGTTTGATGATATCACAAATGGGCAAAATGTAGAGGTTGAAGAGTAGGGCGGATAATGATGAACCTTGAGGCACTCCCTGGGATGAGGCAAACATGGATGTTAAGGTGGTTCCAATTCTGACTTTTTGTCTCTTGCTGAGATATGATTTAAATCAGTTGAGGGTGGTGTTGCGTAGTCCAATGTCCTTGAGTCTTCAGAGGAGTATAGGGTGGGAAATGGTGTCGAAGGCTGCTGTTATGTCAACAAAGATGAGGAGAAAGCCCATTTTGTGGTTGTCGATCCCCTTGGTTAGGTTATCAAGGAGCACCATAAATAATGTTTCCACGCTATATAGGGGTTGGAACCCATGCTGTTTGGGGTCTAGAGGGGCTAGGGAGTCTACATGGTCCTGGAGTTGTTGGTATACTATTTTTTCAAGGATCTAGTTAGAAATGGGAGGCTAGATATTGGGCGATAAGTTTCTGGATCAGTGGGGGAAGGTATGGGAAGCTTGGGGACGGGGCATATAGTGGCTGTTTTGAGGGGCAGAGTATGTATCCTTGTCTTAGTAAGGAGTGTATGATCTTGTGTATGACTCCGCTGAGCACTTCCTTTGCAGATTTTATCCATGACACAGGGCAGGTATCTGTGGGAGCAGTGCTAGTATTGAGAGCTGATATGGTGCATGTGATTTGTTCTTTGGGGGGTATGTGGAAGTTGTCCGAAGTTTGATTGGGGAATGTGGGTGGATAGGAAGGGTTCATCTCTTGTGGGGTATCTGTCTGGAGAGGGGTATATTTTGCAATTAGGTAGTGTGCAAAGGTCTTGGAGGTGGATTGTGGTTTCTTCAGGGTGATAAGACTTTTGTGAGAGTGCGGGCTATGTTGGAAAGTTCTCAGGGTTTGTTGGTTGCTTTAAGGATGAGATTGGTGTGGTGTTTCTGTTTATTGATTGTTGTTGTAGCCTTTTGTTTTTCTTGGTAGAGTTGTAGAGTGGCTCGTGTCTTGTTCTTTCTCCAGTTCTGTTCGATTTTTCTGAGAGTTCTTTTTTTCTTCTCTTATTTTGTTTGAGTACCATGGTGCGGTTTATCATCTTTGTTTTGTATGTCCGTTGGGTTTTGTTTCTGGTGCCATTGCTGCTGTGAAATAATCACATTTCTATATACTTGACTTGCCCAGGTTCAGCCCTTGAGGGCTACAAACATGTCAGATTTTTAGACTATCCCTAATCAATATGCATGATGTATATTTGCATTCAGTGGAGGCAGTATGCATGCTAGTCTGTCTCATGCATTCATTAAGATACCCTGAAAATCTGACTTGTTCGTGGCCGTGGAGAACTGAACTTCAGAAGCCTGCTTTGTTCCCTCATTTTACTATATACCCATAAAAGTAGGGAAAGCCTCAAAGGCATGTCTTCAGGAATACTTTCCAACATAGATTTGTAGAATGGGGAAATTGAAGTGCTTACATTAAATATTGAATACATTCTACATTTCGGTGCATTTTTTTCCGCTTTTTGCAAACATGGGCCAGTTCTATATACACAGGTATGTGTGACTTTAGGATGGATTGTGGTCCTTATCTGAGGCAGTTAAAGATAAGGAAATGTTGGCAAGCAGTAGAACCCACCCACGCCCGCCAAGCAGCTTGGCCCAGACCAAAAGTGAAGCAGTATTCCAATTTGCAAAGTCAACTGGACAGAGTTTCAAAGCCAGTAAAACTGACACCCTGACCCCGCTTTCCTTTGAACTATTTTTTGATATTTTTTTCTTGCATTTAGCTCATGCCTCTCCAGTAGTAGTTGTTCAAGGCAAGTTACATTCATGTACCATAGGTATTTCCCTGTACCTAGAGGGCTTACTGTGTAAGAGCTTGTATTCATCCTTAGGAAAGGAAGAGAAGAAAATATTTCTCAGGAAGAGGAGGAACCATACCTCATAAAGTCAAAGCTGCAGGATCATCAACTACTGTGCCTAGGAAGTAATAGGAAATGATGGTTTGTGATTCTCTTCTGAGGAGCATAGAGATGTGTTTGCCAGATGCCAAGATCTGAGGCATGGCCACCATGGAATTCTGGCTTTTCTGCTCGTCTCTATTTTTTATCCTTTTTATTTTCTTGTTTTTTTTTTAAACTTAAACTGGAGTTCCTTTCAATTTCTAATGCTATATTTTATTGTAAACTGTTTTGCTTATTTTTATTCTGATAGGTGGTATATCAAGTCAGAAATAAACCTAAACATTTGGAATTGTCACCAGGCCTACTGGCTATTAACCAATGTTGTTTTTCATGTTGGCGCAAATGATACTGCTAGGTATCCTTCCAACATATCAAAAGTAATTTCATGACCCTGCAAGAGAGGGTGAATTAGTTAGGCATGCAGATATTCTTCTCTAGTTCCTCCACTCAGCAATAAAGATGGAGATAGAGAAGCTTTCGTTCTGAGGACAAATGCATGGCTGCATAGATAGTGTTGATGAGTGCATGGGGTGATCCAAGGAGATGGCATCCACTTATCAAAGAAGTGGCAAAGTGTCTCCCAGAACAGACCGAATAATCTACTGAGAAAGGCTCCCAGTTAAGATGGGTGGACAGTTGCCTTAGGTAAATAAAAGCCCTCAGTTAAGTATAACATTCAACCCTTGTTTAACATAGATCTAGAAACATAGAAAAATGACTACCAAACCTATCTAGTCTGTCCGTCCATATCAACAAATACAACAGTCCCCTTTTTTTCCTTTAGAGATCCTCTGTTTGTCCCATGCCTTTTTGAATTCAGATACTGTCCTCACTCTACCACCTCCACTGGGAGACTATTCCACGGATCCACCACTCTTTCTGTAAAGAAATATTTCCGCATATCATTCCTGAATCTATCCCCTTTCACCCTCATCCCATGTCCTCTCATAGCAGAACTTGCTTTCATTCGAAAGAGGCTCTCCTCCTGTGCATTTATATCACGGAGGAATTTAAACGTCTCAATCATATCACCTCTATTCCGCCTTTCCTCTAAGGTGTACATATTAAGATCCTTAAGTCTGTCCTCATATGCTTTATAATGAAGACCACTAACCATTTTAGTAGCCACCCTCTGTACTGACTCCATCCTGTTTCTATCCTTTTGAAGGTGCGGTCTCCTGAATTGCACACAAGATTCCAAATGAGTTTGCACCAAAGACTTATACAGAGGCATTATCACCTCCTTTTTTCTGCTGGCCATTCCTCTTCCCATGCACCAAAGCATCCTTCTAGTTTTTGCTGTCGCCTTTTCTGTTTAGCTACTTTAAGTTCATCAGACACAACCACACCGAGGTCCCACTCTTTAGTGGACAAAAGTACTTCACCCCTATACTATATTGCTCCCTTGAATTGCTGCAGCCCAAATGCATGGCCTTACATTTTTTAACATTAAATCCTAGCTGCCAAATTCTAGACCATTCTTCAAGCTTAGCTAGATCCCTCCTCAGGTCATGGAAAAGGATGACTTGGATTTAGTGATGGTCACAGAGACATGATATATTGAGAACCTTGACTTGAATGTAGTTAAATTAGGATAGTCTATTCAGGAAGAACACAAATAGGAAGAAAGGGAAGAGGTGTGCTGCTGTATATATAAAATAATAAAGTGACAGAACTTCATGGCTTATGAAGTAAGGAAGAGTACAGTGGGTAATTTGGAAAGAGGATATTTAACATCAACGTTAGTATGATATACAGACCCCCTTTGCAGACAGAAGAACTAGAAAGAGATTTGATTTAAAATGTTCACAAAATTAATTTGAAGGGGGGACGTGCTAGTCATAGGTGATCTCACTCTGCTGAATGGTGTTTGGGACATCCCAGTTACAGTGTCATTTCAAAGTAGGAAGATCTGGATTCTTCCTAGACAAGCAGGAAAAAAGCCCTTACGTATTACCACTTATATGCAGACGACATAATGATGTACATCCCATTTACAATCCCCAACATACCACTTCAATTGCTCACAGAGTGTTTTAATGAACTCTCTACATGGCTAAATGAAAATAACCTCTACATCAATCATGCAAAAACAGAAGCCCTAATTGTAACAAAAAACCTCTCATACTCACCTCCCACACACATTACTCTACAAAACCAAGAAATCAAATTAAAAAATGAGGTACGATATCTAGGTGTAATACTTGACACACACCTTAACATGGAAACACATATAAGAAACACAACGAAGAAAGTATACTTCAAACTTAAAGTCCTAAAGCAACTTCGCCCACTAATGCACTTACAAGACTTCCAGCGCATAATACAAGGCATAATTACTCCCCATTTTGACTTTGCAAATCTAACACTACTAGGCACAACAAAACAAAACTTGAAAAGACTCCAAATTGCACAAAATGCTGCGGCTAGAACCATTATGAAGGTCCCCCCATTTCAACACATCACACCGATTCTGGCGTACTTACACTGGCTACCGATACAAAGCCGAATAATATATAAATCCCTAATAACTACATTCAAAACTCTAAACAACATGGCTCCACCTACTCTATTCAACCTAATCACTAAAGAACCTGCCAAAAAAAAGCAGAAAGATCCAAACTAGGTGGATTTAAACAATCCATTCCTTCACGGTTACACTCACTTCCGCCTATGCCTACTTCTAAAGCTTGAGATTCCTTGACACCGAGAGGTAAATAATACAATTTCGATAGAACTATAGAGTCGGGGTCAGACAATCTCAGCACTTCCTTCAGGTATTTAAAAAACAATATATTAGGTGAAAGGTAGTGCGTCCGGGGAAAATTTAATAAACGAAGATTCTTTACACGTAAAGCATTTTCCAACATTTCATCATGTCGATGGAGAACCAATGAATCCTGAACAGCTGATGCTAATACCCCCTTTATTGAAGAAATAGAACCCTCCGTCTTAACTTTATAATGTTCCAAATCAGTCAATCGAGCTTGACAATCAGATAATACAGTCACCGTATCATGAGTAAATTTAGAAAGTTGAACTAAAGACGATTTAAGAGAAAGTTCAGTCCGAGATACAACTTGCCATATATCTTGTAAAGTAATATCCAACGGCGGTTTAGGAGCTTCAGCAGCAGACGAAAAATCAAAAGGAGCAGGTAAATTAACAATAGAAGACTTTACCTTTGAGAAGGCTTCTGGAAGCAATTCAGAAACGGGACCTAGGTCCTCTCCGAGTCGCCGGGGAGAACCAGCATCCACTGGTGTCAGGTCACTGCTGGGAGGAGACAAAACCCTACGCGGTTGTGGAGACAAATCCTCGGAGCACAAACTTGCCGACAAGGAGGAGTTCAAGGGAGACAAAACAGTAAGGGAGGACACCTGAGGGATAACATGACTATCCATGGGCCCTACTACCTTGACATCCTTGGTAGATGACATTGTGGGTTTCTTCTTTCGCTTCCCCATGCAATAAGATAAAACAAATTAAACCAAAGTCTTATGTGCTCCGCACTGCTCCGAAGTGCTCCAAAGGGGCGGGACCTGCCCCTTTGGACACGCCCCTTCGGAGGACGTACCCACGGGCACGTGCCCGCGGTGCGCGTCCCGCGGTGAGGGCTCTGGTTTAAAGCCCACAGTGCTCACGTAGACAGGACGCCCTGGGAGAGCACCAATCAGCTCCAATCAGGAACACAGCAGATAGATGACACACACTCGGAGTGCCGCGGTGAGGGCTCTGGCTTTAAAGCCCACAGTGCTCACGTAGACAGGACGCCCTGGGAGAGCACCAATCAGCTCCAATCAGGAACACAGCAGATAGATGACACACACTCGGAGTGCCGCGGTGAGGGCTCTGGTTTTAAAGCCCGCAGTGCTCACGTAGGCAGGACGCCCTGGGAGAGCACCAATCAGCTCCAATCAGGAACACAGCAGATAGATGACACACACTTTCTGCTTTTTTAGAAACCTCAGTTGAGGAAATACCCTCACGTGCTACATTATTAGTAACCTTTTCATTAGAAAGAGATAAAGATTTGGTTTTACGCTCTTATTTCAAATGTCGTCAAGAGAAGTTTTTCGGTCAATCGATTCAGATATTTCCTGATGTCTGTCGTAGTACCCAATTGAAGCGTAAAGCTTTTCTTTTGCTCCGATCTCGAGTCTTGGCTGCAGGAGCTTCGTTTGTGTTAAAATACCCGTGTAAATGTCTTGTTAAATATCAAGGTAAATCTTACATTTTTTATGATTCAATGCAATTAGAAACCTTTTTGATTGGCTTGGATAAAGTATAAATTGTTTAGTTGGGGTCTCTGCTAAGGAAAAGGAGGCTGTTTTGTTTTTCTCAGCTCCATTTTAGGTTTTTTCTTGTTTAATGTTTCTTATCACACTTCAAATTGTGGGCTAGAAGTTGATTATCTTGTGTTATTACTATTTCGAAATGTATATTGTTTTTTCAATGTATATTATTCATTGCTTTGTATTACCTTTATTTTACCTTAAATAAAGAGGTTGAAACTTAAAAAAAAAAAAGAACCTGCCAAATCCCAACACAGGAGAGATCACACTAACATTCTCCAGGACCAAGCAGGAAGTCAGTCCTCACATATGGGTGATGTCGGCGCCGACGGAGCCCTCGAGGAGCAATTTTCCCCAGCTTTCAAAGAAAGCCTTTGGGAATTGCAGCGCGCATGCGCGGTCCTCTTCCCGCCCAAGGGTGCCATCTTGCTCAGTCTTCTTTTTTCCGCGGAGCCCTACAGACGTTGCCTGTGAATCCCCGCAGAAAAGTTGATTTTTCTCTATTTTTTCTTCGGTTTGACGCCGGTTCTTTTCCCGCCCGGACTCGCGACGCCGGTTACGAGTCCGTCCTTTATTTTTCCGTTTTTTGTCCTTCGTGACAGATTTCGCACTTTTTTCCTTTTTTCCCTGGCTGCCCGGTCGTTCGACCTCGCAGGGGCCCTTTTTCCCCCCGATGGCGGCCAGTGGTTTCAAAAAGTGTGATCTCTGTAAGAAACTTATGTCTCTTACAGACACTCATGACTTCTGCCTCCGCTGCCTCGGCCCAGATCATGACCCCATGATCTGCACGCCATGCGGCAAGATGTCCTCAAAAGCATTGAGGAGTAGGCAGCACCAGCGGGAGCGTATCTTCTCTGACTCCGGCCGGGCTCGGACCTCGTCAGAGGCTTCGACGTCTCGGGACTCTGGTCCTGAGCATCGTCGGAGTTCCTCTGAAAGGGGGTCTCCTACCCGGGAGCATCATCGGAAGAAGAAACCCGCGAGGGCGGGATCGGTGGACGCTCCTGGTTCCTCGAGGACCAGGTCGCATAGCCCCGATTCCCGTCCCGGGTCCTTGGAGTCGGAAAGGCCGTCAAAACATCCTCGACTCGAGGTGGACTTGCCCGCTCACGTAAGTACGGTTGTCCTCGTGGACTCGCCTCCGAAGGACCCGACGTCGGGCCCGACGCCGTCGGGGCATGAGTCGGGGGCTGCTGGGTCTCCTGAGCTCGGACTCAGGTTGACGGCCTTGGAGTGCAGTTTGTCTGCCTTCTTGGACCAGCAGCGGGCATTGATCGCTGGCCTCGCTGGCGCTTCTGCCCTGACCGCCGGGACGTCGACCTCCAAGTCGACCCTGGAGACCGAGCCGATCCTCGAGTCCATAAGGGTTCGAGTCGATCCTCGGTCGAGGTCTCCTTCGGCCTCCCGTTCGGGACCGAGGTCGTCGACGCCGACTCCCTCGGCGTCGGGGCGGATGGCATCAGTGCCCGCCCGACCGGAGCCGGTCGACTCCTCCTCCGAGGAGTCGGCCTGGGAATCTGAGGACGAAGAGTCACCTGGTTCCTTTCGGACTCGGTGTGTCCCTTCGGACTCCCCCGAGTCCGAACCTCGGAGACGGTCCCCCCCGGAGGATACCCGGTTCTCGGACTTCGTGAGGGATATGGCCAAAGCCTTGGCCTTCCCTGCGGATCCCGAGGAGGAGCCTCGAGTCGAAGAACTCGATGCCCTCCAATATGACTCTCCCCCGAAGGAGGCCTTTATTGTACCGGTTCCTCCAATGCTGGAACAGCTTCTCTTCCGCATGTGGGAGAGCCCGGCGTCGTCGCTGGTGTTAAGCAAGCGGGTCGATTCCATTTATCGAGTCCGCAAGAGCCCCGGGTTCCAAAAGGCACAACTACCGCACCATTCCATGGTGGTGGAATCGGCCATGCATAGACTGAAGAGTCAAAAAATGCACTCCTCGGTGCCCCCTGGTAGGGAAGCCCGAAGCCTGGATGCTCTCGGTAGGAAGTGCTTCCAGGGCTCTATGCTTGCTTGTCGAGTCCAGACATACCAGCTCTACATGGGCATGTATCTCGGAGACCTGGCTAAGGAAATAGCCGGGTTCTCTGCTGGTCTCTCCGACGAACCTTTGCAGAGGTTCCAATCCTTGTCTACTGGCATTCGGGAGTGCTCCAAGTTTATCTCTCGGGCAGCCTATGATGGTTTTGAGGCTTCGGCTCGAGTAGCCGCGGCCGGCATCGGTGGACGCCACCAGGCTTGGCTTCAGACGTCCGACCTCGAGCCCTGGGTGCAGGACAAGTTGGTCGATGTCCCCTGCCGAGGTGATAACCTCTTTGGCAAGCCCATGGATGAGAAGGCTGCACAAATCAAGACGGAGACTCTCACCAGGACTCGTCTCTCAAGGAAGACCTCTGCTCCTTCTCAAAAGAAGAAGGCCTCGGGGAAAAAGCCCTTTTACCCGAGGAAGGGTGCTGCCTATAAATACTACCCTCAGTATCAGGCCTCCCCAGCTCCCCCACAGGGAAAGCAGGCCAAGGGTCGAGGTAATGGACCCCGTAGGCAGCCAGCCCCCAAGCCTGCACCACCGGCCCCTGCTCAGCAGGGTGGGGGTTTTTGACTTTCTCAGCATAGCCTCTCCCCCTCAGCTGGTTTCTCTCAGCACAGGAGGCCGGCTGGTCCACTTTGCCCACAGGTGGTCCAACATCACCACAGATACCTGGGTGCTTCAGATAGTTCAAAAGGGCTATCTTCTTCATTTTCACCAGGTACCTCCCTCCTACTTTCCAGGGGAGCCTTCCAGACTCCCTCTGCACAGGGACTTACTCCTTCAGGAGTTAGCAAGTCTTGTTCAGGAACAAGCCGTGGAACCGGTGCCCCACCACCTGAAGGGTCAAGGGTTTTATTCCAGATACTTCCTGATTCCGAAAAGAACAGGAGGCCTCAGACCCATCCTAGACTTGCGCAACCTCAACAAGTTCCTTGCAAAGGAAAAGTTCAAAATGCTTACCCTTGGAATCCTGCTGCCCTACCTCCAGCAGGGAGACTGGCTATGCTCCTTAGATCTGAAGGATGCGTATACTCATATCCTTATTCATCCAGACCACAGACAATACCTGAGGTTTGTGGTGGACGGACGCCATTACCAGTACAGAGTACTGCCTTTCGGCCTATCCTCCGCCCCCAGAGTGTTCACCAAATGCCTAGCAGTGGTGGCGGCCTATCTGAGACTTCAGGGTCTCTTTGTGTTCCCATACCTGGACGACTGGCTCATCAGAGCCCAGTCTGCCCAAGAAGCCACTCAGGCTACTCATCGCACGGTGGCTCTGCTCCAGCACTTGGGATTTGTCATAAACTTCGCAAAGTCCACTTTGCTCCCCTCTCAGGATCTAGAATTCATCGGCGCCAGGTTGGACACTCTTCAGGCGCGGGCCTTCCTGCCTCTGGACAGGGCCCAAAGGCTCATGGATCTCGCCAGCCGCTTTCACAGCAATTCCCTGGTCTCGGCCAGGCAATTTCTGAGACTGCTCGGCCATATGGCTTCCACGGTCCATGTAACCCCCTATGCCCGCCTGAAACATGCGACCTGCTCAATGGTGCCTTCGCAAACAATGGCATCAGGCCACTGGGAGCCTAGCGGACTCCGTACAGATCTCCGACCAGCTGGTCTCCTCTCTGCGATGGTGGCTTCACCTGCCAAACCTAGTGCTCGGGGTGACTTTTCAGCCCCCTGCACATTCTCAGGTCCTAACGACGGATGCTTCTCTCCAGGGCTGGGGAGCACATTGCCAAGGGACTTGTACTCAGGGTCTCTGGACTCCTTGGGAGTCCGCTCAGCAGATCAACTTCCTGGAGCTCAGAGCCATCCGCCTAGTGCTCAAAGCCTTCTCTCACCTGATTTCTCACCAGTCAGTACTTGTCCAGACAGACAATCAGGTTGCCATGTTCTACGTGAACAAGCAAGGCGGAACCGGCTCCTTCCTTCTCTGTCAGGAAGCACAGAAGCTCTGCTCTTGGGCCGTCCATCACAACATCGTCCTCAAAGCTGTCTATCTCCCAGGTCAAGAAAACTACCTGGCAGACAAACTGAGCAGGATCCTCCAACCGCACGAGTGGAGATTGGATCCGCTTGTGGTTCAGCGGATCTTTCTCCGGTGGGGCCTCCCCACTATGGATCTGTTCGCCAGTCCTCTGAACAGGCAGCTTCCCAGATTCTGCTCTCGACAGCCGCATCCTCTCCGGGTGGCGGCGGATGCTTTTCTGATTCCATGGTCCACAGGCCTCTTGTATGCCTTTCCACCCATGCCTCTGGTGTCTCGGACGCTCTTCAAAGTTCTCAGAGACAAGGCATCGATGATCCTAGTGGCTCCCCGGTGGCCGAGACAACCTTGGTTCCCGCTTCTGATGCAGCTGGCGGTGGACACCCCTCTTCCTCTGGGGTTTCAGCCCGACCTCCTCTCGCAGGATCAGGGGACGCTCCTGCACCCCAACCTCCGGTCCCTTCATCTGATGGCCTGGCTGCTGAAAGGGTAGTCCTTGCTCCTCTCCAGCTACCTCCAGATGTGGAAGAGGTCGTCTTGGCCTCTTAAGTGGCGTCGGTTCTCCGTCTGGTGTACTCAGCAGTCTCAAGACCCCTTCTCCTGTTCGGCATCGGTGGTCTTGCAGTACTTGCTTTCTCTTTCCAATCTTGGCCTTAAGTCCAACTCGGTCAAGGTCCACCTCAGTGCTCTTTCTGTGCATCACATGCTGGTGGATGGTAGACCTCTTTCCAGCCACCCTCTGGCGGCTCGTTTTCTCAGAGGCCTCCTTCTCCTTAAACCACCTTTGCGCCCGCCAGCCCTGAACTGGGATCTCAATGTGGTTTTACAGCGGCTTACCTGTCCGCCTTTTGAGCCTATGGCTACCTGTCCTCTTCGTTTTCTTTCCTGGAAAACCTTGTTCTTGGTGGCCCTCACTTCTGCTAGACGCGTTAGTGAGCTGCAGGCCCTGGTATCTGATCCTCCTTACACTAGGTTCTACAAGAACCGGGTAGTCCTACGGACTCACCCTAAGTTTCTTCCTAAAGTGGTTTCCCCTTTTCACATCAACCAGGAGGTGGTACTTCCGACCTACTTTCCCAGGCCACACTCCAGCCGAGCTGAAATGGTCCTGCATACCCTGGACTGTAGAAGGGCGCTGAACGTCTACCTGGACCGTACGCGGGGGCACCGAAGGGCGGTTCAGCTCTTCGTGTCTTATGACCCCAACAAGTTGGGGCTCCCTGTCTCCAAGCGTACTCTGTCCATCTGGATTGCGGACTACATCGCTTGGGCTTACGAGGCTGCGGGCCTCGTGCTGGAAGGTAGAGTCACCGCTCATCGTGTTCGGGCGAAGGCTACGTCAGTGGCTTACCTCCGCTCTGTTCCGTTGGCAGACATCTGCCGGGCCGCTACTTGGTCTTCAAGCCAGACTTTTGCAGCCCATTACTGCCTGGAGAGGGAGTCCCGCAGGGACAGTGCTTTCGGACAGGCAGTCCTCCGTAACCTCTTCGAGGTATAGGCAACTCCTACCCTCCATCCCGGATGTTGGGCTACCGGTTGGAGACGTATTCAGAGAAGATTCCTTCCTTCTGTGCTGCTGAGCTAGAGGGAGCTCATTTTTGTGCTTAGGGTCTCCGGTAGCCTTAAGCTTGGGAGTCCCATATGTGAGGACTGACTTCCTGCTTGGTCCTGGAGAAAGCGTAGTTACTCACCTGTAACAGGTGTTCTCCAGGAGCAGCAGGAATCAGTCCTCATAACCCTCCCTCCTCCCCTTGGAGTTGCAGTTATATGCTTTCGTTTTTGCTAATTTTTGCTGTCTTTTAGCTATGTCATCTGACTGAGCAAGATGGCACCCTTGGGCGGGAAGAGGACCGCGCATGCGCGCTGCAATTCCCAAAGGCTTTCTTTGAAAGCTGGGGAAAATTGCTCCGCGAGGGCTCCCTCGGCGCCGACGTCACCCATATGTGAGGACTGATTCCTGCTGCTCCTGGAGAACACCTGTTACAGGTGAGTAACTACGCTAACTAAAGACTCCAAAGGAATTTATAAAAGCCAGAAAGACAACAAACAATAAAGCATTCTCACATGCAGCCCCCATTCTATGGAATGCCCTTCCAGACGAAATTAGATCTCTCTCAGAGATCATCGAATTCCGCAAAAAACTCAAAACACACCTGTTCACCTCACACTACGGACCTCTGTCAAACACACCTACCCAACTAGAAAACGGATAATATAAGGCCAGTCCTCTTAAGTCAATTCGGTCTTGACATAGGATTTGAAACCCAAATGCTTATATATTACGACTCAACCATGTTTCACTCACAGCTGTATATAGTTTTCTCTCTGTTCCATGTAAACAGTTCATAATGTTTCAAGTAATGTAATTTAAGATGTTATGGTTTAAGGCTGTTCTATGTAATGTAATATAAGTTGTTTTAAATTGTTCTCTGTATTAACAGACGTTGACCTGTTACATTGTTGTTCCATGTAAACCGCACTTGATCTCTGGAAGGTGCGGTATATAAGAAACTGTTAAATTAAAATTAAGTATGGGTGAAGTCATCTGACAAAGCCCCGCATGGGAGCATTCCCAGCTCCTCCTCAAAACCTTTGGAAGTTGCACCATGCATGCGCATGTATTTCCACCCGCCATTGCAGTGTCGTCTTATCCTCAATGGTGATCCGGGAAACTACAGACCGGGTATTGGTTAAAAGATAGCAAACTGAGAGTAGAGCTAAAGAGCCAGTTTTCTCAATGGAGAGAGGTGTATAATGGAGTACCCCAGGGATCTGTGCTGGGCCTGCTGCATTTTAACATATTCATAAATGACCTGGAAATGCGAATAACAAGTGAGGTGATCAGATTTGCAGATGACACAAAATTATTCAAAGTTGTTAAAACACAAGAGGATCTTGATAAATTGGAAGGCTGGGCATCCAAATTGCAGATGAAATTTAATGTGGACCAATGTTCCCTCTAAGCTGCGCTGGGTCCGTTGCCAACATTCCTGCCGGGGAGGGGGGGGGGAGGGGTGCAGTGCGATCGACGCTCCTCCCCTCCCCCCACCGGCAGGAATGCCGGCGGAGGACCCGACGCAGTTTAAGGGAACATTGCGATGGTCTGCGGCGTGTGTTAGACCCTGTGCGGAGAAGGAGAGGGAGGAGTCAAAGATGACCTCAAGGTTGTGGGCTAAGGAAGTAGAAGATTTTTGTCTACAGAGATAAAGAAAGGAGGAAGGGGGGGAGGAGGAGGGTTTAGGGGGAAAAAGAAGTTGTTTTGTTTTGACCATGTTCAATTTCAAATGGCAATAAAACATACAGACAGCTATGTCAGATAGGCAGGCAGAAATACAGGTCTGAAGTATCCAGAGAAATATCAGGTGTAGATAGATCTGAGAGTCATTAACATAAAAATGATATTGAAAACCATGGGAAGAGATGAGAGCACCAAGGGACTGGATATATAGAGAGAAGAGGAGAGCGCCTAGAACAGATCCTCTGGGTACACCAACAGAGTGGAATAGCAGTAGAGGAAGAACCACTAGAACAAACACTGAAAGTGATGGGAGAGATAAGAGAATCAGGCTGGCACAGAGCCCCTAAAACCAAGTGAGGACAAAGTATCGAGGAGAATGTGGTGGTCAACAGAATCAAAAGCTGCAGAAAGGTCAAGAAAAATAAGGACTGAATAAAGGCCCTTGGATTTAGCCAGGAACAAGTCTCTGGAGACTTTGGCAAGAGCTGTCTCAGTAGAATGTAAGGGATGAAAGCCAGACTGAAGTGGATCTAGTAGGGCTTGAGGAGAGAAATTCAATGCAATGGCAAAGAACTGCATGTTCAAGAAGTTTGGAAATGAAGGAAAGAAGGGAGATGGGACAATAACACAGGTCTGCAAAAAAATCTTTTTTGAGAGCGATTTTGGTTATTCCACGTAATCTTTGTTTTTTGGTGTGCTGAATCTGAAAATGACCTCCATTTTATCATAGGACATCACGTTTCCTGACAATTTAGGCAACTATGTTAAATAAGGCAGTACCTCAAAATAAATGGAAATAGACTTATAAAATTAAAGTTTTATTACAATATTTTCATGAAAATCGTTTTTTGAACTGAAATGAGCTCATCTACACACACTAAACTTGATTCTTCTTCTTTGTGAGGCTCCTCTTGGTGCATTTATGCTTGTGAGTAGCATCTGGAATGTCTCTCTGAAGCATCCAACAGTAGTCTGCCATCATTGTGATGCTCCATTTTCCCTGGTATCTCCTTTCCATCTCTTTAATGTCTTGGTGGAATCGTTCACCTTGTTCCTCACTCACAGCTCCCAAATTTTCAGGAAAGTAGTCAAGGTGGGACTGGAGGAAATGCACTTTCAAACTCATCAGGCAACCTAAAGCTTGAAATGCTTTCAGCATTTGTCCGATGATCTTTTTGTAGTGAGAATCTTTGTTATTGCCTAAAAATTTCTGTACGACTTCTTTAAATGCAATCCACCCTTCTTTTTGAGGATCCGTCATGGTATTGACAAACTCTTGATCAACTATAAGCCTTCTAATGTCTGGTCCGACGAACACACCTTCCTTCAATTTTGCCTCCGACAGGCCTGGAAACTTGGTGACCAAGTATTTGAAGCATTCTCCATCTCTTGGAAGCGATTTTACGAATTGCTTCATCAATCCCAATTTTATGTGGAGAGGTGGTAGAAGAACTTTATGGGACGGTACCAAAGTTTCTCGGAGGACATTTTTTTCACCGACTGTTAGCACCCTCGGCTGCCAACTCTTCTTGGTCCAGTGATTTTGTCGGTCTCGACTGTCCCATAGACACAGAAAACAAGGATATTTGGTATACCCAGCTTGTTGCCTGAGCAGCATGCACAAGACCTTCAAGTCCCCACACACTTGCCAACCATGGTCTTCATATTTAAGTTTACGAAGAACCAATTCCAAGTTCTCGTAGGTTTCCTTCAAGTGTACGGAATGACCTACAGGTATGGAAGCGTAAAAACCGTTGTGGAGTAAAATTGCTTTGAGACTTTTTCTTTAAGAATCTATAAAAAGTCGCCATTGCTCTGAATCATATTGGATTTTAAATTGACCCATCAGACCTTCGATATCGATGCAATAAACCAACTTGTCTTCCTGGGCGAAGTAAGGAATGAACTCCTTTTCACGATGTCTGAACCATGAAGATGACACTCCTGGCAACAATAAATTCCTGCTTTTCAGCCTTGATCCGAGTAACTCAGCGGCATCTTTGGGAAGATTCAAGTCTCTTACCAAATCATTCATCTCCTCCTGAGAAAACAATTTTGGTCTTGTATCATCTTCAAAGTCAGAACTTGATTCATCATCTGGTTCAGGTATGACTTTACCTTCATCGGAGCTAGGTATCTCTTCCAAGGTATCAGGGGGCTTGGGTACTGGTATATCTGTGCCATGGGGGATGGGACGAATTGCCGAGTGAAGATTGGGGTATGAAATGGAATGCTTCCATTTGGAATTAAACCCTTTCACATCGCATGAACAAAAGTAACAGTCGTCACTATGGTTCTTTTGCTCTCGCCATACCATAGGAATCCCATAACGGAAAGATTTTTTCTTACCCTTGAACCAGTTTCGGAGGTCCTTAACACACCGTTTGCACACTTTATGAGGCGCCCAGACTTTATCTTGATCTCCAATTTTTAGTCCAAAGTATGCAAAGTATACTTTTTTCACAAAGTCTGTAATATTCTGCTGTTGCGTCAACACTGTATATTCACCACAGATGAAACAGAAACTGTCTGGCGAATTAATACACTTTTGCAGAGCCATAACAAAATGGTTGAAGAATGACGAGCTAACACGAATTGCGATGAAAAAGTGTGAACAGCCTAGAACCAAGAACCTGATGATGATTCGTGCACAAGTGTGGCATGCAGGAGAGAGCAGCTCTGTGTCTGTACACGAGATGTCACAGTGCTGGCCACGCCCCCCTGCACTGACCGGAGCTGCTGCTATCTGCCTTGTGTCTCCCTCCCACTGGATTCTTCAGGAAAGATTAACCCCTTCTACCATTAGAAGCACGGACTTAAGACTTGCTTAGCTTATGTATATATTGCGGACCATCAGATTTACAGTGCTATATTTTTTTTTTTTACATAACTCGGACAACCCCTTTAAGGTTTTTTTGGCATTTTATATCTTAAATGCACTTATGTAAATTAATTAATAGTAATTTGAATTAATTAATAGTAATTTGAAAAAAATTGATAAATTTGAAGACAATTTTGCATGTTGTGGCAAATCATGACGTCTAGGAGTTTTTTCAATATTTTATTTGTTTTCAGCACACCAAAATACATGGAAATTAGATGAAAATAATCAAACAACTTTTTAGTCGCAGACCTGTGTAATTAGAATGACAAGTAGGGTCAAATGAAGGTTTCTTGAGGAGAGGTGTGACCACAGCTTGCTTGAAGGCTGCAGGGACAGTTGTGGGGAGAGTGATCGATTGAGAATATGAGAGATGGAAGGAATGACAGAGGAAGAAATGGATTTAAGGAGATGGGTGGGGATAGGATCAGTGGAACATATAGTAACGTTTAGAGAAGAAAAGAAAATGAGTGGTTTCCTCTTCGAAGATCTTATAAAAGGACAAAAGGGTAGCAGAGATTGAGAGGAAGAGTTGGTATTGAAGAGGAAGAAGGGGGGATGAAGTCGATCTTGTAGGAAATTGGCATGTAGTCTTGTGGACTTTGTCATAGAAATAGCTAGTGTTTGGGCAGAAAGGGAAGGAGGGGTTGGAGATGGAGGCGCTTTGAGGAGAAGAGTTGAGCATTGAAAGTGAGGGTCAGAGGCAAGAGCAGGGCCGGATTTACCTGTATGCCATGGCGTAGGGCCCACAGCTGGCAAGGGCCCACAAAAAGCTGCCGTGGTAGCATGGACGTTCCCGCGGCAGCATGGACGGTCCCGCGGGGCCCCCTCTGCCCTGCCGAATCCCCGGCTGAGCCCCTCTGTGCCGGCTTTGAGAGGCGCGAAGGGAGAGTGTCTCCCTCGCGTCTCTGTTAAGCCCGCAGGGGCTGATGGGAAATTTCCCAACAGCCCCTGCGGGCTTAACAGAGACACGAGGGAGACACTCTCCCTTCGCGCCTCTCAAAGCCGTCGCGGAGGGAGGGATTCGGCAGGGCAGAGAGGGCCCCGCGGGACCGTCCATGCTGCCGCGGCCTTGGTAGCAGCCAGCGGTTTTGCTTTTTTAAAATTTCATTTTACTTGAGCCGATGGGGGAGGGAGGGGGTAGGACTGGAAATGGGCTGGGGGGGGGGGTTAGGACTGGTAATGGGCTATGGGGGGGGGTTAGGACTGGTAATGGGCTATGGGGGGGGTTAAGACTGATAATGGGCTGTGGGCTGATGGGGGCTGTCTGGTAATGGGCTATGGGGGGGGCTAGGACTGGAAATGGGCTGGGGGGGTTAAGACTGGAGGTGGGCTGATGGGGTTAGGACTGGTAATGGGCTGTGGGCTGTTGGGGGGGGGTTAGAACTGGTAATGGGCTTTGGGGGGGTTAGAACTGGTAATGGGCTATGGGGGGGGGTTAAGACTGATAATGGGCTGTGGGCTGTTGGGGGGGTTAGAACTGGTAATGGGCTATGAGGGGGGGTTAAGACTGATAATGGGCTGTGGGCTGATGGGGGCTGTCTGGTAATGGGCTATGGGGGGGCTAGGACTGGAAATGGGCTGGGGGGGTTAAGACTGGAGGTGGGCTAATGGGGTTAGGACTGGATGTGGGCTGATGGGGGGTTAGGACTGGTAATGGGTTATAGGGGGGCTTAAACTGAAAATGGGGTGATGGGGGTTAAGACTGGAAGTGGGTTGATGGGGGGGCTAGGACTGGTATTGGGTTGGGGGGTTGCTAGGACTGGAAATGGGCTTATGGGGGCTGGGATTGGAAATGGGCTGATGCGGGGACTAGAAGGGAGCGGATGCTGGGTGGGGCTGGAACTAGAAGGGAGCTGATGTTGGGGGAGGATTAGAATGGGATAGAGTTGGGAGAGTGAAATGGAGAGGGAAAAAATATTTTCTGTGGGAGGGAAGACAAATCTACAATTGGCCGGATATTGGGAGAGTAAGTGGGGATTGAGGATGACGGGGTAAAATTTGAGTGGATGAAATAGGAATGAGGAAAGAGCAAAAGGAGAAAGATTAGTATGTTAAAGCAGATGTAGAGAGAGAATGGAAAAAAACTAGAAGAGAGAAGAAGAAAGTACAAATGGACAGCAGACGATGGAGAGTTAGCAGAAGACACAAAGAAACCAGAAGAAAGTGGCTGGAGCAATTGCAGCTGAAAAAAAATGCACAAAAGGTAGAAAAATATCTCTTTATTTTGAATTTATTAATTGGAATATGTCAGCTCTGGTAAATGTGCATCATTAACGTCTGCGCTTTGTTTAGTACAAGAGCAAATTAATGCATAGTTTTATTTCTACAGTGTTGTACATTCCAAGTTTGGCTTTTGGGATTCCCAGTTTAATTATTTTCTTCCTGTTTCTAAATTGTGATTACTTGTTTGGTAATGGTCTATGTTCTGCATGTGTAACTGAGCTGAGGTGTTCTGTTTATATAATTCCTATTTGACATTGCCACTTGTTCTCTTTCCCCAGTAGGTCATGTATTGTTGTTCTCTGAAATGTATTGGTTTAATATTTGCAGTGTTGCCTTTTGATTGGTAGAGTATGGTGCTTTGTGAGTCCTGGTAGTGCTGTTAGGATACTGCGGGTTTGCTATGGGTTGGCACTGGATTATAGTAATGTAGAAATCTTTTAGTCTTTCTTTATCCATACACTCATTAAGAGGCACGTTTACTAAAAGTTAGTATATGGTAACATTATGCAAATATTTATGCAAATGAGGCCCCGTACCTCCCTTGGGCCGCCCCTGCTGGGGGCCCACAATTTTTGTTGGCGTAGGGCCTCACTCAAGGTAAATCCGGCCCTGGGCAAGAGCACTAGTCGGATGGATATAGTAGTTTTGCTTGGCGAGTGCTATGGCTGATTATAAGAAGGGAAGATGAATTTGAAGTGAAGAAAGTCAGCAAGGATGCGGGATTTGAGCCAAATGCGCTCAGCTTAACGGGCACAGGAAGGTAAATAACCAGTAGCCGAAGACAGCCAGGGCTGATATAGTGCACCTGACAGGATTTGGTATGGGCGGAGCAACAGCATCCAGAGCTGAGGAGAGTGCAGTATTCTAGGAAACTATATCCTCATCAACAGACTTACATGACAAGGTGGAGGAAATAGGTGATGAGATAATAGTGGAGAGAGTCCATGGATCAAATACAGTAGCATGAAAATTTCTAAAAAGGTGGGAGGAGACTGGGTGAGATTGAGGCAGGGAGCTGAAGAAGAGTGAAGCTTAGCAGATGCTGGTCAGATAAGGGAAGAACTGAGGTACAGAAATTAGAGGGAAAACAATTAGAAAAGAAAATGACGTCAAAGGAAGTGACCATGCTGATGAGTAAGGGCAGTAGAGCAAAGCTAGAGGTTGAATGAGAGGAGTAAAGGAAAAGATCTTGGAAACATAGGGGTCAAAAGGGTTGTCAACATGAAGGTTGTTAACCCTGACCACCTTCCCCTTCACCAGAGACAAGGAGACCTCCAGAGCCCTGTGAATGGCCATGGTCTGCAGAAGATTAATGGACCTAACCGCCTCTATTTTCGACAACCAGCCTTAAGCTACATGATCTAGATAATGTACTCTCGAGCATTTACCATATCTCACAAAGGATATAAAAAGACTTGAAATGGTTCAGAGGAAGGCAATCAAAATGATTTGATGCCTGTGCCAGAAGACACATGAGAAGAGACTTAGAGGCCTAAATATATGTATACTCTAGAGAAGAGGAGAGACAGAGGAGATATGATGAAGACCTTTAAATACATAAAGGGCATTCCTTATCGTTCCTCCAGCTTAGTCCTCTACGTATGGGTTGTGCACCTCCTCCTGCAGCATGAAGACTGGACCAATCAAATTTCAGCATCACTGGATACAGCATCCTGGCCATCTCATCCATCCCAGCGGATTTTCTCAGCAGAGTCCACGTGGATGCCGGAGAGTGGGAACTCAATCCCAAGGTGTTCGAGCAGGTGGTTCTGCGTTGGGGGCAGCCGGTGATGGATTTGATGGCAACGTTCCGGTCTGCGAAGGCGGCTCGATTCTTCAGCCGCCGACGGGAGCCGATGTCGGAGGGCATCGATGCTCTGTTGCAGGTCTGGCCCTCAAGGGGTCTTCTTTACGTCTTTCCGCCGTGGCCGCTTCTCTGGCGCGTGATTCAGCGAATCGAGTCTCACCGGGGTCGCGTGCTGTTAATAGCACCGGATTGGCCCCGTCGTCCTTGGTATGCCGATCTCATGCGGTTGGTGGAAGGCCCCCCATGGCGTCTTCCCCTGGACCCGGATCTGTTGGGTCAGGGTCCGCTTCGCATGCCGCAAGTGGGGAGATTCTCTCTTACGGCCTGGCTATTGAAAGGGCGCGGCTAAGGAAGAAAGGTTATTCAAAGGCGGTCATAGCAACTCTACTTCAAGCTCGCAAGAAGTCCACTTCGCTAGCCTATGTACGCGTCTGGCGTATTTTTGAGGACTGGTGTTCTCGGCGTCAGGTGCGAGCGGCGACAGCTTCTCTTCCGCTGTTGTTGGATTTTCTGCAAGACGGGTTTGCCAAAGGTTTGGCCGCCAGTTCCTTACGGGTGCAGTTGGCGGCGCTTTCCTGCTACAGAGGTAAAATTCAGGGCGTGGCGCTGGGTGCCCATGCTGATGTGATACGCTTCTTGAGGGCCGTTTCCCGGCTGCGTCCGGCCCGCCGGATTTCTGTCCCTGCGTGGGATCTCAACTTAGTCTTGCATGCTCTCAGTGTGGCTCCCTTTGAGCCTCTCTCGCGGAGTTCGGTGAAGGATCTGACCCTTAAGACGGTGTTCTTGGTGGCAATTTGCTCAGCTCGATGCATTTCGGAGCTTCAGGCTCTTTCTTGCAGGGAGCCCTTCCTTTCTTTCTCCGATCAGAAGGTGGTCCTCCGCCCAGTGCCTTCATTTTTGCCTAAAGTGTCTTCTGCCTTTCATTTGAATCAGGTAGTGTCGCTTCCAGTGTTTCCCGCGTCGGGGGAACAGGGTTCCGATCGGGGGCTCAGTCGGTTGGACCTTAAGAGAGTTTTGCGTCGATATTTGAAAGTCACTAGCGATTTCCGCAAATCCGATCGTTTGTTCGTTCTCTTTGGAGGGCCTCGCAAAGGTGAGGCGGCGGCAAAAGCTTCCATTGCCCGATGGATTAAGGAGGCGATTGGCTCGGCCTATCTGTTGCAAGGTCGAGTACCGCCAGTCGGTCTGCGGGCTCACTCTACCAGAGCGCATGCGGCGTCTTGGGCGGAGTTTAGCTTGGTTTCGCCGGTGGAGATATGTAAGGCGGCCACATGGTCTTCTCTCCACACTTTCAGTAAGCACTATCGTCTTGACGTTTTGGCGGCGGCCGATGCCGGTTTTGGTTCCGCGGTGTTGCGTGCCGGCTGGAATAATCCCGCCCGTTAGTCTGCTTTGTTACATCCCATACGTAGAGGACTAAGCTGGAGGAACGATAAGGAAATAGTAATTACACTTACCTGGTAATTGTAGTTCCTTGAGAGACGACAGCTTAGTCCTCCTGCCCTCCCTTTTAGGGTTTTTTGGCTCGGCGCGCCTTTGATTCAGATGTAGCTATTCACAGGTGAGTGTGTTTCTTGTTTCCTTTTTTTCTTTCTCTGGCTGCTTATGCTGCGGCAGTGGTGAGACCTTTTATTTGGGTCTCTTTTCAATTGACTAATATGGTAAATGACAAAAAAAAAAAAAAAAAAAAAGACACGGGTTTGCATTCTGCTGATGGTTTCTCTGCTTAAAGGTTAGCTATTTCTCTGAGTTTGCTTTGACAGTAGTTCACTGGGATGGATGAGATGGCCGGGATGCTGTATCCAGTGATGCTGAAATTTGATTGGTCCAGTCTTCATGCTGCAGGAGGAGGTGCACAACCCATACGTAGAGGACTAAGCTGTCGTCTCTCAAGGAACTACAATTACCAGGTAAGTGTAATTACTATTTATTGAACAAACAAACCTTTTTCAAAGAAAGGAAAGCTATAAAACTAGAGGCACAAAATGAAGCTGCAAGGAGGTAAACTTAAGAGCAACATCTTTTTCACTGAAAGGGGTGGTGGATGCTTGGAACACCCTCCCGACGGAGGTGGTGGGGGCAAATACAATGACGGAATTCAAAATGGCATAGGACAGATGCAGTGGATCCCTTTATAGCAATAGATTGAAATCAAAATAAACTTAACTATATTTTCTATTTCAACAAATAGATGGGGGTGATTTGCACAGAGAAGTGGCTACAATCCTAAATAAAGGCATTGATTGGGGGTGACCTGCACAGAACTGCAGTTAAAACTAATCTAGCCACCTTTGTGGGCAGACTGGAAGGATCATACTGGTCTGTATCTTCCGTTATATGCTATCCCTTGTGTTTCCTTACCATTCCCCCTAGCTGTATCCCATGTCTACAGCTACTGTGTTGTCTGTCTCTATTAGATTGTAAGCTCCGATGAGCAGGGGCTGTCTTTTACATGTGTCTGTGCAATGCTGCGTATGCTTTGTAGCGCTATACAAATGTTCAGTTGTAAGTAGTATGTTACTATGAGAGACTTGCATATGTTGTCACAACAAGCCAAGTGGGAGTTTACAGGTCTGCTCCTTTCAACAGATTGTGTGGGGATAACCACCATTGCAAAATAGTCCTGGCCTCCTTAGTCCAGGGAAGATGCTTCTTGGAAGACTGGTAATACGCTGACCATCATGTTAGTTGAGAGGCCTGAAGCAGCCACATCTGAGCACGTCCAGAGTGACCCCCAGCGAGCCCAGGACTTGGCATGTAATACCAGGCCTTTGACATCATTGCCAAGAGGGCTTGGATCTGACGCTGCAACTTTTTCATCAGGAATCAAGGAGGAACACCCTTCCCTTTTGAGTATTGAAGTGGGCCCCAAGATGCAACATACATTAAGGAGATAATTTGCTCTTCCCTGAAATTGATAACCCATAGGAGTAAGTGGTGGTGGGGGTAGGGGGATGTCTCACTCTTTCCATGGTCTGCTGGCTCTTGGATTCCAACTTGGTCCAAATTAGCCAGTCATTCAGGAATGGTGAACCAAGATTCCTTTCTTGTGGAGTGCCTCTGCTATGACCCCTTTAACCTTGATTTATTTAATAGTATTTAGCTCCCATCTTTCCAGTAGTAGTTCAAGATGATTTATAATCAGATACAGTAGGTATTTCCCTGCTCTCGGAGGGCTTACAATCTAAATTTGTATCTGTGTCAATGGAGGGTTAAGTGACTTGTCCAAGGCCACAAGGGGTGCCAGTGGTTTTGAAACCTGGTCTCTTTGGTCACCAAACCACTGCTGTAATCACTAAGCTACTCCTTCACTCCAGCTTGACCCAGCAGTCTGTGCCTGCTTGAACAAAAAAGCCTTGTGAAGCAGCAGTATGAATTCCAGAGAAAACCCCTTCAAGGTGGCTTCACCAGCTGTCTCCACATCCGAAGATACAGATACAAAATGCAGCTGAGAGGAACCATCCATTTCAAGAGCTAGGGTAGGGGACTGGGTAACCCCCCTACACTTCCAGAGACCACAAGGACAAGGACAATTGTTGATCCAATTGCCTGAGGAACATCAGAAACAACGGAGAACCTCTCGGAGAGCTGCTGGCTTCCCAAGGCTGCTGACAGCAAAGGCACATGGAAAGTAGGACCCCCCCCCCCTCCCGCAGCATGAGCTGCACTGCCCTGATGCCTCTGCACTGGGAGCAGTGCTCAGCTCACTCACATGCCACTCCTGCTAAAGAAAAAAACAAAAACCCTTGCACACCAGTTCTGCCATGGTGGCTAGTGAAACAAAGGCTCTCCACAGAAGCCAACTCACCCTCCTGCTGGTCACAGCACTGGAATAAATTAAATGTGTGTGCCAAAAACCTACCCAGGAACTACCTCCCAGAGCAATCAGAACAGCTCTAGCTGTGTGCAGCTGAGCCAGTCCTCCTCATGGCCAGGAAAGTGACAGGCAGAACAGATAAAAGTCTGCCCTTGCTGGGCAAGCCGCCTCCCCCAAAAAAGCCAAGTGTTTTGTTTTATTTTTTAAAATCACTCAACTAACAATAGAGCAGATGGGAGGAGCATAAAATAAATTGATTGGAAGCTCAAGGCTTCGTGTATCTGCTGGCCAGGGAGAGGAACCTGGACTCCAGGCATCAACCCACAGTCAGAACTCAGGGAGGCTGAGCCTGGATGCTCTCCTACCACAACTGGGGGTCCCAATTCTCCAGTTGGGCCAAGGAACTTTCACAGCAAACCAGTCTTGCTGCACAGAATGTCCATCACCATTTGCTGGAGACAGAATATTAGAAAGCTGGTGACTGCAAACTGCCTTAAATAGGTGAGAGCCCACAGCTCTATATAGTCTGTCTCCATCTGTTGGCTGATAGACACAATCCATGTGTTCTGGACTGGTCTGGTGGATGATAAGGAAATTAAAGATCAGCTCTTTGTAGGTTGCAATGCCATTTACTACATGGTAACATACTATATGATGGCAGATAAAGACCTACTGACCAATGTGTGAATAACCCAAAAATGTTAAGCAACATAAGTCTTTAAGACTACCTTCCTTTTCTAGATGTTGGTTGGTTTGACCTAACAAATGGGGAAAGCATGCAGAGCATAGGTCATGGAGTTCTTTCCATCTTCTCTGCATATTTGTGTGTGTGTGTGTCTGTCTTTCTCTAACCTGGAGGGATTTGAATGGCATGGTTCCCAAATATTCTGTTTGAAAAGGACAATAAAATGAAACGAAGTATGATAGATGCCACTGTAAACATATTTCAAAAGATTGATTTTATAGTTTAACTATTGGGTGCCTCTATGCCAAGGCAACAGGTATTGCTGTTCTTTAACACCCCTAGTTGGCAGTACATAAGGCAACCAGTAGCAGACTACATGGTTCAGCCACTAGGTGTCACCATACATAACAGCCATTAAGAAAGCTATATGGGTATATAGTTACATTAACTGGCTTGTATATAGTTATCATGTTCTCCCTGTTAAGAGTCTTGTTTATTGTATACCCAAGTTAATTTTACCTGTTTATTGTAAGCACAAATCACTAAACTGAGATGTGTAGATTTAATGTTTATTGTAAACCGCACTGATCTTAAATAGCGCGGTATAAAAGAAAATGTAATAAATAAATAAATAAATAAGTCACTAGGTTTAATGGTAGAATTTACAACAAATTAGAATGGTATGCACATCTGAATCATAAGGGTGAGGCCAGCAGGATGGGATGCTGTAGCAGTGGAGATGAAATGTATAGTGAGGGAAAATGAAATTATTCCATTTCCTCTGTGTGCAGGGCCGGCCCGTCCATTGAGCAAGAATGTTTTTTGCACAGGGCCCCGCGTTTCAGGGGGCCCCGCGCAAAGAACATTTTGCTTTTTTTCAAAATTAAATACACAAAAAAAAAAGCTGGCTGCTGCCGCCGCGGCAGCGGCAGAATGGAGTGTCCCGCGGGGCCCCCTCTGCCCGGCTGAGCCCCTCCCTCCCTCCGTGCCGGCTTTGAGATTCGCAAAGGGAGAGTGTCTCCCTCGCGTCTCTGTTAAGCCCGCAGGGGCTGATGGGAAATTTCCCATCTGCCCCTGCAGGCTTAACAGAGACGCGAATCTCAAAGCCGGCACGGAGGGGCTTGCCGAGCCCCGCGGCAGCCATGCTGCTGTCCTTCGTGGGGCCCGGTGGTGGTCGGCATCTCCCTGGGCTTCACTCTCAGCCTGCTGAGCGTCATCTGGGTGGAAGAGCCGTGCGGAGCCCGGGAGCCGAGGAGGCGTCGCGGCAGCAGGGCCCCCTCAACGCGGCCTGAAAACCCAACTCGGTCCCAGTGGGTTTGGCGACGGACAACGCGCAGAGCTGGGAGCCGAGGATCGTGCCGTATAAAGCGTCCAGCCCCCAGGCAGCGCCGCAGAAGACGGTCAGGGAGGGGGAGGTCCGGGCCGAGGGTCCATCGAGCCCGATGCCGGTCAGGTTCTCGAGCTTCCTGCTCCCCCCCGGGGCCTCAGTCACATACCCGGCTTGGACTTCACGAGACCCAATAGATGCCTTCGTGGCCTTGGGCAAGTCACTGACACCCCCCCCCCCGGCCTACACGACTGCAGGGACTCTTTCAAGACTGCAGGCCATGCCCCAACCTCAGCTGCAGCATTCGCGGCTACACGGAGGCCTGCCCTGCAGTCCTTTGCGGCTCTCCTTTTTTTTAACTACTCCCCCCGGGCACTGCTCCACTCTTCCCCGCAGTCGCAGGGAAGAAAAAGAAAGTCTCACTTCACCTTCGGCCTTCCCTACAGTTGTGGGAAAGAGAAAAAAAACAGACTGGCTGCCATCTTCAGCCCGGGTTCGGCCCTGACCAGCCCAAAAAAGAAAAAAACATCTTGATTGCATCGGCAGTCCAGCAACTTGCCCCAACCAGGTAAAAAGTTTTTTATAGGTATTTAACCCCTGTGTTACACCAAGAATAGTGTACAAATAGGTGTTAATTTTCACATAAAAGAAACTACTTTTTTTTTATTTTTATTGACAGGACATTTGAGGACAAGGTAGGAACTTTGATAAGCCTTTTCAAAAATCATTTTGTCAACAGGAACAAATGTTCCAATAGCAGGAGTATGGCTGGGAAAACATTGTGTTTCCAAAGCTGCCTCTTCCATTATCACTTCTGCATCATCCAGATGGACAACCTGATCCAGGGTGAGAGACTGGTCCGCTGTATGCAAGATACCGGCAGGTGAACCCTGAGTAAACAAGTGGAAGAACCAGGAGAGGAGGTGGCAAGGCGAGAAGCATCCCTGGCCATGAGAGGTACATTGATGAAATGCTCCTTGAGGTGTCTGAGATCTCCAACAAAGGGGTTGATGACACTGACAGCTGGACCCAGATAACCAGAGGTGCAAAACTGATACCCCAAACCCCCTTCCCTAGGACTGAAGACTGGATATGCAGCCTTGCAAGTGAAAGAGGGGACAACAACTTAGGAATCAGAGGAACTGGATTTCAAAACCCCCAAAGCACTAGGAAGTGAAAGGTCGTGTTGGTTCTGAGAGGTACAGTGGCGTCCATCTGTTGACCTGAAATGACATCCCAGGAAGTGTGCCTTCTGGTTCCAAAATCTAAGACTTTATTGGAGAGTTTACTGAGACTCGTCAAGCCTACCGACTATTATCTGATGCTATTCATCCATGTTGACAGAAATGACACTGATAGGTGCCCACCCGAATGTATCAAAAATGATTTAGTGGCTTTGTGCTGAGCAGAGATGATGAAAGGGCCAAAGTGCCTTCTGCAGCAGACTGGCTAACCTACTGAAAAGGGCTCTAAAGTAGGTTTATCGGAGATGGATAAAAAATGTGAGTAAAATATTAAACACTTGTATAGATGTAGCATCCCCTTGGATGCGCTTCTGGGACTGGGACCGGGACCAGCCTGGCTGGAGTCCCCTTGAGGCCAGGCTCCATTGGTCCTCATCAGTTTGGCATCTGGTGCTTCCACCTGGGGAAGAAAGGTGTTAGTGGGCAGGATTTCCCTCCTTTCATCCCAGGAAAACCTTTCAAAAATACTGCTGTGAACAAGGCTGGCTTAAATAGTATTTATACTTTATTTACAAAATATATACATCAAGTATTATGATAAAATAATGCAGTATGTATAACCCGCGAGAAGAAAAGGAAACTCTCGCGGCTCTGAAAGCCCGCGCATTGGGAGGGACTCGGGAGCTCAGGGAGGCTC
The DNA here is from genome assembly GCA_033557465.1 of Ichthyophis bannanicus. NCBI lineage: Eukaryota > Metazoa > Chordata > Amphibia > Gymnophiona > Ichthyophiidae > Ichthyophis > Ichthyophis bannanicus. Next base: position 1,776,668,004 of record CM066032.1, read on the forward strand.
TGCCGGGCAGGCGGGGCCCCGCGGCGGGACATTGGATTCTGCTGCTGCCACTGCGGCAGCAGCAGCCGTTTTTTTTTTTTTAAATTTATCAGGGCTGATGGGGGAGGGGGATTAGGACTGGTAATGGGCTATGGGGGGGTTAGGACTGGTAATGGGCTATGGGGGAGGTAGGACTGGTAATGGGCTATTGGGGGGGGCTAAGACTGGAAGTGGGTTGATGGGGGGAGGGGGGTTAGGATTGGTAATGGGCTATGGGGGGGGCTAAGACTGGAAGTGGGCTGATGGGGGGTTAGGATTGGAAATGGGCTTATGGGTTAGGATGTAGTGGGCTATGGGGGAGGCTAAGACTGGAAATGGGCTGATGGAGGGGGGGTTAGGATGTAATGGGCTATGGGGGGGGCTAGGACTGGAAATGGGCTGATGGGGGTTAGGACTGGTAATGGGCTATGGGGGGGCTAAGACTGAAAATGGGGTGATGGGGGGCCTTAGGACTCGTAGTGGGCTGATGGGGGGGCTTAGGACTGGTAGTGGGCTATGGGGGTGCTAAGAGGTGAAATGGGCTGATGGGGGGTTAGGACTAGTAATGGGCTATGGGGGGGGGGCTAGGACTGGAAATGGGCTGATTGGGGTTAGGACTGGTAATGGGCTATGGGGGGGCTAAGACTGAAAATGGGGTGATGGGGGGGCCTTAGGACTGGAAGTGGGCTGATGGGGGTTTAGGACTGGTAATGGGCTATGGGGGGGCTAGGACTGGTAATGGGCTGGGAGGTGGCTAGGACTGGAAATGGGCTGAGTGGAAGGAGGGCTTGAACTGCAAATAGCTGATGGGGACGAGGGCTTGGAATGGAAATGGGCTGTGTGGAAGAAGGGCTTGAACTACAAATAGCTGATGGGGAGGGGGGCTTGGAATGGAAATGGGCTGTGAGGGGAGGGAGCTAGGACTGGAAATGGGCTGAGTGAGGGGGGGCTAGGACAGGAAATGGACTGATGGAGGGCTAGGATAGGACTGGAAATGGACTGTTGGGGGGGGGGGGGCTGGGATTGAAATGAGCTGATGGAGGGACTCGGATGGGGGAGCTAGGACTGGAAATGGGCTGATGGAGAGTTAGCAGAAGACACGAAGAAACCAGAAGAAAGTGGCTGGAGCAATTGCAACTGAAAAAAAATGCACAAAAGGAAGAAAAATATCTCTTTATTGAGTTTATTAACTGAAATATGCCAGCTCTGGGAAATGTGCATCATTAACGTCTGCGCTTTGTTTAGTACAAGAGGAAATTAATTTATAGTTTTATTTCTACAGTGTTGTTGGGCTTTTGGGGTTCTCAGTTTAATTATTGTCTTCCTGTTTCTACATTGTGATTTCTTGTTTGGTGACGGTCTATGTTCTGCACGTGTAACTGAGCTGAGGTATTCTGTTTATGTAATTCCTATTTGACATTGCCACTTGTTCTCTTTCCCCAGTAGGTCATGTATTATTGTTCTCTGAAATGTATTGGTTTAATATTTGTAGTGTTGCCTTTTGATAGGTAGGGTCTTGGTGTTTTCTATCTTTGTACGTTGACTTTGCGCATGTCTGTGACGAGGAGAGAAGAGGGGAGAGGCAGTATAAAGGGATCGATTCTTGGACTATTAGAGTTCCATATATCAATGTTTTTATGCTGCCAAATCTAGAATTGTTTTGTTAGTGATATTGCAGAAGGGCTGTCTGGTAAAGTTTGCCTCTCTGCGGATGATACCAAAATCTGCAATAGAGTAGTCACCCAGGAAGGAGTAGATTACATGAGGAGGGATCTAGCTAAGCTTGAAGAATGGTCTAGAATTTGGCATCTAAGAATTAATGCTAAAAAATGTAGGGTCATGCATTTGAGCTACAAAAATCCAAGAGAGTGGTACAGTGTAGGAAAAAGAGCGGGACCTGGGCGTGATGGTGTCTGACGATTTTAAAGTAGTTAAACAGGTAGAAAAGGCAATGGCAAAAGCTAGAAGGATGCTTGAGTGCATAGGGAGAGGAATGGCCAGCAGAAAAAAAAGAGGTGATAGTGCCTCTGTATAAGTCTTTGGTGCAACCTCATTTGGAATCTTGTGTGCAATTCAGGAGACCGCACCTTCAAAAGGATATAAACAGGTTGGAGTCTGTGCAGAAATGGTTTGTGGTCTTTGTCATAAAGCATATGAGGACAGACATAAGGATCTTAATAAGGCGGGATAGAGGAGATATGATAGAAACATTTAAATATCTCCAGGAACAAGCAGGAATGAGTCTTCACATATGGGTATCGTCGGTACCGACGGAGCCTGTGCGGGAACGCTCCCCAGCGTCCTTAAAGAAAGCTTTTGGGAGCATCCCACAGCGCCTGCGCGCTGCCTTCCCGCCTTTCCTAACTGCCTCTCTCCAGTTCTTCTTTTCCGCGGAGCCAGCAGGTCGTGTTTCCTGTCACCGCTGAAGAATTTCTTATTTTCTTTTATTTTTCTTTAGTCGCGTGTCTGCCTTCTCGATTCCGCACCGGTACTATCGGTTTTTTCTTTCTTTAAAAAAAAAAAAAAAACCTTCTACTTTTTCAGTGCATTTTTCTTCTGGGGCCTTAGGCCTACAGAGATATTTTTCCCTCATGGAAAAACCCGCCTCCGGGTTTAAAAAATGCACAAAGTGCAGTAGCACTATTTCTGTCACCGACACCCTTAACTGGTGTCTAAAATGTTTTGGTCCTGACCACTCCATTGCGGATTGTGAGTCCTGTTCTGTGATGTCCAAAAGAGGGTTACAGAATTGGGCAGCTAAGCTCAGTACCCTGTTTCCCTCCGATGCAGCTTCTGTGGCATCGACGTCTTCCAGGGCTGCTTCTTCATCCTATGGATCTCAGGTAACCAAACAAATCTGGCTGGTCCTCAAAGAGTTCATCTCCCTCTAAGTATCGAGATGCCCCCAGGCTTACTCTTGAGGATACCACACCGGCAAAATTACCCCGGCGGAAGGCTCCAGCTTCCAAAGCACTACCTATGGGGTCACAGGTTGACATCGATGGCAAGGCCTCGACCGATCACCTGTTCCTTATCGTCACTCCAGTCCAGTCCCTTTACTTCTGGGTTGCGCAACCCTTCCAGCAGCTTGGAGGCTGAGCCCAACCTTTTTGGAGGTGGGGCGGTATAAATACCACCAGGACCACCCACCAACTCCAGTATTCTCAGCCTCCAAGCAGCTGGAGGGTTCTGTAAGCCTAGGGCTTACTGGAGCCTTTTCCTATACTTTTACTTGATTTCCTTATTTGATTACTTTGTTTAATTCCTGATTTATTATTTTATTGCCTTACCTCTCTTAATTTCTTTCCTTCAGGTTTGAGCAGTCTCTGCTCCTTTAATTACTCCTGCAGGCTATCTCTCCCTCCCCCCCCCCTCCTCCCGGTCGGGCCGAGCTTTCAAGGTGATCTGTGCAGGCAGTCCCGGGGAGGATCTCGTTGAGCTCTGCGGCTGCCATCCGACGGTTCCCCGAGGTTTTTTCCATCTCGGATTGGCCCTGCCTCGCGCCGAAGCCCCCCGGAGGCTGAGCGCTTGAGGCATCGCCGGAAGATAATCGGCAACGCCGGACCCGTCCTGAAGGCAAAGGACGCGGCGGCGAACCCCGGGCCTCCCGATCTCGGCGGGGAAGCCGATTTCGGCGATTCTGCCCTAGGGGTCGACTTCCAGCCTCCTGCGGTATCCGGGGGGGGGGGGGGGGGAGAAGAAGAAAGAAACGGCCCAGAGGACAAACTCGCGGTCCCCCGTTCTGGCTCCACGTGGTGAGGCCCACCACGTGTAGAGCCAACGGGCAGAGACCGCTGAGTCAGGCCTAGTCAACGGATGCTCAAAACCGCAAGTACAAATTATTTCCAGACTCCTTCGGGATCATTTTAAGCTAATTTTAAGCATTTTCAAACTTTATTTTATTTTAGTTTGTTTTAGATTAGTTTATTTTACTGAAGTTAATTTGATTGATTTCCCTAGGTTAGTTCACCGGTTCCAGTTAGGGGGGACTGTTTTTATAATATACAAAAGGCCCTGGTAGCTGCCTTCTCTTCGGGGATATTAAGAAGCTCATACACGGAACTGAGCCGTACAGCGTGCTGCTATTTGGGCACGCTGCATAGTCCTGCTAGCGGCAAGGGCTTCGTTGTCTGAACTACAAGCATGGCGGCCAAATCTAAATACCCGTCCTGCGGCATGCGCAGGGGCACTTCCTCAGAGGCAGGAGTTTGCAGGGCTTGTGCTGCAGTGGCTGCCTCAGTTGAACATGAACTGAATTTGGCCATAGTCCAGCCTTCTCAGGGGACTGGGGACCCCTTAGAAGGGGAAGAGGGATCCCAGTTTCCCCCCTCGACATCCTCGGATCTGCCTACTCCTCCCCTGCTCCCTTCTCCCCCCTACTCAGGGGCAGGGGGCGCCAGGGAATTTTTCTCCCCAGACTTCATCCTTTTACTCCATAAGGCCTATTGCCTGCGTAAACAGAGCTCAGGGACAGGAGAGGCGGTCTCAACGGCCGAAGCCAAGCCCCAAAGCACAAGCAATCCAGACTCAGACAGGCCGCCTAAACGGCCTCGCCTGGGCGGTGAAGAGCCTCTCCCGCTCCTTTCCCAGGGCTCCCCGGAGGGGGATGGCTCTGACAAGGACTGGGACGAGGAAGAGGAGGAGCTGGAAGAGGGAGAGATCCCTGAAGAAGATCACTCCCGAATCATTAGAGTCTTTCGTCGGGAGGAGCTCCCGGCATTAATTCATGAGTCCCTAAAGGCCCTCAATGTGACCTCGGACAATCCAGTAGAGGAGGAGGCGCTGGAGGACCCTTTAATTCAGGCCATCAGGAGATCTCAGAAAGTTTCCCTGTCCACAGGGTAGTGCGTCAGATGATCCAGGAAGAATGGGATCAACCTGAGTCGGCTCTAAGAGGAGTCCGATCCATGTCTCGCCTATACCCACTTCCGGAGGCGGACAAAGAACTGTTGAAGTCTCCCAGGGTGGATGCAGCGGTATCAGCAGTCACGAAGAAGACTACTATCCCGGTGGAGGGTAGCACGGCCCTTAGACACTCAAGACAGAAAACTAGATACCTTACTCAAACAAGCCTTTGATGTCAGTTCCCTGGCTTTGCAGGCCTCGGTGTCGGGAGCCTGGGTCGCAAGAGCCTGTTTAAGATGGTCACAGCAGCTCCAGGCAGCAGAGGGACCAACAGGCGAGGTTCAGACCAACTCGGCTAGATTGGAATCCGGAGCAGCCTTCCTGGCAGATAGTCAGTATGACCTCATCAGAAGCCTAGCCAAGAACATGGCATCGGTGGTGGCGGCTAGACGTTATCTGTGGCTACGGAACTGGGCAGCGGACGCCTCCTCGAAGGCACGCCTGAGCCGTCTTCCCTTTAAGGGGAAGTTATTATTCGGAGAAGACTTGGAGAAGTTGGTCAAGGACCTTGGCGAATCTAAGGGGGGCAGGCTGCCTGAAGACAGACCGAAGCAAAGACGTCCCCTAGCCTCTGCACGGAACCAGCCCAAGGACGCTCGAAGGTTTCGTCCATCCAGGTCAAACTCCTTTCCCAGGGGCCGTTTCCCCTCGAAGGGACAAGGCTTTAGAGGGTTTCGGGGAGCAGGCCGAGGTTTCGGGACTGCCTCCTCCTTCTCCTCTCAGGGTAATAGAAAACAATGAGGTGACGGGGGTCCAGGGGGAAGAACCGTCAGTAGGCGGACGCCTGAGGCGATTCCTTCCAGCCTGGTCCCGAGTCACGTCAGACCAATGGGTCCTAGAAGTCATCAGCGAGGGCTATGCTCTCGAATTTGCAAAACAAATACACCCAGCCTTTGTCCAGTCTCCCTGCGGTTCCCCGGCAAAGAGAGCGGCGGTAGAGACAACCCTTACCCGCCTAATAAAGCTCGGGGCCATAGTCCCGGTACCACGAGACCAGTGCGGTACTGGTCGGTACTCGATTTACTTCGTGGTACCAAAGAAGGAAGGCTCCTTCCGTCCGATCCTAGATCTAAAACAGGTCAATCGCTGCCTCAGGGTGCCGCATTTTCGGATGGAAACCCTACGTTCAGTAATAGCAGCCGTAAGAGGCGGGGAGTTCTTAACGTCTGTAGATCTGACAGAAGCCTACCTGCACATTCCGGTCAGAGCATCCCATCAACAGTTCCTGAGATTCGCAGTGCCAAGGGGCCACTTTCAATTCCAGGCCCTTCCCTTCGGCCTAGCTACGGCGCCAAGAACATTCACCAAAGTAATGGTCGTAGTAGCGGCCTCCCTACGGAAAGAGGGAATACTAGTACATCCCTACCTGGACGATTGGCTAATCCGGGCAAAGTCGGAGGAGGAAAGCCACTCTGTGACGGCAAGAGTGTCCCAAGTCCTAGAAGAATTGGGCTGGGTCATCAATCGAACAAAAAGCAGGATGACTCCCTCCCAGGAACTCGAGTACCTCGGGGCAAGATTCGATACCAACAGAGGCAAGGTGTTCCTGTCTCGATCAAGATCAAGGGAACTGAGACTCTTGGTCACGCAGTTTCTGGCCAGACGAAATCCCACGGCGTGGCATTATCTTCAGGTTCTGGGGACAATGGCAGCGGCGATAGAAGTGGTGCCATGGGCCCGGGCCCACATGTGGCCATTGCAGAGGGCTCTATTGTGTCGGTGGTCGCCCCAACTTCATTCCATGTCAAGGCAGTTACCCTGCGCTCCGCGGACCAAACAGGCTCTACGCTGGTGGCAGTGCCCCAGGAATCTGGAGTGCGGCATGCCCCTCGAGCCTCATCAGTGGTTATTACTGACGACAGATGCCAGCCTAGCAGGCTGGGGAGCCCACTGCGAGGACCAGTTCGTCCAGGGCAGCTGGACTCCGATGGAAGCACAATGGCCCATCAACAGACTGGAATTGCGAGCCGTCGGTCTAGCACTCAGGGCTCTCGAGGCCGTAGTGCAAAAGAGAGCAATTCGCGTTCTTTCCGACAATGTCACCGCGGTGGCGTACATCAACCACCAGGGCGGCACCAGCAGCCCCGCCTTAGAAAAGGAGGCGGGCTCTCTGTTCCAGTGGGCGGAAGGTCGGTTGGAGGCCCTCTCAGCTCAGCACGTGGCAGGTGTGGACAACATCACGGCAGATTATCTCAGCAGGTGCAAGATAGACCACGGAGAGTGGGAACTGGAGCAGGGGACCTTCAACCAGATAGTGGCCCGTTGGGGTCTCCCGGTCATGGATCTCATGGCGAGGTTCTCGTCCGCCAAGGTGGACCGATTCTTCAGCCGACGAAAAGAAAGAATGTCCGAAGGCCTGGATGTCTTGTCCCAGAAGTGGCCCTCGGAGGGCCTGCTCTATGTGTTCCCTCCCTGGGCGCTCATCGGAAAGGTTCTACAGCGCGTGGAGTCGCACCAGGGATTCATACTCCTCATAGCACCGGACTGGCCTCGCCGCCCCTGGTATGCGGATCTGATGAGGTTGACCGCTGACCAACCGTGGCGGTTACCTTGCAAGAGGGACCTACTGAGGCAAGGCCCGGTGCGTATGCCTCACGTGGATCGATTCTCGCTTACGGCCTGGCTATTGAAAGGGCGAGGCTCCTGAAGAGGGGTTATTCAGGAGCGGTCATCTCCACCCTATTGAACGCCAAAAAGCGCTCGACCTGTCTCTCCTATGTTAGGACTTGGCGCATCTTCGAGGCGTGGTGTGCGGAGCGCCGGCGGAAACCCCTTGCCGCCTCGGTTCCTGAGGTCCTCGAATTCTTACAGGCAGGATTTGACAAGGGGCTAGCACCCAGCTCCTTGCGGGTTCAGCTGGCAGCAATCGCATGCTATAGAGGTAAAATCCGCGGCAAGTCTCTAGGGGCACACGCGGACGTCTCCAGGTTCCTAACAGCGTTGAGACGCCTGCGTCCTCAACGGAGGTTGGTCGTCCCCCCTTGGGACCTCAACCTAGTGCTTAACGCCCTGCTCAGGGAACCATTTGAACCAATGAAGACGACCTCCTTGAAGGACTTAACCCTGAAGACAGTCTTCCTGGTCGCTATCTGCTCGGCAAGGCGTGTTTCCGAATTACAAGCGTTGTCCTTTCAGCCCCCCTTCCTAGTATTCCTCAAGGATAAGGTGGTTCTGCGAACGGTCCCTTCCTTCTTGCCTAAGGTTATCTCTCCCTTTCATGTGAACCAGGTGGTTATCCTACCGGTCCTTTCCGCCGAGGGGCTGGAAGGCAGGGATAGAAATCTTCACCTTTTGGATGTTCGGAGGACCTTGAAACGCTACCTCTCCCGCACAGCCCCCTTCCGGAAGTCCGAACGTCTATTCGTTCAGTTTGGGGGGCCACACAAAGGGGAGGCGGCGGCCAAGGCCTCCATCTCCAGATGGATCAGGGAAGCGATCGCTTCCGCCTACATTTTGAAAGGGAAGCAGGTGCCAGCGGGTCTTCGAGCACACTCCACCCGGGCACAGGCTACCTCTTGGGCAGAATTCAGTCTAGTGCCTCCGCTAGATATCTGTAGGGCAGCGACTTGGTCTTCGCTGCATACCTTCACCAAGCACTACAGGCTGGACATCCAGAGTGCGGCGGACGCTCGGTTTGGGCTGGCGGTCCTTCAGTCCGGAATGCCGGATCCCACCCAGGATTGAACTGCTCTTGTACATCCCAGAAGTAAAGGGACTGGACTGTAGTGACGATAAGGAAGAAGTAATTAGATCTTACCTGCTAATTAGTGTTCCTGAAGGAACGACAGTCCAGTCCCTGCTCCCACCCGGTTAGGACCTAGCAGCCAGAAGGAAACTTTGGACCGAGCATGGGGCCAGTTCGGGGTGAGGGGACTCGGGGGAAAGTCGGATTCGGCAGCCTCAAGCATACCTCCCCCCCCCCCCCGTCCTAATTCTCTCCTCAATGCTCTCTATAAAAAAAAAAAAAAAGAGTTTATGCAGACAGTGTCTATGTTATGTTCTATAGGTTTTTAGGTTATATAGGTGGTTAATGGAATGGCTTTAGGTTTGCTTTTTCAGTCGATTACTGGAGTTGGTGGGTGGTCCTGGTGGTATTTATACCGCCCCACCTCCAAAAAGGTTGGGCTCAGCCTCCAAGCTGCTGGAAGGGTTGCGCAACCCAGAAGTAAAGGGACTGGACTGTCGTTCCTTCAGGAACACTAATTAGCAGGTAAGATCTAATTACTTCTTACAATGTTCTGGGGTACCGGCAGTTTCTATCGGTACCGATATCCAGACATTGGTGGCGTCGATGGATCAGAATATTCTGACCATGCAGCGTGCCATCACGGCATTTATTCAAGCTGCAACGCCTACGGTACCGCAACAAACCCCGTTGTCGGTACCCGTACCGATTCCAGTACAGGATCCGATTCCGGTTCCGATACCAGTACCGCTTGCATCGACATCAGCATCGACGGCAGCGGTACGCTATCCAGTGATGCCTATCAGTACCGGCCCGGTACTGATTACTCCCGATGTCGATACCTCCCGGTACGCGTATCGAGCTCTACGAGAGCATCCAGACAGTCGATACTTCGATTCTTCTGAAGACTCTGACTCTTCAGAGGCCTCAATTGAAGCATCGGGGATCCTTCCTCAGGAACCCTCTTCTCCAAAAAGGAGAATGTCTCCTCCTGAAGACTTGTCTTTTCAGGACTTTATTAGGGAGGTGGCCAAAGGCCTGTCCATCTCAGTGACCTCTGAGACTGAACCTAGAGCCAAAAATTAGATATCCTACAATATCCTAAGGCTCCTAAAGAGGCAGCCACCTTACCAATACATGAGATTCTTTATGAACACATGTTGGGTATATGGGAGACTCCTCTTTCCACCTCCCCTCATTCCAGAAGGTTGGACACAATGTATCGTGTTCCTCCTTGTCCTGGGTTTCATAAGACTCAGCTTCCTCACCACTCCATTGTGGTAGAGTCTGCCATGAAAAAGATCAAGAGTACAAAAAGGCACTCCTCTGCTCCTCCAGGAAGAGAATGCAGAACCCTAGATGCCTTTGGCAGGAAAATCTTCCAGGCCAGTATGCTTGTAGCCAGAATCAACTCCTATAGTCTCTATATGGGGATGTTTCTAAAAGAAGTTACAGATCATCTGCAAACCTTATCTTCTTTTATGTCAGAAGATAAGAGAGAAGAATATATCACCTGGCTTAAACATGCACAGGATGTATCCAAGTTTTCCAACCGTGCAGCCTTTGACTCTTTTGAGGGGGTCAGTACAGCCTCGGCTATTGCCATAGGTGCACGCAGAGTTGCTTGGTTGCAAGCCTCTGATTTGGAATCCTGGGTACAGGATGGTCTAGGTAACCTTCCCTGTACAGGCGAAAACCTGTTTGGCAAAGATTGGCAAGCAAAGGCCAACCAGATGGATGCTGAAAATTCTGCTTTAGATAGACTTTCAAAATCTACTACTGCTCCTTTCAAAAAGAGGTTGTTCAAAAAGGGATCTTTCCCAAAGAAAGGAAAATTTTCTTCTTATGGTCAGGCCTCTTCTCAAGGTCGTTTTGCTACAAAGAGGCAACAACAACCAAAACAGGCCAAAATCCAGGCTGCGAGGACTGCTACGGCCCAACAGCCTCAGCCTCCTCAGGGCCTTTGACTTTCCACTAGAGAACTTAGCCTTTCTGGCTCTAGAACATCCAGAGCCCCTCACCATCCCAGGAAGGTTAGCTCACTTTGCTCCCAGATGGGAACAAATTACAGCAGAGCAGTGGACCCTCTCCATCATAAGGGAAGGGTACAAACTTCATTTATTAAACCTTCCTCCTCAAACCATGGTGAAACAGTTCAATTCTCCAACATCTCTCCTCAACCTTCTAGGTCAGGAGATTGCTACCCTTCTTGCCCAAGGGGCAATAGAAGAAGTACCCCTTCTTCAACAGGGTTCAGGGTTCTACTCCCCCTATTTTCTCATCCCAAAGAAAACAGGGGGCTACAGACCCATATTAGATCTCAGAGAATTGAACAAGTTTCTATGCAAGGAGAAATTCAAGATGACTTCTCTCGGAACTCTCCTTCCATACCTCCAGAGTCAGGACTAGCTTTGTTCTCTAGATCTCAAGGATGCATACACCCATGTTCTCATCCATCCAACACACAGAAGATTCCTTCGCTTCCTGTACCAAGGAAAGCACTACCAATACAAAGTGCTTCCTTTCGGTCTGGCCTCTGCTCCAAGAGTGTTCACAAAATGCATGGCAGTAGTAGCTGCATTCCTACGCACTCTAGGGATATTCGTATTCCCATATCTGGACGACTGGCTCATCCGAGCTCCATCCCAGTCAGAGGCCCAGACTTCTCTAGCCTGCACAATGTGTGTTCTTCAGTATCTGGGACTGGTAAGCAACATTCCAAAATCCCATCTTACCCCTACTCAGTCTCTAGAGTTCATAGGGGCCTTACTGGATACCACAACTGCAAGGGCCTATCTTCCCCAGGCCCGTTGCCTACGCTTGGTGCAGTTAGCCTCCCAGATTAAGTTAAAATCCCATTTAACTGCTCGAGAGATGTTGCAACTTTTAGGCCACATGGCATCCACGGTGCATGTGGTTCCTTATGCTTGCCTTCACATGAGAGCAGCTCAGTGGACCCTATCCACCCAGTGGACCCAGGCATCAGGTTGCCTGTCAGACAAAATAGCAACCTCCAGTCGCCTATTTTGGTCCCTCCACTGGTGGAAGTCTACTCAGAATCTGTTGCTGGGGTCCCCCTTTCAACAGGTGTTACCCCAAGCAACCATTACAACAGATGCCTCTCCAAAGGGTTGGGGGGCTCATCTACAAGATCTCTCGACCCAGGGCATCTGGTCTCCACAGGAGACATATCTTCATATCAACCTCTTAGAGCTCAGAGCAATTTTTCTGGCTCTCAGAGTCTTCCACACCCTGCTCAGCTACAAGACAGTCCTCATCCACACGGACAACCAGGTAGCTATGTTCTACATGAACAAGCAGGGGGGAACTGGCTCTCTGTCGCTTTGCAACGAAGCTCTGAGATTGTGGGCCTTCGCCAGAGAGCATCAAATCCATCTCATGGGAGTATATCTTCCAGGAGTTCAAAACTCTTGGGCAGACAGACTCAGTCGAGTTCTGCTTCCGCACGAATGGTCCCTCCATGGGGACCAGATAGCCAGAATTTTTCGGATTTGGGGTACCCCAGACATAGACCTGTTTGCAAGTTCGTGGAATGCCAAACTTCCCCGGTTCTGTTCCAGGATTCCATGTCAGGGAGTTCAGGCCAGGGATGCCTTTCTCCTTCATTGGGGGCAAGACTTCCTTTATTCCTTTCCACCTATTCCCCTAATCCCCAAGACTCTGTTCAAGCTTCAGAGAGACAAAGGGACTATGATCCTCATAGCACCACTTTGGCCACGCCAAGTGTGGTACCCTCTACTTCTGCATCTCTCTCAAGCTCCCTCCCTAGACCTGGGGTCAGCTCCAGATCTCCTCTCCCAGGAGGAGGGATCCTTGTGGCACCCAAATCCTCAGTCTCTTCATCTCAGGGCCTGGTTGCTGAAGGATTAGACCTTCAAGATTTACAACTTTCTCAGCAAGTGAAGGATATCCTTCATGCTTCCAGAAAGCCTTCCACCAGACGTTCATATGCTTTTAAATGGAAAAGGTTTTCCATTTGGTTTGCAGAGAAGGGTCTCAACCCTCTTGCAATACCTTTGCATTCTTTACTGGACTATTTGCTGCATTTATCCCATGCAGGCCTTAAGACAAATTCAATCAGAGTCCATTTGAGTGCTATTGCAGCATCCCTTAAGCCTCTCAATGGACAACCTATTTCCTCTCATCCTCTTATAGCAAGATTCATGAGAGGCCTTCTTTTGACTAAACCTCCCATTAGACCACCTCCAGTGGCATGGGACTTGAATCTGGTTCTTGGCCAGCTTATGAAGCCACCCTTTGAACCCTTAGCCACTACCTCCTTAAAATTCCTTTCTTGGAAGGTAATTTTTCTCATTGCAGTCACTTCAGCTCGCTGTATTAGTGAGCTGCAAGCTTTAGTGGCTAATCCTCCTTATACAAGGTTCCATCATGACAAGGTAGTCCTCAGAACTAATCCACACTTTATGCCTAAAGTGGTCTCACCTTTTCATCTGAACCAGGAGGTCTTTTTACCTGTCTTTTTTCCAGGACCTCATGCATCAAGTGCAGCGAGGAATCTTCATACCCTGGATTGTAAAAGAGCACTTGCTTTCTACTTGCACAGGACACAGCAACATAGAAAGTTCTCTCAACTTTTTGTTGCTTTTGATCCTTCTCATTTAGGACTTCCAGTCTCTAAGAGAACTCTGTCCAATTGGATTGCTCAGTGTATTTCCTTTGCCTACCAAAGTAAGAACCTTTCTCTGGAGGGCCATGTCACAGCTCACAATGTGAGGGTCATGGCAACCTCTATGGCTCATCTAAACTCTGTGTCCATCGACCAAATCTGTCGAGCGGCCACTTGGGCATCGGTTCATACCTTCACAGCCCATTACTGCTTGGACAAGGACTCCCGCCGGAATGCCTTGTTTGGTCAGGCTGTTTTCAAACACCTGTTCCATAACTAATCAACTCCTACCCTCCATCCCTTTACTGGATGCCTGAGATTCATGGGTAGAGGTAGAGCCCTTCCCAGGGACTCACAATCTGGGTGATCTCCCAGGCATCTCTAGCTGGGGAGTCCCCATATGTGAACTCATTCCTGCTTGTTCCTGGAGATAGCACAGTTACTTACCTGTAACAGGTGATCTCTGGGAACAGCAGGAATAAGTCTTCACAACCCACCCACCTCCCCTAGGAGTTGTATCTCTCTATCTATCTTAAACTTGAACTGGAGAGAGGCAGTTAGGAAAGGCGGGAAGGCAGCGCGCAGACGCTGTGGGATGCTCCCAAAAGCTTTCTTTAAGGATGCTGGGGAGCGTTCCCGCGCAGGCTCCGTCGATACCGACGATACCCATATGTGAAGACTTATTCCTGCTTTTCCCAGAGATCACCTGTTATAGGTAAGTAACTGTGCTATCTCTGTGGCATAAATGCACAGGAGGAGAGCCTCTTTTTTTTTTATTTATAAAATTTATATACATCAATGAAGAGCCTCTTTTGATTGAAAACAAGCTCTGCTACGCGGGGACATAGGATAAGGGTGAAAGGGGATGGACTTGGGAGTAATATGCAGAAATATTTCTGTACGGAAAGAGTGGTAGATGCATAGAATAGTCTCTCAGTGGAGGTGGTAGAGATGAGGACAATATCTGAATTAAAAAAAAAACATGGGACAAACACAGAGGATCTCTAAAGGAAAAGAGGGGACTATTGTAGTAGTTGATATGGAAGGGCAGACTAGATAGGCCATGTGGTCTTTTTCTGCCGTCATGTTTCTGTGTTTTTATGTTTTACTCTAGAAATACATTAGATCATTTATTTGGGAACCTTGTATCTCCAGGAACAAGCAGGAATGTAGTCATCACATATGGGTATCGTCAGTACCGACGGAGCCTGCGCGGGAAGGCTCCCCAGCGTCCAATTAGAAAGCTTTCGGGAGCATCCCACAGCGCCTGCGTGCTGCCTTCCCACCTTTCCCAACTGCCTCTCTCCAGTTCTTCGTTTTCCGCGGAGCCAGCAGGTCGTGTTCCTGTCACCGCAGAAAATTTTCCTTCTTTTTTGTGGTCGCGTCTGCCTTCCTCGACGCTTTACCGGTACCGCCGGTTTTTCTTTCTTTTCTATAAAAAAAAAAAAATCCTTAGTACTTTTTTCTATTTTTTTTCCAGGTGCACGCGCCTTTTTGGGCCTTAGGCCCAAAAAATGTTTTCCACTATGGAAAAACCCTCTTCGGGTTTTAAAAAGTGCGCCAAGTGTGGCGGTACCATCTCCGTCACCGACACCCATGAGTGGTGTCTGAAATGTTTAGGTCCTGACCATTCCATCTCAGAATGTATGGTCTGTGCCATGATGTCCAAGAGAGGTCGACAGAACCGAGCTGCCAAGCTCAGTACTCTGTTTCCCTCTGATGCAGCTTCGGTGGCATCGATGTCTTCCAGGGCTTCGTCTTCCTCCCTTGGATCTCAGGTAACTAAACACAAGTCTAGCCGGTCCTCAAAGGGTAGATCTCCTTCTAAGCATCGAGATGCCTCTGGCATGGTCCATGAGGATTCTACACCGGCAAAATTGCCCTGGCAGGAGGCTTCGGCTTCCAAAGCATTATCGGGGCTCCAGGATGTTCTCGAGGCCTCATCCTCGGTAGAACTACTGGTGCCATGCTCTGGGGTACCGGCGGTCTTCTCCGATACCGACATCCAGGCATCGGCAGCGTCGATAGACCAGAGAGTCTTGGCTATTGAGCGCAGTCTGGCGGCTCTCCTTGCGGCATCGATGCCCTCTGAACCACGTCAGACATTTCAAACGGTACCGACATCGGTATCGGTATCGATAGCATCGACATCGTTGTCTGCATTGCCGGCACCCAGTCATCCGATGCCTTCTGGTACCGATAGTCCGGTTCCAATTACTCCCGGTACCAACTTCGGTCGGTACGGGTATCGGGCTCTTCAAGAGCATCCGGACAGGCGGTACTTCGAGTCCTCAGAAGAATCTGAGGATTCTGATAGTTCTGTCGATGCTGGAATGCTTCTCCCAGAGGAGCCCTCCTCCCCTAAGCGCAGGATGTCTCCTCCAGAAGATATTTCCTTTCAGGATTTTATCAGGGAGGTGGTTCGGGTTCTGTCCATTACTGTGGCCCCTGAAACAGAGCCCAGAGCAAAGGAGTTGGAAATTTTGCAATATCCCAAAGCTCCTAAGGAGGCAGCTACCTTGCCCATCCATGAGATCTTGCATGATCTCATGTTAAGAATGTGGGAGACACCTCTTACCACCTCGCCTCATTCTCGTAGGCTGGATACTCTGTATCGAGTCCCTCCTTGTCCTGGTTTCCAAAATACTCAGCTTCCGCACCACTCTATTGTAGTGGAATCAGCTATGAGAAGGATCAAGAGTACAAAGAGGCATGCCTCTAATCCTCCAGAACGTGAGTGCAGAACTTTGGATGGTTTTGGACGTCGTGTCTTCCAAGCTTCCATGCTTTCTGCCAGGATCAGTTCCTATAGTCTATACATGGGAATGTTCCTAAAGGAAGCCACAGGAGATTTAGAGGCTTTGAGCCCTCTTCTTCCTGAGGATAGAAGGCAGGATTTTCTCACATTGGTCAAACATGCCCAGGATGTTTCTAAATTTGTCAACCGTGCAGCTTTTGACTGTTTTGAGTGCATAAGCAGAACCTCTGCCATTGCCATAGGTGCACGTAGAATTGCTTGGCTCCAGGCATCTGATCTGGAGCTCTGGGTACAAGACAAACTTGGAAATATCCCTTGTACTGGTGAGAACCTGTTTGGTAAAGATTGGCAGGAAAAGGCCAATGAGTTGGATGCTGACAACTCCACCTTGGATAGGTTATCCAAGTCCACAGCTGATCCTGCTAGAAAGAAATCTTTCAAGAAACCATTCTTTTCTAAAAAGAAAAGATATTATCCTGCTTATTCTCAGCAGGGTCGTTCTGCAGGTCAGCTTGTCAGGAAAGGTCAGCAACCACCCAAACAAAGAAAACCAAAGACTGCTAAGCCTCAGCCGTCCCAGCAGTCTCAGCCTCCACATGGCCTTTGACTTTCAGCTAGAGAACTTAACCTTCCTGGCTCTCTTTGGACCAGAGCCTTCCACCATTCCAGGAAGGTTGTGTCACTTTTCCCCCAGGTGGGGGCAGGTAACAGCAGAGCATTGGACACTCTCCATCATAAAAGAGGGGTACAAGCTTCATTTTTCCAGCATGCCCCCTTCCACAATGATAAGGCAGTTCAATTCTCCGACCTCTCTCATCAACCTGTTAGGTCAGGAGGTCACTATGCTTCTTGCCCAAGGGGCAATAGAAGAAGTACCCATCCATCAGCAGGGTACAGGATTTTACTCCCCTTATTTCCTTATCCCAAAGAAAACAGGGGGATACAGACCTATCTTGGACCTCAGAGAATTGAACAAATTCCTTGTCAAGGAGAAATTCAAGATGATTTCTCTCGGAACTCTGCTGCCATACCTTCAGAGTCAGGATTGGCTTTGTTCTCTAGATCTCAAGGATGCGTACACCCATGTTCTCATCCGTCCAACTCACAGAAGATTCCTTCGGTTTCTTTTTCAAGGAAAGCACTACCAATACAGGGTGCTTCCTTTTGGCCTGGCCTCAGCACCAAGGGTGTTCACGAAATGCATGGCTGTGGTAGCAGCATTTCTCCGCACTCTAGGGATATTCGTCTTCCCCTACTTAGACAACTGGCTCATTCTAGCCCTAACAGAGTCAGAGGCCAGGACTTCTCCATCCTGCACAATGCGTATCCTTCAGTATTTGGGTCTGGTAATAAACATCCCAAAATCCAGTCTAACTCCCACTCAGTCTTTAGAGTTCATAGGAGCTTTTCTGGATACCAGAAAGGCAAGGGCCTATCTCCCCCAGGCCCATTGCCTTCGCATGGTGCAGTTAGCTTCTCAAGCAGTGCTAAAGCCTCATCTCACTGCCCGAGAAATGCTACAACTACTAGGCCACATGGCATTTACTGTGCATGTGGTTCCCTATGCTCGCCTCCATATGAGGGCAGCCCAGTGGACTTTATCCACTCAATGGACCCAGGCATCAGGATGCCTGTCAGACAAAATAGCAAACACAAGTCGCCTTATTTTGTCCCTCCAGTGGTGGAAGTCCACTCAAAACCTGTTGCTGGGGTCCCCTTTTCAACAACCCTTACCCCAGGCAACTCTCACAACAGATGCTTCTCTGATGGGTTGGGGAACTCATCTGCAAGACCTCTCCACCCAAGGCACCTGGTCTCCACAGGAGACTCATCTACATATCAATCTCTTGGAGCTCAGAGCAATCTTCCTTGCTCTTCGAGTATTCCACACCCTGCTCAGCTACAAGACAGTCATCATTTATACGGACAATCAAGTAGCCATGTTCTACGTGAACAAGCAGGGGGGAACAGGCTCTCTGTCGTTTTGCAACGAAGCTTTGCGACTATGGGCCCTCGTCAGAGAGCATCTCCTGGCAGTGTATCTTCCAGGCATACAAAACTCTTGGGCAGACAGACTCAGTCGAGTTCTGCTTCCACACGAGTGGTCTCTGCATGCAGACCAGGTGGCCAAGAGTTTTCAAATTTGGGGAACCCTGGACATAGACCTCCTTGCAAGTCAGTGGAATGCCAAACTTCCCCGGTTCTGTTCCAGAATTGTGGCTCAGGGGGCTCAGGCCAGGGATGCTTTCCTCCTTTACTGGGGTCAAGACTTCCTGTATGCCTTTCCACCCATTCCCCTAATTCCCAAAACCCTGTTCAAGCTTCAGAGAGACAGAGGCCATATGATTCTCATAGCTCCATATTGGCCACGGCAAGTGTGGTACCCTCTCCTTCTACATCTCTCTCAAGCTCCCTCCCTGGAGTTAGGGTCTGCTCCAGATCTCTTATCTCAGGAGGACGGAATGTTAATGCATTCCAATCCCCAGTCTCTGCATCTCAGGGCTTGGTTGCTGAAGGCCTAGATCTCCATGATCTTAACCTCCCTCAGCAAATAAAGGATATCCTTTATGCTTCCAGGAAGCCTTCCACAAGATGCTCTTATGCTTTCAAGTGGAAAAGGTTTACCATATGGTGTTCGCAGAAGGGTCTTAACTCCATTGCCATACCTCTGGAATCATTACTGGAGTATCTCCATTTATCCAATGCAGGACTTAAGAGTAACTCAGTGAGGGTCCATTTGAGTGCTATTGCAGCTTCCTTCAAGCTCCTAAATGGACAACCTATTTCCTCCCATCCTCTTATAGCAAGATTTATGAGAGGCCTTCTGCTAACTAAGCCTCCCATTAAGCCACCTCCTGTGGCATGGGACTTAAATTTGGTTCTTGGTCAGCTCATGAAGCCACCTTTCGAGCCCTTAGCTACTACCTCCTTGAAATTCCTTTCTTGGAAGGTTATCTTTCTCATTGCAATCACATCAGCACGTCGCATCAGTGAGTTGCAAGCACTAGTAACTGATCCACCTTATACAAGGTTCCATCATGACAAGGTAGTCCTTAGGACTCATCCACGCTTTATGCCAGAGGTGCTCTCGCCTTTTCATCTAAACCAAGCGGTCTACCTACCTGTGTTCTTTTCAAGGCCTCATGCATCAAATGCAGAAAGGAACCTTCAAACTTTAGACTGTAAAAGAGCTTTAGCCTTTTACTTACAGAGAACACAGCAACATAGAAAGTCCTCTCAACTCTTTGTTGCTTTTGATCCTTCTCATTTGGGACTTCCAATCTCCAAGAGAACATTATCTAACTGGATTGCTCAGTGTATTTCCTTTGCCTATCAGAGTAAGAATCTTCCTCTGGAGGGCCATGTCACAGCTCACAATGTGAGAGCCATGGCAGCTTCAATGGCTCATCTGCACATCTGTCGAGCAGCCACCTGGGCATCGGTTCATACCTTCACAGCCCATTACTGCTTGGACAAGGACTCCCGCCGGGATACCTTGTTTGGTCAGGCTGTTCTCCAACACCTGTTCCATACCTAATCAACTCCTACCCACCATCCCTGGTAGGATGCCAGAGATCCATGGGGGGAAGTGGAGCCCTTCTCAGGGACACACAACTTCTGGGGTCTCTTCCTGGCATCTAAAGCTAGGGAGTCCCTATATGTGATGACTACATTCCTGCTTGTTCCTGGAGATAGCATTGTTACTCACCTGTAACAGGTAATCTCCGGGAACAGCAGGAATTTAATCCTCACAACCCACCCACCTCCCCTTGGAGTAGTATCTCTCTATCTCTTTCCCTTTCCCTCTCTCTTTGTCTCAGCTTTAAAACTCAACTGGAGAGAGGCAGTTGCTTCCCAACTGCCACAGGCGCTGTGAGATGCTCCCAAAAGCTTTCTAATTGGATGCTGGGGAGCGTTCCCTCGCAGGCTCCATCGGTACCGACGATACCCAAATGTGAGGACTAAATTCCTGCTGTTCCCGGAGATCACCTGTTATAGGTGAGTAACTATGCTTTCTCTGGAACATCTTGTCTGATCTGGCCTATATTCAAACTTCTTTAAATTTGTTTTCTTAACCCCGTATCTGTAATTTCTTTCCAGTATCTGTTGGGATCGTGACCGGCCCCAAAGTTAGTTCAAGGTGTTGGCACACTAGGCTAAGCATAAACCTTACACTCCTAAAAACCCCTCCCCCCAGTTGTCAGAATCTATTGTTTAGCTTTGAATGTCCTGCTTTTTGCTGCCGCACCCAAAGCTGCCACCCTAGGCGATACCTAGTTTGCCTAATGGTTGGGCCGACCCTGGTTGAAATGGAAAGAATTTTAAAAATATATGGTTTTCTGCAGGATCATTAAGGCTTCTAGAAAATTCTGTTCAATTATACAATTAGGAAGGGATTTTGGAGGAGAGAATCTGTTTCCATAGGTTCCTGCAAATGCCATGGTTAAATTTAATCTGCAGGGCTGCAGCAGTATTGAAAGTAAAAGTATGCAAGTAGTTTTGTTTTCATCATTTCCAAATGAAAAATTATTGGAAAATAATTGAGCCTGTTTTTTTTTTTAATAAATAATTTTTCTGGCCAAAATAGCATTCATAGTTTTGAATAAAAAAAAACATGAGCATTGTTACGATCTCTATACCTTTGCCTCTATAGGGACTACTACTTCAGTCTATGGGTGAATGTTGTTTTACAACGCAAGAACTTTTATCACAGATAGATCAGGCAATAACAAAAGCCCTGTTTTTAGCAGGTAAAATGATGATATGCTTTTTTCTAAAGGGCTTTCATTAGTGATGTGCATTTTAAACACATACAAGTATGAACTGGAAAGTGAGATAGAAACTTCGGTCTTGAAGAGCCGACTGTTACTGTGACTTGAAAGTACAAAGAAAAACAAAAAAAAACCCAATGGTTCTTATTCATTTGTTTAATATATATGTATCAAAAATATGCCATGTATCATTCAGATCTATGATTTGCATCTTAAGTGAAACGAGGGGTTCAGTTAGAGGAACCCAATAATAATGCTGTGTTTAGTATTACAGACCATATAATTCAGTGAGTATGAGATATTTTATGGTTTATTGATATGGTTGTTCCCAGGAAACAGCTGAAAGAATGACCGAACAATACACTATTGAGACCGAGGAACAACACTAATTTACTTTGTGTAATGTTGCTGTAATATAAAATACAGAGTACAGTCTTCTTTTTATTTTATTTATTTATTCAACAATTTTTTCTTTACTGCTTTATCCACTGGTCATAGCGGTTTACATTGTAACAGAACATATTACATTTATAGCTATTTGACTGTCTCTAGTAGGCCTCTGTTTTGAAATGCAGAGTTCATAGACACCTCTCGACCACAACAAAAAAAATCCAGAATAATAAATTCCAAAGCAATCAAAAGGAAATGTGAAAATGAAAAGAACTTTAGTTTTCCTTAAGATATTTGGTTCTATTGAAAGTTCTGTAATAGAACTTTGATCATTTTGATTGACAGGTTATTTGACCTATAGGATTGCCCTGTTCCTGAGATGCATAGATATGAGCTTCGGTGATGAGTCAAAACAAGTTCTGAACCGTGTGGTAAGACAAATTTTACTGCATGGTCATATAATCTGGTATAGTCAGGTTGCTCCATCCCTGCATGCCATTTTCATAAACATGGCATCTTAGCACCAAACTTGGCTATATGACCCAGACCTTACCTCTGACTTTTCAAACTCGCTTCCCTTTAAAAGTGGCCCTCTTGTGAAAGGAGTAAACACAGTGGACTGCAAAGCTTTGCATGTGTGTTTTCACAAGCTGAAAGAAGGATACATTATCTCATGTTGGCTTTGAGATAATCACATAAAGCTCCAGTGTATTAACTGGTTGTACTTTGTTAAACCAGTAGATAGTGTAAATATAACTGTAAGTCATAGAGCAGTCTTATTTTTACAAAGAAACTTGTAAGTGGATGCCCACTTTAATCTCATTCTATATAACAATGAATTAACCAAACGAGGATATTTGGAGGGGTGGGGCGATTTCATAACAGGTCTGAGCTCAACTTGTTAACGTGCCTAATGGAGCATTTAGTGGAAGGACATGACAGACTTTTCATACTCTATCCATGTTTGGGCAATTATTTGTCTGGAAGAAGTTATAGTAGCCTAGTGGTTAGGGCAGCAGTCTGGGACCAGTAAGACCAGGGTTTAAATCCCATTTGCATTCCTTGTGGCTTTGGGAAAATCATTAACCCTCCATTGCCTCAGGTACAAGCTTGGATTGTAAGCCCTTTAGGGACAGGGAAATAGCTTTGATACCTGGTTGTAACTTGCCTTGATCTGCTACTGGAAAAGCATGAGCTAAATACTACTACTACTAATAAATATTAAATACTACTACTGCTAATGATTTCTATAATGCTACTTGGCATACACATAAGAGTCCCTGCCTTACAGTGCTTACAGTCTGTTCCAGAAAGGCAAACAGAACAGATAGAGGACTAGAGTAATTCTTAAGGGAAATGATTAAAAGGCATATGGGGTGTAAGGAGGTCAGCATCTAAAAGCAGCCTCAGAGAGATGGGTTTTTAGCCTGGATTTGACTTCTTCCAGAGATGAAGCCTAACTTACTGACTCGGATAGTCCATTCCAGGCATGTGGTGCAGTGGGGTGGAACGAACAGAGTCTGGAGAAGGCAGTAGAAGAGGTCACAGATAAGATGATTTGCTTGATGAGAAGAGTTGCCGAGAAAGAGGTGAAGGGAGCGAGGAGGAGAGGAGAGGTAGAGGAGTTGCAAAATGAATGCACTTATAGGTGAATATAAGTTTGAATTGTATGCGGAAATGGATAGAAAGACAATGAAGTGACCTGAGAAGAGGGGTTACATGAGCATAGCAATACTGGTGGAAGATTAGTCATGCAGCTGAGTTTTGAACAGATTGAAGGGGAGATAGATGATTCAGTAGGAGACCAGTGAGAAGGAAATTGCAATAGTCTAGATGGGAGGTGACAGGAGAGTGGATAAAGTTCATTTCCAGGAACAAGCAGGAATGAGTCTTCACATATGGGTACGTCGGTACTGACGGAGCCTGCGCGGGAACGCTTCCCAGCGTCCAATCAGAAAGCTTTTGGAAGCATCCCACCACGCCTGTGTGCTGCCTTCCCGCCTTTCCCAACTGCCTCTCCTCAGTTTTCGTTTTTCCGCGGAGCCGGCAGGACGTCCTCCTGTCACCGCAGAAAATTCTTCTTTTAATCCTTTAGTTTTCTTGTGGTCGCGGCTGTCTCCCCGACGCCACCGGTACTGCCGGTGTTTCTTTCTCTTTTCTTGTAAAATTTTTTCCTTTTAGGGAATATTTTTTCTTCTCAGTGTCTTACGGTTTTTCAGGCCTTCCAGGCCTCTCCATGTCCTTCATGGAACCGCCAGCCACTTTCTCCAAGAAATGTTCAAACTGTGGCAGTACAGTTTTATTTTTAGACTCCCATAATTGGTGTCTAAGCTGTTTGGGTCCTGACCTTTTTCCTCCGGAGCCCTCGGGCAACAGTATTGTGAGAAGAGGTTTTCAACATCGAGTTTCCCTTGATATGAGGTTCCCTTCCACCTTCAGGGCACCGACCATTTCTTCTTCTACACAGGATCAGGTAACCCACAAACAGTCTGTTAAGACTAGCCAACCCTCGAGTGGTAGGTCTCATGCACAGCATGTAGACGGCTCCGGCCTTGCCCTCGAGGGCCCATTGGCTTCAAAACCCCGGCGGGAGTCTTCGGCCTCCAAAGCCTATGTGGGGTTTCAGGTTGTTCCTGGGGTTCACACCCCACAGAACATTCCTGAGCCGTGTCCGGTGGTGGCATCCGCTTCGAGTGGTACCAATACCCCAGCATCGGCACTGGTGTTGGACAAAACACTCCTCACCAGGGATCGTCGTCTGCCGTCCTCGGTACCTACGGGACCGGTGTATACGTACCAGACTGACTTTCCACTATCGGTACCGGCACCGATACTACCTCCAACGTCGGTACCCTCCAGACATGCATCGATAAACTCGCTTCCTGCGATGCCGAGTCTGGAATCGATCTCCAGTCTGGAGGACTGGGTACCGACTCGCCTTGGTACCGGCTTCCGTCGGTACCGAAGGCTCGGTTCCGATGGTTCAGATCCACAACTCTCGGTTGCTCCGATGCCATTTGGATTGCCACCGGCTGGGTTTCATCCATCGGTATCAGACACGGTACCGAAGTCGGAACCGATGTCTACATTATCCTCAATTATTATTTATTATTTATTACAATTTCTTATATACCGCGCTATTTAGCATCAGTGCGGTTTACATTATAACATTAACGACCATAACAACAAGCTGTCAGGTTTACATCGAACAGGAGTATAAACTTGGAAAACAGGGCTAACTATATACATAATCTATTTACATTGGAAGGATAGATAATGCCGAGTTTGGAATCTATCTCTAGTCTGGAAGACGCGCTTCCGACACGCCTTGGTACCGTGACCTGTCGATATCGGAGGCTCAGTGCCGAGGGTGACTGCCGAAAGTTTTCGGTTACCTCGGTACCGATTGAGCTGTCACCGATGGCTGTTCCGATGTCTGTGTCTGGTTCGCTTCTGACATCGGTACCGGTATCCACTGTAGCATCGTGGCCAGCTCCTTCCATGCTTCTTTCAACAGGATCGCTCCCTTCTATACCAAGTTTGGAGTCGATACCTGGCATGGACGATGCACTACTGACTGTCGCTGGTCCTGACCTCCAGTACCAGCGTCCATCCGTTAAGGATCCCATATTGCACTGTGCAGATACATCCTTCGGTGCAGATACATCCTTCGGTGCCCAGGCTAGTTCCTCAGATCTAACCTGTCCAAGGGAGGTTCTCTTTGGAGATCCTTCTTTTCAGAGTTTCCTTTGGGATATGGCAAGATCACTCGCCATCTCTATCCCTGGACATGATCCTACACAAGGCTCTGTTTCTACCGAAGCAAAAGGAAAACATAATGCTTCCTTTGCATCATTCCTTGCAGGATCTTCTTCTAGGAATGTGGGAAGCACCTTTAAGGGTACCCCCACCTTCCAGAGCAACTGATCTCCTATATCAGGTGCCCCCCTCTCCTGGGTTTCAAAAGACTCAACTTCCTCATCATTCCATTGTAGTGGAATCAGCAATGAGGCGGGTGAAGAGTAAGAAAAAGCACTCTTCTTATCCGCCACGTCGTGAGTCTAAGACACTAGATGCCTTTGGACGTCAAACCTTCCAGACATCCATGCTTTCAGCAAGAATTCTCTCATATTTTTATATGAGTCTATCTCTTGAGGAGGTCACAAAGAAATTGCATCTTTTGACTCCCTTTCTTTCAGAACCCAAGACTGCAGACTATTCCTCACTGCTTAGTCATATTCAAAATATCTCTTGATTTCTTACTCGTGCTTCCCTAGACTCATTTGAGTCTGTTAGCAGGACTTCTGCTATAGCTATAGGGGCACGACGTAGAGCCTGGCTCCAAGCTTCAGACTTAGACAAATGGGCACAACAAAGACTGAGTAATACTCCTTGCACTGGAGAAAATCTCTTCAATAAGGAGTCTTTACGTCAGGTTACTCAGTGGTTCACTGACTTGCCTGTTTCTAAGGGCTGTCCTACTCCCTCTTCTTTCCCAGTAGGTAGGAAATGTCCTACCAATCTTTCTTCCCCTAGGGAGAGAAGGTTTTATTCATCTTCTGCCCATCATACAGATGTTCCCAAACAGGGGAAACATCGCCCTGGTCTGAAGAATCCAAACTCTCACCAGGCTCACCAAACCCAGCATCTGCCAGGTTTCTGATTAATCACATATTTTTTGTGTCTCTTGGGGTTTAGAGCCTGTAGTTGGCTTCTTCTCAGTAGAAGCCTTCCACTGCTTCATTCTAAACTCTAGGCATGGATCTCTTTTCACAAGACATCCATTTTTCTCTGTTATACGAGCTCTTAGGATGTTCATGCCTATAGGTCACAGCTTCTCCTCTTCTTCCTGCTAGGGAAAGAGGTTTAACAACTATCAAACGATAGTTTTCTGTACCAGCATGAATTTTTCCTTTCTATAGACTTACCACATTGTAAGTCTCCATTCAACTCCATCTTCTCTACCCTCTTATCAAGCATTTCCCCTGTAAGAGTGGTATTATTACACTGGAGGGCTTCTCTTCAGCCCTTCTAGTTTTGTCACTATTCCAGTGTGGAGTTTTCCTCTCTGAGTTAACTCCTTCTTCTTTTTTGCTTGGGGCAGCTTTCAGACAGGTCCAGAGTTTTTCTTACTCCTGTTCTGTCCTTTCTGTTTTTTAACAGGAAGTTTCTTTCTGATGTCTTACTAGCAGCTGCCCATGCAGGAGCCCTAGTGATTGGACCACTGGTTCTTCCCCACAAGCATCCAGAGTTGTCCTCCACTATATTCTTTCTGGCCTTAGTAGTGACTCCAAGACGGTGCATTCATCTTTCTTGGCAAATCTTATCACTACAGGCTTCTCAGATTGTTTTCTATTCTTGCCATCTCCAGTTCCCTTGGGTTTGGCAGCATAGTCGAACTAGGTGCTGGGCAGCCAGTTCTATCTCCTAATTCTCCTGCATTATGCTCTCTGCAATCTTACAGAGAAGCTTTCCACTATGGGCCCTTGCTAGAGAGCATTAGGATTTCCTCAAACAGCTGTCCTAGATGGTTGGAAAAGGCTCCCTCAGTCATGCCCCTCATGACTGGAAGGGTTCTTCTACCCTACTATCTCCTTTCTAAAGCAAATGACTTGGGCTTTCTCTTACGTGAAAGCTTAAAGAGTTGTTCAATTCCCTCGTTTGGTCCTCAGGATTCCCACCGGGAATATGCTCTCTTTTTCCTTGCAGCTTGTCCTCATGGTATCCTAATCCTTCATGGACAGCGCATATTTAGCTAAAGAACGCATGATACCGTTTGCCCCTCAAGTAGGTCAACATGGTATCTCATTCCTATGCGTCTTCTGTCCATTTACCATGCCAGAGTTCTGAGGGACTCGGGACTTGCTGCCTGCAGACTGATATTATCCTCTGCTTTTCACGTAACCATCCTGGTTATTTCACTGGCTAGCATTCTTGCAGTAATCTAGTCTGTTCATTGTCAGGGAGATTTTTCCCCTGACTCCTTCCATCATAACCAGGGGGAATAGATTCTCTATATATCTTCTCAAGTAGGTTCCACCTTCTTGTTATTAGATGAATCTTTCCTCTTCACATCTCTTATGTGAATATTTCTATAGACATATCTCTGCTTAATTGCAGACACTTACATATAGGCCTATATATTCATATCTATATCTATATCTATATATATCTATAGATATATATGTCTGTCATTTGTGTGTTATTATAGGTAGATATGTATTTACATACTTATCTATCGGACTGTCTATGCTCATATAGATATATATATCTCTATATGATTCTGACAGTTGGGCTCTACCCATACCATGCTGTTCCAGCATGTTTGGGGTGCTACACACACCACCATTCCAGTAGTAGTTAACAACTTTTCTACCATAACCTTAAAGGTTAGGTACAGATGAAGCTTTCCATGTTCCAGTATCTTTCCTACCTGACATCAGTTAGGAAAGACATTGCAGATCTTCAGTCATTCTGAGGCTAACACCTCGGGCATCTGTCCTTTCTTTTGGGATATAAGGGTTTTCCATACCCCTTCTTCCCACAAGGATTAGGCCTGTTTGTCCAAATCAGTCAGCCTTTTCCTCTTTTTGCTCCTATCATTGAGTCACTCTGTAGCCAAAAGAGTTTGGGCTTTTTTCATAAAGCCTTCCGCTGACGGCTTACAGTTTTGGTACTACCCCAGTTTACCCCTGGGATTACCTCTTATGTTTCAGAATTCCTGACCTCCATTATGTTTTCCTACAGGTTTATTACCTCTACTTTTGCAGTGAGGTCCTCCTTGAGGTTCCTCTACTGGATCCCCAGTAGATCCCATGAACCTCCATACTTTTGTACAATCCTGTTAGGGGAGGTCCATATTGCAATATTTCATTTTCAATATATTTGATAATTGTCATCCACACAGGGACTTCTTATCTGCAGTCCTATGTTAGGATAGCTGTCTTTTACAGCACCTTTCTGTTTCAACTCCTTCCCACCATCCTGGGATGCCTGGCCATATGAGGTATAGCATGTTCCAATCCATAACATGCTGGGACTCCAGGCATCTTAGCTTGGGAGTCCCCATATGTGAAGACTCATTCCTGCTTGTTCCTGGAGATAGCACAGTTACTTACCTGTAACAGGTGATCTCTGAGAACAGCAGGAATAAGTCTTCACAACCCTCCCACCTCCCCTAGGAGTTGTATCTCTCTATCTATCTTTCCTTTCCTCTTTCACTCTTTGTCTCAGCTCTAAAACTTAACTGAGGAGAGGCAGTTGGGAAAGGCGGGAAGGCAGCACGCAGGCGTGGTGGGATGCTTCCAAAAGCTTTCTGATTGGACGCTGGGAAGCGTTCCCGCGCAGGCTCCGTCGGTACCGACGTACCCATATGTGAAGACTTATTCCTGCTGTTCCCAGAGATCACCTGTTACAGGTAAGTAACTGTGCTTTACTGATGTTGTAGAGGAAGAAATGACAGATTTTAGCTATCTTGTTGGATCTGTGTAAAGAAAGAGAGAATCCTAAGGTGGCGAGCTGAGGAGATAGGGAGACTGACAATGTTGTTTACAGAAATAGAGAAGGGAAGGGGGAGGGTTAGGGAGAAAGATAAGAAGCCCAGTCTTGGCCATATTCCATTTTAGATAGTGGTGGGACATCCAGGCAGCATGTCAGAAAGTTGATATTTGGACTTGGATTCCTGGAGAGATGTTTGGTGTAGAGAGGTAAATCTGAGCGTCATCAACATAAACATGGTACCGAAAACCATGGGAGAGAGATCAGGGTTCCAAAGAAATGAGTGTAGAGAGAGGAGGGCCCAAGACAGAGCCCTGAGGTACACCGACTGAAAGTGGGAAAGCAGCAGAGGAGGATCCGCCAGGACATACACTGAATATGTGATGTGAGAGGGAAGAAGCAAACCAAGACGAAACAGAGCTCCAAAATCCAAGTGAGAACAGATATCAAGGAGAAGATGGTGATCAGCAATGTAAAAAGCAGCAGGTAGGATGAGGATTGAGTAAAGGCCCTTGGATTTGGCCAGAAACAGGTCACTGAAGACTTTGGCAAGGGCTGTTTTTTTTAAATGTAGAGGACAAAAGTCAGACTGCAGTGCATCCAAAATGGCCTAAGAGGGAAGAAATTCAAGAGAGCAGTGGTGAACAGCAAGTTCAAGTAGTTTGAATACAAAAGGGAGGAGGGAGATGAGCCAATAACTGGAAGGGCAGATAGGGTCCAGTGAAGGCTTTTTGAAGAGGCTTTTTATTCAACAATATTTCCAAGGTAAATAGTACCCTACTAATCCCAAAAAAACAACTGGAGCAAATCCCTGGCTCAGCACCTGTCAGTTGGCATGGCCATAAAATGTAACAATACAGTTAATCTCTAGGAACACACACAGATTAAATTAAAAATATAAGATCATAAGGGAGGTCACTTTGGAAACCTTATGGCATTTATATGTGTACATTATGAGTTTAGTAATCTGCAGCACACAGTTTTGAAGGAGGCATGCTGTGGGTGTAGCATTGATGAGCTGCAAAATTAAGCCCGTATTTCTGATTTTGTAACCATAATTCATACCTTAAAAAGAAAAGAAAAAGAAACTAGCTGTTGGCATTTGTGTGCTCTCAGTCCAGCATGTTGGCTAACTATACCTCTTGATCGTGGGTTTTGCACCAGTGAATTGGGGGAGGGGGGAATGCACTTTCCTTTCTGGTGTTTAAAACCACCTTAAAAAAAAGATTTTCATTTGGTTCCTTAATTGTTTTTTCCTGGATGTCCAGTTTTGTAAAATTTATCATTTGTGTGCATAAGTAATGACACGTATACACACAGGCTGTAAAATTGCTAGTTTCATGGCAAACGCCAGTCCTTACAAAGTTCAAACTCTGAGTAATGCGCTTTTTATTTTTGATCATGTTCCTTTCTAAAATGGCTATTACTGCTGTATGTGCCATGATCTATGTGCCCTTGCACATATTTTACAAAAGGCCCTGCATTTGGCAAGCCTTTTGTATAATACAGAGGAAATTGTGCACACCTTGATCTTGGATGTACCATTTCCTTTATAGATGCAAAACTGGGCTGTGCATGTGTCATACTATGTTAGACAAAAAGTCTATCGAACCCAGATCTTTTTGACAGGGGTCAATCCAGGTCAAAAGTACCTAGTAAAATCCCAAAGAGACCTTTCCTTGTTGCTCGCTCCCAAGGATAATCTGTTGATTTTCTACATCTACATGTCTAATGTCCAAAAACATATTTCCTCAAATGTGCAGTTTCACTTTTGGTGGCATCTTCCTTAAATGATTCTGATTCTTAAACTTTGTTACTTCCAAATTTTTTTTCCATTTTAAATATTTTTATTGTGAATAACACTATCAAATACAACATGCTTTATACACAACATTGCACTATCCCCCCCCCATCTATACTACCCCCCCTCCCTCCTGAGTCCCCTTGTACTTATTCCACTGCCATCATTTCGATGCCCCTCACACGGTACTGATGCCATACATCCACACTTAATGTCCACTCTCCTGTCCCCTCTCCACCTCCCTCCAGGACTCCAACCACCTCCAAACCCCCTGCCATTGTGCCGCACTCCTCCCGCGTTTCCCATGTCGCAGCTCTGCCAGTCCATGTATCAAGCTCACCTCTGCCACCCTTCCAACAAATCCTGCCAACTGTGGCGTGCTCTGTCCCCCCCCAGTGTTGGGCTATCTCGCACCTAGCTGCCGCTATGCAATGATGCAGTACCCCTGCTTCCCATCTAGGGATATCCTCATCAAGTTGATGCAGCAAACATATTTCTGATCTCCGTTGCAAGGTATGTCCAGTCATACTGTGAATCACCTCAGTAATCTGTACTCAATAGGCCTGTAACCTGTCACACTTCCACCACATATGCATCCAGTCCCCCCTCTCATGACATCCCCACCAGCATAGGTTGTCCTGTCCCTTCCCAGCTTGATGCCTACGTACTGGCATCCAGTACCATCTAAATAATACTTTATAAGCATTTTCTTTAATTTGTGTAGCTATGGATACATTAGCTATCGTCTGGATTAACCTTTCCCATACCTCTGCATTCCAACTCACCCCCAGGTCTTCCTCCCATTTCAACATTTATTTTTATTTATTTTATTTATTTAACAGTCGCTTATATACCGCTACCTTCCAATGATCAGGTGCGGTTTACATATAACAGGTAAAGAAACAGTATAACATATCTGTTTTTACATTAAACATGCTTGAATTATGTACATCTTAACTTTAACAAATAAATTTTGGAGAACTAGGTACAATCAACTATGTACAGTCAACAGAAGTTGAGTTCAACGAGCAAGGTAGCTATTTACAAGCATCATAAACTGTGTTAAAGTGCATGTTTTCATAGGACATTATGGTGTTAGACTCAATGTGTTATGTATTATCCCTTTTCATTTTGGTATTGGGAATTCTCAAGTGGACCGTAGTGGGAGCTAAATAGGTGGGTTTTTAATGTTTTGCGTAGTTCTTTAAGATCAGTTAAGGCTCTAATTTCATCAGGTGGGGAGTTCCAGAGTATAGGGGCTGCATGGGAAAAAGCTTTTTTATTTGTTTTTTTAGTCTTTGTGAACTCTTTTGGAATCCTTATTTTATTGGCGTTGCCTCTTCTCTGAGCAGATTGGGGTGTGCCTTTAGTGAGTAGTTTCAACATATAACTCGGCTTGCATTCACCAGCCTCCATCAGGCCTTTGTAAATTCTGGACAAAACCCCCTTTTGGCCCAAATGGCCTGAACATAGAGCTTCAAACCATCCTCTATTTTCCCATAAATCTCTCCATACCTTTGGTTGTCTGGTAAAGTGGCTAAGCTGCAGATAGGCAAAATAATCACTCTTTCAACCAATATAGGTCCTTAAAGCCTTCAAACTCATGGGTCCCCTGGGAGTATATTACGTGATGAATATGTGTCAGCCCAACTCCCGCCCATCTGTGTAGGATTTGCTCTCCCGGCCCCTGTCCCCTCTCAAAGCAAGCCTCAAGTGTCATTCCCTGTATATAGCCTTTGTCATGGTCTAGCCGTGTCTTATTTCATTTCCAAATTTTCAAGCTATTCGCTACCATGGGGTTGAGTAGATGCGTATCAGGACCTTTACTTCCCCTCCAGATCACTCTTTCCATTCCCCCCCCCCCCCCACCAGTTCATGCTCCATTTGGACCCACTGTTTCTGTGTTCCTCTTTGCCACTCATAAATCATTTTTAATTGCACTGCCTCATAATATTTTCGCAAGTTGGGTACCCCCAGCCCCCCGTCTCCCTTCGTCTTTTGCAATACCCTCATTGCCACGCTTGGGCACCTCTGTACCCATATAAATCTGTTGACGAGTCTTTGTATCCGATTCAGTCTATTCTGTGGCACCCATATCGGGCATGTCTGAAACAAAAACAGCTATCGGGGCACTAGCATCATTTTAACTGTCGCTATTCGCCCGAACCATGAAAGGTAGCCCCTCCCCCACCCCTCCAGCCAACTCTCGATCTGTCCCAATACCTTCAGATAGTTCAGTTTATATAACGCTTCCGTTTTATTGCTTATACGGATACCAAGGTACCTAATGCTCTCTCAAGCCCACTTAAAGGTGTATTTCTTAGCCAGACTGTTTGTTACATCCCCCGGAACCGCTAAATTTAGAATTTCCGATTTTGTCCAGTTGATTGTGAAGCCCGATAACTTACCATACTCTTCCAGCTCCCACATTACTATTGGGATGCTTACCCGGGGTCTGGCCATGCTTATGATTGTCGTCCGCGAACATAGAAATTTTATAGTTACTCCTCCCCACTCTTATTCCTGATATATCCGCCCGTTCTCTTACCCACTGTGCAAAAGGTTCTAGTGCTATTGCGAACAGCAGCGGTGATGGGGGCAACCCTGCCTCGTTCCCCTCCCCTGATCAAAGAAACCCGAGTGGGCCCCTTTCACCCTCACACAAGCTTTGGGGTGGTTGTAAAGTGTCTTCACCCATGTTAAGAACTCTTTCCCCAACCCAACTTTCTCCAATACCTGAAAGAGAAAGGGCCATGACACCCGGTCGAAGGCCTTTTCCGCATCAAATGACAGAAGTAACGCCTCCTCTCCGCTTTGCTCAGTGGACCATATGATATTAAGGATCTTCCTGATATTATCCGCTACTTGTCTACCAGGGATAAAGCCTGCTTGGTCTTGGTGTATCAATTTTCCGATAATCTTATTTAATCTTGTGGTGAGTATCTTAGCTAACAGTTTAGCATCCAAATTAAGCAGTGAGATGGGTCTATAGGATGCGCACTCTTGTGGGTCTTTCCCCTCTTTATGGATTACAGTTATGCCCGCCCACCCCATCGTATCCGCTAACTTCCCTCCCTCCCGTGGTTGGTTAAATAACCTCACCAGGGGCGCAATTAAGAGATCCCCAAATCGCCTATAGAATCTCGCTGATAGCCCGTCCAACCCTGGCGCCTTCTCTAATTTTAACTGCTTAATTGCCCTCCGCACCTCCTTCCTCGTATGGGCTGATTAATTTCCTCTTGCTCCCCCTCCTCCAGTTTGAGCAAGTCTATGGAATCAAGGTAGCTTTTTACCCTCTCGTCCTGTGGGGAGTCCCTTGCTTTATACAGAAACATAGAAACATGATGACAGAAAAAGACCACAAGGCCCATCTAGTCTGTCCTTCCATAACAACTACAACAGTCCACTTTTTACCTTTAGAGATCCTCTGTGTTGGTCCCATGCTTTTTTGAATTCAGTTACTGTCCTCATCTCTACCACCTCCACTGGGAGACTATTCCACGGATCCACTACTCTTTCCGTAAAGAAATATTTCCGCATATCACTCCTGAATCTATCTCCCTTCACCCTCATCCCATGTCCCCTCGTAGCAGAACTTGCTTTCAATTGAAAGAGGCTCTCTCCCTGAACATTTATGCCACGGAGGTATTTAAACATCTCAATCATATCACCTCTATCCCGCCTTTCCTCTAAGGTGTACATATTAAGATCCTTAAGTCTGTCCTCATATGCTTTATAATGAAGCCCATTAATCATTTTAGTAGCAACCCTCTGCACCGACTCCATCCTGTTCACATCCTTTTGTAGGTGCGGTCTCCAGAATTGCACACCATACTCCAAATGAGGTCGCACCAAAGACTTATACAGAGGCATTATCACCTCCTTTTTTCTGCTAGCCATTCCTCTCCGTATGCACCCAAGCATCCTTCTAGCTTTTGCCATCGCCTTTTCTACCTGTTTAGCTACTTTAAGATCATCAGACACAACCACGCCTAGGTCCCGCTCTTCTTTAGTGGACAAAAGTACTTCACCTCCTATACTGTATTGCTCCCTTGGATTGCTGCAGCCCAAATGCATGACCTTACATTTTTTAACATTAAATCCCAGCTGCCAAATTCTAGACCATTCTTCAAGCTTAGCTAGATCCCTCCTCATGTTATCTACACCTTCCTGGGTGTCTACTCTATTGCAGATTTTGGTATCATCCGCAAAGAGGCAAACCTTACCCGACAGCCCTTCCGCTATATCACTAACAAAGATGTTAAAAAGAATCGGACCAAGGACAGATCCCTGGGGCACACCACTGGTAACATCCTTCTCCTCAGAGTGAGCTCCATTTACTTGTACTCTTTGTCGCCTCCCACCCAACCAATTTCTAACCCAAGCAGTAACTTTAGGGTCCATCCCTAGGGTGCTCAGTTTGTTTATAAGTCGCCTGTGAGGAACAGTGTCAAAGGCTTTACTGAAATCTAAATACACCACATCTAGAGCTCTCCCTCGGTCCAACTCCCTGGTCACCCAGTCAAAGAAATCAATCAGATTTGTCTGACAAGACCTGCCTCTGGTGAATCCATGCTGCCTCGGATCCTGTAATCCGCCGGACTCCAGAAACCTCACTATTTTCTCTTTCAGCAGCGTTTCCAATAATTTACTCACCATCGAAGTTAAACTAACAGCTCCTGGTAGTATTCCTTAAAAGCGTCTCTAATCTCCCCATCTTTAGTAGCCAGCTCTCCTCCCTTCTTGCGAACTCGTATTATATGCGAGCGCAGCTTCCATTGTTTCAGTTTCTGCGCTAGATACCTCCCCCGCCTTATTCCCTCCCATAAAAACCTCCTGCCTTAACAGCTGCATCCGATACTGTATCTTTTCAGCCTGCAGCTTGTTTAACTGCGCTCGCACTGCCAGTACCTGCCCTCTATAAGCTCCCGTCCGACCTTGCCCATCCAGTTCTTCCAATTCCATCAAGCAATCCCTCAGGTTCCGCTCTCTACTCTCTCGTTCCTTCTTTTTCCTTGCCCCCCATTTAATTAATACTCATCTCACCACTGCCTTTTACCCATCCCATACCCCTCCCCACGTGACCTCCCCATTGTCATTAGATTTAAAGTATTCACGGGTTTCTCTCTCTACGTCCTCCTGAACCCTCCCATCATCCAAGACTGATTCATTGAGCCTCCAGAACTGTATTCCCTTCCCTTCATCCTCCATTTGCAAGCTTATCACTACTGGAGCATGGTACGACCAGGTAATAGACTCCATTTCTGCCCCCATTATCCTTCCCCCCACCTCCTTTGAGATCCAGATTGCATTGATTCATGAATAAGACCCGTGTACTTGCGAAAATTAGGAAAATTGTCTCCTCCCTGGATGTTGCAGCCGCCATGCATCTACTAAACAATGCTGCATGACAAAATTATGGTACCGCTTCCTATCCGCCCTCTTACCCCCCTCTTGTCCCTGTAGCGTCCCGAGCTGGATTCCACGTTAAATTAAAATCTCCTCCGCATATAAGGATACCCTCCCCCATTTTCCCCACCACCTCATTCTGTTTTGTCCAGAATTCATGCTGTACTCCTGTTGGTGCATAAACATACACTATACAGTACCATACTTTCCCCACCTTCACACGCACTAATGCATATCCTCCCCTCTTTATCCCTTACACTAGATTGCAGCTGCATCTTTAGCCTAGTAGCAAACAATATAGCAACGCCTCCTTTCTTCTTTTCTACGGTATTTGATGCATGGATACACACCCCATCTCCCCTGGGCTTAACCAGGTACTCTGTTGCTCTTGTGAGATGCGTTTCCTGAATCATCACTATCTCTGCCCTCTGTCGGGCTAGCTCTGTTGACAAGTTTTGTCATTTGAATGGCGAGTTAAGCCCCTTTACATTTAATGTAACTAAACTCACCCATTCTTCCGTTTCCTCCCCACTCTCTTAGCCCTGCCCCTTAGATCCCCGACCCCCCCTCCCCTTGTCTTCCCTCCCGTCCTCCCCACTTCCCCTACCCTTCACCCCCTCTTCGTCTTCCATGGTGGTGACCGGTTGTCAGGCCATGCCTGTCTCTGTCCTTCCCTTCCACATGCCCCCCTCTCCACTGCTCCCCAACACAAAACAAATCCCACACGTCCTCCCCTTCCCTAACCCAACCCCCACCTCCTACTCCCTCTATCCTTCCCTCTCACCCCCCTTACTCTTCCTATAATCTGCCCCTTCCATCCCTCCCCCTCCCATCCCCCCCTTACTCCTATTTGATGTCGTCGTCCTTCCCCCCACCTATCTAAATATTACTACATTATCAGAGAAATACATGACAGCACAACATTGAACACAGAGTCCGCATTTTCAGCCATCTCCCTTCTCCGCCTCGTGTGCTCCTGGACTCTCTGTTCAGTCTTGCCGCTTGTCTGCCCGATGCTGGGACTCTATGCCATCTCTGGGCACTCCTTTTTGGGTTGGAGGGCATTGCAGTATTTGCCTGTGTTCCTGCCGAAGGTCTCTCCCCCTCTGGTAAGTTAGATAATCCCAGTTCTTAAAGCACAGTCCAGGCTTCCTCTCTGGTCTGCACCCGTCTCGACTTCCCCTTGGTTGTGATCAGTGCCATTTGTATCTTATGAAATAAGCCGTCACCTCTTTAAGGTTTCGTCTACGTTGCAGCGTTCCCGCAGAAAGATCCTGAAACAGCTCCAGTTGATGTTTGTCCCAGGTAATCTGCCGCACTTTCCTCGCCGCTCTCAGCAGCCATTCTTTAACTTTGAAAGAGCTGAGGCACACCACTATATCTCTTGGCTTATTGTCTCTTACCGGGCCTAGGCCTCTGTGTGCTCGCTCAAGGATTCTATCATAATGCCCCCCTCCAGGTCTGCAGTTGCTACTAGGGATCTGAAGATTTTAAGAAGTACTTCTTCACAATTTCTATATTGGAGTTCCTCTGGGAGGCCCCGTACTCGTAGATTACATCTACGGGATCTATCTTCCAGATCATCTAGCTTCACCTGCTGCTCCGCTTGGGCTCGCTTGAGGTCTCCCCATCCTTTTTGTAAGTCTTCAGTTTCCTCCCCTTACTGTTCCATCTGGGTCTCCATCTCTTCCACTCTGTTTCCGAAGTCTACAATGTCTTGTCTCAGTGATTGTATGGACTCTTTGAGTTCACGCTTCACCCCGCCAATTTCTGTCTTAATCTCATCTTTCAGTTTGATTAGCCATTCTTTCAGCTTGGTTACTCCTCCTGGGCTGCATCCCCGCTCCAGCTCCTCCGCCAAGTCTTTTGGTTCTTCAGTCTGCATTAGGCCCTCTTTCTCTCCCTCTCTTCCACCTTTAACTGCCGCGTATGGGGAGCAGAAGTCCACCAGATTCTTCCGTGTGGCCAGATTTCCTTAATTTTTGTCCATACTGCCACTTAGGGCCTCTTAGCTGATATAGATTTCCCAAAGATTTCAGGATTTTCCCCGAGTGGCCGCGCCCCCTTGAGGCCACTCACTTTATTTCTCGGCCTACTTCCCCGGGTTCTGTCAGGCCGCTCTGTCCTGGTTAGTGGTGTGCATCCAGGGCTGCCCTGCCCCCGCTAAATTTGGTCTTCCTTTCCGCTGTGGAGTCCTTGCTCTGCTCCTTTGGTGCTTATGCC
Organism: Ichthyophis bannanicus; assembly: GCA_033557465.1. Taxonomy (NCBI): domain Eukaryota; kingdom Metazoa; phylum Chordata; class Amphibia; order Gymnophiona; family Ichthyophiidae; genus Ichthyophis; species Ichthyophis bannanicus. The sequence continues at coordinate 1,776,706,110 of CM066032.1, forward strand.
ACCTCTTCCCCCTTACCGGGGCTGTGTCCTCCCCAGGTCTGCTCACCTCTCTGTTCCCCGACGCTCCTTCCGTCCCCTGGAGCTCTCTCCGCTTTCCACCGATCCCTCTTCCACATCTCTCCACTTCACCTCTGGACTGCTGTCCGATCCTGCTCCTGTCAATTCATTCTGGGCTCCTGTTCGCACCCTCCAGGTCTGCCCAGGAGCACTGTCTCCGCCTTCCCTGCTCCCTGGAGCTCTCCTCTGGTCCTCTCTGCCTCCCCGGCCTCTGCGCCGGCCTGCCCGGCTATCCGCCGCTCCTCCGGCTCACCTCTCCCCTCGGGCAGCCGCACGCTGCTCAGGCTCAGCTTCTCGGAAGCACAGCTTCTCTCGGCAAGTCCAGGCAGAGCCGCCGCTCGCTTCTCTGTGGCGTCCACCGCCGCCAGCCTGCCACGTGGTCTTTCGATCGGTCAGCTTATTTAAAAGCTCTCCCGGCGGCTTCACTCTGATATGGAGGAACCTGCTCCACAGCGCAGATCCCCTTTACTATTTTGCCCGGAGCCTCTTCAATCTGCGCTGCTCTCAATGGGCTTTTCTCAACCCCGCCGCCATTCTCTCCTCCTCCGCTCTAGCCTGCCACATGGTCTGCTGGGTCGACGGCCCGCTGTGTGTCTCCTCTTTTAACGGCGCTCCAGCCGGGATTGGCTTGTTCACTATTTCCTCTCTCCTCTACTGGACCATTCACCAGTGTTTCCTCTCCTTTGCCCCTCTCACGGAATGCTTTTAGGGAGTACATTTTCCCCCTTATTACAGGCTCAGGCGATGGAGCTTAATCTCTACACCACCATATGCCCCGATGACGTCACCGGAAGTCCGTTGCTTCCAATTTTAATAGGCAACCATATGTTTCCCCTAGAGTTTTTGCCTGCTTCTGATGAGGTTTTTTGATAGCTGAACATGGCCAAAACTGAACTCCTTGTCTTTCCCCCTAATGCCTCCCCTCCTCCTTCCCCTTTCTCAATCTCTGTGGATAACTCTGTTAGCCTTCCTGTCTCTTCGGCACGGCACCTTGGTGGTATCTTTGACTCATCTCTCTCCTTCTCTTTACATATCCAAAACATTGCTGAAACATGCCGTTTCTTTCTTTACAATATCTCCAGGATTTGCCCTTTTCTCTCTGATAGCACTACTAAACTGATTGTCCACTTTTTAATCACCTCCCGCCTTGATTACTGCAACCTTCTCCTTGCTGGCCTCCCTGCTAACCACCTCTTTCCTCTCCAGTCTATTTAACATTCTGCAGCTCGTCTGATTTTCCGTCAGTCTCGTTTTTCACACATTACTCCTCTTCTCATGTCACTTCACTGGCTCCCCCATCTGCTTCCGTATCCAGTTCAAACTTCTCCTTCTAACCTATAAATGTATTCATTCTTCTGCCCCTCATTACCTTTCATCCCTCATCTCTACCTACACCCCCTCTCGCCTACTCCGCTCATCTAATTGTCTTTGTTTATCTATGCATTTTACTCGTACTGCTAATTCTAGACTTCGCTCCTTTCAACTGGCTGCACCCTTTTCCTGGAATGCTCTACCTGTCTCTGTCCGCCAAGCCTCCTCCCTGGCCATCTTCAAATCCAAATTGAAATCCCATTTCTTCACTATTGCTTTTTGTTCCTAACTCATCCTTTCTTGTTCTCTCCATAAACATTTATTCTTGTCTTTGTTATTTGTATTATCTAATTTATTTCATATTTTGTCTTGACTAGATTGTGAGCTCTAACGGGCAGGGACTGTCTCTTTTTATGTTTCTACAGCGCTTCGTATGTTGCAGCGCTTTATAAATGCTTAGTAATAATAATAATAATTATAACATGATCAAATGTCCCCTCACTATAACTCTTTACAGGGAGAGTGGATTAGCTATGGTCACTCTATTCTCGTAGGCTAATACCTCCATTCTTTTTATTAATGTGATGGTCCTTCTTAAATGCACAGTTCCTTTACGGCTCTCTAGTCCAGTCCCGGAACCATAGAGTTTAGAACCTCCACCAGCAGCTTTGGAGACTGAAAGATGTTATCGCTTTGACGTCACTGGTATAAATAGGCAAGGACTGCCCCCTTCCACCAGTACTTTCAGTCTCCAAGCAGCTGGAGAGAGGTCTGAGCCTGGGACTGGGCTCAGCGCAAATAAGCAGAGCTTTTAAATTTTGTAGCTTTTCAATTTTGCCTTGTAAATTTTAGTTACCCTGTGTTTGTTTTTTCTTTTCTAGCTGGAGTAATGCTGCAGGAAGGGGGTCCTTCTTGTTTCGGCTGGGCTCTCTTTCACTATCTTCCCCCTCCCTCCCCCCCGGATACTTACTCCCCATTGAGAAAACGAGCAGCAGGGCAGCCTGCGAGCTTTGTGGCCTCCCTGTTCCCGAACCCGCAGAAAAAAGGGTGAGGAACAGGTAGAAGGCGGCGGCAGTAACAACATGGCTGAGGACTCAGTCAGCTGTCAGATCGCCGGAGCCGAAGCCACAGCAAGGCTGAGCTCCGGCGTTGACGCCGGTGCTCCCTGTCACTTTCTTCGGCGGTGAGTTGAATTTTGCTGTTTGGTTTTGGTTTAGGGCAGGTCCGATGGAGAAATTAGGGCTCTCCCTCGGTCTGCGTAAGGGAGCTTGATCGGGCAGTGTGCCGTTGGCAGGGCCGCGTGTCTCCGGGCGGGAAGCTCGGGGTCGGCGGCCATTTTGTGAGCCGCGAATTTATTGTTTCAGTGTTTAACTTTGGATTTCCTGCGGTTCTCTCCCTCGTTTTTTGCTTTTCTTCGGAGATTAGGGCCAGGTAGCTAGGATGTAGGTTTGTAGTTTAAATTTTACCTTGTAAAAAAAAAAAAAAAAAGACGTTTGTGCAGCATCAGTGGAAATTTTATATTGAGGGGGGGCCTCACTCATTTGTTTAAAAAAAAAAAAAAAAAGGGAAGAGGAGTAACGCAGGGATAGGGACTGAGTGTGCAGATCTCAGTGTGCCTTCCTGGCGATAGGATGCCTGCCAAGCCACACTGTTTAGTGTGTGGCATTAGGGGCGCGGTGAAGTGTTAGACTCGGGGGTGTGTAGAGCTTGCACAGTGGGGACAGCATTCATGGAGAAGTCGCTGGTAGAGTCCTCTCGGGAGCAAGGGGAGGCTCCTTCGGAGGGGGGAGGGATCCTGCCTCCAGTTTTGGCTCCTGCGGAACTGGTAGCGGGGCCGTCCTCAGCTGAGGACCCTGGCTGGCAGCTGGGTTCGGGCCAGGGACCCGACACCCCCGGGATTCCGCCGGATTTCTTTGCCCTTATGCAGCAGGCTTTGGCGGCTCCTCCTCAGGGCCCGCGGGGGCGGAAACGGACGAGGTCGATGGACCGCCCTGAGGAGGAGTCTGCTCCGGCTAAGAAGGGTAAGGTGCTGGTAGAAGAGAGTCCGCCGTCTGGGTTGGATGATGAAGCGGGGGACTTAGAGGAGGCCTCGGAAGACGAATTAGAAGAGGGGGAGTTGCCGTTCTCTGAGCAATAGAGTAGAGTGGTCAGGGTGTTCCGGCGGGAGGAGCGCCCAGCTTTGATCTCCGAGACTTTAAAGACGCTAAATATGCCCTCCGTGGATCCTCTGACGGAGGAAGTGTTGGAGGATCCGCTATTGCAGGTGGAATGAACGTCCCAAAAGGTCTTCCCTGTTCATAGGGTCTTTCGAAAAATGATTCAGGAGGAATGGGACTTGCCAGAGGCGGCCCTGAGAGGTTCGAGAGCTTTAGCTCGGCTCTATCCGCTTTCTGACCAGGACAGGGAGCTTTTTCGCTCACCGAAGGTAGATGTGGCGGTATCGGCGGTCACTAAAAAGACTACGATCCCGGTTGAGGGTGCCGCGGCATTGAAGGACATGCAGGACAGAAAGTTGGATTCTTTACTGAAGCAGGTGTTCGATGTCTCGGCCCTTTCGTTGCAAGCCTCCATAGCAGGGGCGTGGGTGGCGAGAGGCTGTTTGTGATGGTCACAGAGGTTGCAAGTGGAGCAAGTAGACGACGTAGCGCGGCTTGAGTTGGGTACCGCTTATTTGGCGGACATTCATTATGACCTCATCCGGGGCCTGGCCAAGAGCATGGCGTCGGTGGTAGCAGCGCGATGGTACCTTTGGTTGCGTAACTGGTCGGCGGACGGTTCGTCCAAGGCTTGCCTCAGCAAGCTTCCCTTTAGGGGGAAGCTTTTGTTTGGGGAAGATTTAGAAATGTTAGTCAAGGACCTTGGGGAGTCCAAGGGAGGCCGACTACCGGAGGATAAGCCGAAGCAGGGCCGGGGGGCCTTAGCATCCCGGGGGGCTCCCAGAGAGTTTCGGAGGTTTCGGTCCTCTCGTTTTAGCCAGCCCTAGCGGGGGAGGTTCCTGGCGCGGGGCCAGGGGTTTCGAGGTTTCAGGGGGGTGGGCAGAGGTTTCGTGCCTTTCCAGTCCTCAAACGCTAAAAAGTCCCAATGAGATATGGTGGACTCAGGTGGCGGTAGTGCCCGTGGGAGGACGGTTGCGGGATTTCTACCCTGCCTGGGTCCAAATTACCTCAGACCAGTGGGTGTTGGAGGTCGTGCGAGAAGGTTATGCTCTAGAGCTCCATCGTCCCGTGTTAGATTCCTTTGTCCAGTCGCCTTGCCGGTCTCCTCGCAAGGTGCAGGTGGTCTCAGAAACTTTGCAGCGGCTACTGCAACTCAAGGCAGTGGTGCCCGTCCCATCGGAACAGTGCGGGTGCGGTCGATACTCCATTTATTTTGTGGTACCAAAGAAGGAAGGCTCCTTTCGGCTAATTCTAGATTTAAAAAGGGTAAATCGGTGTCTCAGGTGTTCTGTGATTGCGGCAGTCCGGGCGGAAGAATTCCTGACATCGTTGGACCTCACGGAGGCGTACCTTCATATCCCTGTTAGGCAGGAGCATCAGAGGTTTCTGCGGTTTGCGGTTCCCATGGGGCATTTTCAGTTTCAAGCTATGCCTTTTGGTCTGGCGACTGCGCCGCGAACGTTTACCAAGATCATGGTTGTCGTGGCGGCAGCTCTCCGCAAGGAGGGAGTGCTGGTGCATCCGTACTTGGACGATTGGTTGATTCGGGCAAAGTCTTGGGAGGAGAGTGCCTCAGCCACCACTCGAGTAGTTCAATTTTTGGAGAGCCTTGGTTGAGTGATCAACTTTGCAAAGAGCCGGTTAGTACCCTCACAGTCCCTGGGGACCCGTTTCGAGACGGGTCAGGCAGTGGTATTTCTAACGGTCCTCTGGGCGCAAAGGTTGTGGGCACTCGTGAGAGAGTTTCTGTCATGGCCGGTGCCGACGGCGTGGCAGTACCTGCAGGTGCTCGGAACGATGGCGGCCACAATCGAGGTGGTGCCGTGGGCCAGGTCCCATATGCGGCCATTGCAGAGCTCACTGCTCCGACGCTGGTCTCATCAGAGGGATGCGTTGTCACAGCAGCTAGTTTGCCCTCAGGAGGTACGTCGGGGGCTGCTCTGGTGGTTACGGATGGAGAATTTGGAAGCGGGCGTTCCGCTAGAGCCTCCTTCCTGGAGGCTGCTGACGAGTCTTCTCGGATGGGGGGGCGCATTGCAAAGGGAACTTTTCCCAGGGGCAGTGGTCTCTGGAGGAGAAAGGATGGGCCATCAACAGGTTGGAGATGAGGGCGGTGGTGTTGGGCCTACAGCAGTTTCAAAAGAGCCTGCGGCAGGAGGCGGTGTGTGTGTTATCAGACAATGCAATGACCGTAGCTTATATCAATCGGCAAGGCGGCACGGGAAGTGTGACACTGGAAGAGGAGGCCAGTCTGCTTCTGAGTTGGGCCGAACAGAATCTGAAGGGTCTGTCGGCACAATACGTGGCCGGAGTGGACAATATCGAAGCGGATTTCCTAAGTCGCCGCAGAGTGGATCCGGAAGAGTGGATGCTTCATCCAGACGTCTTTGCGCTTCTGGTGCGGTGTTGGGGAGTTCCTCTCATGGATCTGATGCAACCTTCGAGTCGGCCCAGGTGGAACGGTTTTTCAGCAGACGAAGAGAACGGATGTCGGAGGGTCTCGATGCGTTAGCACAGAGGTGGCCGGAAGGGGGTCTTCTCTGTGTTTCCACCTTGGGCTCTGGTAGGCCGGGTAGTCCAGCGTATAGAGAGGCACAGGGGTCTAGTGGTTCTGATAGTGCCCGACTGGCCCAGAAGGCCGTGGTACGTGGATTTAGTGCGGTTGTTGGCGGACAGGCCATGGAGACTTCCGTGCCGGGAGGACGTGTTGCGACAGGGTCCGTTACACATGCCCCAGGTACATAGATTCTCGCTTACGGCATGGCTCTTGAAAGGGCACGGATGACGGCCAAGGGGTATTCCGCAGCGGTCATTTCTACTTTGCTGAAGGCATGCAGATGCTCTACTTTGTTGGCGTACATTCAGGTTTGGTGCATTTTTGAAGTCTGGTGTGTGGAGCGGAACCTGCGGGCGTCGGTGTCACATGTCCTTTCCTTCTTGCAGGATGGTGTGGGAAAGGGTCTCTCAGCCAGTTCCTTGCGGGTGCAGTTGGCAGCGATTTCTTGTTATCGCAGTAAGATACAAGGTCAGTTGTTAGGGGCACACAGTGATGTCAGAAGGTTTCTGCGGGCTGTATTACTCATGTGGCCGCCGAGACGTAGGTCGGTTCCGGCGTGGGATCTGTACTTGGTATTGGAGGCCCTGATCGGGGCGCCCTTTGAGCCGCTGGACAGGGCGTTGATTAAGGATCTGACATTGAAAACAGTTTTTCTGGTGGCTCTTTGCTCCGTGAGACGGATTTCTGAATTGCAAGCGTTGTCCTGTAAGCACTGTTCCCTCTAAGCTGTGCGCGTGTGCGCGCGCACACACCTCGCCGAGTGAGCGCACATACTTTACAACAGAGCGCACAAAAATTACAGTTCTGATTCTGATAGAAAACACAGACATTCTTAAAATTGAAAAGTTGTGTATTTATGATTTTCACAAGTTTTACAATATTTTCTAGTGCAATCAATGTGGTGTACATACTGTATTCTGACGTGTAGTCAAATTTTAAAGTATATAACTCCGAGTGTCATTATGTGGCGCACAAAAATTTAACCTTCCTTCAAAAGCTGCACAGCTGATATTTTATGCGCACACAGCCTACAGAAAATTAGAGGGAACATTGCCAAACAGGTTAGACACCAGTTATTGGAGTCTAAAAAGAAAACTGTATTTCCACAGTGAAGGCACTTCTTAGGAGAAGGCGGCTCCATGATGGAGAGGCCTTATAGGCCCAAAACTTTTAAGACAAAAACTGAGGGAAACTCTCCCTCAGTTTGAGAAAAAGAAAAGAAAAAACCCCACCGGCGGTACCGGTGGCGGTGGGAAAACAGCCGCGACCACAAGAAAACAAGAATTAAAAAAAATTAAAGAAAAAAGTTTCTGCGGTGACAGGAGGACGTCCTGCCGGCTCCGCGGAAAAACAAAAACTGAGGAGAGACAGTTGGAAAGGCGGGAAGGCAGCACACAGGCGCTGAGGGATGCTCCCAAAAGCTTTCTGATTGGACGCTGGGGAGCGTTCCCGCGCAGACTCCGTCTGTACCGACGTACCCATATGTGAAGACTCATTCCTGCTTGTTCCTGGAGATAACCCTGTACCTTGTTGGCATAGAGGAACCTCTTCTATAGCTCCTTGAGCTAGAAGAGTGGAGACCTCTTGTAGCAAGAGGTCTATGCCTAGAGGTTGAGAGTTGAATTGTTTTACTAGTGTGGGTGGTGGCAAGCTGAGGAAACGAAGCTTGTACCCCAGACTCACTATGGACAAAGTCCAGGCTTCTGATGTGATTTGTTGCCATCTTTTGACAAAATGGCAGATACGGCCTGGAATATTTATAGGTTCTGGGCAATGTTCCCTCTAATTTTCTGTAGGCTGTGTGCGCATAAAATATCAGCTGTGTGCAGCTTTTGAAGGAAGGTTAAATTTTTGTGCGCCACATAACGACACTCTGAGTTATATACTTTAAAATTTGACTACACATCAGAATACAGTATGTACACCACATTGATTTTAATCAAATTAAATGAAAATAGACGATTACTAAATGAAGCAGGAAATTTCTAGCAATTACAATCATAACTTTTAAATTTTAAGACGTCTGTGTTGTTTTCTATCAGAATCAGAGCTGTAAATTTTGTGCGCTCTGTTATATAGTATGTGCGCTCGCTCGGCGAGGTGTGTGCGCGCGCACACGCGCACAGCTTAGAGGGAACAGTGCTGTTTGGGCCCTGACCCCTTTTCCCCTGAACCGTCAGGCTACAATGCTGTGAGAAGAGATTCTCTATTTCTGGTTTTCCCTCGATACCGTTTTCCCTCCCTGTGTCAGGGCACCGACCATTTCTTCTCTACAGGATCAGGTAACCCACAAACAGTCTGTTAAGACTAGCCAATCCTTGAGTGGTATGTCTCATGCTAAGCATGCTTACGGCCCCGGCCTTGCCCTCAAGAACCCATTGGCATTAAAACCCCGGCGGGAGTCTTCGGGCTCCAAAGCATTTCAGGGGTTTCAGGTTGTTCCTGGGGCTCACCCCTCACAGAAACATACCTGAGCCATGCTCGGGGGTGGCATCCGCTTCGAGCGGTACCGATAACCCGGCATCGGCACTGGTGTTGAGCGATTCACTCCTCACCAGGGATCGTCATCTGGTGTACTCGGTGCCTTCGGGACCGATCGATACCCAGGTTGACTTTCCAGTATCGGCAGCTCCGTCGATACGATCCCTGACGCCGGTACCATCTAGACATGCATCGATAGATTTGCTTCCTTCGATGCCAAGTCTAGAATCGATATCTAGTCTGGAAGACTGGGTACCGACGCGTCTCGGAACCGACACGCACCGATTCCGGAGGCGCGGTACCGAGGATATTCACCGAGACTTTTGAGTTTCCTCGGTACCGTTTGAGCAGCCTCCGCTGACTGCTTCGGCGAATCCTGCACAGCTACCGGTATCGGTATCAATGTCGGTACCGGCAGTATCATCGGGACCAGCTCCTTCCATGCTTTTTTCACCTGGATCGCTCCTTTCTATACCTAGTTTGGAGTCGATACCTGGCATGGATGATGCACTACTGACTGTCTCAACTCATAACTGCCAGTTCCAGTGTCCATCCATTACAAATCCTGTTCTGCACCGGACAGGTACATCCTCCGGTGCCCAGGCTGCCTTTTCAGGTTTAACCTGTCCAGGGATGGTTCCCATCGGAGATCCTTCTTTTCAGAAATTTCTCCTTGACATGGCAACCTTCCTTAATATTCCTATCCCTGGCTATGAGTTTTCTCAGGATTTTTCTGCAGAAAAGGAAAATATAATGCTTCCTTTACATCACTCTCTGCAGAATCTTCTTCTGAGGGTATGGGAAAAACCTTTAAGGGTTTCTTCACCTCCTACAGCAACTGATCTTCTGTATCAGGTGCCCCCCTCTCCAGGATTTCAAAAGCCTCAACTTCCCCATCATTCCATTGTAGTGGAATCAGCAATGAGGAAGGTAAAAAGCAAGAAAAAACATTCTTCTTTCCCGCCAGGGCGTGCATCTAGAACACTAGATGCCTTTGGACGTCAAACCTTCCAAACATCTATGCTGGCAACAAGGATTCTCTCATATATTTTCTATATGAGTCTATCCCTTCAGGAGATCACAAAGAAATTATCTCTTTTGACTCCTTTTCTATCAGAGCCCAAGGCTGCCCAAGGCTTACTTCTTAGTCATAGCCAAAATATCTCTTGGTTTCTTTCTCGTGCTTCCCTAGACTCTTTTGAGTCTGTTAGCAGAACTTCTGCTATAGCCATAGGAGCACGTCGTAAAGCCTGGCTCCAAGCCTCAGACTTGAGTAGATGGGCACAACAAAGACTGAGTAATACTCCTTGTACTGGAGAAAATCTCTTCAATAAGGAGTCCTTACGTCAGGTTGCTCATTGCTCCACTGACTTTCCTGTTTCTGAGGGCCATCCTAAGCCCTCTCCTTCCTCAGCAGGTAGGAAATGCCCTACCAAACCTTCTTTCCCTAAAAGAAAAAGGTTTTCCTCTTCTCCTGCCCATCATTCGGTTGTTCCCAAGCAGGGGAAGTCTCGCCCTGGTCTGAAGAATCCAAACTCTAGCCAGGCTGAATAAACACAGTAACCATAGGTTTCTGATTAATCTTTTTATAACTACACTTAATTCCTTTTCAGCAGAAGTTTTTCACTGTTTTTCCATTCAAAACTCTGCTCAGGGATTCCTATTCTCAGGAAATCCATTTACTCTTCACTATGCTGAACTGTCAGGCTATTCATGTCTATAAGTTACAGAGTTTTCCACCTCTTCCTGACAAGAAGAGAGGTTTAGCAACTATCACATGATAGTTTCTCTGTACCAGCATGAATTTTTTCCTTCCAGGGACTTACCATGTGGTAAGTCCTTCTTCAGCTTCTATCTCTACCCTCTTCGCCAGGGTTTCCCCTGTAAGAGTGGTACCATACCATTGAAAGACTTTTCTTGTCTTTCTTTTCACTGTAGAGTTTCTTCTCCTGAGTAAACTCCCTTCTTTATCTAGGCAGCTCTGCAGACAGAGACAGCTTGTTCTCTTTGTTCAGTCTGTTCTCTGTTTGACACAGACCGACTCTCTCTGTGGTCCTATTCAGTAGCTGCCCATGCAGGAGTCCAGTTGACTACTGGTACTTTTCCACAAGTCCCAGTCTTGTCTTTCACCACTCCTGTCTGGCCTTAGTAGTGATTCCAAGAAAGTTTTCTACATCTTTCTTGGATAATCTTTTTCACTACAGGCTTCTTACACTATCTTATGTTGTTATGGTCTTTATGTTATAATGTAAACCGCGCTGATGCCGAATAGTGCGGTATATAAGAACTTGTAATAAATAAATAATAAATAAAATCTTCTACCCTTGCCATCTCCAATCTCTGGATTTGGCAACGTAGTGGACGTGGCTGTCAGTTTTCTCCATCAGCCAGTTCTACATCCCAGTTCTCCTACATAATGCTCTCTGCAATCCTACTGAGAAGCTTTCCACTATGGGCCCTTGCTAGAGAGCATAGAGTTTCTGTAATGGCTATCCATCATGGTTGAAAAATGCTTCCTCAGTCATCCCCTATGACTGTGAGGGTTCTTCATACCCTGCTATCTTCTTTTTAAAAAAAAAAAAAGAGGGAAAAGGACATAAGCCTTCTCCACGTGAAAGTCTAAGAGTTATCCCATTCCTTAGGGAATATACTCTTTTTTTCTTGCAGCTTGTCCTCATGGTATCCTAACACTTCAAGGACAGCACATATTAGTCTGAAAAACGCCTGATACCTCCTTTGTCCCTCACGCAGGTCAACCTGGTATCTCATTCTATGCGTTTCTGTCCTTTTACCATGCTGGAGTTCCACAGGACTCTGGACTTGCTGTTTACAGACTGATATTATCCTCTGTTTTTTCACGTAACCATCCTGGTAATTCACTGGATAGCATTCCTTTACCATCATCTCTGGGGGAATAGATTCTCTATATATCTTCTCAAGTAGGTTTCACCTCCTTGTTCTTAGATGAATATTTTCCCTTCACATCTCCATGTGAATGTCCTGATATGTATAGCTCTGTCTGCTTACTGCAGGCATCTATCTTTAGACCTATATATTCAGGTATATATATCTATATATATATACCTATATACATCTCTGTAGATGTATCTGTCTGTCAGCTAAGTGTGCATATGCTATGCCCTTTAGATCTTATTATAGATATATATATATCTATATACCCGTGTGTATGTATATATATATATATATATATATATATATCCTACATATATGTGTGTATCTGTCCAGATACTTATTATAGGTAGATATGTATTTCCATACTTATCTCCTGACTGTCTCTGCTCATAAAGGTTTTTACCTTCCTGTATGTTTCTGACAGTGGGCTTGCACAGCTTCATACTGTTCCACAGTATGTTTCGGATATTTTGCACACAACCACTGCTGTGGAACTGACAGCCCTACCGTATCCTAGGTTTACGTATCCCTGAAGCTCCATGCCCCAATGTCTTCCTACCTCTCACCAGTTAGGAAGGACATGGTGGATTTCAGATTCAATTCCTCAAACATCTGTCCTTTCTTGGGAGTATGGGGTTCTTCTCATACCCTTTCCTCCCTCAAGAACTAGGTCTGTTTGTCCAGATCGGTCAGTCTTCCTCTTTTGCTCATACCTCTGAATACTTCTGTAGCCAAAAGAGTTTTCAGCTTTCCATGAAGCTTCCCACTCAAGACCTGCCGTGTTTGTGTTACCCCAATTGAATCCTGGGGTCACCTCTCACTTCCGGATGTTGACCTCCACCTTCACTCCAGTGAGGTCACCTTGAACATTATTCTACTGGATCCCCAGTAGACTCCATCAGCCTCTCTACTTCCTGCAATCCAGTAGGTGAGCGTCATATGGTGATTGTTCATTTCAATATTATGCTGATTGTTCATTTCAATATATCTTTTGATAATGATCATACATACATGGACTCCTTGAGGGTAGTCCTTTCTTAGGTTAGCTGGTTTTTCTGCAGCTTCTCTCTATGCAACTCCTGCCCTCCATCCTCAGGATGCCTGGCCATATGAGATGTAGCATGTTTTCAATCTTCAACATGTTATGGCTCCAGGCATCTTAGCTTGGGAGTCCCCATATGTGAAGACTCATTCCTGCTTGTTCCTGGAGATAGCACAGTTACTTACCTGTAACAGGTGATCTCTGGGAACAGCAGGAATAAGTCTTCACAACCCGCCCACCTCCCCTAGGAGTTGTATTTTTATATCTATCTTTCCTTTCCTCTTTCTCTCTCTTTGTCTCAGCTATGAAACTCAACTGAGGAGAGACAGTTGGAAAGGCGGGAAGGCAGCACGCAGGCGCTGAGGGATGCTCCCAAAAGCTTTCTGATTGGACGCTGGGGAGCGTTCCCGCGCAGGCTCTGTCGTTACCGACGTACCCATATGTGAAGACTTATTCCTGCTGTTCCCAGAGATCACCTGTTACAGGTAAGTAACTGTGCTTTACTCCCCCTATTTTCTTATTCCAAAAAGGCCAGGGGGTTTAAGGCCAATCCTAGATCTCAGAGAGCTGAACAAATATCTAGTCTGAGAGAAGTCCAAAATGCTTTCCCTTGGCTCTCTTCTGCCATACCTTCACAGGTAAGATTGGCTATGTTCTCTTGATTTAAAAGACGCCTACATGCATATCCTTATTCATGTAGATCACAGGAAATTCCTTTGGTTCCTAGTCCAGGGAAGACATTTCCAATACAGAGTCCTTCCCTTTGCGCTGGCCTCTGCTCCAAGGGTCTTCACAAAATGCATGGCTGTAGTAGCAGCATTCATGAGGACTCTGGGGATTTTTGTCTTCCCTTACTTGGACAATTGGCTCATCCGGGCGCAGTCAGCTCAAGAAGCTCATCAGGCCCTATTGCAAGCAAAACAAATACTCCAGTATTTGGGATGGGTCATAAATCTTCCAAAGTCCCAGTTCACCCCATCTCAATCCCTCAAGTTTATAGGGGCTCGCTTGGAAACACAGCTTGCAAGGGCTTTCCTGCCCCAACCACGCTGTCTGCGAATCATTGAGCTAGCATCTCAAGCAGCACTGCAGACCTTCCTTACTGCTCGACAGATGCTTCGCGTACTAGGTCACATGGCATCTACAGTCCATGTAATACTTTACGCTCGTCTTCACATGAGAGCGGCCCAGTGGACCTTAGCTTCCCAATGGTCCCAGGCCTCAGGAAGCCTGTCAGACAAGATCAGAGTTACCACACTCCTGATTCTGTGTCTCCGTTGGTGGCAATCTCTGGAAAACCTTTTAATAGGCTCTCCTTTCCAGCAACCACCACCTCAGGCTATCCTAACAACAGATGCCTCCAAGATGGGATGGGGAGCCCACTTGGGCAATCTATCAACGCAGGGTCTTTGGTCCTCACAGGAGGCTCTTCTTCATATAAACCTACTAGAACTCAGAGCCATCTCCAATGCTATTCAAGTCTTTTGCACCCAGCTCATAAATAAAACAGTTCTGGTGCAAACAGACAATCAAGTAGCCATGTTTTACCTCAACAAACAAGGCGGAACAGGCTCTCTGCAACTAAGCTCTGTGACTATGGGCCTTTGCCAGAGAGCATCAGATTCATCTGCTGGCAGTCTATCTTCCAGGCATTCAAAACGTTTGGGCAGACAGACTCAGTTGAGTACTCCTGCCACGCGCGTGGTCATTCCACTCCTACCATCTTGCTCGGGTTTTTCATGCCTGGGGAGCACCAGACATAGACCTCTTTGCAAGTCCACAGAATGCCAAACTTCCCTGGTTTTGTTCCAGACTTCCAGCACAGAACTGTCAAACCAGGGATGCATTCCTACTCCATTGGGGTCAGGATTACCTATATGCATTTCCACCAATCCCTCTAATCCCCAAATCCTTATTCAAGCTCCAGAGGGACAAAGGACGCATGATCCTCATAGCGCCTTCCTGGCCGAGGCAAGCATAGTATCCTCTTCTCTTGCGTCTCTCTCAAGCCACCCCTCTGGAGTTAGGGAGTGCTCCAGATCTTCTGTCCCAGGACAACGGATCTCTACTGCACCCCAGTCCCTACATCTCAAGGCCTGGTTACTCCAGGCCTAGACTTCAGGATCTAGACCTGTCTCAACAAGTGAAGGACATTCTTCTGGCCTCCAGGAAGCCTTCCACAAGACGCTCTTACGCTTTTAAGTGGAAAAGGTTCTCTTCCTGGTGTTATCAAAGAGGACTTACTCCCTCTTTAGTACCAGTAGACTCTCTTTCGGACCCCCCCCCGGAGCCATTTCCATAGTTTTGGAAAAGTGCTTCAGGCCCCAGTCACAGACAATCTGTACTTGGGAAGGGATCCAAGACTGGACTGGAGTTCCTTAAGGAACAAGTAGCAGGTAAGTCTAATTTCACCTTCCTTATCGTCCCTCCAGTCTAGTCCCGCACGTCTGGGATGTATCAGAGCAGTCAAAATTAATGGGAGGGACATGCCAAACAGGCCTGAAGCACCGCCGATCCAAAAAAGGCATCTCCCGCCACCTGGATGTCCAGGCGATAATGCTTAGTAAAAGTATGAAGACCAGGTTGCTGCCTTATAGATTTTGACCGGCGGCACCAAACCATACTTTGCCTATGAGGCTGCTTGAGCCTTGTGGAGTGAGCCCACAATCCTGCCGGCACTTGCTTACCCCTCAGGATGTATGCTGACATGATCACCTTTCTGATCCATCTAGAAATAGAGGCCTTGGCTGCCGCCTCTCCTCTGCGCAGTCCTCCAAACAATACAAATAGGCGATCTGAATTGCGAAAGGATGGATGCTCTTCAAATATTTATTTATATACCGCGCTCTTTAGAATCAGTGCGGTTTACATGTATACTAACAGGTACTTTTTATTCCCTTGTCCCCGAAGGGCTCACAATCTAAGTGTACCTGAGGCAATGGAGGGTTAAGTGGCTTGCCCAAGGCCACAAGGAGTGGCCATGGGACTAGAGACCCCAGTCCCTCTGGCCTGAGGTTGCTTATCCCAATGTGGGAATTGAACCTCTGGCCTGAGGTAACCTGTCCCAACCACTGAGCCACTCCTGCCTCAGGACGTGACGAACATCCAAATGTCACAACTGGAGACTGGTGGAGATGTTCTCTGCATTCACCAGGACCGGTAAGGAAACAGACTGAGCAAAAAGGAAGGCACCGGTTGCAGGACCACCACCTCCCTAGCAAAAGAAAGAAACTGCTCCTGGCAGGACAAGGCCTGCAGCTCCAAAATTCTGCACGCCAAGCATATTGCCATCAGAAAAAACATCTTGAGGGTCAAGTCCTTCGGCTCAAAGGGCTGTCCACCTAGCGCCACTAACACCAAATTGAGATCCCATGGTGGGACCACTGCCCGCCAAGGAGAGCGCGGGTGGACCACTGCCCATAGGAATCGTACGACATCTGGGTGTGTCCCCAATACTACCCTCTGGACCTTTCCACGATAGCATGAAATTGCCGCCAGTTTTACCCTCAAAGAACTCGCTGCTAGGCCTTTATCGAATCCAAACTGCAAGAACGCTAAGATGTCGGGCATGGAAGCTGTAGACGCCGAATCTGACTGTCTGCATACCATGCCTCAAAGATACGCCAGACTCTTAATATAGGCTAGATAGGTAGACCCCTGCCTTGCTTTCAGCAAGGTTGAAATCACTGGGCCAGAGTAACTTTTCTTCCTCTATTGTGTCCTCTCAAGAACCAGGACATAAGTGAGAATTGATCTACCTGAGGCATGAGCACCGGCCCGTGAAGCAAGAGATCTTCCCGCATTGGTAGACACCATGGTTGATCAGCAAGAATCCTCATGAGATTGGCATACCATGGGCATCTTGGCCAATCCAGAGCGTTCAGAATGACCATCCCCCAATGAGCTTTGATCCTCTGCATGATATGGCCTATAAAAGCCCACGGTGGAAACACATGGAAAGGCCCCTCTGCGGGCCAGTGCTGCCCCAGGGCATCCAGACCCTCCGACATCCTTTCTCCTCTTCTGCTGAAAAAATGGCTCACTTTGGTGGCTTGAACGTTGCCATCGGGTCTATGACCGGAATGCACCATGTAGGCGAACATCTCCTGGTTGAGCACCCACTCCCCCGGGGTCCACGCATACTCGACTCAGTTAGTCCATCATGTTGTCGACCCCTGCCACATGTACTGACAACAACGCCTGGAGGTGACTTTCTGCCCAGCTCAATAACGCTTCAGCCTCTGCCTCCAAGACTGGGCTGCCCATGCCTACCTGCCAGTTGATGTAGACTACCATGGTTGCATTGTCCGACAGGACCTGTACCACCTTCCCCGGCAACCATGGTTTGAAGCTCTAGAACGCTAGGGCCACCGCCGACATCTCCAGCCTGTTGATAGACCAACAAGCCTTCAGCGTACTCCACAGACCCTATGCAATGGGCTCCCCATCCTGACAGATGGCATCGGTCATCAGTGGAATCCATGATCGTGCCTTGAGGGGCATTCCTTTTGCCATATTTTCTGGACATAGCCACCACTGAAGTGCTCTCCTGGGCAGGGGAGCTTCTGGGACAGGAGATGCATCTGGTGCGACCATCGCCAGAGCAACATCCTCTGAAGGGGGCTGCATTTGTGCCCTCGCCCACGGGACAAGTTCAAGAGTGGCAGCCATGGTTCCTAGGAACTGCAGGTAATGCCAAGCCGTCATTTCTGACATTCTCAGGAACTGTTGTACTAAACGTTGAAGTCCCTATGCACACTGTTCTGGAAGAAAGGCTCTCCCCAAGCAGGTATCGAAGCGCACTCCCAAGTACTCTAGTTCCTGTGACAGGTCCAAATGGCTCTTGGCCACGTTGACCACCCAGACTTCGGAGGAACTGCATCATCCAGGATGTTGCTCATTCGCTTTTGTCCCTGGACTTTGCCTGAATCAGCCAGTCATCGAGGTATGGACGCACTAGCATGCCTTCCCTGTGGAATGCTGCCGCTACCACCACCCTGACCTTGGTGAAGTTGCGTGGCGCCGTGGCGAGACCAAACAGTAGCGTCCAAAACTGAAAATGCCCCATTGGCACAGCAAACTGGAGGAACTGCTAATGTTCCTGCCATATGTGATATGCAGATATGCCTCTGTTAGATCAAGAGGCTCAAGAACTCTCCACTTCTGACTGCAACATTTCCATGTGACAATGCGGGACCCGCAAGCAGCAGATCACTCGCTTGAGGTTGAGGATCGGTCAGAAGGCCCCTTTCTTCTTTGGCACTACAAAGTAAATGGAGTACCAACTGCAGTCGTATTGGTCTTGGGGAATGGGCACCACGGCCTTGAGCTGCAGCAGGCATGTTAAGGTGTCTCTTACCGTTGCTGCCTTGACTTGCGCTTTGCAGGGAGATTGAATGAAGGAGTTACCTACTCGATGAGCCAACGTGAGGGCGTATCCCTTCAGAATGACCTCTGACCCCCATTAGTCAGATATGATCTGGGCCCAGACAGGGTAGAACTCCCGCAGTTGACCTCCTACGGGCTGCACCGCAGCCTGGGCCCCCCTCGCTTCATTGGGATTTCTTGCGTCCTGAGGATGAAGTAGTGGCAAATCCATGGCCTGCTCCTCGAAAACTCCTCTCCGGTGGAGGGGGACTCTTCCCTTCTGATAAGGGGTGAAGAGTGTGGAATGAAAACGCCTGAAGTCTTGCGGCTGACCTAAACTAAACCTCTTTAGTTGTCTCTTCAGTGAGTCCAGCACCCTCGCTTCTCCAGCTGCTTGGAGACTGAGTATACTGAAGATAGTGGATGATCTCCGCTGTATTAGTACTGGTGTCATCAAAAGATGGCATGCTCAGTCTCCAAGCTGCTGGAAGAGGTACACTACCCAGAAGTGTGGGACTAGATTGGAGGAATGATAAGGAACTTTGATTTTTCCTACCAGAGGAGTCTCCTCCAAGCATGATGTGATTGGAAGTCAGAACCTCCCCTGATCTGGAAAATGCTGAGCTTTTTTCCACCCTACATTGAAGGAATTTATTAAATATTTAACTAGGGTTATATACCGCTTTTTTTACAAGTCAAAGTGGTGTACATTCAGGTACTGTATATATATTTCCCTTGGCCCTGAAGGGCTCACAATTTAGTAGGAATACTGGATGCTGTTGCTCACATAGTGACATCCAATCAGTCTTATATAAGGTAGGCATTCAGGAGGTAATTTACTAGTGACATTAGTAAATGATCCCCTTAAAGTGTAGGTCCTTTTGACCAAGAATTTCCTGTACCTGAACACAAATACTGCTGTAAAGCCACCTCGAGCATCTTTTGAAAAAGTGGCCTCAAAATCCAAAGTATTAAAATTACTGCAGTATAGCCAAATGTTAGCTGCAACCATCTAGATCTCGAGCCATCTAAAACGGATTTAAAAAATGTTATTAATAGAAGTTCAAGTCATGCTAACATAAATAGGCACTAGAATGTGTTTTCTCTGTGAATAAGCAAAGTCCTCACTTATGGAGTGATATCACCCCATAAGTAAGGACTTATCCTGCTGTCCTCTGAGAACCTGCTACAGTTAAGTAACTAACTTAACAAACCATGCTTTTGCTCTTCCTCTAAACTTTTTAGTTGATGATGACCTCACCAATATTTTCCCTAGCAAGACATGGCCTGCCCCATTCTGCTGCCTGTGACAAATTCTTAAACCCAGCTCTGACTACTCAGCAGCTCTTTAATTCTGAAAATGTTTAAAATATGTTTTACATTAAATATTTTCTTTATTTTGTAGTGTAGTGTTGCCCAACACTTTTCTTTATGCACATCTAGCCAGTCTGTTTCCGGTTTTATAAACTCTGTAATGCTCTCTCATGAATAATTAGTGTGATAATCTTGAGAACCCAAATGGTTAGGCATGCTTCTAGCAGAGTCCGAGAAACACTTGCTTAAGGTACAGTCTCTTGTACTACAGAAAGAGGGTCATGTCTTCACTGTGTTTACTCTGCTCTTGGCTGTCTTGCAGTAACTTTCTCTAAATGCTGTAGATTGGAGCCATCTTTCTCTGGACTAGATTTATGTAAGTATACTGTTATGTTAATATACTTTGTTAGCAGATAGGCCCCATTGTATAAAAGAGGACTTATTCTGAATAAATTGTTAGTACATGGTAACATCTTTTAGCAAATCTAGCCGTCTGTTCTTAGTTTTACCCGAATGTGGGAAATAACAGCATTCTGATGTATGTGGTTTCCTCGCCTTAACCTTTTGCCTGCTACCATTGGTTAGTACTAAAAGAGCACTATTACCACAAGTTTATGAACCTCTTCATTGAGCCACCGCCATTTAGACATCACACTACTAGGGTAAATGAAGGCAGAAAAAGACACATCAGACCATTAAGTCTGTCACGTAAGGTACTTGTACTTTTGGTTATAACTGCCACTCGGTGTAGGTTACTTGCTTTCCTAAGGCAAATGCTAGCCTGGAATACATTCTTTTTGAATATTCCTTAATGTCTGTAGAAATTATGCTACGAGAACGGCTACCCCGGAGATGGATTGATCTCTCAAGCACCGTGTAAAGCATAGCTGAATGTAGTCTACCTTAGAGCTACGGTAGCAATCCAAATTACTATTACATAGCAACTGCCTTAGCAAAGTTTTCACTTAAAACACTTTTATAATGTTTAAAGCTGTCAAGCTCCCGCGTTTCCTTTATACCTGCTTCTAAAATGAACTACAAATTCTATATTTTTTTTAGTTTGCTGTTATATTGCCTCAAAGCATAATACAGATAATAATTAAGAAGTCCTTACATTTTCATTAGTTTCCAGCTGGTGGAACATTTACTTTTAAGTACGGATGAGTTTTGCAGCCAGGGCTGCTATTGCTTTTGTACATCGCAGTTATAACCGTCATTCGCTTATAAACTTAGAGAGATTGTTTTTAAAAATCCTCTTTTAAATGTTTTTTTAGACAATCCTCCACCACCTGTGTCGCATTTCATCTGAGCTCTAATGCAACGTATTTCTTTTCTGAACAACTCTACTATTCGTAAAAGTATTTTTTTTTATATAAAAGTAGGGCTGAGATTTCTACAAGCGATCAGTGTGCTCCTTCCTCTCCCCTTTTTTTCCGTCCCGCTTTTAACGGGGTCGCTCATTAAAGCGTCTCAGGTGCCGACGGCGGCTCTGCGTCGCTAGGTGAAATCTTGCACAAATCTACATGCGCGTGTGCCTCTCGAGACGCTGCCTGTGTACGTAGCTGGTTTGGCGGAAGGATCCTATTGGTGATGTCAAGAGACTTTGCATAGCGTCGTGTGAGCTGTGGCCAGCCGCGCAAGGATCTCTGTCGTAGCTTTCTCCTCCCCTTTCCGTGCCGCCGCCTCCGTGCAAACTCAACGTGAAGCAGAAGGTGCGGGATAAACATGGCGACGTCGCTGCACGAGGGGCCGACCAACCAGCTGGATCTGCTCATCCGGGCCGGTAAAGACTCACAGGAAGTTATGCACGGGGGAGGCGGGTGCATTCCGGGACGTACCGCGCCGTCAGCTTGGTCGGTGAGGCGGCCGGAGGCAGCTGCGCATGCTGTGATTTCGGGGGCGCTCGCATGAAGTAATGGAGGGCAAGGCAGGAAGTGATCACCTTTGGTTAGCAACCTGTATGGCGTTGGGGGATCTTCCTGTTCCAGGCTTATACGAGAAGGGATTGACGATCGGGGCTTTGGTGGCTCGCATGCCTTGTTCCGAACTGAGGGGCATTTCGTGCTTTACTCTCATTGCTCGGGAAGCAGGAAGTGTGGTAGATTGTTGTCTTTCCTAGTGTCTTCTGCCACGCTGTCTGACTGGGGAGGGTAGGAATCTTCTTATTGACTACCTTTTGGGCGTTTAAACAAAAAATCAGTGGTTGATCTATTCTTTATTGTACTCTTTTATTAAATGCAAGAATAGCTTTTAGGTTATTTCCTGAACTTTTATATTCTGCGTATCTTAAGTAACGGGCATTGAAAGTCCCGCTAGTTGTTCTGACCGGAATAGCTGCATCTATGCAGATAGCTCAGTTTTGCGCTGTAATTCTTTTTAGTCATATCCCCTTTGGGTATTATTTACGTTAGGTAATTTTAAAGTATTTGCTGAACATTGGCATATTTTTAGTGCTCTGAGAGTAATGCGAAAAATGACGTAAAGTAGGGTTTTTAAGTCTCTAAACCGTTCACATGGGAATAATTAAGGATACCTAAGATGAAATTCATATAAAATCAATGTGATTAAGGACCCAGGAAGATGTGAAAGATTTTTCTTCCGTCCTTCCCTCCCTCCCCAAAAAATCTGTATAGCGGAAGCGCAGAGATCAAACGGACTGTAGTGTAACTTGATTGACAGCAGGCCTTAGCCAATAAGCTCCCGGGGACGTTCGAAAACCGAACGCCAACCTATGGGATGGCCGAGTTTTCCGTGTTGCGGACCAATCGGTGTTCAGGTGAATGGTGATTGGTTGATGTCGGGAGATCACAATGCGGATGGAATTGGAGGGAAGAGTGGATTGTAAACACGGAAGTAGCGGTAGGCTGGAAGCGTGCAGAGCGCAGCCTCAGCCTTGAGCTGTACGTTGAAGTAGGGTCGTTGCAGTGGGCTTAGTGTTCGTGGTCATTCTACATATTGGCTGAAGCGTCATGTACCAACAGCTCCACTTTGTTGGGTTAAATCCAAAGTGAGCTAAGACTTTTTTATTCGTAGGTTGTGCTATTCTTTGTTGCACATAACTTAAAATTCACAGAAGTAAGGACAAAGAATACCGATAAATGAGTGCATAGATACGATAATACGCTAGTTCTTAAAATTATTTGATTTTTCTTCACATAAACCGGAACAGAAGTTCTGGTAAGATCTCTGCTGTCTTTGGTCAGGTTACATTTCTTAGCTGGTGGTAGGATACACCATATTTTGCTGCTGCTTCTGTTTCCTTCAGGATTATAGAGATTTTCCAGCTATTCTTTGTGGCATATCTTTGATTTTATGTTGGCTTGGGACGTGTGTCGTCTTTTTGGTTTTTTTGAACAATCTATTTTGCAAGGATCAGGGAGAATTGGATTCATCTTACCTCTTTCTCAGAAGTTCGAGCCAAGTTACATTCATGTATTGTAGGTATTTTTTGTTTCCATTTGTAGTTGAATCATTGGGTTAAATGAATAGAGGGAGGAGTGGCCTAGTGGTTGGGGCAAGGTACCACAGGCCGGTGGTTGAAATCCCACTAGAGGACCTTGGACCGGAAGGACTGGGGTTTCTAGGCCCACAGGTGCTCCTTGTGGTCTTGGGCAAGCCACTTAACCCTCCATTGCCCATGTTTATTTATTTGCAACGTTTTTATATACCGCCATTTCCTAAGATCAGTGGCGTTTTACATTGAAAAGTCGAAATACAGAGAACAATGTGAAAATACAGAGAAACAATAAATAACTGTCAAAATGATTAAGGTTAATTTAATCTGTTATTTGAAGTGTTACCAAATGTTGCACCAAGTTCATTGTTTTGTTCTCACCAGTTTATGGCTTTGAGTTCAAAGTTAATTCTGTTCTAAAATTGTTCTCTGTAAAATAATAGCCTCTCTATTATTAACTTTTGTTACCTGCAAACCGCCACTGATCTCTGGAAGTGGCGGTATAGAAAAAATGTATAAATAAAATAAATATACATGTAACTTTAAGCAACTTTGTATAGATTATGATAAGAACTATTTACAGGTTTGACATAGTTTACATATTTACAGGTTGTAGATATCAGTTCAGATAGGAATGTTGGTAGGAGTATATTGAGGAGGAGTAATAGAACATAGACTGAATTATGGAGGATAAGATAGGATGTTCCCTGTAAGTATTAGTGTATGTGTCTCATATACCCCCGTGTTAAATGTATCCTCCAATTGTGTTGTGACCACTTTGATTGAAGGATAAGGTGGTATACAAAACGGTCTAAATAAATAAATTGTCAAGGGAGTGGTAGCAGGATTTGAAGCTGGCTTGAATTATTAAACTACTTTTCCATAAATGTTGCAGTATAGTGTGAGATTTGGGATTTCTAATTGTTTGTATATTTCTATTTCCGGTCTATAGGAACATATTTTTATTTGGTGAGTTTTGTGTGCAACTCACTTAAGAATTATTTGAAGAGGATGATTTACACAGGGTTTTAAAAGTTCTCTTGTATCATCTGGATAATTCATATGTTTCCTAAAATAATTCACAATGTACAAAAAAAAGTAATTTTGGAGAAGTGCTAACATGTCTACTAAAATTTTGGAATTCAGTTTTGTATGGAAATGTGCAGTTTTTTCAAAATACTAGTAACATGTTAGTATTTCTATGATGATGTTTATTAAATCAAGACATAACCAACAAAAAGAAAAAATATTGTTTAATCTCAAATTAGTCCAAGTATTGATATTTGGACTTGTCCATTTGCGGGATTGGATGAGTAGGCAGACAAATGTGTTGGGGCCCCTCACTGATACTTTCCCTTTTGGTCATTTCCTCCCCCCTCCATATCCCAAATTTAAGTTGTAATTTATTTAATAGCAACCATACACTCATGCTACCAGGAATATTTAGAGGATTTTGTGTTATATAGTTCCTGAGTGACTTTGATACATCTACTGTATCATGAGTTGGGCTTTGAAAATTTTTCTTTGGATTTAGGAATGAATATCCAAGGACTCTCTCTCCTGTTGTCCTCACTGAAGCTAAGGCTGTATTTCCATTTAGTGTCCAAGTGAAAAGAGCCTAGTAAATCAGGCCCATAATGTATTCCCTGATGGCTACTGGCATAAATACACCATCCCTTTTCCCTACTTTGTCCTGATCCTATTTTGCATGCTGTCTCCTCACCCTGTCTTTATCTAGTCTCTCTCATTTAGCTGTTTTTCCCATCAGTCTCCTTCCCTTATCACTCATCCTTCCTCCTCTCTTAAATATGCCCGTCCCCTACCACAGCAAACTAGTCTGGTGGTCTCCTAGATCCTGTTTCTGCCTCACCAAGCTAGTTAGCCTCTCCCTTCTTCCCCAGCTAACCCTAAGAGCTACTGATCTTACCATGCTGTTTGCAGAGCAAAAGTTTCCTCCCCTCTGCTCTGCATGGTCCTGTGTGAATTTGATCAGTGTGGTGCAGGAACTGTCCTCTTAGTCTCTGATTCTCAAATCTCCCTAGAGCAGTTCGAGAGTTCCTGTAATATGTGGCTCAGAACCACAGGGAAGAGGAAGTTTCCTGCTGTGGTGGTGGTGGCTGTAACAGAACAAAGGGATTATGGAAATTCCTGGCACTAGATGGAAATGTATATTCTCCAGGAACAAACAGGAAGTCAGTTCTCACATATGGGTGACGGCGCCGACGGAGCCCTTGTGTGGAGCAATTCCCCAACTTTCAAAGAAAGCCTTTGGGATTGCATCACGCATGCGTGGTCCTTTTCCTCCCCAAGGGTGCCATCTTGCTCAGTTGTCTTTTTTCCACGGAACCCAACGGACGTGGTCCTGTTTTCACCGTGGAAAAGGTAGAAAAGTTTGATTTTATTTTTTTCAGCTTCCCGTTTCAACACCGGTTCCCCATCCTGCTTTTGGCTCGGTACACCGGTATTGAGTCCAGTCATTTTTTTCGTTTTTGTCCTTCGTGACTAGCGTTTGCGCTTTTTTTATTTTTCACTGGCAGCCCAGTCGTTTGACTTCGCAGGGGCTCTTTTTCCCCTGATGGCTGCCAGCGGGTTTAAGAAGTGTGATCGGTGTAAGAAGTTGATCTGTGTCAGGTGCAGAGAACGCATGTCAGAGGTCCTTGATACTCTAGCCCAGGCCTGGCCATCGGGAAGGCTCCTGTATGTCTTCCTGCCATGGGCACTAATTGGATGTCTTCTGCAGTGGAAAAAAACTCACAATGTTTCCGTACCTGGACGACTGGCTCATAAGGGGCCAATCTTCCCAGGAGGCCAACCAGGCCACCCTTCGCACTGTGGCTCTGCTTCAGCACTTAGGGTTTGTCATAAACTTCGCAAAGTCCACTTTGCTCCCGTCCCAGAACTTAGAGTTCATAGGGGCCAGACTAGACACTCTTCAAGCAAAGGCTTTTCTGCCTCTGGACAGGGCCCACAGGCTAATGAATCTGGCCAGCCAGTTTCGCAGCAATTCCCTGGTCTCGGCCAGGCAATTCCTGAGACTACTCGGCCATATGGCTTCCATGGTCCATGTCACCCCCAATGCCCGCCTGCACATGCGTCCTGCTCAGTGGAGCCTTCGCACTCAGTGGCATCAAGCCACTGGGGGCCTAGCGAACTCAGTGATGATTTCGGACCTCCTGATCTCCTCTCTGCAATGGTGGCTTCATCTTCCAAATCTGGTGCTCGGAGTGGTTTTCCAATCCCCTCTGCATACTCAGGTGCTGACGACTGATGCCTCTCTTCTCGGTTGGGGAGCACATTGCCCAGGGGCATGTACTCAGGGTCTCTGGACCCCTTGGGAGGCTGCTCAGCAGATAAACTTCCTGGAGCTCCGGGCGATACGCCTAGCTCTGAGAGCCTTCTCCCACCTCGCCTCTCACCAGTCTGTACTGGTCCAGACGGACAATCAAGTTGCCATGTTCTATGTGAACAAACAAGGGGGCACAGGCTCCTTCCTTCTTTGTCGGGAGGCTCAACGACTGTGCTCTTGGGCTGTCAATCATGGAATCCTTCTCAAGGCTGTCTACCTCCCAGGTCAGGAAAATTACCTGGCAGACAGGCTGAGCCGGATCCTGCAACCACACGAATGGAGATTGAACCCATTGGTGGTTCAGCAGATCTTTCTCAAGTGGGGGCTCCCCACCATGGATCTTTTCGCCAGTCCTCTAAACCGGCAACTGCCGAGATTTTGCTCCAGACAACCGCATCCTCTCAGAGTAGCAGCGGATGCGTTTCTGATCTCGTGGTCCACAGGCCTACTGTATGCGTTTCCTCCCACACCACTAGTGTCCAGAACGCTGTTCAAAGTCCTCCAGGACGGGGCTTCATTGATTCTCATAGCCCCCAGGTGGCCGAGGCAACCGTGGTTCCCGCTTCTGTTACAGCTGGCGGTGGACACACCTCTTCCTCTGGGGTTTCAACACGATCTCCTGTCACAGGATCAGGGGACTCTCTTGCACCCCAACCTCCAGTCCCTTCATCTGATGGCCTGGCTGCTGAAAGGGTAGTCTTAGCTCCCCTACTACTACCTCGAGAGGTGGAAGATGTAGTCTTGGCCTCTCGGTGTCAATCCACCAGGAAATCCTACGCTCTTAAGTGGCGTAGATTCTCCGCTTGGTGTGCTCAGCACAGTGAGAATCCCTTCTCCTGCGTGGTAGCGGTAGTATTGCAATATTTGCTTTACCTCTCCAATCTAGGCCTTAAGTCCAACTCTGTCAGGGTTCACCTCAGTGCCCTCTCAGCCCACCACTCGCCGGTAGATGGGAGGCCTCTTTCCCACCACCCTTTGGTGGCTCGTTTTCTCAGAGGCCTCCTCCTTCTTAAGCCTCCTTTACGTCCACCAGCCCCTGAGTGGGATCTGAATGTGGTCTTACAGCAGCTTACTTGTCCGCCTTTTGAACCTATGGCTACCTGCCCACTCCGTTTTCTCTCCTGGAAAACTTTATTTCTGGTAGCTCTCACCTCTGCTAGGCGAGTGAGTGAACTGCAGGCACTAGTGTCTGATCCTCCTTACACTAGGTTCTACAGGAATAGGGTAGTCTTACGGACTCACCCTAAGTTTCTTCCTAAAGTTGTCTCCCTTTTTCACCTCAATCAGGAGGTGGTTCTTCCGGCCTTCTTTCCCAGGCCGCATGCCAACCGGGCTGAGATGGTC
Organism: Ichthyophis bannanicus; assembly: GCA_033557465.1. Lineage (NCBI taxonomy): Eukaryota > Metazoa > Chordata > Amphibia > Gymnophiona > Ichthyophiidae > Ichthyophis > Ichthyophis bannanicus. Next base: position 1,776,733,452 of record CM066032.1, read on the forward strand.
TTGCATACCCTGGACTGTAGGAGGGCGTTATCCTTCTACCTTGACCGTACATGGGAGCATCGAAAGGCTGTTCAACATTTTGTTTCTTTTGACCCCCAATAAATTGGGACTCCCTGTCTCCAAGCGTACGTTGTCCATATGGGTCGCTGACTGTATCGCCTGGGCTTATGGGGCAGCCGGCCTCTCGTTGGAGGGTCGAGTCACGGCTCATCTTGTCAGGGCGAAGGCTGCGTCAGTGGCTCATCTCCGCTCTGTTCCGTTGGCAGACATCTGCCGGGCCGCTACTTGGTCTTCAAGCCAGACTTTTGCGGCCCATTACTGCCTTGAGAGGGAGTCCCGCAGGGACAGTGCTTTTGGACAGGCAGTACTCCATAATCTCTTTGGGGGGTTTAGGCAACTCCTACCCTCCGGCCCTGGTGTTGGGCTACCGGGCGGGGGCAATCTCAGAGAAGATTCTTTCCTTCTGTGCTGACGAGCTAGAGGGAGCTCATTTTTCCGCTTGGGGGTCTCCGGTAGCCTTAAGCTGGGGAGTCCCATATGTGAGGACTGACTTCCTGCTTGGTCCTGGAGAAAGAGTAGTTACTCACCTGTAACAGGTGTTCTCCAGGAGCAGCAGGAATCAGTCCTCACAACCCTCCCTCCTCCCCTTGGAGTTGCAGTCATATCATTTGTTTTTGCTAATTTTTGCTGTCTTTTAGCTATGTCATCAGACTGAGCAAGATGGCACCCTTGGGCGGGAAGGGGACCGCTCATGCGTGCTGCAATTCCCAAAGGCTTTCTGTGAAAGCTGGGGAAATGCTCGGCACGAGGGCTCCGTCGGCGCCGACGTCACCCATATGTGAGGACTGATTCCTGCTGCTCCTGGAGAACACCTGTTACAGGTGAGTAACTACTATTTCCGTGGTGGCTACTCTGCTACGTGCCAAACGGTCTGCCACTTCGCTAGCGTACGTTCGAATCTGGCGAGTCTTCGAGGATTGGTGCACGCAGCGAGGTTTTCGGCCTATGTCTACCGCTCTACCGCAACTGCTTTTGTTTCTTCAAGAAGGCTGGATAAGGGATTGGCACTCAGCACGTTGAAAGTGCACTTGGCTGCCCTCTCTTGCTTCAGAGGGCTGGTGCAGAGTCGCCGTCTCTCGGTGCATCGGGATGTGCAACGTTTTTTTTCGTGCGGCCCGGCTCATTTGACCTCCGTTGCGCCACGTGGTGCCGCCTTGGGATTTGAATGTGGTCTTGGAAGCGTTAGCACGTCAGCCGTTTGCCTCGGCTTCTTCGAAGCGTTTGAAGGAATTCTCCTGGAAGACGGCTTTTCTCGTAGCCTTGTGTTTGGCAAGGAGGATTTCTGATTTGCAGGCGCTTTCCTGTCGGGAGCCCTACCTTCAATTCTTGCCGGAAAAGGTGCTCTTGCGTACTGTTCCTTCGTTTCTGCCTAAGGTAGTTTCCTCATTTCATATTAATCAGTCCGTGGCGTTGCCCATTTTCTCCGACCTTTCGGATTCGCCGATGGATCGGGTTCTCCACAGTTTGGATCTGGGACGTGTCTTGAAAGGTTACTTACGGGTCACTAAATCTTTTCATAAGTCAGATCGGTTGTTTGTGCTGTTTGCGGGATCAAGAATGGGGCAAGCGGCTTCGAAGTCCTCCATTGCTCGGTGGGTAAAGCACGCCATCGTGGCGGCTTATGAGGCTGGAGGGAAGGTACCGCCTCTGGGACTCAAAGCCCACTCCACTCGTGCTCAGGCGTCTTCCTGGGCGGAGTATGCGTTTGTTCCTCCGGTAGATATTTGCAGAGCGGCGACGTGGTCCTCTCTCCATACCTTTGCCAGACATTACAGGTTGGATGTTCACGCCAGGGAAGATGTGAAGGTGGGGGCTTCTGCATTGATAGCAGGTCTTGCGGGGCCCTCCTGAGTTTAGGTACTGCTTTGGTACTGCCCTAACCTTCCCTGGACTGGCCCGGAGAAGCGATAAGGAAGGTGAAATTAGGCCTTACCTGCTAATTACCTTTCTTTGAGCTCTCTCCGGGCCAGTCCAGGGCCCACCCCTTAATTTTGTCTTCATCTGTCAGGCTACCTGTGCCTAAGAGTAACAGCGAATCAGCTTGCTGGGTAGAAGTGACTTGGGAGCTCCTTAGACTTCTCCGAGGGAGCATATGTTTCATTCGATTTTAGAAAAAAAAAGAAAAAATAATAATTTTCAGTTCGACTAAGCCATGTTTGGCGTTTATATTGTGTTGTTCGGTACTAGGGAATGTATCACTTAGGTTGCCTTTTTGCTGCTTTGTCAAGAGAAGACTGGTACACTGACGTCAGGGGGAGTGGCTTAACCTGTCAGCAAGTTTTAAAGTTTCTTTCAGTCCTCAGCTGCTAAAGGGGATTGACAACCCTAACCTTCCCTGGACTGGCCCGGAGAGAGCTCAAGGAAAGGTAATTAGCAGGTAAGGCCTAATTTCACCTTTTTTTCCATGACTACTGCTTTTTGCCCTCCCTCCCCATTGATGCTATAAATCCTAGGTACCTTGCTCTTGGCATTTTGGAACCCCACTGGGCATCCTGATGCCATTTCTATAGCTCCTGCCATCCATTCCTTTTCTGTGGGTTTTTCCCCCACCCACCCCCTGTCAGTGGACATTGTAGCCATTTCAGATAGTGACTTGAGCCCAGCAGAGTTGGTGCTTGGCAAAATGGCCTTAGCCACAAGCAGCATTTGCTGTTTCTCCCTTTTCTGTATTCTAAGCTGTATTTTCAGTTCTGGGCACTGCCCTTTATCCTAGACATAGCCTTGCATACCTTTTTCCAAGGTAGTAGAGGCATTTCTTTACATGTAGAGAGCCCAGGTTCCCCCATCCCTGGACATCAGGCTGGTCTGGTCAGTCTCTCTGGAGAAGACTGGAAATGACAGGTTGGATGAGTTCTGGCTGGGAAGGTCTGGGGTCCATGATCACCTATCCTTAGAATAACATGTTCCTTATCCTGCTAGACCAGTCCAGACTAATGGGTTATGTCCCCTTGCCAGCAGGTGGAGGCAGATTTGAGCAACTTCCTACTATGTTATCAGGAGATGTAACCCTGGTACTGCACTGAGAGAAGTTAGTATTGTCTGCCTAAGGGAGTCTGGTAAGTTGGCAGCCCCCCCCCCCCCCTTCCCTCCTGGTATTCTTGAATCCCTTTGGGTCTAAATTCATCCTTTAATTTCCTTTTTTAGTAAGAATTGAGGAAAAAACATCTGAACCATTTTTGCAAGATCAAGGGGTACCACAAGGATCCTCTCTTTCAGCACTAATGTTTAACATATACATGCAACCGATCTGTGACCTCATCCGCTCTTTTAATGTTACCTGCCTAGCATATGCAGATGACATTCTCCTATACATGCCATTCTCCATCAACCATCCTGATTTTACACCTTTGATAAAATGCTTTGAATCAGTAGAAGACTGGCTCCTCTCACAGAACCTAAGAATCAACCATAGCAAGACCGATGTTATGTTTATCACAAGGGACCAAAACTTCACACCTCCCACTACCTTAAAGATAAAGGACAAGGAATTGACAGTAAAACCTACGATACGATACCTAGGTATTACCCTTGACCAGCACCTCAATATGAAGACCCACATAAAAAACATAACAAAACTAATATATCACAAGATACGCACACTACGCCACTTAAGACCTTTACTTGAACCCACAGACTTCAGAACTGTCTACCAAGCCTTGGTGATGCCTCATCTTGACTTCGCAAATGCAATTCTACATGGTCTCCCACAATCAACTTTAAATCCTCTATAGCTGGCGATGAACACTGCTGCTAGAGTACTCGAAGGAATATCAAAGACAGACCACATAACTCCAATTCTAAAAAGACTCCACTGGTTACCAACCAACGCAAGAATCCACTACAAGATACTAATCATTACTTTCAAAGCCTTAAACAATCAAGCACCATCAACGATCGCCAACCTTTTACACACACAGACTCCCAATAGATCCAGAAGATCAACTGCTATAAACTCATTAACTATCCCAAGACAAACAGTCAGATACACTAAGGAAACATCTAAAAGAGCTTTCAGCATTCATGCCCCAATAGCTTGGAATGCACTCCCACCAGAACTGAGAGCCATAGCCAGCCTAACACAATTCAGAAAACGTCTCAAACACCACCTCTTCTTAAGCTACTTCCCAATTTAGTTTTGCACAAGAGAAACACTACATCCATAATCAGGTCAAGACAACTTCAACTGTGACTAATGTGTATAGACTATTGTATATAGTTATATAGTGTACATAGTTTCCCTTTATTACCAAGTTCAAATCCCTGTTACTTGTAAAATGCACTACAGTTTTCTGTATGTATATGTTTGGTTCCATGTAAACCGCGCTGATGATAATAGTGCGGTATATAAGAGATGTTAAATAATAAATAAATAAATTTTTACACTTTTTATTGCCCATTGTTTTCGATGGGTTCAATTGGCTGCCTTACTGCATGAAGCAGCTTTGAAAAAAAAAAGAAAGAAAAAAAAAGCCAGTTAGGTCTAAGCTAGCAGTGGGGCTTTTCCATTTCTCTGACAAATGTGAGGACTCCTTTCTCAGGTTTCCCGATTTTCTCTGGTTCAGTGATTTTTGCCACAGTAGCTAGTTTGTGGGAGGCTTTTTTGGCAGGCTTCTGTTGAATGTTTTTCACAGGGTCCCGTCCCCCCCTTCCTTTTCAGTAGCTGGGTGGTGCCATGTAGGTCACCCCTATTTACTGGATTGGGTGGTACAGATGACTGATGCCAGCTTGAAAAGTGGGGTTCACACTGCCTCTGTCAAGTGAGGCACCCTCACAGGAAGCTTCCTGGTCTGTCAGCCGGCTGAAGGCCAGAGCAATCCATTTAGTCCTGGAAGGGGTTTCAGCCCTTATTGGAGGGCAAAACAGTCTGGGTCTTTTCTAACAATGCCACTGCAGTGTCCTATGTCAACAAACAGGGGAGAGACCTGGAGTGCTGGGGTAGTGCTCAAGGTAGCTACTCTATGCAGCTGAGCAAAGGAGCACCAGATACATAGTAACATACATAGTATATGATGGCAGATAAAGACCAGTATGGTCCATCTAGTCTGCTCACAAGGCGGCAAGAGTAGGTGCACTTGCCACTCAGTGCAGGTCACCTCTCCCCATGCCTTTGTTTAGGGATGTACCCATCGCTCCGAGTAGGTCACCCCTATTTACTGAGATATAAAAGATAGGTTTGTTTTGATTTTATCCTTTGCTATAAAGGGATCCACTGTGTCTGTCCCATGCCATTTTGAATTCTGTCCCTGTGTTTGCCCCCACCACTTCCATCGGGAGGGCATTCCAAGCATCCACCACTCTTTCGGTGAAAAAGTATTTCCTGACATTGCCTTTCAGTTTACCCCCTTGCATGTTCATGTTATGCCCTCTAGTTTAATGCCTTCCCCGTCTTTGGAAGAGGTTGGTTTGTTCATTAATACTCTAAGTATTTAAAGGTCTGAATCATATCTCCCCTGTCCCTCCTCTCCTCCAGAGTGTACATATTTAGGTCTTCAAGTCTCTTCTCATATCTTATGAGACAGGTTCCAAATCATTTTGGTCGCCTTCCTCTGAACCGCTTCCAGCCTTTTTATATCCTTTGCGAGATACGGTCTCCAAAACTGAACACAATATTCCAAGTGAGGCCTCACCAGCTACTTGTACAGTGGCATTAGTACCTCTTCCTTTCTGCTGGTAATTCCTCTCTGTATGCAACCCAGCATCCTTCTGGCTTTTGCCTTGTCACACTGTTTCACCACTTTGAGATCATCAGAAACAATCACTCGGAGGTCTTTCTCCTGGTCTGTACACAGCAATCTTTTGCCCCCTATTGCATACAATTCCCTTGACATTTTGCTTCCCAAGTGCATGACACTGCACTTCTTCACATTAACTGCCAAGCATTAGATCATTCTTCCAGCTTTTGTAGATCTTTCCTCATGTTCCTCACTTCCTGAGGGGAGTCCACTCTGTTGCAAATTTTGGTGTCATCTGCAAAAAGACAGACTTTTCCATTCAGCCCTTTGGCAATATCACTTACGAATATATTGAACAGTACCGGTCCCAAGACCAAATCCTGGGGCACACCACTAATCACCTTCCTTTCATCTGAGTGAGTTCCGTTTACCATGGCCCTGTTAACGCACATTCTGGATGTGGACAACATTCAGACCAACTTTCTCAGTTGAAATGCAGTGGATCACGGAGAGTGGGAGTTGAGTCTTCATGCATTCCAATTCATAATGAGAAGACAGTCTTCAGTATTAGATCTCATGACCACATTGCATGCAACACTGCAAAGGTGAGCAGTCTCTTCAGTCACTGCAAAGGCCTGCAAGCGGCGCGCTTGGATGTCCTGCTTCAAGTGTGGCTCCAGAAAAGAGGTGGTTCTGTTTTTCCACTATGGCCTCTGGTTGAGTTCTCTTCTCCACGGGATTCAAATTCATCTGGAAGTGGTGATTCTGGTCCCCTGGACTGGCTGCACAGGCCATGGTCAACGGACCTGATGGCTGTAATGGTGGGACCTCTGCTTCATCTTCCACAGGAGAAGGGTCTCCTTCATAGAGGACTTCTGGTAATGGAAGGCCCTTGCTTCCTTCTAGCTTACAGTGTAGCCCTTGAGAGAAACAGGCTAGTTAAGCACAGCTATTCGGGCACGGTTGTCAGTACTCAAACACCCTGTAGGGCAGGGATGTCAAACTTCAATCCTGGAGGGCCGCAAACCAGTCTGGTTTTCAGGATGCCCCTAATGAATATTTGTTAGATATATTTGCATACAATAGGGGCAGTGCATGCAGATATATCTCATGCATATTCATTAGGGATACTCTGAAAACCAAACTGGTGTGCTGCCCTCCAGGACTAGAGTTTGACATCCCTGCTGTAGAGCATCTACCTTGTTAGCCTATGCTGGAGTATGGAGAGCTGGTGTATTTCTCGGAAGCTGGTAAAGCAAATGTTTCAGCTATACTGGCCCATTTTACAGGCAGGCTTGGACCAGGGCTTGGCCCTCAACTCTCTCAAAGTTTAGTTGGGTGACTGGTGTATTACTAGGTGCTAGTACAGAGTGGGTCCTTGTAGGCCTATCTTGATGTAGCTTGCTTCTTTAGGACAGCCAAGCACATTCGACCTCCAGTGGTGCGCCCAATTGTCTGAGTCTCTCATTGGTGTTGAAGGTGCTGAAGGGTTTATTTATTTACTAGCTTTTGTATACCGCACTATTTAGTATCAGCGTGGTTTACAAGAAACGGGAACAGTCAAGCAACTTTACATAGAACAGGCATAAACAGGAAATCTAGTTAACAGAGACAGGTACAGTAACTCTTACAAGCAACTGCATCAACGAAGGGGAAGGGGGGAGGGAGAGAAAAGGGAAGGGACAGGAGGGGTTCTCCTTTCAAATCTATTCGCAAACCAACTCTTGTAGATTTGAATCTTACAGTAGCTTTCTTGTGGTGGTTGTTTCTGCCAGATGGGTATCGGAGTTGCAACCTTTGTCTTGCGGAAGCCCTTTTACAGGTCTCCCCGACTTCCATCTCCTTGTGAACAGTTCCATCTCTTCTTCCTAAGATGATTTCTCCTTTTCACCTAAATCGGGAAGTGATTTTGCCGTCCTTTGCAGAGAATGACCTCCAGTCACATTCCTCACTGTGTCTCCTTGATGTGAGGAGAGTCTCTTGCTCTGGCACCTGAAGTGACTAATACCTTTTGATAGTTGGCTCATCTATTTGTGCTTTTCAGTGGCTCAAGGAAAAGTCAAACAATTGCCAAGTCCTCCTCAATAATCTCGCTGGATCAGAGAGGCCATTGGCTCAGCATTCCTTCTGGCCAGGAAGCTGATGCTGGATGGAGTCTGTTTTGGTGTCTGACATCTGTAGGGGTGGCTTCCTGGTCCTCCCTAAGGACTTTTGTGAAACACTACCAATTGCATTTGGGAACAAGTACTGATGGCAAGGCCAAAGCATCATCTTCCTCCCACCTGGGATCCTGACTGCTTGGGTGGATCTTGCTCATCTGGCCTGGTCCAGTATCATAAGGAAGAAGTTATTTTAATTATACGTGATAATCTCCCTTCCTCGAGGCTTGATAAGACCAGTCCAGGACCTGCCTGGAAGACATTGCTGTGATTTGGGAAGCCTTCCTGCCTTTTCAATTCTTAACGGTTGCGGAGCCTTATCAGCAGTTGTAAAATACGGTTAAAACCCCCCACAAAGTCCAAGACATCAGGGGGCGACATCACTCCTTAAATACAACAATTAAACTCGGCAGTGCCATGAAATGTGGATTCCCTGAAGCAGAACTTTGGCATTTTTGCCTTTTGAAACGCAGCACTGTGTTTGAAAACACTTATTGCAGTGTTTTCTATTAGAACAAGGTGGGGAGAAACCCTTGCACTAGCCAGTGAGTAAATCCAGTGCCAGAATACTAGGATGGCTGCACATATGGAAGGACAGGGAATTACTAGTGACTATTAGTAGGGTTTCAGGAGCAACATGTTTTGCCAGATCAATCATGCTGGATATGAAGAACACATTTGTAGCAAATCTGATATTAGAATTTTCAAGGAATGGAAAATGCTCGATTTCTGGGCTGCTAATAACTTCACCTGCTCTCACACAATTAAGGTGATGCCTTCTTGGCCCTTGCCTGGACAGAGAGGAAAACAAACACAAAAATAAAACATAAAAAGATAAAGTAGTTTCTCCGTTTGCCACACATTTTAGCCAGTGCAAATGTTGTGGTTTTTGTTTTTTATATTTTTCCACCCTGGGAAATCTGATAGGTAAAAATAGAGCAAAATAAAGCAAACTGTTCTCCTGTATATCATCACAAATGAAGAGGCTATCAAATGGTGGTGAATCTCAAAGTACCCCTGGTGACCCTAAAACTATTTGGGATTTCCAGGATGGCCACAATAAATAAGCATATTCTGGAAGTTCAGTACATGTAACATATATACATAGTAACATAGTATATGACGGCAGATAAAGACCAGCATGGTCCATCTAGTCTGCCCAGCAAGGTGGCAAGAGGAGGTGCACCTGCCATTTCATACAGGTCACCCCTCCCCATGTCTTTGTTTAGGGGTGTATCCCCTGCTCCGTGTAGGTCATACCTATTTATTGAGAGATTTTTATTTTATCCTGTTGCTATAGGGGATCTACTGTGTCTATCCCATGCCATTTTGAATTCTGTCATTGTATTTGCCCTCACCACTTCTATCAAGTGGACATTCCAAGGATCCACCACCCTTTCAGTGAAAAAGTATTTGCTGACATCGACTTTCAGTTTACCCCATGAGACCCCAGCTGAGGTCGGTGATTTCCCCCCCCCCCCCCTTGGGATCTCAATCTAGTCTTGAATGCCTTAACAGGGCAACCTTTCGAATTGGGGGGAAAATCCTCTTTGAAGGATCTGACCCTAAAAATGTTTTTTCTAGTAGCTATCTGCTCAGCTAGGCGTATTTCTGAACTTCAGGTGCTGTCTTCCCTGACGCCCTTTCTCTCTCTCTTCAAGGAGAAGGTGGTGTTGCAGACAGTTCCCTCCTTTTTACCTAAGGTCGTTTCTCCCTTTCATGTGAACCAGGTCGTATCCCTCCCATCCCTGTCTAGTGAAGAGTGGAATGGGGATGGTGGGAAGCTACGCCTCTTGGATGTGCGCAGAGTATTGAAGCGCTACCTGTTTCGCGCGGCATCCTTTCGAAAGTCCTAACGGTTATTCGTTCAATTCGGAGGGCTGCGCAAGGGGGAGGCGGCAGCTAAGGCGTCCATTTCTAGATGGATCAGAGAGACTATTGCGTCGGCTTATCTCCTAAAAGGGAGAAGGGCTCCGGTGGGGCTGCGAGCCCATTCGACTCGAGCCCAGGCGATTTCATGGGCGGGAACATAGCTTGGTTCCGCCGCTGGACATTTGCAGAGCGGCCACTTGGTCGTCGTTGCATACCTTAGCCAAACACTACAGGTTGGATGTCCAGGCGGTAGCAGATGCTAGTTTTGGGTATGCAGTGTTTCGGTCTGGGATGGCGAACCCCTCCCAGGCTTGAACTTCTCTGATACATCCCAGAAGAGAAGGACTGGACTAGAGAGGCGATAAGGAAAAAGTAATTAGACCTTACCTGCTAATTAGTGTTCCTGAAGGAACTCCAGTCCAGTCCCTGATCCCACACGGTTACGTCAGTTGCAGGATTCCCCTTTTTCCAGAGGAAGAACACCGGACCAAAGACAGGGAGCGAAGAAGATGGCAGAGAGCTCCTTGAGAAAGTTCCGCTGTTGAGGTGGGATGCTATGGCGGAACTGTTGGCTAGTGGAGAGAGCTAACGTGGTTTCAGATATACCTCCTCCTCCTTCCTCCCCTTGCCCCTTCTTTCCGAAAAGTTCCTGCAGTGAGGAAGAGGATAATCTACAAGTTTACAGTTATGTTGCTTAATTGCTTTCCGATAAGTCTGCTTTTTCAATAGATTACTGGTGCCAGAGGGTGGTGCCAGTGGTACTTATACCAGAGCATCATCAAAGCGATGATAGGCTCAGCCTCCAAGCTGCTGGAAGGGTTGCACAACCCAGAAGAGAGGGATTGGACTGGAGTTACTTCAGGAACACTAAAGCAGGTAAGGTCTAATTACTTCTTGTGCTATATAAATAACTGCTACTACTTACCTACATATAAGACTTTTTTCCCACTTTTATTTTTGCCCATTAACTTTCATTGACTTTCATGTGGCTCTCTTGTATGCTAAAATAGATTAAAAAAACAACAACAACAAAACCTTGAACAGGTCTTTTCTGGCCACAGGGTCTCCTGAGCCTGTATTAGGTTTTTGGCGCAGCCCAGATCGGGGATCCGAACAGCTGGCTTTGAGCAGCATCTGCTGAAATAATTTTTGCGCTGCTTTCAGTCTTTTTTGCTTGGCAACTCCCTTTGCAGGGTCTGGGACCCAGACCTACCCTACAGAGAAATCTGGGTTCTTGGGTCAAATACCCTCATCTCTCCTATTCGCCAGGCTGCTCCTGTGGGAGTCCTGGCTTATCCCCTACAGGGTTGGTTGGGATGCAGGAAAGCAAATTCTCCGTGAACATGCAGGAAATAAGTACTCACATATGGGTGATGTCATTGACTGAGCCCCGCATGGAAAGTTTCCCAGCTTCCAAAGGAAGCTTTTGGGAGGTATGTCGTGCATGCGTGCCTGCCATCCCTGCCCGCTGCGGTGCCATATTGTCCAGTCTTCTTTTTTTCCATGGAGCCCCTAGGACATGTTCCTGCAGTCTGGAAAAGAAGTTTGAATTTCTTGCACTTATGGCTGAGCTTTCACTCGTTTTTTTTCACCTGCCTGTCAGCTTTTTTTTCTTACCCTTTGGGTGTGTGTTCCTGTAGGGTTTTTTTTGTTCCTTTTGGGGGGGGGGGAGGTTCCCCCCTTCAGGGGCTTTTCCCCACCCATGGCCATTTTTCAACTTGATCTTGCTGAGGCGGTTTTTTTCAGCATATCGAAGCTGGTCAGCAGCTTGAAAAAAAAAAAATAAATTGCACCAAATGTGGCAAGACCATTTCTGTCAGTGACTGCCATAATTGGTGTTTGCAGTGCCTTGGACTCGACCCCAGCCCGGGGTCCTGCGAGCTCTGCTTGCAGATGACGCATCAAGGGCTGAAGGGTCGGGGGAAAGTAGGAGTCATCCCTCTTTGGCTTATCTGATTTCAGCATCCTCAGCCCCGACCCCCTCCCCCCTTCATCCAAGTCTGAGGTGGTCAAGGGAAAAGAGCAGAGGGTTCGAACGGAAACTGGCGACCCTCTGCAGAGACCTCGTCTACGTCAAAAGTGGAACAGAGTATCTGTATGCGGTGCAAGGACGACACCGAAAGCTGTGACTGGCTGACCAAGCTTCCCCAGCGGGAGGACCCGACCTGGACAAATGAGTCCATTTCCAGTGCCCAGGAGGGCAGCCCGATGTCTCCCGATGCTCCAGTCGTCATGGAGTCTCCCCACATGAGGAGTCACCGGCAATGACTGCATCATAAACATCCTTGTCGGTGGTGGTTCTGGAGGAACGCCTTAGAAGCTCACTTGGCAGTGGAAGTCCTGTGGAATGCAGGCTTCATGGCATGGTGCGTGTCGTCACCATACTCCTTCCACCTATCTTGGAGACCCATGCCCCGCCCATCGTGGTCAAGATTTTTGGCAGTGTATTTGCCAAGTGAGGTAGCATCTTTGCCTCTGACTGGAGCTTGGGAAAGCAGTGAGAAAGATGTAGCTGGAGTGGGGAAGGAGCAATTAGAGAGTTCTACTGGGATAGAATGGGGCTAGAAAATAGTGAAGAAAGGGCTGTGTGGGAGGTGGGTGGATAATATGCATTGCTCTGGAAGACCACCACTAAACAAGAGGCCAAAAATATAGGCTTAAACTGGGCTTCTAATCCAAAATAATGTTTCATTAAATCACCCTCTTAAAATAGGTTATAATAAATATTATATGAAAAAGAGTGTAAAGTGCTCAACTGGTAGAATTAAAGGGCAAAAAACATCACCCAAACCACTCCCCTCTTATTGCCCCAAGTAACACTCCAGAGGGTCAAAAACAGAAGAATGTAGACTCCAAATTGGCTCTTATCGAGAATAAATTTATACTAAATACAGTGCAAATTTATGAAGAGCATACTTCCTTATCGTCACTCCAGTCCAGTCCCTTTACTTCTGGGTTGCGCAACCCTTCCAGCAGCTTGGAGGCTGAGCCCATCCTTTTTGAGGATGGTGCGGTATAAATACCACTGGCACCACCCACAGATCCCAGTATTCTCAGCCTCCAAGCAGCTGGAGGGTTCCGTAAGCCAAGAGCTTACTGGAGTCTTCTGTTTAATTTTCCCTGTTAATTTAATTTATTTTTTTTAGCTTTACTTTCTTTAGTCTCCGTTTTGGTTTGGGTATTTCTTGGTATCCCCATTAGCTTTACTGCACCTTTAAATTTTCTTTATCCCCACCTCCCCCACCCCCTGTCCGTTGCCAAGCTCCCAGCCCAGAGGAGGAGGTTTTACCGACAGCAACGAGGAGGATCGCGAAGTCTCCTCTCTCCTTTCAGGTCGGCCGGCTCCCCGCGGACTTGCTCATAGGCCTGTCCTGCCTCGCGCCGAAGCCCTCCGGTGGCTGAGCGCTTGAGGCAGCAACGCGTGGCTTCCCCACATCCTCCGGCTTCGCGTATCAGTACCGGGAGCCTTGGGGGTTTAAAATCTGCTCCGGAGCCTGATTCTACCGCCGATCAGGTTATGGAAGTGTAAATTGTTTGGCGGCGAGAGCAGAGCCGCCGACCGCCGGTTAGGACTCCACGTGGCTGCGGCCTACCACGTGTGAGCCTCCGGAGTGCTTCTGACTTCCGCGGAGCATCACGCTGTGTAGGAGCAACAAAAACGCAAGTACTGGGGAGCAATTTAGTAACTGATTTTCACCCTAATTGGATTCTTGCCTTTAATTTATTTCTACATTTTTAACATTTATTTCCTTTGCCAGGTTAGTTAACAGTTTGGGGGGTGGTGAGGGCACAATTGTGTTTACTAGTTAGAGGCTACTCGTTCTTCCCGTTTGGATTGGGTGCAACATTTGAAAGTTAATTATTGTAAAGTTGCTTATTGATTATTCAGGCAGTACTTTCAAACTTGCCTTTGAAGTGGACATGACTGGCAAACCACGGTGCCCATCCTGTGGCACTCATAGGGGTACTGACTCCGAATCAGGAATCTGCAGGGGTTGTGCTGCAGAGGCTGCTTCGGCGGAACAAGGTATTCAATTGTCCAAGTCCCAAACTACTCAGGGGTCAGGGGACCCTTTGGAGGGGGTAAGAGTCTCCCATTACCCCCTCCTTCTACCTTGTTTTGCCTGTCTCTTCTCTTTCCCTCCCCTCCACTGCAGTTGAGGAGGAGGGTGCCTGGGACCCCTTCTCTCCCGAATTTGTCCTTTTGCTGCACAAGGCCTATTGTTTGCGCAAGCAGGGGCTTGAAGCAGGTGAGTCGAGCGTGGCGAAGGAAAGTGGGGGGACCAGACCATGGAAGACAAGCTCCCAGGACTCAGGTGTCCCTCTCAAGCGCGCAAGGCTGGCGAGTGAGGAACCTCTCACGTCCTCCTCGCATGATACTCCGGAAGAGGAGATCTCCAGGAACAATGCTGGAATGACTCTTCACATATGGGTACGTCGGTACCGACGGAGTCGGCGTGGGAACGCTTCCCAGCGTCCAATCAGAAAGCTTTTGGAAGCATCCCAACACGCCTGCGTGCTTCCTTCCCGCCTTCCCAACTGCCTCTCCTCAGTTTTCGTTTTTCTGCGGAGCCGGCAGGACGTCCTCCTGTCATCGCAGAAAATTCTTCTTTTATTTTTTAGTTTTCTTGTGGTCGCGGCTGCCTTCCCCGGTACCGCCGGTGTTTTTCTTCTTTTCTTGTAAAATTTTTCCTTAAGGAATATATTTTTTCTTTCTTAGTGTCTCACGGTTCTCAGGCCTTCTAGGCCTCTCCATTTTTCCTTATGGAACCGCCAGCCACTTTCCCCAAGAAATGTACAAACTGTGGCAGTACAACTTTATTTTTGGACACTCACAATTGGTGTCTAACCTGCTTGGGTCCTGACCATTTTCCGCCGGAGCCCTTGGGCACCAGTATTGTGAGAAAAAGTTTTCAACATAGAGTTCCCCTCGACACGCGGTCCCCTTCCAACTTCAGGGCACCGACCATATCTTCTTCTACACAGGATCAGGTAACCCAAAAACAGTCTGTTAAGACTAGCCAGTCTTCGAGCGGCACTTCTCATGCACAGCATAGAGATGCCTATGGCCTTGTCCTCGAGAATCCACTGGTTTCAAAACCCCGATGGGAGTCTTCAGCCTCCAAAGCCTATGTGGGGTTTTAGGTTGTTCCTGAGGTTCACCCCTCACAGAACATACCTGAGCCATGCCCGGTGGTGGCATTCGCTTCGAGCGGTACCGATACCCCGGCATCGGCACTGGTGTTGGATGAAACATTCCTCACCAAGGATCGTCGTCTGGCGTCCTCGGTACCTGTGGGGCCGGTGGATACACTTCAGATCGACTTTCCAGTATCGGTATCGACACCGATACTAGTACCGACGTCGGTACCCTCCAGACGTGCATCGATAGACTCGCTTCCTTCGATGCCGAGTCTGGAATCGATCTCCAGTCTGGAGGACTTGGTACCGACTCCTGTCGGTACCGAAGGCTCGGTTCCGATACTTCGGATCCGCAACTCTCGGTTCCTTCAACACCGTTAGTTGCCACTGGCTGGCCTTCATCCACCGGTATCAGATACGGTACCGAAGTCGGTACCGATATCCACTTTACCTTTGTTGTCGGTACCTTCCATGCTTTTCTCGTCAGGCTCGCTTCCCTCGATCCCTAGCATGGACGACCTGTTACCGACTGTCGCTGGTCCTGACCTGCAGTACCAGCGACCACCACTTAAGAATCCCATACTGCACCATTCAGGATCTTCTATTCCTATATACTTAGATAGATCCCTCGGTGCCAACGCTAGTTCTTCATCAGATCTAGCTTATCTAAGGGAAGTTCCCTCTGGGGATCCTTCTTTCCAAACTTTCCTCCTGGATATGGCAAAATCACTTGCCATTCCTATTCCTGGACAAGATCCTACACAGGGGAATACAGCATACCTCTCTGTTCCTAACAAAGCAAAGGAGAACTTAATGCTTCCTTTGCATCATTCTTTGCAGGATCTCCTTCTACGAATGTGGGAAGCTCCTTTAAGGGTATCCCCACCTTCCAGAGCAACTGATCTCCTCTATCAGGTGCCCCCCTCTCCAGGGTTTCAAAGGACTCAACTTCCTCATCATTCCATTGTGGTAGAATCAGCAGTGAGGCGAGTGAAGAATAATAAAAAGCACTCTTCTTGTCCGCCAGGTCGTGAGTCTAAGACACTAGATGCCTTTGGACGTCAAGCCTTCCAGACATCCATGCTTTCAGCAAGAATTCTCTCATATATTTTTTATATGGGTCTATCTCTTGAGGAGGTCACAAGGAAATTACATTTTTTGACTCCTTTTCTTCAAAAGCCCAAACAAGCAGACTATCCCTTACTGGTTAGTCATGCTCATAATATCTCTAGGTTTCTTACTCGTTCTTCCCTAGACTCCTTTGAGTCTGTTAGCAGGACTTCTGCTATAGCTATAGGGCAGGGGTGTCCAAACCTGTCCTGGAGGGCCGGAATCCTGGCAGGTTTTTGGGATAACCCTAATGAATATGCATGGGATATATATGCATTAGAGAGATCCTGCCAACCTGACTGGTTTGTGGCCCTCCAGGGCCGGATTTGGAGACCCCTGCCTTACACCTCTCTCATTTAAGATCGTGAGTGGACAAGGTGCAGATGTCCAAGACATCAAAAAGGTTAGATAGAATTTGTCACAGTCCTCCTCACTTCTCACCACCACCTAAAAATTGTCTATTAGCCACCTTTTTGGTGGTGGTGAGAATCGAGGAGGAATGTGACACATTCTATATACCCTTTCGATGTCTAGGACATCTGTACCTTGCCCACTCACGATCTTAAATGACAGAGGTGTAAGGCAGGGGTCTCCAAATCCAGCCCTGGAGGGCCACAAACCAGTCAGGTTGGCAGGATATCTCTAATGCATATATATCTCATGCATATTCATTAGGGCTATCCCAAAAACCTGCCAGGATTCCGGCCCTCCAGGACAGGTTTGGACACCCCTGCTATAGGGGCACGATGTAGAGCCTGGCTCCAAGCTTCAGACTTGGACAAATGGACACAAGAAAGACTGGGAAATACTCCTTGCACTGGAGAAAATCTCTTCAACAAGGAGTCTTTACTCCAGGTTACTCAGTTATCCACTGACTTTCCTGTTTCCAGAGGCTGTTCTACGCTGCCTTCTTTCCCAGTAGGTATGAAATGTCCTACCAATCTTTCTTCCCCTAGGGGGAGAAGGTTTTGTCCATCATCTGTCCATCATACAGATGTTCCCAAACAGGGGAAACATCGCCCTGGTCTGAAGAATCCACAAACTCAACAGGGTCAACAAACCCAGCAGTCGCAGGGTTTCAAATAGATCATTGTCCCTTTTGGTTGGTGGTTAGGGTGGCAGTCTGCTTCTTTTCACTTACAGTATCTGCACTAAATTTATCCTAACCTACCTAGATATCTCTTCATGAGACATCTTTTCTTTAACTTTAAGAGTCTTTATGATGATCATGCCCATACTTGCCTCTCTTTCCTCCAAGAGGAAGAGGAAAATCTGTTAACAACTAGCAATAGACAGTTGTTTCCCTGTACTGGCATGTATCCTCACCTGTCAGAGACTTCCTCCATAGTTGGTCTCTTGCAACTCTGTCTTACCTCCCTCTTACTACAACATTTCGTTGTAAGAGTGACCTTTACACGGGTAAGCCCCTATGGTCCTCTACCTGTTCTACTGGGGGATTCTCCCTTCTGGAGTTGTCTTCCCCCTTGTTACCTTAGGGCAGCTCCTCAGACAATAGGAACTCCTACCATGTCTGTTGTTTCTTTTTCCCAATCTAAAAAAAGAGGAGGGAAAAGAAATTCTCCATGCTGCCCTGATAGTTGCTGCAGATGCAAAAATTCCTAGTGGTTAAGCCACTGGTTTTGTTCACTACACAACCAGGGCTTCCCCTCCACTAGCAATCCTCCTAGCCTCAGTGCTAAGTCCCAAACAGGTTATCAACCTCGTTTGGGAAACCCTATTATCACAGTTTGGTTGGTTAACTTCTATTCTTTGCCCCCCTATCCTTGGCAGAATAGTTGGTTACCTGCTGGCTTTCCACATTTCTCACCAAGGATCGTCCACAGCCAGTTTTTTCTTCTAACCAACCTGCAGCATGCTCTCTGCAACTCTACAGAGTAGCTTTGCACTATGGGCCCTTGCTAGAGAGCATTAGTATCTTGCCTAGCAGATAACCCCAGATGGTTAAAAGGGGTTCCCCCAGTCATGTTCATGCCTGGCAGGTATTCTCTACCCTTTCCATCTTATCTTAAATCTCTTTTGAGGCATAAGCCTCAGGCCTTTCATTACGTGAAAGCCTAAAAGAAGGGCCAATTCCCTAGCTTGGCCCATATCTCCTTGGGTTTTCCCGTCAGAGATAAATTCTTCACTGGCAGCTAGAGGACACCTAATACCCATCTTGCCCTCATAGGCGGATCACTAGGGTATCTTCCTCCAGAGGCCTTCTCTATCCAATCTCCATACTACAATTCTGGAGATATCTGGACTTCCTGTTTGCAGACTGACGTTATCCTCTGCCATTTTCACGCAGGCCATCCTGGTTATTCAAGAGCTCAAATTCTGCAAAGAATTAAGCCGCCTTCTTGTCAGGGACACCTTCCTCTGGGGTTCTCTGGACATCTCTCCATCCATATACCTGGAGACATGTCTCTATATGCCTGCCTATTCATCTAGGTATAGATATAGATATAGATAGATATATACTTATTTATATCTGTGTGTCTTCTACCCTATATATGTGTGTATATGTGTGTGTATATAAGGATCTTCAGCGGGTGGAGGCTCACCAAGGTTTGGTAATCCTCATAGCTCCGGATTGGCCTCGCCGTCCCTGGTATGCGGACCTAGTGAGGTTGATTGCTGACCGGCCTTGGCGGCTTCCCTGCAGAAGGGATCTGCTGAGTCAGGGCCCGGTTCGGATGCCTCACGTGGATCGATTCTCGCTTACGGCCTGGCTATTGAAAGGGCGCGGCTCCGGAAGCGGGGTTTTTCGGGATCGGTAATCTCGACTTTTTTGAGTGCTAGAAAGCGCTCGACCTGTCTTTCCTATGTAAGAGTTTGGCGCATCTTCGAAGCATGGTGTGCGGAGCACCGGAGGAAACCTCTTTCGGCCTCTATTCCAGAGGTCCTGGAGTGTTTGCAAGTGGGTTTTGACAAAGGCCTAGCGCCCAGTTCCTTACGAGTCCATTTGGCAGCCATCTCTTGCTATAGAGGTAAGGTCCGCAGAAAGTCCTTAGGGGCCCACGCGGATGTGACCAGGTTCCTAAGAGCGGTTAGGCGTCTACGTCCCCAGCAAAGATCGGTCATTCCTCCTTGGGATCTCAACCTGGTATTAAATGCCTTGACCAGGGAACCCTTCGAGCCGGCAAAGGAAGCCTCTCTAAAGGATTTGACACTGAAGACGGTTTTTCTGGTTGCTATTTGCTCGGCCAGTGTCTCCGAACTTCAAGCGCTGTCCTTCCAGCCCCCCTTTCTTTCATTCATCAAGGATAAGGTGGTCTTGCGGACAGTACCTCTTTCTTGCCCAAGGTCATCTCCCCCTTCCATGTGAACCAGACAGTTACGCTTCAGTCGTTTTCGGCGGAGGGGCCAAGAGGGGAATGACAGGAAGCTGCGCCTTCTGGACGTTCAGAGAGCTTTGAAGCGTTACCTCTCCCGCACAGCGCCTTTTCGAAAGTCCGAACGTCTCTTCATTCAGTTTGGAGGGCCGCACAAGGGGGAGGCGGCGGCCAAGGCTTCCATCTCCATGAGGATCAGGGAAGCTATTGCTTCCGCCTATATCCTCAAGGGGAAGCAGGTTCCAGGGGGGCTGCGCGCTCATTCAACTCGGGCGCAGGCTACCTCTTGGGCGGAATATAGCTTAGTTCCGCCACTGGACATTTGCAGGGCGGCTACGTGGTCCTTGCTGCATACCTTTACTAGACACTACAGACTGGACGTTCAGAGATCAGCTGACTCTCGGTTTGGGGACGCGGTACTTCGGTCCGGGATAGCGGATCCCACCCAAGCTTGAACTGCTCTGTTACATCCCAGAAGTAAAGGGACTGGACTGGAGTGACGATAAGGAAGAAGTAATTAGGCCTTACCTGCTAATTAGTGTTCCTGAAGGAACGACAGTCCAGTCCCTGATCCCACCCGGTTTCTTAAATTGGCGTAATGTCCTAGTGGATATGTGAGGATCAGCGGACCGAATTCAGGGCCAAAACAAAGTGGAAGGGCCCCTTGGTGCAGGTCCTGCGGGCCGGGGTGAAGGAAGGCTCTGTCAGGCTCAGGTAAACCTCCTCCTTCCCTCTACCCTTTTTCCTCCTTACCTTCTACAGTTAAAAAAAAAGCAAAAGAAATTGGGAGAGTTGGTTGTGTTTTTTGTGGTGTTAATTTTATATAGGCTATTAATTGATTTTTCGTTAAGTCTGCTTTTTCATTAGATTACTGGGATCTGTGGGTGGTGCCAGTGGTATTTATACCGCACCATCCTCAAAAAGGATGGGCTCAGCCTCCAAGCTGCTGGAAGGGTTGCGCAACCCAGAAGTAAAGGGACTGGACTGTCGTTCCTTCAGGAACACTAATTAGCAGGTAAGGCCTAATTACTTCTTATCTTAGCTCTTTCAAACAGGCAGGCTTCATATGCAGGCTTCAACAGAAACCAAATGCACAAAAAAACTTCCATAAAACCAGCAGAACAAAAAATTGAACTGTGGTTATAATGTGCCATCAATAAAACAAGCTGACCACGGCTGCTGTTGGTTTTGCTGTGTAAGTGGCTGCCTCAGACCCTCAGATGCCACCTTATTTCCTTAGAATAGCGCCATCACCTGGAAGATCTGCACTCCATGTATTTCTGCCATCAGTCTCCCTCCCCTATGTCCTTTTCAAAGAACTTAATGGAAGTGGGAGTACATGGCAAGCTGTGTATGCCTTATAGTACTATACAAACAAGTAGTAGTAGTAGTAGTAAATCCTGGAGTAGTCTTAGAATCTGTAATAAAGGTTGCTTTTTCATTTTTTTTTAATAGAGTGCATGTTCTTATATTGCTGTCAGCATTTTCTGGCTTATTTGTACAGGAAAAGCCAAAATGCCCTCTTCCTTTGCATGGTTTTTAGTCCACCTGTCCCTCTTCCCAGCAATCTCTGCTCACTCTTCTCCCTTCCTGCTAGTTCTGCATGATGTTTCCTCTGCGAATGATCTCGTCTCTGTGGTTGTCCTGAGTCTTGTTTTGTAACTACCTGGCTAGGATCCAGTGTGTTCTGTACTCAGAATAACAGTAGTGTTGTATGATGAACAAAGAATTAGACAAGGCCAGGCCCATTCCAAATAGCGGTAATAAAGATTCAAGCTATATTTAGAGAGCAAGTGAAAGCGCATTGAAACACAGAGCATTCATTGCATGGGAAAAAAGGAAACCATTATTAAAGGACCTCATTGATCCATTTGTTTAACAAGAGTACATGAGAGTTCTGAATCAGTCATGTTTACTATCATAAGGATTCAGATTAGAAGAGCTCATAAAACTTTACTAAGCTGTAAAGTATTTGTGTTTCAGTAAATTAGTTTTTTTTGTGTCCTCTCATTGGTTGAAATAAGGATGGGGGCAATTCAGTTTGGGTTGCTAAATTCAGGTTTGTTCAACCTTGTGTGGCAAGATGAGTTGTGCAACTGTATGCTATTTTATGCTGGTCATTCCTATAGGACGTTTTTGTATGGCTTGTATTTTTATTTTTAGTGTTCTGAGCTTTCTTGCAATTGCCCATCATTACAATAAATATCAAACCATGGACTGGATCAATTTCCTTTCTCGCACACTTCTGCTGGGTCGCCAGGAGTTAGCATTGACTTGACGACACTTAAAAAAATAAATAAAAATAAAAAATCATTCACTCAACCATTAATGCTCTATCAGCTTACAAAGGGTTGACCACCTTCCCACTCCAAATAAATCTGAGTGCAAAGTATTCTAGTGGTCTTCACCCTCATCCCTGCCCCTGTGCCCCCTCACAAATTATACTAATACAAAGTCAAGTTTACGGCATAAGTGCCTATAGGTAATTCAGAACCTTACTGTATGCTCTCGGTGAAATAGATGGCTGTCATGTTTTTTTTATAGAAGTTGGCCCTCAACTTGCTCAACCAAATTATAGACTTAATTATCTTATTTAGATTGACCCAGGTAAGCAGTAAACAACATCAAAACCAACTACACTGAAGTGAAAACTACAAAGTGGAAATGGGATCATTCACAAATATCTTTTACTGAGATCAGAGTCATGGAATGCTAGGTGGCATGGATGGCAAGAGCATAGTCTTGCAAAATCTACTCTGAAGAACTTTTGTCCAGTAACTTGCTGCTTCGTAGAACAAGTCCTCTTTATAACAAGGTCAGCAAGCCTCTGTCTCCATTCAACATCATTTAATAAGTTAAAGATGTATTTATGCAATTTTCATTGCCCACATTTTTGCTCTGCCCTTGAAAATCAAAATCCTTTCTTTAAGAATCCTACTCTGTTAAACAGCTGTACAGAATACCATGACTTTTTCTGCTTTGTATGCACGTTGGCTTTCTCCCTTACCATCTTTCTCCATCTCCCCTTCACTCCTTATTTGGCTGACTTTTCAGTTAGTAGAACTGTGCTGGGCATGTTGAGTGTGTGCTATTAGGGTCATCATAAAACAGGTTATTCCTTATCGGTCCTACAGTTCAGTCCTCCACCTCTGGGTTGTGCACCACCTCCTGCAGCATGGAGACTGGACAAATCAAACTCGTGACATCACCGGATATATCTTGCTGGTCTTCTCCCATCATTCCCCAGTGTGTCCAGTCTCCATGCAGCAGGATGACGTAGTGAGCCTAGGTGCTGGGCTCACTGAGGAACAGCAGATGGGGAGCAAACCTTTAAATTTGATTTTTATTTTATTTCTTCAAAGGCTAGCTGGAGCCGGTGGAGGTGCACTGTGCTGGAGATCCCAGTCCCTTCACCATGCCGGCCAGGCCACAGGGCTGGTATGGGAGGGATTCAAGGGGTATGACTCCCACTTTATCCTTAAGCATTCCTTGTTACACAGTGCACGCTTATTCAGGGCGCAATGACTTGATTCCAGCATTGGGGAAAGGTCTAATTGAATAGCCATGGTTGTGGCTGTGCAAAGGTAAGAGTACTGTGAACCTGGTCAGGTGATCCAAAGGGTTGAGGCCTCGTAGTTTTGTTTTTTTTTGTTGGTTTTCCAGTAAAGGTCTGATATAATGCAGAGACGGGAATAAAGATGTTTTAAATTGTGTATAGGTTTGTAGCAGCTACAGCTCTGCGGAAATTAAGAGGTACCTGCCATCAGGAATTGCAGGTCGTTAGAAAACTGGTGAATAGGAAGCAAATGGGTTCGTCCCATCTGTCTATGGTCGGGGAGTACCCGCTTGTTGGGGGAGTGACCCAACGGGGTACTTTCCTTACAGAGCGCAGGGGCTTTCGGCGTGCAGGAACAGGAGTCTCGAGTCCCTCTACTGCGGCTGCCCGAAAGCCACAATGAAGCCAGGCGGGCCCAGATAGCTGTTCAGTCAATAGGAGGGCGTATTCAGGGATTTCTTCCTACCGGGGTCCGGATAACGGCAGAGCAGTCGGTGTTAAGAGGTGATACGTGATGGGTGTGTCCTAGAAATCGCTTGCCTGGGACTACAGTCGTTGGTTCTGTTCCCTTACAAAGGGCAGCAGTGAACGGCTGCAATTCGGCAAGCTTGGAGTCATATTTTACACTGAGCCCATACGAAAATGTCAGCATCAGACGCTGTCCTATTTCTTTCATGATTCCAAGGAAAGACGGGTGTCCACGTTCTTTCTAGTTTTCTAGAGAGTGAATCTCTGTCTCTGAGAATCTCTCCGGTTAGTGGAGCCGTTGTGATTAGTAGGGGTGGCGGTTCCGTAAGAGAAGTTCTTCTCAGTTCACCTTGCTGAACCATAATTATTCACTTCATTGAGGGCAACACTTCAGAAGTCCTTTTCGTTTTGCAGTGGCACCGTGCACCTTCTCCAAGGGTATGGTAGTGTTGGCAGTGGTGGTGAAAAGGAGGAATCTGAGTTTGTCCTTGTCTCGACGATTGTCTGATCCCACGAAAGCCCAGGGCCGAGAGTGTCCATTGATCAACAGGGTCGTAAAGGTTCATCAGGCTCTCGGCCAAGTAGTCCATGTGGTTAAACGTCGATTAGTTCGTCTCCAGTCCGGCAGGTCTCGAGGGCACCGTTCGACTACTAAGGGGAGAACAGGGTTCGGCCGGAGCAGGGAGATCAGGCTCTACATCAGCTAGTGTGCAGGTTTTTGGCGGATCCGGCTCCGTTGGCTTGAAGCTCTCTTCGGCGAATCGGGGCAATGACTGTGAATCTGGAGGTAGTCCTGTGGGCCAGGGTTCGCATTCGCCCCTAACAAAGGTTCTTATTACGGTGCAGGTCGCTCCACGAATATGCTCTGAACTAACGTTTCCTTGGCCCTGTGCAGGTCAGGCGAGCCCGTCACTGGGAGGGCTACTCCCAGGAGTTCTGGCAGCAGGCATGTCGCTGAAACTGCCGCAGGGGCTTCGATGTTGATGGATGCGAATTCCGCAGGCTGGGAGATCATTGCGGGCCTCTTTTCGCATACGATGTTTGGAGCATACAGGAGGCTCATTGGTCAGTCGACAGTTTGAAGCTGAGAGTGGTAGCTCGGGTGCTTCCAGCATTCGAATCTGAAGTAGTTAGGTCACGGGAGTATGGTACGGCATTCCGTGAAAGTGGCTTATCTAAGCCAGCAGGGGGGCACAAGCTGTGCGACCCTAGAAGAGGAGTCGGAGGCTCGGTTCACGCTGCTGGAGCCTCAACAGCAGGCGTGTTTGGCGGCACTCGTTGCAGAGACCAACTAGGTGATGGAACTGACTTGTCAGAGACAGTCCGGGGGGACGCCAGAGAGGGAGAACGTCACCCAAAAGTGTTTGCGCAGATGGTCATCAGGTGGGGTTCTCCGATCATGGCTCTCTTGACAACCCTTTGTTCGGCCAAGGCGATTCATTTTTATAACGGAAGATGAGGAAGGGTGTTGGGGGCAGTGGAGGTTCGGAGGCAACCAGGACCATCGCCCGGCACTGTCTGTCTTACCCCCCGAGGCGCTCATAGGGAGAGCGCTTCAGCGCATCGAGGTGCATCGGGGGAGAGTGGTGATGGTGGTGCCAGATTGGCCGAGGCGTTCTTGGTGGGCCGAACGGGTCATGCTGTGGGACGGGAAACCTTGGTGATTGTCCATAATGGCCCATAATCGGTTGACCTGGGGTCCTTTTTGTCTGTCTCAGGTGGACCGGTTCTCACTTCCGGACTGGCCGTCGAAAGGGCAAGATTAAGAATGAAGGACGAGCCGGGGGCGCGGATTGCGATTGTCCTTCAAGCCAGAAAGTGGTCTCCGTCTCGGAGATATCGGCGTGTACAGCGTATATTCGAGGACTACTGCACTCAGCGGTACGGCTATGATTCCACAGGCTCAACCCCGATGACTCCCGAGGGACAGTAGCATAGACATGTCTCTTGCATGCATGTTGGACGCTCGTGGAGTTGCGGTTTTTCTGTCCTAGAGGGCGGGCGACTGTTCGGATGGAGCATCCGTTCGCCGGTAGAAGTGGCAGAGCGGTGGCATATTTTTCCCTTCATATCTTCAGTAGGCACGATCGTCTGGATCCTCGGGTATCGGGTGCTGCCTGTTCTGGGTTGGCGGTGCGGAGATCCGGCTGGAAAGGTCCCTGCCAGTGATTACTGCTCTGTTACATCCCAGAGGTGGAGGACTTAACTGTAGGACCGATAACGAAATGGAAATTACACTTACCTGGTAATTGTTGTTCCTTGAGGGAGTACAGTTCAGTCCTCATTCCCACCCGGGGTCGCATGCTAAGCAGTGGATGTTCAGCCGGGGAAAAAGGTGTGGTTACAGGTAGGTAGATGAACAATTCAGACGTGAGGCGTCAGTTTGGAGGGGATTTCCGGTTCATGAGACAGCAATGGGCTCTGATTGGCTGGTAATCGCAAGGGCATCTTTTCTTCCTATGATCTTCCTTAATACTCCTTCCTTCTTTCTGTCTGTTTTTCCCTGCTTTGTGCGCAGGAGGACAGGGGCAGAGAAGAGGGTGTTTTCTGTCCTTTTTTCCTAGGGCACTGTACTTTAGAAGTTAAAGTTTAAGCATAGCATTGTAATTAGTGTCTTAACTGGTCATTTGTTGCTCCTTTGAGTCTGCTTTGTCAGTAGGTCACTGGGGAATGATGGGAAAAGATCAGCAAGATATACCCGGTGATGTCATGAGTTTGATTTGTCCAGTCTCCATGCTGCAGGAGGAGGTGCACAACCCAGAGGTGGAGGACTGAACTGTACTCCCTCAAGGAACAACAATTACCAGGTAAGTAATTTCCATTTTTCTCATTCCATATCTAAGGGAAAGGAAAGCTTAGTAAATCAGGCATCCCTGCAAGCCATTGGCAGAAATCACAGCCAGCCGCCTCCAGTGAAACACCTCCATCTCCAACGTTCTCACTCTCCAGCCTCTGAATATAATGATAATCCATTGGACCCACATGCTGTGGTGCAGATGACTCATCCAGACATACATGGACCTCTGCCCATTTTTTGCTTATCTACTGAATTGCTGTATCTGTTCTGTGGAAAGGTTAGAGGACTTTGGTTACCAGTGCTGGTATCATTCACAAAAGATCTTCTTAAGAAAATGGTCTAGATTTAAACCAGAATCTTTATAAATGACTGACTTATGTTTCCATTTGTATGCCAGAAATAGGTAAGGAGACCCATATTGCCCAGGTGGCATTACGCATATGTCCACTTTAGATACACAGTTGTTTTGAAGACTTGGGGGCTTGTTTACTAAGCAGCTGTAGCGGCTTCTGACCGATATTGGAGCCATGGCTCTGATATCTGTCGGAAGCCGCTACCGCTGCTTAGTAAACAAGTCCCTTGGCCTTTTTCGTGACTTAAAATGATGAGTAAGGAGTCATTTCTGTGACTGGGGAAGGTGATGGCAGTGGGGGTGCCGTCTGGCCAGAATGAACAAATGGATGATGAAATGCTCAAAGAAATCAAGGAAGCTAACAAAAGTCATAGCACAGTAATAATAATGGGTGATTTCAATTACCCCGGTATCGACTGGGTCAGTGTCATGGTAGGACATGCTAGGGAGATAAAGTTTCTAGATTAAATAAATGACTGCTTATTGGAGCAGCTGCTTCATGAACCAACCAGAGGGGAAGCCATACTGGACCTAGTCCTTAGTGGAGCACCAGATCTGGTGCAAGAAATAAGGGGCCACTTGGCAATAGTGATCATAGCATGATCGTGTTTGATTTAATTAGTGGAGGAGGGATAGTAAAGAAATCCACAGTACTACCTTTTAACTTTTGAAAGGGAGACTATGATAAAATGAGGAATATAGTTAAGAAAAAACTAAAAGGAGCGGTTGCAAAGGTTAAAGACTTACATCAAGCTTGGGTGTTGTTTAAAAATACTATCCTGGAAGCCCAGAGCAGCTGTATTCCACGCATTAAGAAAAGTGGAAGAAAATCCAAAAAACTGCCAGCATGGTTTAAAGGTGAGGTCAGAGAGGCTGTTGCAGCCAAAAAAGTATCTTTCAGGAAATGGAAAAAAGAGCCAAATGACGAAAACTGGAAACAGCACAAGCACTGGCAAGTTAAATGCAAAGCATTGATAAGGCAGACAAAGCGAGAATTTGAGAAGGAACTTGCTGCGGAAGCAGAAACACGAAATAAAGACTTTTTCAAGTACATTCGTAGCAAAATGCCTGTGAGAGAGAGTTAATTGGACCGTTAGATGATAGAAGGGTAAAAGGGGCAGTAAGAGGAGACAAGGCTATGGCGGAGAGACTGAATTAATTCTTTGCTTCGGTCTTTACTGAGGAAGATGTAGGGATGTTACCCATGACTGAAGTGGTATTTAAAGGTGATACTGCAGAGGAATTGAGAGAAATATCGCTACACCGGGAAGATGTATTACAACTATTTGATAAACTGAATAGTAGCAAATCACCTGGACCGGATTTTATACATCCAAGAGTGTTGAAAGAACTGAACTATGAGATTGCAGACCTGCTATTAGTAATCTGTGAACTTCCATTAAAATCATCTGTAATACCTGAAGATTGGAGGATCGCCAGTGTAACGCCAATTTTTTAAAAGGGTTCCAGGGGTGATCCGGGAAACTACAGACCGGTGAGCCTGACATCAGTACCGGGGAAAATGGTAGAAATCATCATAAAGAACAAAATTACTCAGCATGTAGATAGTCATGGCCTAATGGGAGACAGCCAACATGGCTTTAGACAAGGAAGATCTTGTCTTACTAATCTAATATGTTTTTTTGAAGGTGTGAATAAACAGGTGGAAAAAGGTGTGTCTGTTGATATAGTGTATCTGGACTTTCAGAAAGCCTTTGACAAGCTCCCTCATCAGAGACATTTGGCAAAACTAAAAAGTCATGGATAGGAGGCAGTGTACTATTGTGGATCGGGAACTGGTTAAAAGATTGAAGGCAGAGGGTAGGGCTAAATGGTCAATTTCCCAATGGAAAAAGATAAATAGTGGAGTACCCCAGGGATCTGTACTGGATCTGCTACTTTTTGACATATTCATAAATGACCTGGAAAAGGGAATAACTAGTGAGGTTATCAAATTTGCTGATGACACAAAACTGTTTAAAGTTGTTAAAAACACAAGAGGATTGTGGGAAAACTGCAGGAGGATCTGGATAAATTGGAAGACTGGGCATCCAAATGGCAGATGAAATTTAATGTGGACAAGTGCAAAGTTATGCACTTGGGAAAGAACAACCCACAATATGGTTACACAATGCAAGGTTCCACATTGGGAACCACCACCCAGAAAAAAGATTTAGGCGTCATTGTGGATAACATATTAAAGCCCTCCGCCCAGTGTGCAGCGGCGGCCAATAAAGCAAATAGAATGCTAGGTATCATAAGGAAAGGAATGGAAAATAAAACAAAGGATATTATAATGCCTCTGTATTGTTCCATGGTATGACCGCACCTTAAATATTGTGTGCAATTCTGGTCGCCGTATCTTAAAAAGAATATAGCGTTATTAGAAAAGGTACAGAGAAGAGCCACCAAAATGGTAAAGGGGATGGAAGGCTACTCCTGTGAAGAGAGGCTACAAAGGTTAGGGCTCTTTAACCTTGAAAAGAGACGGCTGAGGGGAGATATGATAGAGGTCTATAAATTAATGAATGGAGTGGAACGGGTAAACGTAGATCGATTGTTTACGCTATCAGAATATAGAAGGACTAGGGGACATGTAATGAAGCTACAGGGTAAACTATTTAAGACAAATAAGAGAAAATAGTTTTTCACTCAACGTGTAATCAAACTCTGGAATTTTGTTACCGGAGGATGTAGTAAGAGCTGTTAGTGTAGCTGGGTTTAAAAAAGGTTTGGACAAGTTCCTGGAGGAAAGGTCCATAAACCATTATTAAAAAGGGACCCAGGATATCCATGCTTGACCCAATACAAGCATTGTGGAACCTGTGTCTCTTGGGGATACTGCTAGGTATGTATGACCTAGATTGTCCACTGTTGGAAACAGGATACTGGGCTTGCTGGACCTTGGTCTGACCCAGTATGGCATATCTTATGTTCTTATGACTGAAAGGTGATGGTGTTGATTAACAGGGCTAGAACAGTCCTAAGGGTCAGGTTTCCTGGACCCCCTAAAAAAATAAGCAAAACAATATATTAAATAGAAGCAAAAATATAAAAAATTAAATGAAGATGGTATAGATTTCACCATTGAGATGTAATCTGTCTGTACTTAACAGGATTTCTTTCTTGTGCACTTAGCCTCTCATTTGCACAAATATGGGGTTGCCTGGGTGGACTTTTCTTGCTTGTTCTTGGAGTGAAAGCATTTATTTAGCATTTCTTATATACCGCCTTTCATTGTTATCAATGCGGTTTACATTGAACACAACAATTTGCATGGAACAATTAACATTATAGCTATATACATCACAAAATTGAACTGTGTAGCTTTTCAGCAGCAACTATTTACATTAGTGGTATAGGAAACTCAGGATAGCATACGATAATGTGGGAGGGGTGATTGGCAGAGGTTTTGTGTGTTAATGCTGTGTGTCAAGTGAGTGTCAAAGTATTCAGTGAGCAGGTAAGTTTTTTTTTTTAGATTTTTTTCGTAAGTCTGAGTTGTCTGTAGTTTATTTTATAGAGAGAAGGGCTGAAGTATTCGAAAGCTGTTCGAAGTGTTTGGAAGGTGATGGATGTAGTCGAGAGGGTGTTTTGATGTTGCTTCCTACTTGATTGAGTATCTGGTACCATATGGATTAGCTGTTTTAAGCAGTCAGCAGACTGATTGTGCAAGATCTTGAATGTCGTCGTCATTGATTTGTATTTTATTCAGGGTTGTATGGGTAACCAATGAAGGGATTTTAAGACCGGCGTGATATGCTGTTGCCTATTTGATCTGGTGATTAGTCTGGCTGCGGTATTTTGTGCTATTTGCAGGGTTTGAGTTGTGCTTTTGGGTAGGCCTTGAAGTATCAGGCTGAAATAATCTGGATGTGGCGTGATTATTGCTTGACATACTGTGCGGAAGTGGTTATGATCAAGTAGAGGTCATACGTTTTGTAGGGTCCTTATTTTATAGTAGGCTGTGGATGTAATCTTTTTGATGTGTGTTTGAAAGTTTAGCCTTTGATCTAGGGTTGCACCTAGATATTTCACTTCCCCCTTCATGGGATTGGACGATTTCCTATTAGCAGATTGCCTGGTGGATTATAGGCAGTGTCTCTTGTGATTGTGAGCTCTTCTGATTTATTATAGTTGATTGTGAGGTTGCAATGTTCCAGCCAGTTTGTAACTGATGTCATGCATGAAGGTATGGTAGAGTAATCTGATTTTCTGGTGTCAAATGGAGCATAAATCATCAGGTCATCTGTGTAAAGGCGGTAGTGTATATTCTATTCATGTATAATTTTATAGACCGGTTGTACGTATATGTTGAATAGAAGGGCAGATAGTGCAGAGCCCTGTGATATTTCTTGGTGCAGTGTGAAAGGTTTGTATGTTCTGTTCTTGATCTTGATTTGAGACTGTCAATCAGATAGGTAAGAACAGAACCATGACAACGGGGTGCCACTGATTCCTATCTGTCTTTCTAGGAGTATGGAATGGTTTATCAAGTCAAAAGTGAATGTTATGTCTAGGAAGATGAGTATCCTTGTTTGAGGTTTTCAATTCCTTTAAGTACTGTGTTGGTTAGGGAGGTTAAAAGTTTCTACCCTATGATATTGTCGGAATCCATGTTGTGGATCCAGTGGAGTGGATGAGTCAGTGTGATCTTGCAAGTTGCCTTTGTATTTTTTGTTTCTATTGTTTTGCTAGGAGAGGTATGCTGGATATAGGTTGGTATGAGGATGGTGAGATAGAAATATAGAAATATGATGATAGAAAAAGACCACATGGCCTTCTATATTAACAACAGTCCCCTTTTTTCCTTTAGAGATCCTCTGTGTTTGTCCCATGCTTTTTTGAATTCAGTTACTGTCCTCATCTCTACCACCTCCACTGGGAGACTATTCCACGGCTCCACCACTCTTTCCATAAAGAAATATTTCCGAAAATCACTCCTGAATCTATCCCCCTTCACCCTCATCCCATGTCCCCTCGTAGCAGAGCTTGCTTTCACTTGAAAGAGGCTCTCCCCCTGAACATTTATGCCATGGAGGTATTTAAACATCTCAATCATATCACCTCTATCCCGCCTTTCCTCTAAGGTGTACATATTAAGATCCTTAAGTCTGTCCTCATATGCTTTATAATGAAGACCACTAACCATTTTAGTAGCCACCCTCTGCACCGACTTCATCCTGTTCACATCCTTTTGAAGGTGCGGTCTCCAGAATTATACACTATACTCCAAATGATGTCGCACCAAAGACTTATACAGAGGCCCTATCACCTCCTTTTTTTCTGCTAGCCATTCCTCTCCGTATGCACCCAAGCATCCTTCTAGCTTTTGCCGTCGCCTTTTCTACCTGTTTAGCTACTTTAAGATCATCAAATACAACCATGCCCAGGTCCCGCTCTTCTTTAGTGGACAAAAGTACTTCACCCCCTATACTATATATTGCTCCCTTGGATTGCTGCAGCCCAAATGCATGACCTTACATTTTTTAACATTAAATCCCAACTGCCAGATTTTTAGACCATTCTTCAAGCTTAGCTAGATCCCTCCTCATGTTATCTACATCTTCCTGGGTGTCTACTCTATTGCAGATTTTGGTATCATCTGCAAAGAGGCAAACCTTACCCGACAGCCCTTCTGCTATATCACTAACAAAGATGTTAAAAAGAATCAGACCAAGGACAGATCCCTGGGGCACACCACTGGTAACATCCTTCTCAGAGTGAGCCCCATTGACCTGTACTCTTTGTTGCCTCCCACCCAACCAATTTCTAACCCAAGCAGGGGTCAGGTGTATTGCTTTTTAAGTAACGTCTTATAGAGGAGGTTTTGAGCAGGGGTGGCACGAATCCTTGTGATAGATTTACTATTTTGCAGAGCATAGGTGCTAAATCTTGTATGGTTATCATTATCCAGGAGGTTGGACAAGGGTCTAGTGGAGATGTGGTTGTGTTCAGTGTTTTCATGAGTTTACTACAATGTTCTTAGGTGATTAGATGGAAGGAGGACCAGTTGTTGGCTGATTCTGTTCTAGGTGCATTTAAAATTTCTGTGGCCCAGGCAACCCATAGGTCTACCTTTTGACAGGACTATGTGCAGTGGGGGTGTTCTCCCCCCCAACTGATTTTATTAAATGGCTTTCTTATTGGTTAAGAGTGGTGACCCTGCTTTGTTTTAAGCTGGTGCTAACTGCGGAAGACTTCCTTAGATAACCTTTCAGATGTACACTAAAGTATTTTTAAACTCTACAAAAACCAAACTGGTCTTGTTTCATAGTTTGCTAATGATCACACGTTTTACGCAGATTGGATTAAAGTAGTAGAACAGATGAGATTAGCTTTCCAGTTTGATTACTAACCAGGAAGGTTTGAATCGAACACCAAAATAGCAGGCTAGAAAAGGTCACAATAATTTCTTTCAAAAGATTACAGACTTACATAAAGTGCTGATTACAATATAAAATGTTTTGATTTATTTTTTTTTAATGAAAATATCTGTTTTAGTTAAATAGCATTGTCACCATGGATGGATGTATTGTTAAAGATATGTTGAAACATTGCCATGTGGTTAAAGCCCCCCCCTCCCCAAATTTGTTTTCTGGGTGGTGACTGGAGATGGCATGATGGTGCATATCTTCCCCCCCCCCCCCATATGATGCCCCCTCTATGTACTGTAATCAATCTACCCATACTGCAATGTTTAAAAGATGCTGTCTCCCCCCCCCCCCCCACTACCCAAGTGCTGTTTATTTAATTCTCCATCTCCCTGCTCCTTTTCAAATTTCACGTTTTCCCCTCTCCCTCTTAGGCACAGTCCTCTGCTTCTCTATTCTTGCTGCTTCCTTGCAGGCCCCAAATGGGGCCATAGAGGCAACCTTTCTCCCCCCTCCCCTCCAGAGGGCCCAGTTGAAGACCAAAGATGATGCCTCCAGCAAAAATTAATGTATTTTTAAAGCTTAGAATATTGGTAAGATCCTTACTTGTAAAGTAATGAGAAGGCTGTGTGGTGGGAGGTTTAGACAAGTATTATGTACGAGATGGCGATCCATTTGGAGGTAATGTGCCAACTGTCCCCAGGCTGGAATGAAAGGATAGCTATGCACAGATAGGCAAACTCTGTCCTTGAGGGCCACAAACCAGTCAGATCTTTCTGGATTTTTACAATAAATATGTATGAGATCTGTTTGCATACAATGGAGGCACTGCATACAAATAGATGTTGTGCATATTCATTGTGAAAATCTGAAAACCTGGCTAGGTTGTGGCCCCAAAAGATTTAAGTCTGTTTGCTCTGTTCATTAGCTACACACAAAAAGCCTGAAATTTCTGAATGATAGATACATATAGGAAATATAGGCTGATTTGCTTTGGTGAAGGAGTTGCCATTCTTCTTATCCAGAACCAATGATGATCCTGATTTTAGAATAGCATTTAAAGATCAATCTCAGTAATTAATGGATGACTGTACAACTGGGCTATTAAATCTATAGATGTGTTTCTTTTTTCTGCTGTTAATACTAGGAGAGATGGAACTTTGCCATGCAGGAAGCAAGACGTTTTCACCCTCTCCTTCTACTGATTTTGCATCTTTAAGTAATGGGTAGCATTGAGCTGCTGAGCTGAAACGCTGGCTTTTACTGAAAGGACAGGTGCTGTGGAGCAGCCCTGGATGAATCCTCTTCAGCTCTGTGATGCTGGGATAGAAAGAGCAGGGTCACCTAAAGATAGATCTCTCTGGCACTACAGCTGGAAGCAGATTTCCTTAAATGGGCTGAGCAGCTTCAAAGATACTATGGAGTGAATGCCACTGTTGAGCAACAGGTGGCAGCGAACAGCCAATATGAGAGATGATGCCAAAGGCAGAATAACAAGAAGACAAGGGGGAACCCCTCGGTTCTAAGGAGATTCTGTATGCCCAACCAAGCACTTCTTGTTTAGTAAAGTGTATGTTGCATGTCATTGTTTCTTACTGAATAATAATATATAATTCTTTATCATTCAGAAAGATGTGTTTAAACATGGTTGTGAAAGGAAAAAAAAATCATGTTTCAACTATTTCTTTCCAGAAAACACAGTAAATGCTACTGTTGGCTCTTTAATCACTATGTGGAAGATTTTTTGCTTTTTTTGGCCAGCAGAAGTGAGCATTTTTTTTTTCCTTTTTGTGGCTTGCAGGAAGCATCAGATTTTTGTTTGTCCCTCTCCCCACCCCCATTTTATTTGTATAAAGAATTGCAGTTTTGGAGCAGTGAGGTTAATGGTTTGGTTTGGTTCTCTGGCAGCTTGCATGGCTGCCAAAGCATGCATTGTTGATCTCTAGCTCCAGTCTGATACACATGACAGGTGGTGGTGGTGGTGATATTAAATGCTGATAGCTTTAGTGTTTTACTCTGGACTTTGTGCGTCCCCATGTGTCCCAAATACGTTACTTTTTTTTTCTCTTGCAGTGGAAGCCTCTGTTCACAACAGCAATGTGCACTGTACAGACAAAACCATTGAAGCTGCAGAGGCCCTGCTACACATGGAATCTCCTACCATTCTGCGGGATGCCAGAGGTCCTGGTATGGTAGCCACAACATTATTTTAGTCTTTCCAAAATTTCTCTGTTTGCAGACACTCAGATAAACTTGGTAGTACATGTTTCTCACCCTGATTGGGGGGTGGCTTGGGGGGGGGTGAAGCACAGAAATAAATGTTTAGACAATTATCTGTGTTTATATTGTTTGAGGAATCTGCAGAATTAGTCGTTTTAGCTTGCACTTTACATCCTAAGACCTTTAATTTTTAGCTATGATACTGATTGTCTGCCAATGAGGCATGCATAACACAGGTCTGCGACTAAAAAGCTGTTATAATCCACTCAGTGTGCTGCTTTGTTCTGTGCTGTTAATGAGTTTTCTTTGTCTTTGTTATTCTTCCCCCTTCCTCTTGCTGCTAACCTTCCTGGGTGTCTGTCCCAAGCATGCTTTTGAGTGTTGCAATTGCTCTGGCTTCTCTAACATCTACTGAAATTTTGGTCTAAGTGTCTACCACCTTCTCGTAGCCCTTTGAGTCCTCTCTGACTTCTGGTTTTATGGAAAATGCTATCATTTAGTATCTAATTGAAGCTTGCTTGTTGTTTTTGGCTCAGCAGTTTCCTTCTGTTCCTTTGGCCTCCAACTCGGAGCAGTGCCTTGAACTGCCTTTCACAACCACACTAGGGCCCACCTTCTAGTTGGGTCATTGCAGAATTGGGTATACATGCCTCCTGCCCCCCCTCCCCCCTGCCAGCTGTAAACGTTGCTTCCATTTCGTTCCTCCAGTCCAGTCCCGGCACCTTTGGGTATTCACGCCCCTCCAGCAGCTTGGAAACTGAGCATGTCATGATTTTCATGACCTTCCCTTGGATATGCTACTGGCTCCACCCCCAGCCTTCAGTATATCAGTCTCCAAGCAACTGGAGGGACGTGATTCACAGTCAGGACTCACTGAAGGAACAGAGAGCTTTATTTTTCTTTAAATTGTCCCAAATTGACTGCTGTTTATAGCAAATCGTACAGAGGATAAGAACACTGGTCCAACAGCAGGGACAAGGCAAATTGGGGCTGCCCTTTGCTGTTCAGAGCTGTGATCCTAAGGCTGGGGGAAAAAAAAAGTCGGCAGGATTGGTACTAATCCCCTGAGGGGGAATGGTACGGAAGAGTGCTCAATGGTTCACGGCAAGCCAGGGCAGCAGAGCTCAGCGCTGGGTGAAAGCCGGGTGTTCAGCTGCGTTGTCGGACAACCCATCAGCATTCGTCAGGAAACCAGGTACATTGGAGGTCTTTGTCGCTCCTGGCCAAAGCCCAGAGGAGACGATCTGGGCAGGGCTGTAGCTTGGCAGTGGAAGAGAGCCGGTGTGTGCTGAGACTGCATTGGTTTTCATGAGTAGAGATAGCGGCGGCCATTTTAAAAGCAGGAAGCTGGGGTCTGAAGCGGCAGCCTTGCTGTAGGCAGGCAGACCCTAGAGGAGTATGCTCTCTCTCCGTTCCCTGAGGTCTTTTGGAACATTAGTAAGCTTGGAGGGGAGTACAAGGATAGGCAGAATTTAAAAAAAAAAAAAAAGGAAAAGGAAAAGAATGTCTGCAAGACAGACCTGTGTGGCCTGTGGGTCACACAGGGGTTCAATTTCGGCAGCTGGTTTCTGCAAGGGCTATGAAGTGGAATCCAGGTCAGCAGAATGGAGCTGCAGGGGGGCAGTTCTCCGGGAACAAGCAGGAAGTCAGCTCTCACATATGGGTGACGTTGGCACCGACGGAGCCCTCGCGGAAACATCCCCCCAGCTTTCAAAGAAAGCCTTTGGGAAATGCCACCACACATGCGTGGTCCCCTTCCCGCTCAAGGATGCCATCTTGCTCAGTCTCCTTTTTTCCGCAGAGCCCTACAGATATTCGTCTGGCTTGTCACTGGAAAAAGTTGATTTTTCTCTCCGAGTTTCATATTCTCCTCTGGTATCGCACCAGTACTATTCCGGTCACCTGACCTTGCTGCCTCAGCGTCGAGTTTGGGTCTATTTTTGTAGTTTTTCACTTTCCTTAATTTTCTGGCATCTTCGTGCCTTTTTTCCCAACTGATAGCCCGGCAAGTCTTCGACCTTGCAGAGGTATTTTTATCTCCAGGAACAAGCAGGAATGTAGTCTTCACATGTGGGTGATGTCGGTATCGACTGAGCCCGCATGGGAACGCTCCCCAGCGTCCAATAGGAAAGCCTTTGGGAGCATCCCACTGTACCTGTGTAGCTGCCTTCCCGCCTTTCCAGCTCTCCCTCCTCAGTTCTTCATTTTCTGCAGAGCCGATAAAAAGTAATTCCTGTCACCGCAGAAAATTTATCTTTTTCGTGGTTGCATCTTCCTTCCCGTCGACGCTGGTACCGACTCCAGTCAGTGCTTTCTTTTTTTCTTTTTCTTTAAAAAAAAAAATTTCTGTGAGGGAAAGACTTATTCTTCCCTTAGGCGCTTCAACGCCATCTTAGGTTTAGGCCTTCTTTTTTTGTCACAGATAAAATGGAAAAAACATCCAGTGGTTTTAAGAAGTGTTCCAAATGTGGCGATACCATTTCAGCCACAGACTCCCATGACGGGTGTCTGAAATGCTTAGGGCTGGAGATCATCAGCCGTCAGAATGTCCTCTTTGTAGGAGGATGACAGAGAGGCCTACAGAATTGAGCTGCAAAGCTGGGCATCCTCTTTGCCTCCGATGCAGTATCTTTAGCATTGACATTGAGAGCTTCATCTTCCTCCCAGGGATCTCAGGTATTGAAACCTAAGTCTTCACCGAAGACTGGCCGGTCCTCCAAAGGTAGATCTCCTAAGTATCGAGATGCCTTGGGTATTGCCCTGAAGGGGGGACACACTGGCTAAACAACCCCGACGGGAGGACCTTCCCTCCAAAGCTTTAGTGGGGTCCCAGGATGTTCCCGAGTCTTCCACCTCCGGAGAGCTCCTGGTGTCATGCTCAGGGATCGTGGCCTGCAGTTCCGGTACCGATACACAAGCATTGGCAAGCTTCATGGATCAATGTATCCTGGCCATCAAGCAGAGCTTAGCGGCCTTACTGGCGGGCTCGGTACCCATAAAACCTTTACAGTCTGTTCCACAGGCACCTGTATCGGCTCCGGTACCGATACAACCCGCATTGACTTTTGTGCTGCTTACCATGCTACCACCCATGCCAGCCCTTGAATCCATTTCCGGTACCGAGGTTCTGGCACTGCAAGCCTCAGTTTACCGGTTTTGATCAGTACAGTGTTGTGTGGTGTGGGAACACCCTGCCCATCGATATTTTGAGTCTTTGGATTCCAATTCATCGGATGATGAATCGGTTGATACCTGGGACATGAGAACTGTCCCGGAAGACCCATCTCTGTCTCCACAACGTGCATGTACTCTCCAGAGGACATGTCTTTTCAAGACTTTATTCGCAATGTTGCTAGGGGTTTGTCCATAACCAATGTTCCCTCTAATTTTCTGTAGGCTGTGTGCGTATAAAATATCAGCTGTGCAGCTTTTGAAGGAAGGTTAAATTTTTGTGCGCCACATAACGACACTCGGAGTTATATACTTTAAAATTTGACTACACGTCAGAATACAGTATGTACACCACATTGATTGCACTAGAAAATATTGTAGAATTTGTGAAAACCGTAAATACACAACAACTTTTCAATTTTAAGTATGTCTGTTTTCTATCGGAATCAGAACTGTAATTTTTGTGTGCTCTGTTGTAAAGTATGTGCGCTCACTCGGCGAGGTGTGTGTGTGTGCGCGCACAGCTTAGAGGGAACAGTGTCCATAACATAACAGAGACATCAGAGAAAGAGTCTAGGGCCGACGAACTCAAAATTCTTCAATATCCTATAGCCCCGAAAGAGGTTGCTATGCTCCCTATCCACCAGATACTTCACGACCTTATGCTTCATATGTGGGAGACACCCCTTACCATCTCTCCCCATACCTGGCAACTCAGTACCATGTTCTGGGTACCGGAGTGTCCCTTTCTAGAGAACATAGCAGCTCTGCCTCTGGAGATTCCAGATCCCGTCCACATCCCCGGCAGACTGTCACTTTGCCCACAGGCATCTTATTAGAACGGTGGACTTTGTACATAGTGCGGGAGGGGCACAAACTTCACCTACAAAGTCTACCCTCCCCCCCCCCCCCCCCCCCATATCGGACTCCTCCAAGAAAGTTCAGCTCTCAACCTCCCCTTACTGCTCTGTTGCTTCCAGAGGTCACCTTCCTTCTCTTGCAGGGTGCAATAGAGGAGGTTCCACCATCCCAACAGGGAATGGGCGTTTTTCTTCATATTTTCTCATTCCAAAGAAAACAGGAGGGTGTACAGGCCCATTCTGGACCTCAGAGAACTGAACAAGTACCTTTTATGGGAGAAGTACAAAATGATCTTCCTTGGAACCCTTCTCTTATCTCCAGAGTCAGAATTGGCTCTGTTCTCTAAATCTAAAGGAAGCATATACTCACATACTTATTCATTTGCAGCACAGAAAGTTCCTGCGCTTCGTTTCAAGGGAGACATTATCAATACAGAGTCCTGCCTTTTGACCTCGCCTCTGCCCCAAGAATCTTCACAAAATGCATCGCAGTAGTGGCCGCATTCCTAAGGACTCTAGGGATATTTGTCTTCCCTTACTTAGACGACTGGTTCATGAGCAAGCACCTCTCTAGAGGCAAGCCTTTCCCTCTCGCGTACCATGCAGGTGCTACAACACTTGGGATTTGTAATAAATCTTCCAAAGTCCCAACTTGCCCCCTCTCAAACTCTAGTTTATAGGGGCTGTCCTAGACACTCGGCAATCAAGGGCATTTCTGCCCCAACTCCGCTGCGCTAGACTCAATCAGCATCTTAGGCATGCCTCAAAAACTTTCTCACTGCTCAAGAAATGCTACAGCTTCTGGATCGTATGGCATCAACGGTGCATGTTGTCCCATATGCTTATCTACATATGCGCACACCGCATTGAATACTGACATCCCAGTGGTCTCAGGCTTCGGGTCGCCTGGGAGACAAAATAGTGGTCTCTACCCTCCTAATCTTGTCTCTGCAGTGGTGGCAATCCCCAGAAAACCTCCTGGTAGGGTTACCTTTTCAGATGCCAGCACATCAGTGTACCCTGACGACTGATGTGTCCAAATTGGGCTGGTGAGCTCATCTGGACACATTCTCCACAGGAGTCACAACTTCACTTAAATCTGCTGGAATGCAGAGCCATTCACAATGCTCTGTGTTCCAGCAGATTTAAGTGAAGATGGTCCTGGAACACAGAGCATTGTGAATAGCTCTGCGTTCCAGGACCATCTTCTAGTCCAGATGGACAATCAAATAGCTACGTTCTACTTGAACGAGTAGGGCGGAACGGGCTCTTGGACCCTCTGCAGTGAGGCTCTACATCTGTGGTCCTTTGCCATACAGCATCGCATTCACCTGCATGTGGTGTATCTTCCAGGCAAACACAATGTCTTAGCGGACAAACTAAGCCGAGTCCTTCTCCCCGCAAATGATCTCTTCATGCAGAGAAAGTTTCTCACATTTTTCAAGTCTAGGAGACTCCAGAGATAGACCTGTTCGCAAGTCCTCAGAATGCCAAGTTCCCTCACTTCTGCACCAGGACTCCTGCACTATACAGCCATCAAGTGGATGCATTTTCATCTCCACTGGGGTCGAGGCTTCCTATATGCCTTCCCTTCCATTCCCCTAATTCC
Source organism: Ichthyophis bannanicus (assembly GCA_033557465.1). NCBI lineage: Eukaryota > Metazoa > Chordata > Amphibia > Gymnophiona > Ichthyophiidae > Ichthyophis > Ichthyophis bannanicus. The sequence continues at coordinate 1,776,774,209 of CM066032.1, forward strand.
CAATACTCTTTTCAAACTCCAGAGAGACAAGGGACTGCATGATACTCATAGCCCCACGCTGGCCACGTCAACGGTGGTACCCTCTCCTTCTACGTCTCTCGGGCTCAACCCATAGATCTGGGGCTGCTCCAGATCTCCTCTCTCAGGAAGAGGGGATACTGCTCCATCCCAATCCGCAGTCCCTCCATCTCACAGCATGGCTGCTGAAGGCATAGCCTTCCAGGACATTAACCTTTCCCAGGAGGTTAAGGACATCCTCTTAGCTTCTAGGAAGCTATCCACCAGGCGCTCCTATACCTTCAAGTGGTGTAGATTTTCTCTCTGGTGTTCTCAGAGGGATCTTGACCCCTTCTCAGCTCTGGTGGATGCATTACTTGAGTATCTTCTCCACCTGTTTTCCTCTGGACTTAAAACCAACTCGGTAAGAGTACATCTAAGTGCAATTGCGACCTCTCACATGCCCTTAGATGGCCAGCCCATCTCTTCTCAACCGCTAATAGCATATTTCATGAGGGGTCTTCTATTAACTAAACCTCCCATTAAGCCCCCTCCAGTGGCATGGGATCTTAATGTTGTTCTAGGACAGCTTCTCAAGCCGCCCTTTGAACCTCTAGTCACTACTTCACTGAAGTTTATGTGGAAGGTCCTCTTCCTTATTGTCCTCACTTCAGCAAGGCGCATTAGTGAGCTCCAGGCTTTGGTGGCTGACCCTCCTTATACACGATTCCATTATGATAAGGTTGTCCTTAGGACTCATCTTCACTTTATGCCGAAGGTGGTCTCGCCCTTCCATTTAAACCAGTCTACCTGCCTGTCGTTTTCCCTAGACCTCATTCCTCTAGGGCAGAAGCAACCCTCCACACTCTGGATTGCAAACATGCCTTGGCTTTTTATCTCCAGAGAACTCAAGAGCACCGAAAAGCTTCCCTTCTCCTTTGACTCGAGTCACCTGGGTTTGCCAGTATCCAAAAGAAGTCTCTCCAAGTGGATAGCAGACTGCATCTCCTTTGCATATGAAAAGGCAGGACTCTCTTGAGGGTCATGTCACTGCACATAATGTGCGGGCCATGGCTGCCTCTATGGCAAATCTATGCTCTGTAGTGATTGATGAGATATACAAAGCAGCAACTTGGTCCTCTGTCTAACTATTGCCTGGACAAGGACTCCCGCCGGGATGCCTTGTTTGGCCAAGCTGTTCTCCAGCATCTCTTTCGGACTTAGATCAACTCCTACCCTCTGTCCCGGGTATTGATACCAGACATCCTTGGAGGATACATGACCTCTTTAGGCATACCTGTGATTCCACAGCTGACCCTGAGGTCATCTCTCTGGCATCTCCGAGCTATGGAGTCCCATATGTGAAGACTACATTCCTGCTGCTTCCTGGAGATATTGTAGTTACTCAACTGTAACAGGTGATCTCCGGGAACAGCAAGAATTTAGTCTTCACAACCCACTCTCCTCCCCTAGGAATTGTAGGTCTTCTTTATCTTTCTCTCGTTTCATCTCAGCTACAAACTCAGCTGAGGAGGGAGAGCTGGAAAGGCGGGAAGGCAGCTACGCAGGCACAGTGGGATGCTCCCAAAGACATTCCTATTGGACGCTAGGGAGCGTTCCCGCACGGGCTTAGTTGGTACCGATGTTGCCCATATGTGAAGACTAAATTCCTTAAATTACTGCTGTTCCCGGAGGTCACCTGTTACAGGTGAGTAACTACACTTTCACCATGGCTACCAGTAGCTTTAAGAAGTGTGATCGGTGCTCGAAAATCATGTTTTTGACCGACACATACATCTGCTGTCTCCGCTACCTTGGGCCAGACCTGGTAGCATGTGGTCTTAGCAAGAAGAGTTCCAGCAAGGCCCTCAGGAGCTACCAGCAGCAGCATGATAAGTTTTCCCCCTGAGTCCCCGGTGCCTCTGAAGACCAGGGCCTCGTCTGAAGCCTCAACACCTTGGACTGGCCCTTCCAAACCTGAGCCCCACCGTGGGCCTTCAGAAAGGGGATCCCTCTTGAGGGAACCCAGGAAGAAGAAGAAAAAACCCTTGAAGGCGGCGTCCTTGGACGGATCCGACCGGTCAGGTGCCCCCCTGGCCAGGTCCTGCAGTCCGAGATGCTTCTCCGAGGCGTCGGAGAAGGAGCAGCCTGCAAAGGTCCCCGGAAGGATTCAACCTCGGACCGGCCTTGGTCCCCAGACACCATCCTCGTCTGATTTCCCCTTCAGGGGAGCTAGCGCTGGGCCCGAGTCCTTTGGTGCCTACACCGAAGGCTGTGGAACCTTCTGGCCTGGAGTCTAGAATGGCTGCCCTGGAGCGCAATTTGTCTGCCTTCATGGACCAGCGGTGGGTGCTGTTGTCCGGTACAACTGGTTCATCCGCCCCGACCACCGGGCCCTCTATGTCAAAGACGTTCCCGGAGGCCGAGCCGATCCTCGAGGTCCTTCTACCTCAAGTTGATCCTCGACCGAGGTCTCGGTCTGATTCCCGCTTGACTGGGACCTGATGTGCTTTGCACTGGCCATGGAGCATTGGTAGCCCCGAGGCCCGTGGAGCAGCCTTCCTACGAGTTCTCGACAGACACCCATCACCACTGCAACATCCCATCAGACTCTCCTGTCTCAGAGCCTCAGCGGTGGTCCCCACCGGAGGATATGGGCTTCCTTGATAAATTGGAAGACCGGACAGTCAAATGTCAGATGAAATTTAATGTAGACAAGTACAAAGTTATTGCACCCACGAAAGAAGAACCCAAACTATGGTTACACGATGTAAGGTTCCACATTAGGAACCACTATTTAGGAAAAAGATGTAGGCGTCATTGTGGATAACTCATTGAAACCCTCTGCCCAGTGTGCAGTGGGAGCTAAGAAATAGGATGCTAGGAATCATAAGGAAAGGAATGGAGAATAAACCCTAGGATATTATAATGCCTTTGTATTGTTCCATGGTGCAACCGCACCTTGAATACTATGTGTAATTCTGATCGCCATATCTTAAAAAGGATATAGCAGAATTAGAAAAGGTACAGAGAAGAGCCACCAAAATGGTAAAGGGGATGAAAGGATACCGCTATGAGAAAAGGCTTAAAAGGTTGAGGCTCTTCAACTTGGAAAAGAGACGGCTGAAGGGAGATATGATAGAGGTCTATAAATTAATGAGTGGAGTAGAATGGGTAAACATAGATCGGTTATTTACGCCATCAGAAGTAGAAAGACTAGGGGACATGCAGTGCAGCTACAATGTAATCCATTTAATACTAATAAGAGAATATTTTTTCACTTAACGTGTAATCAAACTCTGAGGATGTATATAGTTAACCCAGTTATCCAAGTTTCTTTTCCCTGTTCAATGTAAAACCAGACACCTTGTCGTATGGTAGTTATGTTATGATGTAAACCGCGCTGATGCCGAATAGCGCGGTATATAAGAAACTGTAATAAATAAATAAATAAAAAAGCTGTTAGTGTAGCTGGGTTTAAAAAAGATTTGGACAAGTTCCTGGAGGAAAGGTCCATAAACCATTATTAAAGAGGACCTGGGAAATCCACTGCTTGCCCCGGGACAAGCATTGTGGAACCTGTGGTTTTTTTGGGAACCTGCTAGGTACTTGTGACCTGGATTGGCCACAGTTGGAAACAGAATAGTGGACTTGATGGACCTTGATCTGCCCCAGTATGGCATATCTTATGTTCTAATGGGTAAACATAGCTTGTTTAAGACTAGGGGCTACGCAATGAAGCTACAGTGTGTAACTCATTTAAGACTCACTCAACGCGTAATGAAACTCTGGAATTCATTATGGGAGAATGTAGTACATGCTGCTAGCGTAGCTGAGTTTAGAAAGGTTTGTACAAGTTTCTGGAGGAAAGGTCCATAAACTATTATTAAAGAGGACTGTGGAACTTCCACTGCTTACCCCACAGCAAGCATTGTGGAATCAGTGTACCTTTTTGGGAACTTGACGGGTATTTGTGACCTGGATTGGTCGCGGTTGGTAACAAAATACTGGGCGTGATTGACCTTGGTCTGATTCATTATGGCATTTCTAATGTTATGGGATTTGGACACCATCTTCTCTGCCTTAGCAAATGGGGATTCTCCCAGGATGATGGGAAGGTCCTTCCTCAGTAGAGGGTCGTGAGGAGGGGGAGCTCTCTTCTGTGGAGGAAGATTCTTCACTATTACTGTTTCAGAGGTTTTGAAATTCCATCACTAATTTCTGAAGTGTTTAGAAGGTCTAAAGATTTCAGAGGCGGTCAGGGTAAAGCCTGTGGAGGAGGATTCCATCCTGGAAGGTGTTCGGCAGCCGCTTAAGGCTTTCCCACTGCATAATGCTCTCTGCAGCACGGTACTATCTGATTGACAGACTCCTTAAGTGGGACTTGGGCAAACTAAGACACCCACTCCCGCAGGAAGATAGGAATACTCTTTCCAACGCTTTTAGGGTAGATGATCCATTGGTTGCAGTCACTCACAAAACTAACATTCCTGAGGAAAAGGGTAAAGCCATAAAGAACTATCAGGACAAACACATTGAGCCCCCTGATGTGTAGTCCTTTACTTCCTCCTAGCGGGCCATTCAGGCAGTCGTCTTTCGGGGCTATGTTGCCCATTGCTCTTGAGTCAGAAACGGCATTTTTGATGGATGTGTTTAATGATCTTGATGCGCCTCTTGGCTGGATCTCCAGGAACAAGCAGGAATGAGTCTTCACATATGGGTATCGTCGGTACCGACGGAGCCTGCGCGGGAACGCTCCCCAGCGTCCAAAAGGAAAGCTTTTGGGAGCATCCCACAGCGCCTGTGCGCTGCCTTCCCGCCTTTCCCAACTGCCTCTCTCCAGTTCTTCTTTTCCGCGGAGCCAGCAGGTCGTGTTTCCTGTCACCGCTGAAGAATTTCTTATTTTCTTTTATTTTTCTTTAGTCGCGTGTCTGCCTTCTCGATTCCGCACCGGTACCACCAGTCTTTTTTCTTTCTTTCTTTAAAAAAAAAAAAAAAGTCTACTCTCTTCGGTGCATCTTTTCTTCTGGGGCCTTAGGCCTACAGATATATTTTTCCTCATGGAAAAACCCGCCTCCGGGTTTAAAAAGTGCACGAAGTGCAGTAGCACTATTTCTGTCACTGACACCCATGACTGGTGTCTAAAATGTTTAGGTCCTGACCACTCCATTGCGGATTGTGAGTCCTGTTCCATGATGTCTGAGAGAGGGTTACAGAATCGGGCAGCCAAGCTCAGTACCCTGTTTCCCTCCGATGCAGCTTCTGTGGCATCGACGTCTTCCAGGGCTGCTTCTTCATCCCATGGATCTCAGGTAACCAAACTTAAATCTGGCCGGTCCTCAAAGAGTTCATCTCCCTCTAAGTATCGAGATGCCCCCGGGCTTACTCTTGAGGAACCCACACCGGCAAAATTACCCCGGCGGGAGGCTCCGGCTTCCAAAGCACTACCTATGGGGTCACAGGTTGACATCGATGGCTCGGCCTCGACCGATCACCTGTTACAATGTTCTGGGGTACCGGTGGTCACCACCGGTACCGACATCCAGACATTGGTGGCGTCAATGGATCAGAATATCCTGACCATGCAGCGTGCCATCACGGCATTCATACAAGCTGCGACGCCTACGGTACCGCAACAAACCCCGTTGTCGGTACCTGTACCGATTCCGGTACCGGACCCGATATCGGTCCCGATACCAGTACCGCTTGCATCGACGGCAGCGGTACGCTATCCAGTGATGCCCATCAGTACCGACCTGGTACTGATTACTCCCGATGTCGATACCTCCCGGTACGCGTATCGGGCTCTGCGAGAGCATCCAGACAGTCGATACTTCGATTCCTCTGAAGACTCTGATTCTTCAGAGGCCTCAATTAAAGCATCGGAGATCCTTCCTCAGGAACCCTCTTCTCCAAAAAGGAGAATGTCTCCTGAAGATTTGTCTTTTCAGGACTTCATTAGGGAGGTGGCCAAAGGCCTGTCCATCTCAGTGACCTCTGAAACTGAACCTAGAGCCAAAAAATTAGATATCCTACGGCTCCTAAAGAGGCAGCCACCTTACCAATACATGAGATTCTTTATGATCACATGTTGGGCATATGGGAGACTCCTCTTTCCACCTCCCCTCATTCCAGAAGGTTGGACACCATGTATCGTGTTCCTCCTTGTCCTGGGTTTCATACTCCATTGTGGTAGAGTCTGCTATGAAAAAGATCAAGAGTACAAAAAGGCACTCCTCTGCTCCTCCAGGAAGAGAATGCAGAACCCTAGATGCCTTTGGCAGGAAAATCATCTGCAAACCTTATCTCCTTTTATGTCAGAAGATAAGAGAAGAATATATCACCTGGCTTAAACATGCACAGGATGTATCCAAGTTTGCCAACCGTGCAGCCTTTGACTCTTTTGAGGGGGCCAGTAGAGCCTCTGTTATTGCCATAGGTGCACGCAGAGTGGCTTGGTTGCAAGCCTCTGATTTGGAATCCTGGGTACAGGATGGTCTAGGTAACCTTCCTTCTATAGGCGAAAACCTGTTTGGCAAACATTGGAAAGCAAAGGCCAACCAGATGGATGCTGAAAATTCTGCTTTAGATAGACTTTCAAAGTCTACTACTGCTCCTTTTAAAAAGAGGTTGTTCAAAAAGGGATCTTTCCCAAAGAAAGGGAAATTTTCTTCTTATGGTCAGGCCTCTTCTCAAGGTCATTTTGCTACAAAGAGACAGCAACAACCAAAACAGGCCAAAACCCAGGTTGCGAGGACTGCTACGGCCCAACAGCCTCGGCCTCCTCAGGGCCTTTGACTTTCCACTAGAGAACTTAGCCTTTCTGGCTCTAGAACATCCAGAGCCTCTCACCATCCCAGGAAGGTTAGCTCACTTTGCTCCCAGATGGGAACAAATCACAGCAGAGCAGTGGACCCTCTCCATCATAAGGGAAGGGTACAAACTTCATTTCTTAAACCTTCCTCCTCACACCACGGTGAAACAGTTCAATTCTCCAACATCTCTCCTCAACCTTCTAGGTCAAGAGATTGCTACCCTTCTTGCTCAAGGGGCAATAGAAGAAGTACCCCTTCTTCAACAGGGCTCAGGGTTCTACTGCCCCTATTTTCTCATTCCAAAGAAAACAGGGGGCTACAGACCCATATTAGATCTCAGAGAATTGAACAAGTTTCTATGCAAGGAGAAATTCAAGATGACTTCTCTTGGAACTCTCCTTCCATACCTCCAGAGTCAGGACTGGCTTTGTTCTGTAGATCTCAAGGATGCGTACACCCATGTTCTCATCCATCCAACACACAGAAGATTCCTTCGGTTCCTTTACCAAAGAAAGCACTACCAATACAAAGTGCTTCCTTTCGGTCTGGCCTCTGCTCCAAGAGTGTTCACAAAATGCATGGCAGTAATAGCTGCATTCCTACGCACTCTAGGAATATTCGTATTCCCATATCTGGACGACTGGCTTATCCGAGCTCCATACCAGTCAGAGGCCCAGACTTCCCTAGCCTGCACAAGGCGTGTTCTTCAGTATCTGGGACTGGTAATCAACATTCCAAAATCCCATTTCACCCCTACTCAGTCTCTAGAGTTCATAGGGGCCTAACTGGATACCACAACTGCAAGGGCCTATCTTCCCCAGGCCCGTTGCCTACGCTTGGTGCAGTTAGCCTCCCAGATTCAGTTAAAATCCCATTTAACTGCTCGAGAGATGTTGCAACTCTTAGGCCACATGGCATCCACGGTGCATGTGGTTTCCTATGCTCGCCTTCACATGAGAACAGCTCAGTGGACCCTATCCACCCAATGGACCCAGGCATCAGGTTGCCTGTCAGACAAAATAGCAACCTCCAGTCGCCTATTTTGGTCCCTCCACTGGTGGAAGTCCACTCAGAATCTGTTGCTGGGGTCCCCCTTTCAACAGGTGTTACCCCAAGCAACCCTTACAACAGATGCCTCTCCAAAGGGTTGGGGGGCTCATCTACAAGATCTCTCGACCCAGGGCATCTGGTCTCCACAGGAGACATCTCTTCATATCAACCTCTTAGAGCTCAGAGCAATTTTTCTAGCTCTCAGTCTTCCACACCCTGCTCAGCTACAAGACAGTCCTCATCCACACGGACAACCAGGTAGCCATGTTCTACGTGAACAAGCAGGGAGGGTCTGGCTCTCTGTCGCTTTGCAACGAAGCTCTGAGATTGTGGGCCTTCGCCAGAGAGCATCAAATCCATCTCATGGCAGTGTATCTTCCAGGGGTTCAAAACTCTTGGGCAGACAGACTCAGTCGAGTTCTGCTTCCGCACAAATGGTCCCTCCATGGGGACCAGATAGCCAGAATTTTTCGGATTTGGGGTACCCCAGACATAGACCTGTTTGCAAGTCCGTGGAATGCCAAACTTCCCCGGTTCTGTTCCAGGATTCCATGTCAGGGAGTTCAGGCCAGGGATGCCTTCCTCCTTCATTGGGGGCAAGACTTCCTCTATGCCTTTCCACCTATTCCCCTCATCCCCAAACTCTGTTCAAGCTTCAGAGAGACAAGGAGTCTATGATCCTCATAGCACCACTTTGGCCACGCCAAGTGTGGTACCCTCTACTTCTGCATCTCTCTCAAGCTCCCTCCCTAGACCTGGGGTCTGCTCCAGATCTCCTCTCCCAGGAGGAGGGAACCTTGTGGCACCGAAATCCTCAGTCTCTTCATCTCAGGGCCTGGTTGCTGAAGGCCTAGACCTTCAAGATTTACACCTTTCTCAGCAAGTGAAAGATATCCTTCATGCTTCCAGAAAGCCTTCCACCAGACGTTCATATGCTTTTAAATGGAAAAGGTTTTCCATTTGGTGTGCAGAGAAGGGTCTCAACCCTCTTGCAATACCTTTAAATTCTTTACTAGACTATTTGCTGCATTTATCCCATGCAGACCTTAAAACAAATTCAATCAGAGTCCATTTGAGTGCTATTGCAGCATCCCTTAAGCCTCTCAATGGACAACCTATTTCCTCTCATCCTCTTATAGCAAGATTCATGAGAGGCCTTCTTTAGACTAAACCTCCCATTAGACCACCTCCAGTGGCATGGGACTTGAATCTGGTTCTTGGCCAGCTTATGAAGCCACCCTTTCAACCCTTAGCCACTACCTCCTTGAAATTCCTTTCCTGGAAGTTTATTTTTCTCATTGCAGTCACCTCAGCTCGCCGTATCAGTGAGTTGCAAGCTTTAGTGGCTAATCCTCCTTATACAAGGTTCCATCATGACAAGGTAGTCCTCAGAACTAATCCACACTTTATGCCTAAAGTGGTCTCACCTTTTCATCTGAACCAGGAGATGTATTTACCTGTCTTTTTTCCAGGACCTCATGCATCAAGTGCAGAGAGGAATCTTCATACCCTGGATTGTAAAAGAGCACTTGCTTTCTACTTACAAAGGACACAGCAACATAGAAAGTCCTCTCAACCTTTTGTTGCTTTTGATCTTTCTCATTTAGGACTTCCAGTCTCTAAGAGAACTCTATCCAATTGGATTGCTCAGTGTATTTCCTTCGCCTACCAGAGTAAGAACCTTTCTCTGGAGGGCCATGTCACAGCTCACAATGTGAGGGCCATGGCAACCTCTATGGCTCATTTAAACTCTGTGTCCATCGACCAAATCTGTCGAGCGGCCACCTGGGCATCTGTTCATACCTTCACAGCCCATTACTGCTTGGACAAGGACTCCCGCCGGGATGCCTTGTTTGGTCAGGCTGTTCTCAAACACCTGTTCCATACCTAATCAACTCCTACCCTCCATCCCTGACTTGATGCCTGAGATTCATGGGTGGAGGTGGAGCCCTTCCCAGGGACTCACAATCTGGGTGATCTCCCAGGCATCTCTAGCTGGGGAGTCCCCATATGTGAAGACTCATTCCTGCTTGTTCCTGGAGATAGCACAGTTACTTACCTGTAACAGGTGATCTCTGGGAACAGCAGGAATAAGTCTTCACAACCCACCCACCCACCTCCCCTGGGAGTTGTATCTCTCTATCTATCTTTCCTTTCCTCTCTCTATCTTTCCTTTCCTCTCTCTCTCTTTGTCTCAGCTTTAAAACTCGAACTGGAGAGAGGCAGTTGAGAAAGGCAGGAAGGCAGCGCGCAGACGCTGTGGGATGCGCCCAAAAGCTTTCCTTTTGGACGCTGGGGAGCGTTCCCGCGCAGGCTCCGTCGGTACTGACAGTACCCATATGTGAAGACTTATTCCTGCTGTTCCCAGAGATCACCTGTTACAGGTACGTAACTGTGCTATCTGTGGCTTCAGTAGTGACAGCTTGCCGTCTTCTATGGCTGTGTAACTGGGCTGTAGATATAGCCTCAAAAGTGCATCTCAGCAAGCTGTCTTTTAAGGGTCATCTGCTGTTTGGGGAGGAGCTGGAGAAGCCAGTGAAGGATCCAGGTAGCTGAAACCTCAAGCTGCTTGAGAACTGTCTTCACTTGACAGCTTGCTCTGCTAGGAATAGGGTCTGGCTTTGAGATTCTGCAGGTTTTTCATTTGTGAAGCCAGTCCGTGGATTCTGGGAGGCCAGTTTTCAAGCCGAGGTGAGTCCTTTCAAGGCACTCAAAAGCCCAGGAGTACTAATTCTGGGACCTCAGGAGCTGCCAGATCCTCCCAATGTGTAGCTGCAGGTCCACTCTCCTGGGTGATTTTGAAGGAGGGAGGGGGGCACCAGCAGTTTTATTATGAGTGGACCCCCATCACATCAAGCCTTTTGGGTTCTGGATTTCATTGGATCTCCAGGAACAAGCAGGAATAAGTCCTCACATATGGGTACGTCGGTACCGACGGAGCCCGTGCGGGAAAGCTCCCCAGCTTCTTAGAATAGAAGCTTTTGGGACCTCCCACTGCACATGCGCACTGCCTTCCCGCCTTCCTGAACAGCTCTCCTCAGTTTCTCTTTTTCCGCGGAGCCAGCAGGTCGTGTTCCTGTCACCGCTGAAGAAATTGTTATTTTATTTGTTTCTTTAGACCGCGTACCTGCCTTCCCCATACCGATACCGGTATCGCCGGTCTTTTCTTTCTTTCTTTAAAAAAAAAAAAAAAAATTATAATTCTTTTTTCTTATTTTTTAGCTTTTTGGTCACTTCAGAGAGGCCTCTCGGCCTACTCAATTTCTCCTCATGGAGAAGCCAGCCCCTGGATTTAAGAAGTGTACCAAATGTAATGCTGTTATTTCAGTCACAGACACCCATGACTGGTGTCTGAAATGTTTGGGGCCTGACCATTCCATACCGGACTGCCCATCTTGCTCCCACATGTCTAAACGTGGGCTGCAGAACCGGGCCAACAAATTCCATGTGCTGTTTGCTTCAGAGAATACAGCATCACAGTCATCCAGGTCTTCTTCTCCGGATGGATCTCAGGTAACCAAACCTTCTGTGGGCAAGTCCTCAAAGAGCAAATCTCCTTCAAAGCATCGAGAGGCTCTTAGCTTAGAACTTGAGGACCCTGCCCCAGCCAAACAACCCCGGCGGGAAGTCCAACTTCCAAAAACGCCAATTCAGGGGTCTCAGGTTGATATCGATGCTACGGCCTCGACAGATCACCTGTTAGCCTGCTCTGGGGTACCGGGTCACTCCGGTACCGACATCCAGGCAGCTATGGCGTCCATGGGCGATACTGTACAGTCCATGCAGCAGGCCGTCATGGCTTTCATTAAAGCTGCAACGCCATCGGTTCCGCTTTCAGCGGTTCCGGGCCCGATACCGGTATCGTCCGCCATGCCGGTATCGAGGCCGTCCACCTCTAAACGCAAGTCGGTACCGTATGGGCTTTCGCTCCATACCGGTTCCATACCCGATACGCCCGATATCGATACCGATCGGTACGCGTATCGTGCGTTAGAGGAAAGCACCGATTCCTCTGAGGATTTTCACTCCTCTGATGATTCTGCTGAGTTTTCACTCAACTTACCTGAGGAGCCCTCTTCTCCTAAAAGGAGAATGTCCCCTCCAGAGGATTTGTCCTTCCAGGACTTTGTTTTAGATATGGCTACAGCCCTTTCTATTACAACATCCTCTGAAAAGGAACCCAGATCCAAAAAACTGGATATTTTGGGATACTCAAAGGCCCCTAAGGAGGCAGTTACCCTGCCTATCCATGAAATCCTTCAAGAACAACTGATGGATTTCTGGGAAAATCCTTTGACTTTGTCTCCTTATTCCCGTAGGTTGGACACCATGTATAGGGTCCCTCCTTCTCCTGGTTTCCAAAAGACTCAATTGCCCCACCACTCTATTGTGGTGAAGTCTGCAATGAAGAAGATTAGGAGTACCAAAAGGCACTCTTCCACCCCTCCAGGACGGGAATGTAAGACTTTGGACTCTTTTGGTAGGAAAATTTTCCAGGCTAGTATGCTTATAGCCAGGATTAATTCCTACAGTCTCTATATGGGCATGTTCCTGGAGGAACTTGCCAAAAAGGTGCGGCATTTTGCCCCCTTTATCCCTGAGGATAAAAAGCAGGGATTCCTTTCCCTAGTGAAACAACTCTTAGAGGTTTCTAAGTTCTCTAATAGGGCAGCATATGATTCCTTTGAGGGAGCCAGTAGGGCTTCGGGCATTGCTATTGCAGCCCGACGTCTTGCTTGGCTCCAGGCCTCTGATCTGGAACCTTGGGTTCTAGATGGCTTACGGAATCTGCCCTGTACAGGTGAGAACTTATTTGGGGAAGAGTGGCAAATCAAAGCCACCCAGATGGATGCTGAAAATGCCACCTTGGAAAGACTTTCAAAGTCCACTTCAATTCCTACTAAGAAAAAGTCTTTTAAAAGGCCTTACTATAAGAAGGCCAGAGTTGCTTCAAATACTGGCCAGCAGTCTTCTCAACCTCGCTATACTGCTAAGCGTCAGCAATCCAAACAAGCACGAGCTAAGCCTGCAGCAGCTACTGTAGCTCAGCAGGCTCCAACCCCTCAGGGGTTTTGACTTGCTCCTAGGGAACTTGCCACTTCTGGTTCTAACACAACCAGAACCTCTCACCATACCCGGAAGGTTGGTTCACTTTGCTCCCAGATGGGAACAAATCACAACAGAACAATGGACCCTCTCTATCATTCGAGAGGGTTACAAACTTCATTTCTCCAGCCTTCCTCCCCATCATATGGTGAGACCATTCAATTCTCCCCCATCTCTCCTAACCCTGTTGGGTCAAGAGGTTTCCTCTCTTCTTGCCCAAGGGGCCATAGAAGAGGTTCCTCTTCCTCAGCAAGGGTCCGGTTTCTACTCCCCTTATTTTCTCATTCCAAAGAAGACAGGGGGATTCAGACCAATCCTAGATCTGAGAGAATTGAACAAATTTCTCTTCAAGGAGAAATTCAAAATGCTGTCTCTCGGCATTCTCCTTCCTTACCTCCAGGGTCAGGACTGGCTTTGTTCTCTAGACCTACAGGATGCGTATACACATATACTCATCCATCCATCCCACAGAAAGTATCTTCGCTTTCTGTTTCAGGGAAAACATTTCCAATACAGAGTACTCCCCTTCGGTCTAGCCTCTGCTCCAAGAGTATTCACAAAATGCATGGCAGTCGTAGCCGCATTTCTAAGAGGCATGGGAATCTTTGTCTTCCCATATCTGGACGACTGGCTCATCCGAGCTCCAACTCAGTCACAGGCCCAGATTTCCCTGGACCACACAAGGAGCCTTTTGCAGTATCTGGGACTGGTAGTAAACCTTCCCAAGTCCCAACTCATCCCTACTCAATCTCTAGAATTCATAGGGGCCCAGTTGGACACCATCACTGCAAGGGCCTACCTTCCACATGTTCGAGGCCAGCGCCTCCTGAGTTTGGCCTCCCAAGCTCAGTCCAGCACTCACTTGACAGCCAGGGAAATGCTACGCCTACTGGGTCATATGGCCTCCACAGTGCATGTGGTGCCCTATGCTCGTCTTCATATGAGAGCAGCTCAATGGACCCTGGCCACTCAGTGGACTCAGGCGTCAGGAGCGCTCTCAGACCAAATACAAACCTCCGATCGTCTGTTTTGGTCCCTCCACTGGTGGACTTCCACCAAGAATCTGTTGTTGGGGGCTCCATTTCAACCATTGCTACCCCAAGCAACCCTCACAACAGATGCCTCCCAAACAGGGTGGGGAGCCCATCTGCAAACTCTCTCCACTCAGGGCACTTGGTCTCTACAGGAGACCACCCTTCATATCAATCTTCTGGAACTGCGAGCAATTTACCTTGCCCTCAAGGTCTTCCACTCCCTCCTAGCCAACCTCACTGTCCTAGTTCAGACGGACAATCAGGTGGCCATGTTTTACATAAACAAACAAGGAGGGACGGGCTCTCTGTCGCTTTGCAACGAAGCTCTAAGACTATGGGCCTTCGCCAGAGAGCATCAGATTCACCTGCTAGCAGTGTATCTCCCAGGAGTTCAAAACTCTCGGGCAGACAGGCTCAGTCGAGTTCTGCTGCCACACGAATGGTCCCTACATTTGGACCAAATAAACCAAATCTTTCAGGAATGGGGGACCCCGGACATAGACCTCTTTGCAAGTCCGTGGAATGCCAAACTTCCCCGGTTCTGTTCCAGAACTCCGTGTCAGGGAGCTCAGGCTACGGACGCCTTTCTCCTGAATTGGAATCAGGCATTCCTATATGCCTTTCCACCCATTCCTTTGATTCCCAAGACTCTGTTCAAACTCCAGAGGGATCATGGAACTATGATCCTCATAGCTCCACGCTGGCCACGCCAAGTGTGGTTCCCTCTACTTCTACAGCTCTCCCAGGGATCCTACTTGGATCTGGGAGCTGCGCCAGACCTCCTGTCTCAGGAGGAGGGGACTTTGTGGCACCCAAACCCCAAATCCCTTCACCTCAGTGCTTGGTTACTGAAGGCTTAAGCCTTCAAGACTTTCATCTTTCCCAACCAGTGAAAGATATCCTTTCTGCCTCTAGGAAACCCTCTACCAGGCGTTCCTATGCTTTCAAATGGAAACGTTTTTCCATTTGGTGTGCTCAGCAGGGTCTTGACCCTCTGGCACTTCCTTTGAATTCTCTTCTTGATTATCTCCTGCATCTATCCAATGCAGGCCTCAAGACGAATTCGGTAAGAGTCCATTTAAGTGCTATTGCAGCATCCTTGAAACATATAAATGGACAACCTATCTCCTCTCATCCTCTTGTTGCAAGATTCATGAGAGGCCTGACTCTCACTAAACCTCCCATCAGACCACCCCCGGTCGCATGGGATTTGAATCTAGTGCTCGGTCAACTTATGAAGCCACCTTTTGAGCCAATGTTTTCCACCTCCTTGAAATTTCTTTCCTGGAAGGTCATCTTCCTCATTGCAGTCACTTCGGCTCGCCGCATCAGTGAGCTGCAGGCTTTAGTGGCTAATCCACCTTACACAAGATTTCATCATGATAAGGTGGTCCTTAGGACGAATCCCCACTTTATGCCTAAAGTGGTCTCGCCTTTTCATCTTAATCAAGAGGTATATCTACCTGTCTTTTTTCCAGCTCCTCATGCATCCAATGCAGAGAGGAACCTTCATACTCTGGATTGTAAAAGAGCTCTCGCTTTTTACCTTAATAGGACTCAGCCACATCGAAAGTCTTCTCAACTTTTTGTGGCCTTTGATCCTTCCCATTTGGGACTTCCAGTCTCCAAGCGTACACTTTCCAATTGGATTGCTCAGTGTATTTCTTTTGCTTACCAGAGCAAAAACATTTCTCTGGAAGGCCATGTCACTGCTCACAATGTGAGGGCCATGGCAACTTCTATGGCTCATCTGCACTCTGTTTCCATAGATCAGATCTGTCGAGCCGCTACCTGGGCCTCGGTTCATACCTTCACAGCCCATTACTGTTTGGACAAGGACTCCCGCCGGGATGCCTTGTTTGGCCAGGCTGTCCTCAAGCACCTGTTCCATTCCTAAACAACTCCTGCCCACCTTCCCAGAATGGATGCCTGAGATCCATACGAAGATGGCGAACCTTTACAGGGGATCCCATGCATCTAAGCTAGGGAGTCCCCATATGTGAGGACTTATTCCTGCTTGTTCCTGGAGATAGCACAGTTACTTACCTGTAACAGGTGATCTCTGGGAACAGCAGGAATTAGTCCTCACAACCCACCCACCTCCCCTAGGAGTTGTATCTTTTATCTATCTATCTTCCTGTCCTCTCTCTGTTGACTCAGCTATAAACTCGAAACTGAGGAGAGCTGTTCAGGAAGGCGGGAAGGCAGTGCGCATGTGCAGTGGGAGGTCCCAAAAGCTTCTATTCTAAGAAGCTGGGGAGCTTTCCCGCACGGGCTCCGTCGGTACCGACGTACCCATATGTGAGGACTAATTCCTGCTGTTCCCAGAGATCACCTGTTACAGGTAAGTAACTGTGCTATCTGCTTACTTGCATTTGTAACATCTTTGTCGCCCCTTGTGCAGTAGGTATCAAGTTTGGAGGTGGAGGAGACTTTGCTCAAACTGGTGACAATGCAGGCCATTATTCTGGTTCCAGAGGACGTGCTGGGTTTCAGCCATTATTCCATCTATTTTGTGATGCATCCCTTCCAACCCCCCCCCCCCCCCCCCACCTCCAAAAATGGTACGTTGAGTTCCATACTTGACCTGAAAGGGATCAAACATTACCTTGTGAATTCTCCAATTTCATACCAAAGAGCTGCAGTTGGTAATCTGTAATGGTCTGTAGGCGAGAGTTCCTGACTTCCCTTTATTATTTATTTATTTATTTTATTTAACAATCACTTATATACCGCACTTTCCCAATGATCGGGTGCGGTTTACAAAAAACAAGTTAAGGGACAGATCAAAGATCTGTGTTTTTACATGGAACATCATTGAACTATGTACAATAGGCCTGAGCCTTAAACAAAACGTATTACGTTATATTTGAAACTGAGATCTAAGTAGAATAAAGAAAAACTAAACAATAAACTAAATAACAACTATATACAGAATATAATGTTTATGCTATGTAAAATCACCTAGTGTTAGATGGACTAATTGTGATAAGTTAGGATGAGAAATTGCCGGAAAGGGGTAAAGAATGCCGGAATAAAGGGGAGTGGGAATTTTAAGTTAAAGCTATTTTATGTCTTTCTTGGTAGGGGCCTTCATTGACATTTGTTCGTTTTCTAATTTTGGATGCTCTGGGGTACCGGCGGTTCCCACCGGTACCGATTTCCAGGCATTGGCAGCGTCTATGGACCAGAGAATTCTGTCCATGGAAAGCCGCTAGACTGCGTTCTTTGTGGCATCGACGCCCTTGGTACCGCGACAGACAACTCCACTGGTACTGGCATCGGTATCTCAACCGGTACCGATAGCATCGACATCGGCATCGATGCCTGCTATGCCGGTACCCTGTCCTTCGATGCCCGCCGGTACCGATTCCCTGGTACGGGTTATTCCCGATACCGATTTTGCTCGGTACGGGTATCTGGCTCTGCAGGAGCATCCAGACAGGCGATACTTCGATTCCTCAGAAGAATCTGAGGATTCTGAAAGTTCTGTCGATGCAGCGATAATGCTTCCACAGGATTCGTCCTCCCCTAAACTCAGGATGTCTCCTCCAGAGGACATGTCTTTCCAAGACTTCATCTGAGAGGTGGCTCGGGGCCTCTCCATCACTGTGGCCCCTGAGACAGAGCCAAGGGCCAAGGAGTTGGATATTTTACAATATCCTAAAACTCCTAAGGAGGCAGCTACCCTACCCATTCATGAGATTCTATATGATCTCATGTTGAGGATGTGGGAAACACCTCTTACCACCTCTCCTCATTCTCGTAGGTTAGATACTATGTATCGTGTCCCTCCTTGTACTGGTTTCCATAAAACTCAGCTTCCTCACCACTCTATTGTGGTGGAATCTGCTATGAGAAGGATTAGAAGTGCAAAAAGACATGCCTCTAATCCTCCGGGATGTGAATGCAGAACTCTGGATGCTTTTGGACGTAGTGTCTTTCAAGCTTCCATGCTTGCTGCAAGAATCAGTTCCTATAGTCTCTACATGGGAATGTTCCTAAAGGAAGTTACTGATCAATAAGTCCTTTCATCTCTGACGATAAAAGGCAGGAGTTTCTCACTTGGCTCAGACATGCCCAAGATGTCTCTAAATTCTCCAACCGTGCAGCCTTCGACTGCTTTGAATGTATAAGCAGGACCTTGGCTATTGCCATAGGTGCACGTAGAATTGCTTGGCTCCAAGCATCTGATTTAGAGCTCTGGGTACAAGATAAATTGGGAAATATCCCTTGTACTGGTGAGAACCTGTTTGGTAAAGATTTGCAAGAAAAAGCCAATGAAATGGATGCTGAAAATTCCACTTTGGATAGACTATCCAAGTTTACTGCTGATCCTGTTAGGAAAAAGTTGTTCAAGAAAACACCTTTTTCTAGAAAGAAAAGATTTTATCCTGCTTATGGTCAGCAGGCATCTTCTGCAGGTCAGTTTTCAACCAAACGTCAGCAACCACCCAAACAGAAGAAAGCAAAGGCTGCTAGGCCTCAACCTGCCCAGCAGCCTCAGCCTCCTCAGGGCCTTTGACTTTCAGCTAGAGAACTTAGCCTTTCTGGCTCTGGAGGGACCAGAACCGTCCACCATTCCAGGAAGGTTATACCATTTTGCTCCGAGATGGGGGCAAATAACAGCAGAGCATTGGACACTCTCCATCATAAGAGAGGGGTACAAACTTCATTTTTCAAGCATGCCCCCTCCCACAATAGTGAAGCAGTTCAATTCTCCAACCTCTATCATCGACCTGTTAAGTCAGGAGGTTACCATCCTCCTTGCCCAAGGGGCAATAGAAGAAGTGCCTCTTCATCAACAGGGCACAGGGTTCTTATTCCCCTTATTTTCTTATCCCAAAGAAAACACGGGGATACAGACCTATGATCTCAGAGAATTGAACAAATTCCTTGTCAAGGAGAAATTCAAAATGATTTCTCTCAGAGCTCTGCTTCCATACCTTCAGAGTCAGGATTGGCTTTGTTCTCTAGATCTCAAGGATGCGTACACCCATGTTCTCATCCATCCAACCCACAGAAGGTTTCTTTGGTTCTTGTTTCAAGGAAAGCACTACCAATACAAGGGTGCTTCCTTTTGGTCTGGCCTCTGCACCAAGGGTGTTCACGAAATGCATGGCTGTGGTAGTAGCATTTCTACGCACTCTGGAAATATTCGTCTTCCCTTACTTTTATGAAAGGCAACACATACAAAAAAATCGACTAGCTTAGATGAACATGCCTTGTCATGAAGGCGCATACTTTGCTTGTAGGTATAGCTGGGGGTGTGGTCTGTGCTGAGCACAGGCAGAGGTCACAAATATGAGCATACATTATAAAATACCTGCACACCTTTATGTACCAACACTTACACCTGCTGTTGAGAAGGTATAAATGTCCATGCCTGCTTTCAGGGTGAAATTTGTGCCACTTATAGACAGACACACATAGGTGCCTATATGTCTTTATAAAATAGCACCTATTTCTTATCTTGCTAGACCAGTCCAGACAAGTGGAGGCAGATTTTAGCAATTTTCAGTGATGTCATCAGGTGGTATATCCTCTGGTGCAGTCCTGAGAGAAGCCAGTATTGACTGACTCCAGCAGGTGGCAGTGTGTGGACTGGTGCAGCAGGCATTGTAATTGTCTGGTAATGCCCAGTGTTGCTCAATGTGGATTTATTGCTGTTTCCAATAGATTTATTTGCACTTGGTGGGCCTAAAGAGGAGCAGGACGACGACACCCATGGAGCCCCGAGGTGGGGGGGGGGGGGGGGACAGTAAGTCAGGTCCAGGTCTACCTGTCTTCTGCATGCCCTGTATTTTGCTGCAATGTGTTAATCTTTATTTCTCCCATTGTTTTCAGCGGGCAGTATTTGGCGTTCTGCTGCTTTCAGTAAAGCAGTTCCAAATTGGGGGTGGGGGCAAAGCTTTTGTTCAGCAGCTGTTCATCCAGGGCCCTTCCCTAGTCAGCAAAAAGGTATTGGGATTCCTTTTTGGGACTTCATTTTCGCTGTGGCCTTGCTGCTTTTTTTTCGGTGAAGATTTTCGCAGACTTTATAAAACTTCTCCACTGCAATGTTCTGCCCCCTTTCCCCCCATCCCAACAGAATTTCTCCACTCAGCTTATTTTTACCGCATAATACAAGGTGTGATCAAGAAGTATTGGGAATTGTACAGTAACACAAGAAGTATAACACTGGCAGTTATTGCACTCGGACTCCTTCAAAGTAGTTCTTTTCTGATAAAGCATACTTCCTCCAGCATTCCTGCCACTGCTGGAAAAAAATTTGAAATGTCTCTTTCGTTATGCTGTGAAGCTGCTGTGTCAAATTTTGTTTAATGGTCTCCAGGTCGTCTAATCTCCTTCCTTTCAGTGGTAATTTTAGTTTTGGAAACAAGAGAGTGAGAGTGCGAGGTCAGTTGAGTACGGAGGCTGACGGACTTGCTCGATTTGGTGTTTGGCCAAGAACTGCTGGGCAAGATGTGATGCGTGAGCTGGGGCGTTATGATGAAGCAACTATTCACCTTTCTTGTGCAACTCTGGCCTCTTACAATGAACTGCATCTCTTGAACAAGTCAAAACTTGGACGTAGTACTCCTTATTGATGGTTAGGCCTTTTTGGGGCATACTCATGATGAATAATACCCTGGTAATCAAAGAAAATTGTGAACATGACCTTGACATTGCTCCTCATCTGATGGGCTTTCTTGGATCTGGGTGAGTTTGGAGCCTTCATTGTTAGGATTGAGCCATAGTTTCCGGATCATAATCATAAACCCCATGATTCATTACCAGTAATAATCTTTTTGATGAAATCTGAGTCCCTTTCAATGCTTTCTATCTTCTTTTTGGTCAAGGGACAGGAGTTTCGGCATGAAATTTGCAGACACACGTCTTATCTCAAAATCAACAGTAAGAATGGACTGTACCGACCTGAAACTTATGTCCATGACCTCAGCAAGCTCTTTGATAGTCGAGAAGTAGAGCATATTGCAGCATGCGCTGCTTCAACTTTGTCTTCATTCCTGCTCATGGATAGCCTTCCAGAACGTTCACTGTCGACACTTTGGTGGCCCTCTTTGTACCAATCATAAACTCAAGCACGACTCATGCATTCTTCGTCATGCATTTGCTGTAACTTGTCATAAGTGTCTTTGCACGAATCTCCAAGTTTCTGGCAGAATTTTACATTTTTTTTTCAGTCATCGTAAATCTGACAAACTGCTTTTACACAATACCAAACATCATGTGCTTAAAAAAAGTGCATGTGTGCTGCAGCCATGCTACACTCTGCACATGCACAGCACATAACTAGGTCACTGCCTGCTTGATAGCATTGTGGTATGATGTATTCTTATATAGCTACACAAGAAGTCTAGATACCTTTGGTTCACACCTCATAGCTGCAAAGCCTGGGGCACCCTTTTTTTTTCCTGCATCTGGTACCATGGGGATCCCCGGGATTTGATGCAGTTTCTGCAGCCTCAACCACTCCTTTCCTGTATTTGTTCCCACTGATGGGTACTGCAGCTTTTTCAGATGGCGGCATAGGTCAAGCAGAGGTGGAACTTGGCAGAGTGCCTAAACTGTAAGCTTGTTAGCCCCTGGAGCTCACCTTTGCAATGGGCATGCACTGCAGCTCCTGAAACAGCAGATGAATTAAATTTAGTTTTGACTAGCTGCTTGGCAGCCCTTTTTGTGGTGGCCCAAGGCATGGGATTACCCCCAAAACAGAGAGCCATCTGAGCAATGTTCCCTCTAATTTTCTGTAGGCTGTGTGCGTATAAAATATCAGCTGTGCAGCTTTTGAAGGAAGGTTAAATTTTTGTGTGCCACATAACGACACTCGGCGTTATATACTTTAAAATTTAACTACACGTCAGAATACAGTAGGTACACCACATTGATTGCACTAGAAAATATTGTAGAACTTGTGAAAACCATAAATACACAACAACTTTTCAATTTTAAGAACGTCTGTGTTGTTTTCAATCAGAATCAGAACTGTAATTTTTGTGCGCTCTGTTGTAAAGTATGTGCACTTACTTGGCGAGGTGTGCGCGCGCACAGCTTAGAGGGAACAGTGCATCTGAGTGGGGGAGGTGGTTAAAATAACTCTTGAAAAACATAATGTAAAGAGACTAAACTTGGTGTTGGGGATAAAACTGGTTAAAAGATACATTGGGTTTCAAAGTGGTCCAGATTGGAGCAGCGCTCCAAAGAAATACCCCCCCCACCAAAAAAAAAAAAAGCTCTGCATTTCTGTAGGAGGGCAGCTCCAGCCACTTCTGTAGAAACACTGATACATTGAAACATGGCAGCCAGAAAGTTGCCCCTTCCCTCTCCTTCCATCTCAGTCACCGGCATACATGTGTCTGTGTTTACAGAGATGGATTCACATGCACGCACATATACACAGATGCAAAGCTACTGGAAATAATTCATTGAGGCACACTTTGTATGCTTTCCCCTACTACATCTCTATTCCTGCTGGCCTGATTGTTAATGATTGTTAATGATTCAGATGTGTATTTCATTTTATTTACTTGTAAATTCTCCTTTGAAACTTAGTGACAAACTTTACAGCTTGCTTAATGGTTGCTATGTACAGTGGCACCTACTGACTGAAATGTGTAGTTTGCTACTAGTTGCTTTGCCTATAGGTAGACAAGCATGGCCATACCCATTACCTTAAGACAGTGACACCCTGTGGTTAAACTGTGAAATCTGACTGTGGCTTCTGATGGTTAGGTGTATTATCACAATTGTTTTTATATCATTGTTCTTCCAAATGAGCGGCATATTCGCCATGCTTTGTACGCTTCCCCTGCTTGTTTTTATCAAAGTTGGTGTAAAATTTTGAATCATTCAATTTTTTGAAATCCTGAGATTTGAAATTCTGGTGAATTCAACCCCAAATGTATTAACATTAATAGTCCTGCTTGTTTGTAAGTAAGATTTCTAGTTTAGAAGTAGCAGATCATGCACAGTTGAGCAAGTTGGGATCAGTAACATGTTTCTAGTTCCTTAGCGTTCCTCCAGTTCAGTCCTCTACCTCTGGGTTGTCAATCTCTTCCTGCAGCTAGGAGACTGGTTTGTCAGAATGATGACATCACGGGATATAGCCTGCTGCACTTCCATCTGCATCCCAGTGTAACCAGTCTCCTTGCAGCAGGAGGAGTTTGGCGAGCCTTAAGGAGAGGCTCTTTAAGGAGTAGTGGATAAGGAGCGTAGATTTCTTTGAGAGTAGTTAAGGGGTTGATTAGTTAGTGGAGCCCGCAGAGGCCCGGTCACTGACACCGGAGTGTGCCGGGGCTGCGTGGCCCTTTCCTCAGAGGTGGAACTTCAGATGGCGGCTCCTGAGTCTCAGGAGGCGCAAGGGGAGACAACGGGGGCGGCGGCTGAGCCCCTGCAGATTTTGGAGCAGGAGCACGATTTAGAGCCGCTGCCGGGACCCTCCGGGGTATCCGCAGCTCCGTCGTCCTCCGACGTCTCTGGTTTCACTCCCGAGTTTGTCCTTCTTCTACATCAAGCCTTTTGTCTGCGCCAGCAAGGCAAGCGGACGCGCTCAGTTTCCCCTGCGTCTCAGCCTCCGCAGTTGCTAGCGGAAGGGACGGCGGTCGCGGAGCCGTCGGTTCCGAAGCGCGCACGGCTCGCGGACCCGTCGGACGGTGCCTGGCTGGAATCCGCGGACCCGGACTGGGATCCTGAGGAGGGTTCACAGGACCTGGAAGAAGGCGAAATACTGGAGACCGAAGAGCAAGCCAAGATTGTCCGGGTGTTCCGCAGAGAGGAGTTGCCTGCCTTGATTTCGGAGGCTTTGCAGATGTTGCATTTGGCTCCCCCTCCAGCCGTGGAGGACGAATTGGAGGATCCAGTCATCCAGGCGGTGCGACAGACTCAGGTGGTGTTTCCACTACACCGGGTGGTCGAGCGGATGATTCAGGACGAGTGGGACAAGCCGGAGGCGGGTCTCCGGGGCGTTCGTGCTATGAGCAGGTTATACCCTCTGGCGGACTCGGCTAAGGATCGTTTTCGGGCGCCGCGCCTAGACGCCCTGGTGGCGGCTGTAACTAAACGGACCACCATCCCGGTGGAGGGGAGTGCAGCCTTGAAGGATCCCCAAGACCGTAAAGTTGACGGTCTGCTCAAGCAGGTGTTTGAGGCAGACTCTCTTTCACTCCAAGCCTCTATTTGCGGGGCCTGGGTGGCCAGGGCTTGTTTGCGCTGGGCCCAACGGCTGCGTCAATCCCCGCATGTTGACCTCGAGGAGGTGAAAGAGCTGGATCGTATGGAGTCGGGTGCGGCCTACCTGGCTGATGTACATTATGACCTGATTCGAGCGCTGGCCAATAGCACGGGTTCCGTGGTGGCTGCCCGTCGCTCGTTGTGGCTGCGTAATTGGGCAGCGGACGGCCCTTCTAAGTCCCGACTCAGTAAGCTTCCCTTTAAGGGGGGTTTGCTGTTTGGGGAAGATTTGGAAAAGTTGGTGAAGGACCTCGGTGAGTCTAAAGGGGGCCGTCTGCCCGAGGACAAGCCCAAGCAGGCTAAGTCTACTCCGAGTGGTCGGGGGTCCTTTCGGGACTTTAGGAAGTTCCGTTCCCCGCGACCGGTTGGTTCCCAAAGGGGGAGGTTTCCCTCGAGGGGCCAGGGGTTTCGAGGCTTCCGGGGAGCGAGTCTCGGATTCTCCTCTCTCCCGGCACCCGCGTCCCGTAAGCCCCAATGAAGCGAGGTGGGTCCCGGCGGTGGAGCCTCCCATTGGAGGTCGGTTGCGGGAGTTTCTGCCGGCCTGGACCCTCATCACCTCAGATCAGTGGGTGTTGGAAATCATCCAGCACGGTTATGCCTTGGAGCTGGCCCGGCCCGTGCGAGAAGCCTTTGTCATGTCGCCTTGCCGGGGTCCCGCGAAGGTGGCAGCGGTTCGCGAGACCCTGGACCGGCTTCTTCGTCTGGGAGCCGTCGTGGAGGTTCCCAAGGCCGATTACGGCTTGGGTCGCTATTCCATCTATTTCGTGGTGCCCAAAAAGGGCGGCCAATTGCGGACTATCCTCGACCTGAAAGGGGTCAACCGGTGCTTGAGGGTGCCGCACTTTCGGATGGAAACTGTGCGGTCCGTCATAGTAGCCGTACGCCGAGGGGAATTCCTGACGTCGCTAGACCTCTCGGAAGCGTACTTGCACATTCCCATTCGAGAGGCTCACCAGCGTTTTCTGCGGTTTGCCCTACCCTGGGGCCACTACCAGTTTCAGGCCCTGCCGTTCGGCTTGGCGACGGCGCCCCGGACGTTCACCAAAATAATGGTCGTGGTCGCGGCGGCATTGCGCAAGGAAGGCATTCTGGTCCACCCATACCTGGACGATTGGCTGATTCGCGCCAAGTCTGCGGAGGAAAGTCTCCGGGTGACGGACAGGGTGGTGCGTTTCTTACAGGATCTGGGTTGGGTGGTCAACCCGACCAAGAGTCGGTTAGTGCCCACTCAGGTTCTCGAATATCTGGGGGTCCGGTTCGATACGTTCAAGGGTCAAGTGTTCCTGCCGGACCACCGAGCCGAGGGGTTGCGGTCCCTGGTGCGGCAGTTCCTCTCGGGGTCGGCTCCCTCGGCATGGGATTATCTCCGAGTGCTGGGCACAATGGCGGCGACGCTGGAGGCGTTGCCTTGGGCCCGGTTTCATATGAGGCCTCTGCAACGAGCGCTTCTTCGTCGTTGGTCGCATCAACAGCATTCGCTGAGTACACAGCTACCTTGTCCGGAGCCGGTTCGGAGGTCCCTTCAGTGGTGGCTTTGTCCCTCGTCGCTAGCGAGGGGTTTGTCGCTGGACCAGCCAGAGTGGCTTCCATTGCTGACGGACGCCAGCCTTGCGGGCTGGGGGGCTCACTGCGAGAGCCACTTTGCGCAGGGGGTTTGGTCTCCTCTGGAGGCCTCGTGGACGATCAATCGTTTGGAACTTCGAGCAGTGTTTCGGGCCCTCCAGGCGTTCGAGGATTTGGTGCGCGACCATGCCGTACGGGTGCTCTCCGACAACTCGGCGACGGTGGCGTATATAAATCGGCAGGGCGGCACAGGAAGTGCGGCGATGGAGGCGGAGGCCGACAGGCTCTTCGCGTGGGTCGAGCTCCGCTTCACTGCACTTTCAGCGGCACACATCGCCGGCAAGGACAATGTCACCGCGGACTTCCTCAGCAGAGTCCACGTGGATGCCGGGGAGTGGGAGTTGCATCCCGCGGTCTTTCGGCAAATAGTCAGACGCTGGGGAATGCCGGTCATGGATCTCATGGCGACCTTTCAGTCGGCAAAAGTCGGTCGTTTCTTCAGCAGAAGGCGCGAACGGATGTCGGAGGGCATCGACGCCCTCCTTCGCCGGTGGCCGGAGGGGGGCCTCCTCTATGTCTTCCCGCCCTGGGCCCTGATCGGCCGGGTGGTTCAAAAGATCGGGGCACATGCGGGGAGGGTGCTGTTGGTGGCTCCCGATTGGCCCAGGCGTCCCTGGTACGCGGACATGCTCCGTCTGCTGGACGGGGTGCCGTGGCGGCTGCCAGCCAGGTCGGACCTGTTGCTTCAAGGGCCCCTGTTCATGCCGCAGGTGGATCGGTTCTCGCTTACGGTTTGGCCATTGAAAGGGCTAAGCTCCTGAAGAAGGGCTATTCGTCGGCGGTGGTGTCTACCCTGCTACGGGCGCGTAAGCAGTCCACGTCCTTGGCGTATGTTCGGGTATGGCGTGTGTTTGAGGATTGGTGTTCCCAGCGTCGGGTTCGGCCGAACTCGGCCTCCATTCCTGCCATCTTGGAGTTTCTGCAGGACGGTTTTGACAAGGGTCTTGCTGCCAGTTCCTTGCGGGTTCAGTTGGCAGCTTTGTCCTGTTATCGGGGCAAGGTCAATGGCCGTCCGTTAGGTTCTCATCCCGACATGCGTCGTTTTCTCACGGCGGTGGTCCGACTGCGGCCGGTGCGCAGGGTGGCTGTTCCCCCGTGGGATCTGAATCTGGTGCTCACGGCACTGGCCGAGTCGCCCTTTGAACCCTTGCGTCGGGCGTCTCTGAAAGATCTCACGCTCAAGACGGTGTTTCTGGTGGCTATTTGTTCCGCACGTCGAATTTCGGAACTGCAGGCGTTGTCTTGCCGTGAACCTTTCCTTTCCTTTTCTAAGGAACGGGTGATTTTGCGTCCGGTTCCGTCCTTTCTGCCTAAGGTCGTGTCCCCTTTTCATCTGAATCAGGTGGTTTGCTTGCCTGTTCTAGGGGAGTTGGGGGGCGATTCCGCGGATCGGGGTCTTCGGCGGCTCGATGTGAAGAGGGCTCTACGTCAGTATTTGAAGGCCACGGAGTCGTTCCGCAAGTCGGAGCGCCTGTTTGTTCTCTTCGGAGGTGTTCGTCGGGGCGAGGCGGCGGCTAAGGCGTCTATCGCCCGCTGGATTAAGGAAGCAATTGCTTCCGCGTATTTGCTCCGGGGGCGCGTGGTGCCGGTGGGTTTGAGAGCGCATTCCACTAGAGCGCAAGCGTCCTCTTGGGCGGAGCACTGTTTGGTCCCTCCGGGGGACATTTGTAGGGCGGCGACTTGGTCGTCTCTGCATACGTTCAGTAAGCACTACCGGTTGGATGTAGCTGCGGCTTCGGATGCTCGTTTCGGCTCGGCCGTCTTGTCGGCCGGCTGGAAGGGTCCCTCCCATTGATTACTGCTCTGGTACTTCTCAGAGGTAGAGGACTGAACTGGAGGAACGCTAAGGAAATGATAATTACACTTACCTGGTAATTGTAGTTCCTTTAGTGACGACAGTTCAGTCCTCCATCCCGCCCGGATATTTGTCGCAGGTTTCGGGCCTCGTGCCGAGCAGTAGAGAGTTACAGGTGAGTCTGTTTTCGTTGCTAGCTCTTCTTCGGGTGCTCTCCCTATGATAGGGCAGGAGGTAAGAAGGCCTGCCCGTGGGGGGGGAACTCCATGCTAGTACAATTGTGTTTCTGTTTTTTGCTACTTATTGATTGCTCCTTTGAGTCTGCTTTGTTATAGTTTACACTGGGATGCAGATGGAAGTGCAGCAGGCTATATCCCGTGATGTCATCATTCTGACAAACCAGTCTCCTAGCTGCAGGAAGAGATTGACAACCCAGAGGTAGAGGACTGAACTGTCGTCACTAAAGGAACTACAATTACCAGGTAAGTGTAATTATCATTTTCCTTCGTGCACTGCTGAGAGAGAATGGATGACTTACTAATCAGAGTCTGGAAATTTATTTTTCTGAAAAGTGGCTCCCAGTAAATTAGTAAAGTTTTTCTAAGCATATCATATCTTTAAGTTAAGCAGTTAAAGGGGAGGAGGGGAGCATTGAAATGAGACACTTGCACAAAAGAAAAAGATCGGTAGCGGACTACATACTGACCAAAAGCAATGTGTTTTGCTGAGATTTACTGCTCTCTGCAGTTTTCCTCAAGGAATTATTGTAACACTGAAAGATCATATTTCAGGTTTATAATTAAATGTTACATACCAGTCTTTTAAAAAAAAACAGAATAGGCTAACCTATTGATTCAATGCATATGGAAGACTTAAATCTAATTCATGGTCCAGGCTTCTGCTCCTTGGTTCACCTGGGGATACTGCAGAACAGCCTTCAGTCTCTGAAGGATGGGAGTCTTCACTATTATACAGCTGTGATGCCTCGAGGTGAGACTTAGTGTTTGCATTTAGAATTCAAGCTAGAGCCCCAGTCTGTGGCCTCTGGCAAATGGTTGTCACTGTGATGGCTGGACTAAGTGGTGAAAGTATAGAGTGTAGAGGCTGAGAAATAGGAGGACCCTCCCACATAACACGAATGAACATTTGGGGCGCTATAGCCCAAAGAAAGCAGGTTCCCAGTGAGCTAAACATCCACATGAGTAGGAGGGAAATGTTCTGAGCCAATAAGCAAACTAGCTATAGTTACGTTAACTAATTAGAGATGAGTAGTTATGAGGGTCACATTCAGAGTGCTTACTCTTCCAGTGTCTCTAGTTTATTTTGGCCTCTCCTTTCTTGCTCATGCAGTGAGCAGTTTGAATGGTCTTGCATGCTCATGAGTTTTCTTTTTTATCTATAGTGGAAGTTTTTGTACCGCCCTGCGTGTCAACCCCTGAATTTATCCATGCTGCCATGAGGCCAGATGTGATCACAGAAACAGTGGTGGAGGTGTCGACAGAGGATTCTGAGCCCATGGACACCTCTCCAATCCCAGCATCCCCGGATATCCAGGAGCCCATGAAAAAGAAGAAATGTAAGGAGATTTGCTGCATGTTGACTGTCTCTTGGCACATGCAGGTGGTCTATGCAGTGATATGACAGGCATATAGTGATTGTTACATTCCTAGGCTGGTTTCTTTAATGTTTAACCCCACACAGTTTACAGCAAACATAACAGTACAATAATTTTCTCCGGAAACAAGCAGGAAATATGTCCTCATGTAATAGCGAAGGGCTCGCAACGAATAAAACCAGGAGTCTATTGACTAGAATTCAAACCAGTTTAATGTGCACAGACTCAGGCCAATGTCACATACAAAATGTCTGAGCCCTGAGCTCAGAAAAACGACAGTTTATATACTATTCTTTTCCAGTTTAATACAGGCAAAACTCCTCATTGGTCTTGGTGGCCCCCCTCTCTCTCTCCCAATAGCCATCTCTGATCTGGCTTGTACCTGTTTTTATTCTGTGTAGTCTTTTCTAACAGTGGCTCAAATGCTTGGACAAAATATATTCTTCAAGAATACATGCTGCTATTCTCTACAAGGTCAGTGTGTGCTAACAGGGCTACAGCGTGAAAGCATAATACTGAAAAGACATCTGTGGTTAAACCATAACAAAAAACAGTGGAAAAGTTTTACTTTTGTTTATCAGAAGCCTTCTTTATCAAAGGCAGAGCAAGGCAGTTTCTAACAGCTACTGGTATTTTCTGTCTGTCTGGTTCTGCTATACTATTCCAAAGTCAGTTATAATATTCTAAAGTAAGGGAGGGGGACTCAGGCCTAATATACGGGCCTCGGCTACCTACAGGATGAACTAGGCCATCGCCTATCACATTCCCCCCTTTTGATTATTCACACCCACAAGTGAGAAAGGGTGAGACTCAAATCACACATATATATATGAAAGTACTTTAAACTATAGTAGAGGGATCACTCCGTGGTATAGGGTAGTAGTCCCACGTTGCTAATATTTGTGCTGCTGCTTTGCGGTCAGTAACTTTATCAATAATGGAGTGTAGCATATGCAAGCATAGGGGAAGGAAACATGGGATACATAAGCAAACAGTTACAATCAAAAATACAAGCACTATAAGTGTCTTCAGGCCGCCCAGGCCTGAAAACCAAGAACCAAACCAGCCATCTAGTTGCAAGCCATGCCACGTTTGGACTGGGACATAAGTTTGCTTTCTCATGTGATTGGCTATATCTTCAACAACCTGTCCTTCATTATCTATTTGCAAGCAGCAATTAAATTCAGCTTGCCACATACTCCTCCTTCAGCTGCAAGCAGATAATCTAAAGCTAAGCGGTTCTGGTAAATGGCTGTACGCATCTGTGTGGCTTGTTTAGCTAACAAGGTTAGCGCTCTACTAGTTTCATTGGTTATTTATTTATTTTATTTAGCTGTATTTATATCCTGCTTTTCACCGGGTCAAAGCGGTCAATTGGGGGATACATTTAACACGAGGGGATATTAGACACACACACTAATACATACAGGGAACATGGGCATTGGAGGGTTAAGTGACTTGCCCAAGACCACAAGGTGTGCCTATAGGACTAGAAATCCCAATCCCTCTGGCCTGAGATTGCTGTCCCCAGGTGGGACTTGAACCCCCGACCCTCCGGCCTGAAGTACCTTGTCCTAACCACTAGACCACGCCTCCCTTCAACAACAGCTTGCAAACGTGTAATACGGTCTAACATATATACAGGGGTGCGGTAGCCCCAAGAACCATCTTGTGCCCAGGTAGCAGGTCCATAGTAAGAAACAATTCTCTCTGGCGGCCATTCTTCAGAGGTTGCATCCCATTTGTCCCACTGGCCGATTTTCAGAGCTGCTCGTTTCGGTCGACTTTTATATACAGGGAACCCCAATTGTTCTCCGTGGGAAAGGGGCAAAAGAAAGAAAGATGGCCGTATAGTTCCTAGAACACACGCTCCTCCCCAATTGGCAGGGAGTTTAGCATATGCTCTGGTGCCACAAATCCAATATAGTCCAGGTGGAGCTTGCCAAGTGCTGTGCGTAGCCAGATTTGTCCATATCCTGGCCAAATAAGGAAAGATGATCAAAGGGTTAGACGGTTCCGGAGTATTGGCACCTGACCACCAAGAAGTCTTTCCAGTTGTGGCATTGTAATATTTTTGGTTCAAACAGACTAATTGTCCCACAGGTGCATTCAATTGTGGTCCTGCTCGTGCAAAACATAGTTTACCCACTATGGAGTGGGCGAGGACCCATTCATTGGTAGTGTTATGCACATCAGTTTGGTTATATGGTACGGAATAGTTCAATTATTGTGCTTCCCAAGGCCATTGGTCTCCCATCTGAGTTCCTCCACAAAAGAGACAGTCCGAGACATGGAGGCTGGATGCCACAGCTCCAGCTAGTTCGATGAACAAATTCTGCGAAGCGTGGGGAACAACAAATTCTGCCTTCATGGCCTCGTGGAAGGTATGATGTATGCGATAAGGTGAAGAAACATGAGTCTTTACATTCAGCTGGATGAATACAATGGTTCCAGGATCAGTTCCACCTCCTGCTATGCGCAGGCCGAATCAAAATCCTTGCTTCCACTGGCTGGGGTCGAAGATCTGAAGCCGTAGGGGATTGCAGGCACTTTTCTTGCACTGTTCAGGTTTCAGTAAGGGTAATCTTTCCAGCAGCGCCTTGCGATTATCTCCAGTCTGTCCTGTAGGGCTACCAGACCAGGTAGCATAGTACACACAATCCCATTTCGGACAGAAATAGTCTGCTTCTGCTGATTTGCTATATGTTGTTGGGGAATGTATCCCAGTGCATATTCCCCAGTTGTACGCACCTTCAGGACACATATACTTGTTCCCATGATCCACACCTGTAGTAATTTCTATTAATCAAGTCACAAGCATCAAAATACAGGTAAACAGGTTGGTTAGGATCAGAGAGTTGACTTGTGGCATTGATAAGGGCTCCATCTTCATCATTCCATCTCGGTTCCAGGACATAGTAAGATGGATTCTGTTGAGGTCTGAAGCAAGTACGAGTCTTTCCCTTTGTACAGACGTTTAGTTCTGTACCATTATAGATACACCGGCTGACTACACCGGTACAAGTGTAGTAAGAGTGATAAAGCAAAGTCTGAGTAACTTGCATACCAGTTCGGGTGGTGGTTATACAGGCTGCACAAGGGGGCAAAGCAAGAATGGTTCTCAAGTGTCCCAGGGCTACCGCAAGAAGGAAATAGCAGCAATTAGTAATCATCATGATTATAGTCTTTGATGATTAATGAGGTAGTTAATGGTTGATTGAGGTAGATAGATAGAGGATAGAGTCTGAAATGTAGATGTTCAGGAGCAAGCTGGCAAAGTCTTTATGATGATGGATCTTGTCTTCGCAGCGTGAGTCGCAACGGTGATGCAGGATTAGCGATCGAAGTCCAGGGGCGACTCTCACGAACTGTTGCTGGTTTCACTCGACTGTGATGAATCCAGGAGTCGATCTCGGCCACTTTAACTGCTGTTGGGGTTGATAGCAAAACGATATACGGTCCCTTCCAATGAGGCGCCAACGGTGTCTTCTTCCACTCCTTTACCCACACTGAGGCTCCAGGCTTGAAAGGATGCAAGGGCTCTGTTAGATTGATAGGCAACTGGTCCTGCACCCAGGTATGAAGGCTCTGCAAAACATAAACTTAGAGCCAACAATTCTTGCCTAGTAATTATGGATCCAATTTGATTCATATCTCCTCTTATCCCCTGTACTATGGGCGGGGGCCTCCCATACAAAATCTCAAATGGGGATACCCCTAATGGCGTGGTAGGGCCTGAACGTATTCAGAGAAGGGCTATGGGAAGAGCTTGGGGCCACTTCAAGTGGGCTTCCTGACAAAGTTTGGATAGCTGAGATTTTAGGGTTCAGTTCATTCTCTCTACTTTCCCTGAACTCTGGGGCCTGTAGGCTGTGTGTAACTTCCATTGTATTTGCAGGGCATGGGCTAGCTGCTGGGTTACTTGTGATATAAAAGAGGGCCCATTGTCAGACCCCATGGTCAAAGGTATTCCGAATCGGGGGATAATCTCATGGAGCAAGGCTTTAGTGACCCCTCTGGCCTTCTCAGTTCTGGTGGGAAAAGCTTCCACCCATCCAGAAAAGGTACAAACTAGGACTAGCAAGTAGCGATATCCATTTGCTCGTGGCATTTCTGCAAAGTCTATTTGGATATTTCCCATGGGGGTCACTCCTACTGACTGAACTCTTGGGGGAGGTACAGGACCTTGTCGGGCATTGTTCTTGGCACAGGTCACACATCTTCGGGCTACTGAGGTGGTCAAAGGTCCCAGCAGGGAGATATAGAAGTATGGCTTCAAAGCATTGGCCATCTTTGTTTTTCCATAGTGAGTGGCTTGATGAAAGGCTTGGACAAAGGCAGGGCCTAGGGCTTCAGGGATCACGGTCATACCAGGGGTTGAGCTCCCTTCAGGCGGGGGCAACACTATCCATCCAGTTTCTGATAACTGTCCCCCTTCCTTTTGACAGTAATGGTCCTTCTCTACTTGGGTATGTCTGGGTGTCCATACACTCAAAAGTACTGGAAATATGGCTGCTTGAATCGTTACATTTGGGGTAGTAATTTGTCCTGCAATGGCTGCTTCTCGGACTGAGGCATCAGCAAATCTGTTTCTGCGGGATACATCTCCATCTCCAGTTTGATGGCCTCGACAATGCATCACTGCTACATGTTTGGGGGCCCATACTGCTTCCAGCAAAGTCAATATTTCTGGACCGTACTTGATAGACTTGCCTCCTGAGGTGATCAATCCACGTTCCTTGTACAGGGCCCCATGGGCATGCAGTGTTGTAAAAGCATATTTAGAGTCCGTGTATACATTCAGGCTGATTCCTGTTCCAAGTTTGAGTGCTCGTGTTAGAGCTATTAATTCAGCCTTCTGTGCTGAGGTTCCTGGGGCCAGGGCTGATGATTCTACTACCATGTCTAGGGTCACCACTGCATACCCCGCACATCGCTGTCCTTCCATTATGAGGCTACTTCCATCCACAAAGAAAGTTTTGTCTGGGTGGCTCAAGGGAATATCAGTTAAGTCTGGGCGACTTGAATATACAGTGTCCATTACTTCTAGGCAATTATGGCCAGGTGGGCCTGGACCGGCTGGCAGCAGGGTAGCTGGGTTCAGAGTTTGGCTGACGCTCAATTGCAATCGCGGATTCTCACATAGCATACTTTGATACTTCAACATTCGAGCGTTGGTGAGCCAGTGGTTTCCTTTGTCTTCCATCAGGGTTAAAACAGAGTGTGGTACAGTGACTCGCAAATTTTGTCCTAAGGTGAGCTTGTCAGCTTCGCTTACTAAAAGGGCTGTGGCTGCTACAGCTCTCAAGCAAGGTGGCCATCCTTTGGCAACAGGATCCAGTTGTTTTGACAGGTAGGCCACAGGTCGCTGCCAAGACCCAAGAGGCTGGGTTAAAACTCCCAATGCATTTCCACCTGACTCATGGACATACAGACGAAATGGCTTCTGTACATCCGGTAGTTCAAGGCTGGGGATGACATTAATGCTGTTTTCAATGATTTGAATGCTTTATCTTGTTCTGGGCCCCATTCCAAGGGGGATCGTTCAGCTCCCTGTGTGACTTGGTACAAGGGTTTTGCTATGAGTGCAAAATTTGGTATCCATATTCGGCAATAGCCTGCGGCTCCCAAGAAACCTCGCACCTGTTTTCTGGTAGTGGGGGTTGGAATGTGGCATA
The DNA here is from genome assembly GCA_033557465.1 of Ichthyophis bannanicus. NCBI lineage: Eukaryota > Metazoa > Chordata > Amphibia > Gymnophiona > Ichthyophiidae > Ichthyophis > Ichthyophis bannanicus. The sequence continues at coordinate 1,776,809,155 of CM066032.1, forward strand.
CTGCTTCCTTTCACTCAAGTCCTAATTTCCGGGTTCCCTTTGACAAATGGAACCCTAGGTATTTCACTTCTGTCTGGCATAATTGCGCCTTGGCTCTTGAGACCTTGTATCCAGCTTCATTCAAAAGGTGCAAAAGATCACTAGTAGCTTGTACACAATCCGTTTCATTGTTGGTGACTATGAGCAAATCATCCACATATTGGAGTAGGATTCTCTTTCCCGGAGTTACAGGGTAACTTGACAGATCTTGACTGAGGGCTGCACTGAAGATAGTGGGTGAATTCTTGAATCCTTGTGGCAAGCGAGTCCAAGTGAGTTGTCCTAGTCTTCCTGTGGTAGGGTTTTCCCATTCAAATGCAAACAAAAGCTGACTGCCTCTGCCAGGCGTATACAGGAAAAGGCATCTTTCAAGTCCAAAACAGTGAAATGAGTGGCTTCTGCTGGAATCAGTCCCAGGAGGGTTGTAAGGATTTGGTACTACTGGATGTATAGTTTCAACTGCACTGTTTACTTGACGTAGATCCTGCACTGGGCGGTAGTCACCTGTCCCAGGCTTTTTGATTGGGAGAAGGGGGGTGTTCCAGGGTGATTGGCATTCTCTAAGAAGTCCATACTGCAGTTATTTCTTCAGGTGGCGATGAATACCTTCAATTGCTGGTCGTGGGAGGGGATACTGACGCACATGCACTGGTTCTGCTCCTGGCTTAAGGGTAACAAGTACAGGAGCTATATTTTTCGCTAGGCCAGGTGGATTATTCTCTGCCCATACTCCAGGCGGGGCTGCCATGCTGAGAGGTGTACAGAGGCTTACTGCTTTGGATGCAGATGAATAGAACCGCCATTCTTCTTCTCGGGGGACAGCTAACACCATCAGGCCGGCAGGTTTTGAGTTTATAGTCATTTCCATTTTTCCCCCTTCAACAAAGGATATCTGTGCTTGAAGCTTTGCAAGCATGTCTCGGCCCAGCAGGGGAACTGGGCATTCAGGCATGTACAAGAACTGGTGTGTTATCTTCTGTCCCCCTAGTTCACAGGCGCGGTTCTGCAGAAAGGGTCTCGTGGTTCTTGTTCCTGTAGCTCCCACGATTGTAACAGATCGAGAGGACACGGGCCACCGGCTTGGCTACTACTGAATGCTCGGCCCCTGTGTCTACCATAAAGTCCATATGCTGGTCTCCAATTTTTACATTGACCATAGGCTCCTGGAGACCTAAGAAGAACTTGGAGCCGGGTCCGGCCTATTCCTCATCATCCATGAAATCTGCTTCGGTGACTGCCACTCCCTGCATGGCAGTCTCATTTTGCTGGAGCTGCTGAAACTGTGCGCGCTGCATCCCCCCTCGCTGCTGGAATCGTACCCCCGCTCTCCTGGCGCTCCCGCGTCCCCTCCAGGGGGTGGAGCTCATGTTCGGGCACGCATCCTTCCAATGTCCTTCCTCTTTACAATAAGCACACTGATTTGCACCTAAGGGGGGCCGAGCGCTCCCTCGGCCCCTTCCCCATCCTCTGGCTCTTCTGTTAGGATATCCTCCTCCGCGTCCTTCAACTAGTGCTGCAGCAAGCAGATCCACTTTCTTCCTCATCCTTCTTTCACTTTCCCGTTTGCTTTCTTGATCACGATTCACATATACCTTTTGTGCGACTTCCATTAACTGTGTTGCGTTCATGCCCGCAAATCCTTCTAATTTTTGCAGTTTTCGTTTTATGTCTCCCTGGGACTGACTCACAAAAGCGGCATTTACCATGCGTAAATTCTTCTGAGCTGCTGGGTCATAGGGGGTGTAAAGTCTATAAGTTTCAGTTAATCGTTCATAGAAAGCAGCTGGACTCTCATCTGGGTGCTGAAGACGTCCGCTACTTTCCCAATATTCATAGCTCTCTGGCCTCCTTTCTTTAGGCCCTGCAGTAGAGCCTGACGGAACCGAGTGAGGGCCTTTTCTCCTACATCATTATTTGGGTTCCACCCGGGATCTTCATTTGGGAAATCTGCGGCTGCCGCCTGTCTGGGATCTAGGTTTCTCCCCACTTCAGGGTTCTCTTCCAACCATCGAGTGGTCGCTCGCACTATCCGTGCCCGCTCTTCAGTAGTAAAGAGGGTAGCCAAAAGCTGGCGACAGTCAGACCAGGTGGGCTGATGGGTTTGCATAATACTAGACATTAGCTCTGTTAAATCTTGGGGTTTTTCAGTATAGGAGGCATAATGCGTTTTCCAGTTTAATAAATCTGTTGTGGAGAAGGGCACATACACTAGACTGGTCGGTCCGACCACAACCTGACCATTGTCTTGAATGGGTAATCCTGGGACCTGCCGCAGCGGCAGTTGGTGAGCTTCTCTCGTTCTACTTCTGAAATCATAGCGCATTTCAGTGGACTTTTGGGTGACGCCGCTACTGGTACCTGGACCAGTGGATGACCCTGGACTGGCATCTAACTCTCCACTAGCGGATTCTTCGGGGGATGATTGTTCCACCTCAGAGCGCTGCTCAGGACTAGGGCTCCGACTTCTTCGGGGACTGGTCCGCACTTCAGATTTTGGAGGCGGATGATCGGGTGGAGGCGCCTCAGCTGGAGGTACACTCGCTTCCTCTGGCTCTACTCGGGGTATTGGCGGGGGTTCTTGGAGTACTGGCAAAGGCAGGTGGATACCTTGGGATCTCTGGAGACTCTTGGGCTACATAAATAGGGAGTTTTTCTTTCTTGACAGGGACTTTCGTGGCAGTTGCTAACATAATTTTACTCTGTCCCTCACAGCAACGCTTCATCCAAGAGGGCTGTTTCTTACATATCCCTAACCAAGAGTCTATATAGGAAAACTGTTCGGGACTATAGCTGCGCACTACCTTGTGCACACGGGACACAATTTGGATATCAAAAGTACCTTCTGGTGGCCACCCGGCGTCCAGCGCCGGCCACACCCTACTACACAATATTTCTAAGCGGGTCGGTGACATTTTCACCCCATAATCACCACTAAATCCTTTCTTAAAATTCGTGATCATACAGTTCAGCGGAGTTTGTACGGACTCCGCCCCTCCCATTATAACGTATAACGTACAAGACAGCAAACAGAAAGGGTAGGTGGGATGGCTACGGGTAAGGGGTCTGCGTAGCCCACAAAACAATGAGGGGACAAACAACAATCGTTTCCTCCTGTTCGTGACCTGAACGCGGTCGCCCGGTCAGGAACTGCGCTACTTAGGAGTCCGCTCTCGCTTGGCCTGTATTGCAAGACCTCTCAATCACACATCACACAACCAAACATGTTAGCATTTTCCAAATTCCCGGGCTAACTGACTGAACCTAAATTACCAAACCAAAAGGGTCGATGGCTTCGCCCCGCGCATACTCCTGCAGGGGTACTAGGATCGCCCTGGAAGTTGATCAGACTTCCTTTACCTGTTACTGTACCAAATCAGTCTCGAGATTTTCCCAGAGCTAACTGACTAAGAACCAGAAAAAGCAATACTCACCGGATCCGGTAGCTAATGCGCTGCGCAACCAGTTCCACCTTGGGTTGAATCCTGGACTCCCCTGGGTTCGAGGTGTTGGCCAGCCGGACCCAGCAGGCCGCCGAGGCAGGGCGGAACCCTCCGATGCAAGGGACCGGTCGGCGCCTGGGATCCTCTCCACATCGGTCGGCTGTGGGCCCAGCCGGACCAAACCTGGAGGCGGTAATACGTGGTAGTATTCACTTGCGTACTATTCGTATTACGCTATTCCCGGCCAACGCACCAAGAATATGTAATAGCGAAGGGCTCACAACAAATAAAACCAGGAGTCTATTGACTAGAATTCAAAGCAGTTTAATGTGCACAGACTCAGGCCAATGTCACATACAAAATGTCTGAGCCCTGAGCTCAGAAAAACGACAGTTTATATACTGTTCTTCTCCAGTCTAATACAGGCAAAACTCCTCATTGGTCTTGGTGGCCCCCCTCTCTCTCTCCCAATAGCCATCTCTGATCTGGCTTGTACCTGTTTTTGTTCTGTGTAGGCTTTTCTAACAGTGGCTCAAATGCTTGGACAAAATATATTCTTCAAGAATACATGCTGCTATTCTCTACAAGGTCAGTGTGTGCTAACAGGGCTACAGCGTGAAAGCATAATACTGAAAAGACATCTGTGGTTAAACCATAACAAAAAACAGTGGAAAAGTTTTACTTTTGTTTATCAGCCTTCTTTATCAAAGGCAGAGCAAGGCAGTTTCTAACAGCTACTGTTATTTTCTGTCTGTATGGTTCTGCTATACTATTCCAAAGTCAGTTATAATATTCTAAAGTAAGGGAGGGGGACTCAGGCCTAATATACGGGCCTCGGCTACCTACAGGATGAACTAGGCCATCGCCTATCACACTCACATATGGGTGACGACTGAGCCCTACGCGGAAGCTTCTCCCCAGCTTTCAAGAAAGCCTTTGGGAGATGCACCATGCGTGCGTGGTCCCCTTCCCGCCAAAGATGCCATCTTGCCTCAATCTCCTTTTTTCCACGGAGCCCACTGGACGTGTCTATTTTTCCCAGAAAAAGTTTGTTTTTCTTGGAAATTTTTTTCCCCCGTTCGTGTACTGGTTCCCTTTCCCGCACTGAAGCTCGTGCCTCAGTGTCGCGTCTCAGATTCATATTTTCTTTACTTTTTTTTTGTGTTGACCAGTGCAGTTTCGTGCCCTTTTCACTGGCAGAGCCCCGAGTCTTCAACTTCGCTTGGGACCCTTTCTCTCCCCCCTCTGCTATGTCTTCAAGAAGTGTGACTGGTGTTCGCGGACCATGTCCCTCACTAACACACATGACTGCTGCCTCCATTGCCTCGGGCCAGACCATGGCCCCTTGGATTGTGGCCTCTGTAAGAGGATGTCCTCCAAGGCTATTAAGTCATCAACAACAGCATGAGAAGAACTTCCAAAGATCAGACTCTGTCCTGGAGTCTCTAGCAATGCTGCGCTGCAAGGCCCCATCTGGGCCCTAGAACCCTGAGGTGACTCCGCCGCCTCTGACCGAGGCTGGGAGGTCCACCGAATGGAGAACTCTGGATGTGGAGCACAAGAAGACAAAATCCTCGAGAGCAGCATCAGTGGACAAGTCATGGAAGGCGGTAAGTCCTGCACCTGGTCCGTCCACGCCGTGTGTCCGAGGATCACAGCGGGATCGGCTGACCAAGGTCATCCGCAAAGAATCGCTGGATTCCGGTGATCGGCATCAGGCCTCCAAGGCCATTCTGGTTGAGGACTCTTCCCCCCCCCCCCCCCCCCCTCATCGGAATGGGCAACAAGCCCGAGAACCTCTGTGCCCATGCCGAAGGCTATGCAGCCATCTAGACTGGAGACCAGAATGGCGGCCTTGGAGCGCAGTGTCTCTGCCTTCATGGCCCAGCAGCAGGCTCTGATGCCAGGTTCCACCGGGTCATCAGCCCAGACTAGCAGGGCCTCGACCTTGAGGATATCCCTAGACATCGAACCGAATCTTGAGCACTACAGGCCTCGTGTTGATCCTCAACATCGGTCTCGATCCCAGGTTCTGATCTTTGGGACAGAGTTCTTTCCCATAGAGCCTCAGAGGAGCACAGACCATGGGAGACAGAGGATGAGGGATCTCCGGACCGTGTCACCACTGCGACATGGGTCACCACTGCGACTCAGACCTGTCTCCTTCCGAGACCCGTCACCGGCCCCCACCTGAGGATATGGCATTCCTTGACTTCATGTGGGACACGTCAAAGGCATTGGTGTTCGACACAGAGGCGGAGGAGGACGCTCACAGAGGAGCTTGAGATCCTCTAATACCCTCCGGAGGAGGCACTTACAGTGCCCATTCCCAGAATGGCTGCTCTTCTGCATGTGCGAAACACCGGCATTGGTGCACATCATGAGCCAACTGCTCAACTCGATGCATCAGGTCTGCCGGAGTCCAGGCTTCCAGAAAGCACAACTGCCACACAACTCCATGGTGGTGGAGTCGGCTCAAGAGCCAGAAGAGACATTCCTCGGTGCCTCCAGATAGGGAGGCCCCTGCACCTTGGATGCCCTGGTCAGAAAGTGCTACCAGGGCTCGATGCTCATCGGTCGGATCCAGGCACACCAGCTGTACATGGGCATGTATCCGAGGGACCTGGTGAAGGAACTTGTCAGGTTCTCGGCTGGTCTCTCCAAGGAACTCCTCCAGCAGTTCCAGAGCTTGTCCCCTCTGCTGCCAGAGTGTGCTCCAAATTCATGACTCGAGCAGCCTATGACGGCTTAGATTCGGTGGCTAGAGTAGCTGTGGTGGGCATTGGTGCCTGACACCAGGCTTGGTTAGTCTTCTGACCCAGAGCAGTGGTTTCAGGACAAATTGGTCAATATCCCCTGCCAAGGAGAGAACCTCTTTGGCAAACCCATGACTGATAAGGCTGCAGAATTTGAGTCTGAGTTCCTGACGAGGACTAGGCTCTCCAAGAAGACCGCTACCCTACCCCGACCGAAGGCCCCAAGTAAAAAGCCCCCTTATTCGAGGAAGGGAAGGGCTTATGGAAACTAGCCTCAGTATCAGGCCTCCCCAGCAGGGTCAGTAGGCGAAGGGGCAAGGGCATGGCTCTCATAAGCCGAAGGCTCACAAAACCCAGGCACCAGCTCCGGCACAGCCTGGCGGGAGTTTTTGACTCCTTGGGCATAGTCTCTCCACCCCAGGAGGTCCACCTCAGCAGCCCACAAGGGGACATCTGATTCTTTTTGCCCACTGGTGGCCGACCATCATCACCAACACCTGGGTGGTCAGGGAAGGCTATCTCCTCCACTTGGAGCAGACACCCCTCCATTTTTCCCGGGAGAGCCCACCAGGACTCCCCTCCACCAGACCTTGCTACTGTAGGAGCTTGCAGGCCGCCTTGAGGACAAGGCAGTGGGACCCATACCCCCACAGCTTTGGGGCAGGGGGTTCTACACCCGGTAATTCCTCATACCAAAAAGAACAGGGGGGCCTAAGGCCCATTCTAGACCTGCGGGACCTGAACAGGTTCCTGGTGATGGAGAAGTTAGATGCTCTCCCTTGGGACGCTGCCGCCATATCTCCAGCAGGGAGACTGGCTATGCTCCTTGGACTTAAAAGATACGTGCACACACATCCTTATCCATCCCAGCCATAAGGCAGTACCTCGGGTTGGGAGGGCCCACTACCAGTACAGGGTCCTACCCTTTGGCTTGGCCTCCACCCCAAGGATGTTCAAGTGCTTAGTGTGGTTGCGACCCACCCTCACCTCCAAGGGGCCTTCATCTTTCCCTATCTGGACGACTGGCTCATCAGAGGGGGCTCATCTGCTGAGGTGCAGCAGGCCATAGCCTGCACCATCTGCGTCCTACAGCATCTAGGGTTGTCATAAACCACCCCCAAGTCCCACCACCTCCCAGCACATTGTCTGGCGTTCATAGGAGCCCGGCTGGACACCCTTCAGGCCGGAACATTCCTTCCTCAAGACAGGACTGACTGCCTCATGGTGCTGGCAACAAACATACAATGCAGACGCATCGTGCCTGCTTACCTCCTGCTTCGTCTGCTGGGCCACATGGCATCCATGGTCCACATCACCCCGTATGCCAGCCTCCACATGAGGGCGGCCCAATGGTGCCTCATGCCCAGTAGACACAGGCCACCTGATGGCTGCAGGACAGGATGGTTCTGACCTGCCAACTTGTGGACTCCCTCAGCTGGTGGCAGGTTTCGCAGCACCTCCAGGCAGGGATGCCCTTCCAGATCCCGATCCCCAGAACGACCTCACTACAGATGTCTCTCTGCTGGGTTGGGGTGCTCACTGCGAAGATCTCTGCACCCAGAGAAGCTGGTAGCAGTGAGGGAGCCAACTGAAAATCAACCTGCTAGAGCTTCGGGCCATATTTCTGGCTCTCTGAGCTTTTTGCTACCGCCGGCAGCACCAGTCATTGCTGGTCCAAATGGATAATTAGGTGGCAGTGTTCTGCGTAAACAAGCGGGGGGGGGGGGGGGCACAGGGTCCTATGCCCTTTTCCAGGAAGCAGTGGCTCTCTGTTCCTTTGTGCTCCACAGTGGGATACTCCTGGGGGCAGTGTATCTGCTGGGCCAGCTCACTACCCTAGCAGACAAGCTGAGCAGGGTCTTCCAACTGCACGAGTGGCGGCTGGACCACAAGGTGGCCTCTCGGCTCTTCTGTCTCTGGGGAGTCCCACTGATGGACCACTTCGTGAGTCCGACCAACACTCAGCTGCCCTACTTCTACTCCCGCCATCTACACCCCTCTTGGGTAGCGGCAGATGCGTTCCTCATCCCATGGACGGAGAGCCTTCACTATGCCTTCCTGCCCACTCCACTGATTGGCAAGACCCTTTTCAAGGCTTAGCACGATGGGGCATTGCTGATACTGGTTGCTCCCCGGTGGCCCAGGCAACTGTGGTTCCCTCTGCTCACCTGGTTGTGTCCCCGGTCCCCCTGAGGAGTGCCCCAGGGTTGCTGTCGCAGGAGGAGGGCTCCTTCCTACACCCCAATCTGGAGTCCCTTTCACTAATGGTGTGGCTGCTGAAAGAGTAACCTTGGCCCCATTCAACCTTTCAGCGGATGTAGGGGAGATCCTTCTGGCCTCCTGCAGGGTCTCTACGAGGCGAGCCTACCTCTTCAAATGGTGCAGATTCCCAGTGTGGTGCATGGAACGGCAAGTTAACCTGTTCTCGTGCTCTGTGCAACTTGTACTGCAGTATTTGCTCCACCTGTCGCAGGCAGGACTTAAGTCCAACTCTCTCAGGGTGCACCTGAGTGCCCTAGTGGGTGCCCCTCTCTGTCCAACTCCTTGTGACCCGCTTCTTGCGGGGCCTCTTGTTATCTTAACCCCCATCCACCCTCTATCATCAGAGTGGGACCTTAATATGGTGTTATCCAAACTCACCAGGCTGCTGTTTGAGCTCCTGGCTACCTGCCACCTGTGGTACTTCTCACGGAAGGTCGTCTTCCTAGTGGCAGGGTAAGTGAGCTTCAGGCATTAGTGGCAGATCCGCTGTACACAAGGTTCTATAAGAACAGGGGGGGTGCTCTTCATGCACCCCAAGTTTTTTTCCTAAGGTGTGGTGCCCCCCTTCCACCTCACAGGAGGTAGTGCTCCCCACCTTCTTTCCGTGGCCTCATACCAGCTGGGTGGACACCGAACTGTATACTCTGGACTGTAAGAGGGCCCTATCCTTCTACCTTCAACATACCCAGGGCCCCACCGCAAAGCCTCTCAGCCTTTTGTCTCCTATGACCCCAGTCGGCTAGGGGCAACGGTGAGCAAGTGTCCTCTCCACTTCGATGCCTATGAGCAGGCTGGGCTCCTGGAACGTCGAGTCATGGCGCACAAAGTCCAGGCCATGGCAGCGTCTGTGGCAAACCTGCGATCTGTCCCTCTGTTGGACATCTGCAGGGCCGCCACTTGGTCTTCAGTACATTACTTTCGCAGCTCATTACTGCCTGGAGAGGAAGTCCTGGGGACAGCGCCTTCGGCCAGGCCGTACTCCGCCATCTGTTCAGGCCGTACTCCGCCATCTGTTCAGGGTGTAGGCAACTTCTGCCTTCCGGCAGGAAGGCACATGTGTGGACAAAACGATCTAAAAGCTTCTAGAAGGAACTGAGAGAGGTTTCTGTATGGGGTTCCATCAGTGATGCCACCTGTGACTTATCTTGCTATCCATGGAGAATTCATGCTACAGGTGAGTAACTTTTATTTTATAAGTATGACAGCCTTCCTTCTTCATGATAATCACCCATTGTGCTTTTCATGATGCTTTGGGGCCACTACAGATGTTTTCCATAGCATTCTATAAGCTAAATAACAGACATATATAGTCAAATTGAGCACTCTCCCATTTGAATATGTATTTATTTATTTATTTAACAAGTTTTTTATACCGCCTTTTCCTTCAATCAAAGCGGTCACAAGAAATACAAGGTATAAACAAGGGAAACATAAACAGTATAGACATGACAACATATGGTAATGTAGGAAAAATAGCAAGGGTTAACAATATAGTGGATTATTTATAAAATATATACAATAGATGATATCTTAGTCATTTGTTGATCCATAGTGCTCAATGAAAAGTAAAGTTTTTAATTGCTTACGAAAGTCACTTAAAACATCAATTGCACGTAAATCAGGAGGGAGAGAGTTCCAAATCAAAGGGGCAGCCAAAGAAATTGCTCGTTGTGATGTACATTTGCGTGATTTAGCGAAGTTTCTTGGGGTATTGAGGGTGTTTGAGGTGGATAATCTTCTAGGTCTGTTGCTGGTATCACGGGATAAGAGGGCATGGAGGCTGGTTGCAGAACTGTTGTGCTTCATTTTGAAGATGTTTATGATTAACTTATACTTTATGCGAAGGGTTATCGGGAGCCAGTGGAGATCTTTAAGGATGGGGGTAATGTGGTCATGATTTGTGGAACCGTTAATTATTCTGGCTGCTGTATTCTGTGCCATTTGAAGAGGTTTGAGAGCATGTTTTGACAGCCCATTGTAGATAGGGTTGCAAAAATCCAGAATGGGGGTAATAAGTGTCTGGCAGACTGTACGAAAGTGTTCATAAGAGATAAGAGGCTTGAGGCGTCTAATTATTTTCATTCGGTAATAAGCGCTTTTAACAGTTTTCTTTATGTGAGATCGTAGGTCTAGCTTCTTATCGAGGGTTACCCTGAGGTATCTTACCTCATCCTTAATTGGAATCTCAGTACTGTTGCATGTGATGTATGGTGGGGGATTAAAGTTGGTGTTTCTAGTGACAATAAGTGCTTCAGTCTTCTTCAAGTTTATTGCAAGGTTGTTATTTGACAGCCAAATGGAAATGTTGGTAATGCAGTTTGAAATCTTGTTGTAGTTTGGGCAGTTGATATCAATCGGAGTGTAGATCATAATATCATCTGCATAAATTGTGTAGTCTATATGATGAGTTGATATTATGTGACATATTGGTTGGATAAAGAGGTTAAAAAGAAGTGATGAGAGTGCAGATCCCTGCGGTACGCCTTGTTTGATAACTGTATGATGTGAAGTGTTTAGACCGACTTTAACTTGGAACTGTCTACCAATTAGGTAGGACTCAAACCAGTTTAGGACGGTGCCAGTTAGACCGATGTTCTTTAGTCTGGCTAATAGTATTGAATGGTCCACTGAATCAAAGGCCGCTGAAATATCTAAGAAAATCATTAAGGTTCCTCTATTATAGTTGTCTACGGTTTGAGTGATATCATTAAATAAATAAAGTAGCAGCGTCTCAACTCCATGGTTCGGGCGGAAGCCATGCTGATGTATGTCAAGTGGCGCATGCTCATCAATATGGTCTTGGAGCTGTAGTTGTACTACCTTCTCGATAATTTTTGCCAGGAGTGGTAAGCTGGAAATTGGTCTATATGCAGCTGGATTGTTTTTTTCAAGGTTGGTTTTCTTAAGGATAGGCCTTATTGTGGCTAATTTCAGCTGTTCTGGCATGATTCCTTGATTTTGGGAGTTGGTTACGAGATGGTGTATAAAATTAATGAAGTTTGACTTAGTAGCTTTGACCCAAGGTACTGGGCAAGGATCTGTGGGTGCGGTACTTGTGTTAAGTGCAGCAATGATGTCTGAAAGCTGCTTAGTTGAGGGAATATGAAACTTGTTCCAAATTGTACTTGGTAAAATAAGATTGTTTTTTTCAGATTGTTTTAAAGGTGGAGTCTGGCCTATTTTTTCTCGAAGATAATCCGCAAACACTTCAGGATTGATCAGGATGTCTTTATCAGAACAAGGTTCATTAACTAGGTATTTTACTATCTCAAAAAGTTCTCTAGATTTGTTATAAGCTTTCTGGATAGTGTTTGTGTGGTATTCTTTTTTTGATTTGTTGATGAGATCATTATAATTCTTTTGCTGAATTAAATATAAATCCTGAGAGGTGGTAGATTTGGATCGTCTCCATTGGCGTTCTAACTTCCTTAATTCTCTCTTAGCATCGCGTATGTTATTTGAATACCATGGTGCGTGATGTTTCCTTTTGATCTTTTTTGAGTCTGTTATAGCCTTGGCTGCAGTGCTGATGGTGTCATACCAATTGTTTACTTGTTTGTTCAAATCAAGTTCAGCTGAGTTAAGGTGAGGTATTGTGTCTAGTAAGAATTGATCTCTATTGAAGGCTTTGAACCTTCTTGGGGTAAACGTAGTAGCTTTTATTTTATCGAGCTTGTCAAACGTGCTTTTGAATTCTATTTTAATTCTATGGTGATCTGACCATGGAACTGGGGTAATTATGGGTGATGAGAAGTTGCCATTATTTATGATGTGGTTGGGGGCAAAGATGAGATCTGGCATGGATCCGTATTTGTGCGTGGGAGCGTTTATTAATTGGGTATATTGTAAGGAGTCCATAGCTTGCAAGAAGGTTTCCTTATCTATATTGGAAGAGGAGTTGAGGTTGAAGTCTCCTAGTAAAATTAGAGGTTTATGGTGAGAGTTGACTGCACAGACGGTTTCTAAAATGGAGGTTAGCTCTTCAGCTGGGGCATGAGGTGCTCTATATAGTAGGCTGATGGCTAGGTGTTTGTTACCCACTGTGATAGTGCTGGATTCGTCAGAGGAATTAGAGGCTATATTTTGAAGATGTAAAGATTTTTTGTATGTGTATTTGGGGGGGGGGGGGTTGAATAATCCTTGGATTTTAGTAGAGTTCTATAAACCTGCATTAGTTTTCCAGGAAACTGGAATCTTTGTATACTTTGATCATTACAGAAGCTTTCAAAACAATTCTGTGCCCTCCTTCAAATGTCAGGTACGTTTTGGTGTCAAAAGTTCATTTATTACAGTATCTTTGGGCCAGTAGTGTGTGTTCTGTAAAGATGCAAAGATTTGTAGATTGTTCTTGTCCTTTCGCACTTTCCCTCTGCAGACATCTTGTGAGGCCAAGAGTAGAATGCACATTCTTCAAAAGCTCGCTCAGTTCTCTTCCTAATCCAATCAGTCTTTAATAGTGTTCTTCACAGCCTTGTGAAGAGCTGGATTTTGCCCCTCTGAAGCAATGACTGATATGAGGAGTGCTTGGCAAATTACATGCCCTCAGAGGGACACTGCTGAAAGGGTGCCATACAAAGCCAAGCTACTGAGAAGGGGAAAAGATACAGGGGGTGTTTTTTAAATTGGCACACAGATTAGGAATTTCAACATATGAAATTTACTGATCTATATCAGACCAGTCCAGATGTGTGGGTTATGTCTCCCTTCCAGCAGATGGAGGCAGAAAAAGAGTCAAGGGACACCCCTTATCCTATAATAGGGACCCTCGGAAAGCAACAAGGCAGTATTTCTCTGCCTCCAGCAAATGGTGCAGGCATCTGTTCTCATCTAGTACTAGAAGGTACAATTAAGCCAGTAGGGCAGATGATCTAACTCTGCTTCCCCCTAAGGCTGCCTTCCAAACTGAGCGTTCTGGGCAACAGTCCAGCTGGGCTGATTTCCCTATCTCCAGGAACAAGCAGGAATGAGTCTTCACATATGGGTACGTCGGTACCGACGGAGCCTGCACGGGAACGCTCCCCAGCGTCCAATCAGCAAGCTTTTGGGAGCATCCCTCAGCACCTGCGTGCTGCCTTCCCGCCTTTCCAACTGTCTCTCCTCAGTTTTCATTTTTCCACGGAGCCGGCAGGACGTCGTCCTGTCACTGCAGAAAATGTTTTCTTTTAATTCTTTAATTCTTGTTTTCCTGTGGTCGCGGCTGTCTCCCCGACTCCACCGGTATCGCCGGTGTTTTTTTCTTTTCTTTTTATTTAATCCAGGGAATTTTTTTCCCTTGGTTTCAGTTTTAAACTTTGGGCCTTCAGGCCTCTCCATTATGGAGCCGCCTCCTTTTCCTAAGAAGTGCCTTAACTGTGGCAGTGCAGTATTGTTTTTAGATTCCAAGTCATGGTGTCTAAACTGCTTGGGTCCTGACCATCCGGAACCATTAGGCTACCAAATTATGAGAAGAGATTTCCCTTTTCGAGTTTTCCTCGATACCGAGTTCCCTGCCAATGGCAGGGCACCGACCATTTCTCCTTCTCTACATGATCAGATAACCCACAAACAGTCTGTTCAGACTAGCCAATCCTTGAGTGGTAGGTCTCATGCACAGCATGATGACGGCTCCGGCCTTGCCCTCAAGGATCCTTTGGCTTCAAAACCCCAGCGGGAGTCTTCGGTCTCCAAAGCCTTTCAGGGGTTTCAAGTTGTTCCTGAGGCTCACCCCTCACAGAACATACCTGAGCCATGCTCAGTGGTGGCATCCGCTTCGAGCGGTACCGATACCCCGGCATCGGCACTGGTGTTGAGTGATCCACTCCACCAGGGATCGTCATCTGGTTTTCTCGGTACCTTCGGGACCGCTCGATACATCCCAGATTGACTTTCCAGTATCGGTATCACCGATTCTACCACCGATGTCTGTACCTTCCAGACATGCATTGATAGACTCGCTTCCCTCGATGCCGAGTCTGGAATCGATTTCCAGTCTGGAAGACTGGGTACCGACACGTCTCGGATCCGATGCTCACTGATTCCGGATGCTCGGTACCGAGAGTAGTTACCAGAGGCCTTCGGTTTCCTCGGTACTACTTGAGCAGCCTCCGATGACTGCTTCGATGTCGGTATCGTCTCCGATTCTGGCACAGCTGCCGGTATCGGTATCGGTGCCGATACCTGCAGTAGCATCGGGGTCGGCTCCTTCCATGCTTCTTTCACCAGAGTCGCTCCTTTCTATTCCTAGTTTGGAGTCGATACCTGGCATGGACGATGCAGTACTGACTGTCTCACGTCATGACCTACAGTACCAGCATCCATCCCTTCGGGATCCTTTTCTGCACCGGGCGAGATCTTCTATTCCTACATTCTCAAGTGCCTACTCCGGTGCCCAGGCCAGTTCTTCAGATCTAGCCTGTCCAGGGATGGCTTCTGTTGGAGATCCTTCTTTTCAGAATTTTCTCCTGGACATAGCAACATCCCTTGCTATTCCTACCCCTGGCTATGATCCTGCTCAAAGCTCTCTTTGTTCTGGAGAAAAGGAAAATATAATGCTTCCTTTACATCATTCCTTGCAGGATCTTCTTCTACAAATGTGGGAAGCACCTTTAAGGGTTTCCTCACCTTCTAGAGCAACTGATCTTCTATATCAGGTGCCCCCCTCTCCAGGGTTTCAAAAGACTCAACTTCCCCATCATTCCATTATAGTGGAATCAGCAATGAGGAAGGTAAAAAGCAAGAAGAAGCATTCTTCTTACCCGCCAGGTCGTGAATCTAGAACTCTGGATGCCTTTGGACGTCAAACCTTCCAAACATCTATGCTGGCAACAAGGATTCTCTCATATATTTCTTATGAGTCTATCCCTTCAGGAAGTCACAAAGAAATTATCTCTTTTGACTCCTTTTCTATCAGAGCCCAAGGCTGCAGACTATTCCTTACTTCTTAGCCATAGCCAAAATATCTCTTGGTTTCTTTCTCGTGCTTCCCTAGACTCTTTTGAGTCTGTTAGCAGAACCTCTGCTATAGCCATAGGGGCATGACATAGAGCCTGGCTCCAAGCTTCAGACTTGAACAAATGGGCACAACAAAGACTGGATAATACTCCTTGCACTGGAGAAAATCTCTTCAATAAGGAGTCTTTACATCAGGTTGCTCAGTGCTCCACTGACCTCCCTGTTTCTGAAGGCAATCCTAAGCCGCCTCCTTCCCCAGTAGGTAGGAAATGCCCTACCAAATCTTCTTTCCCTAGGAGAAAGAGGTTTTACTCTTCTCCTGCCCATCATTCAGATGTTCCCAAGCATGGGAAGCCTCGTCCTGGTCTGAAAAATCCAAACTCTAGCCAGACTGAATAAACACAGCAACATGGGGTTCTGATTAATCTCTTTATAACCTACAGTTATCTTCTTTTCAAGAGAAGTTTTTCACAGGGATTCCTATTCTCAGGATATCCTTTTGCTCTTTGGTATGCTGAGCTGTCAGGCTATTCATGTCTATAGGTCACAGGTTTTTCCTCTTTTTCCTGACAAGAACAGAGGTTTAACAACTATCATATGATAGTTTTTCTGTACCAACATGAATTTTTCCTTTCCGGGGACTTACCATATGGTAAGCCATTTTTTCAGCTCTTGTATCTCTACCCTCTCCTCCAGGTTTTTCACCTGTAAGAGGGGTACCATACCACTGAAAAACTTCTTGTCTGTCTTTCCACTGGGGAGTTTTTCTTTGGGGTGAACTCCTTTCTTTTCTCTGGGCAGCTCATCAGACAGGGACAACATTCTCCCCTTCTTCAGTCTGTTCTCTCTGTTTAACACAGAAAGATTCTCTCTGCTGTCCTATTCAGTAGCTGCCCATGCAGGAGTTCCAGTGATTTGACTACTGGTACTTTTCCACAAGTTCCAGTCTTGTCTTCCACCACTTTTCGGTCTGGCCTTGGTAGTGATTCCAAGACAGTACTTACATCTTTCTTGGGAAATCCTTATCACTACAGGCTTCTAACACTACCTTCTATCCTTGCCATTACAATCCTTTGGGTTTGGTAGCATAGTTTACTTCGCTGCTGGTTTTTTCCATCAGCCAATTCTATCTCCCAATTCTCCTGCATAATGCTCTCTGCAATCGTACAGAGAAGCTTTCCACTATGGGGCCTTGCGAGAGAGCATGGAGTTTTTTCTCTGACTATCCATCATGGTCGGAAAAGGCTTCCTCAGTCATCCCCCATGACTGTGAAGGTTCTTCACTCCCTACTATCTCCTTTTCCTACAAAGGATATAAGCCTTCTCCGCGTGTAGGTCTAAAGAGTTATCCATCTCCTACAAGGAATATGCTCTTTTTTCCTTACAGCTTATCCTCATGGTATCCTAATCCTCCATGGACAGCACATATTTAACTAATAACGCATGATACCCCTTCTGTCCCTCCGGTTGGTCAACCTGGTATCTCATCCTATGCGTTTTCTGTCCATTTACCATGTGAGAGTTCTACAGGACTCAGGACTTGCTGTTTACAGACTGATATTATCCTCTGTAATTCACGAAACCATCCTGGTTATTTCACTGGATAGCATTCCTGTGCCATCTTAGCCAGGGGGAATAGATTCTCTATATCTCTTATCAAGTAGGTTCCACCTTCTTGTTATTAGATGAATCTTTCTCCTTCACATCTCCAATGTGAATGTTCTTATGAGCATCTCTTTATCTGCTTAGTTGCAGACATTTATCTTAGACATATATATTCATGTATGTATATATCTCTATATACTTCTCTATAGATATATATGTCTGTAAGCTGCGTGTGCATATGTTATGCCCCTCCAGATCTCACTATAGACATATATATATATATATACCCCTATATATATATACATATACACACACACACATACACATATATAGGGATATATATATATATATATATATATATATATCTGTCGAAATGCTTCCCTATAGGTAGATATGTATTTACATACTTATCTCTCTCACTGTCTATGCTTATAAAGGCTTTTACCTTCCTATAGATTCCAGACAGTGGGCTGGCATATGTTCATACTGTCCCTCAGTATGTCTAGGGTATTATGCACACAACCACTACTGTGGTACTGACAGCTCTTACTTTAACCCTAGATTTGGGTAACCCTGAAGCTCCATGCTTCAATATCTTTCCCATCTCTCACCAGTTAGGAAAGACAGGGTGGATCTTCAGTAGATCTGAGGTTTCAACCCTTCAGACATCTGTCCTCCTTGTGAATACGGGTTTTCCCATACCCTTTCTTCCCTCCAGGACTGGGCTAGTTCATCCAAATCGGTCAGTCTTCCTCTTTTGCTCCTAAATGTTAGTAACTCTGTAGCCAAAAGAGTTTCCAGCTTTTTCCATAAAGCTTCCACTAAAGACCTGCCGTTTTTTCTACTATCCCAGTGTCACCTGGGTCACCTGTCAATTCCAGATTGGGACCTTCACCTTCCCTTCAATGAGGTCACCTTGAAGATTCCTCTACTGGACCTCCAGTAGACTCCATCAACCTCTCTACTTCCTGCAACACAGTAGGTGAGGTACATATTGTGATTGTTCATTTCAATATTTTTCATGATAATTATCATACATGCAAGGACTCCTCCCCTGTAGTCCTTAGGTTAGCTGTTTTTTTCCACAGGTCCTCTTTTTTCAACTCCTACCCTCCATCCTCAGGATGCCTGGCCATATGAGGTGTAGCATGTTCCAATCCTCACCATGCTAGGGCTCCAGGCATCTTAGCTTGGGAGTCCCCATATGTGAAGACTCATTCCTGCTTGTTCCTGGAGATAGCACAGTTACTTACCTGTAACAGGTGATCTCTGGGAACAGCAGGAATAAGTCTTCACAACCCACCCACCTCCCCTAGGAGTTGTATCTCTCTATCTATCTTCCTTTCCTCTTTCTCTCTCTTTGTCTCAGCTATAAAACTCAACTGAGGAGAGACAGTTGGAAAGGCGGGAAGGCAGCACGCAGGCGCTGAGGGATGCTCCCAAAAGCTTTCTGATTGGACGCTGGGGAGCGTTCCCGCGCAGGCTCCATCGGTACCGACGTACCCATATGTGAAGACTTATTCCTGCTGTTCCCAGAGATCACCTGTTACAGGTAAGTAACTGCTTTCCCTTTGTGGAGAAATCCTTTGGGGTTCATC
This sequence comes from Ichthyophis bannanicus, assembly GCA_033557465.1. Taxonomy (NCBI): domain Eukaryota; kingdom Metazoa; phylum Chordata; class Amphibia; order Gymnophiona; family Ichthyophiidae; genus Ichthyophis; species Ichthyophis bannanicus. The sequence goes on from CM066032.1 coordinate 1,776,827,785, forward strand.
TCTTTGGCAATGTTCCCTCTAATTTTCTGTAGGCTGTGTGCGCATAAAGTATCAGCTGTGCAGCTTTTGAAGGAAGGTTAAATTTTTGTGCGCCACATAACGACACTAGGAGTTATATACTTTAAAATTTGACTACACGTCAGAATACAGTATGTACACCATATTGATTGCACTAGAAAATATTGTAGAACTTGTGAAAACCGTAAATACACAACAACTATTAAATTTTAAGACGTCTATGTTGTTTTCTATCAGAATCAGAACCGTAATTTTTGTGCGCTCTGTTATAAAGCATGTGCGCTCGCTCGGCGACGCACACGCGCACAGGTTAGAGGGAACAGTGCTCTTTGGACTGCAACTAGTGTTTAGCTGCTCGATCAGTACGCGAAGTGCTGCGGAGTCTATGCTGACTCTTAGCGACCGGAAAAAGATTGCCAGGCCTTTCTTCCAAGGCAGTGGAGGATAAAGTGACTTTCCCAAGGCCATGAGTTAGTATCAGTAGGAATTGAACCCTGTTCTCTTGGTCACCAGGTTGCTGCTACTCCTCCACTACCTGGGCCAGAAACATTTATTTCAAAAAAGAAAAAGAAAACAGTTCTAGTTAAGAGGAATAAGCAACACCAGAGATTCTACCAACACATTCAGAACCTTGGCAGAGGTAAGCACTCCTCCCAGGGCTGCTTTTACCTATGGGCAAAAGGGCCAGCTGCTCCGGGCTCCTGTACAGTTGAGGCCTGCTGCCCATTGCTAAGTACAACTCCAAAGAGTTTACCAGTCCTGCCTGGTTGTCCACTGTCTGCTTCTTCACCCTGCTGAATTGTTTTGCACTGGATTCCGTTCAGCAAAAACAAATAAGGAAAAAGAAAGGCAAATTGGGCCTCACAAAGTTGTAGATGCAGTCAGTGGAATGGATGCCTGCTGCCTACTTGCCTCTCATTACTTCTATGTTCACCTCACTCCGCCGCCTCCAACATGCAACATGTTTGCGGTCAGTATGCCGGACTGACCCAGTCCAGCCTAAGTGACACAAATCAAATCAGGACTGAGTTGGAGTCACATGGCAGAGAGGCATACTCTATGCATATGTGGTATCAATGAAGGCATGTGCAGCCATGGCGCAGTACATCATGATAGGTAATAAGCAAACTAATTGGGCAACCTCCAGGGCAAGACTTTGGCTGCAGCCTGGCAAGTCAGCTGCAGCAATCTGTGCAACAAAGGGGCTTGACTGGCTAGCAACGAGCATCGCCGAGGTGGGGACCCAAGTAAATATGGACATTTTAATGATCGTAAATGATAGTTAACAATTAATACAGATGGGGGGTGGGGTTTAGTGTTCTGCTCTGTGTGCTTGCATACGGGCACAGCAGTGGAAGAAGAAAAGTAAAATTTAAAGGAGGCCATCCTCAAAGGTTTGCCCAGGGCCCCATAAGGGGTTGAAGCATTCCTGACTTCTCCTCCTCCCTTCCTAATCTCACCTCTATTGCAGCTCGTGGCATGGGGAAGTGGTGTATCACCTGCGGCTAATATTAGGGGGTGTGACTCAGATATGACCTGCACAGATGACTCCAGTGAGGAGAGGAGTGTATCAGGCAGCAATCTGCTGCGAGCTGGGCTCCCTGACATGCAGGCTGTGGCTGACAGCAGCTCTTTGCCTTCCAGCACTTCCCATGGTATCTGTAATCGACAGTCTACGGCCATTTGGTGACATGGCAATTCCTATGGATGTGGGGCTAGATATCGTGTTGAATGCTGAGTGGTACCTTTTGGGGGACTCCAGGAGAATGTGCCTTAAGGAGCCTTTGGGCCTAGAGGTGGGGAAGCCCTTTTTGTTCCCAGAATTGTGCTGATGATGCACAAAACCTTTTGCTCCCCTGGCAGCTGGGGCCCCAAAGGAGGCCAGGGCAGAGAGGAGTGAACCCTCAGGAGGAAGGTTCTGATGGGGCTTTCCCAGTAAGATGCCCCGCCTACTGAGAGCAAATAGTCAAATAGGCCCCTAAGGGCAGGATGTTGAAGAATTGGAGGAAGGCAAATTGGCATCAGGGTAGTCATTCATGATGAGTCTTTTTTTACTCTCATTAGCTGCATCAGGATGCTTTGGGAATCAGCAGCACATTCACTCTACAATTCTCGTACCGGCTCAAGCACGATTGCACCAACATCACCATACCAATAAAGACCGAAGTAAAGTACCTCGGAGTGACACTCGACAAAGACCTGAACCTACAGTTGCACATCAGCAGAACCACCAAAAATGCATACCTCAAAATGAGAACCATCCGCCTCAAGCCAATTCTCTCACAGGATCACTTCCTCTGTGAAGCTCTAATCCCGGGGTCTCAAACACGCGGGCCGCATGCGGCCCGTGAGAGAACTTTGTGCGGCCCGCGACGGAGAAGAAACAACAACAAAAAACCCCCCAAACCCTTGGTTTTGCTGCTGCTGCCGCCGCCGTAGCAGCGGCAGAATCAACTGTCCCGCGGCCCCTTCCCGTCTGCCTGGCAGAGCCCTCAGCTATTAGCTCCATCAGCGGCAGCTTTCAGAGCTGCGAAGAGAGTAGTATTTCCCTCTCGCGGCTCTGTTAAGCCTGCCGGGGCTGTCCTGCGGCCCCTTCCCATCAGCCCCGGCAGGCTTAACAGAGTCGCGAGAGGGAAATCACTCTAGTCTTCGCAGCTTGAAAAGCCCGCTGCTGATGGAGCTAACAGCTGAGGGCTCTGCCGGGCAGACGGGAAGGGGCCGCGGGACAGTTGATTCTGCTGCTGGTCATTGCCGTGATGATCCTGCGACAGGAGCTGTGCAACAGTGCTGCTTCCATAGCCATGGAATCATGGACCCTGACTCCAGCCACTAGGCGTCAAGCTTGACGGATCCCTATGACTTCCCACACCCCAGGGGATCTGAAGAAATGCCGCCTGCACAGCATCCAATCTCCATTCAGCCCAAGAGGCAGAAGGCCAGATTTGGAAACTGAACCAGGAACTGCCAGTGAGCAATTGAGCTGGTCCCGGGAGCTGCTTACCCTGCACCCACCTCTGGTCCTTTATTAATTGTCAGCAATAACTTGTTCTGCTGAATGGGGATCCAAGATCAGCTGCAAAATAGAAGAATCCATCAGAGCCTTTCCAACTTCTAGATTAGAAACATTTAAAGGGAAAACACAATTTTGGACACTACCTATGGAAAAAGAGATTCTGGCATCTATCTTTGGCTACTCCATCAGGTCTGGGGGAATGAGCTGCAGCAACCTTCCTTCTGCTTTTATAAGTAGCAGAAGCCAGGGGTTTGGCTTTTTTTTTTAAATTTATTTGGGCTGATGGAGGGGGGGAGGGGGTTAGGACTGGTAATGGGGGGGCTAGGACTGGTAATGGACTGGGGGGAGTTGCTAGGACTGGAAATGGGCTGAGTGGAAGGGGGCTTGGAATGGAAATGGGCTGATAGGGAGGGAGCTAGGACTGGAAATGGGCTGATGGTGGGGCTAGGATAGGACTGGAAAAGGGCTGATGCGGGGACTAGAAGGGAGTGTTGCAGTGTTGCCTTTTGATAGGTAGAGTATGGTGCTTTGTGAGTCCTGGTAGTGCTGTTAGGATATGGCGGGTTTGCTATGGGTTCTAAATGGGCAGTGTTTGTAGTAGTTCCTAATGTGCCTGGCGGTTGGCACTGGATTATAGTAATGTAGAAATCTTTTAGTCTTTCTTTATCCATACACTCATTAAGAGGCATGTACTAAAAGTTAGTGTATGGTAACATTATGCAAATATTTATGCAAATGATGTCCCTTATGCAAATGAGGCCCGCATCTTGTGCGGCCCCAGGTTACTTTACAAGTCCTCATTTGGCCCTTAAAACAATTTGAGTTTGAGACCCCTGCTCTAATCACACCCATATTAGACTTCGGCAACCCCCCATCTACCTTGGACTCTCAAAACAAACACTCCGGCCCCTGCAGATGGCTCAAAACACTGCCGCCCGAATAATAACGGGAGTATCAAGACAAGATCACATCACCCCCATTCTCAACCAACTCCACTGGCTCCCTATTAGCTCCCGCATCAGATATAAGGCAATAATAAACATCTTTAAAATCAAAAACAATCTCTCCGCAAACAGCCTAATACCCCTCATCAAATCCAACACAAGCACCACACCAAGGAGGAGAGGCACCTCAGGATCCATTATCACCCCCCTAACATTTACCAAGGCAAGACATGACAAGAAGAGCACTATCCATGGCTGCCCCCGCTATCTGGAACTCCCGGACGACCTACGATCAACTATAGACATTAAAGACTTCAGGAAGCAGCTCAAGACCACCCTCTTTATTGAACACTATGAAGACATTACATAATCAACCTGTAATTTAGCCCATGGCTACCTAACATTCCACTCCCCCCCCCCTCTCCATCCCTCCCACCTTCCCTGTATATACCTACCTGTACATAGCCTACCCTATATATAGATGTATATAACTTGTATATAACTCATCCTGTATATACCTCACCAAGAAATCAATGCCTTCACTCCCACAACCACTCTTTTGTGTTAACACTGCATGCCTACCCCTACTAAATCTATTCTTTGATTGTTTGAAGTGTAAACCGCTTTGATTTCAGAACAAAGCAGTATATAAATCCTTTTAAATAACATAAATAAAAATAGAGTAGCAGCACACGGTGGTAAGCTCCACCCTATTCCCCCTTATTACACAGGGACAATTTCAGGTCTTTAAAAGGAGAGCACTGCAGGCGTGCACCTAAGGGCCACACCAAAGGGCCCTCAGACATGGCCCTTTGGTCCAAATCCTGCACGAGAACACAGCAATATCCAAGACTACAATTACACCTGACCATGACAACAACTGTCCACAAGGTGGGAAAAGCCCATCCACCTTGAAACATTACCCTCAAACAATCCACCAGGGCACCCAACCACAGCCCCCATCGCCTGCCTCAAGGAACCTATGCAACGCACACCCCACAATTAGGTCTTACACCGACCAACAGTTGCAGGTCAACATGGCTATTTGTATTTACATAACCTTTGCCATTATCGTGTTAGCTCTAATCTTTTCCACGACTACAACTCTAACAACCAACTACATGCCCATTATATACAGAGCAGAATATTACAGAACTTGGCCTCACACACAAAAACAACATTATAAGGGAGTTAGCCAACCTAATCACCATTATACCGACACACTCAAACTATCAAACATGAAAGCACACACCACAGCACAATGCAAGATCTGTATGCAATAAAATCCCTATTATACTGGACCACATCACAGACAATCACTTGGGCATCATGTTTATCACAGAAACATGGTTGAATATCGCCAATTACTATATTACTCAACCAACTGCTACCACCTACCTATGCTTTATTCAATTGCCCTAGAACATCAAGAAGAGGAGGCGGCGTGTTTGTAATAGCAAAAGAATACCTACACTTCAAATCTCGCAAAGTTTCGTCCTTGACAACATAGACCTAATCACCATCTCAAACAGGCACCTCTCCATATGCCTTCACCTCTTATTGAAGGAGCATGCGATCACAATTTAACTAACAAATGGTTTATACTTCTGGGAGACCTCAACCTGCCTTCCACAACCACAGGGCAATCATGTAGTTTCCTTGACGCTATGGAAGCCCTCCGCCTTGAGCAAATCATCACCACCCCAATGCAAAGGAGGAATACTTGATCTCATCTTCACCCCAACCAACTGGCCCTTTCACTACCTTCTCCCAACCACTCATATCACCCCAATCCCGAGATCCGAGCATAACTTGATCACATTCTTCCTACCCCTCCACCCTTCTAAAGACCTTCATAATCCCACAGAGATCACAGCATGCACATTTTGACAATTCGGCAAAGAAACATTCCTACACAACATACTACCGCTAGTAAATTCAGACCAAGCAGATCTGGATGTCATTATACAAGACTGGAACCCCACAATCTCCTCTCATGCCATAGTCTCCAATCCCTCCTCAGCAAAAAGAAGACACCTATATACCTCATGGTACTCACTCTATCTCCAGCAACTCAAAAACAAGCTACAAGAATGAAAATGGAGATGCTCCAGAGATCCAGACCATCAAGCAGCATATAACACTGCCCAAGCTGAATACTGCTCCCAGACCATTCACCACAAGAGAGATCACACAAACTACTCAAATCTTCACTGAATCACCCAAGGGAGCTGTTTGAAATTGCACAGAAACTAATAAAAACTCCCAATGCAAAGCAATTCAGCCACCACCCTATGTCCAAACTTGATGGCCATGTTCCTCCAGGACATATCAAACAAAACCTCATTGGGAATGTCCACCTCAATATCACCTAACATGGTTGCTTCCCACAAAGCCTGGGGTAGTTTCCACACCATTTCAGCAGAACTGGAAACAATCACCACCAGCATAATACCATATCCTTTCCCCCCTTAGACCCATATCCATTCTTATGGGTCAAAATCACTAAACAGGAACTTAACCCATTTCTACTTAGAATAACTAAATTATCTCTCTCTTAGGGTTACCTGCCTAAAAGTCTAAGGTTTGCCTATATCAGGCCCCTACTGAAGCACCCTACATTAGATCCATCATTACCAGCCTTTTACGGACCGATCTCAAGCATACCATTCATAGCCAAAATCATTGAAAAGGCAATCCACATCCAAATGCAAGACCACATAGAAGCTCACTTGCCACTCGATTCGCAACAGCATGGTTTCAAAACATCCCATAGCGCTAACACCCTGTTACATTGCAACTTGACAATCTCATCAAAAGAATGGAAAAACCTACCTAAGGCTTTGTACTTAAGGTTTTTAGACATCGCATCAGCCTTTGACTCCATACAACTTAATCAACTCCGGAAAAAGTGTTAAGTTTTTCTCTTGACTTTTTCTTTCTCCCGTCGTGTACTGGTTCCCTTTCCCGCCCCCGAGCTTGCTTGCCTTGGCATAGTGTTTTGAGTCCATTCTTTTTTCTTTTTTTCAAGAGCTTCTCGACCAGCTTCGTGCCCTTTTTTCCTGGCTGGGCCTGAGACTTTCGACCTTGTGGGGGCTGTCTTCCCCACCATGGCATTGTGACCGATGCGCCCACACCATAAGAACATAAGAAATGCCATACTGGGTCAGACCAAGGTACATCAAGTCCTGTATCCTGTTTCAGACAGTGGCCAATTCAGGTCATAAGTACCTGGCAGTTTCCCAAAAAGAGACACAGGTTCCATAATGCTTGTATTGGGGCAAGCAGTAGATTAACCTGAGTCCTTTTTAATAATGGTTTATGGACCTTTCCTCCAGGAATGTGTCCAAACCTTTTTTTTAAACCCTGCTACACTAGCAGCTTTTACTACATCCTCTGGTAATGTATTCCAGAGCTTGTTTACGTATTGAGTGAAAAAATATTTTCTCTTATTAGTCTTAAAAGGGCTACACTATAGCTTCATTGCATGTCCCCTAGTCTTTCTACTTTTTGATGGCGTAAAGAATCGATCTACTTTTACCCGTTCCACTCCATTAATTTATAAACATCTATCATGTCTCCCCTCAGCCGTCTTTTCTAGGTTGAAAAGCCCTAACCTTTTAAATTTCTCCTCATAGAGGTATCCTTCCATTCCCTTTACTATTTTGGTGTCTGTTCTCTGTACCTTCTCTAATTTAGCTATATTCAATATGCAAGGTGCGGTCTCACCGTGGAACGATACAGAGGCATTATAATAGCCTTTGTTTTATGCTCCTTTCCTTTCCTTATGATTCCTAGCATTTCATTTGCTGCCTTGGCCGCCGTTTCACACTGGGCGGAGGGTTTCAATGTGTTATCCATAATGACGCCTAAATCTCTTCCCTGGTGGTGGTTCCTAATGTGGAACCTTGCATCGTGTAACCATAGTTTGGGTTGCTCTTTCCTAGGTGCATAACCTTTGCACTTGTCCACATTAAATTTCATCTGCCATTTGAATGTTCAGTTTTCCAATTTATCAAGGTCCTCTTGCAATTTTTCACAATCCTCTTGAGTTTTAACAACTTTGAATAATTTTGTGTACCCACATGACTGCTACCTCCGATGCCTAGGGCTGGACTATGACCCTTTGGACTGCGTTCTCTGCAAGATTATGACCTCCAAGGCCATCAAGAGCTGTCAAAAGCAGTGGGGGGAGTCCTTCCACAAGACTGACTCTGCACCGGAGTCTCCGACAACACCACACTCTGGGACTCTCTCCGGAACCCCGGGGAGACCGCTGCCTGAGAGCCCCAAGGCCGCGGGTCCTCCAGTCAGACCCCAAAGGAAGAACCATAAACCCTCAAGGACCATGCCGGCAAACAAGCCTTGGAAACTTGGCAAGTCCCACGGGTGCCAGACCCGCAGTCCCCATCGAGAGCCCGAGAGGACAGAGCAGGAGTGGCCAAACAAAATATCCGACAGGAATCATTGGCATCCGGTGACCGGTCTCGTCACCTTGAGGGAGGAGTGGCCTAGTGGCTGGGGCAAGTTACCTCAGGCCGGAAAGTCGGGGGTTCAAATCCCACTAGAGGACAGCAACCTTGGGCCGGAAGGACTGGGGTTTCTAGTTCCACAGGTGCTCCTTGTGGTTTTGGGCAAGCACTTAACCCTCCATTGCCCATGTTCCCTGTAAATAGTTATCTCCAAGTTATAATGCCCTGTTCACTGTAATTTCAGTTTGTTCAATGTAAACAGCCTTGATATCATGAAAGGCAGTTTATAAAAAATGTTAAATAAAATAAATCCTAGGCAAGGACTCCCCTTTGATGGAGCCAGCGTCGGACCTCAGACCCTCGGCACCCATACTAAAGGTTGCAGAGCAATCTAGCCTCGAGACCAGGATGGCGACCATGAAGCACAGTTTATCTGCCTTCATGGCCCAGCAGTGGCTCTGATGCCCAGCTCTTCCAAGTCATCACTCCCAACTACCTGCCCTTGACCTCTAGGAATTTCCTGGATGTTGAACCAATCCTCGAGCACCATCAGCCTCGAGAGACTCCTTGACATCAGTCCCGATCTCTGTCCTGGTGCTCGGGACTGAGGTCATCCCTGAGAGTGCCTGCAGCTCCGACCGCAGGGCTGCCTGGGGCCATTAGGCTCGGGACCTGACCCCAGAGTCTGGACTGCCCCCGACACCTCCACCAACTAAAAGTCAGACTGGGAGACTGAGGACAAAGAATCCCTCGGACCCTGTCATCTCCAGGGATGTGCCCTCCAACCCGTCTCCCACCAAGATCCGGTGTCTGTCCCCGTCCAAGGACATGGCTTTCCTCGATTTCATTCTGTACCATGGCCAAGGCACTGGCCTTCGAGACAGAGAAGGACCCTCAGACCGAGGAACTCTAGATCCTCCAGTACGAGGCCCCCCGAAGGAGGCACTCAGTGCCCGTTCACCCAATCCTGGAACAGCTGCTTCTCCACATGTGAGAGACCCCTGTGTCGGTGCCCATAGTGAGCAGGTGGCTGGACTCAATGTACCGGGTCCGTCTTACCCCCAACTTCCAAAAAGTATAGCTGCCACACAACTCCATGGAGGTGGAGTTGGCCATGTGTCGCCTTAAAAGCCAGAAGACACATTCCTTGGTGTCCCCGATTAGGGAGGCCCGTGCCTTGGATGCCCTGTGCTGGAAGTGCTACCAGGGCTTAGATGCTCATTGGCCGGATCCAAGCATACCAGTTGTACATGGGCATGTACCTGAAGGATCTGGCGAAGGAACTTGCTGGTTTCTCGGCTGGTCTCTCTGAGGGAACCCCTTCAACGGTTCCAGACCCTGGTCTTGGGTGTCAGTGCTTCAAGTTTATGACTTAGGCAACCTATGATGACTTTGAGTTGGCAGCTAGAGTTGCTGCGGCAGGCATCGGTGCCAGACATCAAGCATAACTACAGTCCTCGGACCTGGAGGAATGGATTTAGGACAAGTTGATCGATATCCCTTGCCAGGGAGAAAATCTCTAAGGCAAAACCCATGATTGTTAAGGCTGCATAGTTAGAGTCTGAGTTCCTGACGAGAACCAGGCTCTCCAAGAATAACGCTGATCCTTCTTGACGGAAACTTCAGGTAAAAAGTCCTTCTACCTGAAGAAGAGGAAGGCTTATGGAAACTACCCTCTGTATCAGTCCTTCCCAGCTCCCCAACAGTGGCAGCAGGCCAAGGGACAAGGGCATGGCTCTCATAAGCCTAAGGCTCCCAACCCCCAGGAACTGGCTCCGGCCCAGCTTTGTAGGGGTTTTTGACTCCTTGGCATAACCTGTCTTTCCCCCAGGAGGCCCAGCGCAGCAGTCCACAGGGGGGCATCTGGTTCTCTATGCCCACTGGTGGCCATCCATCACCACAGACTCCTGAGCACTGCAGGTGTTGAGTGAAGGTTACCTCCTCCACCTGGCACAGACACCCCCTTCATTCTTTCTGGGAGCACCACCCTGGACTTTTCGCCCACCAGAAGTTACTACTGCAAGAGCTCACAGGCCTTCTCAAGAACAAGGCGGTGGAACCAGTGCCCACATACCTCAGGGGTAAGGGGTTTACTTCCGGTACTTCCTCGTACCCAAGAGGACCAGAGGCTTCTGGCCCGTTCTGGACCTGCGGGATCTAAACAGGTTCCCATGAAGAAGTTGTTCAAAATGCTCTTCCTTCGAAAACTACTGCCATACCTCCAGCTGGGAGACTGGCTATGCTCCTTGGACCTAAAGGATGTGTACAGACACATCCTCATCCATCTCAACCACAGGAAATTCCTCAGGTTTGTGGTGGGAGGCGGCCACTGCCAGTACAGGGTGCTACTCTTCGGGCTGGCCTCAGCACCAAAGGAGTTCACCAAGTGGCTGATGGTAGTCGCGGCCTTCCTTTGTCTCCAGGGAGCCTTCGTCTTCCCCTACCTGGATGACTGGCTCATAAGAGGCTGCACCACTGCAGAGGTGCAACACGCAAAAGCGCACACCACCCTCATCCTGCAGCACTTTGGGTTCATAATAAACCACCCAAAGTCCATTCTCTTCCCAACACAGTGTCTGGAATTTATAGGGGCAAGGCTGGATACCGTTCAGGCCAAAGCTTTTCTCCCTCTGATCAGGGCCAATTGTCTCAGGGCACTGGCTGTGGCCGTACAGTTCCGACACTGTGCTTGCCTGTCTCCTGCTCTGTTGGGTCACATGGCGTCCACAGTTCATATTACCCCAGACGCCCGCCTTCACGTGAGGGCGGCTCAATGGGGTCTCTGCTCCCAGTGGACCTAAGACACAGGCTGGCTGAGGGACAGGGTGGTGGTGACCGCCAACTGGCAGACTTTCTCGTCTGCTGGCAAGCCCCCCAGCACCTCCTGGCCAGGATGCCCTGCCAGGCCCCCACCCCCAGAGGGTCCTAACCATAGACGTCTCCCTCTTAGGCTGGGGAGCCCACTGCAATGGCTAGTGCACTCAGGGTAATTGCTCGCAGATAGGACAGTCTGCAGCAGATCAACCACTTGGAGCTTTGGGGCATATCTCTGGCCCTCCGAGCCTCCCATCACCACCCGCAACACCATTCAGTGCTGGTCCAGACAGACAATCAAGTGGCAATGTTCTACGTCAACGAGCAGGGGGGCACAGGGTCCTACACCCTCTGCCATGAGGAAGTAGTTCTCTGCTCGTATGCGAACCACCACAGGAGGTGTATCTGCCAGGCCATGACAGCACCCTGGTGGACAGACTGAACAGGGTGCTCCAGCCGCACGAGTAGTGGCTAGACCCATAGTGGCCTACTGGCTCTTTCAGCTCTGAGGGACTCCACAGATGTACCTTTTTGTTAATTCAGCCAACACCCAGCTGCCCCGCTTCTGCTCCAGGCAGCCAACACTATCATCCTGGATAGCAGCGGATGCTTTCCTCATACCATGGACGGAGGGACTTCTCTACGCCTTCCAACCCACCCCGCTGATTGCTAAGACTTTGTTCAAGGCTCAACACGACAGGGCATCACTGATACTAATAGCGCCTTGGTGGCCTAGACAACCGTGGTTCCCACTGCTCCTTCACTTATCCACAGCACCCCCTGGTCGCCCTGGGGAATGCCCTGGGGCTGCTGTCACAGGAGGAGGGCTCTCTTCTACACCCCATCTTGGAGTCTGACGCTAAAGGCCTGGTTGCTGAAAGGGTAGCCTTGGCTCCGTTCAACCTTTCAGGGGAGGTGGTCCTGGCCTCCTGTAGGACCTTCACAAGACGGGCTTATGTCTTCAGATGGCACAGATTCTCACTGTGGTGCGCGGAGCGATGGTTCAACCCATTCTCATGCTCTTTGCAGCTTGTGCTGCAATATTTGCTTCACCTGCCTCAAGCCGGACTGAAGCCCCAACTCTGTTAGGGTCTACCTGAGTGCACTTGCAGCGCACCACCACCTTATCGAGGACAAGTCCCTCTCTGTCCAGCCTCTAATAATCCACTTCTTGCAGAGTCTCTTGTTGTCCAAGCTTGCTGTTTGCCTACTGGTGGCTGAGTGGGACGTGCTGTTGCAACTCACTGGCCCAGTGTTTGAGCCCCTGGCTTCCTGCCATCTATGTTACCTTTCCTGGAAGGTTGTATTCTTGGTGGCACTCACATCGGCTCGCAGGGTCAGCGAGCGCCAGGTGTTGGTGGCGGATCCACCCTACACCGAGGTCCTTTAAGAAAAGGGTCATGCTCAATCTCCAGGAACAAGCAGGAATGCAGTCTTCACATATGGGTATCGTCAGTACCGATGAAGCCTGCGCGGGAATGCTCCCCAACGTCCAATAGGAAAGCTTTTGGGAGCATCCCACAGCGCCTGTGTGCTGCCTTCCTGCCTTTCCAACTCTCCTTCGTCAGTTCTTTGTTTTCCGCAGAGCCGACTGGACGTATCCCTGTCACCGCAGAAAATCTATTCTTACTTTTTTGTTTTTTTGTGGTCATATCTGCCTTCACTCGACGCCTACCGGTACCGCCGGTTCTCTTCTTTTAAAGAAATAAAAAAAAAGAAGAAAAACTAGCTTCTAAAATCTTTAGGAGCCTTTCCTTTCTCGGGGTTAGGCGCACTAGGCCTATTTTTCGTCAGACAGGGAAAAACCAGCTAGTGGTTAAAAAAAAAAATGTTCTAAATGTGGCGGTACCATATCCGTCACTGACACCCATGAATGGTGTCTTAAATGTTTAGGTCCTGACCATTCTCCATCGGAGTGTCTCTCCTGCAGAAAGATGACCAAAAGGGACCTGCAGAATAGAGCTGCAAAACTCGGTACCCTTTTTGCCGCTGACACAATATCCATTGCATAGACGTCTTCCAGGGCTTCATCTTCCTCCCATGGATCTCAGGTAACTAAACCTAAGTCTTTTAAGACGAGCCGGTCCTTGAAGGGTAGATATCCTTCCAAGCATCGAGATGCCATTGGCGTTGCCCTCGAGGATAGTTCACCGGCAAAACAGCCCCGGCGGTAGACCTCGGTCTCCAAAGCATTAACGGGGCTCCAGAATGTTCCGGAGGCTTCAACCTCTGCAGAACTACAGGTGCCATGTTCTGGGGTCGTAACCGCTTCCACTGGTACAGACACCCAGGCATCGGCAGGAGCGATTGATCAGAGATTCTTCGCTCTCAAACGCAGTCTAGCGGCTCTCTTAGCAGCTTCGTTAATGCTAAGACCGCTACAGACAGTTCCACAGGTATTGGTACTGACATCGGTGCCAGTAACGAGTGCACCTGCCTCGGCAGGTATGCTTCTGCCCATGCTGAGCCTTGAGTCTATCTCAGGTATCGAAGGGCTGGTACCAAGACACCCTGATACCGACTTTGAGCGGTACCGGTACTGAGCATTGCATGAACACCGGTCACTGAGATAGTTCAAATCTTCCGATTCTAATGACTCTGCCGGTACTAGAGCAATCCTCCTAGAGGATCCATCTCCTTCTCCTCAATGCAGATTGTCATCTCCAGAGGACATGTCCTTCCAGGATTTCATACGTGATGTAGCTCAAGGTCTAGCAATCACGGTGACACCAGAGAAGGAACCCAGGGCAGAAGAATTAGAAATTCTTCAGTACCCTAAAGCTCCTAAAGAGGCAGCTACCCTGCCCAGTCATAGGATCTTACAAGATGTTATGTTTAGAATGTGGGAAAACCCTTTAACGGTGTCTCCACACTCTCAACTCGCTACTATTTACCAAGTTCCAAGCTTTCCTGGTTTTCAGAAGTCTGTTACCACACCATTCAATGGTAGTGAAATCGGCAATGCGTAGGATTAAGAGTGCTAAGACGCATTCATCTTATCCTCTGGACTGGGAGTCGAGGACTCTCGATGCCTTTGGGCATCGCTGCTTCCAATCCTCCATGTTGGCAGCCAGGATCAGCTCTTACATTCTCTATATGGGAATGTACCTCAAGGAAGTTAAGGAGATTTGGAGCTTATGAGCCCTCTTCTTCCTGAGGACAAAAGAGGGGATTTTCTTACTCTGGTCAAACATGCCCAGGATGTCTCTAAATTTGAACCTTGCATCTTTTGATTGCTTTGAATGTATTAGTAGAAATTCTGCTATTTCAATTGGTGCACGTTGTATTGCCTGGCTTCAGGCATCGGACTTAGAACAATAGGTGCAAGAGAAACTGGGAAATATTTCTTGCACAGGAGAAAATCTCTTTGGCAAAAATTGGCAGGACAAGGCAAATCAGCTTGAATCTGAAAATACTACCTTGAATAGACTATCTAAGTCTACAGCAAAGTCAGCCAAAAAAACCTTTTTCAATAAGAAAAATAAGTTTTACCCATCCTATGCCCATCATACTCACTGTCCAGGTCATGTTCCCCGAAAGGGGCAACAACAGAACAGACAGCAGAGGAAGTCACAAGTTCCAAGAACTCAACCAGCTCCACAAGTTCAGCCTCCTCAGGGGCTTTGACTCCTTCCTAGAGAACTTAGTCTTTCTGCCCCTGAAAGGTCCAGACCCCTCACAATTCCAGGAAAGTTATGCCATTTTGCCAGCAGATGGCAACAAATACCATCAGAAAACTGGACTTTGTCCATTGTACGAGAGGGGTACAGACTCCACTTCCACAGCCTGCCCCCTCCTACAATTTTAAAACAGTTCAATTCTCAAATCCCTGTCACCAATTTCTTGGGTCACATTACTTCTTGCTCAAAGAGCAATAGAAGTACCCATATCCCAACAGGGTGCGGGGTTCTACTCCCCCTATTTTCTCATTCCCAAGAAAACAGGGGGGCACAGGCCTATTCTGGACCTCAGAGAATTAAACAAATATCTGTTCCGAGAAAAATTCAAAATGATTTCCCTTGGAAAACTTGCCATCTCCAAGAACAAGCAGGAATCTAGTCATCACATATGGGTATCATCGATACCGACTGAGCCTGCGCGGGAACGCTCCCCCAGCGTCCAACCAGAAAGCTTTTGGGAGCATCCCACAGCGCCTGCGTGCTGCCTTCCCGCCTTTCCCAACTGCCTCTCTCCAGTTCTTCTTTTTCCGCGGAGCCAGCAGGTCGTGTTCCTGCCACCGCAGAGGAATTTCCTTATTTCTTTATTTCTTTTTGTGGTCGCGTCTGCCTTCCCTGACGCTCTACCGGTACCGCCGGTCTTTCTTTTCTATTTAAAAAACATATATATATATTTATATATATATATATAGTTTTTCCTTTTCTTCAGGTGCACGTGCCTTTTTTAGCCTTAGGCCCAAAAACTTTCCTTAACATGGAAAAACCTGCCTCGGGTTTTAAAAAGTGCACAAAATGTGGCGGTACCATTTCCGTCACCAACACCCATGAATGGTGTTTAAAATGTTTAGGTCCTGACCACTCCATCACGGATTGTGTGTCCTGTGCTATGATGTCTAAAAGAGGTCGACAGAACCGAGCTGCTAAGCTCAGTACCCTGTTTCCCTTGGATGCGGCTTCGGTGGCATCGACTTCTTCCAGGGCTGCTTCTTCTTCCCGTGGATCTCAGGTAACTAAACATAAATCCAGCCGGTCCTCGAAGGGTAGATCTCCTTTTAAGCATCGAGATGCCTCTGGCGTTGCCCTTGAGGATTCTGCACCGGCAAAATTACCCCGGCGGGAGGCTTAAGCTTCCAAAGCACCATCATCGGGGTTCCAGGATGTTCTAGATGGCTCGGCCTCGACAGATCTCCTGGTGCCATGCTCTGGGGTACTGGTGGTTTCCACCGGTACCGACTTCCAGGCATTGGCAGCGTCTATGGACCAGAGAATTCTGTCCATGGAACCGCAGTCTGCCGGCTTTCCTTGTGGCATCGACGCCCTTGGTACCGCGACAGACAACTCCACTGGTACCGGCACTGTCATCGATATCGGTACCGGTACCGATAGCATCGGTGTCTGCTATGCCGGTACCCTGTCCTTCGATGCCCGCTGGTACCAATTCCCCGGTACAGGTTATTCCCGATACCGATTTTGCTCGGTACGGGTATCGGGCTCTGCAGGAGCATCCGGACAGACGATACTTCGATTCCTCAGAAGAATCTGAGGATTCTGAAAGTTCTGTCGATGCAGCGATGCTTCTTCCACAGGAGTCCTCCTCCCCTAAACGCAGGATGTCTCCTCCAGAGGACATGTTTTTCCAAGACTTCATCCGAGAGGTGGCTCGGGGCCTGTCCATCACTGTGGCCCCTGAGACAGAGCCAAAGGCCAAGGAGTTGGATATTTTACAATATCCCAGAACTCCTAAGGAGGCAGTTACCCTACCCATTCATGAGATTCTTTATGATCTCATGTTGAGGATGTGGGAAACACCTCTTACCACCTCGCCTCATTCTCGTAGGTTAGATACTATGTATCGTGTCCCTCCTTGTCCTGGCTTCCATAAAACTCAGCTTCCTCACCACTCTATTGTGGTGGAATCTGCCATGAGAAGGATTAGACGTGCCAAAAGACATGCCTCTAATCCTCCAGGACGTGAATGCAGAACTCTGGATGCTTTTGGACGTAGAGTCTTTCAAGCTTCCATGCTTGCTGCAAGAATCAGTTCCTATAGTCTCTACATGGGAATGTTCCTAAAGGAAGTTACTGATCATCTACAGACTTGTTCACATAGAACAAGTCTGACGATAAAAGGCAGGAGTTTCTCACTTGGCTCAAACATGCCCAAGATGTCTCTAAATTCTCCAACCGTGCAGCCTTCGACTGCTTTGAATGTATAAGCAGAACCTCGGCTATTGCCATAGGTGCACGTAGAATTGCTTAGAAACATAGAAACATAGAAATATGACGACAGAAAAAGACCACATGGCCTATCTAGTCTGTCCTTCCATAACAACTACAACAGTCCACTTTTTGCCTTTAGAGATCCTCTGTGTTGGTCCCATGCTTTCTTGAATTCAGTTACTGTCCTCATCTCTACCACCTCCACTGGGAGACTATTCCACGGATCCACTACTCTTTCCGTAACACAATATTTCCGCTTATCACTCCTGAATCTCTCTCCCTTCACCCTCATCCCATGTCCCCTCGTAGCAGAACTTGCTTTCAATTGAAAGAGGCTCTCTCCCTGAACATTTATGCCACGGAGGTATTTAAACATCTCAATCATATCACCTCTATCCCGCCTTTCCTCTAAGGTGTACATATTAAGATCCTTAAGTCTGTCCTCATATGCTTTATAATGAAGCCCATTAATCATTTTGGTAGCAACCCTCTGCACCGACTCCATCCTGTTCACATCCTTTTGAAGGTGCGGTCTCCAGAATTGCACACCATACTCCAAATGAGGTCGCACCAAAGACTTATACAGAGGCATTATCACCTCCTTTTTTCTGCTAGCCATTCCTCTCCGTATGCACCCAAGCATCCTTCTAGCTTTTGCTGTCGCCTTTTCCACCTGTTTAGCTACTTTAAGATCATCAGACACAACCACGCCTAGGTCCCGCTCTTCTTTAGTGGACAAAAGTACTTCACCTCCTATACTGTATTGCTCCCTTGGATTGCTGCAGCCCAAATGCATGACCTTACATTTTTTAACATTAAATCCCAGCTGCCAAATTCTAGACCATTCTTCAAGCTTAGCTAGATCCCTCCTCATGTTATCTACCCCTTCCTGGGTGTCTACTCTATTGCAGATTTTGGTATCATCCGCAAAGAGGCAAACCTTACCCGACAGCCCTTCCGCTATATCACTAACAAAGATGTTAAAAAGAATTGGACCAAGGACAGATCCCTGGGGCACACCACTGGTAACATCCTTCTCCTCAGAGTGAGCTCCATTGGCTCCAAGCATCTGATTTAGAGCTCTGGGTACAAGATAAATTGGGAAATATCCCTTGTACTGGTGAGAACCTGTTTGCTTAAGATTGGCAAGAAAAAGCCAATGAAATGGATGCTGAAAATTCCACTTTGGATAGACTATCCAAGTCTACTGCTGATCCTGTTAGGAAAAAGTTGTTCAAGAAAACACCTTTTTCTAAAAAGAAAATATTTTATCCTGCTTATGGTCAGCAGGCATCTTCTGCAGGTCAGTTTTCAACCAAACGTCAGCAACCACCCAAACAGAAGAAAGCAAAGGCTGCTAGGCCTCAACCGGCCCAGCAGCCTCAGCCTCCTCAGGGCCTTTGACTTTCAGCTAGAGAACGTAGCCTTTCTGGCTCTGGAAGGACCAGAACCGTCCACCATTCTAGGAAGGTTATGCCATTTTGCTCCCAGATGGGGGCAAATAACAGCAGAGCATTGGACACTCTCCATCATAAAAGAGGGGTACAAACTTCATTTTTCAAGCATGCCCCCTCCTACAATAGTGAAGCTGCTAACACCTAATCAGGTGTTAGTTCCCTCCCTACCCACCCCGACTCCCACCCACCCCTAGTGAGCAGTCTTGCTTTATAGGGCACCTCCCCCTTTAACAAATCACAGTGAATTGGACCAGCACATTTTGAATATAATTAAAGAGATTTAACTGCTTTTTCTCTGAAAGGACAGCTGCGAAACCGGCTGGTACTTGGTAGATCTCTCTCTTTTGCTTTAACAGATACCTAAGCTCCACGAACAGAACAATGGCTGGGAAAAATCGTATTGCTAAAGCTGTTGCCCCCGTTACAGCTTCTGCCTCAGTCCAGACAGAGGTCCTAATGCCAGTTGAAGAACCGGTTCCATGTGCAGGGTGCCTGCATGCTGAAGCTCTGAGGAAACAAGTGGAGGAACTCAGAGAGGAGGTGGCGAGGCTGAGGAGCATTCAAGACAGTGAGAAGTACATTGATGAGATGCTTCTTGCAGCAACCAGGCTCTCCAGCACTGGAGAAGATGGGTGCCAACAGAATGTCGATGGTTGGACAAAAGTCACCAGAGCCTGCAAAATCACCAATCCAACTTCTCCAGCCCTTGAATTGAAGAACCATTATGCAGCCCTGGAAGTGGAGGAGGTGAAAGCATCCCTGGAAAGGGAAGAACCAGAGTTCAAGTACCCCATAGTTGCGGAATCAGTGACCAGAAGGAAACGAAGGGTAGTGGTGGTTGGAGACTCTCTTCTGAGGGGTACTGAGGCGTCCATCTGCCGACCAGACTTGATGTCCAGAGAGGTATGCTGTCTGCCTGGTGCCAAGATCCAAGATGTTATGGAGAGTTTGCCGAGACTCATCAAGCCCACTGACTATTACCCAATGTTGCTAATCCATGTTGGAACAAATGATACTGCCAGGTATACCTCGGAACGTATCAAAAGTGATTTCATGGCTCTGGGACAGAGGGTGAAGCAGGTAGGTGCACAGGTGGTGTTCTCTTCAATCCTCCCTGTTGAGGGTAAAGGCCAAGGCAGAGAGGCTCGCATCCTGGAGATGAATGCATGGCTGCGTGGATGGTGTCTTCGAGAGCGTTTTGGTTTCCTAGACCATGGGATGCTGTTCCAAGGGTTGCAGAGCAGAGATGGCATCCATCTGTCCAAGAAAGGTCAACGCATCTTTGGTAGTAGACTGGCTAATTTACTGAAGAGGGCTTTAAACTAGATTCATTGGGGATGGGTGAAGAAAGCCCCCAGGTAAGTGAAAGCCCCCAGGTAGGTGATACATTAAATACCTTTATGGAAATGGGTAACACATGGAAAGCAGTGTGTATTAATGCCCGTAGCATGGGAAATAAGATCCCTGAAGTTGAAGCTTTGGTGGGAGTGGCTGACTTGGATTTAGTGGCAGTTACAGAAACATGGTTCACAGAAAACCATGACTGGGATGTAGCTATACCTGGCTATACTTTATTCAGAAAGGACAGGGTAGGAAGAAGGGGAGGAGGAGTGGCACTATATGTAAAAACTACTATTAAAGCTTTGGAATTACAGAGCTTAAAAGGGAGAGAGGAGGCATTGTGGGTTAAACTAGAAAGAGGGAAAGAGAAATCTATTTGCATTGGTGTGATATACAGACCTCCCTCACAAGAGGAAGAGGTGGACAGAGAGTTAATTGAAGACATACGCAGCATTGCTAGGAAAGGGGAAGTGCTACTGCTAGGAGATTTCAATATGCCAGATGTTGATTGGCACATTCCTGCTGCTGTATCATCTAGAAGTAAGGAGATCCTGGATTCTCTACAGGGAGAACTATTCAGGCAATTGGTAACAGACCCCACACGTGAAGGGGCCATACTGGACTTGGTGCTTACCAATGGTGAAAGTGTTTCTGATGTTGTAGTGGGAGATCATTTTGCATCCAGTGATCACCAGATGGTGTGGTTCAGTATTAGGACTAGGGCTGTTAGAATCCATTCCAAGGTGAAGATCTTAGACTTTAGGAAGGCTAACTTTGCGAAGATGGGCCAATACCTCAGGGAGTCGTTAGTGGGATGGGAACAGCTGGGGGATGTAGAAAAACAGTGGGCAAAACTGAAAGGGGGTATTTTAAAGGCAACCAACCTTTTTGTTAAAATGGTAAATAAAGGCAAAAGGAACAGGAGACCGCTATGGTTTTCGAAGGAAGTAGCTGAAAAAGTGAAGAAAAAGAGGGAGGCCTTCATGAAATATAAGAGATCACAGAGAGAGGAAGACGGGCATCTGTATTTGCTAGCTTCTCTAAGTTTTTCCAAAGTAGTCAAGAAGGCAAAGATTCAAAAGGAGGAGGAAATAGCCAATGCAATAAAATGGGGGGATAAGACATTTTTCAGATATATTAGTGAGAAGAGGAAGGGCAAAAGTGGTATTGTCAGACTCAAGGGTGCAGGGGGGGAATATGTAGAAGCTAAGGATAAAGCGGAATTGCTTAACAAATATTTTTGTTCTGTGTTCACAGATGAAGAACCAGGAGCAGGACCTCGGAAAACACCCACAAATAAGAACAGAAGCGAGGGACATCTTGAACAATTTTCAGAAGACTGTGTTCATGAGAAACTAGCTCAACTTAAAGTAGACAAAGCGATGGGACCGGATGGGATACACCCTAGAATACTGAGGGAACTTGGGGACGTTCTAGCAACTCCACTGACTGACCTTTTCAATGCCTCGTTGGAGTCGGGAGTGGTGCCAAGGGACTGGAGAGAGGCTCATGTGGTGTCTTTACACAAAAGCGGAAGTAAGGATGTGGTTGAAAACTACAGGCCGGTTAGTTTAACTTCAGTGGTGAGTAAATTATTGGAAACGCTGCTGAAAGAGAAAATAGTGAGGTTTCTGGAGTCCGGCGGATTACAGGATCCGAGGCAGCATGGATTCACCAGAGGCAGGTCTTGTCAGACAAATCTGATTGATTTCTTTGACTGGGTGACCAGGGAGTTGGACCGAGGGAGAGCCCTAGATGTGGTGTATTTAGATTTCAGTAAAGCCTTTGACACTGTTCCTCACAGGTGACTTATAAACAAACTGAGCACCCTAGGGATGGACCCTAAAGTTACTGCTTGGGTTAGAAATTGGTTGGGTGGGAGGCGACAAAGAGTACAAGTAAATGGAGCTCACTCTGAGGAGGTGGATGTTACCAGTGGTGTGCCCCAGGGATCTGTCCTTGGTCCGATTCTTTTTAACATCTTTGTTAGTGATATAGCGGAAGGGCTGTCGGGTAAGGTTTGCCTCTTTGCGGATGATACCAAAATCTGCAATAGAGTAGACACCCAGGAAGGTGTAGATAACATGAGGAGGGATCTAGCTAAGCTTGAAGAATGGTCTAGAATTTGGCAGCTGGGATTTAATGTTAAAAAATGTAAGGTCATGCATTTGGGCTGCAGCAATCCAAGGGAGCAATATAGTATAGGAGGTGAAGTACTTTTGTCCACTAAAGAAGAGCGGGACCTAGGCGTGGTTGTGTCTGATGATCTTAAAGTAGCTAAACAGGTAGAAAAGGCGACGGCAAAAGCTAGAAGGATGCTTGGGTGCATACGGAGAGGAATGGCTAGCAGAAAAAAGGAGGTGATAATGCCTCTGTATAAGTCTTTGGTGCGACTTCATTTGGAGTATGGTGTGCAATTCTGGAGACCGCACCTTCAAAAGGATGTGAACAGGATAGAGTCGGTGCAGAGGGTTGCTACTAAAATAATTAATGGGCTTCATTAAAAAGCATATGAGGACAGACTTAAGGATCTTAATATGTACACCTTAGAGGAAAGGCGGGATAGAGGTGATATGATTGAGATGTTTAAATACCTCCGTGGCATAAATGTTCAGGGAGAGAGCCTCTTTCAATTGAAAGCAAGTTCTGCTACGAGGGGACATGGGATGAGGGTGAAGGGAGATAGATTCAGGAGTGATATGCGGAAATATTTCTTTACGGAAAGAGTAGTGGATCCGTGGAATAGTCTCCCAGTGGAGGTGGTAGAGATGAGGACAGTAACTGAATTCAAAAAAGCATGGGACCAACACAGAGGATCTCTAAAGGTAAAAAGTGGACTGTTGTAGTTGTTATGGAAGGACAGACTAGATATGCCTTGTGGTCTTTTTCTGTCATCATGTTTCTATGTTTCTAAGCAATTCAATTCTCCGACCTCTCTCATCGACCTGTTAGGTCAGGATGTTACCATCCTTCTTGCCCAAGGGGCAATAGAAGAAGTGCCTCTTCATCAACAGGGCACAGGGTTCTATTCCCCTTATTTTCTTATCCCAAAGAAAACAGGGGGATACAGACCTATCTTAGATCTCAGAGAATTGAACAAATTCCTTGTCAAGGAGAAATTCAAAATGATTTCTCTCGGAGCTCTGCTTCCATACCTTCAGAGTCA
This sequence comes from Ichthyophis bannanicus, assembly GCA_033557465.1. NCBI lineage: Eukaryota > Metazoa > Chordata > Amphibia > Gymnophiona > Ichthyophiidae > Ichthyophis > Ichthyophis bannanicus. Next base: position 1,776,850,907 of record CM066032.1, read on the forward strand.
GGATTGGCTTTGTTCTCTAGATCTCAAGGATGCATACTCCCATGTTCTCATCCATCCAACCCACAGAAGGTTCCTTCGGTTCCTGTTTCAAGGAAAGCACTACCAATACAGGGTGCTTCCTTTTGGTCTGGCCTCTGCACCAAAGGTGTTCACGAAATGCATGGCTGTGGTAGCAGCATTTCTACACACTCTGGGAATATTCGTCTTCCCTTACTTGGACGACTGGCTCATTCGAGCTTCAACACAGTCAGAGGCCAAGACTTCTCTATCCTGCACAATGCGTATCCTTCAGTATTTAGGGCTGGTAATAAACATCCCAAAATGCAGTCTAACTCCTACTCAGTCTCTAGAGTTCATAGGAGCCTTGATGGATACCACAAAGGCAAGGGCCTATCTTCCCCAAGCCCGTTGCCTTCGCTTGATGCAATTAGCTTCTCAAGCAGTGCTAAAGCCCTTTTTAATTGCTCGAGAAATGTTACAATTACTAGGCCACATGGCATCCACCGTGCATGTGGTACCATATGCTCGCCTTCACATGAGGGCAGCTCAGTGGACTTTATCCACCCAACGGACCCAGGCATCAGGTTGCCTGTCAGACAAAATAGCAAACACAAGTCGCCTCATTTTGTCTCTCCAGTGGTGGAAGTCCACTCAAAACCTGTTGCTGGGGTCCCCCTTTCAGCAACCCCTGCCGCAAGCAACTCTTATAACAGAGGCTTCTCCAATGGGTTGGGGGAGCTCATCTGCAAGACCCTCTCCACCCAGGGCACCTGGACTCCACCAGAGAGTTGTCTGCATATCAATCTCTTGGAGCTCAGAGCAATCTTCCTTGCTCTGCGAGTGTTCCACACCCTGCTCAGCTACAAGACAGTCCTTATTCATACGGACAATCAGGTAGCCATGTTCTACGTGAACAAGCAGGGGGAACAGGCTTTCTGTCGCTTTGCAACGAAGCTTTGCGACTGTGGGCCCTCGCCAGAGAGCATCAGATTCATCTTCTGGCAGTGTATCTTCCAGGCATTCAAAACTCTTGGGCAGAGTCAGTCGAGTTCTCCTTCCACACGAGTTGTCTCTGCATGTAGACCAGGTGGCCAGGATTTTTCAACTTTGGGGAACCCTGGACATAGACCTCTTTGCAAGTCCGTGGAATGCCAAACTTCCCCGGGTCTATTCCAGAACTCCGGCTCAGGGAGCTCAGGCAAAGGATGCTTTCCTCCTTCACTGGGGTCGAGACTTCCTGTATGCCTTTCCACCCATTCCCCTAATTCCCAAAACCCTTTTCAAGCTTCAGAGAGACAGAGGCCACATGATTCTCATAGCTCCACATTGGCCACGGCAAGTGTGGTACCCTCTTCTTCTACATCTTTCTCAAGCTCCCTCCCTGGAGTTAGGGTCTGCTCCAGATCTCCTATCTCAGGAGAACGGAATGTTATGGCATCCCAATCCCCAGTCTTTGCATCTCAGGGCTTGGTTGCTGAAGGCTTAGATCTCCAAGATCTTCATCTTTCTCAGCAAGTGAAAGATGTTCTTTATGCTTCCAGAAAACCTTCCACTAGACGTTCTTATGCTTTCAAGTGGAAGAGGGTTTACTATTTGGTGTTCTGAAAAGGGTCTTAACCCCCTTACCATACCTCTGGAATCTTTGCTGGAGTATCTCCTCCATTTGTCTAATGCAGGACTTAACTAAAATGTATGGTCTTTTTCGTCAGAGTCAAAACTAACTATAATCTTCGAAACTCTGTAATACAACGTGAAAATATTCAGCGACTTGTGATGACTTCTTATTGTTCTAATAACACTCAAAGCTGATTTTCAGAAAATGGCTAAGAAGGTCTCAGAATAGCCGGGCAATCTTGTGACCATTTAAACTGTGGTCAATGGAGCCCTACATACATCAATGACCTTCATTGTAGCCTATAATTTATCAATTTTTTAAATTTTTTTCAACGTTTTTATAATGTATTATTGTAAAAATTAGGCTTAACTTTCAAAATATCCAGCTTCTGTTGCAGGTGTTTCCGCTTCTGGTGTATTAATTCCCGACGCTAAGTTGCGCGCTAAAGGAATGCGTTTCACCTCAAGTGGTTTCCTCAGGGGATTGCAGAAACACTACAATAAAATTTGTCTAATTAGTGCATACTTTCAATAAACTGATAAATTCAAACCAATCGATATTATGTTATATTATATTAAAACGGAGATAATAAGAGAAAAAAGGAAAAGAGAGAAAACCTGAAGCTTTATCCATGTCTCATTCAATGTTGTTGCCCAGAAGCTTGTCTTTCCAAACTGCTAACCAACGCCACGCATGCGGACTTCATTAAATAGAGTCCCATATGGTGTCTATCGCTGATGACGTCAGAATCAAGAACACACCTCCCATTCTATGCGGGCGTTTAACCCTGCTGGTGCCACTGTGTTCAATGTATAGATCCATTGTTGCTCCCTATATAGTAATGCTCTATCCCTAGATTTTCCATGGCATGGCGTTAAAAAACTGATCAATACAGAAACATTGCAGATCCGTATAGGAATGACGTAACTCCAAACAATGTTCTACTATTGGTGCTTCACGTCGGGCGCATTTTAATTTACTTTTATGTTCGTTCATACGACCGCGGAACTGTCTAGTGGTTTTACCCACATATAATAAATTGCAAGGGCATCTTATGCAATATACTACATAGGTTGAGGAACAGGTGGTGAAACTTTTAATCTTGTACTGTATATCTCGATGGTGAAATTCAACTATTTCCTGGGTAACTTCACAGACGTTACAAGTCCCACATTTGAAATGGCCTCTTTTTGGAAGATCATTAATGGGTAATGCAGGACGCAACACTGCCGGACTTAAAAGTTCTTTAAAATTTTCTTGTCTTTTCCATACACATCAAGTATGTACATCTTCTAAGCCCCCTAAAGTATGTAACACATTCTGATGACGTTTCAAGCTTTTCTTAAGATGGTAACTGAAAGGAGAAAAAGCTGTTATGAAATTGATCTGTCGATCTTCATTATCACTGCCAATCCGTTCCGGAGGGTGTATCAACAGATCTCTGTTGGTAAATGAAGCTCGTTTATACGCTTTATCAATTTGCAAAGGGATAACCTCTTTGAGAAAAATTACGTTTCAAACTCTTAGATTGCTCTTTAAATTCTCGAATATTGGTACAGTTGCGTCTATAGCGAACAAATTGAGATACTGGCAAGCTATCACGTAATTGTGGAGGGTGTGCACTTTGTATAGTGTAGATATGTATTTCTGTCCGTGGCTTTTCGGAACACTGAAGTAGCCCATCCTTCAGAAGTTTTTTTAACAACAACGTCAAGGAAAGTAATTTGGTCTATATGATGATTCATAGTAAATTGTATATTGATATCTACATTATTAAGCCAATGAAAAAACTGTTGAAGTTCCTCTTGCGTTCCCTGCCATAAGAGAAAAAAATCATCGATATATCGGCGCCATAGGCGCAGCTTGCCTTGAAAAGGAGAATTATCCAACCAATCCATCTCAAATTTTTGCATGTAGAGATTGGCAATCGAGGGGGCGCAAGTCGCCCCCATTGCCACCCCAGAGATCTGATGATAAAACCTATCTCCAAAGACGAAAAAATTCTGAAACAATACTAACGTGGCCACCTCTGATAAACTCAAGTGTTGCTGCGATAGATCATTTTTATTTTGAAGTGCAGCTAAGGCTACTGCATGTGCTTGTGATTGAGGAATGACTGCGTAAAGTGATACAACATCTAAAGTCACCAAAATTAAATCAGAGACTTTTGCCAACTGTATGTTGTCCTCCAGAATTTGTAAAAAATGAGTTGTATCTTTTATATATGAAGGGATAGAATCCAATAATGGCCGTAAAAAAGAATCCAAATAAACCGATAAGGGTTCAAGCACTGAGCCACGAGTGGATACAATAGGTCTTCCCGGTGGATTTGAAAGGTTCTTGTGAATTTTGGGTACCAAATAAAGTTTAGCTGTAGTAGGATCCACTGGATTTAAATACTGTTTTTCTTTTTTAGTGATGACTCCGGCCTCTAAAGCCCTTGTGGTGAGTTGTTTTATACACTCTTGAAGAATATTAGTGGGATCCGCCTCTAAAATCGTGTATACTTTGAGATCTGACAACTGACGATGAGCTTCTATACAGTATTGTTCTCGACTCCAGATGACTAATGCAGGACTTAAAACAAATTCAGTAAGAGTCCATTTGAGTGCTATTGCAGCTTCCCTTAAGCCTCTCAATGGGCAACCTATTTCCTCTCATCCTCTTATAGCAAGATTCATGAGAGGCCTCCTTCTAACTAAGCCTCCCATTAGACCACCTCCGGTGGCATGGGACTTGAACCTGGTTCTTGGGCAGCTCATGAAGCCACCTTTCGAACCCTTAGCTACCACCTCCTTGAAATTCCTTTCTTGGAAGGTTATCTTTCTCATTGCAATCACATTCGCACGCCGCATTAGTGAATTGCAAGCACTAGTAGCTAATCCACCTTATACAAGGTTCCATCATGACAAGGTAGTCCTTAGGATTCATCAACACTTTATGCCTAAGGTGGTCTCGCCTTTTCATCTCAACCAGGAGGTCTACCTACCTGTCTTTTTTCCAGGACCTCATGCATCAAATGCAGAGAGGAATCTTCATACCCTGGACTGTAAAAGAGCTCTAGCTTCTTACTTACAAAGGACACAGCAACTTAGAAAGTCCTCTCAACCCTTTGTTGCTTTTGACCCTTCTCATTTGGGACTTCCAGTCTCCAAGAGAACACTATCTAACTGGATTGCTCAGCGTATTTCTTTCGCCTATCAGAGTAAGAACCTTTCTCTGGAGGGCCATGTCACAGCTCACAGTGTGAGAGCCATGGTAGCCTCAATGGCTCATCTGAACTCTGTGTCTATTGACGACAGCTGTCGAGCAGCCACTTGGGCCTCTGTTCATACCTTCACAGCCCATTACTGCTTGGACAAGGACTCCCGCCGGAATGCCTTGTTTGGTCAGGCTGTTCTCAAACACCTGTTCCATACCTAATCAACTCCTACCCACCATCCCTGGTAGGATGCCGGAGATCCATGGAGGGAAGTGGAGCCCTTCTCAGGGAGCCCTTCTCCCTGGCACCTAAAGCTATGGAGTCCCCTTATATGATGACTAGATTCCTGCTTGTTCCTGGAGATAGCATAGTTACTCACCTGTAACAGGTGATCTCCGGAAACAGCAGGAATTTAGTCCTCTCAACCCACCCACCTCCCCTAGGAGTTGCATCTTTCTATCTCTTTCCTTTCCCTCTCTCTCTCTCTTTGTCTCAGCTTTAAAACTCAACTGGAGAGAGGCAATTGGGAAAAGCGGGAAGGCAGCACGCAGGCGCTGTGGGATGCTCCCAAAGGTTTTCTGATTGGACGCTGGGGAGCGTTCCCGCGCAGGCTCTGTCGGTACCAACGATACCCATATGTGAGGACTACATTCCTGCTGTTCCCGGAGATCACCTGTTACAGGTGAGTAACTATGCTATACCTTCAGTCAGGATTGGCTGTGATCTCTAGATCTAAAGCATGCATATATTCATATTCTCATCCATACAGATCACAGGAAATTCCTTTGATTCCTTTTCCAGGGAAGACACTTCCAATACAAGGTTCTTCCCTTCGGGCTGGCTTCTGCCCTAAGAGTCTTCACAAAATGCATGTCAATAATAGCAGCATTTCTGAGAACTCTAGGAATATTTGTCTTCCCCTACTTAGACGACTGGCTCATTCGAGCATCGACAGCTCCAGAAGCCAGCTTCGCTCTTTCTCGCACAATGCGAATTCTTCACTACTTGGGACTGGTCATAAACCTCCCAGAATCTCAGCTCACTCCTTCTCAGTCCCTGGAGGTATAGGGGCTCGTCTAGATACCAGATAGTCAAGGGCTTTCCTACCACAGCCCCGCTGTCTTCATATAGTGCTGCTGGCATCCCAAACAGCTATGAAAGTCTTCCTGACTGCTCGGGAAATGCTTCAGCTTCTGGGGCATATGGCATCCACTGTCCATGTGGTTCCCTATGCTCGCCTTCACATGCGAGCAGCCCAGTGGACCCTCTCCTCTCAGTGGACACAGGCCTCGGGTCGCCTGTCGGACAAAATCAGAAACTCCACACATCTCATTTTGTCCCTTCAATGGTGGCAATCTCTGGAAAACTTTCTAGTAGGCTCTCTTTTCCAGCAGCCTCTTTTCCAGGCCACCCTAACAACGGATGCGTCCAAGCTGGGTTGGGGAGCTCACTTGCACGATCTCTCTACTCAGGGTCTCTGGACCCCACAGGAGGCTTGTCTTCACATAAACCTCCTGGAACTCAGAGCCATTTTCCATTCTCGTCGAGTATTCCACGCCCAGCTCAGCTACAAGACAGTTTGGGTCCAGACCGACAATCAAATAGCCATGTTCTATGTGAACAAGCAGGGTGGAACGGGCTTTCTGTCGTTAGCAACGAAGCTTTGCGACTGTGGGCCCTTGCCAGAGAGCTTCAAATCCACCTCCTAGTGCTACCAGGCATTCAAAACCTTTAGGCAGACAAACTCAGTTGAATACTGCTGCCACACGAATGGTCTCTTCACTCAGACCAGATTGCTCGAGTGTTGAATCTGGGGAACCCCAGATATAGACCTCTTTGCAAGTCCACAGAATGCCGAACTTCTCCGGTTCTGTTCCAGAATTCCGGCTCAAAACTGTCAGGCAAGAGATGCTTTCCTCCTCCACTGGGGACAGGACTTCCTCTATGCCATCCCACCCATTCCCCTCATTCCCAAGACACTATTCAAGCTTCAGAGAGACAGAGGACTATGATACTCATAGTTCCACGTTGGCCACGGCAAACGTGGTATCCTCTGCTTCTACGTCTCTTTCAAGCCACGCTACTGGAGTTGGGATACGCTCCAGATCTGCTTTTCCCAGGGGAACTGGATGCTATTGCACCCGAATCCCCAGTCCCTACATCTCCAGGGCCTGGCTGCTGAAAGCCTAGAGCTTCCAGATATCAACCTTTCTCAGCAGGTAAAGGATATCCTGGTGGCCTCAAGAAAACCCTCCACAAGGCGATCACATGCTTTCAAGTGGAAAAGGTTCTCTGTATGGTGTTCTCAAAGGGGGCTTCACCCCCTTTCGATGCCTCTGGAATTGCTACTGGAATAGCTCCTCCATTTATCAGATTCTGGTCTTAAAACCAATTCAATAAGGGGCCATTGCAGCTTCTTGCAAGCCTTTGGATGGACAACCTATTTCCTCTCTTCCACTTGTAGCAAGATTTATGAGAGGTCTACTCTTAACAAAACCTCTCATTAAGCCGCCGCCGCCGGTGGCATCGGATCTCAATCTTGTTCTCAGGCAGCTTATCAAACCACCCTTAGCCACTACGGATCTGAAGTTTCTTTCCTGGAAAATCATCTTCCTAGTTGCTCTCACTTCTGCAAGACGCATCAGTGAGTTACAGGCCTTAGTGGCTGATCCTCCTTATACAAGATTTCACCATGATAAGGTAATTCTTAGGACTCACCATGCCAAAGGTGGTTTTGCCTTTTCATTTAAACCAATTGGTTTACCTTCCTGTATTCTTTCCTAGGCCTCATGCCTCCAGTGCAGAAAGGAACCTTCATACCTTGGATTGTAAAAGAGCCTTGGCTTTTTATCTTCAAAGAACTAAGCAACACTGAAAATCTTCTCAGCTTTTTGTTGCTTTTGATTCTAGTCATTTGGGACTTCCAGTTTCCAAAAGAACTCTCTCTAAATGGATTGCGAATTTCATATCCTTTGCATACGAGAGTAAGGGACTTTCTCCAGGACCAAGCAGGAAGTCAGTCCTCACATATGGGTGACGTCGATGGAGCCCCTGCGAAGCATTTCCCCAGTTTTCTATGAAAGCCTTTGGGAATACTGCACGCATGCGCGGTCCCCTTCCACCTAAAGGTGCCATCTTGCTCAGTCTCTCTTTTTCCGTGGAGCCCGTCGGACGTTTGTCCTAGTTCACCCGGAAAACAGTTAGATTTTTTCTTCACATTTTTGCGATTCTTTGTGTTTTTTTCTCCGGTTCGACGCCGGTTCCCCTTCCTGCCGGGTTCAGTACACCGGTATCGAGCCCAATCTTCTTTTTTCGGTTTTTGCCCTTCGTGGCTGGCGTTCGCGCCCTTTTTTTCTTTTTCCCTGGAAGGCCGGTCCTTTGACCTCGTGTGGACTCTCTTTTTTTCCCCCCCGATGGCTTCCAGTGGTTTTAAGAAGTGTGATCGGTGCAAGAAACTAATGTCTCTCACCAACACACACGACTGCTGCCTTCGGTGCCTTGGTCCTGATCATGATCCTAAGATCTGTGGACCGTGTGGAAAAATGTCCACTAAGGCACTGCGAAGTCGTCAGCACCAAAAGGAAAGGCTTTTCTCCGATTCGGCCTCTGGCCAGGCCCGGACCTCGTCTGAGGACTCGATGTCTCGGGAGTCTGACCCCCGAGCATCGTCAGGGTTCCTCGGACAGGGGGTCTCCCGAGCGGGAGCAAAAGAGGAAGAAGTGGCTCGCGAGGGCAGCGTCTGAGGAGGTCCCTGGCTCCTCGAGGGCTAGGTCTTTGACCTCCGACCGCTGTCCCGGGCCCGTGGAACAGGAGAAGCCGTCAAAAGTGCCTCGTGTGGAGCCGGAGTCTGCTGGACACGTAAGTCCTGTTGTCCTCGAGGACTCTACTCCCAGGGAGCCGACGTCGGGCCCGGCGGTCGGTGGCTGCTGAGTCTCCTGAGCTGGGTCTCAGGCTGTGACAGCCTTGGAGTGCAGACTGTCTGCCTTCATGGATCAGCAGTGGGTGCTGATGGCCAGCCTCGCTGGCACATCTGCCCCGACCACCGGGACATCGACGTCCAAGTCGACCCCGGAGACCGAGCTGATACTCGAGACCATGAAGGCTCGAGGTCGTCCTCGGTCGCGGTCACCCTCGACCTTCCGGTTGGGACCGAGGGCGTCGACACTGGTGCCTTCGGCGTCGGGGTGGGTGCTGCTGGGCCCCGCGCGGTTGGAGTCCGACTCCTCTTTGGACGAGTCCACCTGGGAGACGGAGGACGAGGAGTCCCCGGATACCTTCAAGACTCGGTGTATCCCGTCGGACTCACCGCAGTCTGGGCCCCGGAGTAGGTCCCTCCGGAGGATACCCGGTTCTCGGAGTTAGGGATATGGCCACTGCTTTGGCGATCCCGGCGGATCCCGAGGAGGAGCCTCGAGCCGAAGAGCTCGTGGCACTCCACTATGACTCTCCTCCGAAAGAGGCCTTTACTGTGCCGGTTCCTCTGATGCTGGAATGGCTCCTCTTCCGGATGTGGGAGGCACCGGCCTCTGCGCCGGTTCTCAGCAAGCGGGTCGATTCCATTTATCGACTCCGTAAGAGCCCTGGTTTTCAGAAGGCACAGCTACCACACCATTCCATGGTGGTGGAATCGGCCATGCATCGTCTGAAAAGTCAGAAGATGCACTCCGCGGTGCCCCCTGGCAGGGAAGCCCGGAACCTGGATGCGTTTGGTAGAAAGTGCTTCCAGGGCTCGATGCTTGCTTGCCGTGTCCAGTCTTACCAGCTGTACATGGGCATGTACTTGCGGGACCTGGCAAAGGAGCTTGCCGGGTTCTCTGCTGGCCTCTCCGGGGAACCTTTGCAGAGGTTCAAGTCCTTGTCTTCGGGGATCCAGGAATGCTCTAAGTTCATGTCCCGAGCGGCCTACGATGTCTTCGAGGCCTTGGCCCGTGTTGCAGCAGCCAGCATCGCGGCTCGACGCCAGGCATGGCTGCAGTCATCAGACCTCGAGCCATGGGTTCAGGACAAGTTGGTCGATGTCCCTTGCTGAGGTGAGAACCTTTTTGGCAAGCCCATGGCCGAGAAGGCTGCTGAGCTCGAGACCAAGCACCTTACGAGGACAAGGCTGTCTCGAAAGACTTCTGCCCCTTCACGCAAGAAGAAGGGCTCGGGTAAGAAGTCCTTTTACCCGAGGAAGGCGACTGCCTACAAACAGTTCCCACCTTACCAGGCCTCCCCCGCTCCCCCTCAGGGGCAGCAGGCCAAGGGGCAGGGACATGGGCCCCGTAGGCAGAAGGCCCCCAAGCCTCCGGCTCCTGCTCCTACTCCTACTCAGCAGGGTGGGGGTTTTTGACTCCCAATGCATAGCCTCTCCGTCTCTGCTGTCCCATCCCTGTACAGGAGGTCGACTAGCCCTGTTTGCCCACCGGTGGCCACCCATTACAGGAGACAACTGGGTTATAAGCATAGTCCACAAGGGCTATCTGGTTCATTTTCATCAGTTGTCTCCTCCCTATTTTCCAGGAGAGCCTCCAAGGCCTCTCCATACAGCCATCCTCTTGCAGGAGCTTCAGGGGCTGTTGCGAGACCAAGCAGTGGAGCCTGTGCCTCCCCACCTGCAAGGTCACGGTTTCTACTCCAGGTACTTCCTAGTACCAAAGAGGACAGGGGACCTCAGGCCTATTCTCAACCTCAGAAATCTCAACAAGTTCTTAGAGAAGGAGAAGTTCAAGATGCTTACTCTTGGAACACTTCTGCCCTACCTCCAGCAGGGAGATTGGCTATGCTCTTTAGATCTAAAGGATGCGTACACTCACATCCTCATTCATCCAGACCACAGAAAGTATATCAGGTTCATTGTGGGAGGAAACCATTATCAGTACAGGGTACTGCCATTTGGCCTCACCTCCGCCCCCAGGGTCTTTACCAAATGCCTAGCAGTGGTGGCGGCCTACTTAAGGTATCAGGGTATCTTTGTCTTCCCCTATCTGGACGACTGGCTCATCAGGGGTCAGAGAGCCCAGGAGGCCAGGCAAGCCACCCTCCAAACGATTTCTCTACTTCAGCACCTGGGGTTTGTCATAAACTTCGCAAAGTCCACTTTCTCCCCTCCCAAAACTTGGAGTTCATAGGAGCAAGGCTAGACTCTCTGCAGGCAAAGGCTTTCTTGCCAGAGGACAGAGCCCAAAGACTGATATCCTTGGCAAACCAGTTTCTCAGCAGGTCACTGGTCTCCGCCAGACTCTGCCTGAGGCTTCTTGGCCACATGGCTTCGACACTGCATGTCACACCCCATGCCAGGCTTCATATGAGGCCTGCGCAATGGTGCCTCAGAACTCAGTGGTCGCAGGCCACAGGGAGCCTCAGAGACAGAGTAAGGGTGTCCAGACCGTTCCTGCACTCTCTCCGTTGGTGGCTGCATCCCCCCAACTTACTGAAAGGGGATGCCTTTTCAGCCACCTGGGTTCACAGTGGTATTGTCTGGGCAAGTGTACCCAGGGTCTGTGGTCTCCCTGGGAGGCCCAGCAGCAAATCAATCTACTGGAACTGCGGGCTATTCATCTAGCTCTCAAGACTTTCTCTCAAACCCTGGCCCACCAGTCTGTCTTAGTACAAACAGACAATCAGGTGGCCATGTTTTATGTGAACAAACAGGGCGGCACTGTGTCCAGGCTCCTTTGTCAGGAGGCGCAGGACCTGTGCTTGTTTGCGCTCAGCTGCAACATGTTGCTCAGAGCGGTTTATCTTCCTGGCCAGGAAAATTACCTGGCAGACAGGTTGAGAAGAATTCTGCAGCCCCAGGAATGGCAACTCCATCCCTTGGTGGTTCAGAAGATTTTCCTGAGATGGGGACTTCCATCCATAGATCTTTGCCAGCCCCCTGAACAGACAGCTTCCAAGGTTCTGCTCCAGACAACCGCATCCTCTGCAGATAGCAGCGGATGATTTTCTAATTCCCTGGTCCCAGGGCCTCCTGTATGCGTTTCCTCCCACGCCTTTAGTGGCACGAACCTTCTTCAAGATTCTCAGGGACAAGGCCTCGGTACTTCTGGTAGCCCCCCGGTGGCCGAGGCAACCTTGGTTCCCACTTCTGCTTCAACTAGCAGTGGACACTCCACTACCTCTGGGGTTGCAGCACAACTTTCTTTCTCAGGACCAGGGGTCTCTTCTACACCCCAATCTCAAATCTCTCCATTTGATGGCCTGGAAGCTGCAAGGTTAGTTTTGGCTCCTTGGGGCCTACCTCCAGAAGTTGAAGAGGTTGCCCTGGCCTCTAGGAAGCAGTCCACTAGGAAAACCTATGCCCTGAAATGGAAAAGGTTTTCTGTGTGGTGTCAGCTACATACTGAGGATCCTTTCTCCTGTACTGTACCAGTAGTACTTCAGTACCTGCTGCACTTGTCCAATCTGGGCCTTAAGTCCAATTCTGTTCGGGTCCACCTCTCAGCTCTGGCAGCTCACCACTCTCTGGTGGAAGGACACTCTGTTGGTTCACCCCTTGGTGACCCGGTTCCTCAGGGGTTTGCTCTTGCTCAAGCCTCCTATCCGTCCTCCATCCCCTGAGTGGGAGTTGAATGTGGTCTTGCAACAACTGACTCGCCCACCTTTTGAGACAATGGCTACTTGTCCTCTCCGCTTCCTTTCCTGGAAGACTCTCTTCCTGGTAGCCTTGACCTCGGCCAGGCGAGTGAGTGAGCTTCAGGCTCTGGTCTGTGACAGACCTTACACCCGCTTCTATAGGAACAGGGTAGTCCTTAGGACTCATCCAAAGTTCCTCCCAAAAGTTGTCTCCTCCTTCCACCTTAACCAAGAGGTGGTTCTTCCAACATTCTTCCCTAGGCCTCATGCAAGCCAGGCTGAAGCGGTCCTGCATACCCTGGACTGTAGAAGGGCCTTGTCCTTCTACCTTGACCATACGCAGGGGCATAGAAGGGCTACTCAGCTCTGTCTCTTTTGACCCTAATAATCTGGGGTTAGCTGTGTCCAAGCGTACCTTGTCCATATGGGTGGCTGACTGTATCACCTGGGTTTACAGGGCGGCTGACCTTCCCTTGCAGTGTCGGGTCACGGCCCACTGTGTACGGACTATGGCTGCCTCAGTAGCTCATCTCCGCTCTGTACCGTTGGCAGACATCTGCAGGGCTGCAACTTGGTCCTCAAGCCAGACGTTTGCGGCCCATTACTGCCTGGAGAGGGAGTCCTGTTGGGACAGTGCTTTTGGCCAGGCAGTACTCCGGAATCTCTTTGAGGTTTAGGCAACTCCTGCCCTCCAGTCCTCCGTTGGGCTACCGGTGGAGGTTCTTTCAGTGAAAAGCCTTTCTTTGATGCTGGGACTAGAGGGAGTTCTCTTGTTCAGCTTGGGTTCCTGGTAGCCCAGAGCTAGGGAGTCACCCATATGTGAGGACTGACTTCCTGCTTGGTCCTGGAGAAAGAGTAGTTACTCGCCTGTAACAGGTGTTCTCCAGGAGCAGCAGGAATCTCCTCACAACCCTCCCTCCTCCCCTGGGAGTTGCAGTTGTACATAGTTTATTTTGTATTTTTGTGTGCTGTTTTTTAGCTATGTCATTTGACTGAGCAAGATGGCACCTTTAGGCGGGAAGGGGACCGCGCATGCATGCAGTATTCCCAAAGGCTTTCATAGAAAGATGGCGAAATGCTCCGCAGGGGCTCCATCGACGTCGATGTCACCCATATGTGAGGACTGATTCCTGCTGCTCCTGGAGAACACCTGTTACAGGTGAGTAACTACTTTTTCTCTCGAAGGCCACGTCACAGCTGACAGTGTGAGAGCAATGGCAACCTCCATAGCTAATCTTCGTTCTGTGTCCATTGACGACATCTGTAGAGCAGCCACCTGGGCTTCAGTACACATCTTTACAGCCCATTATTGTTTAGACAAGGACTTTTGTTGGAATGCCTCGTTTGGATAGGCTGTTCTACAGCATCTCTTTCAGACTTAATACAACTCCTACCCACCGTCCGGGGTTTTGATGCCAGAGATCCATGGGAGGAAGAATGACCCACCTCACCAGAGGTTCGCAGCTTGCTATGGTCATCCTCCTGGCATCTCTCAGCTGGGGAGTCCCTATATGTGAAGACTACATTCCTGCTTGTTCCTGGAGATAGCGTAGTTACTCACCTGTAACAGGTGATCTCCGGGAACAGCAGGAATTAAGTCTTCACAACCCACCCACCTCCCCTAGTAGTTGTGTGTGTGTGTGTCTCTCTCTCTTTTTCTCTCCTTTTGTCTCCGCTATAAAGTCAACTGACGAAGTAGAGTTGGAAAGGCGGGAAGGCAGCACGCAGACGCTGTGGGATGCTCCCAAAAGCTTTCCTATTGGACGCTGGGGAGCGTTCCCACACAGGCTCCGTCGATACTGATGATACCCATAAGTGAAGACTTAATTCCTGCTGTTCCCGGAGATCTCCTGTTACAGGTGAGTAACTACGCTATCAGGAGGTGGTGCTCCCAACCTTTTTTCTGCTGCCTTATTGCCAGCAGGGCGGAGACCATCGTTAATACTCTGGACTGTAAGAGGGCCCTGTCCTACCTGCAACCTACCCAGGGCCATCGCAAAGACTTATAGCTTTTCATCTCCTATGACCCCAGTCGGCTAGAGGCAGCGGTGACCAAATGTACTCAGTCCACCTGGGTGGCGGACTGCATTGCCCTGACCTACGAGCAGACAGGGCTCTCCTTGGAACGCCAGGCCACGACACACATTTTCAGAGCCATGACAGCATCCGTGGCAAACCCGCGTTCTGTTCCCTTTTCAGAAACCTGCCAGGCCACCACCTGGTCCTCATCCATACCTTCGCAGCTCATTACTGCCTGGAGAGGGGGCCCTGTAGGGAACAGTACCTTTGGCTAGGTGGTACTCCATCATCTATTTGGGGTGTAGGCAGTTCCTGCCCTCCCGCCCTCGTGTGTTCAGGTTACTGCAGTGCTGGTTTCTCACTGGACACGGGCCGATTGGGAGTCTGTCTTCTGAAGGACTCATTGCTGCTGCTCACGGTTCATATTTTCCAGGTCACCCGTGACTTTTTTCAGGTTTTCGGTAGCCTGTAGCTACAGAGTTCCATATGTGAGGACTGACTTCCTGCTTGTTTCCGGAGAAAGCAAAGTTACTCACCTATAAGGGGTGTTCTCCAGAGATCGCAGGAATCCATCCTCATAACCAGGGGTCTCAAACACGCGGCCCGCGAGAGCATCTTGTGCGGCCCGCGAAGTACCGGCGAGTAAAAAAAAAAAATTCCAAACTTGCCGCCGCAGTATTAAGCGTCCCGCGGGCCCCTCTGCCTGGTCCTCTCCTCCCTGCAGTATCAGCTCCAAAAGCGGCGGCTTTCAGAGCCGCGAAGAGAGAGAGTTTCTCTCGCGCGGTTCTGAAGAGCAGCGCGAGAGTCTTCAGAACCGGACGAGAGAAACTCTCTCTCTCTTCGCGGCTCTGAAAGCCGCCGCTTTTGGAGCTGAATGCTGCAGGGAGGAGAGGACCAGGCAGAGGGGCCCGCGAGACGCTTAATACTGCAGCAGCAGCAAATATACATTTTTTTTTCATCTAATTTGGCTGATGGTGGGAGGGGGGTTAGGACTGGTAATGGGCTATGGGGGGGGGAGGCTAGGACTGGTAATGGCCTATGCGGGGGTCACTGAAAATGGGGTGATGGGGGTAACACTGAAAATGGGGTGATGGGGGTTAGTACTGGTAATGACCTATGAGGGGGTAACTGAAAATGGGGTGATGGGGGTAACACTGAAAATGGGGTGATGGGGGGTTAGTACTGGTAATGACCTATGAGGGGGTAACTGAAAATGGGGTGATGGGGGTAACACTGAAAATGAGGTGATGGGGGGGGTTAGTACTGGTAATGGCCTATGAGGGGGTAACTGAAAATGGGGTGATGGGGGTAACACTGAAAATGGGGTGATGGGGGGGTAGTACTGGTATTGGCCTATGAGGGGGTAACTGAAAATGGGGTGATGGGGGTAACACTGAAAATGGAGTGATGGGGGGGTAGTACTGGTAATGGCCTATGAGGGGGTAACTGAAAATGGGGTGATGGGGTAACACTGAAAATGGAGTGATGGGGGGTAGTACTGGTACTGGCCTTTGAGGGGGTAACTGAAAATGGGGTGATGGGGGTAACACTGAAAATGGGGTGATGGGGGGGTAGTACTGGTAATGGCCTATGAGGGGGTAACTGAAAATGGGGTGATGGGGGTAACACTGAAAATGAGGTGATGGGGGGGTTAGGACTGGTAATGGGCTATGAGGGGTAAGACTGGAAGTGGGCTATGGGGGGCTAGGACTGATAATAGGCTGGGGGTCTGCTAGGACTGGAAATGGGCTGAGTGGAAGGGGGGCTTGAACTGCAAATGGCTGATGGGGAGGGGGGCTTGGAATGGAAATGGGCTGTGAGGGGAGGGAGCTAGCACTGGAAATGGGCTGATGGGGGGAGCTACGATTGGAAATGGGCTGATGGGGGGCTAGGACTGAAAATGGGCTGATGCAGTGACTAGAAGGGAGGGGGTGCTGTGTGGGACTGGAACTAGAAGGGAGCTGATGTTGGGGGAGGATTAGAATGGGATGGAGCTGGGAGAGTGAAATGGAGAGGGGAAAATATTTTGTGTGGGAGGGAAGACAAATCTACAATTGGCCAGGTAAGTGGGGATTGAGGATGGAGGGGTAAAATTTGAGTGGATGAAAATAGGAATGAGGAAAGAGCAAAAGGAGAAAGATTAATATGTTAAAGCAGATGTAGAGGGAGAATGGAAAAAGCTAGAAGAGAGAAGGACAAATGGACAGTAGACGATGGAGAGTTAGCAGAAGGCACGAAGAAACCAGAAGAAAGTGGCTGGAACTGAAAAAAAATGCACAAAAGGTAGAAAAATATCTTTATTTTGAATTTATTAACTGGAATATGTCAGTTCTGGGAAATGTGCATCAATAACGTCTGCGCTTTGTTTAGTACAAGAGGAAATTAATTTATAGTTTTATTTCTACAGTGTTGTTGTACATTCCAAGTTTGGCTTTTGGGGGGTCCCAGTTTAAATTGTCTTGTTTCTAAATTTGGTTCCTTGTTTGGTGATGGTGTATTCTGCATGTGTAACTGAGCTGAGGTATTCTGTTTATGTAATTCCTATTTGACATTGCTACTTGTTCTCTGTCCCCAGTAGGTCATGTATTGTTATTCTCTGAAATGTATTGATTTAATATTTGCAGTGTTGCCTTTTGATAGGTAGGGTATGGTGCTTTGTGAGTCCTGGTAGTGCTGTTAGGATATGGCGGGTTTGCTATGGGTTCTAAATGGGCAGTGTTTGTTTGTAGTAGTTCCTAATGTGCCTGGCGGTTGCCACTGGATTATAATAATGTAGAAATCTTTTAGTCTTTCTTTATTCATGCACTCATTAAGAGGCATGTTTACTAAAAGTTAGGGTATGGTAACATTATGCAAATATTTATGCAAATGAGGTCCCTTATGCAAATGAGGTCCCACGTCTCATGCGGCCCCCGGGTTATTTTACAAGTCCTCATTTGGCCCTCAAAGCAATTTGAGTTTGAGACCCCTGCTCATAACCCTCCCTCCTCACCATGGAGTTGCTTTTTGTGTCATTTTTTGCCTTTGAGCTGTATTATCCTACTGAGGCATGGTGGCACCCTTGGGCTGGAAGGAGACCACTCATGCGTGGTGCATCTCCCAAAGGCTTTCTTTGAAAGCTGGGGAGAAGCTACCACCTGGGCTCCGTCAGCGCCGACGTCACCCAAATGTGAGGACTGATTCCTGCTGTCCCCGGAGAACACCTGTTATAGGTAAGTAACTATGCTATCTCCAGGAACAAGCAGGAATGAGTCTTCACATATGGGTACGTCGGTACCGACGGAGCCTGCACGGGAATGCTCCCCAGCGTCCAAAAAGAACGCTTTTGGGAGCATCCCACACATATGCGCGCTGCCTTCCTGCCCATTCACTTCCCTCTCATCAGTTTTCCGTGGAGCCGGCAGGACGTATTCCTGTCACCGCAGAAAATTCTAATTTTTAATTCTTGTTTTTTGTGGTCGTGTCTGCCTTCCCTTGACGCCACCAGTACCGCCGGTGCTTTTCTTTCTTTTTACTAAAAACGTCTTCATTTTTTTAAGGAATTTTTTCCTGTTTAGTGCCTGACGGTTCTAGGTCACTAGGCCTCTACCCTTTCCATTATGGAAAAGCCAGCCACTATCCTTAAGAAATGCCCAAAGTGTGGCGGTGCAAATAAATTTTTAGACACTCATTCTTGGTGTCTAAAATGTTTGGGTCCTGACCATTGCCCACTGGAATGTCTTTCCTGCTGGAGCTCAAACAGAAGAAGTCTTCAGGATCGAGCACAACTCGATAACAATAGAAAGCAGAGGGTAGGGCTAAATGGCCAATTTTCCCAATGGAGAAAGGTGAATAGTGTACCCCAGGGATCTGTGCTGGGTCCGCTGCTTTTTGACATATTCATAAATGACCTGGAAAGTGGAATAACGAGTGAGGTTATCAAATTTGCAGATGAGACAAAACTATTTAAAGTTGTTAAAACCCAAGAGGATTGTGGAAAATTGCAAGAGGATCTTGATAAATTGGAAGACTGGGCATCAAAATGGCAGATGAAATTTAATGTGGACAAGTGCAAGGTTATGCACCTAGGGAAGAACAACCCAAACTATGGTTACACGATGCAAGGTTCCACATTAGGAACCACCACCCAGGAAAAGATTTAGGCGTCATTGTGGATACCATGTTAAAACCCTCGGCCCAGTGTGCAGCGGCGGCCAAGAGAGCAAATAGAATGCTAGGTATGATAAGGAAAGGAATGGAAAATAAAACAAAGGATATTATAATGCCTCTATATCGTTCCATGGTGAGACCGCAGCTTGAATATTGTGTGCAATTCTGGTCGCCGTATCTTAAAAAGGATATAGAGTTATTAGAAAAGGTTCAGAGAAGAGCCACCAAAATGGTAAAGGGGATGGAAGGATACTCCTATGAAGAAAGGCTAAAAAGGTTAGGGCTCTTTAACCTGGAAAAGAGACGGCTGAGGGGAGATATGATAGAAGTCTATAAATTAATGAGCGGAGTGGAACGGGTAAACGTAGATCGATTGTTTACCTTATCAGAATATAGAAAGACTAGGGGACATGCAATGAAGCTACAGGGTAAACTATTTAAGACTAATAAAAGAAAATATTTTTTCACTCAACGTGTAATCAAACTCTGGAATTTGTTACCGGAGGATGTAGTAAAGGCTGTTAGTGTAGCTGGGTTTAAAAAAGGTTTGGACAAGTTCCTGGAGGAAAGGTCCATAAGCCATTATTAAGAAGGGACCCAGGATATCAATGCTTGAACCAATACAAGCATTGTGGAACCTGTGTCCCTTGGGGAAACTGCTAGGTACATATGACCTAGATTGGCCACTGTTGGAAACAGAATACTGGGCTTGATGGACCTTGGTCTGACCCAGTATGGCATATCTTATGTTTTTATGTTCTTATGTTCTCGATACCCGGTTCACATCGGACTCGATGTCACCAGCCAGAATATCTTTTTCACAGGATCAGATAACCAAACAATAGTCTGAGACTAGCCAGTCCTCGAGTGGTAGATCTCCTTCTAAGTATCGAGATGCCTCTGGCCTTGCCCTCGAGGACATTTTGGCAATAAAGCCCCGGCGGGAGTCTTTGGGCTCCAAAGCATTAACGGGGCTTCAGGTTGTTCCCGGGGTTCTTACCTCGAGCCATGCTCGGTGGTTGTGGCCGCTTCGAGCGGTACCGATACCCCGGCATTGGCTATGGTGATGGATGAAATGCTCCTCACCGATGAACGTAGTCTAGCGCTCTCAGCTACTTCGGTACCGCTAGAGTTGCTGCAGACCGTTCCTCGAGTATCGGTATCGGCTTCGGTACCGGTATCGACATTGGCACCGGTTTTGGTACCATCCATGCTTGCTTGCTTCGACAGACTCGCTTCCTTCGATGCCGAGCCTGGAGTCGCCCTCTAGCATGGAGGATTCGGTACCGACTCGTCTCGGTACCGACCTCGGCCGGTACCGAAGACATTGCTTTAAAGAAAATCTGATGCTTCATCCTTTCAAGTCTTCTGATCTCGATGACTGGGATGAATCCATCGGTACCAAGGCTGAATTCTCAACAATTCTAGCCTTTACCCCTCATTTTAGGGGGTCCTCCTCAGGGAAGATTTCTTTTCAAGCTTTTCTGCTTGATATGGCAAAGTTACTTGCCATTTCTATACCTGGTGAAGAATCCATACCAGGAGATTCAGAGACTGCAATCTCCCTGGATTCCAAAGGAGGGTATCATGCTTCCTTTGCATCAGATCTTACAGGATCTACTGTTAAGAATGTGGGAAACTCCTTTAACGGTATCCCCACATTCTAAGACACTTGACACTATGTACAAGGTGCCACCTTCTCCAGGTTTTCAAAAGACTCAACTTCCTCATCATTCTGTTGTTGTAGAATCAGCAATGAGGCGTATTAAGAGTGCAAAGAAGCACTCCTCTTATCCGCCAGGTCGTGAGTCTAGGACTTTAGATGCCTTTGGACATCGATTCTTCCAGGCATCCATGCTTTCAGCAAAAATTATCTCATTTATTTTCTATATGGTATTATCTCTTGAAGAGGTCACAAAGAACTTAAAGCTTTTGAACCCTTTTCTTCAAGAACATAAAAGAGCAGACTATTTCTTATTAGTCAGTCATGCTCAAAATGTCTCTAAGTTCCTTAATCGTGCTTCCTTGGACTGTTTTGAGTCTATTAGCATAACTTCTGCTATAGCCATAGGGGCACGGCGTATGGCCTGGCTCTAAGCTTCAAACTTGGACAAATGGGTACAAGAAAGGCTGGCAAATACTCCTTGTACTGGTGAAAATCTCTTTAACAAGGATGCTTTATTCCAAGCTAATCAGTTAAACACTGATATTGTTGCTTTCAGAGGATTGTCAAAACTTTCCTCTATCCCAGCTACTAAAACATTTCCTATCAAACTTTATCCCCCTAGGGGGAAAAAGATTTATCCATTTTCTACCC
Organism: Ichthyophis bannanicus; assembly: GCA_033557465.1. Lineage (NCBI taxonomy): Eukaryota > Metazoa > Chordata > Amphibia > Gymnophiona > Ichthyophiidae > Ichthyophis > Ichthyophis bannanicus. The sequence goes on from CM066032.1 coordinate 1,776,871,766, forward strand.
ATCATGCGTATGTTTCCAAAGAAGGGCAACATCAAACCAGGCTAAGAAAATCAAAATCTCAACAGGCTCAGCAAATCCAGCAGTCGCAGGGTTTCTGATATTTTATTCATTAAATCTCTTTTTCCTGTTTGAGGTTTAGAACCAGTAACAGTCGTCTTATCAAAAGAAGCATCTACAGTTCATATCATCCTTACTGAGATATCAGTGATACACTGACTCAATCCTCGGCTCTAGGCATGAATCTCTTGCTACAAGAGAAATCCATTCTTTTAGCTCCAAGAGCTATTGAGGACAATCATGCCCTACAGGTAACTCCTCTCCTTCTTGAAGGGAAAAGAGGAGTAACAACTAACAACAAGGTAGGCTATGTCCTTCACCTTGACAGTTTTCCTGTACGAGGATATCTCTTACTTTTTGAGTTTTCACCACTCCTAATTGTCTTTCGATCCTTTTTCCAATCTATGGGACCTAATTTTTCTGCTGCCTTAATAACGGAGAATTCCAAGAGAGGTTCCACAACCCACTTGGACAATTTATCATTGCAGGCAACCGGCCTGTCTACTATTCTTAGCCATCTTCAATTCTTTTTGGCTCCAACAGAATAGATTAGGTTGCAGACTGGCAATTAAACAGCCAGATCTCACCTAAGCAACCTACAACATGCTCTCTGCAATTATACAAAAAAGCTCTGCAACTATGGGCCTTTGCTAGAGAGCGTCAGAGCCATTCCTAGTAGGTAGCTTCTAGATGGTTAAAAAGGCTTTGCCCAGTCATGCTCCTACATGACTGGTTTTTTCCTACTCTTACCATCTTCCTTAAAATTTCCTTTTAAGGAAAAGGAACCAGGGCGTAGACCATGTGAAAACATAAAGAATTCCTCAATTCCCTGGGTTGTTCCACATCTCCAGTGGAACTCTTACAACAGGGATGCATTCTTTTTCACTGCAGTCAGTCCTTGTCTACTGCTTTCCTTCTAATTCCCAAAACTTCATTGAAGCTTATGCTGAGCAAAGAACGCACCCCTTATATTGCGTCTTCTCCAGCTACTACATTGAAGTTATAGAAGGATCCAGACTTGCTGTCTTAAGACTAAGGATCTCCTCTGCACCCCTTCACGTAGGTCTCCATTCCTGGTTATTCAAAGGCTAGAATTAAAAAAAAAAAATCTAGACCTCTCCTTATAAGTAAGAGCATTCCACTGGTTTCCATGAAACCTTCTCCATGGCTCTCCACTAATAACCAGAAAGAGATTCTCTATCCATATTCTCAAGTAGGTCTTACCCCTTCTTGTTGTTAAGTGAATCTCTATTTATATATATATATATATATATATATATATATATATATATATATATATATATATATATATATATATAATCTGACTTTGAAAGATTTGTGACTGTCCATATTGATGCTGTTCCAGCATACCATACGAGTTTAAATGGACAACCAATTTCTATGGTAATTAGAAAATACCTTCTTTTACCGTAACCTTTCCGGTTACTTTACATCTGAAGCTCCATGTAAAGTCATTATCCTAAGTGACATCACTTAGGGAAGACATTACTGATCTTCAAGAAATTGGAGGCTACACCGCCTACTACAAATGTTTTTTTTCTTTCGTTTGGATAAAGGGGTCTTAAAGACCCATTCTTTTTCTGCAAGGGGTATTTCTACCTTTTCATCCAAACCAGTCAGATTTATCTCCTCTTTCCTAGAGCCTTATTCTGCTCCAAGGACAAAGAGCTTTAAACTTTGGCCTGCAGAAGCTTCAGCTTTTCCTCCAATGTTCAACCTCTTTAAACTCCCCCAGTTTTTCTTCTGGGATTAGTTCTAGCCATTAAGGTTTCTGACCTCTGCCTGTATTGCAAAATTTATTTTCCTCTACTTCACAGTGAGGTAATTTCTTTGAGGATAATCTACTGTCCCTTAGCAGCAGACCCATAATGCCTGAATAGACATTTTCGCAATACTTTTGAGTAAGGTCCACATTAGAGAATTGCAATTCAATATTTGCTAACAATTATGGTCTACACAAGGACTCCCCTCTAGATGCCTTGTTTAGTCAAGCTGTTCCACAGCACACCCTTTTTTATTCAACTCCTATCCTCCATCCCTTGGATGCCTGAGGTTCTGGGAAATAGCATGGCCCATCCTTTAGATTTGCAACATGCTGGGACCTCCTCTAGGCATCTCTAGCTTGGGAGTCCCCATATGTGAAGACTCATTCCTGCTTGTTCCTGGAGATAGCACAGTTACTTACCTGTAACAGGTGATCTCTGGGAACAGCAGGAATAAGTCTTCACAACCCACCCACCTCCCCTAGGAGTTGTTTCTCTCTCTCTCTCTCACCCAACTGATGAGAGGGAAGTGAATGGGCAGGAAGGTAGCGCGCATGCATGTGGGTTGCTCCCAAAAGCTTTCTTTTTGGATGCTGGGGAGCGTTCCCGCGCAGGCTCCGTCGGTACCGACGTACCCATATGTGAAGACTTATTCCTGCGGTTCCCAGAGATCACCTGTTACAGGTAAGTAGCTGTGCTTTATTCGCCGATTGTATCCTTTTATGCCCTTCTTTCTGCACGGGCAACCTGGAATGTACAAACATAGGAAATTGCTTCAAGACCATGAGCAATTGGCTCACTGAACATAACCGAACCATAACCAAAAGAAAATAGAGGTCCTCCACAGATCATGAGATCTAACATTCAACCCGCCTCCAAGCATTAACTTAAGAGATGTAATCCTAGAAGTAAAAAAATCAGGTCAAATACCTGGGAATTATCCTGGACCGAGTATTAACCTTTCAAGACCACATTAGGAATGTCACTAAGGCAGCATACCACAAGCTAAGAATACTTAATCGGCTCTGACCACTACTCTACTACTCTGACTTCAGGAACGTCTGCCAATCCCTGACTACTGTAATATTGTCTATAAGGGCCTCCCAAGAGCAACCATACAACCCATACAAATGGTTCAAAATAAGTTGCAAGGATAATATCAAATTCATCCCGCTGAAATCATATCACGCCCATACTGTACCACTTGCACTAGCTCCCAATACACATGTGAATTAGATATCTCCAGGAACAAGCAGAAATGAGTCTTCACATATGGGTATCGTCGGTACCGACGGAGCCTGCGCGGGAACGCTCCCCAGCGTCCAGTAAGAAAGCTTTTTGGAGCATCCCACAGCACCTGCGCGCTGCCTTCCCGCCTTTTCCAACCGCCTCTCTCCAGTTCTTCTTTTCCGCGGATCCAGCAGGTCGTGTTCCTGTCACCGCAGAAGAAGTTCTTTATTTTTTTCTTTATTTTTCTGTCTCGCGTCTGCCTTCGACGTCAGACCGGTACCGCCGGTCTTTTCTTTTCTTCTTTAAAAAACAAAACAAAAAAAAACAAACCTTATTTCAGCTGTGCATTTTTATTTTGGGCCTTAGGCCTAAATATTTTCTCCTCATGGAGAAGCCTGCTTCCGGGTTCAAAAAGTGCACAAAATGTGGCGGTACTATTTCTGTCACCGACACCCATGATCGGTGTCTGAAATGTTTGGGTCCTGACCATTCCATCACGGATTGTGTGTCCTGCACCATGATGTCTAAGAGGGGTCGGCAGAACCGAGCAGCCAAGCTCAGTACCCTGTTTCCCTCTGATGCAACCTCGGTGGCATCGACGTCTTCCAGGGCTGCTTCTTCCTCCCATGGATCTCAGGTAACCAAACATACGTCTAGCCGGTCCTCGAAGGGCAAATCTCCCTCTAAGCATCAAGATGCCTCCGGGCTTGTCCTCGAGGATTCCGCTCCGGCAAAATTACCCCGGCGGGAAGTTCTGGCTTCCAAAGCATTGTCTATGGGGTCACAGGTTGACATCGATGGCTCGGCCTCGACCGATCACCTGTTGCCGTGTTCTGGTGTACCTGTGCCCTCCACTGGTACCGACATCCAGACTTTGGTGGCGTCGATGGATCAGAAAATTCTGTCCATGCAGCGCACCCTTACGGCATTTATGCAGGCTTCGACGCCTTCGGTACCGCAACAATCTCCTTTGCCGGTACCGATTGCCTCGACATCGGCTTTGGTGTCGACTGCAACAGTACCCTGTCCTATGATGCCCATCGGTACCGAACCGGTACCGCTTACTCCCGATGTCGATCCCACTCAGTGCGCGTATCAGGCTTTACAGGAGCATCCAGACAGGCGATACTTTGATTCCTCCGAAGACTCTGATGAGTCGGAGGCTTCTGTCGATGCACCGGTACTTCTTCCTCAGGAGTCTGCTTCTCCAAAACGAAGAATGTCTCCTCCAGAGGACTTGTCTTTTCAAGACTTCATTAGGGAAGTGGCTAGAGGCCTCTCCATCACAGTGGCCTCTGAGTCAGAGCCTAGAGCCAAGCAATTAGATATTTTGCAATATCCTAAGGCTCCTAAGGAAGCAGCTACCTTACCTATTCATGAGATTCTTTATGATCTCATGTTGGGCATGTGGGAGACTCCTCTCACCACCTCTCCTCATTCTCGTAGGTTGGATACCATGTATCGTGTCCCTCCCTGTCCTGGTTTTCATAAGACTCAGCTTCCTCACCACTCTATTGTGGTTGAGTCTGTTATGAAGAAAATAAAGAGTGCAAAGAGACACTCATCTAACCCTCCAGGACGTGAATGTAGGACTCTAGATGGTTTTTGCCAAAGGATTTTCCAGGCCAATATGCTTGCTGCCAGAATCAACTTCTATAGTCTCTATATGGGGATGTTTCTAAAAGAAGTCACAGATCATCTGCAGACTTTAGCCCCTTTTATTTTAGAAGATAAAAGGCAAGAATTTCTCACTTGGCTCAAACATGCCCAAGATGTTTCCAAATTCTCCAACCGTGCAGCCTTTGACTCTTTTGAGTGTGTAAGCAGAGCCACGGCTATTGCCATAGGTGCACACAGAATTGCTTGGTTACAAGCCTCTGATTTGGAACTCTGGGTCCAAGATGAGTTGGGAAACCTTCCTTGTACAGGTGAAAACCTGTTTGGCAGGGATTGGCAAGCAAAGGCCACTCAAATGGATGCTGAGAACTCTGCTTTGGATCGACTTTCAAAGTCTACCTCTGCCCCTGTTAAGAAAAGATTGTTCAAAAAGACATCTTTTTCTAAAAAGGGAAGATATTATCCTGCTCATGGGCAGACATCTTCTGTAGGTCGTTTTGCTGCAAAGCATCAGCAACCACCTAAACAGGTCAAGTCAAAGGCTGCCAGGCCTACCACAACCCAGCAGCCTCAACCTCCTCAGGGCCTTTGACTTGCAACTAGAGAACTTAGCCTTTCTAGCTCTGGAAAAACCAGAGCCCCTCACCATTCCAGGAAGGTTGACTTACTTTGCTCCCTGATGGGAGCAAATCACAGCAGAGCAATGGACACTCTCCATCATAAAGGAAGGGTACAAGCTTCATTTCTTAAGCCTTTCTCCTCACACCATGGTGAAACAGTTCAATTCTCCAATATCTCTCCTCAACCTTCTAGGTCAGGAGATTGCTACCCTTCTTGCCCAAGGGGCAATAGAAGAAGTACCTCTTCTTCAACAGGGCTCAGGGTCCTACTCCCCTTATTTTCTTATCCCAAAGAAAACAGGGGGCTACAGACCCATATTAGATCTCAGAGAATTGAACAAGTTTCTATTCAAGGAGAAATTCAAAATGATATCTCTAGGGGCTCTGCTTCCATACCTTCAGAGTCAGGACTGGCTTTGTTCTCTAGATCTCAAGGATGTGCGTACACCCATGTCCTCATCCATCCAACACACAGAAGGTTCCTTCGGTTCCTTTTTCAAGGAAAGCACTACCAGTACAGGGTGCTTCCTTTCGGTCTGGCCTCTGCACCAAGGGTGTTCACGAAATGCATGGCAGTAGTAGCTGCATTTCTCCGCACTCTGGGAATATTTGTATTCCCATATCTGGACGACTGGCTCATTCGAGCCCCATCCCAGTCAGAGGCCCAGACTTGCCTAACCTGCACAATGCGTATCCTTCAGTATTTGGGACTAGTAATAAACATCCCAAAATCCAATCTCACCCCTTCTCAGTCTCTGGAATTCATAGGGGCCTTGCTGGATACCACAACTGCAAGGGCCTATCTTCCTCAGGCCCGTTGCCTACATCTAGTGCAGTTAGCCTCCCAGATTCAGTTAAAGTCCCACTTAACTGCTCGAGAGATGTTACAACTATTAGGCCACATGGCATCCACCGTGCATGTGGGTTCCATATGCTCGCCTTCACATGAGGGCAGCTCAATGGACTTTGTCCACCCAATGGACTCAGGCATCAGGTTGCCTGTCAGACAAAATAGCAAACTCCAGTCGCCTTTTTTGGTCTCTCCAGTGGTGGACGTCCTCTCAAAACCTGTTGCTGGGGTCCCCTTTTCAACAACCACTACCCCAAGCAACTCTCACAACAGATGCTTCTCAAAAGGGTTGGGGAGCTCATCTACAAGATCTCTCCACCCAGGACATCTGGTCTCCACAGGAGACTTCTCTGCATATCAATCTATTGGAACTCAGAGCAATATTCTTAGCTCTCAGAGTGTTCCATACCCTGCTCAGCTACAGGACAGTCCTCATCCATACGGACAACCAAGTAGCCATGTTCTATGTGAACAAGCAGGGCGGGACTGGCTCTCTGTCGCTTTGCAACGAAGCTTTGCGACTGTGGGCCTTCGCCAGAGAGCATCACATCCATCTTCTGGCAGTATATCTTCCAGGCGTTCAAAACTCTTGGGCGGACAGACTCAGTCGAGTTCTGCTTCCACACAAATGGTCCCTCCACATGGACCAGGTAGCCAGGATTTTTCGAATTTGGGGAACCCCGGACATAGACCTCTTTGCAAGTCCGTGGAATGCCAAACTTCCCCGGTTCTGTTCCAGAATTCCGTGTCAGGGAGTTCAGGCCAAGGATGCCTTCCTCCTTCACTGGGGTCAAGACTTCCTTTATTCCTTTCCACCAATTCCCCTAATTCCCAAAACACTATTCAAGCTTCAGAGAGATCGAGGGACCATGATCCTCATAGCACCACAGTGGCCACGCCAAGTGTGGTACCCTCTACTTCTGCATCTCTCTCAAGCTCCCTCCCTGGACTTGGGCTCCGCACCAGGCCTTCTATCCCAGGAAGAGGGATCCTTATGGCACCCAAACCCCCAGTTGCTCCATCTCAGGGCTTGGTTGCTGAGGGCTTAGACCTTCAAGATTTTCATCTCAGCAAGTCAGAGATGTTATTCATGCCTCTAGAAAGCCTTCTACTAGACGTTCCTATGCTTTCAAATGGAAAAGATTTACCATTTGGTGTTCAGAGAAGGGTCTAAACCCTCTTGCAGTACCTCTGAATTCTCTACTAGAGTATCTCCTGCATCTATCCCATGCAGGTCTGAAAACGAATTCAAGTAAGAGTCCATTTGAATGCTATTGCAGCGTCCCTCAAGCCTCTCAATGGACAACCTATTTCCTCTCATCCTCTTATAGCAAGATTCATGAGAGGCCTTCTTTTAACTAAACCTCCCATTAGACCACCTCCAGTGGCATGGGACTTAAACCTGGTTCTTGGCCAGCTCATGAAGCCACCCTTTGAACCTTTAGCCACCACCTCCTTGAAATTTCTTTCTTGGAAGGTTATTTTTCTCATTGCAGTCACCTCAGCACGCCGCATCAGTGAGTTGCAAGCTTTGGTGGCTAATCCACCTTACACAAGTTTTCATCATAATAAGGTAGTCCTCAGGACCAATTCACACTTTATGCCTAAAGTGGTCTCGCCTTTTCATCTGAACCAAGAGGTATATTTACCTGTCTTTTTTCCAGGACCTCATGCATCAAGTGCAGAGAGGAATCTTCATACCTTGGATTGTAAGAGAGCTCTTGCTTTTTACTTACCAAGAACACAGCAACATAGAAAGTCTTAACTCTTTGTTGCTTTTGATCCTTCTCATTTAGGACTTCCAGTCTCTAAAAGAACATTGTCCAACTGGATTGCTCAGTGTATTTCTTTCGCCTACCAGAGTAGAAACCTTTCTCTGGAGGGCCATGTCACAGCTCACAATGTGAGAGCCATGGCAGCCTCAATGGCTCATCTAAATTCTGTGTCCATCGACCAAATCTGTTGAGCGGCCACCTGGGCCTCGGTTCATACCTTCACAGCCCATTACTGCTTGGACAAGGACTCCCGTCGGGATGCCTTGTTTGGTCAGGCTGTTCTCAAACACCTGTTCCATTCCTAATCAACTCCTACCCACCTACCCTGGTTGGATGCCAGAGATCCATAGCAGGAGGTAGAGTCCTTTTCAAGGACACACAACCTGGGGTTCTCCCCTGTCATCTGCAGCTAGGGAGTCCCCATATGTGAAGACTCATTCCTGCTTGTTCCTGGAGATAGCACAGTTACTTACCTGTAACAGGTGATCTCTGGGAACAGCAGGAATAAGTCTTCACAACCCACCCATCTCCCCTAGGAGTTGTATCTCTCTATCTTTCTTTCCTTTCCTCTCTCTTTGTCTCAGCATTAAAACTCGAACTGGAGAGAGGCGGTTGGGAAAGGCGGGAAGGCAGCGTGCAGGCGCTGTGGGATGCTCCCAAAAGCTTTCTTACTGGACGCTGGGGAGCGTTCCCGCGCAGGCTCTGTCTGTACCGACGATACCCATATGTGAAGACTTATTCCTGCTGTTCCCAGAGATCACCTGTTACAGGTAAGTAACTGCTATAAGGTAGCAATAACCACATTCAAAATACTCCATTAGCAATCTGCCCACATTCTCCAAAACCTCATTTCAAAGCCGCCTAAAACTAGGTCGAGGCGCAGAGCCATTCAAGAGATGCTGACATTCCCAACTATTCGAACCAGATGTAGCAAATCCACCTTCAAACGAGTCGTCTTGCTGTTCGCCCCACATATCTGGAACTCCCCTATCCAATAACTTGTAACTCCTGGGCAACATTGTTGAATTCCACAGGAAAACAGACTCGCTTATTTCTACAGCACTATGGATCTTACTCCGCTGATCAAACATAAACCACAGAGTTAAGGATCCAAAATACATTAGCACTACCTCTGTAAGTTACCATATAGCTATTTAAACTCATGTACTTGTACCCCCTGTATGCATTAAGAGCTTCCAAATTAAACCCACTTATAGAAAATGTTGTTTAACTGTTACCTTTATCATATATAATCACTGTTAATAGGTACAAGTTAATTTGACAGCTTAATTTAAGTACCATGTAATCTTTCTTTCCTGCTCTCAAGTTTATTGCTGCGACTTGTAGAGTATGCGGTATAAAAAGTTGCTAAAATAGTTAAGGAAGAGTTGGGTCCTGTCATATTCCAGGCAGTCTTCTGTCTTGACATTGAGGAGGAGTCTCTCCTGTTGTGTAAAGGCTGATCCCATCCTCTTAGGGATAAGAAAGCAATCCTGCTATTCCCTCTCCCTCTACCCATTTCGGATATAGTGTTAGCAGACTAGAAGTCCTGAGACACCACCTTCAAGGTGGCCTAGGTAATTGACAAGGTATACCTGCTTCTACTGCAGAGATGGCTACTCTGCTGAAATTACCCAAAGCGGATTCCTTGTTTGTGGCAGTGATGCAGAAGTCTGCTTTTCCTGTAGAAGAATGCTTAAAGATTACCAGGATCGTAATGTGGAGTCTATTGTTACACTTCCTCGGTCTTTCTTGTGCTCAGGGTTCTGAGGGTTAGATTGTACTAGTTTCTTCAGGAATGCAGGACTGTTGCTCAATGACCTCAATTTGGTTAGTTCTGCTGTTACAGCTTTGGTGCTCTCCAAGGGTTCTGTTATAAGTTGAGTAGAGTCCCTTGGCACTTTTTCTCTGTCTCCATCTTCTCTGGCAAGGGGACACAACACATGTGTATAGACTAGTCTGGCAATACTTCAGGAAAAGGAAATTAATGCTCAGGGCTCAGCTCTACCATCAATGCTCTTTAACATTTACATACAGCCCATATGCAACATCATCAAGCACCACAACCTTCACTATCACATTTATGCTGACGACATCATGGTGTATGCTCCAATCAACCTGCAAGCACTAAACACCACAACAATAACCAAATGCCTCGAAGAAATGAACGACTGGCTCATAGCCAACAACCTAACGGTCAACTACAATAAAACTGAGGCAATGTTCGTCACCAGGAACCCCACCTCCATACCTCCACAAACTATCAGCATCCTAGACAAACACATAGTAGTCAAAGAAGTTAAGTATCTGGGCATCACACTAGACAGAGCTCTGAACCTGAAATCCCACATCACCAAAACCGCAAACAAGGCCTATCAACGATTGAAAACAATCAGACAAATCAAACCAATGCTCCGTCAGGACCACTTCCGCACAGTGTGCCAAGCACTCATTACATCACTGCTTGATTATGGAAACTCACTATATCAAGGCCTTCCTCAGCAGACACTGCACCCACTACAGATGATACAAAACACCACAGCACGCATCATTACAGACACACCAAGGACCGAGCACATCACTCCCGTCCAACAACTGCACTGACTCCCAATGATGGCAAGAGCCAAATACAAAACATTAATGATCATCTTCAAAGTCATTCACCATCTCTCAGCAGACATACTCCAAAATGTTATAACAAGGGATATCAGCAACAGACGAAGAAGATCCAATAATGACAACATGATCGGCACACCTGCAGGCTATCACAAAACCAAACAAACAACTACTGGCATCCACACTATGGAACTCCCTCCCAACAAGCCTGAGGGCATTAGATGACCTCACAGACTTCCGCAAAGACCTCAAAACATTTTTATTTATAGAAACATGTGAGCATCCAGGCAACATCCCAAACCCATACTGAAACACTACAACCGCTGCCAACTAAGCACGCACCCATCCTACCTACATACACAAGTTTATCATACTGAGTTATTAAATATTCTCATGTTAAATGTTACCTTCAATTGTACTGTCTATATGCTGATAAATAACTGTACTGTCTAAATGTTTACACGTACCCTAATGTTAAATGTAACCCTCCAATTGTGATGTGATATGACCACCTTGATTGAAGGATAAGGTGGCATACAAATCTGTCTAAATAAGTACAAATTTTGCGCTAGTTTTGCTTGTTTTTCAGCCTACTATAGTATTTCAAATTCTGCTAGTCTCTGGCTTTATCTTCACTAATTCTCTGCTACACTATGCTCCTCCTTGGATTCCTTGAATTCTTTTGCCATCAATCACCTCTGCCAGGAGGCTACACCATATATTCAGCACCTTTAACCCTTGAAGCCAATTCTATCCAACCTCCGTCCTGATGTCCTGCTCAGGGGCATTCTTTCAAGTGAGAAATGTTTGCCTCTTATACATGATTTACAGTGTACACGGCTTCAGACTATATATACATTGCTCCTTGAGCCTCACCTTATAGAGCTTATGGTGAAGAGTCTGCATCATTTTGGTAGTCTCCTATGAACTTTGCTGTCATGAGAAGAAAACTTTATTTCTGTTCTCTTCCCCTCATGACCCTTTCAGATTGGAGGATCCTCTATTATAGAGACTGGCTCTGCATTGCTTCCTATTATGGGTGAATTGATATTTTTTTTAGTGTGATTTTTAAGCTGAGTCATCAATAGAGTGCAGTGGGCTTTTCCTCCTGAAGGCAAATCTTTAACATTTCCTCTTTCTCACTGTGCTCTATAGCTGGTCGTAAACCAAAGCCGCAGCAACCAGCATTCTCCAGTGACTCCTCTGATATCGGGATAAAGAAGAAACCCAGAGAAGGCAAAGGTAATCCTGCCCATGGTGTTCCCAGGGCCTAGAATTGTTTCTTCAGTTTGCCATAGTACAAGGACTGAGGGAAGGGGAAAACAAATTAAAAGGCCAAATTCAAGTTAATTATTAAAAGCATTAAGATTTGTCCTATTTTCATCCTATTCTTCTGAGATTGCTCTTATGTCCCCAATTTGTTTTTTTGGGGGGGCTTTTTTGCTAGTACTGTTTTTTTTATTCTTTATAATCAGATATGCATTCACTTTTGTCTCTGTCTACACAGTATCTCACAAACCATTTAACCTACATCAATCACATTATCGCATTATAAAGGCAGTGTTCAGTTCTTGTCTCTTTCAGTGTGGTGGATAGTGCATGCGTAGTCTGCATGGCACTACATGCAGTCCATCAATGAAAGGCACACTGACACAAGGGTCTTCGACAGCTTTACTGGGAGGCAGCTCAAGGTGGAGCTGCACTGTTACAGCTTAATGATAGGGTTGCTAAGGAGGCCTGGTACCAATAGTGAGTGATACAGTGAAGATGAGCGAGTTCACCAGCACCAGGTAAAGTGATGTATCCATCTACATCTCTAGGGATTATTGGACTTGATGCAGAAAGCTGGCTTTGAACTTGTGTGCTATCAACTCCGTACATCTTTTTGCGGCGCACCGATAGCACATGACTTTGGCGCTAGTATGCAGAAAGGGACTCATGTGCAAATTTGCCACGGGATAGCCTTGGCACAAATGGCAGCATTAAACTTGGAGAGCAAGCTAAACACATGCCCACAGAAGTTGGTGCAAGTTTGGCATGCTCTCTCAGAGAAACAGGGGCACCATGTGGCTAATTTGCATGAGTCCTGACAGTTTTTTGATGGCATCAGGGGCTTTCCCTGATGCCTGGATCATCTGAGAGGAAGTTTGACATTTCCCCTCAGATGAAAGCATCCGATGCCATCAAAATACTGTCGGGGGCACGTGCTAGATGTTTAAGCAACCTCAAGACCAAGCGTAGAGATATTGGCACTACAGCTGGTTATGAAATTCTCTATATGCTTCTCTGCATAGGGCACAGACAATATTGGCATGCCATTTTAATGTACACAGCTCATTTTGCCTATAATTTAAATACTGTTGGCATTGTGTGCGCTAGCTTTTTCTTGGTTGTTTTTGCGCATGTCCGTCTGTTTTCTGCATTTGGCTGTGGTGGTAATTGTGCCTAAAAATTGCATTATCTTCGCGTAAGGTCTGTGCTAGTTTTCTGTATTGGCCCATTTGTCAATCTGTTATTGGTATCGACTTTCCTCATCCTGCTAGAGAAGTCCATATGAGTGGGTTATATTCAGTTGCCAGCAGGTGGAGGCAGACTTCCAGTGGTGTCGTCCTGTATAAGTACAGGTGCAATACTGAGAGAGCCAGTATTTGTCTGCCTCCAGCATGTGACAAGGTGTTTGAATTGGTGCAGATAGACCTGTCTGGGCCAGGGGAGACTATAGTACAGTGGCCAGTGTGGCAGAGACCAGTAGGCCCGGCATTGCTTGGAGCTTGGGTATGCCCCGTCTCCTTGGGTTGACAGCTTGCCCTGAGTCCAGCGATGCTACCCATGGGTTTCTTGCACTTGGTGGGCCGAAGAGCAGACAGGAGGACCCCCATAGAGTCACTGAAGGAGGGTTAATAAGTTGGGCCCAGGTCCCCTTTCTGTTTTTCTAGCCTTCACTGTGTGGGGGGGGGGGGGGGGGTTCGGTTTTTTTTTTCCAAAGCCTGTTCTTTCTGTAGGCTGTATTTGCTTGCCTTAAACTGCTTAATAAAGCAGTTTCACCAGGAACAGGCAGGAAATCAGTCCTCACGTATGGGTGACGTTGATGCTGACTGAGCCCTCATGGAATCATCTCCCCGGCTTTCAAAGAAAGCCTTTGAGAGATACCACCATGCATGCATGGTCTCTTTCCCACCCAAGGGTATCTTCTTGCTCAGTCTCCCTTTTTCCATGGAGCCCTTTAGATGTTCATCTTGTTTCTACCCCCCACACCCCCCCCCCCCCCCCCCCCGAAAATTGTTGTTTTTTCTCAGTTCATTTTTGTGCATTTTCCAGCTAGCGCTCAGTCTCTTTCCTGCCTTCGAGTCCCGCTGCTCTGGAATCGGGCCTCGAAACCTTGGCTTTTAGGTTTTCCTTCCCAGCGCTTTTGTGCTATTTTCAACTGCTGGCCGCATCAAAGGTCTTTGACCTCGCAGGAGTCCTTTTTGCCCCTGTGGCCACCGGTTTCAAAAAGTGTGAGCGGTGCTCTAAAAACATGTCTTTCACCAACACACACAATTGTTGTCTCCAGTATCTAGGCGCCGACCACCACCCAGGGAGTGCTCCCTGTATCAAAAGATGTCTGCCAAGGCCATCCAGAGCCGCTGGTAGAAGCAGGCTGACATCTTCCACAGCATGGATTCGACCTCAGTAGCCTCGTGCTCTTAAGGGGCCAGCACGGATCCTCTGTTGCATAAAGTCCCTGCGGTACCCGAGCAGGCTCGCAGATTCTCTGACCAAGGGTCCCCAGAGCGAAAGTGTAAGAAGAAGACGACGACCTTGAGAGCCTCATCCTGGAAGGGTGGACAAGCATGGCAAGTCCCGTGCATGGTCTCTCAGCCCTCTACAAGCATCTGATGAGTCGGAGCGGGAGCGACCTCGAAAGGTACCCAGGACTGATGTTGAGGCCTTGGGTGACGGACCTCGGTCTCCCGAGGGCAGTCCCATGAAGGATCCACTCTCCTAGACACCCGACCCGGTGACTCCATTGTCGGTGTCAAAGGCAGCTATCCCCATGTGGGAGGGGCAGATGCTGGCACTGGAACGCAGCGTTTGTGTTCATTGCATCCCAACGGGCATTGATGCCTGGCCCCGCCAGTGCTCGTGCCGAGACCGCAGGGACCTTGATGGCGAGGACTCCTCGGGCTGTGAAAGTGATCTCCGAGATCCAGATGCCTCATGCAGATCCTTGGTGAGAGTCTCGATCCCGCTCCCAATCCTCAGGGGTAAGGTCTTCACAGGTAAGCGCCTCTGGCTCCGGCTATGCCTTGGCTCTGAGACCTCGAAGACCGGAGCAAACGACACCCTTGGAGCCATCGGGCCTCGAGTCTGACATTGAGACATCTCCGGAGACTGGGACCCACCGGGATCTCCCTTCAGACACATCTCCACTGTCCTCGAGGCGCCGGTCCCACCCGAGGACACCATCTTCCTCGAGTTTTGGACATGGCGAGGGCTTTCTTCCTCACTACAGTGTCGGAGGAGGCCCACCATACGGAGGAGCTCAACATCCTCCGGTACAAGGCACTTAATGGTGCTTGGTCCCTCCATCCTCACTTGGTACCTTCTCCAGATGTAGGAAACGCTGGCATTGGTGCCAATTGTCAGCTGACGCCTGGACACCATGTACCTGGTCCAGCTTAGACGGGCTTCAGAAAAGCACAACTCCCTCACACTTCCATGGTGATCAAGTGTGTCATGAGTCGACAGAAGAGACTGACAGGGAGTCCGATGCCCTCGGGCAAAAATATTACCAGGGCTCGATGATGGCATGCCACATACAGATTTATCAACTGTACATTGGCATGTTCCTCCGAGACCTCGCTAAGGAGCTCGGGGGCTTCGTGGCTGGCCTTGATGGAGACCACCTCCAGCACTTCCAGACCCTCACGAAGGACAGACTAGATAGGCCATGTGGTCTTTTTCTGTTATTTTTCTATGTTTCTAAGTCTGTCGGGGAGTGCTCTAAATACTTGTCTCGAGCCGCTTACGATGACTTTGAATCCAGCGTGAGGAAGGCTCTGCTGGCATCAGTGCCTGACGCGAAGTCTGGCTCCAAACCTTGGACATCAAGCAATGGGTCCAAGAAAAGCTCCTTGATGTCCCTTGCCTTGGAGAGCAACTCTTAGGCAAGCCAATGGAGGATAAGGCAGCTGAGATCAAGACAGTGTGTTACTAGGATTCTGCTCTCGAAGAACACTTCTACTCTTCCAAGAAAGAAACTATCGGGGAAGAAGCTTCCCTGTCGAGGTTATCCTCCATACCCAGCCGTCCAAACCCCCAAGCAGGGTCACCAAGGCAAGGAAATGGGTCAGGGCCTGCATAAGCCCAAGGGCCACAAGCCCCAGATGCCAGCCCCAGCCCAGCCTGGGTCAGGGTTTTGACTCTTACAGCATATAGCGTCTCTTCTTCTGGAGAGTCAGCTATCAACAGGGGGGCATCTGGTTCATTTTGGCCACTGGTGGACTTCCATCACCACCGATTCATGGGCACTTCATGTTGTCAAGGAGGGTTTCCTCCTTCACCTGGACCAGCCGCCTCCACCCTTCTTTCCTGGGGAGCCCCCTCGGACTCCCCTGCACCGGGCCTTGCTACTGCAGGAACTTACAGACTTTTTCAAGGACAGGGCGGTGGATCCTGTACCACACCACCTGAAAAGGAAAGGGTTCTACTCCAGGTGCTTTCTGGTCCCAAAAAAGAATAAGGGGACTAAGGCCCATCCTGGACTTGAGAAGCCTGAACATATTCCTGGTGTGGGAGAAGTTTGAGATGCTCTCCCTTGGAACTCTGCTGCCCTACCCTCCAGCAGGGAGATTGGCTACGCTCCTTGGACCTAAAGGATGCTTACATCCTTATCCATCCCAGTTGCAGGCAATATCTGAGGTTCGTGGTTGGGGGGGGGCGATCACTACCCAGTACAAGATACTACCCTTCGGCCTAGCCTCCACACCAAGAGTATGTTCTCTGTAACCCGCCCCTGATCTCTGGAAGGGGCGGTATAGAAAAGTTTACAAATAAATAAATAAGATTAGTCACCTACCTCGGTCTCCAAGGGACCTTCATCTTCCCATATCTGAACGACTAGCTCGTAAAAGGAGACATGGTCTCAAAGGTGCAAAATGCAATGGCCCCCACCATCAAAGTCCTACAACATCTGGGGTTCATAATAAACCATCCCAAATCCCATCTAACTCTGACTCAGGAGCTGGAGTTCATAGGTGCTTTCCTGGATACACTCTAGGCCAGTGCCTCCCTTCTGGACAGGGTGGATTGCCTGAGGACCCTGACTGCCGAGGTGCAAAGCCACCACACTATCTTGGCACGGTCTTTCCTTCGCCTTCTCTGTCACATGGCCTCCACAGTCCATGTGGTCCCCAATGCCCTCCTCCACATGCAGGCAGCTCAGTGGTGTCTCCGCTCACAGTGGACCAAGGCCACAGGCAGGCTCCGGGACAGTGTCTTGGTGTCCCATTAGCTAGCGGAGTCGCTCATTTGGTGGCAGTACATACAGCACCTGCAGCGGGTTATGCCCTTCCAGCACCCAAGCCTCCAGAGGTTCCTCACAACACATGCTGGGCTAGGGTGGCGAGAACTCCACACCCAGGGTGTCTGGTCCCTCGAGGAGAGCCAGCAGCAGATCAACCTGTTGAACTCAGGGCAGGTTTCCTGATGCTCAAGGCTTTTCAACACTGCCTGCAGCACCAGTTGGTGCTCGTCCTGATGGACAACCAGGTCACGATATTCTACCTGAACAAGCAAGGAGGCACAAGCTCTTACTGCCTATGCCAGGAGGCAGTAGCCCTTTGCTTGTATGCGACCAGTCAAGGAATGCTCCTCAGGACAGTCTACCTTCCGGGCCAGGACATTGCCCTAGTAGACAGCCTGAGCAGGGTTCTCAACCACATGAGTGGCACCTGGACCCCAGGGTGGTGCAGAAGCTATTCTGGTTATGGGGGCACCCCAAATCTGGACCTCTTTGCCAGCCCGACCAGTGCTCAGCTACCCTACTTCTGCTGCCCCTAGCCGCATCCGTTCCAGGTGGCGGGAATGCCTTTCTTATCTAGTGGTGGGTGGGCCTGCTGTATGCCTTCCCTCCCACACCACTCATTGTGCGGACCCTCTTCAAAGTCCAGCAGGACAAGACGTCCATGATCCTAGTGGCCCCACAGTGGTCCAGGCAGTCTTTGTTTCCTCTGCTGCTTCGTCTCTCACCGGAGTCTCCGGTCCCTCTTGGGAGCTCCCTGGGTGCTGTTGACCCAAGAGGAGGGCTCGATTCTCCACCACAATCTAGGATCTCTGTCTCTCACAGCATGGTTGCTGAACGGGTCACTTTAGCACCCCTCAACCTCCCAAGGGAGGTGGAGGAAGTCCTCCTGACCTCTCGTAAGGACTCTACGAGACGGGCCTATGCCTTCAAGTGGCGCTGGTTCTCATTATGGTGCACGGAGCATCGAGTAGATCCATTCTCCTGCCCGGTATACCTGTGCAAGCTCTCTGCGAGCCATCATTCTATAGAGGGCAGGCCTCTTTCGGTGCAGCCCCTCATTACCCGATTTCATGCGAGGCCTGCCGCTCTCCAAGCCTCCCATCCTACCGCCTCTGGCAGAATGGGATCTCGGTGTTGTCTTGGCACAGCTTACTAAGCAGCCCTTTGAACCCTTAGCTACTTGCCACTTGCGGTATCTGTCCTGGAAGGTGACCTTCCTGGTGGCACTCACTTCTGCTTGCAGAGTCAGTGAGCTCCAGGCTTTGGAGACTGAGCCACCCTACATCAGGTTCTACAAGAATAGGGTCATGCTCCACACTCGCCCGAAATTTCTTCCGAAGGTGGTCTCTGATTTCCACCTCAACCAGGAGGTGGTACTTCTATCTTCTTTCCATGACCCCACACCGATAGGGCATTGGCCGTTCTCCACCCTCTAGACTGCAGAAGGGCCCTGTCCTTCTACCTGCAGTGGACTCATGGCTACCGCAAAGCTCCACAGCTTTTCGTTTCCTACGACCAGTCGTCTGGCGGAGGCTGTCACCAAGCGGACTCTGTTTCCATCTGAGTGGTGGACTGCATTGCCTTCGCTCACAATCAGACTGGGCTACCATTGGAGTGCCGAGTCACGGCGCACAATGTTCGGGCGATGGCAACTTCAGTAGCGAGCCTGCGCTCTGTCCCTATGGCAGTCATCTGCCGGGCTGCCACCTAGTCTTAACACTTTTGCAGCTCACTACTGCCTGGAAAGGGAGTCCTGACAGGACAGTGCTTTCTGCCAGGCCATACTCTGTAATCTGTTCAGGGTTTGGGCAACTCCTGCCCTCCAACCCTTCTTGTTCAGGTTACCAAAGCTATGGTTCTCCCTGGACATTAAGGTCCTTCAAGTCTGTCCTCAGTCACTTGTGGCTGCTCAAGGATGGGCTGTGTTTTTTCTACAGGTCCTCGATAGCCTGTTGCTAGGGAGTTTCATATGTGAGGACTGACTTTCTGCTTGTTCCTGGAGAAAATGTAGTTACTCACCTATAACAGGTGTTCTCCAGGGACAGCAGGAATCAGTCCTTATAACCCTCTCTCCTCCCCTTGGAGTTGCTGTTCATTTTGGCCATCTTCTTTTGTTTGCTTTAGCTATGTCATCTGACTGAGCAAGATGGCAGCCTTAGGCGGGAAGGGGACCACGCATGCATGGTGGCATCTCCCAAAGGCTTTCTTTGAAAGCTGGGGAGATGCTTCCACGAGGGCTTTGTCGGCATCATCATCATCCATATATAAGGACTGATTCCTGCTATTCCTGGAGAACACACATTATAGGTGAGTAACTACGCTTTATCTGTAAACTGCTTTGATTTCCCTAAAAGGCAGTATATAAACCATCCAATAAATAATAACTCAGGAATTACAGGGGAACTGCTTAAAGTGGGCTTGGAAGAAGAGAGGTTTCTGGGTGGGCAAGGGGGACTGGTTGGGAGGAGGAAAAAGTGTTTTTGCAACTGAAATGCATATAGACATCTCAAAGAGGATTAAAGTATGGAGTTAACATATTTTGCAGAATTACTTAATTAAATGTGATCATTTCATGGTCTGGTCTGCCAAAGACAACTGTTCTTTGTTTAAAAAGGATGCTCTGCATGTTCGTTTAGGACAGGGGTGGGCAAGTCCGGTCCTGGAGAGCCGCAGACCAGTCAGGTTTTCATGATGTCCCTAATGAATATTCATGAGATCTATTTGCATCCACTGCCTTCCTTTGTATGGAAATAGGTCCATAAATATTCATTAGGGACATCATGAAAACCTGACTGGTCTGCGGCTCTCCAGGACCGGACTTGCCCACCCCTGATTTAGGAAGTTCTCTACCGATTGGCTATTTGTGATCAGCCAACATGAACTCATTCTACAGTATATCATATGAAGGAAGTTTCAAATTTCCAAATTGTTGTTATCTGCTTGCTCATATTACCTATTTGAACATTTGTATTTAAATGTTTCATATTTAGTGTTTGTAGCAATGTACAACATAGGAGACATGATTTACAAATGTAAATAAATGGTAACCTAAAGCAAAATTTCCAGCTTAAAAGTAATGTTTCTAGTATTATCAAATCTGTTGGGTATGTATGCGTGTTTAAAAAAAAAAAAAAAGATGCAAGCAAACCTGTCACACTACTTGGATAGTACTACCCTTAAATATACTTAATGCTTGTGTGTTGGCTGCTCTGCCAGCCATGCTGAAATTCAACGTCTTGCTGGCAGTTTTTAGGGGCATCTGTTGGATTTGGCCTCCTTTGGCGGTCTATGATTCTTCCCCCGGAATTGGGATGGGACGATTATTGATATAATTGAGGACTAGCCTTGGGCAAGTCACTTAACCCTCCATTGCATTGGAAGAAGGGCCTAGTAGTTTACGTCTGGTCACACTGCCAAGAACGATCAGGAGGTGCTGGGTTGCCAGGAGTCAGTATTGACTTGAAGGTACACGTCGCATTTGCAACAATTTGTTGGTTAATCCTTTTCCCACTGGTCAAAGCAGCACATAGTACACACTAAGTACAAAAATGAGAGAGAGACAGTGAGTGGATGGCAAACGGCCTCTTTTTACCTTTCATTTTTGATAGGCTCTTTCTGCTAGCAATAACTGGATGCCTTTGAAAAAGGCTTAGGCAGCTGGCACCTGCGTCCGACTATAGTACATGTCCTTTGATCTAGAATAATTGTTGACTGCATAAATTGCTATATGGCTAAAAGTTGAGCATTTCAGTTGGGGTAGTACAGGGTGTAGCTGTGAATTTATAGGAATAATGGCAATATCTAACTGCCATCTGTATAAGTTAAATGTAAAGTGCCACCACACAAATAACAGATATAGTTTTATTTGGATAAGAAATCCATATATAAAGTATATGTGTTATTTAGCAGTGGCATTTCTATGTCATCTGCTGCTGCTGATAATCTACATAATTTTAAACCAATTTTTGTATTTGTTTAGTTATACAGACAATTGAAAATTGACCTCGGTATATTTAACTTAACCTAGAATGTCATCCTATTTTGGAATCTTGTATTGCGTTCATCTGTAAATCATTTTTGGAGCACCTATTGGTTTAAAAATGTTTATACATCACTTTGTCTCTCTGTAAAAGTGAAAAGCTTACTGCTGTCCCATAGTGTCCAGATTTAATTTGTTCATCTTTTTCATTTAGATAGCCACCTCCACTAAACTGTGTGAACATGGACAGGTTATGGCCTGTTAAAGGTGTAGTATGGGAGAGGGACCTGTCCAGGCTGAATGCTCAATCATCACTTACCTGGAACAGAAGGGACTAAAATGATCACATCAGGTGCTAGAAAGTGTAGCAGACAAGACTTCACGGAGGGGGTTTATAGAGGAAACAGTTTTAGTTAACCAAAATGACAGTTACTCCTGCTCAATGCAGAATTTGCACAGAATTCTGCGCAGGCACCGGCATTGACTAGCCAGTGAGGCAGGCTTGGGTGCGCAAGCTTTAAGGGTTCCTGAGCCTGCCTCGCTGTTAGCTTTTTCATAGCCGTGGGAGCATTTCCTTTTGTTCTTGCCGCCTTGCTAGATTCTAATGCCAGCATGCAATGTTTGGTAAAGGGAAATGCTTCCTGTTTCTGACGGAAAGCCCTGGGTCTGAATCTAGCACAGCCACAAGAACAAACAGAAATGCTGCCACGGCTATGTTAAAAAGCTGCTGCCGTCGAGCAGAAGAGAAGGGCTGCTGGTGAATCGGGGGTGGGGGGGTGGCTGGAGACTGGAGGTGAGCTGCAGGTGAGTCAGGGGGTGATGAGAGTCTGGAGATGGTTGGATGGGGGCTGCTGGTGAATTGGTAGGGAGTGGCTGGGGGAAGATGATGGGTATATGCCTGGGAAGTGGGGAGAAAGAAAGGTGGAGTTATGTGACTGGGAAGAAAACGAGAGGTAAGGGAGGGATAAGGTTTGGTGCATGGGGAAGGAAGAAAGGAGGTAAAATAGGGGTATGTGCATGAGGGTAGACCTTGGGGACAGACAGCAGTAGGGATCTTGCCAGAAATTACACAATTATAACCAAATGCCTCAAGGACCCTCATCACATGGCTACTACTACTACTGAGCATTTGTATAGCGCTACAAGACATACGCAGTGCTGCACAGACATGTAAGAGACATTGACTGCTCATCAGAGCTTACAATCTAGTCAAGACAGACAACACAGAAGATGTAGACAGGGATACTTCTAGGGGGAATGGTAAGGAAACGAGGTTGTGATTGCTGAGCCACCCTTAACATAAATTACAAAAAGACAGAAACCCTTTTCATCACAAGAAGCACATTATTCACTCCCCCACATACAATCAAGCTACAAAACAGAAGCATAACCGTGAAAAATGAAGTCAGATACTTAGGAATCATTCGGGATCAGAACTTGAAGTTACAGTCCCACATAAGCATGACTACAAAGAATGCATACCACAAAATCGAGATTATCTAGAAATTGAAGCCAGTCCTCAGTCTGAGCGACTTCTGTACGGTACTCCAAGCCATTGTTACACCAATTCTGGACCACTACAACTCACTTTACCAAGGCCTACCAAGGCAAACCATCCTCCTCCTCCAAATGGCCCTGAACAGGCAACTCGTATCATCACAGGATCAGCAAAACACAACCACATAACTCCCATACTGAACAAACTACACTGGCTCCCAATGCACACTCGCACCAGGTTCAAAACAATGCTCAATATCTTCAAAATCCTACAAAACAACGTGGCAGACATCCTCCAGAACCTAATCATAAGAGACCCCGATAGCGGATTGAGAAGGAACAACAGGAACATGATCCTTATTCCTAGTGCTTGCTCAAAATCCAAACAAACCACATCCAATAGAGTGTTTTCACTTTCCGCACCAGCCTTGTGGAACTCTCTCCCCAGAAGACATCAGAACCATGCATGACATTAAGGACTTCATGAAAAAGTTAAAAACTTTGCTTTACAAAGAACATTTTGGAAAAATCACATAGCACATCGTAAAATACTCTTCGTCCATTGGTACCTGACCCCTGGTCCAAGACATGACCATGATCCAAGACACGACTCTCCGCTTCCTCAGAATCTATATATACGTTCTAATGATTTTAAGTTACCCTGTATGCTATGTTACCCTCCCCCCTCCAAAAAAACGTTATAATGTAAACAGTTTTGAGTGGTAATGTAAACTGCTTTGACTTTAGGAGAAGGCAGTGTATAAAACCTGTTAAATAGTTAGAGGGAGAGAGAATGGGGGAAGGCTTGGGGGTTGGAGAGAACTGTGATTGGAGTGAGAGAACTTGAGGGAAAAATAAGGGAGAATTTCAGTTCTAGAGGAGAAGCTAGGCTTTATGATAGAATTCTGCGCAAACATTTATTAATAAAACATGCTGAAATTTAGCATACTGCATGGAGAAGTTTAAATTTCTGCGCAAAAATTTAGAAACTTTTTTTGTGCAGAATTCCTCCAGGTGTAGTTAGTAACTGAAGAAACTTCTCTTAAAGAAAGTGGTGGTTTGTAACCAAAATAATGTGTACCAGTTTGTCTTGGGAATATGCTTTGTTCTCACTGCTTATTTGTGCTCATTATCTAAATGTCAAAGAACTACCATTATATAGTCTACCTGAGTGAGATGCTCCATTCACAGGCTGTTCAGCCAGATCTTTTGGTAGAAAGAATGCCCTTTTCCCTTTACCCAGGGAGAGTAGCAGGCAGTGACTGGTGTATCTAGAGCAATCCTAGGCACTTAACAAGGTCGTCTTGGGGAATTTGCATTCCTCTTCAAGATTTATTCTGCAGACTTGTTCTGGAAAGCTTTGATGTGTGCATACTTGCCTTTCTTACTCTGCTGCTGTTGGTGTTTGATTTTAGGGAACACAACGTACCTGTGGGAGTTTCTCCTAGAGCTACTTCAAGACAAAAACACCTGTCCTCGCTACATAAAGTGGACGCAGAGAGAGAAGGGCATCTTCAAACTGGTGGACTCAAAGGCCGTCTCCAAGTTGTGGGGAAAGCACAAGAACAAGCCTGACATGAACTATGAAACCATGGGCAGGGCACTGAGGTAAAAGATGAAAATGCATGACCAGGGTGGCCAGCTCTGTACCACTCTGACAGGAGAATGTTTGCCACAGAGCCTACTGCTTTTCAGCATTTTTTACATTAATGTGAGAAATGTTAGGGGTTTATTTTAATAGACAAAAAAGAGAAGGTGATCGAAAATCAAAAATATTTCCTGGTCAGGGTGCTATGACGGCATCCAATAAAGCAAGCAGTACGTTAGGACTTATTAGTAAAGGAACTTCTCCATGGTACAATCACACCTTGAGTATTGTGTGCAATTATGGTTGCCGCATCACAGAGAGAGAGCACAATTGTAAAAGGTTCACTGAAGGTGACCAAAATGATAAAGGGGTAGAATGACTCATGAGGAAACGCTAAAGAGGTTAGGGTTCTTCACCTTGTAAGAGAGACAATTGAGGAGAGAGACTGATATAGTAGGTCCAGTGGAATGGGTGACTGCAGATCAGCTGTTTACTCTTTCAGATAGTACAAAGACTAGGAGACATGGCATGAAGTTATATAGTAAAAGCAATTAGTGTAGCTGTTTTTAAAAAAGGGTTGGCCAAGTTCCTGGAGGAAAAATCCATAAAGGTATATTTGAGAAATGCACTTTTTATCACTGGGTATAAGCAGCACAGAATCTGTCAACTTTTGGGGATTCTGCCATGGTCTTGTGACCCTAGTTTGCCCACTGTTGAAAGCAGGATACTGGGCTTGATGGACTTTTGGTCTGACCCAGCATGGCATCTCTTAATTTCTTAGATCAGTTTAATATCAGTTCAGCAAATTAACGGGATGTAAATGTAGTTTAATACGTACTGAGGTGGGCACCTAAAATTCAGCACCTGTGTCTGGTTTTAGAGGAGCTGCCCAGATGGCAAGAAGAACTGCAATGGCCTGCAGTCACTGGGAAGAGCTGCCGCTGTGGCCACAGCGTAGGGGCTCCCAGAGGGACAAAATGGGGAAAGTAAGAGAGAAAAGTAAATAAGAGGGAAAACAATTTTGTTCTGGTGTTTTTTTTTCTGGCTCCTAAAAATTTGGGCTTATGACCAAGTTCAACTCCAGGAACAAGCAGGAATAAGTCCTCACATATGGGTACATCGGTACCGACGGAGCCCGCGCGGGAAAGCTCCCCAGCTTCCCAGAAGGAAAGCTTTTGGGGCCTCCCACTGTGCATGCGCGCTGCCTTCCCGCCTTTCTGACCAACTCTCCTCAGTTCTTCTTTTTCCGCGGAGCCAGCAGGTCGTGTTCCTGTCACCGCTGAAGAAGTTGTTATTTTAATTTATTTCTTTGGCCGCGTGTCTGCCTTCCCCGATTCCAGACCGGTACCGCCGGTCTTTTTTCCTTTATTTCTTAAAAATATATATATATATATATATATATATATATATATATATATATATATATTCTTTTTTCCTCACTTGGTGTATTTGTTCTGTGAGGCCTTTAGGCCTTCACAACTTCTCCCTCATGGAGAAACAAGCCTCCGGGTTTAAAAAATGCACCAAGTGCAGCGGTACTATTTCAGTCACAGACACCCATGAATGGTGTCTTAAATGTTTGGGGCCTGACCATTCCATTCCGGATTGCCCATCCTGTTCTTTGATGTCTAAACGTGGCTTACAGAACCGGGCAGCCAAGTTTCACATGCTGTTTTCTACAGATACTCCAGCATCGACATCTTCCAGGTCTTCCTCTCCTGATGGATCTCAGGTAACCAAACATTCCTCTGGCAGGTCCTCAAAGGGCAAATCTCCCTCTAAGTATCGAGATACCCCTGGGCTTGACCCTGAGGACCCTGCCCCAGCCAAACAACCCTGGCGGGAAGCTCCGGCTTCCAAAGCTCCTCCTATGGGGTTACAGGTTGACATCGATGGCACGGCCTCGACCGATCACCTGTTAGACTGTTCTGGGGTACCGGCCCAATCATCCGGTACCGACATCCAGACAGTCGTGGCGTCCATGGATCATACAGTTCAATCCATGCAGCAGGCCATTTTGGCTTTCATTAAGGCTGCGACGCCCTCGGTACCGCACCCTGCGGTACCGACTCTGGTTCCGGTACCACAACCGATACCGGTACCCAGGCCATCCACATCGACCAGGATACCGATTCCGGTTCCCGGTTCCGGGGTTTTTCCCGATACCGATCCGGTTCCGGGTACCCCCGATGTTGATACCGGTCGATACGCTTATCGATCCCTGGAAGCAAACAGACGATACTTTGAGTCTTCTGATGATTCTGATTCATCAGATGACTCTGCTGAAGTATCCCTTACTCTACCTGAGGAGCCCTCTTCTCCAAAGAAGAGAATGTCTCCTCCAGAGGATTTATCCTTTCAAGACTTCATCATTGAAGTAGCTAAAGGTCTTTCTATTTCAGTATCCTCTGAAAAAGAACCTAGAGCAAAAAGGTTAGACATTTTAGGATACTCTAAGGTTCCCAAAGAGGCAGTCACCTTGCCCATCCATGAAATTCTTCAAGAACACATGATGGACTTATGGGAGACTCCTCTCACCCTCTCTCCACATTCTCGTCGTCTGGACACCATGTATCGTGTTCCCCCTTCTCCTGGGTTTCAAAAAACTCAGCTCCCTCACCACTCCATTGTGGTGCAGTCAGCTATGAAAAGGATCAAGAGTACTAAAAGACACTCTTCTACTCCCCCAGGAAGAGAATGTAGGACTCTGGATGCTTTTGGAAGAAAAATCTTCCAAGCAAGTATGCTTATTGGCAGAATCAACTCATACAGCCTCTATATGGGCATGTTTCTGAAGGAAATTGCATTAAAAATACGCCATTTTCTCCCCTTTATCCCAGAGGATAGAAAGGAGGAGTTCCTTCTTTTGCTGAAGCATACCCAAGATATTTCAAAGTTCTCCAACAGAGCAGCCTTTGACTCTTTTGAGGGTGCTAGCAGAGCCTCAGGTATTGCCATAGCGGCTCGCAGAATTGCTTGGCTCCAGGCCTCTGACCTAGAACCCTGGGTCCAGGATGGGTTGGGAAATTTGCCCTGTACAGGTGAGAATCTGTTTGGTAAGGAGTGGCAAATCAAAGCCACTCAAATGGATGCAGTAAATGCTGCTTTAGATAGACTTTCTAAGTCTACCTCTACCCCTGTCAAGAAAAAATCTTTCAAAAAGCCTTTCTACAAGAAGGCCAGATTTGCTACAAA
This sequence comes from Ichthyophis bannanicus, assembly GCA_033557465.1. Classification (NCBI taxonomy): domain Eukaryota; kingdom Metazoa; phylum Chordata; class Amphibia; order Gymnophiona; family Ichthyophiidae; genus Ichthyophis; species Ichthyophis bannanicus. Next base: position 1,776,899,082 of record CM066032.1, read on the forward strand.
TACTGGCCAACAATCTTCTGCAGCTCGCTTTGCTCCTAAGCGTCAGCAGCCTAAACAGGCCAGGGCAAAGCCCAGCAGTCCCAACCCCCTCAGGGTTTTTGACTTAATACTAGAGAACTTAACCTTTCTGGCTCTAAAACATCCAGAACCTCTCACCATTCCAGGAAGGTTAACTCATTTTGCTCCCAGATGGGAGCAAATCACATCAGAACAATGGACCCTCTCTATCATCAGAGAGGGCTACAAACTACATTTCTCCAACCTTCCTCCCCATACCATGGTGAGATGCTTCAATTCTCCCCCATCTCTCCTACACCTGTTGGGTCAGGAGGTGACCACTCTTCTCGCCCAAAAGGCAATAGAAGAGGTTCCTCTTCTTCAACAGGGGTCAGGTTTTTACTCCCCTTATTTTCTCATTCCCAAGAAAACAGGGGGGTACAGACCCATTCTGGATCTCAGAGAATTGAACAAATTTCTATGCAAGGAGAAATTCAAGATGATTTCTCTAGGTACTCTCCTTCCATACCTACAGAGTCAGGATTGGCTTTGTTCTCTAGATCTCAAGGATGCGTACACACATATACTCATCCATCCATCCCACAGAAAATTCCTACGGTTTCTGTTCCAGGGAAAACAGTTCCAATACAGAGTACTTCCCTTCGGTCTAGCCTCTGCTCCAAGGGTATTTACCAAATGCATGGCAATAGTAGCTGCATTACTATGCGCCCTGGGAATCTTTGTCTTCCCATACCTGGACGACTGGCTCATCCGAGCTCCATCTCAGTCCGAGGCTCAGACTTCCCTGGATCGCACCAGGCGCATCCTGCAGTATCTGGGACTTGTGATCAATCTGCCAAAGTCCCAACTCACCCCTGCTCAATCCCTAGAATTCATAGGGGCCTGGTTGGATACCACCACTGCAAGGGCCTATCTGCCTCAGGCCCGTTGCCAACGTCTAGTGCACTTAGCCTCTCAGATTCAGTCCAGAAGCCACTTGACTGCCAGAGAGATGCTACAACTATTAGGCCACATGGCCTCCACAGTGCATGTGGTGCCTTATGCTCGCCTACATATGAGAGCAGCTCAATGGACTTTATCCACCCAGTGGACTCAAGCATCAGGAGCTCTCTCAGACCAAATAGCAAACTCCAAACGTCTCTTTTCGTCTCTCCAATGTTGGATATCCACTCAAAATCTGTTGTTGGGGGCCCCCTTTCAACCATTGTTGCCCCAAGCAACCCTCACAACAGATGCCTCCCAAACAGGTTGGGGAGCTCATCTTCAAGATCTCTCCACTCAGGGTACTTGGTCTCCACAGGAGACCACCCTTCATATCAACCACTTGGAACTTCGAGCAATCTTTCTAGCTCTCAAAGTTTTTCGTACCCTCCTCAGCAACATGACAGTCCTTATTCACACGGACAATCAAGTAGCCATGTTTTACATAAACAAACAAGGAGGGACTGGCTCTCTGTCGCTTTGCAACGAAGCTCTAAGATTATGGGCCTTCGCCAGAGAGCATCAAATCCATCTCCTGGCAGTATATCTTCCAGGAATCCAAAACTCTTGGGCAGACAGACTCAGTCGAGTTCTGCTTCCACACGAATGGTCCCTGCACATGGATCAGGTACTCAGAATCTTCCAGAAATGGGGAACCCCGGACATAGACCTCTTTGCAAGTCCGTGGAATGCCAAACTTCCCCGGTTCTGTTCCAGAATTCCGTGTCAGGGAGTTCAGGCCAAGGATGCCTTCCTCCTTCATTGGGGTCAGGCCTTCCTGTATGCCTTTCCACCCATTCCTTTGATTCCCAAGACTCTGTTCAAACTTCAAAGGGATCAAGGGTCCATGATCCTCATAGCTCCACGCTGGCCACGCCAAGTGTGGTACCCTCTACTTCTGCATCTCTCCCAAGCCCCCTCCCTGGACTTGGGAGCGGCTCCAGACCTTCTGTCTCAGGAGGAGGGGACTTTGTGGCACCCAAACCCCAAGTCCCTTCACCTCAGAGCTTGGTTACTGAAGGCCTAGACCTTCAAGACTTCAATCTTTCGCAGCAAGTGAAGGTTATCCTACACGCCTCTAGGAAACCTTCCACTAGGCGTTCTTATGCTTTTAAATGGAAAAGATTCTCCATTTTGTGTGCTCACAAGGGTCTTAACCCTCTAGCACTCCCGTTGAATTCTCTTTTGGAATATCTCCTGCATCTCTCCAATGCAGGATTCAAAACGAATTCAGTAAGAGTCCATTTGAGTGCTATTGCGGCATCACTTGAGAGGAAACAGGTTGTCCATTGATGGGCTTCATCAATGGACAACCTGTTTCCTCTCATTCTCTTATTGCAAGATTCATGAGAGGCCTAACCTTAACTAAACCTCCCATTCGACCTCCTCCGGTGGCATGGGACTTAAACTTGGTTCTTGGTCAGCTTATGAAGCCACCCTTTGAACCCTTAGCCACTACCTCCTTGAAATTTCTTTCCTGGAAGGTTATTTTTCTTATTGCAGTCACCTCAGCTCGCCGTATCAGTGAACTGCAAGCCCTAGTGGCTAATCCACCTTATACAAGGTTCCATCATGACAAGGTGGTCCTTAGGACCAATCCCCACTTTTTGCCTAAAGTGGTCTCCCCTTTTCATCTTAATCAAGAGGTATATTTACCTGTCTTTTTTCCAGCTCCTCATGCATCCAGTGCAGAGAGGAACCTTCATACTCTAGACTGTAAAAGAGCTCTTGCCTTTTTCCTCCACAGGACACAGCAACATCGAAAGTCTTCTCAGCTTTTTGTTGCTTTTGATCCTTCTCATTTAGGACTTCCAGTCTCCAAAAGAACACTCTCCAATTGGATTGCTCAGTGTATATCTTTTGCTTACCAGAGTAAGAACCTTTCTCTGGAGGGCCATGTCACCGCTCACAACGTGAGGGCCATGTCCCCCTCTATGGCTCATCTAAACTCTGTGTCCATTGACCAGATCTGTCGAGCAGCCACCTGGGCCTCGGTTCATACCTTTACAGCCCATTACTGTTTGGACAAGGACTCCCGCCGGGATGCCTTGTTTGGTCAGGCTGTCCTCAGACACCTGTTCCATTCTTGAACAACTCCAGCCCACCTTCCCTGAATGGATGCCTGAGATCCATAGGAAGATGAGGAACCTTTCAGGGTCTCATACCCTTCAGGGGATCTCCCGGGCATCTTAGCTAGGGAGTCCCCATATGTGAGGACTTATTCCTGCTTGTTCCTGGAGATAACAGTTACTTACCTGTAACAGGTGATCTCTGGGAACAGCAGGAATTAGTCCTCACAACCCACCCACCTCCCCTAGGAGTTGTATCTATCTCTCTCTTTCCTTTCCTCTCTCTTTTGTCTCAGCTTTAAACTCGAACTGAGGAGAGTTGGTCAGGAAGGCGGGAAGGCAGCACGCATGCGCAGTGGGAGGCCCCAAAAGCTTTCCTTCTGGGAAGCTGGGGAGCTTTCCCGCGCGGGCTCCGTCGGTACCAACGTACCCATATGTGAGGACTAATTCCTGCTGTTCCCAGAGATCACCTGTTACAGGTAAGTAACTGTGCTTTCCATATATTTCCATCTGTGATTGAGGGTGGGTTGGGATAAGCTTGTTTTTATATAGGGGGTTTGCACTTAAATAGTATCTTAAAACCACTTTCCCCAAATTTTGAGTGTGGCAAGGACTGGTCTCCTGCCTAAGCATCTAGCTGCAATGACTTTAGATCCCGAAGACTGTACTCAGATTCTGAATATAAGCTCACTGTGCTGGAAAAGTAACAGTGTTAGCCTTGTACAGATCTCTTTGAATTTGGATGCAGTAATATCAACCTGAACCTGGTACTGTCAACTAAAACTTAGGAAGAGAGAAAATTAAGTGAACGTATCTACTGCCCCATTAAAGAAAACATTATACCTCTAGAGCTGGTCTGAATTCTCATTTCCTGTCTCTCATTTTACTTCATTGGGTTCTCACAACTTTATTCTGACATATTTATATATAACGCTTTAGACTACCTCCCTGATCGATCTAATCATCCAAAGCAGTTTAAAGTAAAAAAAAAAAAAAGAAAAGGTCAGTTTTTATTTGCATGGCTACATGAAATGTGAAACATCTAACTTCCTTATCGTTCCTCCAGTTTAGTCCTCCACCTCTGGGTTGTGCACCTCTTCTTGCAGCTTGGAGACTGGGCATGTCAAAGTCGTGACATCACTGGATATAGCCTGCTGGTATCTCCCATCAGCCTCCAGTGTGTCCAGTCTCCATGCAGCAGGAGGACATAGTGAGCCTAGCTCCTGGGCTCACTTGGGGGGAACAGATAAGGAGCATTTAGTGTGACAAATTCTATTCTGATTTTACTTTTGATTTTTACCTTTAATTTACTTTTAATTCGAGCACTAACTAAAATTATTGGCTTCCTTGGGGTTCACCTGGAGAGATCTCTGGTGGAGGAATGGGGCGGCTGATGGTTCGTCCAAGTCGAGGCTCAGTAAGCTCCCATTTAAGTCTTTGTCTTGTCCTTTCCCCGTGGGCTCTCATAGGGCAACTAGTTGGCGTATTGAGGCTTTCGGGGAAAGGTACTCTTGGTAGCGCCCGGTTGGACGAGACGGCTGTACTAGGCTGATCTCATTCGCCTACTCGACAGGCTTTTCCTAGAAGTTGCCGGTAGCGGACGTTCTGCTGCGGCTAGGTCCGCGATGAATGTCTCAGGTGGATCAGTGCCCGCCTACGGTTTGGCCTTTGAATGGGCGGGGCTGAAGAAGAAGGGTTATTCTGCGGCAGTCTTCGCCACCTTGTTGAGAGCAGGGAGGCAGGCTGCTTCTGGTACATAGGTCCGTGCTTAGCGCCTTTTTGAAGGCTGCTGTTCACGGCGGCAAGTCCGGGCGATAAAGGTGTCGGTATCCTTGGTCTGAGTTCTCTGCAGGACAGTGTCTGAAGGAACTAGCGGCCAGTTCCTTAGAGGGTCCAGCGGGCGACTGTTTCCGGTTGTAGAGGTTCTGTGGAGGGAATAGCGCTAGGTGTTCAGATCGATGTGTAGCATTACCTTAAGTTGGGACCCGACTGCGCTCCTCAAGGAGAGTTCAGGTGCCGCTGGGGGATCCCAATTGGGCCTTAGAGGCGTTAACTAAAGAGCCCTTTGATTCTTTACTCCAGGTGTCGGTAAAGGATTTGCTGTTATAGACAGTGGCTTTGATAGCTCTTTGTTCAGAGCGACGAGTTTCAGAGTTTCAGGCATTGTCATATAATGAGCCATTTTCACCCTTTCTGGATAGAGGGTGGTGTTTGCGAGCAGTCCCGTCGTCCTTCCAAAAGGTGGTATCTGATTTTTCTCCTGAGCCTATTGGTTTCTCTTCCAGTTCTTGGTTTTTCTGGAAGGGGAGGTTTTTATTCGTAGCTTACGCCGATAGGAAACATAAAATGCAGGGTGCAGCGTTCGTTTCTTTGTTTTTGTGTGTTGGTTGGAGGTCCCCGCAAAGGGGAAGCAGCAGCGAAGGCGGCCATTTCGCACTGGGTTAAGGCGGTGGTTGCCTCAGCTTTCTGGTGGCGAGGTTGTATGATTCCGGGGGGCTTTCTGACTCTTGCTACCAGGGCGCAAGCAGCTTCATGGGTGAATCACTGGGATTGGTAGAGCAGCTTCCAGGTCGTCTCTTCATTTCCTCAGTAACCTCTACTGCCTAAATGTTTTGGCAGTAAAGGATGCCTGTTCCGGGTTGACGGTGTGGTGAGTTGGCTGGATAGGTCCCTCCCAATGATTACTGCTCTGTTACATCCCAGAGGTGGAGGACTAAACTGGAGGAACAATAAGGAAATAGAAATGACACTTACCTGGTAATTGTCGTTCCTTGAGTGACGACAGTTTAGTCCTCATTCCCGCCCAGGGGTGTGATTTCTTCAGAGTTTATTTTCAGGCGGAGTGGAGCATCAATCTCAAGGAGTAGACAGATCCTTTCGGTTTCTAGATCGCAGTGAGTATCCCCCTCTGTTGTTTCTTCCTTCTCTCTTATTTAAACGATGGGATGGTATAGGAAACGTGTTTGCATAGGGGGGACGTGAATGTAAAGTTTAAAAAAGAAAAAGAAAATATAAGACGGATACGGTTAAAAAGGTTCCTCAGGTTGAGGAATGGGGAGTTATTTAAAGTTATGGTATAGTTACTTATTTGTTGTTCCTTTGAGTTTGCTTTGTCAGTAGTACACTGGAGGCTGATGGGAGATACCAGCAGGCTATATCCAGTGATGTCACGACTTTGACATGCCTAGTCTCCAAGCTGCAGGAAGAGGTGCACAACCCAGAGGTGGAGGACTAAACTGTCGTCACTCAAGGAACGACAATTACCAGGTAAGTGTAATTTCTATTTAAGCATTTCCAAGTAATATATTTAGTATCTCCAGGAACAAGCAGGAATGTAGTCTTCATGTATGGGTATCGTCGGTACCGATGGAGCCTGCGCAGGAACGCTACCCAGCGTCCAATAGGAAAGCTTTTGGGGGCATCCCACAGCACCTGCGTGCTGCCTTCCCGCCTTTCCCAACTGTCCCTATCCAGTTCTTCGTTTTCCGCAGAACCGACAGGTCGCACTTCCTGTCACCGCAGAAAAAAATCCTTTCTATTCTTCTTTTTTGTGGTCGTGTCTGCCTTCCCTCGACGCTACACCGGTACCGCCGGTTCTTCTTTCTTTTCTTCTTAAAAATAAAAATCTTTCTTCTGGAGTCTTTCCAGTAATTTTCTCCTCAGGTGCCACGTGCCATTTTGGGCACTAGGCCCAACTTTTCCTTCAGAATGGAAAAACCCGCTTCAGGTTTTAAAAAGTGTTCTAAGTGTGGCGGTACCATCTCCGTCAGACACCCATGAGTGGTGCCTCAAATGTTTAGGTCCTGACCACTCTATTTCAGAGTGTGTTGCCTGTGGGATGATGTCGAAAAGGCACCGTCAGCTTAGCACCCTTTTTCCCTCCAATGCAGCCTCCATGGCATCGACGTCTTCCAGGGCTTCGTCTTCCTCCCATGGATCTCAGGTAACTAAACGTAAATCTAGCCAGTCCTCAAAGGGTAGATCTCCTTCTAGACAGTGAGATGCCTCTGGCGTTGCCCTTGAGGGGCTTTCACCGGCAAAATTGCCCCAGCGGGAGGTTTCGGCTTCCAAAGCACTAACGGGGCTTCAGGATGTTCTCGAGGCTTCAATCTCGGCAGAACTACTGGTGCCATGCTCTGTGGTACCGGCCGCTTCATCCGGTACCGATACCCAAGCATCGGCAGCGTCGATAGACCAGAGAGTCTTGGCTATTGAACGCAGTCTGGCGGCTCTTCTCAAGGCCTCGATGCCCCTGAAACCACTTCAGACAATTCAACTGTTATCGGCACTGACTCTGGTGCCGGCACTGACTGCATCGAGATTGGCAGGTATTCTATCGGGACCGAGTCATGCGTATCTATCTGGTGTCGACAAGTCGGTACCGGACCACTCCGATGCCGACTTCGATCGGTACCGGTACCGTGCCTTGCACGATCACCCGAATCATAGATACTTTCGAATCCTTGGATGAGTCTGAAGACTCTGAAAGCTCTCGCGATACCAGAGTACTTCTTCCTAAGGATTCCTCTTCTCCTCTGCGTAGGATGTCTCCACCAGAGGATATGTCCTTTCAGGATTTTATCCGAGATGTGGCTCGAGGTCTTTCCATCAAAGTGGCTCCTGAAAAAGAGCCTAGGGCAAAGGAATTAGAAATCCCGCAATACCCTAAAGCTCCCAAAGAGGCAGCTACCTTAAACTATTCATGAGATCTTGCATGATGTGGGAAACACCTCTAACCACAACTCCTCACTCTCGAAGACTCGACACCATGTATCGAGTTCCTCCTTGTTCTGGGTTTCAGAAGACTCAATTACCACACCATTCATTGGTGGTGGAATCAGCTGTGAGAAGGATAAAGAGTGCAAAAAGGCATGCATCTAATCCTCCAGGACGTGAGTGTAGGACGACGCCTTTGGACGTCGAACCTTCCAGGCTTCCATGCTTTCTGCTAGGATCAGTTCCTATATCTTATATATGGGAATGTTCCTTAAGGAGGTCATAGGAGATTTGGAGCTTATGAGCCCCCTCTCCTTCCTGATGATAGGCAGGATTACCTTGCCCTTGTCAAACATGCTCAGGATATTTCCAAGTTTGTGAATCGTGCAGCCTTTGACTGCTATGAGTGCATAAGCAGAACCTCTGCTATTGCCATAGGTGCACGTAGGATTGCCTGGCTCCAGGCATTTGACTTGGAAATTTGGGTACAGGATAAACTAGGGAATATTCCTTGCACAGGAGATAATCTCTTTGGCAAGAATTGGCAGGAAAAAGCTAATGAGATAGATGCTGACATTATCACTTTGGATAGATTGTCTAAATCAGGGGTCTCAAACTCAAATTGCTTTGAGGGCCGAATGAGGACTTGTAAAGTAACCCGGGGGCCACATAAGACACGGGGGGCTCATTTGCATAAGGGGCCTCATTTGCATAAATATTTGCATAATGTTGCATAATGAGTGCATGGATAAAGAAAGACTAGAAAATTACTATAATCCAGTGCCAACCGCCAGGCACATTAGGAACTACTACTAACACTTCCCATTTAGAACCCATAGCAAACCCCCCGTATCATAACAGCACTACCAGGACTCACAAAGCACCAGACCCTACCTATCAAAAGGCAACACTGCAAATATTAAATCAATACATTTCAGAGAACAATACATGACCTACCCCCCAGCCCACAGCACACTGGTAATGTGCTGGGGGGTTTAGAACTGGTAATGTGCTGTGGGGCTGGGGGGGTTCAGAAATGGTGATGGTTCTGACCCCCAGCCCACAGCACCTTACCAGTTCTGACCCCCCAGCCCACAGCACATTGGTAATGTGCTGGGGGGTTTAGAACTGGTAATGTGCTGGGGGGTTTAGCACTGGTAATGTGCTGTGGGGCTGGGGGTTCAGAAATGGTGATGGTTCTGACCCCCAGCCCACAGCACATTACCAGTTCTGACCCCCCCCCATCCATCAGCAGCAGCAGCAGCAAAAATCACAGCCCCCCCCATCCATCCATCCATCCTCCCTCCCTCCCTCAGCATAATTCACAGCCCCCCCCATCCATCCATCCATCCTCCCTCCCTCCCTCAGCAAAATTCACAGCCCCCCCATCCATCCGCCCTCCCTCAGCAAGAATCACAGCCCCCCCCCATCCATCCATCCATCCTCCCTCCCTCCCTCAGCAAGAATCACAGGCCTCCCTCAGCAAGAATCACAGGCCCCCCCCCGCAGAGCCATCCCTCCCTGCCTCAGTCCCTCTCCTCTTCGGCTTAGAACCGCGAAGGGAGAGTTCCTCCCTCGGGACTCTGTTAAGCCGGCTGAAATTTCCTCCCTTCGCGGTTCTAAGCCGAAGAGGAGAGGGACTGAGGGAGGCAGGGCTGGCTTAATTCTGGGCAGACTGCTTCCTTACCTGCCGAGAGCTGTGCAAGCAGGCGATCCTTCCTCCAAGCAGGCGATGCTTCATAAACCGCTGATACCTCGTGGCTGCTCAGACTGCTTCTGGGCCGGGCCCCCCCCCCCTCCTCCTTTTTCTCCTCCTTCTGCCTGTCCCTGATTGGTGGAGGGCAGGCGCGTGACGCGGTCATGCAACCCAACTTTGTATGCAGCCCCGGGAATCGCGCTAAGCCGGAAAACAGTGAGTAAAAGTAGCAAAAATTGCAGAAAGGATACTCGCGGGCCGCACAAAATGCTCTCGCGGGCCGCGTGTTTGAGACCCCTGGTCTAAATCTACAGCTAATCCTGCGAGGGAAAAATCCTCTAACCATTCTTCAGTAAGAAGAAGTTTTATCCCTCCTATATCCAACAGGGGCATCGTTTAGGTCAGTCTGCCCAAAAGGGACAGCAGCAACAACCTAGGCAAAGAAAGACAAAAGCAGCTAAGCATCAACCGGCTCAGCAGACTCGGCCTCCACAGGGGCTATGACTCCTATCTAGAGAACTTTGCCTTCCTGGCCCTGAACGGCCCAGAACCCTCCACCATCCCAGGAAGGTTGTCATTTTGCCCCAGATGGGGTCAGATAACAGCAGAACGTTGGACTCTGTCTATTGTAAGAGAGGGGTACAAGCTTAATTTCCTCAGCATGCCCCCTCCTACAATGGTAAGACAGTTCAATTCTCAGACCTCTCTCAACGACCAGTTAGGTCAAGAGGTCACTGTGCTTCTTGCCCAAGGGGCAATAGAAGAGGTACCCATTCCCCAACGGGGTACAGGGTTTTATTCCCCCTATTTCCTTATTCCAAAGAAAACAGGAGGGGACAGACCCATTTTAGACCTCAGAGAATTGAACAAATTCCTGTTCAAAGAGAAGTTCAAAATTCACTGCACACTCAAGTCATAGACAAGATAAAAGAGGAGGCGGCGTGCTCATCCTCACAAGGACAGACCTCCACTTTCGAACGGTAGACTCCACCAGTACAAACCACCTGGAGACGGTTACCATCTCCAATAAACACTGCTCAATCAACCTGCTGTACAGAGCACCTGCAGCCTCCCCAGATGATCTCTCGGCTATCATCGATCTGGCATCTAACACTCATAACCCAAGCATCCCAAATTGGATCCTAGGTGACTTTAACCTGCCTACACTACAAGATAATCAAGCATCAGCCTTCCTTGATGCCCTAAAAAATCTTGGCCTCAAGCAATTAGTTAATGATCCTACTCACATTAAGGGAAATATCCTGGATCTAGTATTCGCCCCGCAAACCTCTCTTAATCCAGCCCATGATCCTATAACCTCCATAAAGCCTGTTCCTTGGTCAGATCACAAACTGATCATCATCCAGATTCCTTCGTACAAAGCCTATACAAAAATCAACAAAATACAAAGCAACACCACAAGACCGCCCTCTCGATGTTTCAAGCCTTACAACAGAGATCTTATCCTTGCAGAAACGCAACAACTCTTCTCTGAAACCACTCAGAATCTTGACGACCTAATTTCTCTCCGGAACAATTGCCTCAGCTCAATTGCCCCAGCTCAATTGCCCAACGTACACCAATCAACAGGTCTCCAGGTAAAAGGGTGAGTGCCCCATGGTACTCAGCCGATCTTAAAGCATCACTTAACCAGTTACGGAAACTAGAGAAACGCTGGCGACGATCTCATTCTATAAATGACCTGACAACATACAACTGTCATCTGGCCGAGCATCGCAACGCAATCACCAAAACGATGAAGCAATACTACTCTGACACCTTAAAGAGATCGCTTAATAAACCACATGACCTTTTCGACCTGGTTAAGACCTTATCAAAAGAACCATCCTCCGGACCTTCATTCGAGATACACCCACAAGATTTTGCAACCTATCTTCAATCCAAGATATGCCAGATCAACAAAACCTCTACTACAACTTCCGCAATAGAGCAAGAATGCCAAACAACACTAACCATGTTCTCTACCCCTACTAAGAGAGGACCAATACCACTACTGCCCAGTCTGATCCATGCCCAGCCTTCTGGATCAAGGAGCTTCGCAGTCATTTCAGCCCAGTACTGTCCAAAATAATTAACCTCTCCTTCTCAACCGGCTCTTTCCCTTCAGCCCTTAAACACACCTCCATTAGACCTCTGCTAAAAAACTGTAAGCTCGATCCCCAACAGGTGGAATCTTACAGACCCATATCCAGCATTCCACTACTTGCGAAGATTATTGAAAAGGAAGCTCAACGTCAATTGCAGGATCACATCGACTCCGCTGCACCATTAGACCCATGCCAACATGGTTTTAGGGAATTCCATGGCGTGGAAACCCTCCTTACCACTCTATTCTGCAAGATAATCACAGGCATTGATGACCTCCGTCAAGGATTTGCTCTCATCTTTCTGGACATCGCCGCAGCTTTTGATTCAGTGAATCATGAGCTGCTTTTAGGACGACTGACTGACACAGGCATTAATGGACGAGCGCTTGAGTGGTGCAGATCCTACCTGTCCGAAAGATGGCAACACGTTCGTTCTGGAGGGATAAATTCTGAACCTTTCCACCAAAGTCAAGGAGTCCCACAAGGATCCTCCCTTTCGGCGCTCTTGTTCAATATTTACATGCAACCAATTTGTAATATCATCCGGTCCTTCAATGTTGATTGCATGTTATACGCAGATGATGTCCTGCTCTACTTACCCTTCTCTACTGAGAATCTGGACCTATCCCCATTGACGAACTGTTTCAATGCAATATCTGATTGGCTTCTTTCCCAAAACCTCAGAATACAACATAAGAAAACGGAAGTACTCTTCATTACGAGGAACCCCCAACTTTACCCCACCGCAATATCTTAAAGTAAAAGAAGCTGAGCTGAACTCTAAATCCTCAATACGATACCTGGGAGTCACCTTAGATCAACGCCTGGATATGAAGGCCCACATAGGAAACATAGTCAGATCAGTCTACTTCAAGATCCGCTCACTGAGGCACCTACGTTCCATACTTGAACCAACTGATTTTCGGACAATCTTCCAGGCTTTGGTCATACCACATTTTGATTATGCCAATGCCATATTACAAGGTCTTCCCCATTCTACATTAAACCCTCTTCAGCTAGCCATGAATGCGGCAGCAAGAGTCCTCCACGGAGCCTCCAGTAGCGACCACGTGACGCCTCTGCTGATACAGCTACATTGGCTACCTATTCAGGCAAGAATAATTTTCAAGATCTTGACAATCACCTTTAAAGCTGTTCACAATCTCTCAGCAGCATCCTTAACCTCCCTCATCCATTCCACATCCACAAATAGAGCAAGAAGATCCACGGCTATAAACTCCCTAAAAGTCCCGAAGGCACTTACTGTTTGCACCAAATCGACAGCCAACAGGGCCTTCAATCTCAGTGCCCCAAGATACTGGAACGCATTACCCCATGAGATCCGGGCTATTAAGAACCTACCACAGTTTAGGAAAGCCCTCAAAGGCCACCTCTTCAACAAGTACCTTATAGAGCCTAACTGCACCCCCTAGAGCTCTAAGATACTCCGATACCATTCCCAGACAAATGTACAGTATATCATGCAACCTCTTTGATTATGACCCCATATAGTAAGTATTGTACATAGTTTACCCCGGTTATCCAAGTTTTTGTTCCCTGTTATCTGTAAACTCATACATGTTAACTGTACTGAGCATTTTGTTCCATGTAAACCGCGCTGATGCTGAATAGTGCGGTATATAAGAGACTGTAAATAAATAAATAAAATGATTTCTCTAGGAGCTCTGCTGCCATACCTTCAGAGTCAGGATTGGCTTTGTTCTCTAGATCTCAAGGATGCGTACACTCATGTTCTCATCCATCCAACTCATCGAAAGTTCCTTCGCTTTCTGTTTCAAGGGAAGCACTACCAATACAGGGCTCTTCCTTTTGGCCTGGCCTCTGCACCAAGGGTGCTCACAAAATGCATGGCTGTGGTGGCAGCATTTCTCCGCACCCTAGGAATATTTGTCTTCCCTTACTTAGACGACTGGCTCATTCGAGTCCCTTCAGAGCCAGAGGCCAGGGTTGCTCTCTCTCGCACAATGCGCATCCTTCAGTATTTGGGACTTGTCATAAACTTCCCAAAGTCCAACCTTGCTCCCACTCAGTCCCTAGAGTTTATAGGAGCACTGCTGGATACCAGACAGACAAGGGCCTACCTTCCACAGCCCCGCTGCCTTTGCATTGTGCAGTTAGCTTCCCAAGCAGTACTAAAACCTCACCTCACTGCTCGGGAAATGTTACAGTTGCTAGGCCACATGGCATCTACCGTTCATGTGGTTCCTTATGCTCGCCTCCATATGAGGGCAGCCCATTGGACTTTATCCACTCAGTGGCCTGAGGCGTCAGCATCAGGTTGCCTGTCAGACAAAATAGCAAACTCATATCGCCTTATTTTGTCCCTCCAATGGAGGCAGTCACCCCAAAACCTTTTGGTGGGGTCTCCTTTTCAGCAACCCCCACCCCAAGCCACTCTAACAGATGCCTCACAGGTGGGTTAGGGAGCCCACCTGCAAGGCCTCTCTACCCAGGGTACCTGGACTCCATAGGAGGTCTATCTACACATCAGTCTCCTGGAACTCAGAGCAATTTTCCTTGCTCTTCGAGTATTCCACACCCAGCTCAGCTGCAAGACAGTCCTAGTTCAAACGGACAATCAAGTAGCCATGTTCTATGTGAACAAGCAGGGCAGAACAGGCTTTCTGTTGCTATGCAACGAAGTTTTGCGAATATGGGCCCTCGTCAGAGAGCATCAGATTCATCTCCTTGTGGTGTTTCTTCCAGGCATTCAAAACTCTTGGGCAGACAGACTCTGTCGAGTTCTGCTTCCACACAGACCATGCAGACCAAGTGGCCAAAATTTTTCAAATTTGGGGAACCCCGGACATAGACCTCTTTGCAAGTCCGCTGAATGCCAATCTTCCCCGGTTCTGTTCCAGAATTCCGGCTCAGGGTTGTCAGGCCAGGGATGCTTTCCTTCTCCATTGGGGTCAGGACTTCCTGTATGCCTTTCCACCCATTCCCAAAACCCTGTTCAAGCTTCAGAGAGACAGAGGTCATATGATTCTCATAGCTCCACGTTGGCCACTGCAAATGTGGTACCCTCTGCTCCTACATCTCTCTCAAGCTCCGCCTCTGGAGTTAGGATCTGCTCCAAATCTCCTTTCTCAAGAGGAGGGGATGCTGTGGCATCCCAGTCCCCAGTCTCTGCATCTCAGGGCCTGGTTGCTGAAAGCCTAGAACTTTACGGTCTTAACCTTTCCCAGCAGGTAAAGGATATCCTTTATGCTTCCAGGAAGCCTTCCACAAGATGCTCTTATGCGTTTAAGTGGAAAAGGTTTACCATATGGTGCTTGCAGAAGGGTCTTAACTCTCTTGCGATACCTCTGGAATCGTTACTGGAGTATCTCCTTCATTTATCAAATGCAGGGCTTAAGACCAATTCAGTAAGAGTCCATTTGAGTGCTATTGCAGCTTCTTTCAAGCCTCTAAATGGACAACCTATTTCCTCTCATACTCTCATAGCGAGATTTAGGAGAGGCCTTTTAACTAAGCCTCCCATTAAGCCACCACCGGTGGCATGGGACTTAAATCTGGTTCTTGGGCAGCTCATGAACCGCCTTTTGAACCATTAGCCACTACCTTTTTGCAATTCCTTTCCTGGAAGGCCAATTTCCTTATTGCAATCATATTAGCACGTCGCATCAGTGAATTACAAGCGTTGGTGGCTGATCCTCCTTATACAAGGTTCCATCATGATAAGATAGTCCTTAGGACTCATCCACGCTTTATGCCAAAGGTGATGTCACCTTTTCACATAATCCAAGCTGTTTACCTTCCTGTATGCTTTCCAAGGCCTCACGCCTCAAATGCAGAAAGGAATCTTCATACTTTGGACTGTAAAAGGTCTTTGGCCTTTTACTTGCAAAGGACACAGCAACATAGAAAGTCCTCTCAACTCTTTGTTGCTTTTGATGCTAGTCATTTGGGACTTCCAGTCTCCAAAATAACACTGTCCAGCTGGATTGCACAGTGTATTTCTTTTGCCTATGAGAGTAAGAACCTTCCTCTTGAAAGCCATGTCACATCTGACAATGTGAGAGCCATGGCAGCCTCTGTGGCTCATCTTCACTCTGTGTCTATCGACGACATCTGTCGAGCAGCTACTTGGGCTTCGGTTCATGCCTTCACAGCCCATTACTGCTTAGACAAGGACTTCCGCCGGGATGCCTTGTTTGGTCAGGCTGTTCAACACCTCTTCCATACTTAATTAACTCCTACCCACCATCCGTGGTAGGATGCCAGAGATACTTGGGGGGAAGTGGATCCCTTTCACAGGGGCACACAACTTCTGGGGCCTTCTCCCTGGCATCTGCAGCTAGGGAGTCCCCATATGTGAAGACTACATTCCTGCTTGTTCCTGGAGATAGCATAGTTACTCACATGTAACAGGTGATCTCCGGGAACAGCAGGAATTTAGTCTTCACAACCCACCCACCTCCTCTAGGCGTTGTATCTCTCTCTCTTTCTCTCTCTCTTTGTCTCAGCTTTAAACTCAACTGGAGAGTGTGGGACAATTGGGAAAGGCGGGAAGGCAGCACGCAGGCGCTGTGGGATGCTCCCAAAAGCTTTCCTATTGGACGCTGGGGAGTGTTCCCACGCAGGCTCCGTCGGTACCAACGATACCCATATGTGAAGACTAAATTCCTGCTGTTCCCGGAGATCACCTGTTACAGGTGAGTAACTATGCTTTCCTGTGGTGCTATCTATGCTATTTAGGTGACACCATAGAGTATCCATGTAAAACTTAAAATGTCTAAATTAGATATTTGAATGTATACCTGCTATCTGTGTGGGTCATCTAGCAGTAACAATATAATTTAATAAAACAGTGTAAGAACATGATAAAATAACAGGCACAACAGAATCTGCTTGTTTGCATAATCCTTATCCATCTAAAATTGAAATAAATTGGTGATCTCTGAAAGCTTTTAGAGCAAACCAAATACGTCGGGTTTTCAGTTGGTCTTTCTGAGGAACCCCAGCAGTGGTCCAAGAACCTGGCCAAAGCCATCCGTGAGTGCTTCAGATTTCTCGGGCAGCCTATGGCGGCGTCAAGTCAGCGGCTCATGTAGCAGTCGTCAGACTTCAAGCAATAGTTTCAGGACAAATTGATTGACATCCCATGCCAAGGAGAGAATCTCTTTGGCAAACCTATGACTGACAATTCTGCCGAGCTGGAGATAGAGTTAATGACGAGAACTAGGCTCTCTAATATAAAAAAAAAAAACCTCTGCACTTCCCCGACAGAAGGGCTCAGGTAATAAGCCCATCTACCCGAGAAAAGTGTCTGCTTACAGAAACTACCTACCTTTTCAGGCTTCCCCGGCTCCCCAGCAGGGTCAGCAGGCTAAGGGACATGGGCATGGCATGCGTAAGCAGAAGGCTCCAAAGCCCCAGGCATTGGCCCTGGCCCAGCCAGTGGGGAGCTTTTGACTCCCTGGGCATAGCTTCTCTACCCCAAAGAGATCAGCAGCCCATAAGGGGACATCTCATCCACTATGCCCAAAGGTGGCCAGCCATCAACACCGATACTTGGGCACTCCAAGTGGTCAAGGAGGGCTAACTCCTCCACCTTGCCCAGACACCTCCCCCTTTCTTTCTGGGGAGCCCCCCAGGTCTTCTCTTCACCGGGACCTTCTACTGAAGGAACTGGCAGGTCTTCTCGAGGACAGAATGTTAGAACCAAACCCCCACCATCTCAGGGGCAAGTGGTTCTACTCCAGGTACTTGTACCAAAAAACAGGGAGCCTAAGGCCCATCCTTGATCTGAGCAATCTGAACAGATTCCTGGTGAGGGAGAAGTTCAAAATGCTCTCCCTTGGGACAATGCTACCTTACCTCCAGCAGGGAGACTGGCTATGCTCCTTGGATTTGAAAGATGCCTCTACATACATCCTCCTTCATTCCAACCCAGGCAGTTTGTGAGGTTCATGGTGGGAGGTAGCCATTACCAGTACAGGGTGCTGCCCTTCGGCCTGGCTTCCACCCCAAGGGTTTTCACCAAGTGCCTGGCAGTCGTGGCCACCTTCCTCTGCCTCCAGGTGGTGTTTATCTTCCCCTTCCTGGACGATTGGCTCATAAAGGGAGGCATGGCCTCAGAAGTGCAGCAGGCAGCCACACGTACTATCCAGGTCCTGCAAAATCTGGGGTTTGTAATAAACTGCCCCAAGTCCCACCTCCTCCCGACACACTGTCTGGAGTTCATAAGGGCAAGACTAGATACCCTCCAGGCAGGGGCCTTCCTTCCAGGGGACCGAGGCACCCGGCTCAGGGCTCTGGCCTTGGACATACAATGCTGTCCGTCTTTGTCCGCTTGGCTCCTGCTGTGCCTACTCAGACAGATGACCTCCATGGTCTGTCACCCCAGATGCCCGCCTCCACATGAGGGCCGCACAGTGGTGTCTTTGGGACCAGTGGACGCAGGATGTCTCCGCAACAGAGTTGTAGTGACTCCCCCGATTGGCAGAATCCCTGACATGGTGGCAAAATTCCCAGTATCTCGAGACAGGGATGCCCTTTCAGACTCCATGCCCTTTAAGGGTTCTCACAACTGACGCCTCTCTGCTGGGATGGGGAACCCACTGCGAGGACCTCTGCACCCAGGGCAGCTGGTTGCAAGGCGAGAGCAATCAGCAAATCAACCTTCTGGAGTTATGGGCGATACACTTGGCTCTCTGAGCCTTTTGCCTCCGCCTACAGCGTCAACCAGTGTTGGTCCAAACAGATAACCAGGTGGCTATGTTCTATGTGAACAAGCATGGGGGCACGGAGTCCCACACCCTCTGCCAAGAGGCGATGGCCCTCTGCTCCTATACAGTCCAGCAGGGCATACTCTTATGGGCAGTATATGTGCCAGGCCAGGACAACGCACTGGCCGACAGATTAAGCAGGGTCCTCCAGCCACACGAATGGCAGCTGGACCCCAGAATGGCCAGCTGGCTCCCCCACCTCTGGGGGAACCACCCACCTGTTTGCCAACCCGGACAACTACCAGTGCCCCGCTTCTGCTTTTCGGCAAGCCTATCCTTCCCGGGTGGCAGAAAATGTGTTTCTCATCTTGTGGTCAGAAGGTCTCATGTATGCCTTCCCACCTACACCGCTAATTGCCAAAACGTTATACAGGACCCTCCACGACAAGGCCTTGCTGATCCTGAAAGCCCCTCTATGGCCCAGGCAGCCATGGTTTCCGCTACTCTTCCGGTTGTTGGAAACTCCCATTCTCCAGGACCAAGTAGGAAGTCAGCCCTCACATATGGGTGACATTGACGTCGATGGAGCCCTTGCGGAGCATTTCCCCAGCTTTCCATGAAAGCCTTTGGGAATGCAGGCACGCATGCGCGGTTCCCTTCCCGCCTAAAGGTGCCATCTTGCTCAGTCTCTCTTTTTCCATGAAGCCCGTTGGACATGTGTCCTAGTCCTCCCGGAAAATAGTTGGATTTTTTCGCAATTCCTTCGCTATTTTTTCTCCGGTTCGACGCCGGTTCCCCTCCCACCGGGTTCGGTACACCGTTATCGAGCCCGATCTTATTTTTTCGGTTTTTGCCCTTCGTGGCTGGCGTTCGCGCCCTTTTTTTCTTTTTCCCTGGAAGGCCGGTCCTTTGACCTCACGGGGACTCTTTTTTTTTTCCCCGATGGCTTCCAGTGGTTTCAAAAAGTGTGATCGGTGCAAGAAACTAATGTCGCTCACCGACACACACGACTGCTGCCTTCGGTGCCTGGGTCCTGACCACAATCCTAAGATCTGTGGACCATGTGGAAAGATGTCTTCCAAGGCGCTTCAAAGTCGTCAGCACCAAAAGGAAAGGCTTTTCTCTGACTCGGCCTCTGGCTGGGCCCGGACCTCTTCTGAGGCCTCGACATCTCGGGAATCAGATCCCGAGCACCGTCGGGGCTCCTCGGACAGGGGGTCCCCCGACCGGGAACGAAAGAGGAAGAAGCGGCTCGTGAGGGCGTCGTCGGAGGAGGTCCCTGGCTCCTCTGGAGCTAGGTCTCAGACCATCGCCCCGGGCCCGTGGAGCCGGAGTCTGCTGGACACGTAAGTCCTGTAGTCCTCGTGGACTCTCCTCCCAGAGAGCCGACGTCGGGCCCGGCGCTGCCGGGGCCCGAGTCGGTGGCTGCTGAGTCTCCAGAGCTGGGTCTCAGGCTGACAGCCTTGGAGTGCAGATTGTCTGCCTTCATGGAACAGCAGCAGGCACTGATGGCCAGCCTGTCTGGCACATCTGCCCCGACCACCGGGACATCGACGTCGAAGTCGACCCCGGAGACCGAGCCAATACTCGAGACCATGAAGGCTCGAGGTCGACCTCGGTCGCGGTCTCCCTCGACCTCCCGTTCGGGACCGAGGGCGTCGATGCCAGTGCCTTCGGCGTCAGGGCGGGTGCTCACAGGCCCTGTGCGGTCGGATCCCGATTCCTCATCAGACGAGTCCGCCTGGGAGACGGAGGACGAGGAGTCCCCCAACACCTTCAGGATTCTGTGCGTCCCGTCGGACTCGCCACAGTCTGAGCCCCAGAGTAGATCCCCTCCGGAGGATACCCGGTTCTCAGAGTTCATCCGGGATATGGCCACTGTGTTGGCTATCCCTGCGGACCCCGAGGAGGAGCCTCGAGCTGAGGAGCTCGAAGCCCTACAGTATGACTCCTCCGAAGGAGGCCTTTACTGTTCTGGTTCCTCCGATGCTGGAATGGCTCCTCTTCCGGTTGTGGGAGGCACCGGCCTCGGCGCCGGTTCTAAGCAAGTGGGTTGATTCTATCTATCGACTTCGGAAGAGCCCTGGCTTTCAGAAGGCGCAGCTACCACACCATTCCATGGTGGTGGAATCGACCGTGCATCGCCTGAAAAGTCAGAAGATGTACTCCGCGGTGCCTCCTGGCAGGGAGGCCCGGAACCTCAATGGTTTTGGTAGAAAGTGCTTCCAGGGCTCGATGCTTGCTTGCCGTGTCCAGTCTTACCAGCTGTACATGGGCATGTACTTGCGGGACCTGGCAAAGGAGCTTGCCGGGTTCTCTGCTGGTCTCTCCGGGGAACCCTTGCAGAGGTTCAAGTCCTTGTCCTCGGGGATACGGGAATGCTCCAAGTTAATGTCCCGCGCTGCCTACGATGGCTTTGAGGCTTCGGCCTGTGTGGCGGCAGCCGGCATCGCGGCTCGACGCCAGGCATGGCTGCAGTCATCGGACCTCGAGCCATGGGTTAAGGACGAGTTGGTCGATGTCCCTTGCCGAGGTGGGAACCTTTTTGGCAAGCCCATGACCAAGAAGGCCGCACAGCTCGAAACCGAGCACCTCACGAGGACAAGGCTGTCTAGAAAGACTTCTGCCCCTTCTCACAAAAAGAAGGGCTCGGGTAAAAAGCCCTTTTACCCAAGGAAGGGCACTGCCTACAAACAGTACCCACAGTACCAGGCCTCCCAAGCTCCCCCTCAGGGTCAGCAGGCCAAGGGGCAGGGTAATGGGCCCCGTAGGCAGAGGACTCCCAAGTAGGGTTGCCAACTGGCTCCAGATGCGCCCGACAGGCTTGCTCCAGTCCTGGGTTTACCCCATTGCATGCAGTTACTTGTAGTTTTCCTCTTCTTATGGAGTGCAATGGAGAAATCAGAACTACATATCCCTGCATGCAATGAGGTAAACCCAGGACTGGATCGAACCTGTCGGGCGCATCTGGATCCAGTTGGCAACCCTACTCCCAAGCCTCCGGCCCCTGCTCCCACTCAGCAGGGTGGGGGATTTTGACTCCTTAGGCATAGCCTCTCCATCCCTGCTCTCCCAACCCTGCACAGGAGGTCGACTTGCCCTGTTTGCCCACAAGTGGCCACTCATCACTGGAGACAGTTGGGTGCTAAGCATTGTCCACAAGGGCTATATGCTGTACTTCCAACAGCTGCCTCCGCCATACTTTCCAGGGGAACCTCCAAGGCCTCCCCTGCACACAGATCTTCTCCTTCAGGAGCTCCAAGGTCTGTTGCGGGACAAGGCAGTGGAGCCTGTGCCTCCCCACCTCCAAGGTCAAGGGTTCTACTCCAGGTACTTTCTCGTACCCAAAAGAACCGGTGGCCTCCGGCCTATTCTCGACATCAGAAATCTCAACAAGTTCCTAGAGAAGGAAAAGTTCAAGATGCTTACTCTTGGAACACTTCTGCCCTACCTCCAGCAGGGAGATTGGCTATGCTCCTTAGATCTAAAGGATGCGTACACTCACATCCTCATTCATCCAGACCACAGAAAGTACCTCAGGTTCATTGTGGGAGGAAACCATTATCAGTACAGGGTACTGCCCTTTGGCCTCACCTCCACTCCCAGGATCTTTACCAAATGCCTGGCAGTGGTGGCGGCCTACCTGAGAAATCAGGGAATCTTTGTCTTCCCCTATCTGGACGACTGGCTCATCAGGGGTCAGACGTGTCAGGAGGCCAGACAAGCCACCCTCCGAACTATTGCTCTTCTTCAAAACCTGGGGTTTGTCATAAACCTCGCAAAGTCCACTTTGCTCCCCTCCCAGAACTTGGAGTTCATAGGGGCAAAGTTAGACTCTCTGCTGGCAAAGGCGTTCTTGCCAGAAGACAGAGCCCAAAGACTGATAAACTTGGCAAGCCAGTTTCTCAGCAGGTCGCTGGTCTCTGCCCGACTCTGCCTGAGGCTTCTTGGCCACATGGCTTTGACAGTACATGTGACCCCCAATGCCAGGCTCCATATGAGGCCTGCACAGTGGTGCCTTCGAACTCAGTGGTCTCAGGCCACAGGCAGCCTCAGAGACAGAATAAGGGTGTCCAGACACTTTCTGACCTCCCTCCGCTGGTGGCTGCACCCTCCCAACCTGCTGCAAGGCGTGCCTTTTCAAATTCCTGGGTTCACAGTGGTGTTTACCACGGATGCCTCCCTGCAGGGCTGGGGGGCACATTGTCTAGGCAAGTGCACCCAGGGCCTGTGGTCCCCCTGGGAGGCCGCACAGCAAATCAATCTACTGGAACTCAAGGCTATTCGGTTAGCCCTCAAGGCTTTCTCTCAAACACTGGCTCATCAGTCTGTCCTGGTTCAAACAGACAACCAAGTAGCCATGTTTTATGTGAACAAGCAGGGTGGAACTGGGTCCAGGCTCCTTTGTCAGGAGGCACAGGACCTTTCCTTGTTTGCTCTCAGACACAACATGCTCCTCAAGGCTGTGTATCTACCTGGCCAGGAAAACTACCTGGCCGACAGGTTGAGCAGGATTCTGCAGCCCCACGAATGGCAGCTCCATCCTTTGGTGGTTCAGAAGATTTTCCTGAAATGGGGACTTCCGTCCATAGATCTGTTTGCCAGTCCACTGAACAAACAGCTGCCAAAGTTCTGCTCCAGAAAAATTAAAGAAATTATCTGCTTAAATGTTTACCTTATGAAACTAGTAGGACGTAATGTTATTGTGTACCAAGGTCTCAGTTTCAACTGACTCGCCCACCTTTTGAGCCGATGGCTACTTGTCCTCTCCGCTTCCTGTCCTGGAAGACACTCTTCTTGGTAGTCCTAACCTCGGCCAGGCGAGTGAGTGAGCTTCAGGCCCTGGTCTGTGACAGGCCTTACACCTGCTTCTATAGGAACAGGGTAGTCCTTAGGACTCATCCAAAGTTCCTCCCAAAAGTTGTCTCCTTCTTCCACCTTAACCAAGAGGTGGTTCTTCCAACATTCTTCCCTAGGCCTCATGCAAGCCAGGCTGAAACAGTTCTGCATACCCTGGACTGTAGGAGGGCCTTATCCTTCTACCTTGACCGTACGCAGGGACATAGAAGGGCTACTCAGCTCTTCATATCTTTTAACCCTAATAATTTGGGGTTAGCTGTGTCCAAGCGTACCTTGTCCACCTGGGTGGCTGACTGTATCACCTGGGCTTACAGGGCGGCTGACCTTCCTTTGCAGGGTCGGGTCACAGCCCATCGTGTCAGGGGCAATGGCTACCTCATTGGCTCACCTCTGCTCTGTACCGTTGGTGGACATCTGCAGGGCTGCAACTTGGTCTTCAAGCCAGACTTTTGCGGCCCATTACTGTCTGGAGAGGGAGTCCCGTAGGGACAGTGCTTTTGGCCAGGCAGTACTCCGGAATCTCTTTGAGGTTTAGGCAACTCCTGCCCTCCAGCCCTCCGTTGGGCTACCGGTGGAGGTCCTTTCAGTGGAAAGCCTTTCTGTGATGCTGGGACTAGAGGGAGTTCTCTTGTTCAGCTTGGGTTCTCTGGTAGCCCAGAGCTAGGGAGTCCACCCATATGTGAGGACTGACTTCCTGCTTGGTCCTGGAGAAAGAGTAGTTACTCATCTGTAACAGGTGTTCTCCAGGAGCAGCAGGAATCAGTCCTCACAACCCTCCCTCCTCCCCTGGGAGTTGCAGTTGTACATAGTTTATTTTTACATTTTTGTGTGCTGTTTTTAGCTATGTCATTTGACTGAGCAAGATGCTTTAGGTGCTAAAGGTGCTTTAGGCGGGAAGGGAACCGCGCATGCGTGCCTGCATTCCCAAAGGCTTTCATGGAAAGCTGGGGAAATGCTCCGCAAGGGCTCCATCGACGTCAATGTCGCCCATATTTGAGGACTGATTCCTGCTGCTCCTGGAGAACACCTGTTACAGGTGAGTAACTACTCTTACCATTGGGGAACTCCCCAGGGCTCCTTTCGCAGGATGGGGGCTCTCTTGCACCCCAACCTGAGGTCCCTGTCACTGACGGCGTGGCTGCTGAAAGGGTGACCCTAGCCCTTTCAACCTCTTGGAAGAAGTGGAGGAGATCCTGCTGGCGTCCCATAAGCCCTCCACCAGGAAAGCATATGCCTTCAGGAGGTGCAGATTTTCAGTCTGGTACGCAGACTGCAGTACCTTCTCCATCTCTCGCACTCTGGACTCAAATAAAGCTTCATCAGAGGGCACCTCAGTGCCCTGGTGGTACATCACCATCAGGTGGATGGCAAACCCCTCTCGGCCCAGCTGTTGGTGACCCGCTTCATGAGGGGACTCCTTTTATCGAAACCCTCGGTACACCTTGTGGCTACTGAGTGGGACCTCAGTGTCGTCCTGGTACAGCTTACTCACCCAACCTTTGAGCCTTGGGCTACCTACCACCTGCAATACCTTTCGTGGAAGGTGGTGTTCCTGATTGCACTCTCATCCACTTGCAGGGTCAGTGACCTCCAAGCCTTGGTGGTGGAGGCGCCTTACACCAGATTCTACAAGAACAGGGTTGTGCTCTGCACACACCCCAAATTCCTTCCAAAGGTGGTAGTGCCCTTTCACCTCAACCAGGAGGTGGTGCTCCCCACCTTCTTCCTGAGGCCTCACGCCAGCAGGGCGGAGACTGTCCTCCACACCTTGGACTATAAGAGGGCCCTGTCCTTCTACATTCAGCATACACAGGGCCACCATAAAGCTGCTCAGCTTTTTGTCTCATATGACCCTAGTAGATTGGGGGAAGTGGTGACCACGCATACACTATCTACCTGGGTGGCGGACTGTATCACCCTCGCCTATGAGCAGGCAGGGCTTTTGCTGGATGGCAGAGTCACGGCGCACCGTGTCAGGGCCATAGCGTCTTCTGTGGCAAACCTGCGCTCAGTCTTGATGCTGGAAATCTGCTGGGCCATCACCTGGTCTTCTGTCCATACCTTCGTAGCTCATTACTGCCTGAAGAGGGAGTCCTGATGGGACAGTGCCTTCGGCCAGACCATGCTCCGTAATCTTTTCGGGGTCTAGGCAACTCCTACCCTCCAACCCTTCTGGGTTCAGGCTACCGGAGTGCTGGTTCTCATTGGACACACAGGTCTTACTGCAGTCTGCAACTGTGGACTCAATTGCTGCTGCTCACTGCTTCCCCTGAGGGTGACCATGATTTTTCTCTAAGGGCTTTCAGTAGCCTGTAGCTAGGGAGTCCCATATGTGAGGACTGACTTCCTGCTTGTTCCTGGAGAAAGCGTAGTTACTCACCTGTAACAGGTGTTCTCCAGGGACAGCAGGAATCAGTCCTCACAACCCTCCCTCCTCCCCCTTGGAGTTGCTTCTTTTCCATCTTTTAGCTATGTTATCTGACTGAGCAAGATGGCACTCTTGGGTGGGAAGGGGACCATGCATGCATGGTAGCTTCTCCCAAAGGCTTTCTTTGAAAGCTGGGGGAATGCTTCCGCAAGGGCTCCGTCTGCGCCAATGTCACCCATATGTGAGAACTGATTCCTCCTGTCCCCAGAGAACACCTGTTACAGGTGAACTCCTGAGCCTAAGTTAGATACTAATGTGACAATTTGAATTGGAGAAACTTGGAAAGAAATTCCTTTGGGTGCATTTAATCAGCCACCGGATGACAGTCCCTGAGCTGTCCAGCGATTCAAATTTTGTCATATAGGTCCAAAATAGTTTTGTAGCCATTGAGAATGTAGGATCCTATTCAGCTTGTTTTACACTGAGACATGCCAGTGGAGTAACATGTATTGTTGATGATCCGTGTTAACATCTAATGATTTTTTTCCTTATTTCTTTCACAATGGACACCAAAGTGATACTTCAATTATACATTTTCTATATTTTTCCCGAGCAAATTGATCATTCAAAGTAGTGAACAGTCATGTTATAAATGGAATAATACAACACACAGATAATCCTAACAGAACTCCTCTACTTATAATTGAGTTAACAAGCTATAAATGGGGGTTTAGTGTAACTGATCACAAATCCTGCTGACCCCAGCACCCAGATGGACTTGTGCATTGATTGTTAATCACTGCCTCAGATGCATCCTAGTCAGTCGTCCTGATAGGGAAATGCGTTGTACCTCAATTTGTATAGACTTTGGGAGTAATTTCATAAAGGCTACGCGAGATATGCAGGTGCACACATGTTCTGCGTAATACTGGTTTACATTAGGTGGAACATATTAGGCTACATAGAACAGGGGCACGTACTAAAGTATTTTATAATGTCAATACATCCTTATGTCAAATCATTTTTATGCCCAAAATTAGCCATTCATCTGCCTCATTTAAAAAAAAAGCAATCTGACTTTGTTTTTGCCTTTCACATGGATGCTATATTTCTCTTTAGTGTCAGGTAAAATATCCACAGTCCACATCTTCAGCTGTTTGTTCTAGTAAGTACTCATGTTAAAGACACTTCAGCACCAAAATTATTGCATAAAAAGAAGCATGAGACTAATCACACCACATACCCTGGCTTAGAAGTGAGGTTCATGACTGTCATGGTATGTGCAAAACTAAACCCAAATAACTGCAAAAAGGGGTATATAACCTAGTACCAAAAAACAACAACCCTTATTTAGTGCTTACTACTCACAATATCTACCGATTCAGTAAACTACATTCATATTTCTTAGAAAAGGTAAAATGACCTCAGAAAAACCTATCCCTACATTTGGCGAAATAAATCACCATAGGGTTAGATGGTTTAATGCACATCACGGGTCAAAAACCTTTAATTTTATTTTTATAATTCACCTTTAATACTTACAAACTAATTATATCTCCAAAAAGTACTTTTCGGGATTTCTAAAGCTTAATTAAATCTCATTATTCTCAATAAATTTATCAATATTATTTTGACTACTCATAAAGAATGTATTCTTAAAATCATACGTGAAACATACAGCCGCAGGCGCCTGCAGGCTCATGCACAAATACCAGTCGTCCTGCAAAAAAGAGCACACAGGCTTCAAGTATATGGCTGATAATCAACAGCAGGTAATAACTGCATACTTATCTGGATACTAACTGCATACTTATCTGTGCAAAACTAACCATTTGGAGAAACTGCCCTTTCTCCAGGACCAAGCAGGAAGTCAGTCCTCACATATGGGTGACGGCGCCGACGGAGCCCTCGCGGAGCAATTTTCCCCAGCTTTCAAAGAAAGCCTTTGGGAATTGCAGCGCGCATGCGTGGTCCCCTTCCCGCCCAAAGGTGCCATCTTGGCCAGTCTTCTTTTTTCCGCGGAGCCCTACAGATGTTGTCTTCTAGTCACCGCCGAAAAGTTGATTTTCTTATTTTCAGTATTTCTTCGGTTCGACGTCGGTCCTTTTTCCGCCCGGCCTCGCGACGCCGGTTGCGAGGCCTCCCCTTCTTTTTTTCGTTTTTTTCTGTCCTTCGCGACAACTTCACGCCTTTTTTCATTTTTCCCTGGCGGCCCACTCGCAGGAGCCCTTTTTCCCCCGATGGCCGCCAGTGGTTTTAAGAAGTGTGTTAAGTGTAAGAAACTGATGTCTCTTACCGACACACATGATTGCTGCCTCCGTTGCCTGGGCCCCGATCATGAGGAAATGATCTGTGGGCCCTGTAGCAAGATGTCCGCGAAGTCTTTGCGGAGTCGGCAGCATCAGCGGGAGAGAATCTTCTCTGACCCCAGCCGTACCCGGACCTCGTCAGAAGCTTCGGTGTCCAGAGAATCTGGCTCTGAACACCGCCGGAGCTCTTCTGAGAGGGGGTCCCCTAGCCGGGAACATCAGCGGAAGAAGAAACCCGCGAGGGCGGCGTCGGTGGACGCTCCTGGCTCCTCGAGGGCCAGGTCGCATAGCCCCGACAGCCGTCCCAGGTCTTTGGAGCTGGAGCGGCCGTCCAAACAGCCTCGTCTGGAGATGGACTCCTCTGCTCACGTAAGTGCTGTTGTCTTCGTAGACTCGCCTCCGAGTGGTCCGACGTCGGGGCCCGAGTCGGGGGCTGCTGGGTCTCCTGAGTTCGGACTCAGGTTGACGGCCTTGGAGCGCAGCTTGACTGCCTTCATGGACCAGCAGCGGGCATTGATCGCTGGCCTCGCTGGCGCTTCTGCCCTGACCGCCGGGACGTCGACGTCTAAGTCGACCCCGGAGACCGAGCCGATCCTCGAGTCCATGCGGGCTCGAGTCGATCCTCGGTCGAGGTCGCCTTCGGCCTCCCGTTCGGGGCCGAGGTCATCAACGCCGACCCCCTCGGCGTCGGGGCGGACGGCGTCTGTGCCCGCCCAACCGAAGCCGCTCGACTCCTCCTCCGAGGAGTCCGCCTGGGAATCCGAGGTGGATGAGTCGCCTGGTTCTTTTCGGACTCGGTGTGTCCCTTCTGACTCCCCCGAGTCCGAACCTCGGAGACAGTCCCCCCCGGAGCACGCCCGGTTCTCGGACTTCGTCAGGGATATGGCCAAGGCCTTGGCCTTCCCTGCGGATCCCGAGGAGGAGCCTCGAGCCGAGGAGCTCGATGCCCTCCAGTATGACTCTCCTGCGAAGGAGCACTTTACTGTACCGGTTCCTCCGATGCTGGAACGACTTCTCTTCCGCATGTGGGAGAGTCCGGCGTCGTCGCCGGTCTTAAGCAAGCGGGTCGATGCCATATATCGAGTCCGCAAGAGCTCTGGCTTCCAGAAAGCACAGCTGCCGCACCATTCCATGGTGGTGGAATCGGCCATGCATCGGCTCAAGAGCCAGAAGATGCACTCCTCGGTGCCTCCCGGCAGGGAAGCCCGCAGCCTGGATGGCATCGGTAAGAAGTGTTTTCAGGGCTCTATGCTTGCTTGTCGGGTCCAGACTTACCAGCTCTACATGGGCATGTATCTCCGGGACCTGGCTAAAGAACTAGCCGGATTCTCTGCTGGTCTCTCCGAGGAACCTTTGCGGGAGGTTCCTGGCCTTGTCCTCTGGTATTCGTGAGTGCTCCAAGTTCATTTCTCGAGCAGCCTATGATGGCTTCGAGGCATCGGCTCGAGTGGCCGCAGCCGGCATCGGAGCCCGCCGCCAGGCTTGGCTCCAGTCATCCGACCTCGAGCCCTGGGTGCAGGACAAGTTGGTCGATGTCCCCTGCAGAGGTGAAAACCTCTTTGGTAAGCCTATGGACGAGAAGGCTGCACAACTCGAGACAGAGACTCTCACCAGGACTCGGCTCTCCAGGAAAACCTCTGCCCCTTCCCAGAAGAAGAAGGGCTCGGGGAAAAAGCCCTTTTACCCGAGGAAGACGGCTGCCTATAAACACTACCCTCATTATCAGGCCTCCGCAGCGCCCCATCAGGGTCAGCAGGCCAAGGGACGGGGTAACGGATCCCGTAGGCAGCAAGCCCCCAAGCCTGCGCCACCGGCCCCTGCTCCGCAGGGTGGGGGTTTTTGACTCTTTCAGCATAGCCTCTCCCCCTCCGCTGGTTCCTCCCAGCATGGGAGGCCAGCTGGTCCACTTTGCCCACAGGTGGTCCAACATCACGTCAGATACCTGGGTGCTCCACATAGTCCGAGAGGGCTATCTTCTACACTTCCACCAGGTACCTCCCCCCTACTTTCCAGGGGAGCCTCTGCGACCCCCTCTTCACCGGGACTTACTCCTTCAGGAGTTGGCAAGTCTTATTTGGGAACAGGCAGTGGAACCGGTGCCCCACCACCTGAGGGGTCACGGCTTTTATTCCAGGTACTTCCTGGTACCAAAGCGAACTGGAGGCCTCAGACCCATCCTGGACTTGCGGAACCTCAACAAGTTCCCGGAGAGGGAAAAGTTCAAGATGCTTACCCTTGGAATCCTGCTGCCCTACCTCCGGCAGGGAGATTGGCTATGCTCCTTGGATCTAAAGGATGCCTACACTCACATCCTCATCCACCCCAGCCACCGGCAATACCTAAGGTTTGTGGTGGCGGGCAATCATTACCAATACAGAGTACTGCCCTTTGGCCTATCCTCCGCACCACGAGTCTTCACAAAATGTCTCGCAGTGGTAGCGGCTTATCTCCGGCTTCAAGGCCTCTTCGTCTTTCCTTACCTGGACGACTGGCTCATCAGGGCCCCGTCCGCCACGGAGGCCACTCACGCCACGCAGCGTACTGTGGCTCTGCTCCAGTACTTGGGCTTTGTCATAAACTTCGAAAAGTCCACTCTGCTCCCCTCTCAGGACCTCGAGTTCATCGGCGCCAGATTGGACACGCTTCAGGCGCGGGCTTTTCTGCCGCTCGACAGGGCTCAACGGCTCATGGCTCTCGCCAGCCGTTTTCGCAGCCATCCCCGGGTCTCGGCCCGGCTCTTCCTGAAGCTGCTCAGCCATATGGCGTCCACGGTCCATGTGACCCCCAATGCCCGCCTGAACATGCGGCCGGCTCAGTGGTGCCTTCGCTCTCAATGGCGTCAGGCCTCGGGGAGACTGGCGGACTCGGTACGCATCTCCAGCCCACTAGTCTCTTCTCTGCGATGGTGGCTTCACCTACCCAACCTAGTGCTCGGGATGCTTTTCCAGTCTCCTCCGCCGGTTCAGGTTCTGACGACCGACGCTTCTCTCCTGGGTTGGGGAGCACATTGCCAGGGGTCATGTACTCAGGGTCTCTGGACCCCGTGGGAATCTGCCCAGCAGATCAACTTCCTGGAGCTCAGGGCCATTCGCCTGGCTCTAAGGGCCTTCTCACGTCTCACCAGTCTGTGCTGGTCCAGACGGACAATCAAGTTGCTATGTTCTACGTGAACAAGCAGGGGGGCACGGGCTCCTTCCTTCTCTGCCGGGAAGCACAAAAGCTCTGCGCTTGGGCCGTCGGCCGGGGAATCCTCCTCAAAGCTGTCTATCTCCCAGGTCAAGAAAATCACCTGGCAAACAAACTGAGCAGAATCCTCCAACCGCACGAGTGGCGATTGGACCCGTTGGTGGTTCAACGGATCTTCCTGCGGTGGGGCCTCCCCACACTGGATCTCTTTGCCAGTCCTCTGAACAGGCAACTTCCTCGATTCTGCTCTCGGGAACCGCATCCCCTCCGAGTAGCGGTGGATGCTTTTCTGCTCTCATGGTCCGCGGGCCTTCTGTATGCCTTTCCTCCCATGCCGCTGGTGTCTCGAACTCTTTTCAAGGTTCTCCAGGACAAGGCCTCCGTGATCCTGATCGCTCCCCGGTGGCCCCGGCAACCGTGGTTCCCGCTTCTGATGC
The DNA here is from genome assembly GCA_033557465.1 of Ichthyophis bannanicus. Lineage (NCBI taxonomy): Eukaryota > Metazoa > Chordata > Amphibia > Gymnophiona > Ichthyophiidae > Ichthyophis > Ichthyophis bannanicus. The sequence goes on from CM066032.1 coordinate 1,776,930,525, forward strand.
AGCTGGCGGTGGATACCCCGTTGCCTCTGGGGTTTCAACCCGACCTCCTGACCCAGGATCAGGGGTCTCTCCTACACCCCAACCTCAGATCTCTCCATCTGATGGCCTGGCTGCTGAAAGGGTAGTCCTTGCCCCCCTCCTGTTGCCTCCGGAGGTGGAGGAAGTCGTGCTGGCTTCCAGGCGACCCTCTACCCGGAAATCCTACGCCCTTAAATGGCGTCGCTTTTCCAACTGGTGTGCTCAACGGTCTCAAGATCCCTTCTCCTGCCCGGTGTCGGTGGTCTTGCAGTACTTGCTTTCCCTCTCCAATCTTGGGCTCAAGTCCAACTCGGTTAAGGTTCACCTCAGTGCTATTTCGGCACATCATGTGTCTGTGGAAGGCAGGCCTCTTTCCGGCCACCCCCTCGTGGCTTGGTTCTCCCGGGGCCTCCTGCTTCTCAAACCACCATTGCGCCCCCCAGCCCCTGACTCGGACCTGAACGTGGTTTTACAGCGGATCACCTGCCCGCCTTTTGAACCCATGGCTACCTGTCCTCTCCGTTTTCTCTCTTGGAAAACCTTATTTCTGGTAGCCCTCACTTCCGCTAGACGCGTTAGTGAGCTGCAGGCCCTGGTGTCTGATCCTCCCTACACTCGGTTCTACAAGAATAGGGTAGTCCTGCGGACTCACCCTAAGTTTCTTCCAAAAGTGGTCTCCCCTTCTCACATCAATCAGGAGGTGGTGCTTCCGACCTTCTTTCCCAGGCCACACTCCAGCCGAGCTGAGAGGGTCTTGCATACCCTGGACTGTAGAAGGGCGCTGAACTTCTACCTTGATCGTACGCGGGAGCACCGTAAGACGGTTCAGCTCTTCCTGTCTTACGACCCTAATAAATTGGGGCTCCCTGTCTCCAAGCGCACTCTGTCCATCTGGGTAGCTGACTGTATCGCTTGGACTTATGCGGCGGCAGGCCTCTCGTTGGAGAGTCGAGTCACCGCTCATCGGGGTTGGGCGAAGGCTGCGTCAGTGGCTTACCCTCCGCTCTGTTCCTTTGGCAGACATCTGCCGGGCCACTACTTGGTCTTCGAGCCAGACTTTCGCGGCCCATTACTGCCTCGAGAGGGAGTCCCGCAGGGACAGTGCTTTCGGACAGGCAGTCCTCCGTAATCTCTTCGAGGTTTAGGCAACTCCTACCCTCCATCCCGGATGTTGGGCTACCGGTTGGAGATTAATCAGAGAAGATTCCTTCCTTCTGTGCTGCTGAGCTAGAGGGAGCTCATTTTTGTGCTTAGGGTCTCCGGTAGCCTTAAGCTGGGGAGTCCCATATGTGAGGACTGACTTCCTGCTTGGTCCTGGAGAAAGCGTAGTTACTCACCTGTAACAGGTGTTCTCCAGGAGCAGCAGGAATCAGTCCTCACAACCCTCCCTCCTCCCCTTGGAGTTGCAGTCATATGATTTAGTTTTTGCAAATTTTTTGCTGTCTTTTTGCTATGTCATCCGACTGGCCAAGATGGCACCTTTGGGCGGGAAGGGGACCGCGCATGCGCGCTGCAATTCCCAAAGGCTTTCTTTGAAAGCTGGGGAAAATTGCTCCGCGAGGGCTCCGTCGGCGCCGACGTCACCCATATGTGAGGACTGATTCCTGCTGCTCCTGGAGAACACCTGTTACAGGTGAGTAACTACGCTGAATGAAAACTACTAAAAATATGTGTCCCATCTCATTCACTGTTGGGAACATATTTTATTAAGGGGACAGTTTATATGATTTACTATAAAATCAAACTGTTCCTATTCATACCTCCAGTCCAGTTCACCATCAATGGGTAATCACCGCTCTCCAGCAGCTGGGAACTGAGCATGTCAAACGTTTGGCCTCACCAGGTAAGAGCCATCCCCTCAGCTCCAAAGGTCCAGTATCTCAGTTCCCAAAAGCTGGAGAGCACTCTTCTGATGGTGGCTACACTGGAAAGTTTAGTCGTCATGGATAACACATTGAAATCCTCTGCCCAGTGTGCATTGGTGGCCAAGAAGGCAAATAGAATGCTAGGAATCATAAGGAAAGGAATGGAGAATAAAACAAAGGATATTATAGTACCTCTGTATCGTTCCATGATGTGACTGCATATTGAGTATTGTATGCAGTTCTGATTACCGTATCTTAAAAAGGATATAGCGGAATTAGAAAAGGAACAGAGAAGTCACCAAAATGGTAAAGGGGATGGAAGGATACCCCTGAGGAAAGGCTTAAAAGGTTAGGGCGCTTCAACCTGGAAAAGAGACGGCTGAGGGGAGATATGATAAAGGTCTATAAATTAATGGAGTGGAACAGATAAACTTAGATCGATTCTTTACTCCATCAAAAAGTAGAAAGACTAGGGGACATGCAATAAAGCTACAGTATAACCTGTTTAAGACTAATAAGAGAAAATATTTTTTCAATCAATGCATAATCAAACTCTGGAATTAGTTATCTGAGTATGTAATAAAAGCTGTTAGTGTAGCTGGGTTTAAAAAAGGTTTGGACAAGTACCTGGAGGATAGGCCCATAAACTATTATTAAAGAGGACCTAGGTAATCCACTGCTTGCCCCCAATACAAGCATTATGGAACCTGTCTTTTTGGAAAACTGCCAGGTACTTGTGACCTGGATTGGCCACTGTTGAAAACAGGATACTGGGCTTGATGGACCTTGGTCTGACCCAGTATGGCATTTCTTATGTTTAGACTTTAGAAGATTAAAAAAAAAAAAGAGCTTGGCTGGTTAGCGCTGCACCTCCTCCCCTGATTAGATCTAGCAGACCTGTTTTTAAGGCAAAAGACAGGATCTTTCTTCTGGGGAAATACAAATAAAGAACAGGTTTACCGATGCAGCAGTGGGTTTCAGGAGGACAAAGTCTCCGTACCTGAGTCTTAGCAGGGCAAGTTGTAGCCCAGGGTATAAGTTTGCCTGGTGGGCTAGGGCCCTTTCCTCCCTGCCAGACAGCCGATCCCTAGTGTGGCGGGAGATAGCGCTGCTATCGTGGTCACACCTGCCTTGGAGAGAAAGTGTTTGAATAGATAGCGTGAGCGCAAGTCATGTAAGTTCATTGCGGGAGGATAAGAGTTCTGAATTTTATTGTTTTATTTCTCCTTACACTCTCTACAGCATATTGAGGGGGGGGGGGGAGCTTGTTCAGTCTGTCGTGCCTCAACTGTACCATTTTCCTGCTGAGCTCTGCTCCCTTCAGGCCTTCTCATTTCTGGCAGCCAGTGCATGCACGGCCTAAAGCATAATTGTGTGGTATGCCCATGGAGCCCACGGGCTGTCGACCGACAGGGTTTGCAGGGGTTGCCGGTGTCAGGGGATAGCAGCAGAACATATGGGATATGGCAGGATTGTCGGAGGCAGGAGCAGCCACTCTCGCAGAAGAGCAGGAAGCTCCATTTTTGGCAAGAAGTGTGGCTGTGATGCGCAAACTGGCCATTTTAGGGGCTGCAGAATCCAAAAGGTCAAAGCATAAATCAAAGCATGCTGCTTCTTTGGTGGCACTCCCAAGGGGGATATCAGCTGCCACGGACAGTTTTTTTTCTCCCTTAATTTTATTCTAGCCATGCATAGGACTTATTGCCTTAAACAGCAGGCAGGCCAGGTAAGCATTCCTCCAGGGCCTCTGTTCCCTCAGGGCCAGGGAGAGGTGCCCCTGAGGAGGGAACAGCAAAAGTTCAGAGGCCTCACAGAGTAAGCAGGCCGGGGAGGACACGTTGGGGTGTTCCATCATCTCCAGGATCCCCAGAGTCGGAGGAGCTGGATGATGGGGCCTCTGGGGAGAGTATGGTGAACTGGAGCTCGAGGAAGGCAAGATCCCACAAGGAGAGGACCCTGGCATTTTTCGGGTGTTCCACAGGGAGGAGCTTCCCACACTGGTCTCGCATTCCCTGGCAGCATTAAATATTTTGCTTAAGCCAACCGTGATTGAGGAGCCCCTAGAGGATCCATACTGCAGAGCGCCAGTGGTTCTCAGACTTGTCTCCCTGTTTATAGGGTGATTAAACAAATGATAGTCAGTGGGAGGTGCCTCGGGGATGGTCCAGCTTTATCCAATCCTGGATGCAGGGATGGCACAGCTTTATCCGATCCTGGAGGCAGATCGGATCTTGTTGCTCATGTGGATGCCCTAGTGTCCGCAATCACAAAGAAAACGCCATTCCGGTAGAAGGAGGAGCGGCCCTGAAGGACCTGCAAGACCACAAGTTGGAGGCTGTCCTGAAGCAGACCTTCGACTCAGGTGCACTGGCACTTCAGGCATCAATCTGCGGTACCAACGTGTCGAGAGCGTCCAGCTGGTGACTTCAGGGACTGTGCCAGAGGACGCAGAGGACTCTTGGGATCTCTGGGAAGTAACAAAACGGATGCCGCCTTCGTTTTAGTGCATGTTTCAGCAAAGAAATATGGCCTCAGTTATTGCAGCCTGATGGTTTCTATGGTTATGTAATTGAGCAGCAGCTGTATCATCCAAGTATAGACTCAGCAAGTTAACATAAGAACATAAGAAATGCCATACTGGGTCAGACCAAGGTCCATCAAGCCCAGTATCCTGTTTCCAACAGTGGCCAATCTAGGTCATACGTACCTAGCAGTTTCCCCAAAAGACACAGGTTCCGCAATGCTTGTACTGGGTCAAGCATTGATATCCTGGGTCCCTTCTTAATAATGGTTTATGGACCTTTCCTCCAGGAACTTGTCCAAACCTTTTTTAAACCCAGCTACACTAACAGCCTTTACTACATCCTCCAGTAACAAATTCCAGAGTTTGATTACACGTTGAGTGAAAAAATATTTTCTTTTATTAGTCTTAAATAGTTTACCCTGTAGCTTCATTGCATGTCCCCTAGTCTTTCTATATTCTGATAACATAAACAATCGATCTACGTTTACCCGTTCCACTCCGTTCATTAATTTATAGACTTCTATCATATCTCCCCTCAGCCGTCTCTTTTCCAGGTTAAAGAGCCCTAACCTTTTTAGCCTTTTTTCATAGGCGTATCTTTCCATCCCCTTTTACCATTTTGGTGGCTCTTCTCTGATCCTTTTCTAATAACTCTATATCCTTTTTAAGATACGGCGACCAGAATTGCACACAATATTCAAGGTGCGGTCTCACCATGGAACGATGTAGAGGCATTATAATATCTTTTGTTTTATTTTCCATTCCTTTCCTTATGATACCTAGCAATCTCCAGGAACAAGCAGGAATGAGTCTTCACATATGGGTATCGTCGGTACCGACGGAGCCTGCGCGGGAACGCTCCCCAGCGTCCAAAAGGAAAGCTTTTGGGAGCATCCCACAGCGCCTGCGCGCTGCCTTCCCGCCTTTCCTAACCGCCTCTCTCCAGTTCTTCTTTTCCGCGGAGCCAGCAGGTCGTGTTCCTGTCACCGCTGAAGAATTTCTTTATTTTACTTTATTTCTTTGGTCGCATGTCTGCCTTCTCGACGCTGGACTGGTACCGCCGGTCTTTTTTTTCTTTCTTCTAAAAAAAACCAAAAACCTACTGTTTTTCTCACTTCAGTGCATTTTCTTCTTTGGCCTCAGGCCTAGGACATTTTTCCTCATGGAAAAGCCCGCCTCTGGGTTTAAAAAATGCACGAAGTGCAGCGGCAATATTTCTGTCACTGACACCCATGAATGGTGTCTAAAATGTTTAGGTCCTGACCACTCCATTGCGGGTTGTGAGTCCTGCTCCATGATGTCTAAAAGAGGTCTAAAGAATCGAGCAGCTAAGCTCAGTACCCTGTTTTCCTCGGATGCAGCTTCGGTTGCATCGACGTCTTCCAGGGCTGCGTCTTCCTCACATGGATCTCAGGTAACCAAACTTAAATCCAGCCAGTCCTCGAAGGGTAGATCTCCCTCTAAGTATCGAGATGCCTCCGGGCTTGCCCTCGAGGAATCCGCACCGGCAAAATTACCCCGGCGGGAGGCTCTGGCTTCCAAAGCTTTATCTATGGGGTCACAGGTTGACATCGATGGCTCGGCCTCGACCGATCACCTGTTGCCATGTTCTGGGGTACCGGTGGTTCCCAATGGTACCGACATCCAGACACTGGTTGCGTCAATGGATCAAAATATCCTGACCATGCAGCGTGCCATCACGGCATTCATACAAGCTGCGACGCCTTCGGTACCGCAACAAACTCCGTTGCCGGTACCGACTCCGGCACCGGTACCGACATCGGTTCTGGTGCCGGTACCGATTGCATCGACATCCGCTTCGGTGTCGACTGCAGCGGTACACTGTTCTATGATGCCCATCGGTACCGAACCGGTACCGATCACTCCTGATGTCGATACCACCCGGTATGCATATCGGGCTCTGAAGGAGCATCCAGACAGGCGATACTTCGATTCCTCTGAAGACTCTGATGAATCATCGGTGATTCATCCTCAGGAGCCCTCTTCTCCAAAAAGGAGAATGTCTCCTCCAGAAGACTTGTCTTTTCAAGACTTCATTAGGGAAGTGGCCAGGGGCCTTTTCATCTCAGTGGCCCCTGAGACAGAGCCTAGAGCCCAAAAATTAGATATTTTACAATATCCTAAGGCTCCCAAAGAGGCAGCCACTTTACCAATACATGAGATTCTTTATGATCACATGCTGGGCATATTGGAGACTCCTCTCACCACTTCCCCTCATTCTCGCAGGTTGGACACCATGTATCGTGTTCCTCCTTGTAATGGCCTTCATAAGACTCAGCTTCCTCACCACTCCATTGTGGTGGAGTCTGCTATGAAGAAGATAAAGAGTACAAAAAGGCACTCTTCTGCTGCTCCAGGAAGAGAATGCAGAACCTTAGATGCCTTTGGCAGGAGAATTTTCCAGGCCATTACTCCTATAGTCTCTATATGGGAATGTTTCTAAAAGAAGTTACAGATCACCTGCAAACTTTATCTCCTTTTATTTCAGAAGATAAAAGGGAGGAGTTCCTCACCTGGCTCAAACATGCCCAGGATATTTCCAAGTTTTCCAACCGTGCAGCCTTTGACTCTTTTGAAGGTGCCAGCAGAGCCTCGGCCATTGCCATAGGTGCATGCAGAATTGCTTGGTTACAAGCTTCTGATTTGGAACCTTGGGTTCAGGATGGACTAGGAAACTTTCCTTGTACAGGTGAAAACCTTTTTGGCAAAGATTGGCAAGCAAAGGCCACCCAAATGGATGCTGAAAATTCTGCTTTAGATAGACTTTCAAAGTCTACTTCTGCTCCTTTTAAGAAAAGGTTGTTCAAAAAGGGATTTTTCCCCAAAAAAGGGAAATATTATTCTGCTTATGGTCAGCGGTCATCTACTGCAGGTCGTTTTGCTAGAAAGAGACAGCAACAACCGAAACAGGCCAAGCCTAGGGCTGCTACGGCCCAACAGCCTCAGCCTCCTCAGGGCCTTTGACTTACAACTAGAGAGCTTAGCCTTTCTGGCTCTAGAACATCCAGAGCCTCTCACCATTCCAGGAAGGTTGGCTTACTTTGCTCCCAGATGGGAACAAATCACAGCAGAGCAATGGACCCTCTCCATCATAAGGGAGGGATACAAGCTTCATTTCTTAAACCTTGCTCCTCACACCATGGTGAAACAGTTCAATTCTCAGACATCTCTCCTCGACCTTTTAGGTCAGGAGATTACTACCCTTCTTGCCCAAGGGGCAATAGAAGAAGTACCCCTTCTTCAACAGGGCTCAGGGTTCTACTCCCCCCTACTTTCTTATCCCAAAGAAAACAGGGGGCTACAGACCCATATTAGATATCAGAGAATTGAACAAGTTTCTATGCAAGGAGAAATTCAAGATGATTTCTCTCGGTACTCTCCTTCCATACCTTCAGAGTCAGGATTGGCTTTGCTCTCTAGACCTCAAGGATGCGTACACCCATGTCCTCATCCATCCAACACACAGAAGGTTCCTTCGGTTCCTTTATCAAGGGAAGCACTATCAATACAGAGTGCTTCCTTTCGGTCTGGCCTCTGCACCAAGGATATTCACAAAATGCATGGCAGTAGTAGCTGCATTTCTACGCACTTTAGGGATATTTGTATTCCCATATCTGGAAGACTGGCTCATCCGAGCTCCATCCCAGTCAGAGGCCCAGATTTCTCTAACCTGCACAAGCCGTATCCTTCAGTATCTGGGACTGGTAATAAACTTTCCAAAATCCCATCTCAGCCCTACTCAGTCTCTAGAGTTTATAGGGGCCTTGCTGGATACCACAACTGCAAGGCCTATCTTCCCCAGGCCCGTTGCCTACGCTTGGTGCAGTTAGCCTCACAAATTCAGTTAAAATCCCATATAACTGCTCGAGAGATGTTACAATTGTTAGGCCACATGGCATCCACTGTGCATGTGGTTCCTTACGCTCGCCTTCACATGAGGGCAGCTCAGTGGACTCTGTCCACCCAATGGACCCAGGCATCAGGTTGCCTGTCAGACAAAATAGCAACCTCCAGTCGCCTCTTTTGGTCCCTCCACTGGTGGAAGTCCACTCAAAATCTGTTGCTAGGGTACCCCTTTCAACAGGTGTTACCCCAAGCAACTCTTACAACAGATACCTCTCCAAGAGGTTGGGGAGCTCATCTTCAAGATCTCTCCACTCAAGGCATCTGGTCTCTAGAGGAGGCATCTCTACATATCAACCTCTTAGAGCTCAGAGCAATTTTTCTAGCTCTCAGAGTCTTCCACACCCTGCTCATCTACAAGACAGTCCTCATCCACAAGGACAACCAAGTAGCCATGTTCTACGTGAACAAGCAGGGCGGGACTGGCTCTCTGTCGCTTTGCAACGAAGCTCTGAGATTGTGGGCCTTCGCCAGAGAGCATCAAATTCATCTCATGGCAGTGTATCTTCCAGGGGTTCAAAACTCTTGGGCAGACACTCAGTCGAGTTCTGCTTCCACACGAATGGTCCCTCCATGGGGACCAGATAGCCAGGATCTTCCGAATTTGGGGAACCCCAGACATAGACCTTTTTGCAAGTCCGTGGAATGCCAAACTTCCCCGGTTCTGTTCCAGGATTCCGTGTCAGGGAGTTCAGGCCAGGGATGCCTTCCTCCTTCATTGGGGGCAAGACTTCCTCAATGCCTTTCCACCCATTCCCCTAATTCCCAAGACACTCTTAAAACTTCAGAGAGACAAGGGGTCTATGATCCTCATAGCACCACATTGGCCACGCCAAGTGTGGTACCCTCTACTTCTGCATCTCTCCCAAGCTCTCTCCCTGCACTTGGGATCTGCTCCAGACCTCCTGTGCCAGGAGGAGGGAACTTTGTGGCACCCAAAACCCCAGTCTCTTCACCTCAGAGCCTGGTTGCCGAAGGCCTAGACCTTCAAGATTTGCATCTTTCTCAGCAAGTGAAGGATATCCTTCATGCTTCCAGAAAGCCTTCCACTAGACGTTCCTATGCTTTTAAATGGAAAAGGTTTACCATTTGGTGTGCAGAGAAGGGTCTTAACCCTCTTGCAATACCTCTGAATTCTTTACTAGAGTATTTGCTGCATTTATCCCATGCAGGCCTTAAAACAAATTCAGTAAGGGTCCATTTGAGTGCTATTGCAGCATCCCTTAAACCTCTCAATGGACAGCCTATTTCCTCTCATCCTCTTATAGCGAGATTCATGAGAGGCCTTCTTTTGACTAAACCTCCCATCAGACCACCTCCAGTGGCATGGGACTTGAATCTGGTTCTTGGCCAGCTTATGCAGCCACCTTTTGAACCCTTAGCCACTACCTCCTTGAAATTCCTTTCCTGGAAGGTTATTTTTCTCATTGCAGTCACTTCAGCTTGCCGCATCAGTGAGCTGCAAGCCTTGGTGGCTAATCCTCCTTGTACAAGGTTCCATCATGACAAGGTAGTCCTCAGGACTAATCCACACTTTATGCCTAAAGTGGTCTCACCTTTTCATCTGAACCAGGAGGTTTATTTACCTGTCTTTTTTCCAGGACCTCATGCTTCAAGTGCAGAGAGGAATCTTCATACCCTCCAATCTTCAGGTATTAGAGATGATTTTAATGATAGTTCACAGATTACTAATAGCAGGTCTGCAATCTCGTATTTCAGTTCTTTCAACACCCTTGGATGTATACCATCCGACCCAGGTGATTTGCTACTCTTCAGTTTATCTAATAGTTGTAATACATCTTCCCGATGTATCGATATTTCCTTCAATTCTTCCGCACCTTTATATACCACTTCAGTCATGGGTAACATCCCTACATCTTCCTCAGTAAAGACTGAAGCAAAGAATTCATTCAGTCTCTCCGCTATCATAGAAACATAGAAACATGATGACAGAAAAAGACCACAAGGCCCATCTAGTCTGTCCTTCCATAACAACAACTACAACAGTCCACTTTTTACCTTTAGAGATCCTCTGTGTTGGTCCCATGCTTTTTTGAACTCAGTCACTGTCCTCATCACCACCTCCACTGGGAGACTATTCCACGGATCCACTACTCTTTCCGTAAAGAAATATTTCCACATATCACTCCTGAATCTATCTCCCTTCACCTTCATCCCATGTCCCCTCGTAGCAGAACTTGCTTTCAATTGAAAGAGGCTCTCTCCCTGAACATTTATGCCACGGAGTTATTTAAACATCTCAATCATATCACCTCTATCCCGCCTTTCCTCTAAGGTGTACATATTAAGATCCTTAAGTCTGTCCTCATATGCTTTATAATGAAGCCCATTAATCATTTTAGTAGCAACCCTCTGCACCGACTCCATCCTGTTCACATCCTTTTGAAGGTGCGGTCTCCAGAATTGCACACCATACTCCAAATGAGGTCGCACCAAAGACTTATACAGAGGCATTATCACCTCCTTTTTTCTGCTAGCCATTCCTCTCCGTATGCACCCAAGCATCCTTCTAGCTTTTGCCGTCGCCTTTTCTACCTGTTTAGCTACTTTAAGATCATCAGACACAACCACTCCCAGGTCCCGCTCTTCTTTAGTGGACAAAAGTACTTCACCCCCTATACTATATTGCTTCCTTGGATTGCTGCAGCCCAAATGCATGACCTTACATTTTTTAACATTAAATCCCAGCTGCCAAATTCTAGACCATTCTTCAAGTTTAGCTAGATCCCTCCTCATGTTATCTACACCTTCCTGGGTGTCTACTCTATTACAGATTTTGGTATCATCCGCAAAGAGGCAAATCTTACCCGACAGCCCTTCCGCTATATCACTAACAAAGATGTTAAAAAGAATCGGACCAAGGACAGATCCCTGGGGCACACCACTGGTAACATCCTTCTCCTCAGAGTGAGCTCCATTTACTTGTACTCTGTCGCCTCCCACCCAACCAATTTCTAACCCAAGCAGTAACTTTAGGGTCCATCCCTAGGGTGCTCAGTTTGTTTATAAGTCGCCTGTGAGGAACAGTGTCAAAGGCTTTACTGAAATCTAAATACACCACATCTAGAGCTCTCCCTCGGTCCAACTCCCTGGTCCCCCAGTCAAAGAAATCGATCAGATTTGTCTGACAAGACCTGCCTCTGCCTTGTCGCCTCTTAGTGCCCCTTTAACTCCTCTATCATCTAATGGACCAACTGACTCTCTCACAGGTTTTTTGCTGCGAATCTACTTGAAAAAAATCTTTATTTCGCGTTTTTGCTTCCAGAGTTGCCTTTTAAGGGAAGCTGGTGTTTGGCGAAGTTCTAAATAAGCTGGTGACGGTTTGGGGGACTCTGAGGGGGCACGCCTTCCTGAGGGGAGTCCTGTTTGGGGGGCCATTTAAGGAGGGTGGGCACTTTTGGGGCGCACGCTTTTCACCTTATCAGTGGGGTCACTTCCCTCAGAGAGGCCAATCCTTTCGGGGTTTCAGAGGTGTCAACTCCAGTGGACCCCCCCACCCAAGAAGCCACAGTGAAGCCAGGGAGGTCTGGATGGAGCTGGGGGACTGGTTCCAATTGTTTCTCTCCAACTGGGCCACTATCACTACGGATCAATGGGTTTTGGAGGTAATTCGGAAGGGTTACATGCTAGTTTGTGTGTCCGCAAGCCGAAGCCTTTGTGCCGGTCGTTTTGCAAGCCCCCATTGAAACGTCAAGCCTTCAAGGACACCTTGCAGTGCCTACTGGACCTGGGGGCGGTGGTGCCTGTACCACCAGATCAGTGCGGATGCGGCCGCAGCTCTAACTACTTTGTGGTCCCCAAAAAGGAGGGGTCCTTTTGGCCCAGTATAGATCTCAAGCAGGTGAACAAAACCCTGTGAATGCCACATTTTTGGATGGCGTCCTTGTGGTTGATCACCGTGAGGCAGGATGAGTTTCTGATGGCCCTAGACTTCACGGAAGCCTTTCTGCACATACCGATTCGGCCAGAACATCAGAGGTTTCTGCGGTATGCAGTACTTATGGGACACTTTCAGTTCCAAGTGCTACTGGTTCAGTTTGGCTGCAGCCACTGTTCCCTCTAAGCTGTGCGCGTGTGCGCGCGCACACATCTCGCCGAGTGAGCGCACATACTTTACAACAGAGCGCACAAAAATTACGGTTCTGATTCTGATAGAAAACAACACAGATGTTCTTAAAATTGAAAAGTTGTTGTGTATTTATGGTTTTCACAAGTTCTACAATATTTTCTAGTGCAATCAATGTGGTGTACATGCTGTATTCTGACGTGTAGTCAAATTTTAAAGTATATAACTCTGAGTGTCATTATGTGGCGCACAAAAATTTAACCTTCCTTCAAAAGCTGCACAGCTGATATTTTATGCGCACACAGCCTACAGAAAATTAGAGGGAACATTGGCTGCAGCCTCCTGGATTTTCACCAAGGTGATCGTGTCGGCAGCTGCTTGCGAAGAGAGGGTGTTCTGGTCCACCTGTACTTGGACGACTGGTTGATCAGGGCAAAGTCTGTGGACGAGAGCGGAGTCGCGACGGAGAAAGTACTGCGACTCTTGCGGAACTTAGACTGGGTTTTCAATGTCTCCCAAGAGTTGTCTGCTTCTCATCCAGAGGTTGGTATATCTAGGGGCCCTGTTCGATATCAGCTTAGGCTGCATTTTTCTACCTGAGGAGAGGATTTGGAAGTTAGAGGCAAGTGCACAGTTCCCTGTGGTTGTCAGCTCCCACAGTTTGGTATTACATGCAGTTGTTGGGATCCATGGCAGTGGCCTTGGATCTTGTTTCGTGGGTGTGGGCACATATGAGACTGCTTCAGGGGGCACTGCTTTCGCGTTGGCCTCCACAGTCCAATCCTCTCTCCAGGAGACTCATCTGCCCAGCTGAGGTGAAAGTGTAGCTCGAGTGGTGGTTGCAGCCGGACAACTTGGCAGCGAGTATGTCTCTGGAGCCGCCGGAGAGGGTATTGCTCACGAAGGATACGAGTCTCTCGGTTTGGGGGATGCATTGCGAGGGCTCAGTTACACAGTGAGACTGGACGTTGGAGGAGAGCACCTGGGCCATCAACCGACTGAAGATGCGGGTAGTGTTCTTCGGTCTCGATTCCACTTGCGACTGTGGAATCAAGTGGTCCAAGTTTGCTCGAAGAATGCTACCACATTGGCCTGCATAAATCGTTGGGGGCACGGGCAGTGCGATCCTGGCAGAGGAGATCCAACTGCTGCTAACCTGGGCGGAAGCGAATCTGGAAGCTCTATTGGTGGTGCTCGTAGAGGGAAAGGACAATCTCTAGGCTGACTTTCTCAGCCAACACCAGTTGGATCCAGAGAGAAGTCTCTAAATGTGGAGATGTTCCACGAAGTCACCTTGCGATGGGGCACTCCAGTCATGGACCTGATGGCTCCACAGTGGCAAGGCAAGCAGGTATTTCAGCAGATGCAGAGAGCACATGTCCCAATGGCCGAGCAAGGGGTTACTTAATGCATTCACTCCGTGAGTGATTATCGGTCACCATCTCTAGCGGATTGAGGCACACGTGGGTCTGGTGATACTCATTGTGCCAGACTGGGCATGCAGGCCTTCGTATGCCAACCTGGTGAGGCTTCTGGCAGCACCACTGTAGCACCTTCAGAGAGAAGTGACTTGTTACTTCAGGGACCCATTCCCATGCCTCATTGGATCGGTTCTCGCTTAAGGCTTGGCTTTTGAGTGGGTGCAGTTAACCCTTTGGGGTTACTCACCAGCAGTGGTGGCCATGTTGTTGAAGGCAAGCAGACGGTCAACTTCCTTAACTTAGGTCCATGTCTGGAGGAGTTTTGAGGCCTGGTGTGATGATAGGGGCCTCAGAGCCCTGATGGCTTCCGTGGTGGACATTTTATCATTTTTACAGAATGGGCTGGAGAAGGGACTGGCTTTGAATTCCTTCAAAGTCCAGGTGTCTGCCTTAGCCTGCTACAGGGGCTGCTTCCTCAGAGGCAGTCTGGCGGTGCACCCGGATGTGGTTCATTTTTTTTTAAGGCAGTCAAGCAGGTGTGGCAGACATATGAGTTGTGGTTCCGCCCTGGGACCTGAATCTGGGGTTCCTTTGAGCCTCTGGTAGAGGCATCTCTAAAAGATGTTACACCGAAGACTGTCTTTTTGGTGGCATCTCTGAAAGACAGATTTCAGTGTTTTTTAAGGAAAAGGTCGTGTTAGTCAGTTCCCTCCTTTTTGCCATTTGAATCGGGTGGTCTCCCTACCAGTTTTCTCTCGGTCACAAGCGGGTGAGCAGGATGATTGCTTGCGTTTACTGGACGTCTGCTGAGTGCTTAGGCACTAATTGCATAGCGCAGAGTCTTTTCAAAAATCCAATTGACTGTTTTGTTTGGAGGCGCACAAAAAGGAGAGACACCCTCCAAAGCTTCCATGGCCTGTTGGATAAAAGAGGTGATTGCCTCTGTCTATTTGCTCAGCAGTAGGCCCGTCAGGTAGGGCCTCTGGGCACATTCGACTAGAACACAAGCGTCATCTTGGGCGGAGCATCAGTTGGTACCTCCTGGATATATCTCTAGGGCAGCTACTTGGTTGACCCTTCATTTTTTCACACGCCATTATTGCATGGATGTGCAAGCGTGACGAGATGTTGGGTTCGGAGCCTCAGTGCTTCAGGCCGGACTCGCTGGTCCTTCCCGAGTGTGAGTACTGCTTTGTTACATCCCACTGGTGGTAGACTGGACTGGAGGTATGAATAGAAAGGTGAAATTAGAACTTAACCTGCTAATTGTCTTTCCTTGAGTATGTCCAGTCCAGCTCCCTCCCCGTCATGGAATGCTTTCAGTTTATTGGTTTGGTTCCGTGTCTCACAGACGATGGTGGGTCCTGCTGGCTGGAGGAAGAAGTTGGAGTACTGGACGGTAGTAGGGGTGGTAAGTGCCACTGCAGTTCTGGAACGGCGGTGGAACAGGTGAGTCTCAGTCCTTCATGCTAAGCCCACCAGCTGTACATAGTTTAAATGTAGTGTTTTGTTTTTGGTAATTCCTATCTTTCTGAGATTTGGTGTTCTGTTTTGGGAGAGTCTGCTTTGTTAGTAGGATACTGAACCTCTGGAGCTGAGGGGTGACTCTTATTTGGTGAGGTCAGAAGTTTGACATGCTCATTTCCCAGCTGCTGGAGGGTAATGATTACCTACTGATGGACTGGATTGAAGGTACTCAAGGAAAGACAATTAACAGTTAAGTTCTAATTTCACCTTTTTTGCAGTCTGGCCACTGACAAAAAGTATTGAAGAATCACTGCCAGTGCAATAAGAGCAAGCAGCCCTGACCAGTTGCTGGGCTCTGCGCAGACAAAGCAGTCTGTAGCATGGTCAGGCAGCTCCTGACCAGTCACTGGGCTCTGTGCATGCAGACATTCTGTAGTAAACGTCAGCAGCTTTGAAAGATGCCATTTAGTCTATCCTGCTTCCAGGTGAGATTTGTCTTTCAAGTACAGTGGAGTCTACCTGTCAGCAGGTACAAGACTAGATGCCTATCAAGGTCATTTCCAGTTTTATTGTTCTGTGACACTGTGTTGAATCTAAAAGAGTGTTACCAGGATTTCCCCTCATGAAGAAATAATGATTCTCTCTTTAACACTAGAAGCCCCAAAAAGGCATTTTACCTAGAAATCCCAAAGAAATTGACGCATTATCATGACGACTGCGTTGAGAATGAAATGCAGATGTGAATGAATTTTAAGTTACTTATTCGTTTACCACGTGCAGTATGTGACATCATTACATAACTGACATGGTTCTAGCAGTGGCGCTGGTATAAACCTTCGAAGATGCATTTGCGTCAATTGACGCACTTTGGGGAATCCAAAAAGAGGAGCGCATCTGCAGAGACTGAATCCAAAACAAACGAGGTGGAGACAGACCTACCCTGACCACAAAATAGTCTCTTTTAGGAGACAAATTATAGGTTATCATATACAGTAGAACCGCTAAGAACCATATGCAGTTTATTAATGCAATTTATTAATACAATTTATGAAACCTGTGTGACATAAGACATTTTGAGACATCTCCTGTATTTTTCAATCTCTGTCCGAGCCCTCTAGTAGCCCTAATATATAATATATTTACCATTCCCCCTAGATATACTGTGTTTGTCTTGACTAGATTGTAAGCTCTGATGAGCAGGGACTGTCTCTTGCATGTCTGTGCAGTGCTGCTATGTCTTGTAGCACTATACAAATGCTCAGTAGTAGTAGTAGTGAACTACTTGTATATTCAGGGTAATTTTGTTTCGGCTTTTTTTGAATGACCAAATCCTTGAATGATCTAAAAGGAGATAGGATAGATTGGGATAAATATCATTTCTTGTAGTTCGCTCCTCTAGGAAAGGTTAACCCAATCCTTGCTATATTTTTTTCCCTCAGATATTACTACCAAAGGGGAATTCTGGCAAAAGTGGAGGGCCAAAGGCTGGTGTATCAGTTCAAGGAAATGCCAAAAAACATTGTGATAATCGATGATGACAAAAGTGAGCCCTGCAGTGAGGAACTGGTGATACCTACGGATGACAAGTCATTGGAACGAGTATCTCTACCCTCAGAGAGCATTTTAAAAATGGCGGTCCCTGCACGGACAGCAAAGAACTCCTCTCAGCAACATCTAACCAGGGCTGCCAAGCCCATAGCCAGATTAGTGAATATTGCCTCGCAAGGACAGGAAATTTCACCTCAGTCTCCCACTACCAATGTATCAGTATCGACGGCTCCGAGGTCAGTACTGGAAGACTTTCTTTGTGTCCTGCACCTATGGGGGGGGGGGGGGAGAGAATTCACTCCAGGGCTCAGCATATAAGCAGGAACTGATCAGCAGCGGGTATTACTTATCTGTCAAGTGATTCATACCTAAAGTGTCTGTCTGGGTATTTATGAAATAAGTGAGTAGCACTTTTGAATCTTTTTTTGAGCTTACATGCACTATATAAAGATGGTGATTCTTCTTGTGAACTCAGTTTTAGTTTTAGCACGTGTCCAGAAATTGTATAATTTTGTAAACCTAAATGAAATCTAGTATATTTTTAATTTATTTCTCAAGGCATGAATGCCTTCCTCCAGAGACCCAAGTATTGACTGTAAGCTGCTCAGTAGTAGAATAAGTGGAGTTGTGTGTTATAGGAGAGAGAGATCAGATTAGCTCTGAAGACAGAGAACTTTTAGTTCAAAAGGGGTCCTGTGGCACTTAACGTGACAGGCATTCAACAGGCTATTCATATGGAGAATAAACATAAATAGAATGTTAAGAATTCAGAAAGAAATGGAAAATATCATAATGCCTCTGTATAGATCATGTGGTTCACCCACCCCTTGAGTATAATATGCAAATCTGGTCAACCCCATCAGAAGAAATTATAAAATAGAACTAGAAATAGTATAGAGACAACAGGAATTATAAAGTGGGTTGAATGACTCTGTTATGAAGAAAGGCTAAATAGGTTAGGGATTTTTAGCTTGAAGAGTGACTGAGAAGGGGGAATATGATAGAGGCTTTGAAAATTACGAAAGGGGTGGAATAGATAGGGGCAGTTGATTACCTTTTTAAATAGTACTAAGAGTAGGGAACATTTCATGAAATTAACTTGTAGCATTTTAAAAAGAAATTTAAGAATATTTTTCTTCTCTGGGAACAAGCAGGAAGTCATTCCTCACATATGGGTAATGCTGCCGACAGAGGCCACACGGAAGCATCTCTCCAGCTTTCAAAGAAAGCCTTTGGGAGATGCACCAATGCGTGGTTCACTTCCCGCCCAAGGGTGCCATCTTGCCCCAGTCTCCTTTTTTTCCACGGAGCCCATTGGGCAGTGTCCAGTTTTCCCTGATTTGTCCAGCCCCCAAGCCAGTTCACCTCTGTGTCGCTCCTCAGTTTGTCCATTCATATATTCATCTTTTCATCGAGGTGTTCCTCGACCAGCGTTTGTGCCCTTTTTCAGCCGAAGGCTTTGGACCCCTGCTGGACGACGGGGACCCCCTTTTTCTTATGGCCTCCACTGGCTTCAAAAAGTGTAATCAGTGTGGCAAAATGATGTCACTCACCGACCCACAAGACTGTTGCTTCTGATGTCTCAGCCCGGAGCATAATGACTCTTGACTGTGAACTCTGCAGAACCATCAGCAGCAGGAAAAAGATTTTCAAAAGTCTGACTCTGTGCCGGAGTCTCCGGTGACACCACACTCCAGGGCCCCCTCTAATACCTCAGTGTCCTGCAAAGCCAGAGCCTCTTCAGAGTCCCGTGGCCACAGTTCCTCCAAGTGGAAATCCTCGGAGGTGGAGCACAAGAAGAAACAACCCTCAAAGACCGCCTCGGAGGATGGATCCAGAAAGAAAGGAAAATCTACCCCAGGACCCACAGCCCCAGGCGTGAGTCTGAGGAGTCAGGGCAGGAGTGGCCTTCCAAACAGCTCCGTAAGGAGTTGGAACCTACCAACCAGCCTCGGACTTCTGAAGCCATCCTCGTCAAGGACTCCCCCTTGACAGTACCAGTGTTGGGCCCGAAGTCTTCGGTGCCCATGTCGAAGGCTGCGGAGCCAACTGGTATGGAAACAATGGTGGCCCTAGAGAGCAGTATATCTGCCCTAGTGGCCATGCAGCGGGCGTTCATGTCCATCTCGTCCAGTTCATCTGTCTCAACGATAGGACCCTCGACATGGAGGACTTCCCTGGACATCAAGCCAGTCCTCGAGTGCCACCGGCCCCGGGCGAGGTCCCGGTTCCGTTCCTTGGGGCACCAGTCCTCCCTGGCGAGCTCCCGTGGCTCAGACCGTTTATCCTCCGGAGGTTGCTGACCGCCGGGAACGGTCCTCGGCCAATGTGATCGTGTGGCATCGGACTCGTTTCTTGGACTTTGCCCTCAGACCCATCTCCCCCAACGACCCAACACCGTTCCCCGCCCAAGAATGCTGCATGCCTCAATTTTCGTGTGGGGCATGGCTAAGGTTCTCACTGTTGAGACAGAGGCTGAGGAGGACCCACACACCGAGGAATTGGAAATGCTCCAATATGAGGCACCCCAAAGGGTAACCCTTACGGTTCCAGTGCCCTCGATCCTCGACTGCCGCCACCTCCGGATGTGGGAAACACCAGTGTCGGTACCAATCGTCAGTAGGAGCCTCTGCCATGTACCGCCAAAGCCCTGGGTTCCAAAAGACCCAGCTTCTCCACAATTCCATGGTATGCATCAGCTTAAAAGCCAAAAAACTCATTCATAGGTGCCACCCCACAGGGAGGCCTGAATCCTAGACGCCCTCAGTGTGAAGGCCTTTCCGGGCTTAATGCTAACGTGCCGCATACAGTACTACCAGCTCTATATTGGCATGTTCTTGAAGGAACTGTCGAAGGAGCTTGGTAGATTCTCGGCAGACCTTGATGGGGAACCCCTACAGAGGTTTAAGACCCTGACCTCAGAGATAAAAGAATGCTCAAAGTTTTTGTCCTGAGCAGCCTACAGTGGCTTCGAGTCATCCGCCAAGGTGGCTGCCTCAGGCATCAGGGCACGACATAAAGCATGGCTGCAGTCTTCCAACCTGGAACAATGGGTGCAGGACAAACTGATTGATGTCCCCTGCAAAGAAGAGAACCTATCCGGGAAGCCCATGGCAGATAAAGCAGCAGAGATAGAGACAGAGTTCATGACAAGAACCAGTCTCTCATAGAAGACCTCTGGGCAACCCCGGAGGAAAAAGCCCTTCTTCCTGAGGAAGAAAGAGGATTTTAGCAGTACACTGCACTTTACAGATCATCCCAGCCCCTCAACAAAAAAGCCAGGGACATGGTCCCTGAAGTCCCAGGCACTGACTCCGGCCCAGCCTGGGGGAGCTTTTGACTGCCAGGGTGTGGCCTCCCCACCCCCAGGGGATCGCCTGCTGCTCATAGGGGGATACCTAGTCCTGTTTTGCCCACAGGTGGACAGCCATCACCACAGATACCTGTGGTCACAAGTGGTCAAGGAGGGCTACCTCTTCTACCTACAGCTGACGCCATCCTTGTACTTCCCAGGAGAACCCACCAGTCCTCTCCTTCACCAAACCCTGCTCCTCACTGAGCTAGTAGGCCTAATTAACGACAAAGCAGTGGAGCCAGTGCCGAAAGATCTCTGGGGCACAGGCTTCTACTCCAGAAATTTCCTTGTCCCCAAGAGGACAGGGGGCCTTGGGCCCAACCTGGACCTGCGAGAGTTCAACAGTTTTCTGGTCAGGGAGAAGTTCAAGATGTTTTCTCTTGGGACACTACTGCCATTCCTCCAGCTGGGAGATTGGCTATGCTCCTTAGACATAAAGGATGCCTACACTCACATCCTAATTCATCCTAGCCACAGAAAATACCTCCGGTTTGTGGTGGGGGGACAGCACTACCAGTACAGGGTGCTGCCCTTCAGTTTGGCCTTGTTACCAAGGGTCTTCATAAAGTGCTTCGTGGTGGTCGCAGCCTATCTCTGGCTCCAAGGGGCCTTTGTCTTCCCTTATCTGGACAACTGGCTCATAAAGGGGAACATTGCTACAGAGGCACAGTGTGCCACTGGGCACACCATCAACACCCTGCAGTACCTGGGGTTCATCATAAACTTCCTCAAGTCCCACCTCACTTCGGCCCCACACTTAGAGTTTATAGTGGCGCAACTAGATACCCTCCAGGCAAAAGCCTTCCTCCCCCAGGAAAGGTCAGAATGCCTCAGGGAGTTAGCTGCAGTGGTTCAGACACTGGACCCTACCTGCCCGGCTCCTACTCCTCCTGTTTGGGCACATGGTCTCCACTGTCCACGTGACCCCATATGCCTGCCTGCACATGAATAGAGTAAAAGTGTGTGAGCAAACATGTAAATGCAATTTTTTGTCGGAAGATCAGCCCGGAGGCACCAGTTGTTTTCGGAGGCGCTTACGGATTGCGCATTCCAGAGGTCCCAATCTTTGTGATTTTGTGGGACCTACATCTTCTCCCTTGGATAGGCGTAGAATGGACACATCGCTTGAATTGGGTCATTTTATGTGTGGTTCTTGTAAATTTTGTTCTCAAGCCATCACAGGAAAGGATTGGTTGGTGCCAAATTCCACCTTGGCTCACACAGCTCGCTGGCACACTACTTGTTCCACGCCATTTGTGGTGTATGTGTTAGCTTGCCCTTGTGACCTATTATACATTGGACGGACAGTTCGTCCTGTGTGAGTCCGTTTGACAGAACACGCCTCCAGGCTTAAGAATCTGGTCCTCACAGCCCCGTTGGTACAGCACTGTTTGGACTTTGGCCATACATTTAAGGAGTTTACTTGGAGAGTGCTGGACATGGTCCCTGTGCACCCTCGGGGGGGGGGGGGGGTGATCGTGAGCAATCCCTTCAGCGGCTTGAACAAAAGTGGATTTTTACTTGGAACACAGTTGAACCAACCGGTTTAAATAAGGAATTGGATTGGGTTAGTATCCTTTAAATTTTTGGCCTTTGGACTTTTGGTGGTTTTTTCCTCATGTTTTGTTTTACTTCATTGCTATTGGCCCACCACTGCTATTTAAATTTTGGGACTGGCTGTCTGGCTTAGATCACTAATGAGCATGCGTCGGCGTCTTTGGAGAGGTGGAGATGCTGCATCCTTTTTCTTCTGGCAGTTCTTTTGAGCGTTGATACAGGGCGTGGAAGATTGATATTCGCCCGAAACGCAGTACTGTGTACTTTTGATAACTGCTGCTGTTTTTTGACAACTGCTGCTGTTGATCCTAGGGGATTGGACATCTCCTGAATGTGGCTGTGGCCTGCTTCCCCATGAAGATACCGTAAGGGAAGGGAAGCAGTGGCTTAGATAAGTACCACGTCAGGTTTTTACGCATCAAAATGACTTTTAAATTTTAATTATTTTTGGGTTTTGGTGTAGGTGACACCTTATTGTGGTGTGTTTACCTTAGTATTGACCCTCTGAGGATTTATTATAGGGTTTAAATAAAACCGATTAAAATGGAAGTTACAGCTTCAAGAGGCTAGCTTGTTCCTCCGGGCTGATCTTCCGACAAAAAATTGCATTTACATGTTTGCTCACACACTTTTACTCTATTTTTGTTTTGGATTTATTTGGATAGAGTGGGGTTATTTTGTGATAGTTTGCCTGCACATGAAGGCAGCCCAGTGGTGCCTCTGCTCTCTAGTGGACTCAAGCCACAGGCAGGCTCAGGGACAGAGTAAAAGTGACCCGTCAGATGATGGTTTCCCTTGAATGGTGGCAAATTCCTCATCACCTTCAGGCTGGGATGCTTTTTCAGGCACCCAACCCCCAGAAGGTCCTCACCACAGATACCTCTCTAATGGGTTGGGGAGTGCATTGTGGGAGCCTCCAGACGCAATGCTGCTGGTCCCAGATGGAATCCTGGATGCAAACTAACCTGCTAGAGCTCTGGGCTATATACCTTACTCTCTGAGCCTTCCGTCACCACCTCCAGCACCATTCAATGCTGATCCAGACCGACAATCAGGTCGCAATGTTCTATGTGAACCAATAGGGGAAACAGTTGTACCCTCCTTTTCCAGGAGGTGGTAGTCCTCTGCTCCTATGCTGCATGCAGAGGGATGCTTCTAAGGGCGGTGTACCTCCCGGGCCAGGACAATGCCCTGGCGGACAAACAGAGCATTAGTGGCACCTGGATCCAGTGGTAGCCTCACGGCTGTTTCGTCTCTGGGGTGTCCCCTCGATGGACCTGTTTGCCAGTCCGGACAACACACAGTTGCCCAATTCTGCTCCCACCAGCCACACCCATTCCGCATGGCAGCGGATGCGTTCCTCATCCCGTGGATGGAAGGCCTGTGTACGCCTTCCCACAGACACTGATGGTAGCGAAGACACTATTGAAGGTCCAGCGCAACAGAGCATCAATAATGCTGATAGTCTCTCGGAGGCTCAGGCAGCCCTGATTCCCACTGCTCCTCTCCCTATCGGTGGCGCCACCGAGCTCCAAGGCTAGTCTCACAGGAGCAGGGTGCTCTCCTACACCCCAGCCTGGGGTCCCTTTTTCTCACAGCTTGGCTGCTGATAGGGTAGGAGCCTCCCTTGGGACGTGGAAGAGATTCTTCTGGCCTTTTGTAAGGCCTCTACAAGAAGGATGTATGCCTTCAAGTGGTGCTGAGTTTCTGTGTGGTGCGCAGAAAGGCGGGCAAGCCCATTCTCCTGCTCAGTACAAGTGGTACTCCAGTACCTGCTTCACCTATCGTAGATGGGACTGAAGTCCAGTTTGGTCAGAGTACACCTAAACGCCATTGCAGCACATCACTATTCTGTTGAGGGAAAACCCCTCTTGGCTCAGCCCCTTATGTCCCAGTTTCTGCGTGGCCTCATGTTATCCAAACCCCCAGTCCATCCTCCAGCGGCGGAGTGGGATCTCAATGTGGTGCTCTTGCAGCTCACTAAGTCTCCATTTGAGCCTCCGGTTATCTACCACCTCCAGTATCTGTCCTGGAAGGTCGCATTCCTGATAGCACTCGCATCAGCACACAGAGTCAGCGAGCTCCAGGCTCTGATGGCGGAACTGCCTTGCACGATGTTCTATAAGAACAGGGTGGTGCTCCGTGCGCACACAAATTTCTGCCGAAGGTGATGTTCCCATTCTACCCAAACAGGAGGTGGTGCTCCCCACCTTCTTTCCAAGGCTTTGTGCAGGATAAGCGGAGACTGTTTTCCATAATGTGGATTGTAAGAATGCCCTGTCTTTCTAACTTCCATGGACTGAGGGCCATCGTAAAGCTTTTCATATCCTATAATCTCAGCCATCTGGGGCTCTCAGTGATTAAGTGAACTCTGTCCAATTGAGTGGTGAACTGCATTACCCTTGCCTACAGCAAGCAGGGATCTCACTGGACCAGAGGGTCAGGTGCACTGTCAAGGCCATGGCTACTTCTGTGACAAATCTGCATTCCGTCCCCGTGACAGAAATCTGCCGGGCCGCCACCTGGTCTTTGGTCCATACCTTCTCAGCTCACTTCCTGGAGAGGCAGTCCCGATGGGACAGCATCTTTGGCCAGGCCATACTCCGTAATCTTTTCAGGGTGTAGACAGTTCCTGCCCTCCTACCCTTCTGTGTTCAGGCTACCGGAGTGCTGGTTCTCTTCCGAACACTTGGGTCTTGTGAGAGTCTCTCGGTGGGGACTCAACTGCTGTTGATCACGGCTCACCCTTTGCAGGTTGCTGTGGTGTTTTTACAGGTTCTCGGTACCCTGTAGCTGGGGAGTCCCATATGTGAGGACTGACTTACTCATCTGTAACAGGTGATCTCCAGGAACAAGCAGGAATGAGTCTTCACATATGGGACTCCCCAGCTACAGGGTACGACGGAGCCTGTGCGGAAGCCTGCAGAGCCCGACGGAGCCTGCGTGGGAACGCTCCCCAGCGTCCAATCAGAAAGCCTTTGGGAGCATCCCACAGCGCCTGCATGCTGCCTTCCCGCCTTTCCCAACTGTCTCTCCTCCGTTCTTCTTTTTCCGCGGAGCCAGCAGGTTGTGTTCCTGTCACCGCAGAAGAATTTCCTTATTTTTTCTTTATTTCTTTTGTGTCGTGTCTGCCTTCTTCGACGCTCTACCGGTACCGCCGGTCTTTGTTCTTTTCCTCTTGTAAAAAAAAAAACAAAACTTCAGGTGCACTTGCGTTTTGGGCCTTAGGCACCAGTTGTCCGATCCCGGTACCAGTGACATCGGCATCAGTGTCCGCTATGCCGGTACTCTGTCCTCTGAAACCCTCCGGTACCGATGATTCCTGATACCGATCCCGGTCGGTACGGGTATCGGGCTTTGCAGGAGCATCGGGACAGACGATACTTCGATTCCTCTGAGGATTCTGAAGAGTCGGTCGATGCAGTGATGCTTCTTCCACAGGAGGAGTCCTCTCCAAAACGAAGAATGTCTCCTCCAGAGTACTTGTCTTTTCAAGACTTCATCAGGGAGGTGGCTCGGGGCCTTTCTATCACAGTGGCCCCTGAGACAGAGCCCAGAGCCAAGGAGTTAGATATCTTACAATATCCTAAAACTCCTAAGGAGGCAGCTACCTTGCCTATTCATGAGATTCTGTATGATCTCATGTTGAGGATGTGGGAAGCACCTCTGACCACCTCTCTCCTCATTCTCGCAGGTTGGATACCATGTATCGTGTCCCTCCTTGTCCTGGTTTCCATAAAACTCAACTTTCTCACCACTCTATTGTGGTTGAGTCTGCAATGAGAAAGATTAGAAGTGCCAAAAGACATGCTCTAATCCTCCAGGACGTGAATGTAGACCCCTGGATGCTTTTGGAAGAAGTCTTCCAAGCTTCCATGCTTGCTGCCAGAATTAATTCTTATAGTCTCTACATGGGAATGTTCTTAAAGGAAGTCACTGACCATTTGCAGACTTTAAGTCCTTTTATGTCTGAAGATAAAAGGCAGGACTTTCTCACTGGGCTCAAACATGCCCAAGATATCTCCAAATTCTCCAACCGTGCAGCTTTCGACTCTCTTGAATGCGTAAGCAGAGCCTCAGCTATTGCCATAGGTGCATGTAGGATTGCTTGGCTTCAAGCATCTGATTTGGAGATCTGGGTTCAAGATGAATTGGGAAATATCCCTTGTACAGGCATGCAAAACTCTTGGGCAGACAGGCTCAGTCGAGTTCTGCTTCACCTCACGAGTGGTCCCTACATGTGGACCAGGTGGCCAAGATTTTTCAAATTTAGGGAACCCCGGTCATAGACCTTTTTGCAAGTCCGTGGAATGCCAAACTTCCCCGGTTCTGTTCCAGAACTCTGGCTCAGGGAGCTCAGGCAAGGGATGCTTTCCTCCTTCACTGGGGTCAAGACTTCCTCTATGCCTTTCCACCCATTCCCCTAATTCCCAAAACCCTGTTCAAGCTTCAGAGAGACAGAGGCCACATGATTCTCATAGCTCCACATTGGCCACGGCAAATGTGGTACACTCTGCTTCTACATCTCTCTCAAGCTCCCTCCCTGGAGTTAGGGTCTGCTCCAGACCTCCTCTCTCAAGAGGATGGAAAGTTATGGCATCCCAACCCCCAGTCTCTGCATCTCAGGGCTTGGTTGCTGAAGGCCTAGATCTCCAGGATCTTCATCTTTCTCAACAAGTGAAAGATGTTCTTTATGCTTCCAGGAAACCTTCCACTAGACGTTCTTATGCTTTTAAGTGGAAGAGGTTTAACATCTGGTGTTCTGGGAAGGGTCTTAACCCCCTTGCCATACCTCTGGAATCTTCGCTGGAGTATCTTCTCCATCTGTCTAATGCATGCCTTAAGACAAATTCAGTAAGGGTCCATTTGAGTGCTATTGCAGCTTCCCTTAAGCCTCTAAATGGACAACCTATTTCCTCTCATCCTCTTGTAGCAAGATTCATGAGAGGCCTCCTTTTAACAAAGCCTCCCATTAGACCACCCCCGGTGGCATGGGACTTAAACTTGGTTCATGGGCAGCTTATGAAGCCGCCTTTTGAACTTTTGGCTACCACCTCCTTGAAATACCTTTCTTGGAAGGTCATCTTTCTCATTGCAATCACATCAGCACGTCGTATTAGTGCATTGCAAGCACTCGTAGCTAATCCACTTTATACAAGGTTCCATCATGACAAGGTGGTCCTTAGGACTCATCCACACTTTATGCCTAAGGTGGTCTTGCCTTTTCACCTCAACCAAGAGGTCTACCTACCTGTCTTTTTTCCAGGACCTCATGCATCAAGTGCAGAGAGGAATCTTCATACCCTGGACTGTAAAATAGCTCTGGTTTTTTACTTACAAAGGACACAGCAACATAGAAAGTCCTCCCAGCTCTTTGTTGCCTTTGATCCTTCTCACTTGGGACTACCAGAGTCTCCAAGAGAACATTATCCATCTGGATTGCCCAGTGTATTTCCTTCGCCTATCAGAGCCAAGAACCTTTCTCTGGAGGGCCATGTCACAGCTCACAATGTGAGAGCCATGGCAGCCTCAATGGCTCATCTGAACTCATTGACGACATCTGTCGAGCAGCCACTTGGGCCTCTGTTCATACCTTCACAGCCCTTTACTGCTTGGACAAGGACTCCAGCCGGGATGCCTTGTTTGGTCAGGCTGTTCTTAAACACCTGTTCCATACTTAATCAACTCCTACCCACCATCCCTCATGGGATGCCAGAGATCCATGTGGGGAAGTGCAACCCTGTCCCAGGGACACACAACTTCTGGGATCTCTCCCTGGCATCTAAAGCTAGGGAGTCCCCATATGTGAAGACTCATTCCTGCTTGTTCCTGGAGATAGCAGTTACTTACCTGTAACAGGTGATCTCTGGGAACAGCAGGAATAAGTCTTCACAACCCACCCACCTCCCCTACGAGTTGTCTCTCTCTATCTCTTTCCTTTCTCTCTCTCTCTCTCTCAGCTCTAAAACTCAACTGAGGAGAGACAGTTGGGAAAGGCGGGAAGGCAGCACGCAGGCGCTGTGGGATGCTCCCAAAGGCTTTCTGATTGGACGCTGGGGAGCGTTCCCGCGCAGGCTCCGTCGGTACCGACGAAACCCATATGTGAAGACTTATTCCTGTTGTTCCCAGAGATCACCTGTTACAGGTAAGTAACTGTGCTTTCTCCGGGAACAGCAGGAATCAGTCCTCACAACCCTCCAATCTCCCCTTGGAGTTGCTTCTTTACTGTATTTTGTTTTTGCTGTCTTGGCTATGTCATTAGATTGGGGAAAGATGGCACCCTTGGGTGGGAAGTGGACCACGCATGCATGGTGCATCTCCCAAAGACTGTCTTTGAAAGCTGGGGAGATGCTTCTGCATGGGTTCTGTCGGCGCAGACATCATCCATATGTGAGGACTGATCTCTACTGTTCACAGAAAACACCTGCTGCAGGTCCATCAAACCCAGTATCCTGTTTGCAACAGTGGCCATCCAGGTCACAAGAACCTGGCAGGTTCCCCAAAGGTGCACATATTCCATGCTGCTTGTCCAGTGTATAAGTAGTGGATTTCCCCGGGCCTTTTTAATAATGGTTTGTAGACTTTTCCTCCAGAAACTCATCCAAACCTCTCTTAAAACCAGCTACACTTTTACTACATCCTCTGGTAGCGAATTAGTTTGATTACGCATTGAGTGTAAACATATTTTCTCTAATTTGTGTTAAACGTGCTACATCGTAACTTCATTGCATATCCCCTAGTGTTTCTACTTGCTGAAGGGGTAAACAACCAATTTACCCGTTCTACTTCATTATTTTATAGATCTCTATCATATCTCCCCTCAGCCATCTCTTTTCCAGGTTGAACAGATCTAACATTTTAAGCCTTTCCTCATAGGGATATCCTTCCATCCCCTTTACCATTTTTGTCACTCTTCTCTGTCCCTTTTCTATTTCTGCTGTACCCTTTATAAGATATGGTTACCAGAATTGCACATAATATTCAAGGTGCAGTCGCACCGCAGAGCGATGGAGGCATTATAATATCCTTGGTTTTATTCTCCTTCTTTTCTTTCTGATTCCTAGCATTCTATTTGCTTTCTTGGCTGCCACTGCAATTTGGGCAGAGGGCTTCAATGTATTATCCACAATGACATCTAAATCCTTTTCCTTGGTGGTAGTTCCTAATGTGGAACCTTGCATCGTGTAAACTTAGCTTGGGTTGTGCTTCCCTAAGTGCATAACTTTGCACTTGTCCACATTAAATGTCATCTGCCATTTGAATAGTCCATCTCCCAATTTACAGTACCAAGGTCCTCTTGCAATATTTTTACAAGGGGATGATGGGTTGGTGTGCAGTGACCAGGAGAGGGACCTCTGAGTGCTAATGTCTTAGGATCTCAAGGTGGCAAAATAATGCGACAAGGCGTAGCCAAAGCCAGAAGGATGCTGGGCTGTATACAGGGGTTTTTTACTCCTTCAACTATTAGAAAGGAGGAGGTATTAATGCCGCTATGCAGGTCATTGATGAGGCTTTACTTGAAGTATTATGTTCAGTTTTGGAGACCATATCTCACAAAGGATATAAAAAGACTTGAAACGGTTCAGAGGAAGGTGACCAAAATGATTTGGAGCCTGCATCAGAAGGCATATGAGAAGAGAGTTGAAGTTCTAAATATGTATACCCTCCAGGAGAGGAGGGACAAAGGAGATATGATACCTTTAAGTACTTAAAGGGTATTAATGAACAAACCTTTTTCAAAGAAAGGGAAGCTGTAAAACTAGAGGGCATACCATGAAGCTGCAAGGCAATAAACTTAAAAGCAGCATCGGGAAAAACTTTTTCACTTAAAGGGTGGTGGATGCTTGGAATGCCCTCCCGATGGGGTTGGTGGGGGCAAAAACAGTGATGAAATTAAAACTGGCATAGTAGATCCCTTTAATAGCAAGAGGATGAAATTAAAGCAAACAATTATCTTTTGCAGTATACTTCAATAAATAAAGGGGTGGGGTACGGAGCAGCAGTTACAACCACTCTAGCCACCTATCTCCAGGAACAAGCAGGAATGTAGTCTTCACATATGGGTATCGTCGGTACCGACAGAGCCTGCGCGGGAACACTCCCCAGCGTCCAATTAGAAAGCTTTTGGGAGCATCCCACAGCGCCTGTGTGCTGCCTTTCCCAACTGCCTCTCTCCAGTTTTTCGTTTTCCTCGGAACCAGCAGGTCGTTTTCCTGTCGCCGCAAAAATTATCCCATATTTTTCATTCTTTTTTGTGGTAGCGTCTGCCTTCCTTGACGCTATACCGGTACCACCGGTTCATTATTTATTTTTAAAACCCCCCCCCCCCCCCCCCCCCAAAAAAAAAAGTTGTAATCTTTTTCTGGATTTCCAGCCTTTTTTCTCTCAGGTGCCATGTGCCATTTTGGGCATTAGGCCCAATTTCTTTCCTCAGCATGGAAAAACCCGCTTCGGGTTTTAAAAAGTGTTTCAAGTGTGGTGGTACCATCTCCGTCACCAACACGAGTGATGCCTCAAATGTTTAGGTCCTGACCACTCCATCTCGGAGTGTGTTGCCTGTGGGTTGATGTCGAAGAGGGGTCGGCAAAACCGAGCTGCTAAGCTTAGCACCCTTTTTCCCTCCGATGCAGCATCCGTGGCATTGACGTCTTCCAGGGCTTCGTCTTCCTCCCATAGATCTCAGGTAACCAAACATAAATCTGGCCAGTCCTCAAAGGGTAGATCTCCTTCCAAGCATCGAGATGCCTCTGGCGTTGCCCTTGAGGGACTTGTACCGGCAAGATTGCCCTGGCGGGAGGCTCCGGCTTCCAAAGCACTATCGGGGTTCCAGGATGTTCTCAAGGCCTCAACCTCGGCAGAACTACTGGTGCCGTGCTCTGGGGTACCGGCCGCTTCGTCCGGTACCGACACCCAGGCATCGGCAGTGTCAATTGACCAGAGATTCCTGGCTATTGAACGCAGTCTGGCGGCTCTCCTTGTGGCATCGGTGCCTTCGGGACCGCTTCAGACAGTTCAACCGGTATCGACACCGATTCCGGCACCGCTATCGGTACCGGCACCGACAGCGGCGAGTGTGCTACCAACACCGAGTTATGCTATTTCCTCCGGTATCGACAGGCCGGTACCGGTATCGTGCTTTACAAGAGCACCTGGACAGAAGATATTTTGAATCCTCTGAGGACTCTTGACAGTTCTGTCGATGCCGGAGTACTTCTCTCTGAGGAGCCGCCTTCTCCTAAACGTAGGATGTCTCCTCCAGAGGATATATCCTTTCAGGATTTCATCAGGGAGGTGGCTAGAGGTCTTTCCATCACAGTGGCTCCTGAAACAGAGCCCAGAGCAAAGGAGTTGGAGATTTTACAATATCCTAAAGCTCCCAAGGAAGCGGCTACTTTGCCTATTCATGAAATCTTGCATGATCTCATGTTAAGAATGTGGGAAACACCTCTTACCACCTCTCCTCATTCCTGTAGGCTGGATACCATGTATCGAGTGCCTCCTTGTCCTGGATTTCAGAAAACTGTTGCCACACCACTCCATAGTGTTGGAGTCAGCTATGAGAAGGATCAAGAGAGCAAAAAGACATGCATCTAATCCTCCAGGACGTGAATGTAGGACTCTTGATGCCTTTGGGCGTCGAACCTTCCAGGCCTCTATGCTTTCTGCCAGGATTAGTTCCTACATCTTATACATGGGAATGTTCCTTAAGGAGGTTACAGGAGATCTAGAGCTTATGAGCCCTCTCCTTCCTGATGATAAGAGGCAGGATTATCGTACACTTGTCAAACATGCCCAGGATGTTTCCAAGTTTGTTAATCATGCAGCTTTTGACTGCTTTTAGTGCATAAGCAGAACCTCTGCCATTGCCATAGGTGCTCGTAGAATTGCCTGACTCCAGGCATTTGAATTAGAACTCTGGGTACAGGACAAACTTGGGAATATTTATTTATTTATTACAATTTCTTATATACCGCGCTATTTAATATCAGCGCGGTTTACATTATAACTTAACGACCATAACAACAAGCTGTCAGGTTTTACATCGAACAGGAGTACAAACTTGGATAACGGGGTTAACTATATACATAAGTTATTTACACTGGAAGGATAGGTAGAAATCAGATAATGCATGTAAGAGCCTTTCTAGATTGGGTCATTTCCTGAGAGGTATATCTAGGTTCAATTGCTGTCTGGGAAGTATTGGAGGAAAAGGTAGGTTTTGAGAGCCTTCCTGAACTGATATAGATTGGCAATGGCCCTAATATCAGGGGGTAGTGCATTCCAGCATTTGGGGACATAAAAACTGAATGCCCTGTTTGTGGTTGTCGTGTTGGACTTTGTCGATGTCTTTGGTATTGCTAGCAAGTTGACAGCTGTTGCTCTTCTGGATCTGTTGGGGGGGACATTGTGGATAAGATGTGTGAGTGAGGAGGCAGAAATACCTTTGATTGCCTTGAAAGCTAATAGAAGGGTTTTGAATGTGATCCTCCCATGGATCGGTAGCCAGTGCAACTGTCTGAGAATGGGGGTCACGTGGTCGTTTCTGGGTGCTCCGTAAAGGACCCTAGCTGCGGCATTCATGGCCAACTGTAAGGGGGTTAGTGTGGATTGGGGGAGACCTTGTAAGATGGCATTTGCAAAGTCAAAATGCGGCAGGATCAACGCTTGATATATGGTTCGGAAATCATCTGGGTCCAAGAGGGAGCGTAGGTGCTTGAGTGAACGGATTTTGAAATAGACGGCTTTGACAATGTTGCTTATGTGGCGTTTCATGTCGAGATGTTGGTCCAAAGTAACTCCCAGGTATTTTATTGCATCTTTGGTTTGCAAATCAGCTTCGTTGACACTGACGTGGGATGGGGGAGTAAAGTTGGCGTCTCTGGTGATGAAAAGCACTTCTGTTTTTTTATGTTGAATGCGTAGATTCTGTGTCTGGAGCCATGTTGAAACTGCATTGAAGCAGTCTGTGAGTGGGGCCAGGTCCATGTGAGTTGTGGAGAAGGGCATGTATAAGAGAATATCATCTGCATATATCAGACATTTCACATTGAATGATCTTATGATATTGCAGATGGGCTGCATGTAGATATTGAAAAGTAAGGAGGATAACGAAGAGCCTTGAGGTACCCCTTGCTTTTGATGGAAATGTATTGACTCTTCTGATCCAGATTTCACATATTGCCATCTACCGTCCAGATAAGATTTGCACCATCCTAGTGCACTGTTGCAGATGCCCTTCTCTTTCAGTCTTCTAAGGAGAATTTCGTGACTCACGGAGTCGAACGCCGCGGCGATGTCTAGGAAGATGAGCACAAATCCTTGATGGATGTTGTCAATTCCTGTGATGATTGATGTTGAATAGACCAGCGAGTAGTGTCTCGACCCCATGATATTCTCTGAACCCATGTTGGCAGCTGTCTAAGGGAGCAGTGGCAACGATGTGATCTTGAATTTGCCGTTGTGCCTCTTTCTCAATTATTTTGGCTAAGAGGGGGATACTGGCTATTGGCCGGTAGGAGTCAACTCTTTGGGGATCAAGTTTGGGGTTTTTCAATAGTGGCCTAATGGAAGTCTGCTTGAGTGAAGTGGGAAAATATCCTGTTGTGAAGGAGAGTTTCATTATTTTTGCGATGACAGGGCTGAACACATCACGTAGCTCTTTGATCCAAAAAACTGGACATGGGTCAGTCTGTGCAGTGGAGGTGTTGAGAGAAGCTATGGTGTCCTCGATACATTTAGTGGATGGTGTGGAAAATATGTTAAGTGGGGATAGGCCCGTTGGTTCTTGGTATGGGACCGCTAACACCTTGTTGGTTTGCACAATCTTGGATTGCAGGTAATCAGCGAATTCTTGCGGGTGAATCTCGCTGTGTTGTTCAGGAGATGGTTCCTTTGAGAGGGATTTGACCAGATTGAAGAGGTTACGTGGTTTGTTCAGAGACCTCTTTAGGGTGTCAGTGTGATATTGTCTCATTTTGGAAGTGATTGTTTCTCGGTGTATTGCAAGGTGGGTTCGGTAAGCGGTCTGATCTTCAGTTGAGCGCGATCTGCGCCATCGGCGTTCAAGTCTACGTAGTTGCGTAAGAGACAATCGCAGCTCAGGGGAAAACCATGGGGCGGAGCTTCTTTTTGTCCTTGCTGTATTCTTAGGGTTCGAGTGTTGTGAGATGGCAAGCAGGCTAGAGTTCCAGTAAGCGATTAGTTCATCAAGGTCCGGTGTGGTTTTGTTGATGAGAGATGAGGTCTCCAACAGGATGTGTTCCCTATCGAAGGGGCGAAAGCATCTAGTGGCAGTTCGAGAGGTGATGCTCGAAGGTTGGCTTCCGTTCGTCTGGTCATTGATGATGGGTATCTGGATGATGATCAATTTGTGGTCGGACCAGGGTACATCTATGACTGATATTGGAGGATTGTGGTATTGGTCCATGACTGGGTGTGGAACAAAAACCAAGTCAAGAATTTTCCCCTTTGTGTGTGTGGGTTCATTGATGATTTGTTTGAGACCTAGGTCTTCCATTGCATCAAGGAACGCATTTGCATGGCTTTGGGGTAAAGATGGGAGATTGAAATCCCCCATTATCCAATTTGGTTTGTTGGGAGAGAGGGTGTTAGCTGCAAGGTCAATGATGGTTGGAAGGTCATCTGGAGAAGTGGATGGTGTTCTATATAACAGGTTGAGGGAGCATTGTTGGTTAGTTCGGAGAGAATGTCCAGGCTGTTTGTGCTAGAAGAGTCCAGAATATGGAAGTTGAGGTCAGATTTGGAGATTGAGTACACCACCTCCTTTTTTGTTTTCCCGATGTCTCGTATGTATGGAGAAATTGGGGGGTAGTAGTTGGTTGAGGAGGACGTTGTCTTCTGATGATAGCCATGTTTCTGTGATCATAAGTATATCCCTTGCACAGGCGAAAATCTCTTTGGCAAAAATTGTCAAGAGAAAGCTAATTAGCTGGATGCTGATAACACCACTTTGGATAGACCATTAGGCCACCTCCAGTGGAATGGGACCTGAATCTGGTTCTTGGGCAGCTCATGAAGCCGCCTTTTGAACCTTTAGCTACTACCTCCTTGAAATTCCTTTCCTGGAAGGTTGTCTTTCTCATTGCAATCACATCAGCACGTCGCATTAGTGAGTTGCAAGCATTAGTGGCTGATCCTCCTTATACAAGGTTCCATCATGATAAGGTAGTCCTTAGGACTCATCCACACTTTATGCCAAAGGTTCACCTTTTCATTTAAACCAAGCAGTTTACCTGCCTGTATTTTTTCCAAGGCCTCATACTTCAAATGCAGAAAGGAATCTTCATACTTTGGACTGTAAAAGAGCACTAGCCTTTTTCTTACAAAGGACACAGCAACATAGAAAGTCCTCTCAACTCTTTGTTGTTTTTGATCCTTTTCATTTGGGACTTCCAGTCTCTAAGAGAACATTGTCCAATTGGATTTAATAGTTTATTTCTTTTACCTATCAGAGTAAAAACCTTTCTCTGGAAGGCCATGTCACAGCTCACAATGTGTAAGAGCCATGGCAGCTTCAATGGCTCATCTACACTCTGTGTCTATTGACATCTGTCGAGCAGCTACTTGGGCCTCGGTTCATACCTTCACAGCCCATTACTGCTTGGACAAGGACTCCCGCAGGGATGCCTTGTTTGGTCAGGCTGTTCTTAAACACCTGTTCCATACTTAATCAACTCCTACCCACCATTCCCGGTAGGATGCCAGAGATCCATGGGGGGAAGTGGAGCCCTTTCACAGTGGCACACAACTTCTGAGGTCTCTCCCTGGCATCTGTAGCTAGGGAGTCCCCTTATGTGAAGACTACATTCCTGCTTGTTCCTGGAGATAGCATAGTTACTCACCTGTAACAGGTGATCTCCGGGAACAGGAGGAATTTAGTCTTCACAACCCACCCACCTCCCCTAGGAGTTGTATCTCTCTTTTCTTTTCTTTTCTTTTCTTTTCCTCTCTGTCTCTCTCTTTGTCTCAGCTTTAAAACTCAACTGGAGAGAGGCAGTTAGGAAAGGTGTTGCAGGCGCTGTGGGATGCTCCCAAAATCTTTCTAATTGGACGCTGGGGAGCGTTCCCGCGCAGGCTCCGTCGGTACTGATGATACCCATATGTGAAGACTAAATTCCTGCTGTTCCCGGAGATCACCTGTTACAGGTGAGTAACTATGCTTACTAGGCAGACTGGATGGACCAATCTGGTCTTTATCTGCTGTCCTATACTAGTTAGTATGTTATACCATGGTCAAGGTTTAATAGTGTAAGTGGGCTTGAAAAAAAATGGGCAGTATGTGGAGGACAGGTTTATTAATGATTATTGGCCAGATAGAATCGCTTCTACCTAGATTTTAAAATGAATATTGAGGATCTTCTTCCTTTTGAGATCTGGTTACTAGAGATACTGGACTCAACGAACCATTGGTCTGACTTTGCATTACACTTATGTTCTTATGACCAAGGCTACAGTTTCTTGTATCTCTGCAAATGTGCCTTCAAAGGCTAGGAAGGCTTGCAGTTGGACAGAATACATACATCTGTCTCAGGAGGACCTGCCTCACCATTCACATACTTCTGTCGTGAGCAAGCAGAGAACCATTAAACAAAACCACAGCAGTTACATAAAGTCCTCACTACATAAAGATAAGGTCTCTGATTACAGGGTAAATTTAGCTTCTCCAGGACCAAGCAGGAAGTCAGTCCTCACATATGGGTGACGTCGGCGCCAACAGAGCCCCATACGGAGCATTTCCCCAGCTTTCAAAGAAAGCCTTTGGGAATGCAGCGCGCATGCGCGGTCCCCTTCCCGCCCAAGGGTGCCATCTTGCTCAGGCTTCTTTTTTTCTATGGAGCCCGACGGACGTGTGTCGTCACCCGGTAAAAAGTTGATTTTCCTGCGTCGATTCGGGGTTTTTTTGCCCGGTTCGACGCTGGTTCCTTTTCCCGCCTGGGCCCGGTACACCGGTATCGAGCCCGGAGCTAAGTTTTTCGGTTTTTGTCCTTCGTGACTAGCGCTCCCACTTTTTTTTTTTTTTTCTCTTTTTCACTGGCAGTCCGGTCTTTTGACCTTGCAGGGATCCTTTTTCCCCCGGTGGCTGCCAGCGGGTGTAAGAAGCTGATGTCTCTCACTGACACACATGACTGCTGCCTCCGGTGCCTCAGGCCCGACCATGACCCGGTGGTCTGTGTCCCTTGCGGCAAAATGTCCTCTAAGGCCCTGAGGAGCCGTCAACATCAGCGTGAAAGACACTTTTCTGACTCCGCATCCGGCCGCGCCCGGACTTCATCAGAGGCCTCGACATCTCGGGAGTCTGACCCCGAGCACCGTCGAGGCTCCTCTGAAAGGGGGGGTCTCCTTTGAGGGAACACAAAAGGAAGAAGAAACCCGCGAGGGCGGCATTGGTGGACGCTCTGGGCTCCTCGAGGGCCAGGTCGCATAGCCCCGACCGCCTTCCCGGGTCCTCGGAGTCGGAGAGGCCTGCCAAGTTGC
Source organism: Ichthyophis bannanicus (assembly GCA_033557465.1). Classification (NCBI taxonomy): domain Eukaryota; kingdom Metazoa; phylum Chordata; class Amphibia; order Gymnophiona; family Ichthyophiidae; genus Ichthyophis; species Ichthyophis bannanicus. The sequence goes on from CM066032.1 coordinate 1,776,967,786, forward strand.
CTCGAGTGGAGCTGGAGTCCCCGAGTCACGTGAGTGCTTGTTGTCCTCGTAGACTCCCCTCCGGGGGAGCCGACATCGGGCCCGACACTGTCGGGGTCCGAGTCGGGGCTGCTGAGTCTCCTGAGCTGAGACTCAGGTTGACGGCCTTGGAGAGCAGCTTGGCTGCCTTCATGGAGCAGCAGCGGGTACTGATCGCCGGTTTGACCAGTGCATCTGCCCTGACCACCGTGACCTCGACGTCCAAGTCGACCTCAGAGGCCGAGCCGGTCCTCGAGTCCATGCGGTCTCGAGTCGATCCTCGGCCAAGGTCGGCGTCGGGGCGGATGGCATCGGTGGCCGCCCGGCTGGAGCCGCTTGATTCCTCCTCGGAGGGGTCAGAGTGGGAGACGGAGGACGAGGAGTCCCCGGATACTTTCCGGACCCTGTGCATCCCATCGGACTCACCGGAGTCCGAGCCTCGGAGATGGTCCCCACTGGATGACACCCGGTTCTCGGACTTCGTGCGCGACATGCCCAAAGCCTTGGCCTTCCCCGTGGATCCTGAGGAGGAGCCTCAAGCCGAAGAGCTCGAGGCCCTCCAGTATGACTCTCCACCTAAGGAGGCCTTTACTGTACCGGTTCCTCCGATGCTGGAACGGCTGCTCTTCCGCATGTGGGAGGCACCGTCCTTGGTGCCGGTTCTCAGCAGACGGGTCAATTCCATTTATCGTGTCCGTAAGAGCCCTTGGTTCCAGAAGGCACAGCTACCGCACCACTCCATGGTTGTGGAATCGACCATGCATCGTCTGAAGAGTCATAAGATGCACTCATTGGTGCCCCCCGGTTGGGAGGCCCAGAACCTGGATGCCCTCGGTAGAAAGTGCTTCCAGGGCTCTATGCTGGCGTGCCATGTCCAGACTTACCAGCTGTACATGGGCAGGTACCTTCGGGACCTGGCAAAGGAGATTGCTGGGTTCTCAGCTGGCCTCTCCGAGGAACCTTTGCAGAGGTTTAAGTCTTTGTCATCTGGGATTCGAGAGTGCTCAAAGTTTATCTCTCGAGCAGCCTATGATGGCTTCGAAAAACAAAATAGTCATTACATCTGAACCATGAGCTCTTAATTCACCATTTCAAAACAATATAAAATATATTTTATTGTCGGGAATTACCGGCATGAGAGAGGGAGAGGAAAAAGCTCCCCCCTCCGTGCCGGTCAAGACCTTTTATTGAGGTAATCAAGATTTTTAAAAAAACAATGCAAGTGAATCAAGTGAGTGTTAACACACTTATCTGTGAACAGGCGATGTCCATAATTCTTAAACCAGGGGACTAACATCCAGAACACAACATGCATGTTTCGAGCCCATCACGAGCTCTGTGTCAAGTGTAGCTATCCAAAAAACGCCCGCAAAATGACGAACTCATAGTGTAAATAGCTTATGTATATATATATAGTTAACCCTGTTGTCCAAGTTTGTACTCCTGTTCGATGTAAAACCAGACAGCTTGTTGTTATGGTCGTTGTGTTGTGATGTAAACCGCGCTGATACTGAATAGCGCGGTATATAAGAAACTATAATAAATAAATAAATGTTTCCCTTCAGGGCTTTGGTGCGCATTGCCAGGGGGCTTGCACTCAGGGCCTCTGGTCTCCTGGGGAGTCCACACAGCTCCCAAGATCAATCTATTGGAGTTGCGAGCTATCCGCTTAGCTCTACAAACTCTCATGTCCTCTCTCACCAGTCTGTCTTAGTTCAGACAGACAATCAAGTGGCAATGTTCTACGTGAACAAGCAAGGGGGCACAGGCTCAAAGATTCTGTGTCAGGAGGCACAGGCCCTGTGCTCCTTGGCAATCAAACACAACATGTTTCTCAAGGCAGTTTACCTGCCTGGCCAGGATAATTGCCTGGCAGACAGATTGAGCAGGATTCTACAGCTTCACGAATGGCAGCTGAATCCTCTGGTGGTCCAAGGGATCTTTCTAAGATGGGGTCTTCCAACCATCGATCTCTTTGTGAGTCCACTGAACCGTCAGCTACCCAGGTTCTGTTCCAGAGAACTGCATCCTCTGCGAATAGCAGCAGATGCATTTCTAATCTCTTGGTCTACAGGTCTACTGTATGCGTTTCCTCCCACACCTCTAGTGGCCCGAACCTTGTTCAAGGTTCTTCAGGACAAGGCCTCGGTGATTCTGGTAGCCCCCAGATGGCCGAGGCAGCCGTGGTTTCGACTCCTTCTGAAGTTGGCGGTGGACACTCCACTCCCTCTGGGGGTGCATCATGACCTCCTGTCTCAGGACCAGGGATCTCTCCTGCACCCCAACCTCAAATCCCTCAACCTGATGGCCTGGCTGCTGAAAGGGTAGTTCTAGCCCCCATACTTCTGCCTAAGGAGGTGGAAGAGGTGGTTTTGGCCTCTAGGAGGCAATCCACCCGGAAATCTTATGCCCTCAAGTGGCGTAGGTTCTCCACCTGGTGTGCTCAGTGCCAGGAGGATCCTTTTTCGTGCCTGGTTCCAGTGGTGCTGTACCTCCTCTACCTCTCGGACCTAGGCCTTAAGTCCAACTCTATTCAGGTCCACCTCGGTGCTCTATCGGCACACCACTCACAGGTAGAGGGCCAATCTCTGTCGGGCCACACCTTGCTGCACCGTTTCCTCAGAGGCCTGCTTCTGCTCAAGCCTCCGATCCGTCCACCAGCCCCTGAGTGGGATTTAAATGTGGTCTTGCAACAACTTACTTGCCCACCGTTTGAACCGATGGCTACCTGTCCTTTACGCTTCCTTTCCTGGAAGGCCTTGTTCTTGGTGGCTCTTACCTCGGCCAGGCGTGTAAGTGAACTACAAACTCTAGTTTCTGATAGACCGTACACACGGTTCTATAAGAACAGGGTGGTCTTGCGGACTCACCCTAAGTTCCTTCTGAAGGTTGTCTCCTCCTTCCACCTCATTCAGGAGGTGGTTCTTCCAACATTCTTCCCCAGGCCACATGCCAGCCAGGCTGAAACAGTCCTGCATACCCTGGACTGTAGTAGGGCGTTGTCCTTTTACATAGACCGTATACAGGGGCATCGAAGGGCTGCTCAGCTCTTCTTATCTTTTGACCCTAATAAACTGGGGCTGCCTGTCTCCAAGCGTACGTTGTCCCTTTGGGTAGCGGATTGTATCGCCTGGGCATACAGGGTCGAGTCACGGCCCACCGTGGCAGGGCGAAGGCCGCGTCAGTAGCCCACCTCCGCTCTGTTCCGTTGGCAGACATCTGCCGGGCCGCTACCTGGTCTTCAAGCCAGACTTTTGCCGCTCACTACTGCCTCGAGAGGGAGTCCCGTAGGGATAGTGCTTTTGGACAGGCAGTACTCCGTAATCTCTTTGAGGTTTAGGCAACTCCTACCCTCCGGCCCTTGTATTGTTCTACCGTATGGGGGCGTTCTCAGAAAGGATTCTTTCACGGATGCTGATGCTCTAGAGGGAGCTTATTTTTCAGCTTGGGTTCCCAGTAGCCTTTAGCTGGGGAGTCCCATATGTGAGGACTGACTTCCTTCCTGCTTGGTCCTGGAGAAACAGTAGTTACTCACCTGTAACAGGTGTTCTCCAAGAGTAGCAGGAATCAGTCCTCACGACCCTCCTTCCTCCCCTTGGAGTTGTGGTCATATGATTCATTTTGTTATTTTTGCTGTCTCTTAGCTATGTCATCAGACTGAGCAAGATGGCACCCTTGGGCGGGAAGGGGACCGTGCATGCGCACTGCATTCCCAAAGGCTTTCTTTGAAAGCTGGGGAAATGCTCCGCACTAGGGCTCCGTCTGCGCCGATGTCACCCATATGTGAGGACTGATTCCTGCTGCCCCTGGAGAACACCTGTTACAGGTGAGTAACTACTCTTTCACATTCTGAACTGCAGCACCTATGGAAACTTTGGACTGGCCAGTAGGGAAGAACATAAGATATGCCATACTGGGTCAGACCAAGGTCCATCAAGCCCAGTATCCTGTTTCCAGCAGTGGCCAATCTAGGTCATACGTACCTAGCAGTTTCCCCAAAAGACACAGTTTCCGCAATGCTTCTACTGGGTCAAGCATTGATATCCTGGGTCCCTTCTTAATAAAGGTTTATGGACCTTTCCTCCAGGAACATGTCCAAACCTTTTTTAAACCCAGCTACACTAACTGCCTTTACTACATCCTCCGGTAACAAATTCCAGAGTTTGATTACACGTTGAGTGAAAAAATATTTTCTTTTATTAGTCTTAAATAGTTTACCCTGTAGCTTCATTGCATGTCCCCTAGTCTTTCTATATTCTGATAACGTAAACAATTGATCTACGTTTACCCATTCCACTCCGTTGATTAATTTATAGACTTCTATCATATCTCCCTTCAGCTGTCTCTTTTCCAGGTTAAAGAGCCCTAACCTTTTTAGCCTTTCTTCATAGGAGTATACTTCCATCACCTTTACCATTTTGGTGGCTCTTCTCTGAACCTTTTCTAATAACGCTATATCCTTTTTTAAGATACGGCGACCAGAATTGCACACAATATTAAAGGTGCAGTCTCACTATGGAACGATATAGAGGCATTATAATATCTTTTGTTTTATTTTCCATTCCTTTCCTTATGATACCTAGCATTCTATTTGCTCTCTTGGCTGCCGCTGCACACTGGGCCGAGAGTTTTAACATGTTATCCACAATGACACCTAAATCTTTTTCCTGGGTGGTGGTTCCTAATGTGGAACCTTGCATTGTGTAACCATAGTTTGGGTTGTTCTTCCCTAGGTGCATAACTTAGCAGATGAAATTTAATGTGGACAAATGCAATTTTGATGCCCAGTCTTCCAATTTATCAAGATCCTCTTGCAATTTTCCACAATTCTCTTGGGTTTTAACAACTTTAAATAGTTTTGTGTCATCTGCAAATTTGATAACGTCACTCGTTATTCCACTTTCCAGATCATTTATGAATATGTCAAAAAGCAGCGGACCCAGCACAGATCCCTGGGGTGTACACCACTATTCACCTTTCTCCATTGGGAAAATTGCCTATTTAGCCCAACCCTCTGCTTTCTATCTTTTAACCAGTTCCCGGTCCACAATAGTACACTGCCTCCTATCTCATGACTTTTTAGTTTTGCCAAAAGTCTCTGATGAGGGACCTTGTCAAAGGCTTTCTGAAAGTCCAGATATCAACCGACTCACCTTTTTCCACCTGTTTATTCACACCTTCAAAAAAAACATATCAGATTAGTAAGACAAGATCGTCCTCGTCTAAAGCCATGTTGGCTGTCTCCCATTAGGCCATGAATATCTACGTGCTGTGTAATTTTATTCTTTATGATGGTTTCTGCCATTTTCGCCGGTACTGACGTCAGGCTCACTGGTCTGTAGTTTCCCGGATCACCCCTGGAACCCTTTATAAAAATTGGTGTTACATTGGCGATCCTCCAATCTTCAGGTATTAGAGAGAGTTCACAGATTACTAATAGCAGGTCTGCAATCTCATATTTCAGTTCTTTCCACACCCTTGGATGTATACCATCCGGCCCAGGTGATTTGCTACTCTTCAGTTTATCTAATAGTTGTAATACATCTTCCCGATGTATTGATATTTCCTTCAATTCTTCCGCACCTTTAAATACCACTTCAGTCATGGGTAACATCCCTACATCTTCCTCAGTAAAGACCAAAGCAAAGAATTCATTCAGTCTCTCCGCTATCGCCTTGTCACCTCTTAGTGCCCCTTTAACTCCTCTATCATCTAATCGACCAACTGACTCTCTCACAGGTTTTTTGCTACGAATGTACTTGAAAAAATCTTTATTTCGCGTTTTTTGCTTCCGCAGCAAGCTTCTTCTCAAATTTTCCCTTTGCCTGCTTTATCAATGTTCTGCATTTGACTTGCCAGTGCTTGTGCTGTTTCCAGGTTTCGTCGTTTGGCTCTTTTTTCCATTTCTTGAAAGATGCATTTTTGGCAACAGCCGCCTCTCTGACCTCACCTTTAAACCATGCTGGCAGTTTTTTGGACTTCCTTCCACTTTTCTTAAAGCGTGGAATACAGATGGTCTGGGCTTCCAAGATAGTATTTTTCAACAACACTCAAGCTTGATGTAAGTCTTTAACCTTTGCAACTGCTCCTTTTAGTTTTTCCTTAACTATTTTCCTCATTTTATCATAGTCTCCCTTTTGAAAGTTAAAAGGTAGTACTGTGGAATTCCTTACTATCTCTCCTCCACTAATTAAATCAAAGGTGATCATGCTATGATCACTATTGCCAAGTGGCCCCAACACCCTTATCTCTTGCACTAGATCTGGTGTTCCACTAAGGACTTGGTCTAATATGGCTTCCCCTCTTGTCGGTTCATGAGCCAGCTGCTCCAAGAAGCAGTCATTTATGTCATCTAGGAACTTTATCTCCCTAGCATGTCCTGCCGTGACACTGACCCAGTCGATACCGGGGTAATTGAAATCACCCATTATTATTACTGCGCTGTAACGTTTGTTAGCTTCCTTGATTTCTTTGAGCATTTCATCATCCATTTGTTCATTCTGGCCAGGTGGTCGATAGTACACCCCCACTGCCATTGCCTTCCCCTTTTTACATGGAATTTCAATCCATAGAGATTCTACAGCAAATTTGTTTCCTGCAAAACTTTAATCCTTTCTGACTCAATGCCCTCTCTAACATAGAGCGCAACCCCTCCACCAAATTGTTCAGCTCTATCATTACGATATAGTTTGTACCCAGGTATCAGTGTCCCACTGGTTGTCCTCCTTCCACCATGTGTCTGATATTCCAATCATATCTAACCTCTCATTTAGTGCTATATATTCTAACTCTCCCATCTTATTTTTTAGACTTCTAGCATTTGCATACAAGCATTTTAGAGACTGTATTTTATTCATATTAATTTGTCTATTGGTAGACATGGGTAATTTGGGATCTTTAAGCTCTGTCTGCTCCATACTCGAGGGCATTTGGGCTACTTTACTCTTTTTTGGAACCTCTCTGCTTTTGGTAGTATCCTTCAAGGATACATTCTTCCGAACCATCCGCTCTTGGGCGACTGTCGGCTTTCCCCTATTATCTAGTTTAAAAGCTGCTCTATCTCCTTTTTTAAAGGTTAATGCCGGCAGCCTGGTTCCATCCCAGTTAAGGTGAAGCCCATCCCTTCTGAAGAGCCCCTCCTTTCCCCAGAATGTTCCCCAGTTCCTAACAAATTCAAAACCCTCATCTCTGCACCATTGTCTCATCCACGGATTGAGACTCCGGAGCTCTGCCTGCCTTTTGTGTCCTGCACGTGGAACAGGAAGCATTTTGGAGAACGCTACCCTGGAAGTTCTGGATTTCAACTTCCTATCTAAAAGCCTAAATTTAGCCTCCAGAACCTCCCTACCACATTTTCCTATGTCATTGGTACCGACATGTACCAAGACAGCAGACTCCTCCCCAGCACTATCTAAGACCTTATCTAGGTGGCGTGTGAGGTCCGCTACCTTCTCATCAGGCAGGCATTTTACCAGGCGATCCTCACGTCCACTAGACACCCAAGAACAGGAGCCTCCCTTCCATGCAGGCAGTTGGTTAGCCCCTTCCTCGCCCGCCCCCCCCCCCCCAGTTAGATCTCTGATATAGTTGTGTACACATGCACTTCCTTCAAACAATCAAAACTCTTGAACCATTTACCATGAAAGACATACCACACCATTCTACACTCTGGCAGTTTCAAAAAGGCAGACCCAAAGTGACACCCCGCTCATACAGAGGTAGTTGGATCACACCATAGTGCTCATACAGACACACCACAATAGAAGAGATCATACCTATACACATAGTGTGTCTCTCCAGTTCGTCTTTCTGTGATCTGGCTAGCAGAGCTTGCCTGGCTGGACATCTCTTGCATTTCTCATTCCAGCTCTGCAGTATGATCAATAGTGTGGGCTGTGGCTTGACTTAGTGTTTCTGGTTCCCCTGATAACCGCAGAAGTAGTGGGAAGAGATGCATAGCTAAGTCATAGTATATGCTGTCAGTACTGCTCTGGCGGCTGCTATTCCTCTGGGCTGCTGAGACTAGACAAGTGGGTATGTGCTACTGTTGTACACTATGTTTGAGGCTGAAAAGTATCGAAGGGAGTCCCCATTCAGGGCTGTTAAATGCCATTTCCATCCCCACCATTAGCTGTTTTTCTATCATAGTGTCACTGCCAACACCAGGGATTTGAACTCTGACTTTTTCCGTTGTTCTCAGCTTCTATCTCTTTTCTCGTCATTCCTTAGCTTTTCTCACAACTTTAAACTTCATTACCAATCTGCTCCATTTTTATGTGTGGTCAACATTACTTGCACCCTTGAGCAGATATTAGTTCAACCCCTTAATGTCCAATATCCTAAAAAAAAAGTGGCCACTGAAATGGTTTTTGACTATATCTACACACACTTGACAAATAAAACAAGACCAATTAAAAAAGGAAATAGTAGGAACAATATAAAAACTGGAACATTGCCAGGACATGATTAATCTTTAACCTAAAGGTCACTCACTGTCCCATAAATATCAACACTTGTATGTAGCAGGGAAATTTACCAAAAATTAGTATTTTTTTGTCGGATCGCCTGTCGCGAGGGTGTACAAACACTCTCAAATAACAGACCCTCCTTTTATTCAACTGTAATTTTTAAAAAGGTCGGTATAACCTAAGTATGCTCAGGGCTACAACTAGCCCAAAAGGACCAGCCCTTGCATAAAGTGAATGCTAACATGCATCCTAATTCACGTTCAGAAAAATTCTGTAACCAGCAAAACTGTTTAAACATGGAAGCGGTGGCACTTAGCTGAATGGTAAAGTGAAGTGATCCAGGAACTCTCAAGCCGTCACTTTCGAAGATTCACAAGGGACCACGCCGATGAAACATCATGAACTCCCCAAATTGGGGTATCTTAAGCTAGGTCCATATCCTCGAACGGTTTTCAGAGAACTCCACTCTATACTTGCCAACAATCTTCCAAGACAGTACAATGGTTGGGTTAGGTTGCGACACAAACCGTTGTGTTTCAAGCCCGCAATGATTCTGGCTCTTTTTCAAGCAAACCCAGCCAACTTCCTGTTCCGTACAAACGCTAAATGACATCATCAAAGCGCATGGGAACGTGATTAATGGCACCCTTATAAACAATTCAAATCAGCTTGAACAGAACCACCACATTTCCATTGTAGTAAAATTAGATGCACCTGTGATCAATTGTCAGCACTCATATGACTTGAATCAACCAATGAATGATGGATCTAATGTTTAAAATGGCCACATTCATTCCCTGTTCCATTTTCACAATGATGAAGACGAGAGCTGCCTGATACAGTCAGAAAAGCCATCATCAAACTTCAAAAGGGAACAAGGCAGTCTCCAAGGACCTTGGGTTGCTGTGACTACAGTTCAGTGTTAAGAAGTTTTCTGCTCATGGAGCTGTCAAGAATCTCCCAGAACGTGGTGGGAAGAGGAAAATGTAATCCAAGAAGTCTTTTAAAGTTAGTGCAAACTGTTGGAAAAACACCATATACAACATCCAGAGATCTTAAGGTTGACCTGGAGTAATCTAGAGTGGTGGTTTCAACCCGCACCATACACTGCACACTAAACAAAGAACTTCATGGTGAAGGCCAACAAGGACCTCACTGCTCAAAAACAGACATAAAAAGGCACACCTGATCTTTGCCCATATCCACCTTGAAAACCACAATCCTTCTGGGAAAATGTTCTGTGGACAGATGAAACCAAACAAACTTTTTGGCACCGCAGTCCAGCGATACATTTACAGGCAAAGAAATTAAACTTATAAGGAAAAAAACAGCCTTTATGGTGGAGGTTCTATAATGTGGGGCTATTTTGCTGCCTCAGGAACTGGAGGCCTGGAACATATCGAAGGAATCATGAAGTCAGAGGACTACCAAGGTATTTTGGTGCAAATTTGTTACCTAGTGTCAGAAAGCTAGGTCTGGGTGATGGTCATGCGTCCTTCAGCAGGCCGATGACCAAAAACATACATCCAAAAGTATAAAAGAATGATTAAAAAGGAACAAATGAACTGTTTTAAACTGGTCAGCAATGAGTCCTGTTCTCAATTTGTTAACCGCTCCAATATCTTTTTGCTTGTCGTCGGTATATCAAGCGCCTGAAATAAATCAATAAATAAATAAATAACCTTTGGAAAAAGCTAAAATCTGCCATTAGTAAAAGGAATTCTGGAGACATTCATAAGATGGAACAAGTCACAGTTGAAGAGTGGGAGAAACTACCAGCAGACAGATGCATGAAACGTATAGATGGCTACAAGAAACGTTTGGAGGCTGTCATCACTGCCAAGAGTTGTGCAACCAAATATTAGTGAAGGGTGCCATTAATCCTGTCCAGGTCATATTTTGTGTTTTTTTTTTCCTCTGAAAGTGCTACGTTTAAGTTAGACATCTATTTTTTTTTGTATACCTTTGAGCATACTATTAAAATATTATTACATCATACAGTTGGAACATTTCCAATTATTTCTCAAGATATTGTACAGAAAATACCTAAAGTGCAAGGGTGCCAATAATGTTGACCACAACTGTACGTTCTTTGTTTATCTCTTATTCTTTCCACCACCATGTTCATCTCTATTTTGTCCCTAGATCTCCTTCTCCTTACTTCTACCAGTCCTCCGTGACTTTCTTCTTTTGTCCCTTGATCCTTTTCTCCAGCATTTGCCCCTGCTTGTCTGCACATGAGCATTTTCACTGCTGCTTTTTCTCTTCTGCATCCCTCTGCCAGCCACCCTGTAGTTTGTGCCAGCACCATGGTAGGAACAATGCTTCTCCAGGAACAAGCAGGAAGTCAGTCCTCACATATGGGTGACGTCGGCGCCGACGGAGCCCTCGCGCGGAGCAATTTCCCCAGCTTTCAAAGAAAGCCTTTGGGAATGCCCTGCACATGCATGGTCCCCTTCCCGCACAAGGGTGCCATCTTGCTCAGTCTTCTTTTTTCCGCGGAGCCTGACAGACGTCGTCCCATTTTCCTCGGAAAAAGTTGATTGGTTTTTTTTTTAACATTCTACCGTTTTTGATACCGGTTCGACGCCAGTTCCCCTTCCCGCCTCGGCTCGGTACACCGGTATCAAGTCCAGCTACTTTTTTCATTTTTGTCCTTAGTGACTAGCGTTCGTGCTCTTTTTCTTTTAATTGGCAGTCTGGTCTTTTGACCTCGCAGGGGCCCTTTTTCCCCTGATGGCTGCCAGCGGGTTTAAAAAGTGTGATCGGTGCAAAAAACTTATGTCCCTCACCGACACCCATGACTGCTGCCTCGGACATGACCATGACCCGATGGTCTGCAGTCCGTGTGGCAAGATGTCCTCCAAGGCGTTGAGGAGCAGGCAGCACCAGCGCAGGACTATTTTCTCCAAGTCAGAAGCCTCGATGTCTCGGGACTCTGAACCCGAGCACCGTCGGGGATCTTCTGAATGGGGGTCTCCCACCCGGGAGCACCGTAAGAAGAAGAAACCCGCGAGGGCTGCATCTCTGGAAGGCTCCAATCGGCCGGGGCCCTGGGTATCAGGTCGAGGAGTGCCAAACACCGCCCCTGGTTCGCCGAGTCGGAAAGGCCTCCCAAAATACCTCGTATGGAGCTGGAGGCGTTGGACAAGGAAATGCCTGTTGTCCTCGTGGACTCTGCTCTGGGAGAACTGGCGTCGGTCCCGGCGTTGGGAACCGAGCCAGTGGCTGTGGAGCCTTCTGAGCTGGGTCTCAGGTTGGCGGCCTTGGAGAGCAGCGTGTCTGCCTCATGGACCAGCAGCAGCTGGTCTCGCCCATGCATCCGCCCCGAACACCGGGACCTCGATGTCTAAGTTGACCCCGGAGGCAGAGCTGATCCTCGAGTCCATGCGGGCTCAAGTCGATCCTCGGCCAAGGTCTCCCTCAACCTCCCGTTCGGGACCAAGGTCGTCGTCGCCGGGGCCATCGGCATTGGGATGGACGCGCTCGAAGCCCTCGAGGCCGGAGCCCATCGAGTCCTCGTCGAAGGGCTCGGCTTGGGAGACGGAGGAGGAAGACTCGCCAGATACCCACCGGACCCAGTACATCCCATCGGACTCACCAGGTTCGGAACCTCAGAGACGGTTGCCCCTGGAGGACAGCAGGTTCTCGGACTTTGTTAGGGATATGGCCAAAGCTTTGGCTTTCCCTGCAGATGCCGAGGAGCTCGACGCCCTCCAGTATGACTCTCCTCCGAAGGCGGCCCTTACTGTACCGGTGCCTCTGATGATGGAACAGTTGATGCTCCGCATGTGGGAGTCCCCGGCCTCGGCGCTGGTCCTCAACAAACGGGTCAATTCCATTTATCGAGTCCGTAAGAGCCCCGGGTTCCAAAAGGAACAGCTGCCGCACAACTCCATGGTTGTGGAATCGGCCATGCAAAGGCTCAAGAGCCAGAAGACGCACTTTTTGGTGCCTCCCGACCGGGGAGGCACAGAATCTGGACGCCCTCAGCAGAAAGTGCTTCCAGGGCTCGATGCTGTCATGCGGTGTCCAGACATACCAGCAGCTGTACATGGGCATGTACTTAAGAGACCTGGCAAAGGAGATTGCCGGATTCTCTGCTGGCCTCTGAGGAACCTTTGCAGTGCTTCAAGGCCCTGTCCACCGGGATCAGAGTGTGCTCGAAGTTTGTCTCGTGCAGCCTATGACGGCTTCGAGGCTTTCGCCCGAGTAGCCGCATCCGGCATCGGTGCAAGGCACCAGGCTTGGCTCATGTTGTCTGACCTCGAGCCATGGGTACAGGACAAGTTGGTCGATGTCCTCTACCGAAGAGACAACCTCTTCGGCAAACCCATGACTGAAAAGGCTGCTGAACCCGAGTCCGAGTACTTGACCCAGACAAGGCTGTCGAAGAAGACATCTTGTTCCTTCTCACAGGAAGAAGGGCCTCAGGGAAAAAAACCCTTTTACCCGAGGAAGGGACAGGCTTACAGAAACTACCAAACTTACCAGGCCTCCCCAGCAGGAGCAGCATGCCAGGGGACGGGGGGAATGGCTCTCGTAAGTCTCAAACCCCCAAGCCTTCAGCTCCTGCTCCTGCCCAGCAGGGAGGGGGTTTTTGACCCCCAGTGCATAGCTCCTCTCCCACCGGTTTGGCCCTGTACGCCCACAGTTGGCCAGACATTACATCAGATACTTGGGTTTTAAGGATAGTCCAAAACGGCTATCTTCTCCATTTCAGCCAAATACTTGCCTCCTATTTCCCAGAAGAGCATCTCAGACCCCTCTTACACAAGAACCTCCTCTTGCAGGAGTTAGCTGGTCTTCTCAAGGATCAGGCGGTGGAACCGGTGCCTCACCACCTGCAATGGAAAGGCTTTTACTCCAGGTATTTCCTCATACCAAAAAGAGGAGGAGGCCTTCGCCCCATCCTGGACCTGCAAAATCTCAATAAGTTCTTGGTGAGGGAAAAGTTCAAGATGCTTTCACTTGGGGATACTTCTGCCTTACCTCCAGCAGGGAGACTGGCTATGCTCCTTGGACCTAAAGGATGCATACACACACATCCTCATACACCCAGACCACAGACAATACCTCAGGTTTGTGGTTGGAGGAAATCACTTCCAATACAGAGTGCTTCCCTTTGGTCTGGCTTCCGCTCCAAGGGTTTTCACCAAGTGCCTAGCTGTGGTAGTGGCTTTCCTCAGGACACAGGGGATCTTTCTGTGCCCTTACCTAGACAACTGGCTCATAGGAGGTCAGTCAGCCCAGGAAGCGCACCATGCCACAGCTCGCACAATCGCTCTGCTTCAGCATCTGGGGTTCATCATCAATCACGCAAAGTCCTCTTTGCCCCCCACCCAGAACTTGGAATTCATAGGGGCAAGGCTAAACACTCTGCAAGCAAGGGCTTACTTACCACTGGTCAGAGCAGGCCGCCTGCTGTCTCAGGTGGACATGGTGAGTTACGTGTCAGCACGGAGGTTCTTATGCCTGCTCGGCCACATGGCCTCCACAGTTCATGTTACTCCTTTCGCACACATGCACATGCGGACAGCTCAGTGGTCCTTGCGGGACCAGTGGTCACATTTCACAGGACGCCTGTCCGACAGAGTGGCAGTATCCAAACCCCTGGGGCAGCCCCTGCAGTGGTGGTCACAATCAGAGAACCTCCTGTGGGGGGTACCGTTTCAGCTTCCCGTACATACAAGGGTGCTGACCACGGATGCCTCCTTGATGGGCTGGGGAGCCCATTGTCAGGGCTCTTGCACTCAAGGTCAGTGGACTCCTCAGGAGGCCACACTCCAGATCAACCTGTTGGAACTCCGAGCCATTTGCTTAGCTCTAAAAGCCTTTGCTCCTGTCCTCTCCAATCACTCTGTCCTGGTACAGATGGACAACCAGGTGGCTATGTTCTATGTGAACAAACAAGGCGTCACAGGATCGCGGATCCTTTGGCCATGAGTCTCTAGACCTCTGTTCCTTTGCAGTTCAACACAACATGTCTCTCCATGCGGTTTACCTACCAGGCCAGGAGAACTGCCTGGCAGACAGACTGAGCAGGGTTCTTCAACTCAATGAATGGCAACTAAACAGGGAGGTCGCCCAGAAGATTTTCAACCACTGGGGCCTCCCATCCATGGATCTCTTTTCCAGTCCACAAAATCATCAGTTGCCCCGGTTTTGCTCCAGACAACCGCACCCCTCAGGGTAGCAGCCAATGCTTTTCTTCTCCCTTTTTATTTATTTAAATTCTCTTATATACCGCACTATTCAGCATCAGCGCGGTTCACATAGAACAAAAATCTCAGTACAGTCAACTTGCATGAGTTTACAGATAACAAGGGAAGGAACTTGGATAACATGGGAAACTATTTACAATCTATTTACAAATGTAATACTACTGAATAGGTACATGTTACTAGGGACAAGATCATTCGTTATAGAGAATCAGCCTAAGCATGTTATTGAGACGTCATGGAATTGGGTAACTGGGTGGGATCACTGATGTCAATGGGAGTTGATGACTCTATAAGGTACTTGTTGAAGAGATGGAATTTGAGGGCTTTCCTGAATTGTGATAGGCTGTTGATAGCCCGGATGCCAGGGGGGGTAGTGCATTCCAGCACCTAGGGGCACAAAGGATAAAGGCTCTGTTGGCTGTAGACGAAGAGCAGCTTGTAAGGGCCTTTGGGAGCTTTAGGGAGTTGATGGTCGAGGATCTTCTTGCTCTGTTTGGTGTAGTAGTGTGAATAAGGACAGATAAGGATGCAGCGGAGAGCTCATTGAGAGCTTTGAACGTGAGAAGTAGAGTTTTGAAGAGAATTCTGGCCTGAATGGGTAGCCAATGCAATTGTATTAGCAAAGGAGTAACATGGTCAGTCCTGGCGGCTCCCTGAAGTAATCTTGCTGCGGCATTCATTGCCAGCTTTAACGGGTTTAAAGTGGATTGAGGAAGACCTTGAAGAATGATATTAGCGTAATCGAAGTGGGGTATGATCAGTGTTTGGTATATTGTCCTGAAATCTTTTGGTTCCAACATGGAGCGTAGGTGTCTCAAAGAGCGGATCTTGTAGTATACTGTTCTGACTGTGTTTCCTATGTGGGACTTCATATCTAGGCGTTGATCCAGAATGACTCCTAGGTAGCGTATTGAGGGTTTGGATTGCAGTTCGGCTTCTTTAGTTTTGAGATATTGTGGTGGGTTAAAGTTGGGATTCCTCGTGATAAAGAGGACTTCCTTTTTCTTATGTTGTATACGGAGGTTTTGGGAGAGAAGCCAGTCAGAAACTGCATTGAAACAGTTTATTAGAGGGGAGAGGTCCAAATGGTCAGTAGAGATGGGGGTGTAGAGTAGAACGTCATCGGCATAAAGCATGTAGTCGACCTTAAATGACCGTATGATCTCACAGATTGGTTGCATGTAGATGTTAAATAGAAGGGCAGAAAGTGAGGAACCTTGAGGAACTCCCTGATCTAGGTGGAAGGGTTCTGAAGTTCTGCCTCCTGAGCGGACATGCTGCCATCTTTCGGATAGATAGGACCTGCACCCTTTAAGCGCTGTTCCAGTGATGCCCTTCTCAATTAGTCTCACTAAAAGGAGTTCGTGATTCACTGAATCGAACGCTGCGGCGATGTCCAGAAAGATGAGGGCAAAACCTTGGCGGATGTTATCTATGCCAGAGATTATCTTGCTGAAGAGAATGGTGAGGAGAGTTTCGACTCCATGATTTTCCCTGAAGCCATGTTGGCAGGGGTCTAGCGGTGCAATGGTGTCAATATGGTCCTGTAACTGTCGGACCTCTTTTTCGATGATCTTAGCAAGTAGAGGAATGCTAGAGATGGGTCTGTAGGACTCTACCCTTAGCGGGTCGAGCTTGCAGTTTTTCAACAGGGGTCTAATTGAAGTATGCTTAAGGGCTGAAGGGAATGATCCTGTTGAAAAGGAGAGGTTCATTATGTTGGCAATTATTGGGCTGAAGTGACTGCGGAGCTCCTTGATCCAGAAGGCAGGGCATGGATCGGACTGGGATGTAGTGATGTTGAGGGCTGTAATGGTGTCTTCAATTCCTTTCTTGGAGGGGATAGAGAATGCAGAAAGAGCTCCAGGGACATCCTGCACAGGTGTGGTGGTTGTTGTAGTGGTTTTGTTGATAAGGCACATCTTGGATTGCAAAGTCTTGAGGGTGTATCTCCACTTGAGGCCCTGAGGATGGCTCCTTAGATAGGGACTTAACTAGCTCAAAAAGGTCATGTGGCTTATTGAGAGATCTCATCAAGGTATCAGAGTGGTACCGTTTCATTGACTCGGAGATTGCCTTGCGGTGAGCAGCTAGATGGCTATTGAATGCTGTCAGGTCAACAATAGCATGGGAGCGACGCCAGCGTTTTTCGAGTTTCCGTAATAGGATGAGGGATTCTCTAAGGTCCGCTGTGTACCAAGGAGCATTCTCTCTTTTCCTTAACTGCTTTTCTGATGGAGGACGCACAGCAATAGCACTGAGACTGTTGTTCCAGTGAGAGATTAGGTCTTCAAGGTTTGTGGTAGTGGAATTGATGAGCTGTTGAGTTTCAGCAAGGATGAGCTCTCTGTTAAATGGCTTAAAAGATCTAGTGGTCGGTCTTGCTGTGTGTGTTGGTGTTTTGCTGTTCTTGGTAAGTATTTTACTTGAAGGAATTTGGAGGATGATCAGTTTGTGATCAGACCAGGGAACAGGGGTGATGGATGTAATGGGATCAAGAGATGTGTTGAGGGATGATTGTGGGGCGATTGTGTTGCCTTTAGTGTGAGTAGGGATTTTCACCAATTGCTTGACGCCTAGGTTCTCAAGGGCTTCTAGGAAAAGCTGCTTGATTATCTTGTAATGTTGGTAGGTTGAAGTCACCTAAGATCCACGTTGGGGTGTGTGGGCTATGAGTATTGGAGGCAAGCTCGATGATGGAGGCAAGTTCATCCAATGACGTAGATGGTGCTCTGTAGAGCAAGCTGATTGAGCAACGCTTGTTGGAAATGGTAATGGTTTCCATGTTGCTTATGCTGGTGGAGTGCATCGTCTGGAACTGGAGGTCAGCTCTGGTGAGGATGAGGACTCCACTTCCTCTTTTATCTTGCCTGTGTCTGGTATGTACTGTAAAATTTAGGGGGAGGAGCTGGTTGATTATGACATTGTCTTCCTCAGATAACCACGTCTCTGTGACCATGAGTATGTCAAGTTCATGAGTGGAGATTAAGTCGGTGACAGCTGGCCATTTCTTCCTGATGGATCGTGCATTGATGAGTGCACATTTTAGGCTGTTGGGGTAAGGTTTTTCAGATTGTTTGCCTCTGATAGAGTGTTGAGGAATAATATGGAGGAGATGGGAGTGGCGAGGGCGTGTGTCCCAGTGTAAGTTGCTACGAGATGTACCAGACCATCTCCTTCCATGGCTCTGCAATATTGGGATTTGGTTGGCAGATGGGGTTAAGGCTAGGGAGCAGGAGAACCAGCTAGTGAGGATGATATAGCATCCAAAGATAGTAGTAATGGGGGGACCCATCTTAGTAAGGATGAAAGATTTGTATTAGGGAAATGAGGATGGACACCAAGTATTGTCAAATGGTGCTTAAGAAGGCGGCCTAGAGCAACTATTGGGTGGGTCTTTGAGGGTGGTTGCTATACCAGCTGCTGCACAGACAAAGCTCTGACTCCAGAGGGAAGGCTGCTGGATAGGTTAAAGGGTATGAAATAGCAGGGCAGTTAATTACATCATATCATTAGCTCAGCAATATTTAGGATTAACCCAAGCTAATGGGAATACAAAGAAATCTCATATACAGATCATACAACTTAGTTCAATATGCTATACGAGGTCAGAGTAAGCACTAGCGAGGCATGAGAATAGAAGGGGCACCAAAGCAGTGAAGAATAACAAGTTAAGTTACTTGAGGGTTATGAGATGTTTCAAGTAGGGTACAGCATTGTTAACGATGACATACGATGTATCACATTATATTAACAGAGTATCACAGTGTATACACAATATATCACAGTCAAGCTAAAGTTATCAGTTGTTCACCTTGCAGTTCAGGTATTGATAGATAGTTGGTTGTTGGTGCTTGAAGAGCTCTTTACCGCGTGAACGAATCCTTCTACGTTGATATGATCAGGTTTGTGTGACCCAAAGGTCTGCGTTTTGAAACTTGTGCTGAGTTGCTCCTTGATCTGAGTTTCCTTTCTAGTGCCCCGTCTAAGGGCCACGCCAAAGGGCCCTCTGGCGAGGCCCTCAGGCGCGGGCACGCCTGCCGGCGCGAACTTTTAAATGTCCCTCACGTGCCCCGATTGGGCAGAGATGGCTGCTGTGCGGCTCCCGCCTCTGGAGGCTCAGTCCCCCGACTGGGGAGAGCTGAGGAAGGTGGTGGGAGCAGAAAGACCGTGCGCCTGCCGGCGCAAATTTTTAAATGTCCCTCACGTGCCCCGATTGGGCAGAGATGGCTGCTGTGCGGCTCCCGCCTCTGCAGGCTCAATCCCCCGACTGGGGAGAGCTGAGGAAGGTGGTGGGAGCAGAAAGGTGGGAGCTCCTTTGTTGGGGAGCCTCCTGTATGCTTTTCCGCCTACCCCGCTGGTAGCACAGACTCTCCAAGATTTGCAGGGACAAAGCCTGGGTGATCCTAATAGCGCCCAGGTGGCCGAGACAGCCTTGGTTCCCACTTCTGCAACTGGCGGTAAAGACCCCTCTCCCCTTGGGGGTGCGACCCGACCTCCTCACCAAGGAGCAGGGTTCCCTCATGCACCCCAATCCCAGATCCCTCAATTTGATGGCCTGGCTGCTGAGAGGGTAGGCCTTGCACCTCTTCTCCTACCCGAGGGGATAGAAGAAGTGTTGTTGGCCTCCAGAAGGCCGTCCACCAGAAAATCATACACTTGTAAATGGCGCAGGTTCCAGGTGTGGTGTCACCAACATACCATGGAACCCTTCTCTTCTCAGGTTCCCCAAGTATTACAGTACCTGCTTCATCTCTCGGAGCTGGGACTCAAGTCGAACTCAGTCAGGGTCTACCTGAGTGCCTTGTCGGCTAACCATGCCCCAATAGATGGTCAGCCTCTCTCGGCTCACCCCTTGGTAGCCAGGTTTCTCAGGGGCCTGCTCCTGCTGAAACCTTCCATCTGTCCTCTGGCGATGGAGTGGGATCTCAATGTGGTCTTGCAGCAACTCACTTGCTCTCCTTTCGAGCCGATGTCCACTTGCCATCTGCACTTCCTCTCCTGGAAGGTGCTCTTCCTGGTGGCACTCACGTCGGCTAGACGTGTGAGTGAGCTGCAGGCTCTAGTCTCAGATAGACCGTAAACACGGTTTTACAAGAACAGGGTGGTGCTCCGCACACACCTCAAGTTACTCCCAAAAGTGGTTTCCTCGTTTCACCTCAACCAAGAGGTGGTTCTTCCAACCTTTTTTCCGAGGCCACACACTAGCAAGGCAGAAACAGTTCTGCATACCCTGGACTGTAAGAGGGTGCTCGCCTTCTACTTGGAGCGTACGTGGAGGCATTGAAGGGCTTCTCAGCTTTTCGTCTCTTATGACCCTAGTAAACTGGGTCTGCCGGTCTCCAAGCGCACGTTATCCACCTGGGTGGCGGACTGCATCACCTGGGCGTACAGGGCAGCTAACCTCCAGCTGCACGGTCGTATCATGGCCCACTGTGTCAGGGCTAAGGCCACATCAGTGGCTAATCACTGCTCTGTTCCGTTGGCAAACATCTGCCGTGCCACAACTTGGTCTTCAAGCCAGACTTTTGCAGCCCATTACTGCCTGGAGAGAGAGTCCCGACAGGACAGTGTTTTCGGTCAGGCGGTACTCTGGAATCTATTCGAGATTTAGGCAACTCTGGCCCTCTGGTGTGAGGCTATCGTGGGGGCTGCATGCTCGGTGAAAGTTCTCTCGCTGCTGTTGCGAATCGCCTAGAGGGAGCCTTTTTCAGCTGTAGGTTCTCGGTAGCCTGTAGCTAGGGAGTCCCATATGTGAGGACTGACTTCCTGCTTGTTCCTGGAGAAAGCGTAATTACTCACCTGTAACAGGTGTTCTCCAGGGACAGCAGGAATCAGTCCTCACGACCCTCCCTCCTCCCCTGGAGTTGCAGTTATTGTTGTTGATTTTTATTCATTTTGCTGTCTTTTTAGCTATGTCATCTGACTGAGCAAGATGGCACCCTTGGGCGGGAAGGGGACCGCGCAGGGTATTCCCAAAGGCTTTCTTTGAAAGCTGGGGAAATTGCTCCGCACGAGGGCTCCATCGGTGCCGACGTCACCCATATGTGAGGACTGATTCCTGCTGTCCCTGGAGAACACCAGTTACAGGTAACTACGCTTTATCAGCTGCCACTTAGGCTGCAAAGTGCCAACCTGCAAGCATTTGAATCAGATTGCAGTGCTGGCATTGCATTGCATGGACTCTTTGAGAGACATCGGATGGCTACTAATATCCCCCTTTTTGGTCCTGTGCAGCTGCTGGAAGAAGGCTAGATGGCCACACATTCATGCACTTGAGGAGATCAGAGAGCAGGCACTTATACTGTCTGTCCTAATCAATATTTGTTTATCAGTATTTAGCTCACACCTTTCCGGTAGCAGTTCAGGGCAAGTTACACCCTCCCCCACCCCAGATTGTCTCCTCCTAGCCCATCTTTGCATGCTCCCTGGGAAGAGCACCTTTGTCCATGAGCTGAGTAATTATGAAGCATTTACTTGCATAGCATTTAACAGTATTTTTTACTTTTTTTGTATTAGTAGGCTTAATAATGAAGGGAGCTTGTATTAGTAATATGCCAGTCTTCTCTGTTGACAAGCAGGGGGATATGCAGGCACATCTGCTGATGAAGCCAGCTGGCTGATACACGGTTTGCAAAACTCTTCCTTAGCTTAGAATTTAATTTAATTATTTATTTTACTGGGCATGCACGTGTGGACTTGCGCTTCCTGAAACTTCAGATCTCTTCAGTCGTCTTTCTTCCGTGGCGATATTCACTCACATGAAGAGCTCTCTCCTCTCCTGACACTTAAGTTTACTTTCATTTTACTGAACTCTGCTGTTTCTTTCCTATTAAAGTTTTGCCATGACTATTCCCTTTTACCTGCAGTTTCAATTTCAAGGGCTATTTTATTTTTCCATCACAATTTTTTGTTTATCTCCCTCAGAGAGGTGGTCATGCCTCAACCCTTGACTCTCCCAATGTCAAGTCCTGCTGGATGAAATACTTCCTCTACTAATCTCCTTCTGGCCCTCAACAGTATCAAAGCAGGAGAGAGTATCAAAGCATGAGAAAATAATGGATGATAAACTGCACAGATGATCCTAATGCACTGGTGACAGCTTCAAGGACAGCAGCTTCTGGCCTCACAAACCAGGACTGGGCCACCTCAAAAATTCCTCAAGGCAACATGGAGGGGAGTCAGATGCTTCTTCAGGAACAAGCAGGAAGTCGGTCATCACATGTGTGACATCGGTGCCGACGGAGCCTGTGTGGAGCATTTCCCCAGCTTTCAAAGCTGCCATCTTGCTTGGTCTTCTTTTTTCTGTGGAGCCCAACGGATGTCTGTCCAGTTTCCCCGTAAAAATTCCTTGCTATATCCTCAAAAATTAGCTGTTCCCGGTTTGTGTACCGGTGGTTCTACCCGCCTTGAGCCAGCACTGTTCTCGACTCTTTCCCATTTTTTGATAGAGGCTTGCCTCGACCGGCGTTTGCACCTTTTTTCGCCCAGTGGTTGTCAACCCCAGCCGGGTGTTCCCCACCATGTCCCTCGATGGGTTCAAAAAATGTGACCGCTGCATTTAAACTGTCGCCGACACCCACGACTGCTGCCTACACTGCCTGGGACCGGACCATGATAGCACCTCCTGCAACCTGTGCGAGGCCATGATGCCTAAAACCACTAAAAAGAGATCTCCAGGAACAAGCAGGAATGAGTCTTCACATATGGGTACGTTGGTACCGACGGAGCCTGCGCGGGAACGCTTCCCAGCATCCAATCAGAAAGCTTTTGGAAGCATCCCACCACGCCTGCGTGCTGCCTTCCCGCCTTTCCCAACTGCCTCTCCTCAGTTTTCATTTTTCCGCGGAGCCGGCAGGACGTCGTCCTGTCACCGCAGAAAATTCTTCTTTTAATCTTTTAGTTTTCTTGTGGTCGCGGTTGTCTCCCCGACGCCACCGGTACCGCCGGTGTTTCTTTCTCTTTTCTTGTAAAATTTTTTCCTTTCAGGGAATATTTTTTCTTCTCAGTGTCTTACGGTTTTTCAGGCCTTCCAGGCCTCTCCAAGTCCTTCATGGAACCGCCGGCCACTTTCTCCAAGAAATGTTCAAACTGTGGCGGTACAACTTTATTTTTAGACTCCTATAATTGGTGTCTAAGCTGTTTGGGTCCTGACCTTTTTCCTCCGGAGCCCTCGGGCAACAGTATTGTGAGAAGACGTTTTCAACATCGAGTTTCCCTCGATATGAGGTTCCCTTCCAACTTCAGGGCACCGACCATTTCTTCTTCTTCTTCTACACAGGATCAGGTAACCCACAAACAGTCTATTAAGACTAGCCAACCCTCGACTGGTAGGTCTCATGCACAGCATGTAGACGGCTCCGGCCTTGCCCTCGAGGGCCCATTGGCTTCAAAACCCCGGCGGGAGTCTTCGGCCTCCAAAGCCTATGTGGGGTTTCAGGTTGTTCCTGGGGTTCACCTCCCACAGAACATTCCTGAGCCGTGTCCGGTGGTGGCATCCGCTTCGAGCGGTACCGATACCCCGGCATCGGCACTGGTGTTGGAAACACTCCTCACCAGGGATCGTCGTCTGGCGTCTTCGGTACCTACAGGACTGGTGCATACGTTCCAGACTGACTTTCCAGTATCGGTACCGGCACCGATACTGCCTCCGACGTCGGTACCCTCCAGTCATGCATCGATAAACTCGCTTCCCTCGATGCCGAGTCTGGAATCGATCTCCAGTTTGGAGGACTGGGTACCGACTCGCTTTGGTACCGGCTCCCATCAGTACCGAAGGCTCGGTTCCGATGGTTCGGATCCACAACTCTCGGTTCCTCCGATGCCGTTTGGATTGCCACCGGCTGCGTTTCATCCATCGGTATCAGACGGTACCGAAGTCGGTACCGATGTCTACATTATCCTCCATGCCGAGTTTGGAATCGATCACTAGTCTGGAAGACGCGGTTCCAACACGCCTTGATATCTTGACCTGTCGATACCGGAGGATCGGCGCCGAGGGTGACAGCTGAAAGTTTTCGGTTACCTCGGTACCAATTGAGCTGTCACTGGTGGCTGTTCCGATGTCTGTGTCTGGTTCGGTTCCGACATCGGTATCGGTACCGGTCTCCACTGTAGCATCGTGGCCAGCTCCTTCCATGCTTCTTTTAACAGGATCGCTCCCTTCTATACCAAGTTTGGAGACGATACCTGGCATGGACGATGTGCTACTGACTGTCGCTGGTCCTGACCTCCAGTACCAGCGTCCATCCTTTAAGGATCCCATATTGCACCGTGCAGATACATCCTTCGGTGCCCAGGCTAGTTCCTCAGATCTAACCTGTCCAAGGGAGGTTCTCTTTGGAGATCCTTCTTTTCAGAGTTTCCTCTGGGATATGGCAAGATCACTTGCCATCTCTATTCCTAGACATGATCCTGCACAAGGCTCTGTTTCTACCGAAGAAAAGGAAAACACAATGCTTCCTTTGCATCATTCCTTGCAGGATCTTCTTCTACGAATGTGGGAAGCACCTTTAAGGGTACCCCCACCTTCCAGAGCAACTGATCTCCTATATCAGGTGCCCCCCTCTCGGGTTTCAAAAGACTCAACTTC
Organism: Ichthyophis bannanicus; assembly: GCA_033557465.1. NCBI lineage: Eukaryota > Metazoa > Chordata > Amphibia > Gymnophiona > Ichthyophiidae > Ichthyophis > Ichthyophis bannanicus. The sequence goes on from CM066032.1 coordinate 1,776,992,088, forward strand.
CTCATCATTCCATTGTAGTGGAATCAGCAATGAGGCGGGTGAAGAGTAAGAAAAAGCACTCTTCTTATCCGCCAGGTCGTGAGTCTAAGACACTAGATGCCTTTGGACGTCAAACCTTCCAGACATCCATGCTTTCAGCAAGAATTCTCTCATATATTTTTTATATGAGTCTATCTCTTGAGGAGGTCACAAAGAAATTGCATCTTTTGACTCCCTTTCTTTCAAAACCCAAGACTGCAGACTATTCCTCTCTGCTTAGTCATATTCAAAATATCTCTTGGTTTCTTACTCGTGCTTCCCTAGACTCTGTTAGCAGGACATCTGCTATAGCTATAGGGGCACGACGTAGAGCCTGGCTCCAAGCTTCAGACTTAGACAAATGGGCACAACAAAGACTGGGTAATACTCCTTGCACTGGAGAAAATCTCTTCAATAAGGAGTCTTTACGTCAGGTTACTCAGTGGTTCACTGAATTACCTGTTTATAAGGGCTGTTCTATACCCTCTTCTTTCCCAGTAGGTAGGAAATGTCCTACCAAACTTTCTTCCCCTAGGGGGAGAAGGTTTTATTCATCTTCTGCCCATCACACAGATGTTCCCAAACAAGGGAAACATCGCCCTGGTCTAAGGAATCCAAACTCTTACCAGGCTCACCAAACCCAGCATCTGCAGGGTTTCTGATTAATCACATATTTTTGTGTCTCTTGGGGTTTAGAACCTGCAGTTGACTTCTTGTCAGTAGAAGCTTTTCACTGCTTCATTCTAAACTCTAGGCATGGATCTCTTTTCACAAGACATCCATTTTTCTCTGTTATACGAGCTTTTAGGATGTTCATGCCTATAGGTCACAGCTTCTCCTCTTCTTCCTGCTAGGGAAAGAGGTTTAACAACTATCAAATAGTTTTTCTGTACCAGCATGAATTTTTTCCTTCTACAGACTTACCATATTGTAAGTCTCCATTCAGCTCTATCTTCTCTACCCTCTTATCAAGCATTTCCCCTGTAAGAGTGGTACTATTACACTGGAGGGCTTCTCTTCAGCCCTTTTAGTTTTGTCACTATTCCAGTGTGGAGTTTTCCTCTCTGAGTTAACTCCTTCTTCTTTTTTGCTTTGGGGCAGCTTTCAGGCAGGTCCAGAGTTTTCTTACTCCTGTTCTGTCTGTTCTTTCTGTTTTTTAACAGAAAGATTCTTTCTGATGTCTTACTAGCAGCTGCCCATGCAGGAGTCCTAGTGATTGGACCACTGGTTCTTCCCCACAAGCATCCAGAGTTGTCCTCCATTATATTCTTTCTGGCCTCAGTAGTGACTCCAAGACAGTGGATTCATCTTTCTTGGCAAATCTTATCACTACAGGCTTCTCTGATTGTTTTCTATTCTTGCCATCTCCAATTCCCTTGGGTTTGGCAGCATAGTCGGCCTAGCTACTGGCTTTTCCAGCAGCCAGTTCTATCTCCTAATTCTCCTGCATTATGCTCTCTGCAATCTACAGAGAAGCTTTCCACTATGGGCCCTTGCTAGAGAGCATTAGGATTTCCTCAAACAGCTGTCCTAGATGGTTGGAAAAGGCTCCCTCAGTCATGCCCCTCATGACTGGAAGGGTTCTTCCTACCCTACTATCTCCTTTCTAAAGCAAAGGACATGGGCTTTCTCTTACGTGAAAGCTTAAAGAGTTGTTCAATTCCCTCGTTTGGTCCTCTGGATTCCCACCGGGAATATGCTCTCTTTTTTTCTTTGCAGCTCGTCCTATGGTATCCTAATCCTTCATGGACAGCGCATATTTAGCTGAAGAACGCATGGTAACCTTTTTGCCCCTCAAGTAGGTCAACATGGTATCTCATTCCTATGCGTCTTCTGTCCTTTTACCATGCCAGAGTTCTGGAGGACTCGGGACTTGCTGCCTGCAGACTGATATTATCCTCTGCTTTTCACGTAACCATCCTGGTTTTTTTCACTGACTAGCATTCTTGCAGCAATCTAGTCTGCTCTTTGTCAGGGGGATTTTTCCCCTGACTTTCTTCCATCACAACCAGGGGAAATAGATTCTCTATATATCTTCTCAAGTAGGTTCCACCTTCTTGTTATTAGATGAATCTCTCCTCTTCACATTTCCTGTGTGAATATACTTTCTATAAGCACATCTCTGTCTGCCTAATTGCAGACACTTATATATCATTTGTGTGTGTATATGTTTTGCCCTTCTATATCTCACTATAGATATGTATTCTTATATGTCTATCTATCTATCTATATATATATATATATATTATATATCGAGATATTTATTATAGGTAGATATGTATTACATACTTATCTATCTCACTGTCTATGCTCATATAGATATATATGTCTCTATATGATTCTGACAGTTGGGCTCTACCCATACCATGCTGTTCCAGCATGTTTGGGGTGCTACACACACAATTACTCCAGTGGTAGTTAACTACTTTTCTACCATACCCCTAAAGGTTTTTAGGTACCCCTGAAGCTCTCCATGTTCCAGTATCTTTCCTACCTGACATCAGTTAGGAAAGACATTGCAGATCTTCAGTCATTCTGAGGCTAACGCCTCAAGCATCTGTCCTTTCTTTTGGGATATAAGGGTTTTCCATACCCCTTCTTCCCACAAGGTTTAGGCCTGTTTGTCCAAATCAGTCAGCCTTTTCCTCTTTTTGCTCCTATCAGTGAGTCACTCTGTAGCCAAAAGAGTTTGGGCTTTTTTCATAAAGCCTTCCGCTGACGGCTTACAGTTTTTGGTACTACCCCAGTTTACCCCTGGGGTTACCTCTTACCTTTCAGAATTCCTGACCTCCATTATGTTTTCCTACAGGTTTATTACCTCTACTTTTCCAGTGAGGTCCTCCTTGAGATTCTACTGGATCCCCAGTAGATCCCATGAACCTCCTTACTTTGTACAATCCTGTTAGGGGAGGTCCATATTGCAATATTTCTTTTTCAATATATTTGTTGATAATTGTCATCCACACAGGGACTTCTTATCTGCAGTCCTATGTTAGGTTAGCTGTCTTTTACAGCACCTTTCTGTTTCAACTCCTTCCCACCATCCTGGGATGCCTGGCCATATGAGGTGTAGTATGTTCCAATCCATAACATGCTGGGACTCCAGGCATCTTAGCTTGGGAGTCCCCATATGTGAAGACTCATTCCTGCTTGTTCCTGGAGATAGCACAGTTACTTACCTGTAACAGGTGATCTCTGGGAACAGCAGGAATAAGTCTTCACAACCCTCCCACCTCCCCTAGGAGTTGTATCTCTGTATCTATCTTTCCTTTCCTCTCTCTCTCTTTGTCTCAGCTTTAAAACTTAACTGAGGAGAGGCAGTTGGGAAAGGCGGGAAGGCAGCACGCAGGCGTGGTGGGATGCTTCCAAAAGCTTTCTGATTGGACGCTGGGAAGCGTTCCCACGCAGGCTCCGTCGGTACCGACGTACCCATATGTGAAGACTTATTCCTGCTGTTCCCAGAGATCACCTGTTACAGGTAAGTAACTGTGCTGTCTGAGTTGCAGGAGAAAATGTTCCCCAGGTTTGACTTGGCACTGGCCTCCCCGATGTCGAGCTCCAAGCCCAGCCCTGCCCAGGAGGGCCGATCATCCTCGGAGTCCCGTGGCGGCGGCTCCTCCTCCGAGAAAACCTTGGATCCCGAGCAGGAGAAGAAAAAATCCTCAGTCTCTCGAGGTTCTACCGGAATAACCCAGTAAGACTGCCCGGAGGGACTCGGGCGACTGAGAAGTGTCTCACCAAGGTCCTCAGAAAGGATCCCTCGGCCGGTAGAGACTATGCAAGGGTCCTCGAGGCCATAGTTCTTGTAGAGGAAATCCTTGGTGCCCTATCCGAAAGCTGCGGAGCCTTCTGGGTTGGCATCCAGAATGGCAGCCATGGAGCAGAACATCACTGCTATCCTGGCCATGCAGCAGGCAATGACGGCAGGTTCGTCCGCATCATATGCTCCAACAACTGGGCTTCCGATTGCAGGGGTGTCCCCAGTCATCGAGCTGAGCTCCGAGCACCACCAGCCTCAGGTAAGCCCTTGGCCCCGGTCCTGGTCCTGGTCCTGTTCCATGGGCATCCAGCCCTCCCTGGCCAGTTTCCGAGACAGACCCCAGGTCCTCAGGAGGGCCCTGGCTCTTCGGCAAGGGCCTCGAGCCAAGGGACCGCAGGGCCTCAGACTCATCATCCCCCCTCGACTTCAAGTGGATGACCGACGAGGCCTCCCCAGAAACCAGACGGCACCAAGACGCCCCCTCAGACCCATCTCCCCCAATGCCATTCTCCTCCAGAAGACGTGGCCTTCCATGACTTTGTCAGGGATATGGCCCGGGTCCTCTTGGTGCAAACCGAGGCAGAGGAGAGGGACCTGCATACCGAGGAACTGGAGATCTTCCAGTGAGTCTCCACCCAAAGAAACTCTCACTTATCCAGTTAAGCTGATTCTTGAGCGGCTACTGCTGCAATTGTGGGAGACCCCAGCGTCTGTGCCGATGGTCAGTCGACACTTCTATGCCATGTACCATGTTAGGAAGGGGCCAGGGTTCCACAAACCCCAACTCCCACATAACTCCATGGTTGTTGAGTCAACTATGCAGAAATTCAAAAGCCAGAAGACTTCTGTCTCCCCTGGAAGGGATGCTAGGGCCCTCGACGCCCTTGGGCACGCAGTACCAGGGCTCAATACTGGGGTGTCTAATCCAGGCCTATGAGCTGTAGTTAGGAATGCATCTGAAGACCCTGACTCAGGAGTTGTCCAGGTTCTCAGCGGGGCTAACCGGGGAATCTCTCCATGGTCCAAAGCCTTAACATCCAGATCAAGGATTGCTCAAAGTTCCTCTCCCGGGCGGCCTACGACAGATTTGAGTCAGCGGCTTGAGTAGCAACGGCTGGCATCGGGGCTTGATGCAAAGCCTGGCTACAATCCTCTGACCTCGAGCAGTGGGTCCAGGACAAGCTGCTCGACATCCCCTGCCCCAGTGAGAACCTGTTCAGCAAGCCCTTGGCCAACAAGGCGGCAGAGATAGAATCTGAGGTGGTGACCCACCAGAGGCTCCCAAAATCACTCTTCCTTTCCCTGCAAAAAACTCTTGGGGGGGAAAGACCCCTATTCCCGGAGAAAAAGGGTCATTTTCAGCAAAGTCACCGCTACCAGCCCTTCTCGGGCCAGCAACAGGGTTCTCACCCTTAAAGGCAGGCCCAAGGAGCTCAGAAGCCCAAGACCCTGAAGCCCCCAGCTCCAGCTCAACCTGGGAGGAGCTTTTGACTCACAGGACAGGGCCTCCCCTCCCCCGGGTGACCTTCACCAGCCCACAGGGGGCTGCTTGGCACTCACCACCTGCTGCACTCACTGATCTGAGGTGATCCTGGCCCACTTGTGGGTGAAAAGGGAGGGATTTTACAGCAGATGCCACCCAGATTCTTTCCATGAGAGCCAGTGCGACCTCTCCTTCACCAGACCCTTCTGCACTTAGAGCTCGCAGGTCTGCTCAGGGACAACGCAGTGGAGCCTGTACCCAAACTACTATTGGGAAAGGGCTTGCCCTACCTCCTTGGATCTAAAGGATGTGTACACTCACATCCTGATCCACCACTCCCACAAGCAATACATGCGGTTTGTGGTGGGAGGCGGGCACTACCAGAACATGGCCTACTGTTATCCAAGCCCCACCTCCGCCCACCAGGCGGAGTGGGACCTAAATGTTATGCTCGTCCAGCTCACTAAACCACCGTTCCAGCTCCTGGCCACTTGAGATACCTGTCTTGGAAAGTGGCCTGCCTGGTGGCCCTCAAGGTCGCGTGCAGGGTGAACGAACTCCAGGCCCTGGTTGCGGATCAATCATATACGAGATAGACTGGGTCTCCCCGTGACTAAGCGAACTTTGTCCACTTGGGTGGCGGACTGTATTGCCCTCTCCTTTGAGCGAGCTGGCCTCTCACTTGAGCACCGGATCACGGTGCATCGCGTGAGGGCGATGGCGACGTTGGTGGCCAACCTCCGCTCAGTGCTGGTGATGGAGATTTACAAGGCCGCCACATGGTCTTCAATTCATATGTTCGCAGCTCACTACTGTCTGGAGTGAGTCCCGCAGGGACAGTGCCTTTAGCCAGGTAGTACTCCTTAACAATCTTGGTGTAGGCAGTTCCTGTTCTCCGACCCTTCTGTGTTCAGACTACCGGAGTGAGCGTGTTGCTGGATGCTAGGGTCTGCAGAGTCTCTCAGTGGGGATGGGGACTCACCTTCTGCAACTCCCAGCTACACAATTAGTTGCCAGTAGTGCTGTCTGGGTTCGATCCTCAGCAGCCTGGAGCTAGGGAGCCCCATATGTGAGGACTGACTTCCTGCTTATACCTGGAAAAAGCGTAGTTATTCACCTGTAATAGATGTTCTCCGGGAACAGCAGGAATCAGTCCTCACAACCCTACCTCCTACCCTAGGAGTTGCCTCCCTACCTCGGCTTAGCTAGGACGGCAGTTAAAAAAAAAAAAAAAAAAAAATCCCTGTCATCTGACTGAGCAAGATGGCACCCCTGGGCTGGAAGGGGACCACGCATGCATGGTAGTATGTCCCAAAGGCTTTCTTTGAAAGCTGGGGAAATGTTCAACACTGAATCCGTTGATGCTGATGTTGCCCATATGTGAGGACTTATTCCTGCTGTTTCCAGAGAACGCCTGTTACAGATGAGTAACTACGCTATCTCCAGGAACAAGCAGTAATGTAGTCTTCACATATAGGGTATCGTCGGTACCGGCGGAGCGTGCACGGGAACGCTCCCCAGCGTCCAATAGGAAAGCTTTTGGGAGCATCCCACAGCGCCTGCGTGCTGCCTTCCCGCCTTTCCCAACTGTCCCTCTCCAGTTCTTCGTTTTCCACGGAGCCGACAGGTCGCACATCCTGTCACCACAGAAAAAAAAAAAACCCTTTCTTCTGGAGTCTTCCCAGTAATTTTCTCTCAGGTGCCACGCGCCATTTTGGGCACTAGGCCCAACTTTTCTTTCAGAATGGAAAAACCCGCTTCGGGTTTTAAAAAGTGTTCTAAGTGTGGCGTTACCATCTCCGTCACCGACACCCATGAGTGGTGCCTCAAATGTTTGGGTCCTGACCACTTTATTTCAGAGTGTGTTGCCTGTGGGATGATGTCGAAAAGGGGCCGGCAGAACCGAGCTGCTAAGCTTAGCACCCTTTTTCCCTCCGTGGCATCGACGTCTTCCAGGGCTTCGTCTTCCTCCCATGGATCTCAGGTAACTAAACATAAATCTAACCGGTCCTCAAAGGGTAGATCTCCTTCTAGACAGCGAGATGCCTCTGGCATTGCCCTTGAGGGACTTTCACTGGCAAAATTGCCCCGGCAGGAGGCTTCAGCTTCCAAAGCACTAGCGGAGCTCCAGGATGTTCTCGAGGCTTCAACCTCAGCAGAACTACTGATGCCATGCTCTGGGGTACCGGCTGCTTCTTCCGGTACCGATACCCAAGCATCGGCAGCATCGATAGACCAGAGATTCTTGGCTATTGAACGCAGTCTGGCACCTCTTCTCACGGCCTCGATGCCCTTGAAACCACTTCAGACAATTCAACCAGTACCGGCACCGACTGCATCGACATCGGCAGGTATTCTACTGAGACCGAGTCATGCGTATCCATCCGGCATCGACAGGTCGGTACCGGACCACTCTGATGCTGACTTAGATCGGTACCGGTACCGTGCCTTGCACGATCACCCAGATCGGAGATACTTCGAATCCTCGGATGAGTCTGAAGACTCTGAAAGCTCTGCCGATACCAGAGTACTTCTTCCTGAGGATTCTTCTTCTCCTTAGCGTAGGATGTCTCCACCAGAGGGGATATGTCCTTTCAGGATTTTATCCGAGATGTGGCTTGAGGTCTTTCCATCACAATGGCTCCTGAAAAAGAGCCTAGGGCAAAGGAGTTAGAAATCCTGCAATACCCTAAAGCTCCCAAGGAGGCAGATACTTTACCTATTCATGAGATCTGCATGATCTCATGTTAAGGATGTGGGAAACACCTCTAACCACATCTCCTCACTCTCGAAGACTCGACACCATATATTGAGTTCCTCCTTGTCCTGGGTTTCAGAAGACATGATTACCAGACCATTCCATGGTGGAGGAGTCAATGAGAAGGATAAAGAGTGCAAAAAGGCATGCATCTAATCCTCCAGGACGTGAGTGTAAGACTCTTAGAAACATAGAAACATGATGACAGAAAAAGACCACAAGGCCCATCTAGTCTGTCCTTCCATAACAACTACAGCAGTCCACTTTCTACCTTTAGAGATCCTCTGTGTTGGTCCCATGCTTTTTTGAATTCAGTTACTGTCCTCATCTCTACCACCTCCACTGGGAGACTATTCCACGGATCCACTACTCTTTCCGTAAAGAAATATTTCCGCATATCACTCCTGAATCTATCTATCTCTTGATGCCTTTGCCTAAAGAGAGTAAGAACCTTCCCTCTTGAAGGCCATGTTACAGCTCACAATGTGAGAGCCATGGCAGCCTCTATGGCTCATCTTCACTCTGTGTCTATCAACGACATCTGTTGAGCAGCTACTTGGGCTTCGGTTCATACTTTCACAGCCCGTTACTGCTTAGACAAGGACTCCCGCCGGGATGCCTTGTTTGTTCAGGCTGTTCAACATCTGTTCCATACTTAATCAACTCCTACCCACTATCCGTGGTAGGATGCCAGAGATCCATGGGGGGAAGTGGAGCCCTTTCACAGGGGCACACAACCTCTGTGGCCTTCTCCTTGACATCTTCAGCTAGGGAGTCCCCATATGTGAAGACTTCATTCCTGCTTGTTCCTAGAGATAGCATAGTTACTCACTTGTAACAGGTGATCTCCGGGAACAGCAGGAATTTAGTCTTCACAACCCACCCACCTCCCCTAGAAGTTATATCTCTCTCTCTCTTTCCCTCTCTGTTTGTCTTAGCTTTAAACTCAACTGGAGAGGGGCAGTTGGGAAAGGCGGGAAGGCAGCATGCAGGCGCTGTGGGATGCTCCCCAAAGCTTTCCTATTGGACGCTGGGGAGTGTTACCGCGCAGGCTCCGTCGGTACCGACGATACCCCATATGTGAAGACTAAATTCCTGCTGTTCCCGGAGATCACCTGTTACAGGTGAGTAACTGTGCTTTATCAGCAGCCATCCAAAAAGCATGGTCACCCCTCCAGATAGATGCCTTTGTTTAGGGGTGTACCCACTGTTCTGTGTAGGTCACCCCTATTTGTTGAGATATGAGAGTTATGTTTATTTTGATTTTTTTCATGATGCTTATGCAGTCTCTTGGCAACAAGGCTTGCTGTATGCTTTTCCCCCCTTTCCTCTCATCACCAGAGTGCTACAGAAGATACTTTAAGATCGGGCAACAGTTATATTTGTTGTCCACAGGCAGTGTTGCCCACAGACAGGCCTATTTCCCATTACTCCTCTCCCTGCAAATAGACACTGGGATCTCATCCAATTCTGCTGATGCAGGAAGGCTCGCTTTTGTACCTAAACCTCTAGAGTCTTTCACTGACAGCATGGATGTTGAAAGTCACTTAGTCTGTAAACTACCTGTCTCGGATACCATTTGTCAGGAGATTCTAGCATCTAGGAAGGATACCACTAAGAAGTCTTTTGATTTTAAATGGGCTTGTTTTTCCCACTGGTGTTCACATCATAGCTTTCAGCCTTTTTCTTGCCACCTCACTGAATTACAGTCCTACATTATGTCCCTATCTGATAAATAGCCTTAGAACCTCCTCTGTCTGCATGCCACCTCATTGCTATCTCCGCCTATCATGACATGATCGAGAACAAGACAGTTTCCATTACCCATAGGTGACCAGATTCATGAGTGGTCTAGCAAATCTGAGACCCTCACTTTGACAGCTAGTACTGGTGTGGGACCTTAACATAGAAACATAGAAATATGACGACAGAAAAAGACCACATGGCCTATCTAGTCTGTCCTTCCATAACAACTACAACCGTCCCCTTTTTACCTTTAGAGATCCTCTGTGTTTGTCTTATGCTTTTTTGAATTCAGTTACTGTCCTCATCTCTGCCACCTCCACTGGGAGACTATTCCACGGATCCACTACTCTTTCCGTAAAGAAATATTTCCGTAAAGAAATTAACATTGTACTTTCAGCAATGGTCAAACCTCAGTTTGAACCATTGCACCTAACTACTCTAAAACATCTCTCCTGAAAAACAATCTTCTCTGTTCTCTGTGTACAGCAGAAATAAGTCCTCATTTATGGGTGACATCCACTGATGGGAGCCCATGAGGAAACGCTTCCCAGCTTTTGGGAGATTCCATTTTGCCTTACGCCACGGCACCATCTTAGTCATCCTATACTATAGTTATAACAGAACACAACTCCTCGGGGAGGTGGAAGGGTTGTGAGAACTTACTCCTGCTGTCCACGGAGAACACCTTCTACAGATGAGTACCTTTTCTCCATGGACAAGCAGGAATGAGTCCTCACATATGGGATTTGCTAGCTGCAGGCTACCGAAAACCAAGAAGAATACCAAGAAGCCCAACAGGGGCAAAAATTTGTCTGCTTAATGGCAATAGGTTATAGCAACTCAAGATACAAACTATGTGCAATAGTAGTAATTCTCTCTTCCCCCCCCCCTTTTTTTTGGGGGGGGGGCGTGGGGGGTGGGATGGTGTTTGGATTCTAATCCTCCAACAGATTCCGGAGTACAGATTGCCAAAGTTGCTGTCTCATTGGGAATCCCCGTTCAGACAGTAGTGAGATGTAAATGTGTGGATAGAAGACCACATTGCAGCCCTGCAAATCTTTTCCATGGAGACCGAGCAGACGTTGGCCACTTACACAGCCATGGCTCTGACATTGTGAGCTGTGACATGGCCATGAAGGCTCAGGCCTGCCGGAGTGGCTTCTAACTGGAGAGCTGTAGGAGGAGAGGGAACTATAGCTGTCTGGGCCAGTAGGGAGTGATGCGAATCATCAAGCCTCTCTGATTTGAGTTTCAGGAGGGTCTTTGCGATGAGAGAGATTGGCGGATATGCATAGAGAAGACGCCCCCCACAGTGTAGGAGGAAAGCATCTGATGCTAGTCTGTTATGTGATCTTACTCTGGAGCAGAACTGATCCTCCTGGACATTCTGCAGAGTGGCGAAAAGGTCTATAGAGGGGGGTGCCCCACTTCCCAAAGATACAGGCAGCCACTTCCCTGTCCTGTGTCCATTTGTGTGGTTGGATGATTCGACTCAGCCTGTCCGCCAGAGTGTTCTGATTGCCAGACAGGTATGTGGCTCTCAACTCCATCCCATCTGCGATGATGAACTTCCACAGTATGACCGCTTCTCATCCCAGGAGGTATGAACTGTATCATAACAGTACTATCAGGACTCATAAAGCACCAAACCATGCCTATCAAAAGGCAACACTACATCTCAGAAAATACCAATACATTTCCTATTGGGGAAAGAGAACAAGTGGGACTGTCACATAAAAACTATATGAACAGAATACTGTAGCTCGGTTACACATGCAAAACAGTCACCAAACATAAGACAAGGGAATCACAATTTAGAAATATGAAGACAATAATTAAATTGGGAATCCCAAAAGCCAAACTTGGAATGTACAACAACTGTGGAGAAATAAAACTATAAATTTAATTTCCTTGTGTACTAAACCAAAAAGCAAAATGTTAGCAATGCACATTTCCCAGAACTGACATATTCCAGTTAATAAATTCAAAATATGGGTTTTTTTTCTACCTTTGTTTGGGCATTTTATTTTTCAGTTGCAATTGTCCCAGTCGCTTTTTTCTGCTTTCTTCGTGTCTTCTGCTAACGCTCCATTGTCTGCTGTCTTTCCTTTTTTTTCCTAGTTTTTTCCATTCTCTCTACATCTGCCTCTGATCTTTCCCCTTTTGCTCTTTCCTCCTTTCTTTCTTCCTTTTTCATTCAATTTGCACCCCTCCATCCTCAAGCCCTACTTACTCTCCCAATACGCAGGCAAACATAGATTTTTCTTGCCCCCCACACACAATATCTGTTCCACTCTCCGTCCCCTCCCCAGCTTCTTTTTTTCTGCTGCCAGTCCCAGCACCACTTCCTTCTAGTTCCAGATCTTCCCAGCATCCACTCTTTCAGTCCCATTCACCCATCCACCCGCATCAGCCCATTTCCAGTCCTCCTCTAGTCTCTCCCAGCATCCGCTCCTTTCCAGTCCCCATCCTCCATCTTCCATCTCTAGGCCATTTCCAGTCCTAACCCCCAGTATCAGTCGTCCTCCAGTCCCTCCCAGCATCAACTCTTTTTGCATTCCTAACGCACCAGTATTAGTTCCCTTCTAGTCCCAGTCCCTCATCCCCAGGCCATTTCCAATCTTAACGCCCCCCCCCCAGTATCAATTCTTTTCCAGTCCCCCCCATCCCCCAACATCGGCCCATTTCCAGTCCTGCCCCCCATTCCCATTCTATCCCCTAGTTCCCCCCCATGCCACTCTAGCCTCCCATCTCCCCTCCCCCCCACTACACACTAAAAGGGGCCCTGCGCCTGACCTGCTTCATAGGGAGCCAGGGAGGCCCAAAGCCCCGGCTCACCCGTGAACAGCCACGGGAGTAAAGAGCTGAGTTTGCCTTCTCTCCCGTAGCTGTGATAAAAAGAAGCCCACTGGCACACTGAGTGCCAGGAGGCTAAATGGGGGTATGCCTGACATGCCCTATTTGACCTCTCAGCACTCAGTGTGCCATTGGGCTTCTTTTTATCACAGCCATGGGAGAGAAGACAAACACTGTTCCTTATCGTCACTCCAGTCCAGTCCCTTTACTTCTGGGTTATGCAACCCTTCCAGCAGCTTGGAGGCTGAGCCCAACCTTTTTGGGGATGGAGCGGTATAAATACCACTGGGACCACCCACCAACTCCAGTATTCTCAGCCTCCAAGCAGCTGGAGGGTTCCGTAAGCCTGGGGCTTACTGGAGTCCTACCTTCATCTATTCATTTTAAATTAGCCTTAATTTTACTTTAATTTAACTTTAAATTTACTTTATTTCTTTAATTTACCTGATTTCCTTTGTTGCTCGTTCTGGGGCTCTGCTCCTTTAAGGTTTGCCTGCTCTCTCCTTTCCTCCTCCTCCCCCCCCCCCCTCGTCTCCGGCACGGATCTTGGAGCTGTTTCTTTGCCTGCAGCTGCGGGGAGGTGCTCTGCCCTGCCCGGCTGCCGTGCCTTCAGATCCTGCTCCCTTCGGGGGAAATAGCCTCGCGCCGAAGCCCTTCAGGTGGCTGAGCGCTAGAGGCTGCACCGCTAGCCGGCGTGGGCCGCCCGACCCGTCCTGACTCGAAAGGACGTGGAGGAGAGCCACGCGGTGCCCGGTTTCCTGCACGGTGCGATCAGACGGCGATTGCACAAGTGTTCAGTGGGACTCAGCTCCGGAGCTCAGGTCGGCGCCAGGAACACGCCCGTGGTCCCCCCGTTCAGGCTCCACGTGTTGAGGCCTACCACGTGTAGAGCCTACGGGCGGTGATCGCGGAGTCGGGCCCAGGATCCTCATCCAGTCCTGAAAACCGCAAGTACCTCCCTTAGAGGAAAAGGGAGTGTTAAGATATTTAATTTAGTTTTATCTTAGTTTAATTTCAATTTTAATTTCAACTTTAAATTTATTTAAAGTTACTTTATCCCTATGTTTATTTCTTGCTTAATTCAAGTTTATGACTTCTGTTAGGGCATCTGCTTCAGTTAATCCGGTAGATCTAGTACGGTTTTAAAAACGAAAACAAACTAAGGGTCTCTTACTTTCCTAGGGAGAAATATTGCCTGGGTTTCGGGTGCTCTCAAGAGGAAGCTCCAGCTTTAACCCATGGCATCCAAGTCACGCTGCCCTTCCTGTGGAACTCGCAGGGGCACCTCCGCAGAGGCAGGAATCTGCAGGAGCTTTGCCGCAGTGGCCGCCTCAGTGGAACAGGAAATTAACTTGGCCATGTTATAGCCCTCCCAGGGATCAGGAGACCCTCTAGAAGGGGAAGGGGGGTCCCAGTTCCCTATCTCTACTCCTTCGGATCTGCCCACGCCTCCCCTGCTTCTCCCACCCCCCCCCCTCGAGTACAGGGGGGGCCGGAGAGTTTTTCTCCCATGACTTCATCCTCTTGCTTCACAAGGCCTACTGCCTGCGTAAGCAGGGCCTAGGGGCAGAAGAGGTTGCCCCACCAGTGGAGGACAAATCAGCTAGATCCCTCGGGGCTACCAATCCGGAATCCGGCATCCCTTCTAAGCGCCCACGTCTGGGTGGAGAAGAGCTCCTAGCGTCCCTTTCTCAGGGTACTCCGGAGGAGGATAGCTCGGTTAAGGACTTGGATGAGGATGAGGAGGAGCTGGAAGAAGGAGAGATCCCGGAAGAAGATCAATCACGGATAGTTAGAGTTTTTCGTCGAGAGGAGCTCCCGGCATTAATTAATGAGTCCCTAAAAGTTCTCAATGTGGCCTTAGACATGCCATCACAGGAAGAGGCGTTGGAGGACCCCTTAATCCAGGCCATTAGGAGATCCCAGAAGGTTTTCCCTGTCCACAGGGTTGTGCGCCAGATGATCCAGGAAGAATGGGACCAACCTGAATCAAGCTTAAGGGGAGTCAGAACCATGTCTCGCCTATATCCTCTTCCAGAGGCAGATAAAGAGCTGCTGAAATCGCCCAGGGTGGATGCAGCGGTATCAGCAGTTACTTAAGAAGACGACTATCCCAGTTGAGGGCAGTTCGGCCTTAAAAGACGCACAAAACCGGAAGTTGGATACGCTCCTGAAACAAGCCTTTGATGTAAGCGCTCTCGCCTTGCAGGCCTCCGTGTCAGGAGCTTGGGTGGCTCGGGCCTGTTTAAGGTGGGCCCAACAGCTCCAGGCAGAGGGCTCTTCGGGCGAGATACAGGCCAACTCGGCTAGGGTGGAATCCGGCGCAGCCTACTTGGCGGACAGTCAGTATGACCTCATCAGAAGCCTAGCCAAAAACATGGCCTCGGTGGTGGCGGCTAGACGTTATCTGTGGCTACGAAATTGGGCAGCTGATGCTTCCTCGAAGACTCGCCTGAGTCGGCTCCCCTTTAAAGGGAAACTCTTATTTGGGGAGGATTTAGAAAAGCTAGTTAAGGACCTGGGTGAGTCTAAGGGAGGCAGACTCCCAGAAGATAGACCAAAACAAGGGCGCCCCCTAGCCCCAGTGCGTACCCAGCCTAGGGACTCGCGGAGATTTTGCCCAGCCAGGTCAAATTCCTTTCCCAGGGGCCGTTTTCCCTCGAAGGGACAAGGTTTCAGAAGTTTTCGAGGGGCAGGTCGGGGTTTTGGGGCATCCTCCTCCTCCTCCTCTCGGGACCTAGAAAACAACAATGAGATGACGGGGGTCTAGGAGGAGGGGCGGCCGGTAGGCGGTCGCCTGAGGCTGTTTCTTCCTGCCTGATCCCGTGTCACGTCCGATCAATGGGTCCTAGAGGTGATCAGAGAAGGTTATGCTCTCGAATTTGCAAAACAAATACTTCCAGCATTTGTTCAGTCTCCCTGCGGTTCTTCGGCAAAGAGGGCGGCAATAGAGGCAACTCTTGTCCGTCTTATAGCTCTAGGGGCGGTGGTCCCAGTACCACCAGACCAGTGCGGCTCTGGTCGGTACTCGATTTACTTCGTAGTACCAAAAAAGGAAGGATCCTTTCGACCGATCCTGGATCTAAAACAGGTCAACCGCTGCCTCAGGGTGCCACACCTCCGGATGGAGACCCTACGTTCAGTCATAGCGGCCGTGAGGGGAGGAGAGTTCCTAACGTCCCTCGATTTGACAGAAGCCTACTTGCATATCCCGGTCAGGAAGTCCCACCAACAATTCCTGAGATTCGCAGTACCAAGAGGCCACTTTCAGTTCCAGGCCCTACCCTTCGGCCTAGCTACGGCTCCCCGAACGTTCACCAAGGTAATGGTGGTAGTGGCGGCCTTCCTCCGGAAGGAGGGAATATTAGTGCACCCCTACTTGGACGATTGGCTGATCCGAGCGAAGTCGGAAGAGGAAAGTCATTCGGTGACGACCAGAGTGATCCAGGTTCTAGAGGAATTGGGGTGGGTCATCAACCGGGCAAAGAGCAGGATGACTCCCTCTCAGGAACTCGAGTACCTCGGAGCAAGATTCAACACCCACAGGGGCAGAGTATTCCTGTCAAGATCAAGGGAGCTAAGGCTTCTAATCACGCAGTTTCTATGCAGACGAAATCCCTCGGCGTGGCATTATCTTCAGGTCCTGGGAACTATGGCGGCGGCGATAGAGGTAGTGCCATGGGCCAGGGCCCACATGCAACCGTTGCAGCGGGCGCTATTACGTCGATGGTCTCCGCAGCATCAGCCTCTCTCAATGCAGTTACCTTGCACTCCGCGGACCAAACAGACCCTCCACTGTTGGCGATGCCTGAGGAATCTGGACCGCGGAATGCCCCTCGAACCTCATCAGTGGTTACTATTGACGACGGATGCCAGCCTGACAGGCTGGGGAGCGCATTGCAAGGACCAGTTCGTCCAGGGCCGCTGGACACAGTTGGAATCACAATGGCCCATCAACAGACTGGAATTGCAGGCTGTCACCCTGGCACTCAAGGCGTTCAAGGCCTTAGTGCAAGGAAAAGCAATTTGCGTTCTCTCCGACAATGTCACTGCGGTGGCCTACATCAACCACCAGGGAGGCACCAGCAGTCCCGCCTTGGAGAAGGAGGCGGACACTCTTTTCCAGTGGGCGGAGTCCCGGCTGCTGGCACTTTCAGCTCAGCATGTGGCGGGCGAGGACAACGTCACAGCCGACTTCCTCAGCAGGTGCAAGATAGACCACGGAGAGTGGGAACTAGAACAGGAGACCTTCGACCAGATAGTGGCCCGTTGGGGTCGCCCTGTCATGGACCTCAAGGCGCGGTTCGCTACAGCCAAGGTAGACAGATTCTTCAGTCGAAGGAAGGAACGAATGTCCAAGGGCTTAGATGCCCTGTCACAAAAGTGGCCTTCGGAAGGTCTTCTCTATGTATTCCCTCCTTGGGCCCTGATCGGAAAGGTTCTCCAGCGGGTGGAGTCTCACCAGTGCTTGGTAATCCTCATAGCTCCGGATTGGCCTCGCCGCCCCTGGTATGCGGATCTGGTGAGGATGGTCGCCGACCTACCTTGGCGGCTCCCTTACAAAAGGGACCTGCTGAGGCAAGGCCCGATTCGGATGCCTCACGTGGATCGATTCTCGCTTACGGCCTGGCTATTGAAAGGGCGCGGCTCCTAAAACGAGGCTATTCAGGAGCAGTAATCTCGACGCTGTTGAAGGCTAAGAAGCGCTCGACCTGTCTATCTTACGTAAGGGTTTGGCGCATCTTCGAAGCATGGTGTGCAGAGCACCGTCGGAAACCCTTTTCGGCCTCTGTCCCGGAGGTTCTGGAATTCTTGCAAGCAGGATTTGATAAAGGTCTGGCGCACAGCTCCTTGCAGGTCCAGCTGGCGGCAATCGCTTGCTATAGAGGCAAGGTCCGTGGCAAACCCTTAGGGGCACACCCGGACTTCTCCAGGTTCCTAAGAGCGGTTAGTCGGCTACGTCCTCAACGGAGGTCGGTCATCCCCCCTTGGGACCTTAACTTAGTGCTAAATGCCTTGATCGGGGAACCCTTTGAGCCAGTAAAGAGAGCCTCCTTAAAGGATTTAACCCTAAAGACAGTGTTTCTGGTCGCCATCTGCTCGGCCAGGAGGGTTTCGGAATTACAGGCGCTGTCTTCTCAGCCCCCCTTCCTGACCTTCCTCAAGGACAAAGTGGTTCTGCGCACAGTCCCTTCTTTTTTGCCCAAAGTTATCTCTCCCTTTCATGTGAACCAGACAGTTACCCTGCCGGCCTTCTCGGCCAAGGGACAGGAAGGTAGGGATAGCAAACTGCGTCTCCTAGACGTCCAGAGGGTCTTGAAACGTTACCTCTCTCGCACAGCGCCATTCCGAAAGTCCGACTGACTGTTCATTCAGTTCGGGGGTCCGCACAAAGGTGAGGCAGCGGCCAAGGCCTCGATCTCCAGGTGGATCAGAGAGGCGATTGCCTCCGCCTACATCCTGAAGGGGAAGCAGGTGCCAGTGGGACTGCGGGCCCACTCCACTCGGGCTCAGGCTACCTCTTGGGCGGAATTCAGCCTTGTTCCTCCGCTGGATATTTGTAGAGCAGCGACTTGGTCATCGCTGCATACCTTCACCAAGCACTATAGACTGGACGTGCAGAGTTCAGCGGACGCTCGGTTTGGTCTAGCGGTTCTTCAGTCCGGTATGCCGGATCCCACCCAGGGTTGAACTGCCCTGGTACATCCCAGAAGTAAAGGGACTGGACTGGAGTGACGATAAGGAAATAGTAATTAGATCTTACCTGCTAATTAGTGTTCCTGAAGGAACGATAGTCCAGTCCCTGATCCCACCCGGTTCTGGCAACCGTTAAGACCTAGGGTTCATTGAAGAGCATCGGACCGAGCGTAGGGCCGGTTCGGCAGGAAGGAGAGCAGGAGAAAGCCGGCTCGGGTAGAAGCAACCATCTCCTCCGTCCGTTGCCATGCCTCCTCTCCTTCCCCTATAATTTCCAAAAAAAAAAAAAAAATGCCTGTTGATGAGGTTTTTTGAGGTTTTATATTATGTTACGTTATGTAGGTTTTGAATGGAAGTTCGTTAGGTCTGCTTTTTCAATCGAATACTGGAGTTGGTGGGTGGTCCCAGTGGTATTTATACCGCTCCATCCCCAAAAAGGTTGGGCTCAGCCTCCAAGCTGCTGGAAGGGTTGCGTAACCCAGAAGTAAAGGGACTGGACTGTCGTTCCTTCAGGAACACTAATTAGCAGGTAAGATCTAATTACTATTTCTTTACTCCTGTTGTTCAGAGCTGAGCTGGGTCTTCTGGCTTCCCCTGCTCCCTCTGTAGCCAGTCAGGTGCAGGCTCCCCCTCCCCCCCCCCCGATGTGCAGGCAACATTCCATCATAGTGGATGAGTCGGTCCTGACTGTCCATTGGGTTTTCGTGGCAAGATACGGAAGTAGATTGCCAGACCTTTCTTCCGCGCAGATAATTCTAGTGTTGCCGTTTTCACAGAAATGTGATCCTCCGCCGCCAACACTGTTCCATTCTGCTGCTGCCCATCAAAGACTGGGGGACGCACAATGAAGCTACATTGTAACCCATTTAAGACTAATAAGAGAAAATATTTTTCACTCAGTGAAATCAAACTCTGAAATTCATTACTGGAGGATACTGTAAAAGCTGTTGCGTACCTGGGTTTAAAAAAGGTTTGGACAAGTTCCTGGAGTTAAGGCCCATAAACCATTATTAAAGAGGATCTGGGACATTCACTACTTACCCTGGGACAAGCAGTGAGGAATCTGTGTACCTTTTTGAGAACCTGCCAAGTACTTGTGACTTGGATTGCCCACTGTTGGAAACAGGATACTGGGCTTGATGGACCTTGGTCTGACTCAGTATGGCATTTCTTATGTAGAGGTGTCACGAAAAGTGAAAGAAAATTCAAACCAAAGGGCCAAAAATAAGAGAAAACCGAAACTGGAAGTGCAAAATCCCCACAGGAAAGGAAAAAAATCAATTACCAAGCAGAGAAGACCGGAATGTGTCTATTGGCTCTTAGGGAAAATGAAGACTACTTTAAGATGGCGCAGCAGCAGGGAGGAAGGAAGCGCGTAGGTGCGATGGAACCTTCCAGAAGCTTCCAGTAGTAGCTGGGAAGCCTTTCAACGCAGGCTTCATTGGTGGACATCACCTGTATGCGAGGACTCATTCCTGCTTGTCCATGGAGAACTATAAGCTCTCATTCAGTATTCTCCCTACACTTAGTTCCTACCAGCCAAAGTTGTCGTCCTTACCCATCCTAAATTTCTGCCTAAAGCGGTATCAGCCTTCCATTTAAATCGGTCAGTAGTCCTGCCTGGTTTCTCAAGCCTCTTCATGCTACAAAAGAGTGTTGAGAAATCTCTCAGCTTTTTGTGATTTTCGATCCAAATAATCCTGGGTTCAAGCCTCCAGGAGAATACTACCTACTTAGATCTCTGACTGCATTACATTTGCTTATCAAACAGAGGGACCCTCCATTTCTGATAGTCACTCTGCATGTCCTTAGTGTTAAGGCCTCCACAGTCGCTAACTTGCGCTCCGTTCCCATGGAAGACATATGTAATGATGTCACACCATCTTTGATCCATACCTTCGCAAAGCATTACTGTGTTCTGCTGATGCTACTTTTGGACAATTGTTTCTCTGCAACCTTTTTGTCCTTTAATTAGCTATTCCTTCTCCCCTTGATTTATGCCGGGTCGCCCATACATTGGCAATTGTCCTTTCCTTCATCTTTCTATGCAACCTTCTGTTCTGGACTTACCAGCAAGTGGGCCTTTGCTAGTCGGAGAAAACAAAGTTGCTTACATGCAACAAGTGTTCTCTGCAGACAGCAGGGGAATGCAGTCACGTTTTTCCCAACTTCCAGTCCCTCATCAAGAGTAGAACTTATATTTTTTTTATTTGCTACTCGTAAGCTTTGGTAATGACTGAAGGGATTCAAAGTGTCAGGAGGCACGAGACTGCACGTGCATACCCAGTAAAAAAAAATTTAAAAAATTCTAAGCTAAGGGAAAGCTCTGCGCACTGTCAATCAGCCGGCAGGCTTCACTAGCAAGTGTGGCTGCATTACCCTGCTGTCTGTAGGGAACCCCTGTTACAGGTAAGCAGCTTTGCTTAGTGCATAGATCTAGTTATGTTCGTAATGGTATAGCGTACATGGTCCAGTTTTTAGAAACAGATAGAAAAGTCTTCCCTTGTTTGTACTGGGCCATTGTACTTCCAGTAAGTAGAATTACTATTACTAATAATCATTTGTATAGCACTACATGGTGTATGCACTGCTGTACATATAGATATAAGACACAGTCCCTGTTCATCAGAACTTGTAATCAAGATGAAGAAAACATCACAGTATTGGAGACTAGAGTATGGTAAAATACACCAGTAGCGAACAAGAGTGTGAGAAGCAGAATCCAAAAGCAACCTCAGAGGTGAGTTTTTAGCCTGGTTTTGAATAGGGATAGAGAAGGAGCCTGATGCACTGACTCAGGCAGTTTGTTCCAGGTATATGGAACAGCAAGACGGAATGAACAAAATCTGGAGTTGGCAGTGGCAGAGAAGGGCACAGATAAAATGGATCTGCCAGATGAGTGGCGTTCCTGAGGAGGAGCGTAGAGTGAGATAAGAGAGGAAAGGTAGTGAGGAGCCACAGAATGAATGGACTTGTAGGTCAGTACAAGAAGTTTGAACTGGATGGGGGAATGATTTGAAGTGACTTGAGAAGACTAGTTAAATGAGCATAGTGCCACTGGTGAAAGATAAGCTGTGCAACTGAGTTTTGAACAGATTGAAGGGGAGAAATGATTGAGGGAGAGCAGCGAGGAGCAGGTTACAATAGTCACAATGGGAGGTGACTGGAGAGTGGATAAGGGTCTTAGTGGGGTGTGTAGAAATAAAGGGACAAATTTTGTTGCTGATAGAAATATGTACAGCATGGCATACACCTTGTAGCACTATACAGATGATAACTAGTAGTAGTAGAGAAATTAGTGGCAGGTTTTATGTGTCTGTTGGATGTGTGCAGAGAGAGTGGAGTCAAAGATGATACTAAGGCTACAGGCTGAGGAAACAGAGGAGTGTAGTGTTATCCACAGAAATAGAGAAAGGAGGGGAGACAGAAAAAGAAGCTCAGTTTTGGCCATGTTCAATTTCAGACGGCAGTGTGACATCCAAGCAGCAATGTCTGATAAGCAATCGGAGATCCGGGCCTGCACTTCCAGTACAGAGGTGGGGGCAGAGGTCTGAGTTTGAGCTTGCTGACTGCGACATGCTTTACACATGGCAATACGTTACTTAACTTGATTTCCTGGCGATAAGCTAAGGCTTTATTGGTTTAGATTAGCTATATGGGGAGTAAAAGTGTATGTTTTGGATACCTATACTGTGTAGCTTCATTCTTCTGCCTATGATAGATTCACTTGAACCCTGGTGGAGAGGCAAATATCCTCTTGTTTTTGGGTCAGCAAGCCTTCACTCTTAATCTCTTCTCTGTGAAAGGTTCCAGGATAATGTTGACACCAGTTTACACGAGACTCAGAGACTGGTTTTCTGCATGCTCCAGTCAGAGGTCAGCTATTTTCAGTTGCAGAAGTGATGGACGGATTCTACAGCAGATTGAAAAGGGGTGTGGGTACCAGTTTGTTCTGCTGAAATGTTTCCCAGCCCTTTCCTGGAAGCACATCTTTGTAGTCAGCTTTTCAGGATTACCACAGTGAATGTGTATGGGAAGGATTTGCCTACACTGGGTCTCAAAATAGCTTGTAAGCCACTTAGAATTTTAGATGATTGGCATGCATGTAACTTCATTGTAGTAGTTGAAATGAGATTGTGAGACTTGCATCAGAATTCTGCACTGTACAACTTAAATCTGATGAGAGCCACACTTGCAGGTATAGAAGGGCTGGGTTTTTTTCAGTAGTGGCAGTACCAACCAATTCATACTAAAAAAAAAGAAATAATAATTTGATGCATGAATTCCCAAGCCACCAAGGTGCAGTTTTTAGGTGCCATGATGACCCGGCACCCAGGATTTTTCAAGTCCTGCCTTAACATATCTGTAGATACCAATGTTGTACACTTACAATGTCATTTTTAATCCTTTTTTATTTGTTTTATTAGGACTGTCCGTGTGGCGATGCAAGTGCCTGTAGTAATGACATCTTTGGGACAGAAAATTTCAACCCTGGCAGTACAGTCAGTTAATCCAGGTTCACCCCTATTAGCCAATACCAGCCCAACATCTACAGTGACTCCTAAGGTGGTAATTCAGACAATACCCACAGTAATGCCAGCATCAGCTGAAAATGGAGAGAAAATCACCGTGCAGCCTGCAAAAATCATTACCATCCCAGCTGCACAGTTGGCACAGTGCCAACTGCAGGCAAAGGCTGGTCTGCCAGGGACAGGAAGTATAAATATTGTTGGAACCCCATTGGCAGTGAGAGCACTTACACCAGTGTCCATAGCTCATGGGACACCACTGATGAGACTAGCGATGCCTGCCCAGCAGGCTTCTTGCCAGACTGCTCCTCGCATTATCAGTGCGGTCATAAAGGGGCCAGAGGCATCTGCTTTGAAGCAGGATGGTGATTTGAAAACATTGCAACTAATAGAAGAGCAGTCAGCAGATGGCAACAAGACTGTGACCCATGTTGTAGTAGTCAGCACGCCCTCGGCCATCACCCTCCCTGTCACCACCATAAAAACAGAAGGTTCAGCAAAGGGCGATAAATGAAGAAAAAAGTGGCAGTGAGGGCTCATGAGCAACTTCAGCTGTGGCTGGTGATTGGTTATGCTGACATATGACATTGCTTTGAAGAAAAGTTGAAGACTTTAGAGAGGAAGCCTATAACTTAGGGGGAAAAAAGACTGGAACGTGAATCACTTGTCCCATGTTTCAGTGGGGCTTAAGCCACATGCTCAGTGCTGACAGAAAACTTCCTAAAACAGCAAACTCGGGAAGAAGCAGATCAAATGTGGAGTTTCAGAGGGACCAAGCAGTTTATGCTACATTATCCAGTTACACTAAGCTGAATGTGGAACACTAAAATGAAGCTCATGAGTTTTTATTCATTTTTCAGTGGGGTGGCGCTTCATTTGCAAACGCTGATAAATTTTCTACACATACCAGCAATTCCCACTGTGTATGTGTGTGTGTGTGCACGCGTGCATGCACAGTGCTTTCTTAACTGGTGCTATATAAAAACTCTGGCGGTTTGTTGGGAAGCAGCAAAACAGAAAAACATGACTATGTAGCCTCTGCTAGAGGACACCCAGAGGCATTTGTATCATACACCTTAAGCAGATTTAATATGAGAAGCCTTAGACTGATTTTCAGTTTTCTTTCTTGAAATAAGCTAACGGCTTGTTTGTGTAAAGTTTTCCTTTTTTAATTAAAAAAAAAATTTAAAAAATAAAATCTTGAACCTAGAACTGTATTGTTATAGAATTTCATGTAACATATTTTGTATGGTAGTTACTGTCTCATAACTTCTTAATTCTGGACAAGTTAGCAGCTGGCGTTTTGGCTTTGCTCTAACATGCCTGTGTCACTTGCTTTAGCACCTTTGCATACATTTCAGATTCAGCTCAACTCAATTCACTTGAAAAGTCACACATAATAGCATGAACATTTTTTTGTCAGGTAGTTTTAAACCTGTAAAGAGAAAAAATATATATGCATATATATATTTTTTTTTAGTTGACGTTGAGGGAAAGTCCCAGTGTTCAGAATGAACTATAATAGTTTGTATATTCAACATTTGAAGTATATTCTATTTTGTTGTACTCTTGTTTCAAAGTGTATTCAAGTAGATTTTACTGAAATATATAAAAAAAAGAAATTTAATCAGTGTTTGGGGTCTTATTTGCTCATGCTTAGGTAAAGTATATGAAGGTAAAATTTGTCTTTGCATCAAAACAGAACTGTGATTTGGTTATTGCAGTTGGGCAGAAAAATGTGGCCTCAGACTGTAAGAATCCAAGTCCCTGCTGGCTTTATTATAACAAAATGTCTGTGTTGCACTCCTGAACTGCCATACTAGCTGGCTCCTGCACTGCCATACTAGCTGGCTCCTGCACTATTACATGCTACCATGAAGATGGGATGTGATCCAAAGACTGGGGCCCCAGGATTCTTGATTTTCCCCTTGCACATCAGCTGAGAAGTGGGTTGCAGCTCTGCTTTGAGTTTAAATCGAAGAAATCTCTCATGTTTAAAAGTCATTTATTTTATTTATTTATTTATTTAGCTGTATTTATATCCCGCTTTTCACCAGGTCAAAGCGGTCAATTGGGGGGATACATTTAACACGAGGGGATATGGGACACATACGCTAATACTTACAGGGAACATGGGCAATGGAGGGTTAAGTGGCTTGCCCAAGACCACAAGGAGTGCCTATAGGACTAGAAATCCCAGTCCCTCCGGCCTGAGATTGCTGTCCCCAGGTGAGACTTGAACCCCCGGCCCTCTGGCCTGAAGTACCTTGTCTGCCTATTGACTGCCATTTGACTGCCTATTGATGAAAACTGTTAGATGATTTATACTGTCGTCATTATCTTAGCTGCCAGAGTCAGGCTACACTGCTTTTGAGATCATACAAATGCTGTTAGCCACCCAGTTGATATATGTTTTGATGTTCTCTCTCCTCCAGCCAAGGGCTATGAGCTTCTGCAGGACTCTAGGCTCCAGAGTTACCATTGAGTGCAAGGCTAAGTTCACCTAAAAAACAGTATGACAAGGTTAACAATTTTTTTTCAAAGCAAATATTTCATAGGATTCTACTGAAATATATATTAAAAAAAAGATCATTTTTTCTATTTAATCATTTTATGCAGCCATTGGGTAGTTGTACTTGGAGTTTTAAGTTTGGGGGCTTTTTATAAGCTGATGACAGTCAGATTGTGGTGTCTCTGGGACCAGATATGGTGAAGACCATTAAAAAGGCAAATGCTGTTTGGAGGGGATGGTAGAGTGGCTAGAGGGGAGCTACATTGTACTTAATACTTGGAGGAAGTCTGAGTTATTGGACTAGATCCTGAGGTCATGACAAACTGGTTATCTATTCGGAGTGAGAGGTTAGGTTGGAAGGAGGAGATTTGGGAGTATTGCTGGATGAAGATCTATGTATGTTAAAATCTCTAAGGTGGTGGGGGATAGCTGAGACTGGTGCACCAACTTCATCCATTTTTGGATGAGGCAGCAGTGTAGATGGTGACACAGGCTTTGGTATCCTCTCTATTTGGACTACTGTAACCTCCTATATTAAGACTGCTTAATTTGATTTGAAGGCTGCAGGTGGTCCAAAATACAGCCGCGCAGATACTATTGAGCCGTGATTGGAGGGAATTGATTGCAGATGTCTTGAGGTAGCGTCATTGGCTCCCAATTCATGAATGTTGCATGTTTAAAATGCTAACAATTAAATCTTGAGGAAGGATGAGCAGTTATCTATAGGGTACCAGCCAGACCAAGTTTTAAGGTCCAGTCAGAGGAGTCTGACTATCCCTTGATCATCGAGAGAGGTGACAGCAGAAATGGTGTGAGTTTGACAGCTGCACTTATGTGGATGAATAAACTCCCCATTGTCGTGAGGCAAGAATTAGGGGACACTTAAAGACCTTCCTTAGCGTCCCTCTAGTCCAGTCCCGGAACCATAGAGTTGTGAACCTCCACCAGCAGCTTTGGAGACTGAACATCTTCATCTCTTTGATCATCCAGCTATATGCAGCCCCAAGGACCGCCCACACATCAGTATCTCAGTCTCCAAGCAGCTTGGAAGTCAGAGCCCAGAACTGGGCTCCTTAGGAACAAATAAGCAAAGCTTTAGTGTTTTATTATTTTCTAGATTTAGGTGCTGGGCTGCTGCTGTGGAGGAAATCTTTGACTGTGTCCCTTCTGTCTTTCTCTAATCTGTTTTTTTCTCTCTGTCTCTCTCTGTCAGTCTCCCCATAGGTCAAACAAGCAGGGGAGCTGCACAGGACACAGGTCTCCTTTCTACCGAACCCCCTTGGTGGGTGAGGAGAAGGTTGAAGACAATTACAGGCAGCAATTGAATACAGCAGTAGGCTCTGAGGGTCCCCTGACTGATTTAGGGGTTCCCCGAGCTGCCCTGAGCGGTTATTACTCTGTTATTGACTCTTGATAACTGCTACTCAGAGCTTGTGACAGGCACGCTGGACAGCACTCTGTGTTTTGACCCCCCCTCCACTCCTGTGTGTGGGTGAGTAGAGTTTGAAGCTTTTTCTTTCTAAAGGCAGTGGTGGAGGCCTTGGGGTGGCCTGGAATCAGCTCTGGGGAGTGTTTTAGACCTTTTGGGTATTTTTTCTGGTCCTTTTTTTGGCGGGATCGGGTCCGGCGGCCATTTTGGATTTTTTTCAAAGTTGTTTTTCTTCGTGTTTTTTTTTAGGGATAGGAGCTTCGTTTTTGCATTTCTTGGTCAGATATCAGCTAATTGACTCCAGCTCTATCTAATCCTGCAATTTGGAGTGTTTTTGAGCACTTTTAAAATCGCTTTTTTTTTTGCTGCTCTGCTTCAGCAAGGTGTTCCTGCTTTGCTGGCAAAGGGCTGTGTGCATAGCCATGCCTCCTAGTCCTCGGTGTCTGGTCTGTGGCATTCGTAGAAGTAGTGATTTGGAAGCCCGAGTCTGTGCCACTTGTTCTGCTGTGGGTGCTGGCATGGAGGATCCTCTGGAGGGCTCCAGTGCAGATCTCCCACCTGTATCTACAGAAGGGACATCAGAGCAGGCAGAGACTGTCCTTGGTCCGGGGATTTCTGCGGTGCCGGAGCGCCTGTTGGCGGGGGGCGTCCAGGAGGGATCCCTGGGAGTTCCACCCGCCTTTTTCTCTCTCATGCAGGAGGCTCTGGCTCTCTTGCAGCCGGCGGGGGGAGGCTCGGTCCTGCCCCACCGTGGGCTGAAGCGTCCACTTTCAGTGGAGGGAGACACTGGTCCACAAAAGAGCCGGCCCCCGAGTGTTGTGGATTCTGCGCCTCCTGGGGACGAGTTCCACGAGGGACTGGGGAGGCTCTCGAGCTGGAGTCTGCGGAGGATTTAGAAGACGGCGAGTTGTTGGATGACGAGCAGAGTAGTAGAATAGTGCGTGTATTTCGTAAAGAGGAACTTCCGGCACTGATTGCTGAAACTCTCAAGGTATTGAACATACCCGTGGAAGATGCCACTGCGGAGGACAAGTTGGAGGATCCCTTGATGCAGGCGGTGCGCACTTCCCACAGAGTCTTTCCGCTCCATAGGGTTTTTAAAGCTATGATCCAGGAGGAGTGGAACAGTCCAGAGTCCGCTTTGCGCGGGGCTAGACTATTGCCTAAGTTGTATCCTCTGTCGGAGGCTGATAGAGAGCTCTTTCGTTCGCCGAAGGTGGACGCGGCAGTTTCCGCGGTTACTAAACGGACTACTATCCCGGTGGAAGGTGCTGCGGCATTGAAGGACCCGCAGGATCGGAAAGTTGATAGCTTGCTGAGACAGGCGTTTGAGGTTGCTGCCCTGTCGATGCAGGTGGCCGGGGCCTGGGTGGCGCGCGGCTGCCTCCGCTGGTCTCAACAGTTCCAGGGGCCCCAGTCGGCGGAACAAGAGGCCGCGGCATCCAGATTGGAGTTGGGTACCGCTTATTTGGCGGATATCCACTATGACCTCATTAGGGGGTTAGCTAACGGCATGGCATCGGTGGTAGCGGCGCGTCCTCTTTGGTTACGCAATTGGGCGGCTGATGGCTCTTCTAAAGCTCGCCTTAGTAAGCTGCCGTTTAAGGGCAGGCAGTTATTTGGAGAGGACTTGGATAAGTTGGTAAAAGATCTCGGGGATTCTAAGGGGGGTCGGCTTCCGGAGGATAAGCCCAAGCAGGGGAAGCTGACCTTCACCTTCCGGGGGTCTCAGCAGTCCTTTCGGAGGTTTCGTGCCTCCCGCTTTGGTCAGTCCCAGCGTTCCAGATATCTGGGGCGCGGACAGTGTTTCCGCGGATTTCGGGGGGGCAGGTAGAGGTTTTGGCTTCTTCCAGGCGCAGGTCCCCAAAAAGTCGCAATGAAGCGAGGCCGGCTCCGGTGGCGGTGATTCCCGTAGGGGGCAGACTGCGGGATTTCTACCCTGCCTGGGCCGCTATCACATCCGATCGGTGGGTGTTAGAAGTGATACGAGAGGGATATGCGCTCGAGCTACATCGACCGGTGTTCGATTCCTTCATTATGTCCCCATGCAGCGCTCCCTGGAAACGACGAGTCGTATCCGATACACTTTCCCGGCTGCTTCGGCTCCGGGCGGTCGCCCCCGTGCCGGAGGCGCAGTTAGGGTCCGGTCGATACTCCATCTACTTCGTCGTGCCGAAAAAGGAGGGCACCTTTCGACCAATCCTGGATTTAAAGAGTGAATCGGTGCCTCCGGGTGTCGCATTTTCGCATGGAAACGCTGCGCTCGGTCATAGCGGCGGTCCGCGAAGGGGAATTCCTAACGTCCCTAGACCTTACGGAGGCCTATTTGCACATTCCCATTCGCCGGGAACATCAAAGATTTCTGCGGTTTGCGCTGCCGATGGGCCATTTTCAGTTTCAAGCCATGCCCTTCGGCCTAGCGACGGCACCACGGGTCTTCACGGAGATCATGGTGGTGGTAGCGGCGTTCCTGCGGAAGGAGGGTGTCCTCGTGCATCCCTATCTCGACGACTGGTTGATCCGGGCGAAGTCGAGGGAGGAGAGTCTCCAGGCGACGGCGCGGGTCGTACAGGTTTTGCAGTCGTTAGGTTGGGTGGTCAATCGGGCGAAGAGCAGCCTTCTTCCCTCGCAGACCTTGGAATATTTGGGGCGCGTTTTGAGACCGGCAACGGGAAGGTTTTCCTCCCAGTGCACAGAGCGCGGGCCCTGAGGTGGCTGGTGGAGCAGTTTCTAGCGAGACGGGCGTCCTCGGCTTGGCAATACCTTCAGCTTCTCGGCACAATGGCGTCGACCATCGAGGTAGTTCCGTGGGCAAGGGCGCACATGCGGCCTCTGCAGCGAGCGCTACTGCGTCGATGGTGTCATCAGTCCGACTCGCTAGCTCGTCAGTTAGTTTGCCCCTTGGAGGTTCGGCGCAGCCTTCGCTGGTGGTTGCGTCGGCGCTCTCTGGCGAACGGTATGCCCTTGGAGTCTCCCGTCTGGCGTCTGCTGATGACGGATGCCAGTTTGAGCGGCTGGGGGGCTCATTGCGAGGGCCAGATTGCTCAGGGCCAGTGGTCCTCGCGGGAGAGCCGGTGGTCCATCAACCGACTGGAAATGAGAGCCGTGTGGTTGGCTCTGACAGCGTTTCAGCCTTGGCTGCAGGGAGCGGCGATCAGGGTGCTATCCGACGATGCCTCCACGGTAGCCTACATAAATCGCCAGGGAGGCACAGGCAGCGCGGCGTTGGAAGCGGAGGCGGATCTGCTTCTGGATTGGGCAGAGCGGCATCTTCAGTGTCTGTCGGCCCAGCATATAGCGGGGGTTCACAATGTGGAGGCGGACTTTGAGTCGTCGCAGGGTAGACCCCGGAGAGTGGTCTCTACATCCCGAGGTATTTGCGTTGCTGGTCCGTCGTTGGGGTCTGCCGATAATGGACCTCATGGCAACCTTCGAGTCCGCGCAGGTCGAAAGGTTCTTCAGCAGGCGTCGGGAACGCATGTCGGAAGGCCTCGATGCATTGGCACAAAGGTGGCCAAGGTATGGGCTGCTCTATGTCTTTCCTCCGTGGGCTCTGCTGGGTTGCCTGGTACAGCGGATCGAGCGGCATCCGGGTCCCGTGGTTCTGATTGCCCCGGACTGGCCTCGTCGGCCTTGGTATGCGGATCTGGTGCGGTTGAGTGTGGCCGATCCATGGCTCCTTCCTCCTCGGCCGGATCTCCTTCGGCAGGGGCCGCTGCAGATGCCTCAGGTGGCTCGATTCTCGCTTACGGCATGGTTATTGAGAGGGCGCAAATGAGAGCCAAAGGTTATTCTCCGGAGGTCATTGCTACCTTGTTGCGGGCGCGGCGTCGGTCTACATCGCTAGCGTATGTCCGGGTCTGGCGTATTTTTGAGAGCTGGTGTGCGGCTCGCGAGTTGCGGCCTTTGCGGACCTCCGTTCCTCAGATCCTCTCCTTCTTGCAAGCAGGGGTGGACGAGGGCCTGGCGGCCAGTTCGTTGAGGGTACAACTTGCAGCTCTTGCATGTTTTCAAGGCAAGGTTCAGGGCCAGTTATTGGGGTCCCATGCGGACGTGAAGCGCTTCTTGCGAGCGGTGTTGCTTATGCGTCCTCCGTGCAGGGCTTTAGTGCCCTCGTGGGACTTGAATTTGGTGTTGAGGTCTCTGGTGGCTTCGCCGTTTGAACCCTTGGCGCAAGCTTCGTTGAAGGACTTGACGTTGAAAACGGTGTTTCTGGTAGCGATCTCGTCAGCTCGCAGGATCTCGGAGTTGCAGGCTCTTTCGTGTAGGGAACCCTATCTGTCTTTCTCTGCCGACAAGGTGGTATTGCGACCGGTTCCCGCGTTTTTGCCTAAGGTAGTTTCGGCGTTTCACATGAATCAGGTGGTGTCTCTCCCGGTGTTTGCCAAGGAACGGGGCAAGCATGCGGATAACTCCTTGCACGCGTTGGATGTCCGTCGAGCTCTTCATCGGTATTTGAGGGAAATGGCGGCCTTCCGTAAGTCCGATCGCCTATTTGTCGCATTTGGCGGTCCGCGCAAGGGGGAAGCAGCGTCTAAGTCTTCCATTTCCCGCTGGTTGAAAGAGGCGATTTCGTCGGCATACCTTTTACACGGCAGGATGGTTCCTGCTGGGCTTCGGGCTCACTCGACTAGGGCGCAGGCGGCGTCTTGGGCAGAAGTTAGCTTGGTACCGGCGGTGGATATTTGTCGGGCGGCGACGTGGTCGTCCTTGCACACCTTTGCTAAGCCCTATCGTCTGGATGTGCAGGCGGCGTCGGATGCGCGGTTTGGGTCTCGGGTGCTTCAGGCTGGACTAGCGAGGCCCTCCCGTTGAGATTTACTGCTCTGTTACATCCTCTATGGTTCCGGGACTGGACTAGAGGGACGCTAAGGAAGAGTAAATTAGACTTACCTGCTAATTGTTGTTCCTTGCGGAACTCTAGTCCAGTCCCGGATCCCTCCCTGTCTATCTGTTCTCGCTGCCAGCCAAGAAGGTACATTCATTATAGGAGTCTACCAGGGTTTTTGTTCTCTATACTTTCGATCAGAGCTCCTCTGCTTGCAGCACGCCTTAGTTTCCTTTCGGGGTCAAATCTTGGGGGTGAGCGGTGGCGTCTCTTGTTGCATGCGTTTTGCACAAGGGTCGCCACGGCCGTTCTGGTCCGCCTTCCCGTAGGCAGGAGGTTGTTCTTACGCAATTGGAAAAAGAAAAAAAAAATTTTGCTAGTAGTGGGAACTTTAGGATCAGGATCCTTTTTTTCCCACTGTGTTATATCTACTTATTTGTTGCTCTGCTTAGTATGCTTTGTCAATAGGTACTGATGTGTGGGCGGTCCTTGGGGCTGCATATAGCTGGATGATCAAAGAGATGGAGATGTTCAGTCTCCAAAGCTGCTGGTGGAGGTTCACAACTCTATGGTTCCGGGACTGGACTAGAGTTCCGCAAGGAACAACAATTAGCAGGTAAGTCTAATTTACTCTTTTTGGTCCCTAGTTGGGTTGGTGTGGAGGGTGACAGTTGGGTATGATGGGAGGTGACAGTCTGGTTTTTACTGTATTTTTATATTTAACTGTAAATTGCTTAGCATATATTACATGATTCTCCGGGAACAAGTAGGAAGTCAGTACTTGCATATGGTTGACATCTGTGCTGATGGAGCCCGCATAGTATCCTCTCCCCAGCTTTCAAAGTAAGCCTTGGGGAGATATACCATGCATACGTGGTCCCCCTTCCCACCTAAGGGTGCCGCCTTTTTTCTGTGGAGCCCATCAGACGTGTGACTGTTCCTGCCCTGAAAAAGTTAGTGATTTTTGTCTTTTATTTTTTTCTTTTTCCGGTCGCATACCAGTCCCTTTTCATCCAAGAGTCTGCTTACCTTGGCATCATATTCTCGGTTTCTTCATTTTTTTTCTCTTTCCCACTATGGCCTCTGCCAGTGGCTTCAAGCCAAGTGACCACTTCGCGCACACATCATGCACGGACCCACACGACTGCTGCCTTCAGTGCCCTCGGGCCAGACCACAATCCCTTGGTCTGCAGTCTTTGCGAGCAGATGACTCCCAAAGCCCTCAGGAGCCGTCGGCAGCAGCATGAGTCCATCTTCCAGAAGACAGATTCTGCCCCGGAGTTGTCCACAAGAACATGCTTGAAGACTCCCTCCAGGACCTCGGACCATCACGGAGACTGTGCCTCCTCGGGGCCATGAAGCCTCAAGCTGGAGCGCACTTGACAAGGACTTGCCAGGAAGAGCCAGAAGACCTCATCAGGTGATGAGCCAGGGTAAGTGAGGAAGTCCCACGGGCCCTGGACACATGAGGCCGAGAGCGGCTAAACAAGTAGCCCCGACAGGAGCAGACACTGTCGAGGCCATCCTCAGCAAGGATTCCCCCCACGATGGAGCCGGCGGCAGACCCAAAGTCCTCTATGCCCTTGCCGAACGCTGTGGAGCCATCTGACTTCAAGGCCAGGATGGTGGCCTTGGAGTGCAGTTTGCCTTCATTGCCCACAGTGGGCTCTGATGATTGATTCCTCCGGGTCATCACTCCCAACCACCAGGCCCTCAACCTCGAGGAACTCCCTGGAGGTCGAGCTGATGCTCTAGTGCCATTGGCCTGAAGAAACACCTCAGCCTTGATACTTGGGGCTGCGGTCTTCCCTGCTCAGTGCCTTTGACTCTGAGTGCTGGGCTGCCGGGGCATGACACTGAGGCCCGGAGACCTCGACTTCTCAGACACAGAGTCGGACTGGGAGACAGAAGACGAGGCATCCCCGGACACCTGCCATCGGGATGTGCCCTTGGGACCTGTCTCTCCTGGAGACGTGATGCCAGTCCCCACCGAAGGACATGACTTTCCTCGACCTTGTGAGGGGCATGGTGGAGGCTCTTGCCTTCATCACAGAGTCTGAGGACCTTGAGATCCTCCAGTACAAGGCTCCCCCAAAAGAGGCACTCATGGTGTCTGTTCCCCCATCCTGGAACAGTTGCTCCTCCGCCTGTGGGAGACTCTCACTTTGGTGCCCGCAGTAAGCACATGGCTGGACTCGATGTACCGAGTCCGCCGAAACCCTGGCTTAAAAAAAAAACTGCTGCCCCACAACTCCATGGTAGTGGAGTCTGCCTTATGTAGGCTCAAGAGCCAGAAGATGCACTCCTCTGTGCCCCCAGATATGGAGGCCCATGCTATGGATGCCCTGGGCAGAAAGTGCTTCTAGGGCTAGATACTTGTCAGCCAGATCTATGCCTATCTGCTGTACATCAGCATGTGCTTTACAGGACCTGGCAAAGGAACTTACCAGGTTCTCTGCTGGTGTCTCGAAGGAAGGAACCCCTCCAGCGGATCCAGACCCTGGCCTCCACAGTCAGTGTGTGCTCCAAGTTTATCACTCAAGCGGCCTATGACTGATTTGAGTCGATGGCTAGAGTAGCCATGGCAGACATTAGTGCTCGGCCCCAGGGTCTGGCTACAGGTCTCCGACCTAGAGCAGTGGGTGCAGAACAAGCTGGTTGATGTCCCTTGCTGGGGAGAGAATCTCTTCATCAAACCGATGATGGACAAGGTCGCTAAGCTGGAGTCAAGAGTTCCTGACTCTAGGACCAGCTCTCCAAAAAGATCGCTGACCCTTCCCGGAGAAAGGCTTTAGGCAGAAAGTCCTCATACCCGAAGAAGAGGAAAGCTTATGGAAACTATCTCCAGTATCCAGCCTTCCCAGCTCCCTAACAGGGTCAATAGGCTAAGGGACAGGGACATGGCCCATATAAGCCTAAGGCCCCCAAATCCCAGCCCACATCCCCAGCACAACCTGGAAGGGGATTTTGACTCCTTGGGCATGGCCTCTCTTCCCCCAGGAGGCACAGTCCTGCAGCACACAGAGGGATGTCTGGTACTCTATGCCCACAGGTGGCCCTCCATCACTGCCAACTCGTGGGCCCTCCAGCTAGTGAAGGAAGATTATCTCCTCCACCAGATGCCCCCACCATTCTTCCTAGGAGAGTTCCCTCAGGACTCCCCTCCACTGCTCCCTGCTCTAGTAGGAAATCGCAGGCTTCTTGGCAGACCAGGCTGTGGAACCCATCCAGCTTAGCTCAGGGCACGGGGTTCTACTCCCGCTACTTCCTGGTTACAAAAAGGATCAGAGGGTTCCATCCCATTCTCGACCTGCGGGATCTCAACAAGTTCCTGGTGAGAGAATTCAAAATGCTCTCTCTTAGAAAGTTGCTGCCATACCTCCAGCAAAGAGACTGGCTATGCTTCTTGGGCTTAAAGGATGCATACAATCACATCCTCATCCACCCCTTCCACAGACAGCACCTTCACTTTATTTATTTATTTAACAGTTTTTATATACCGTCTTTCTACAATTCAAGACGGTTTCCATATAACGCAACAGACAGTGAATTACAACTGTATACATAGAACATAACGAGATGGTATATATGATTAACAGGAACAGGTCAGCTTTAGGGTCAGAAGGGAACATTATCAGTACAGCTTTATGGTCATAAGAACATAAGATATGCCATACTGAGTCAGACCAAGGTCCATCAAGCCCAGTATTCTGTTTCCAACAGTGGCCAATCTAGGTCATATGTACCTAGCAGTTTCCCCAAGGGACACAGGTTCCACAATGCTTGTATTGGTTCAAGCATTGATATCCTGGGTCCCTTCTTAATAATGGTTTATGGACCTTTCCTCCAGGAACTTGTCCAAACCTTTTTTTAAACCCAGCTACACT
The DNA here is from genome assembly GCA_033557465.1 of Ichthyophis bannanicus. Classification (NCBI taxonomy): domain Eukaryota; kingdom Metazoa; phylum Chordata; class Amphibia; order Gymnophiona; family Ichthyophiidae; genus Ichthyophis; species Ichthyophis bannanicus. Next base: position 1,777,027,591 of record CM066032.1, read on the forward strand.
AACAGCCTTTACTACATCCTCCGGTAACAAATTCCAGAGTTTGATTACACGTTGAGTGAAAAAATATTTTCTTTTATTAGTCTTAAATAGTTTACCCTGTAGCTTCATTGCATGTCCCCTAGTCTTTCTATATTCTGATAAGGTAAACAATCGATCTACGTTTACCCGTTCCACTCCGTTCATTAATTTATAGACTTCTATCATATTTCCCCTCAGCCGTCTCTTTTCCAGGTTAAAGAGCCCTAACCTTTTTAGCCTTTCTTCATAGGAGTATCCTTCCATCCCCTTTACCATTTTGGTGGCTCTTCTCTGAACCTTTTCTAAAATCGCTATATCCTTTTTAAGATACGGTGACCAGAATTGCACACAATATTCAAGGTGCGGTCTCACCATGGAACGATATAGAGGCATTATAATATATTTTGTTTTATTTTCCATTCCTTTCCTTATCATACCTAGCATTCTATTTGCTCTCTTGGCCGCCACTGCACACTGGGCCGAGGGTTTTAACATGGTATCCACAATGACGCCTAAATCTTTTTCTTGGGTGGTAGTTCCTAATGTGGAACCTTGCATCGTGTAACCATAGTTTGGGTTGTTCTTCCCTAGGTGCATAACCTTGCACTTGTCCACATTAAATTTCATCTGCCATTTTGATGCCCAGTCTTCCAATTTATCAAGATCCTCTTGCAATTTTCCACAATCCTCTTGGGTTTTAACAACTTTAAATAGTTTTGTGTCATCTGCAAATTTGATAACCTAACTCGTTATTCCACTTTCCAGGTCATTTATGAATATGTCAAAAAGCAGCGGACCCAGCACAGATCCCTGGGGTACACCACTATTCACCTTTCTCCATTGGGAAAATTGGCCATTTAGCCCTACCCTTTTAACCAGTTCCTGATCCACAATAGTACACTGCCTCCTATCCCATGACTCTTTAGTTTTGCCAAAAGTCTCTGATGAGGGACCTTGTCAAAGGCTTTCTGAAAGTCCAGATACACAATATCAACCGACTCACCTTTGTCCACCTGATTATTCACTCCTTCAAAAAACATAACAGATTAGTAAGACAAGATCTTCCTTGTCTAAAGCCATGTTGGCTGTCTCCCATTAGGTCATGACTATCTACATGCTGAGTAATTTTATTCTTTATGATGGTTTCTACCATTTTTCCCGGTACTGACGTCAGGCTCAATGGTCTGTAGTTTCCCGGATCACCCCTGGAACCCTTTTTAAAAATTGGTGTTACATTGGCGATCCTCCAATCTTCAGGTATTAGAGATGATTTTAATGATAGTTCACAGATTACTAATAGCAGGTCTGCAATCTCATATTTCAGTTCTTGCAACACCCTCGGATGTATACCATCCGGCCCAGGTGATTTGCTACTCTTCAGTTTATCTAATAGTTGTAATACATCTTCCCGATGTATCAATATTTCCTTCAATTCTTCCGCACCTTTAAATACCACTTCAGTCATGGGTAACATCCCTACATCTTCCTCAGTAAAGACCGAAGCAAAGAATTCATTCAGTCTCTCCGCTATCGCCTTGTCGCCTCTTAGTGCTCCTTTAACCCCCTTTATCATCTAATGGACCAACTGACTCTCTCACAGTTTTTTTGCTACGAATGTACTTGAAAAGGTCTTTACTTCGCGTTTTTGCTTCCGCAGCAAGCTTCTTCTCAAATTCTCCCTTTGCCTGCCTTATCAATGCCTTGCATTTGACTTGCCAGTGCTTGTGCTGTTTCCAGGTTTCGTCCTTTGGCTCTTTTTTCCATTTCCTGAAAGATGCTTTTTTGGCAACAACAGCCTCTCTGACCTCACCTTTAAACCATGCTGGCAGTTTTTTGGACTTCCTTCCACTTTTCTTATAGCGTGGAATACAGCTGGTCTGGGCTTCCAAGATAGTATTTTTCAACAACAGCCAAGCCTGATGTACGTCTTTAACCTTTGCAACTGCTCCTTTTAGTTTTTTCTTAACTGTTTTCCTCATTTTATCATAGTCTCCCTTTCGAAAGTTAAAAGGTAGTACTGTGGATTTCCTTACTATCCCTCCTCCACTAATTAAATCAAAGGCAATTAGGCTATGATCACTATTGCCAAGTGGCCCCAACAACCTTATCTCTTGCACTAGATCTGGTGTTCCACTAAGGACTAGGTCTAATATGGCTTCCACTCTGGTCGGTTCATGTACCAGCTGTTCCAAGAAGCAGTCATTTATTTCATCTAGGAACTTTATCTCCCTAGCATGTCCTGACGTGACACTGACCCAGTCGATACCGGGGTAGTTGAAATCACCCATTATTATTACTGTGCTGTAACTTTTGTTAGCTTCCTTGATTTCTTTGAACATTTCATCATCCATTTGGTCATTCTGGCCAGGCGGTCGATAGTACACCCCCACTGCCATCGCCTTCCCCCTTTTACATGGAATTTCAATCCATATAGATTCTACAGCAGATTTTGTTTCCTGCAAAACTTTAATCCTTTCTGACTCAATGCCCTCTCTCACATAGAGAGCAACCCCTCCACCAATTTGATCAGCTCTATCATTACGATATAGTTTGTACCCAGGTATCACAGTGTCCCACTGGTTGTCCTCCTTCCACCATGTCTCTGATATTCCAATCATATCTAACCTTTCATTTGGTGCTATATATTCTAACTCTCCCATCTTATTTTTTAGACTTAGCATTTGCATACAAGCATTTTAGAGAATGTATTTTATTCATATTAATTTGGCTATTGTTAGACATGGGTAATTTGGGATCTTTAAGCTCTGTCTGCTCCATACTTGAGAGCATTTGGGCTAGTTTACTCTTTTGTGGAACCTCTCTGCTTTTGGTAGTATCCTTCAAAGATACATTCTTCCGAACCATCCGCTCTTGGGCGACTGTCGGCTTTCCCCTAATATTTAGTTTAAAAGCTGCTCTATCTCCTTTTTAAAGGTTAATGCCAGCAGGTCAGAAGGGAACATTATCAGTACAGAGTGCTACCCTTCGGCCTGGCCTCTGCCCCATGAGTATTCAAATGCCTGGCAGTGGTCACAGCCCATCTCAGATTCCAGGGGGTCTTCCCCGATCTGAACGACTGGCTCATTAAAGGAGACACTGCTACCAGTGCTCCCTCAAGCAACAGCCCCCGCACCTCCTCATCCTGAAGCACCTGGGGTTTATCATAAACTACCCGCAGTCCCATCTCCAGCCATCTCAAATTCTGGAGTTTATAGGGGCGCAGCTGGACACCATCCACACCAAGGCTTTTCTCCCATGGGACAATGCCCTACACCTCCAGGTGCTAGCAGCCAGCATCCAGCGCTGCCCCTTGTCGACTGCCCACTTCATGTTTCACCTGCTGGGGCATATGACATCCACTTTGCACATCACCTTGGATGCCCACCTACAGATGAGAATGGCCCATTGAGCCCTCCACTCACAGTGATCCCAGGCCACAGGGTGACTGCAGGGTAGGGTGCTGCCTGGCCAACTCTCTCAACAGGTGGCAGATCCCCGCATCCCAGTGGATCCTCACCATGGGTACCTCCAAACCGGGGTGGGGGCCCATTGCAATAATCTTTGCACTCAGGCCAGCTAGTCGCCGATGGGGGGCCTCCAGCAATTAGACCTCCTGGAGCTCCGTAGCCTTAGCCTTCTGGGCTTTCCGCCACCACCTGCAGCATCAGGCGGCTACGTTCTACATAAACAAGCAGAGGGGCAAGGGTTTGGTCCTGCTTTGCCAGGAAGTGGTGAGCCTCTGTTCGTATGCCATCAGCAGCAGGATGCTCCTGAGGGCAGTGTTTCTCCTGGTCCAGGACAACACACTGGCGGATTGGCCCGGCAGGTCCTCCAGCCACATAAGTTGAGGCTGGACCCCAAAGTCACTGGCTGGTTGTTCCAGTGCTGGGAGCTCTCGAGGATGGATCTCTTTACCAACCTGGCCAATGCCCAACTGCCCTGCTTCTGTTCCTGGTAGCTACACCCCACCCATGTGGCAGCGGATTGATTCTTGATCTCATGGGCGGAAGGCCTCCTTTATACCTTCCTGCCCACACCACTGATCACCAAGACCCTGTTCAAGGTCCAGCATGATAGGGCCACAGTGATTCTGGTGGCCCCACGATGGGCCAGGCAGCCATGGCTTCCCCTGCTTCTCCACCTGTCCATGGTGCCCCTCATTCCCCTGGGGTGCAACCCAGGCCTACTCATGCAGGTGGTGGGCTCTCTGCTGCTGGGGTCCCTGTCACTCAGGCTTGGCTGCTGAAAGGGTATCCTTGGCCCCTTTCAAGCTCTCCAATGAGATGGAGGAAGTCCTTCTGGCCTCCCGTAACACCTCCACCCACCTGGCATACTCCTTCAAGTGGCAGAGGTTCTCGGTCTGGTGCATGTAGAAGCGGATCACCTTTTCTCCTGCTCTGTCCAGCTGATGCTGCAGTACCTACTTCACCTGTCTTGGGCAGGGCTGAAGTCTAACTCCGTCAGGGTGCACCTCAGCGCGCTCATGGTGCACCACTTCTCAATGAGGGCAAGTTCCTTTCTGCTCAACCCCCTCGTGTTTTGCTTCCTGAGGGGCCGCCTCCTGTCAGAGCTGCCCATCTGTCCACTGGCGGCAGAGTGGGACCTTAATGTTATGCTCTTCAAGCTCACTGTACTACTACCCTTTGAGCCTCTTGGCTCCTGCCACCTCAAGTATCTCTCTTGGAAGGTGGTATTCCTCGAGGTGCTCACCTCTACTTGCACTGTACGCTAGGTTCTACAATCACAGGGTCATGCTCCACACGCACCCCAAGTTTCTACCAAAGGAGGTGTCTCCATTCCACCTTAACCAGCATGTGGTGCTTCCCACATTTTTTCCGCAGCCTCACACCAGCAGGGCGGAAGCGGTTCTCCATGCATTGTCTTGTAAGCATGCACTAACCCACCTACCTGTGGCGTACCCAGGACCACCACCAAGCCTCTCAACTCTTTGTACTCACTGTACTACCCTTTGAGCCTCTTGGCTCCTGCCACCTCAAGTATCTCTCTTGGAAAGTGGTATTCCTCGAGGTGCTCACCTCTACTTGCACTGTACACTAGGTTCTACAATAGTTCACAGATTACTAATAGCAGGTCTGCAATCTCATATTTCAGTTCTTTCAACACCCTTGGATGTATACCATCCGGCCCAGGTGATTTGCTACTCTTCAGTTTATCTAATAGTTGTAATACATCTTCCCGATGTATCGATATTTCCTTCAATTCTTCCGCACCTTTAAATACCACTTCAGTCATGGGTAACATCCCTACATCTTCCTCTGTAAAGACTGAAGCAAAGAATTCATTCAGTCTCTCCGCTATCGCCTTGTCGCCTCTTAGTGCTCCTTTAACCCCTTTATCATCTAATGGACCAACTGACTCACTCACAGGTTTTTTGCTACGAATGTACTTGAAAAGGTCTTTACTTCGCGTTTTTGCTTCCGCAGCAAGCTTCTTCTCAAATTCTCCCTTTGCCTGCCTTATCAATGCCTTGCATTTGACTTGCCAGTGCTTGTGCTGTTTCCAGGTTTTGTCGTTTGGCTCTTTTTTCCATTTCCTGAAAGATGCTTTTTTGGCAACAGCCTCTCTGACCTCACCTTTAAACCATGCTGGCAGTTTTTTGGACTTCCTTCCACTTTTCTTAAAGCGTGGAATACAGCTGGTCTGGGCTTCCAAGATAGTATTTTTCAACAACAGCCAAGCCTGATGTACGTCTTTAACCTTTGCAACTGCTCCTTTTAGTTTTTTCTTAACTGTTTTCCTCATTTTATCATAGTCTCCCTTTCGAAAGTTAAAAGGTAGTACTGTGGATTTCCTTACTATCCCTCCTCCACTAATTAAATCAAAGGCGATCATGCTATGATCACTATTGCCAAGTTTCCCCAACAACCTTATATCTTGCACTAGATCTGGTGTTCCAGTAATGACTAGGTCTAATATGGCTTCCCCTCTGGTCGGTTCATGAACCAGCTGCTCCAAGAAGCAGTCATTTATTTCATCTAGGAACTTTATCTCCCTAGCATGTCCTGACGTGACACTGACCCAGTCGATACCAGGGTAGTTGAAATCACCCATTATTATTACTGCGCTGTAACGTTTGTTAGCTTCCTTGATTTCTTTGAGCATTTCATCATCCATTTGGTCATTCTGGCCAGGCGCTCGATAGTACACCCCCACTGCCATTGCCTTCCCCCTTTTACATGGAATTTCAATCCATATAGATTCTACAGCAGATTTTGTTTCCTGCAAAACTTTAATCCTTTCTGACTCAATGCTCTCTCTAACATAGAGAGCAACCCCTCCACCAATTTGATCAGCTCTATCATTACGATATAGTTTGTACCCAGGTATCACAGTGTCCCACTGGTTGTCCTCCTTCCACCATGTCTCTGATATTCCAATCATATCTAACCTTTCATTTAGTGCTATATATTCTAACTCTCCCATCTTATTGTTAGACTTCTAGCATTTACATAAAAGCATTTTAGAGACTGTATTTTATTCATATTAATTTGGCTATTGTTAAGACATGGGTAATTTGGGATCTTTAAGCTCTGTCTGCTCCATACTTGAGGGCATTTGGGCTAGTTTACTCTTTTGTGGAACCTCTCTGCTTTTGGTAGTATCCTTCAAAGATACATTCTTCCGAACCATCCGCTCTTGGGCGACTGTCGGCTTTCCCCTAATATCTAGTTTAAAAGCTGGTCTGTCTCCTTTTTAAAGGTTAATGCCAGCAGCCTGGTTCCATCCCAGTTAAGGCGAAGCTCATCCCTTCGGAAGAGCCCCTCCTTTCCCCAGAATGTTCCAGTTGCCCCGGTGCTGCTCGAGACAGCCGCTGAGCATGGCAGCGGATGTTTTCTGATCTCGTGGGCACAGGGTCTTCTCTATGCATTCCCACCCACGCCCCTGGTGGCACGCACTCCGTTCAAGATTCTTTGGGACAAGGCCTCAGTCATCCTGGTAGCACCCAGGTGGCCCAGACAGCCTTGGTTCCCTCTTCTCCTTCAACTGGCGGTTGAAACTCCACTTGCATTGGGGGTGCAGTCCGACCTCTTGACCAAGGAACAGAGTTCCTTGCTACACCCCAATCTCAGATCCTTCAACTTAATGGCCTGGCTGCTAGTACTTGCTCCTCTACTCCTTCCCAAGGAGGCTGAGGAGGTGTTGCTGGCCTCTAGGAGGCAATCCACTAGAAAATCCTACGTGTTCAAGTGGTGTAGGTTTGAAGGGTGGTGTGCCCAGAATAAGGAGGACCCGTTCACTTGTCAAGTACCTCATGTATTACAGTACTTGCTCCACCTCTCGGAGTTAGGTCTCAAGTCTAACTCTGTCAGGGTCCACCTGAGTGCGCTATCAGCTAACCACTTTCCAGTGGACGGGCAACCTCTTTCAGCTCACCCTTTGGTATCCCGATTCCTCAGAGGCCTCCTCCTCTTGAAGCCTCCAATTTGCCCACCGGCTACAGAGTGGGACTTAAATGTGGTCCTGCAGTGGCTTACTTGCCCACCTTTTGAACCAATGGCCACCTGTCATCTCCGCTTCCTTTCCTGGAAAACACTCTTTCTGGTGGCACTCACGTCTGCTTGATGTGTGAGCGAGCTGCAAGCTTTAGTATCAGATAGGCCGTATACACGGTTTAATTAAAACAGAGTGGTCCTATGTACTCGCCCCAAGTTCCTCCCAAAAGTGGTTTCCTCGTTTCACCTTAACCAAGAGGTGGTTCTTCCAACCTTCTTCCCCAGGCCACATACCAGCAATGCAGAAGCGGTTCTGCATACCCTGGACTGTAAGAGAGGACTTCCCAGCTCTTCGTCTCTTATGAACCTAGTAAACTGGGTCTACCTGTCTCCAAGCGCACGTTATCCACCTGGGTGGCAGACTGCATCGCCTGGGCGTACAGGGCAGCTGACCTCCAGCTGGAGGGCCGAATCACGGACCACTCTGTCAGGGCCAAGGTCGCATCAGTGGCTAACCACCGCTCTGTTCCGTTGGCAGACATCAGCCAGGCCACAACTTGGTCTTCAAGCCAGACTTTTGCAGCCCACTACTGCCTGGAGAGAGAGTCCCGGCGGGACAGTGTTTTTGGTCAGGCGGTACTCCGTAACCTATTCGAGGTTTAGGCAATTCCTACCCTCCGACCCTTTGGTGTCAGGCTACCATGAGGGTTGTGTTCTCAGAGGAAAATCCTATCACTGCTGCTGCGGCCCTTCTAGAGGGAGCCATTTTCAGCTATGGGCTTTCGGTAGCCTATAGCTATGGAGTCCCATATGTGAGGACTGACTTCCTGCTTGTTCCTGGAGAAAGCGTAGTTACTCATCTGTAACAGGTGTTTTCCAGGGACAGCAGGAATCAGTCCTCATGACCCTCCCTCCTCCCCTGGAGTTGCAGTCCTTTGATTAATTTTTTCTCATTTTTGCCGTCTTTTTAGCTATGTCATCTGAGCACGATGGCACCCTTGGGTGGGAAGGGGACCACGCATGCGCGATGCAATCCCAAAGGCTTTCTTTGAAAGCTGGGGAATTGCTCCTCACGAGGGCTCTGTCGGCGCCGACGTCACCCTTATGTGAGGACTGATTCCTGCTGTCCCCGGAGAACACCTGTTACAAATGAGTAACTATGCTTTACAGGTGAGTAGCTACGCTTTATGGTATATAAATGTTTTAAATTAACAAATAATAGGATGGACAATGTTTTCCCCACTAGTGCTGATCACTTCCCAGTATTTTTGGCTGTTAGCTCTAGGGTCTAAGAGAGGTAGGATAGCTGTTTTTAATGAAGTCTCTTTTGCCATGATGGTTAGGGTTGTACCAGACAAAACACCCTTTTGTTGGTTGAGATTCTCAAGGACCTCATCACTCCTGCAGCTTAATAGCTAAAGATTTATTTGTTTCTTATATTTTTTCCTTTAAAAGAAAGAGGCAGCCCCCATTCTTCTTTGTTTCTTTTTGTCTCTTATGGAGCCATAGAATTTGAGCTTGCTAACCTCCTCATTGATATGTCAATAGACAAGCTGGGATTTAAAATGTCACTCTGTAACAGAAAAAGTGTATAAAGGATGGTTTTGATCCTAATACAGTTATAACAATTTTCCTTGTTACGTGTGCACCCAAGGTACAGCAGACAGATAACAACCATCCTTTATACACTTTTTCTGTTACAGAGTGACATTTTAAATCCCAGCTTGTCTATTGACATATCAATGAGGAGGTTAGCAAGCTCAAATTCTATGGCTCCATAAGAGACAAAAAGAAACAAAGAAGAATGGGGGCTGCCTCTTTCTTTTAAAGGAAAAAAATATAAGAAACAAAAATCTTTAACTGTTAAGCTGCAGGAGTGATGAGGTCCTTGAGAATCTCAACCAACAAAAGGGTGTTATCTGTCTGCTGTACCTTGGGTGCACACGTAACAAGGAAAATTGTTATAACTGTATTAGGATGTCTGCTCTATCAGTAAATTTAAACTAACAGAAATGGCAACAAAAGACTCTGCCTTAAGAAGAAAAAGCAGATAAAGTTGATTTCTTCAAGTTCGTTCCAATTTAGGGAGAATAAGAACATAAGAAATGCCATACTGGGTCAGACCGAGGTCCATCAAGCCCAGTATCCTGTTTCCAACAGTGGCCAATCTAGGTCCTACGTACCTAGCAATATCCCCAAAAGACACAGGTTCCATAATGCTTGTACTGGGTCAAGCATTGATATCCTGGGTCCCTTTTTAATAGTGGTTTATGGACCTTTCCTCCAGGAACTTGTCCAAACCTTTTTTAAACCCAGCTATACTAACAGCCCTTACTACATCCTCCGGTAACAGATTCCAGAGTTTGATTACAAGTTGAGTGAAAAAATATTTTCTTATTTGTCTTAAATAGTTTACCCTGTAGCTTCATTACATGTCCCCTAGTCTTTCTATATTCTGATAGCGTAAACAATTGATCCACGTTTATCCGTTCCACTCCATTCATTAATTTATAGACCTCTATCATATCTCCCCTCAGCCGTCTCTTTTCCAGGTTAAAGAGCCCTAACCTTTTTAGCCTCTCTTCATAGGAGTAGCCTTCCATCCCCTTCACCAATTTGGTGGCTCTTCTCTGTACTTTTTCTAATAACGCTATGTCCTTTTTAAGATACGGCGACCAGAATTGCACACAATATTCAAGGTGCGGTCGTACCATGGAGCGATACAGAGGCATTATAATATCCTTTGTTTTATTCTCCATCCCTTTCTTTATGATACCTAGCATTCTATTTGCTTTCTTGGCCGCCGCTGCACACTGGGCGGAGGGTTTTAACATGTTATCCACGATGACTCCTAAGTCCTTTTCCTGGGTGGTGGTTTCTAATGTGGAGCCTTGCATCGTGTAACTATAGTGTGGGTTGTTCTTTCCTAGGTGCATAACTTTGCATTTGTCCACATTAAATTTCATCTGCCATTTGGATGCCCAGTCTTCCAATTTATCCAGATCCTCCTGCAGTTTTCCACAATCCTCTTGGGTTTTAACAACTTTAAACAGTTTTGTGTCATCTGCAAATTTGATAACCTGACTAGTTATTCCCTTTTCCAGGTCATTTATGAATATGTCAAAAAGTAGCGGACCCAGTACAGATCCCTGGGGTACTCCACTATTCACTTTTTTCCATTGGGAATATTGGCCATTTAGCCCTACCCTCTGCTTTCTATCTTTTAACCAGTTCCCGATCCACAATAGTACACTGCCTCCTATCCCATGACTTTTTAGCTTTGCCAAAAGTCTCTGATGGGGGACCTTGTCAAAAGCTTTCTGGAAGTCCAGATACACTATATCAACCGACTCACCTTTGTCTACCTGTTTATGCACACCTTCAAAGAAACATATCAGATTAGTAAGACAAGATCTTCCTTGTCTAAAGCCATGTTGGCTGTCTCCCATTAGGCCATGACTATCTACATGTTGTGTAATTTTGTTCTTTATGATGGTTTCTACCATTTTCCCTGGTACTGACGTCAGGCTCACTGGTCTGTAATTTCCCGGGTCACCCCTGGAACCTTTTTTAAAAATTGGTGTTACGTTGGCGACCCTCCAGTCTTCAGGTATTACAGATGATTTTAATGAAAGTTCACAGATTACCAATAGCAGGTCTGCAATCTCATATTTCAGTTCTTTCAACACTCTGGGATGTATACCATCCGGTCCAGGTGATTTGCTACTATTTAGTTTATCAAATAGTTGTAATATATCTTCCCGGTGTAGTGATATTTCTCTCAATTCCTCTGCAGTATCACCTTTAAATACCACTTCAGTCATGGGTAACATCCCTACATCTTCCTCAGTAAAGACCGAAGCAAAGAATTCATTCAGTCTCTCTGCTATAGCCTTGTCTCCTCTTACTGCCCCTTTTACCCCTCTATCATCTAACGGTCCAATTGACTCTCTCACAGGCCTTTTGCTACGAATGTACTTGAAAAAGTCTTTATTTTGTGTTTTTGCTTCCGTAGCAAGTTTCTTCTCAAATTCCCGCTTTGCCTGCCTTATCAATGCTTTGCATTTAACTTGCCAGTGCTTGTGTTGTTTCCAGTTTTCATCATTTGGCTCTTTTTTCCATTTCCTGAAGGTTGCTTTTTTGGCAGCAACAGCCTCTCTGACCTCACCTTTAAACCATGCTGGCAGTATTTTGGACTTTCTTCCACTCTTCTTAATGCGTGGAATACAGCTGGTCTGGGCTTCGAGGATAGTATTTTTAAATAACACCCAAGCTTGCTGTAAGTCTTTAACCTTTGGAACCGCTCCTTTTAGTTTTTTCCTAACTATATTCCTCATTCTATCATAGTCTCCCTTTTGAAAGTTAAAAGGTAATACTGTGGATTCCTTTACTATCTGTCCTCCACTAATTAAATCAAACATGATCATACTATGATCACTATTGCCAAGTGGTCCCAACACCCTTATTTCTTGCACCAGATCTGGCGTTCCACTAAGGATTAGGTCCAGTATGGCTTCCCCTCTGGTCGGTTCATGAACCAGTTGCTCCAAGAAGCAGTCATTTATTCCATCTTCAGTCCCACATGAAGTAGCTTTTGTAGTTAAGTTATGGTCTTTTCTCCAGGAACAAGTAGGAAGTCAGTCCCTCACATATGGGTAACATTGGCATCGAGGGAGCCCACGCGGAGCATTTCCCAGCTTTCAAAGAAAACCTTTGGGAATGCCACTAGCATGCGTGGTCCCCTTCCCACCCAAGGGTGCCATCTTACTCAGTCTCCCTTTTTCCGCGGAGCCCTTCGGATGTGTGTCTCGTCCCTGGAAAATGTTTCTCTATTACAACCAGTTTTTTGCTTTCTGGCCTTTGTTGGTCCTTTCCCCCCAATGGCCTCCGGCTTTAAGAAATGTGCTAGGTGTTCAAAAAACATGTCGCTAACAGACACTCATGACTGTTGTCTCAGGTGTCTAGGAGGTGGCCATGACCCAGAGCTATGTTCCTTTTGTAAGAAGATGTTCTCCAAGGCCATCCAGAGTCGTAAGCAGAAGCTGGATGATCTCTTCCGTAAGGCAGCCCTGGTAGCCTCCCGCTCTTTGACCCTGCAACCCCTGGAGTCTCCCAAGGCTCCTCCCCGGGCCTGGCGGCACTTTGACCAGGGATCGCCCGAACGCGAGCGGAAGAAGAAGGCCACGAGGACTCTGTCGGGAGTGCCAGACAAGTGTGAGAGGTCATGCGCCTGGTCTCAGTCCCCCTCGGCAAACATTGGAGATGGAGCAGCCCAGTAAGGTACCTCGAACTAATACGGAGTCCTCCGGCAAAGGCACCCGGTCTTCCGACGGTCATTCCAGCAAGGACCCCTCTCCTCCTCAACACTCGACCCGGTCACCACGGCATCTGTGTCACAGGGCCCCACTCCCAAGTGGGAGGCCCAAATGCTGGCCTTGGAGCACAGCGTTTCTGCGTTTCTCACTGCCCATCAGGCGCTGGTGCCCAGCCCCGCCGGCATGTGTCTCAGGCACCTTGACAACTCCCTGGGCCGCTGCAGTAACCCCCGAGAGCCAGAAGCCTCGTGAGGATCCTCAGCACAGGTCTCAATTTCCATCCCAGTCCTCGGGCGCAAGATCTCAGGGAACCCAACTTAGAGTCCTCCCTGGACTACTCAGAGACCTCCCTGGAGACTCTCTCCTCACCGAGACCTCTCCTTTGATCTCTCTCCGCTGACCCAGAGGCAGCAGTCACCTCCCAAGGACACTTCCTTACTGGAGTTCGTCCGGGACATGGCATGGGCCCTAGCACTCTACACCGAGTCAGAGAAGGAGCCCCACACAGAGGAGCTCGATATTCTTCTATATGAAGCCCCTCTGAAGGAAGCTCTCTCTGTGCTGGTTCCTCCCATTCTGAACTGATGACTCCTCTGCATTTAGGAGACCCTGGTCTCTGTCCCTGTCATGAGCAAGTACCTGGACGCTATGTATAGGGTTCAACGGGGCCTGGGATTTCAGAAAGTCCAGCTTTCTCACATCTCAATGGTGGTCGAATTGGCCATGCAGAAGCTGAAGAGCCCAAAGATTCGTTCTTTGGTCCCGACGGGCAGAGAGTCTCGTACCCTCGGGTGCTAGGCTTATCAGGGCTCCATTGCTGTCATGCCATATTCAAGTTTATTAATTGGGATGTTCCTCCATGACCTCGCTAGAGGGCTCGGAGGCTTTGCAGCAGGCCTTGACAGAGATCATCTCCGTTTTCAGGTCCTCTCAAAGTCCATCTGAGAATGCTCGAACTATCTCTTGCGAGCAGCGTGCAACTGCTTTGAGTCTTCTGCCTGGGTGGTGGCAGCGGCTGGCAACGGAGCTCACCGGCAGGCTTGGCTCCAGTCCTCAGACCTGGAGCATTGAATCCAGGAGAAGCTGCTGGACATCCCTTGCCTTGGGGAGCAACTATTCGGCAAGCCCATGGAGGATAAGGCAGCGGAGATTGAAACGGAGTACGTGACTCATACTTGCCTCTCCCGGAAAACTTCCTCTGTCCCCAGAAAGAAACAGCAGAGCAAGAAGCCTTTCTTCCACCGGAAGGGGCTCTAGTACAGGGGCTACCTGTCCTACTCGCCTGCGTCGACCTCCACTCAGGGTGGTCGGGGCAGGAGCCCGGCCCATGGCTCTTGTAAGCTGAAGGGTCCCAAGACCCCAACCCCGGTACCAGCTCAGCCATCCTTGGGGTTTTGATGCCATCAGCATAGCCTCTCATCTGCTGACAGATCAGCTGTCAGTCAGGGGGGTATCTGGTCCACTTCTCCCACAGGTGGGAGTCCATCTACACCGATGCCTGGGTTCTCCAGGTCGTTTGGGAGGGCTATCTTCCCCTTCCAAATCTCCCCAGCACCATGTCCTCCTGAGTCAGGAGCTTGCAGGCATCCTCGAGGATGGTGCAGTAGAACCAGTCCCACCGCACCTCAGAGATGGGGGTTTTACTCTTGATACTCGTCCCAAAGAGGACAGGGGCCTTCGGCCCATCCTCGACCTGCGGACCCTAAACAAGTTCCTGGTGCGGGAGAAGTTCAAGATGCTCTCCCTTGGAATGTTACTGCCCTACCTCCAGCAGGGCGATTGGCTATGCTCCTTGGACTTTAAAAGGATGCTTATGCTCACATCCTCGTCCATCCCAAGCACAGAAAGTACTTCCACTTTTATAGTTCTGGGAAACCATTACCAGTACAGGGTGCTTCCCTTTGGGCTTGCGTCTGCTCCGCAAGTCTTCACAAAATGTCTGGCCCACCTCTGACTGCAGGGCACCTTCATCTATCCCTATCTAGATGACTGACTCGTAACGGGACACGGCCTCCGAAGACCAGCAGGCCATGGACATACCATTCACCTCCTGGAGCATCTGGGGTCTGTGATAAAATACCCAAAGTCCTACCTCACTCCAGTTCAGTCCCTAGAGTTCACCAGGGCTTGCTTGGACACCCTGCGGGCCATGGCTTTTCTTCCTCAGGACAGGGCGGACCGCCTCGTGTCCCTGGCATCCGAGGTGTGGTGCCGCAGCGCCGTCTCGGCCCGGATGATGCTTCGCCTTCTCGGCCACATGGCTTTCACGGTCCATGTCATGCCTAATGCCCGCCTCAACATGTGGGCAGCGCAATGATGCCTCCAAGCGCAGTGGGCACAATTGACCGGCCGCCTCAGAGATCCCATCTGTCATGTCCAGCGTAGCAGTCTCTCTCATGGTGGCGGGAGATTCCGAACCTGCTTCGAGGCATGCCCCCTTCCAAGCTCCAACGCATCAGGTGGTCTTGACTAAGGACGCCTCCCTGGTGGGCTGGGGAGCCCACTTCAAGGGGCGGCGCACTCAGAGGACCTGGTCCCTCGAGGAATCCCAGCAGCAGATCAATCTGCTGGAGTTCCGGGCCATCCGTCTTGCACTCAAGGCCTACAGCACCAAGCGGTACTTGTTCAGACAGACAACCAGGTCACAATGTTCTATGTGAACAAACAATTGAGGGACTGGCTTCTAAAGCTTCTGTTCAGAGGCAGTGGCTCTGTGCTCCTTCGCCACAAGCCAGGGCATGACCATCCAAGCCACCTTCCTCCTGGGCCAAGACAATGTATTGGCGGACCTTCTCAGCAGAGTCCTCCAAACGAGTGGCACCTGCGTCCCCAGACGGTGCAATGGCTCCTCCGATTGGGGGAGCCCAGTCCTTGACCTCTTTGCCAGCCTTGTGAATTTGCAGCTCCCCCGGTTCTGCTGTCCTCTCATACACCCGGACAGGATAGCCCCGGATGCCTTCCTCCTTTCGTGGGCAACGGGCCTGTTGTATGCCTTCCCCCACCCCCCCCCATTGCCCGGATCCTTCTCAAAGTCCAGCAGGACAAGGCCTTGATGATCCTTGTGGCCCAGACAGCTGTGGTTTCCCCTGCCGCTCCGCCACTCAACAGAACCCACTGTCCCTCTCAGGAACTCACCGGAGCTGCTGGAGGGGGAGGGGGGTATGCTACTCCACCCCAACTTGAGGTCTCTATCCCTCACAGCATGGCAGCTGAGAGGGTCACTTTAGCCCTCTACCCATCTCCCGATGGAGATCGAGGATATTCTTTTGGTCTCACGAAAGGACAACCAGACAGGCGCATGCCTTCAAATGGCACCGGTTCTCGGTGTGGTGCTTGGAGCTACTACTACTACTACTACTAAGCATTTATAAAGCGCTACCAGGCGCACACAGCGCTGTACAATGAAAACACAAAAAGACAGTTCCTGCTCAAAAGAGCTTACAATCTAAAAAGACAAAGCAAGAAAAGGATAAGAACAAGGGCAAAGAGACAAGAGCAGGAGAGAGGACAAAGGAAAGAGGTAAGAACAAGTGTAAGAGGAAGAAAGAAAAGTGAAATAAAAGAAGGAAGGAAGGAGAACAGCAAAATCAAGAGCTAAAGGCAGAGGCGAAAAGATAAGCTTTTAACTTGAGTTTGAAGAGAGGCAAAGAAGATGCCTGACATATAGACAAAGGAAGTTTATTCTAAGCGTAAGGAGCAGCAAGGTGAAAAGAGCGGAATCTAGAGTTGGCAGTAGAGGAGAAGGGCATAGCAAGAAGCAACTGGGAAGAATGGAGTACACGAGGGGGGAAATAGGGAGAAATGAGAGAAGAAAGGTACTGAGGAGCCACAGAGTGAATGCACTTATAGGTCAGAAGGAGAAGCTTAAAGTGAATACGGAAACGGATAGGGAGCCAGTGAAGAGATCTGAGGAGAGGAGTGATGTGGGCAAAACGAGACTGACGGAAAATCAAATGGGCAGCGGAGTGATGAATAGACTAAAGAGGGAAGAGATGAGACTGAGGGAGACCAGCAAGAAGGAGGTTACAATAATCAAGGCAGGAGGTGATTAGGAAATGGATGAGGGTTTTAGTAGTGAGCTCAGAGAGAAAGGGGCGGATTTTGCCAATGTTTGAAGAGAAAGAAGCGACAGGTCTTAGCGATGAGTTGGATATGAGAGGAGAAAGAGAGCGAAGAGTCAAAAATAACACACAAATTGCGAGCAGATGAAACGGGTTGGAGAACAGAGCCATCAACAGAGACTGAAAAAGAAGGAGAAAGGGAAATTTTAGGAGAAAAACGAGATGTTCAGTCTTGGCCATGTTCAGTTTCAGGCAGCAATGGCAGAGACAGCAAGAGATCCGGGACTGGAAAGCAGAAGAAAGATCAGGAGTAGAGAGAGAGATTTGCGAGTCATCAGCATAGAGATGGTACTGAAAACCATGAGAGGGAAATAAGCACACCAAGGGATTGGGTATAGAGAGAAAAAAGAAGGGGACCCAAGACAGAACCCTGGGGGACACCAACCGAGAGCGGGGTAACAGAGGAGTAGGAGGAGCCACCAGAACGTACACTAAAGGAGCAATGGGAGAGATATGAGGAGAACCAAGAGAGAACAGAGTCCCTAAAGCCTAGCGAGGACAAAGTGTCAAGGAGAAGATCATGGTCAACAGTGTCAAAGGCAGCAGAAAGGTCAAGGAGGATAAGGACAGAGTAAAGGCCTTTAGATTTAGCCA
This sequence comes from Ichthyophis bannanicus, assembly GCA_033557465.1. Lineage (NCBI taxonomy): Eukaryota > Metazoa > Chordata > Amphibia > Gymnophiona > Ichthyophiidae > Ichthyophis > Ichthyophis bannanicus. The sequence goes on from CM066032.1 coordinate 1,777,045,093, forward strand.
GGAAAAGGTCACTGGAAACTTTGACGAGCAGTTTCAGTAGAGTGCAAAGGACGAAAACCGGATTGTAAGGGATCGAAGAGCATGGGAAGAGAGGAAGTCAAGACAATGGCGGAGCTCTCAGCGGGACCTATTTTCCTGCCCTACCAGCTTGGCCTTGTAGTACTTACACCTCTCGCAGGCTGAACTGAAGTCTAACTTGGTCAGGATTCACCTGAGTGCCATCTAATCCAACCACCACCTAATCAAGGGTAAACCCCTCTTGGGGCAACTGCTTGTTCCCGCTTCATTAGGGGCCTGCTCCTATCCAAGCCCCCCACCTGCCCTCCCCCGGCGGAATGGGACCTCAATGTGGTTCTCACAGAGCTGACCAAGCCATCCTTTGAGCCCATGGCTACCTGCTGACTGCAGCACCTGTCATGGAAGGTGGCCTTCCTGATGGCTCTCACCTCTGCTCGGAGAGTCAGTGAGCTCCAGGCACTGATGGCCGAGGCGCCATACACAAGGTTCTATTGGAACAGGGTGGTTCTGCGCACGCACCCCAAGTTTCTCCCAAAGATCATCTCTGACTTCTACCTCAGCTAGGAGATAGTGCTGCCCACTTTCTTTTTAAAGCCCCACGCCAACCGGGCGTCGGCGATTCTCCATACGCTGAATTGTAAGAGGGCTCTTTCCTTCTACCTGCAGCAGACTCTGTAATCTGTTTGGGGTTTAAGCAACTCCTGCCCTCTGACCTTTCTTGTTCCAGCTACTGGGAGTGTGGCCATCCATGGACCTGGGTTCCTTGGGCTGCCTTTGGCTCTGCCATGCTTTTTCCTATAGGTCCTTGGTAGTCTGTAGCTGGGGAGTCCCATATGTGAGGACTGACTTCCTGCTTGTTCCTGGAGAAAGTGTGTAGTTACTCACCTGTAACAGGTGTTCTCCAGGGACAACAGGAATCAGTCCTTACAACTTTCCCTCCTCCCCTTGGAGTTGCTATCCTTTTTTGCCATCTTCTTGGAGGGGCTATAGCTATGTCACCTGACTGAGTAAGATGGCACCCTTGGGCAGGAAGGGGACTACGCATGCGTGGTGGCATTTCCAAAGGCTTTCTTTGAAAGCTGGGGAAATGCTCTGCGCAGGCTCCGTCGGTGCCAATGTGGCTCATATGTGAGGACTGATTCCTGCTGTCCCTGGAGAACACCTGTTATAGGTGAGTAACTAGGCGGAATTGTTGAACTTTTGGTTGACATTCAAGAAATATATTCAGGGCAGTGCCAAGAAGTTGGCATCACAGATTGATGCTCAGAAGAAAGGGACTTGTGTTATGGAAACCACTTAGCACGGAATCCACATTACACCACCAATGCAATCTCTTGATACAGAGGCCAAAGATGTTTGTAAACCATTTTTGCTTAAATTTTGGTGCCACCCATTTCCTTAACTCCATCTCCTCTGTCATCCCTCGTATTCTCAATCTATCGCCTCCACTGCAACTGTCCCCAGCAGCCTTCAAGCATGCTATGGTCACACCTCTCTTCAAGAAACCTTCATTTGACCCTACTTGTCCTTCTAATTATCAACTTGTCTCCCTTCTCCCCTTATTTCCAAACTTCTTGAAGGTGCAGTTCTCTGCCGTTGCCTTGAATTTATCTCCTCTCAAGCCCTAGATCCACTACAAGAGGAGGAAATAGCCAATGCAATAAAAAGGGGGAATAAGACATTTTTCAGATATGTTGGTGAGAAGAGGAAGGGCAAAAGTGGTATTGTCAGACTCAAGAGTGAACGGGAGGAATATGTAGAAGCTGATGGGGATAAAGCGGAATTGCTTAACAAATATTTCTGTTCTGTGTTCACAGATGAAGAACCAGGAGCAGGACCTCAGAAAACACAAACAGGAACAGAAGCAAGGGGCATCTTGAACAATTTTTAGAAGACCGTGTTTGTGAGAAACTAGCTAAACTTCAAGTAAACAAAGCGATGGGACCAGATGGGATACACCCTAGAATACTGAGGAAACTTGGGGACGTTCTAGCAGCTCCACTGACTGACTTTTCAATGCCTCATTGGAGTTGGGAGTGGTGCCAAAGGACTGGGGAGAGGCACACGTGGTCCCTTTACATAAAAGCAGAAGTAAGGATGTGGTTGAAAACTACAGGCCGGTTAGTTTAACTTTGGTGGTGAGTAAATTATTGGAAACGCTGCTGAAAGAGAAAATAGTGAGGTTTCTGGAGTCCAACGGATTACAGGATCCGAGGCAGCATGGATTCACCAGAGGCAGGTCTTGTCAGTTAAATCTGATTGATTTCTTTGACTGGGGGACCAGGGAGTTGGACCGAGGGAGAGCCCTAGATGGGTGTATTTAGATTTCAGTAAAGCCTTTGACACTGTTCTTCACAGGAGACTTATAAACAAACTGAGCACCCTAGGAATTGACCCTAAATTTACTGCTTGGATTAGAAATTGGTTGAGTGGGAGGTGACAAAGGGTACAGGTAAATCAAGCTCATTCTGAGGAGAAGGAGGTTATCTGTGGTGTGCCCCAGGGATCTGTCCTTGGTCCGATTCTTTTTAACATCTTTGTTAGTGATATCGCGGAAGGGCTATCTGCTAAGATTTGCCTCTTTGTGAATGATACCACAATCTGCAATAGAGTAGACGCCCAGGAAGGTGTAGATAACATGAGTGATCTAGCTAAGCTTGAAGAATGGTCTAGAATTTGGCAGCTAAGATTTAATTTAAAAAAATGCAAGGTCATGCATTTGGGCTGCAGTAATCCAAGGGAGCAATAAGGTGTAAAGTACTTTTTTTCCACTAAGAGCAGGACCTAGCCATGATTGCGTCTGATGATCTTAAAGTAGCTAAACAGGAAAAGCGACAGCAAAAGCTAGAAGGATGCTTGGGTGCATAGGGAGAGGAATGGCCAGCCAAAGAAAGGTGGTGACAGTGCCTCTGTATAAGTCTTTGATGGGACCTCATTTGGAGTATTGTGTGCAATTCTGGAGACCACACCTTCAAAAGGATATAAACAGGCTGGAGTCAGTACAGAGGTGGCTACTAAAATGGTTAGTGGTCTTCATTATAAAGCATATGAGGACAGACTTAAGGATCTTAATATGTACACCTTAGAGGAAAGGCGGGATAGAGGTGATATGTTTGAGACGTTTAAATACCTCTGTGGCATAAATGCACAGGAGGAGAGTCTTTCAATTGAAAGCAAGCGCTGTTACAAGGGGACATTGGATGAGGGTGAAAGGGGATAGATTCAGGAGTGATATGCGGGAATATTTCTTTATGGAAAGAGTGGTGGATCTGTGGAATAGTCTCCCAGTGGAGGTAGTAGAGATGAGGACAGTATCTGAATTCAAAGAAGCATGGGACAAACAGAGGATTTCTAAAGGAAAAAAAGAGTTCTGTTGTGGTTGATATGGAAGGACAGACTAGATAGGCCATGTGATCTTTTTCTGTCGTCATGTTTCTAATCTGACTTTCGTCCCTTACATTCAACTGAGATGGCTCTTGTCAAAGTCTCTGGTGACTTGTTCCTGACTAAATCTAAATGAGTGGAGGAGTGGCCTAGTGGTTGGGGCAGGGTACCTCGGGCCGGAAGGTCAGGGGTTCAAATCCCACTAGAGGACAGCAACCTTGGGCCAGAAGGACTGGGGTTTCTAGTCTTCCTTGTGGTCTTGAGCAAGCCACTTAACCCTCCATTGCCCATGTTCCCTGTAAGTATTAGTGTATGTGTCTCATATCCCCTCATGTTAAATGTATCCCCCGATTGTGTTGTGACCACTTTGATTGAAGGATAAGGTGGTATACAAAACTAAATAAATAAATCTAAGGTCCTTTACTCAATCGTCATTCTTCTTGATCTTTCTGCTGCTTTTGACACTGGACCACCACCTTTCACCAGGAACAAGCAGGCAGTCAATCCTCACATATGGGTGATGGTGCCAACGACGCCCATGCAAGCATTTCCCTAGCTTTCAAAGAAAGTCTTTGGGAATGCTACCACGCATGAGTGGTCCCTTTCCTGCCCAAGAATGCCATCTTGCTCAGTCTCCTTTTTTTTCCACGGAGCCCAACGAACGTGTTCTTCTACTGTCCCGGAAAAAGTTTAAAAATTCCTTCCATTTGTCTGGTTTGTGTACCAGTTCCCTTCCCGCCTTAAATCGGGACCATCACTGCCGATCTCCGCTCCTTTACTCTCTTTTTTTCACGAGGTTCCACCTCGTCTGGTCTTCGTGCCTTTTTTCGCCTGGGGTCCTCAACCTTGGCCGGGTGTTCTCCCATCATTACTCCACGTGGGTTCAAGAAGTGTGATCGCTGCAGTCAGATTATCTCAATTACTGACACTCATGACTGCTGTCTTCACTGCCTGGGCCCTGACCACGACAGCTTCACCTGCGACCAGTGCCAGGCCATGACCCCAAAGACAAACAAAAGACGGTTGGAGTTGCAGGGGAAGCTGTTTCCCAGGTCCGATTCTGCCCCAGCTTCCCCATCACTGATCCCCAAAGCTGGCCCTTCTCAGGAGGTCTGGGCATCCTTGGAGTCCGGTGGCAGCGGCTCCTCTGGTGCGCTCCCAGACCCCCCCAAGAAGGAGGTAGTCCCAAAAGAGGTGCCTTCGCTGAAGCTGAGCAAGTTCCCTTGCTGGGACTTGGGTGACTCCGAGCAGCACCCTCAGAAAGTTGAGAGACAAGAGTCCTTGGCTGGCAGAGACCACACCAGGACTCATTGAGGACGCACTCGCCGGAGTTGGACCTGATGCCTTCGGTGCCCATGCCGGGAGCTGCACAGATGCCTCGAGTCCCGAATGGCGGCCATGGAGAAGAGCCTCACCTCCATCTTGGCCTTGCGAGCGTTGATGTCCAGCATCCCTGCATCATCGACCCCGGGCGTCAATCTAGGCTCTGAGTGCCATCGGCCTCGGGTACGTCCTTGGCGTTGATCGAGATCTCGGTCACGCTCCTCTGGGATTCGGTCTTCCCCGACAAGTTTTGGGGAGTCTGACTCCCAGGTTGTCCAGGGGAGCCCGGTTCCTTGGGACTGCCCCTGAGGCAGACTTCTCGATGCCCTCGGAACCCAGTTGGGAAACCGAGGATGGGGGTCTCTCCAGAGACCTCCCGGCACAGGGACGTTCTTCTCCGAGCCGTCTCCCTCAGATCCTCGGCACCACTTTCTGCCTGAGGACGTAGCTTATCATGACTTCATCCATAAGATGACCCAGGTGCTCTCAATTCAGATGGAATCAGAGGGAGGATCTGTGCACCGATGAGCTTGAAATCCTGCAATATGAGTCCCCTCCCAAGGACACTCTCACGGTGCCAGTCCCGCCCATCCTTGAAAGGCAGCTACTCAGGATGTGGGAGTCCCCGGCCTCTGTGCCAGTGGTTAGTCAGTGCCTGGACGTCATCTACCACGTCCAGAGGGGCCCTGGGTTCCATAAGCCACAACTCCCCCACAACTCAATGGTGGTGGATTCCTCGATGCAGAAACTGAAGAGTCAAAAAACCTACTCTTCATTTCCCTCCGCCAGGGAGACCCAGGCCCTCAATGCCCTAGGCTGCAAGTGCTATCAGGGTGCCATGCTCAGGTGCCGCATACAGGCGTACGAATTGTACATAGGGATCTATTTGAAAGACCTGATTCAGGAGCTCTGGGGGTTCTCGGCGGGCCTCACTGGGGAACCCCTTCAGAGGTGCCAGTCCCTTGTAGCGGGCATTCAGGACTGCTCCAAATTCCTCTCGAGGGCCACCTATGATTGGTTAGAGTCGGCAGCCAGGGTGGCAGCCGCGGGCATCGGCGCTCTTCGCCAGGCATGGTTGCAAACCTTAGACCTTGAGCAGTGGGTGCAGGAAAAACTGCTCGATGTCCCCTGCAATGGCAAGAACCTATTTGGAAAACTGATTCCAACAAGGCAGCAGAGATCAAGGCCGAGCTGGTCAACTGGCAAAGACTGTCCAGAAAGACCTCTGTCCTCCCCAAGAAAAAAAGCCTCGGGGGTGGGGGTGGGAAAAGCCCACCAGGCCGGTCCCTACCAGTCCTACTCGGGGCAGCTACACCAGGCACCACAGCCTAAGAGTCGGGCATTTGCGCGGAAGCCCAAGGCCCCCAAGCCTCAGATACCAGCCCCTACCCAACTGGGTTGACTCTCTGGGCTGGGATTTTCCTCCCCCAGGAGTCCCTCAGCCCACAGGGGGTCAATTGGCCTCATTTGCCCACAAATGGTCCAACATCACCAAGTGCAAGTGGGTCCTGCAGGTGGTGAGGGAGGGTTACTATCTTCACCTACAACGGAACCCTCCAGACTTCTTCTCAAGAGAGCCATCATTGCCGCTCCTCCCCCAGGCTTTCCTTATTGCAGAACTCGCAGGCTTGCTCAGGGACAGGGTGGTGGAGCCCGTGCCCCAGCACCTCAGGGGAAAGGGATTCTTCTCAAGGTATTTCCTTGTCCCAAAAAGAACAGGGGGCCTCCGACCCATCCTGGACCTTGCACAACTTAAACAAGTTCCTGGTGAGGAAGAAGTTCAAGATGCTCATTGATGCCCTACCTCCGCTAGGGAGACTTTCTCTGCTCCTTGGACCTCAAGGAGCCTACACCCACATCCTGGTCCATTCTTCTCGCAGACAGTACCTGAGGTTCGGGGGGGGGGGGGGCGGGCGGGCAGCACTACCAGTACAAAGTGTTACTCTTTGGCCTTGCCTCTTCGTTAAGGATCTTCACAAAGTGCCTGGTGGTCATGGCCGCTCATGTGTGCTTCCAGGGGGCCCACATCTTCCCTTACTTGGATGACTGGCTCATCAGAGGTGGCATGGCTGTTGAGGGCCAGCCAAGCCACAAGGCTTACCATCCACATCCTGCAGCAATTGGGATTTATCTCCAATTACCCCAAGTCTGACCTCTCCCCATTTCAAGACCTGGAGTTCATAGGAACCCAACTGGACACTCTGCAGGTCAAGGCCTTCCTCCCAGTAGTGAGGGCCCACCACCTGATGCAGTTAGCGAAAGAGGTTCAAGGCCACTTGTCAGTGCCATCCGTTGATGACTCGGCTTCTTAGGCCACATAGCCTTAACAGTTCGTCACTCCCTTGGCTCGCCTACACATGCGAGCAGCCCAGTGGTGCCTCAGATCACAATGGACATAGGCCACAGGCAGGCTGAGGGACAGGGTAAAGTTCACCCACCAGCTGGTGTCCTCCCTCAACTGGTGGCAGTCCCCACACCATCTTAGGGCAGGAATGCCCTTCCAAACACCAGCACCACAAAAGATTCTGACAACAGATACCTCCCTGGTGGGCTGGGGTGCACATTACGAGGGCAATTGGTCCCCAAGAGAATCCTGGTTCAAGATCAACTTCCTTGAGCTCAAGGCCATTTTCCTAGCCCTACAGGCCTATCTCTACCTCCTGAGCAACCTTTCGGTTCTCATACAGATGGAAATCAGGTGGCCATGTTCTACATAAACAAGCAGGGAGGCACGGGCTCCTACTCCCTCTATCAGGAAGCAGTAGCCCTCCACTCCTTTGCAGTGCACAACAACATGCTCCTGAAAGCGGTGTACGTGCTGGGCCAGGACAACCTCCTGGTGGACAAGCGCAGCAAGTCCTTCACCCACAACAGTGGCATCTGGATCCCAGGGTGGTGCAGAGGCTCCTTCTGCCTCTGGGGCAGGCTTTGGATGGACCTGTTTGCCTCCCTGGACAATGCTCAGCTACCCAAATTCTGCTCACTTCAGCCTCACCATAGACGGGTGGCAACGAATGCCTTCATGGTCGAAGGGCCTATTTTATGCATTCCCACTGAAACCCTCTGATAGCCAGATGCCTCTTCAAAATCCAGAGCGACCATGCCACAGTGATCCTGCTTCGCCCTGCTGCTCTCTCTGTCAATGGTGCTTCCGGTGGCACAGGGCTGACAACCAGATCTCCTCTCACAGGAGGGGGGGGGCTCTCTTCTCCACCCCAACCTGGGGTCCCTGACATTAACTGCATGGATGCTGAAAGGGTAGCACTAGCCCCCTTTAGCCTTTCAGATGAAGTGCAAGAGATCCTCCTATCCTCCCAGAAACCCTCCACCAGGAGGGCATATGCCTTCAAGTGGAGGAGATTCTCTCTGATTTGCAGAGCAGAATGAGAATCCCTTCTCATGCTATCTGCAGCTTATTTTGCAGTACCTGCTGCCATGTCTCCCACTCAGGGTTGAAGTCTAATCCGATAAGGGTGCGCATCAGCGCCACAGCAGCTAATCACCACCCTGTGGAGGGGAGACCTCTCACATGCCAGCCCCTGGTCTCCAGGTTTCTCAGGGGTCTTTTGCTATCAAAGCCCTCCCTCCACCCCCCTGCACCAGAGTGGGATCTCAATGTGGTGCTCTCACTGCTTACCAGACCGCCATTTGAACCCTTGGCGATTGGCACAGCTCACCAAGCCACAATTCGAGCTCTCAGCTACCTGCTCCCTATGCCACCTGTCCTTCCTCGTGGTGCTCACCTCGGCTCGCAGTATCAGTGAACTCCAGATGCTGGTGGCTGAGCCTCCCTACACTAGATTCTGTAGGAACAAGGTGGTGCTCCACACTCACCCCAAATTCCCTACCGAAGGTAGTCTCCGACTTCCACCTCAATCAGGAGATGGTTCTCCCTACCTTCTTCCCATAGCCTCATGCCTATGTGGCATCTGCTGTCCTCCATACCTTGGACTGTAAACAATCCCTGTTCTTTTCCTTACAACGGACCGAGGGCCACCACAAAGCCTCAACTTTTCATCTCCTTTGACCCCAGTCCCATGGGGCAGGCATTCATTAAACAGACCATATTCATCTGGGTGGCAGATTGCATTGCCTTTGCTCATAGCCATGCTGGAGTCCTCCTGGAGTGCCGTGTCATGGCACACAATGTCAGGGCAATGGTGACCTCTGTCACAAACTTACGGTCGGTGCCAATGGCAGACATCTGCCAGGCCGCCACCTAGTTCTCTGTCCACACCTTTGCAGCCTACTACTGCCTGGAGAAGGGAGTCTGACGGGACAGCGCCTTTGGCCAGGCCGTACTCCATAAACCTCTTCGGGGTTTAGGCAACTCCTGCCCTCTGACCCTTCTTGTTCAGGCTACTGGAGCCATGGTTCCTGCGCGGGAATGCTCCCCAGCATCCAATAGGAAAGCTTTTGGGAGCATCCCACAGCGCCTGCATGCTGCCTTTCCAACTCTCCCTCTTCAGTTTTTCGTTTTCCGCGGAGCCGACAGGACGCATACCCTGTCACCACAGAAAAATTTATCTTTATTCTTTTGTTTTTTTGTGGTCGCGTCTGCCTTCCTTTGACGCCTACTGGTACCACCGGTTCTCTTTTCTTTTTTTTTTTTAAAACTAGTTTTCTAAAAGATTTTCTTTCAGGGGCCTTTCCCCTCCCGGGGTTAGGCACCATTTTGGACACTAGGCCCATTTTTCTTAAAACATGGAGAAATGTTCTAAATGTGGCGGTACCATTTCCGTCACAGACACCCATGAATGGTGTCTTAAGTGTTTAGGTTCTGACCATTCTCCATCGGAGTGTCTCTCCTGCAGAAAGATGACCAAGATGGGCCTACAGAATAGAGCTGCAAAACTCGGTACCCTTTTTGCCGCAGATACGATGTCAGTTGCATCAACGTCTTCCAGGGCTTCATCTTCCTCCCATGGATCTCAGGTAACTAAACTTAAGTCTTCTAAGACTGGCCGGTCCTCAAAGGGTAGATCTCCTTCCAAGTATCGAGATGCCACTGGCGTTGCCCTCTAGAAAAGTTCACCGGCAAAACAGCCCCAGCAGGAGGCCTCTGTCTCCAAAGCATTAACGGGGCTCCAGAATGTTCCAGAGGATTCCACCTCTGCAGAACTACTGGTGCCATGTTCTGGGGTCATAGTCGCTTCCACCGGTACCGACACCCAGGCATCGGCAGGAGCGATGGATCACAGAATCCTCGCTATCGAACGCAGTCTAGCAGCCCTCTTAGCTGCTTCGGTACCGCTAAGACCGCTACAGATGGTTCCACAGGTACCGGTACCAAGTGCCTCGGCGGGTATGCTTCCCCCCCATGCCGAGCCTTGAGTCTATCTTAGGTATCGACGGATCGGTACCGAGACACCCCGATACCGACTTCGAGCGATACCGGTACCATGCGTTGCAAGAACACCCGGCGCAGAGATATTTTGAATCATCCGATTCCAATGACTCTGACTCTGCCGGTACTTGAGCTATCCTTCCGGAGGATCCATCTCCTTCTCCTCAACGAAGAATGTCTCCTCCAGAAGACATGTCCTTCCAGGATTTTATACGTGATTTAGCTCGAGGTCTTGCAATCACGGTGACTCCAGAGAAGGAACCTAGAGCAGACGAATTAGAAATTCTTCAGTACCCTAAGACTCCTAAAGAGGCAGCTACTCTGCCTATTCACAGAATCTTACATGATCTTATGCTACGAATGTGGGAAACGCCTTTGACAGTGTATCTCCACACTCTCGACGATTCAAAACCATGTACCGAGTTCCAAGCTGTCCTGGCTTTCAAAAGACTGTTACCACACCATTCAATGTTAGTGGAATCGGCGATGCGTAGGATTAAGAGTGCTAAAACACATTCTTCCAATTCTCCGGGCCGTGAATCAAGGACTCTCGATGCCTTTGGGTGTCAATGTTTCCAATCCTCCATGTTGGCAGCCAGGATTAGCTCCTACATTCTCTATATGGGAATGTTCCTCAAAGAAGTTAGAGGTGACTTAGAGCTCATGAGCCCTCTTCTCCCTGAGGAAAAAAGGGGGAATTCCTTACTCTGGTCAAACATGCCCAGGATGTCTCAAAATTTGTAAACCGTGCAACTTTTGATTGCTTTGAATGCATTAGCAGAACATCTGCTATTTCCATCAGTGCATGTCGTATTGTCTGGCTTCAGGCATCAGACTTAGAACAATGGGTGTAAGATAAACTGGGAAATATTCCTTGCACAAGAGAAAATCTCTTTGGCAAGGATTGGCAAGACAAGGCTAATCAGATTTGAATCTGAAAATACTACCTTGAACAGACTATCAAAGTCTACAGCCAACCCAGCAAAGAAAGTCAGTCAAGAAACCCTTTTTCAACAAGAAAAAGAAATTTTACCCATCAGGGACACTGTCCAGTTCATATTCCCCCAAGGGGACAACAGAACAGACAGCAGAGGAAGCCACAAGTTCCAAGAGCTCAACCGGCTCAACAGACTCAGCCTCCTCAGGGGCTTTGACTCCTTCCTAGAGAACTTAGTTTTTCTGCCCCTGAAAGGTCCAGAATCCCTTACCATCCCGGGCAGGTTATGCCATTTTTCCAGAAGATGGCAACAAATAACATCAGAAAACTGGACTCTATCCATTGTACGAGAGGGGTACAGACTTCATTTTCACAATATGCCCCCTCCTACAATGATAAGACAGTTCAATTCTCGTGTCCCTGCCACCAATCTCTTGGGTCAGGAGGTCGCATCACTTCTTGCTCAAGAAGCAATAGAAGAGGTATCCATACCCCAACAGGTTACGGGATTCTACTCCCCCTACTTTCTCATACCAAAGAAAACAGGGGGACACAGGCCTATACTAGACCTCAGAGAATTAAACAAGTATTTGTTCCGGGAAAAATTCAAAATGATCTCCCTCGGAACACTCCTGCCATACCTTCAGAGTCAGGACTGGCTATGTTCTCTAGATCTAAAGAATGCATATACGCATATTCTCATCCATACAGATCACAGCAAATTCCTTTGATTCCTTTTCCAGGGAAGACACTTCCAATACAAGGTTATTCCCTTCGGTCTGGCTTCTGCCCCAAGAGTCTTCACGAAATGCATGGCAGTAATAGCAGCATTCCTGAGAACTCTAGGAATATTTGTCTTCCCTTACTTAGACGACTGGCTCATTCGAGCATCAACGGCTCCAGAAGTCAGCTTCGCTCTTTCTCGCACCATGCGAATCCTTCGATACTTGGGACTGGTCATAAACCTCCCAAAATCTCATCTCACCCCTTCTCATTCTCTAGAATTCATAGGGGCGCGTCTAGACACAAGGCAGTCAAGGGCTTTCTTGCCACAGCCACATTGTCTTCGAATAGTACAGCTGGCCTCCCAAGCAGCTATGAAGGTCCTCCTGACTGCTCGGGAGATGCTTCAGCTTCTGGGGCATATGGCATCCACGGTCCATGTGGTTCCCTATCCTCGTCTTCATATGCGAGCAGCCCAGTGGACCCTATCCTCTTACTTGGACACAGGCCTCGGGTTGGTTAACGGACAAAATCAGAAACTCCACACGTCTCATTTTGTCCCTACAATGGTGGCAGTCACTGGAAAACCACCTTGTGGGTTCTCCTTTCCAGCAGTCTCTATGCCAATCCACCCTAACAACAGATGCATCCAAGTTGGGTTGGGGGGTTAACTTGCACGATCTATCAACTCGGTCTCTGGACCCCACAGGAGGCTTGTCTTCACATAAACCTCCTAGAGCTCAGAGCCATCTTCCATGCTGTCTGAATTTTTCAGGCCCATCTCAGCTACAAGACAATTCTGGTTCAGACTGACAATGAAGTAGCCATGTTCTATGTGAACAAGCAGGGCGGAACGGGCTCTCTGTCGTTATGCAACAACGCTTTGCAACTGTGGGCCCTCACCAGAGAGCTTCAAATCCACCTCTTAGTGGTATATCTTCTGGGCATTCAAAATCTTTGGGCAGACAAACTCAGTTGAATACTGCTGCCACACGAATGGTCTCTGCACTCAGACCAGCTTGCTCGAGTGTTTCAGATCTGGGGTATGCCAGATATAGACCTCTTTGCAAGTCCACAGAATGCCAAACTTCCCCGATTCTGTTCCGGAATTCCGGCTCAAAACTGTCAGGCAAGGGTTGCTTTCCTCCTCCATTGGGGTCGGGACTTCCTCTATGCCTTCCCATCCATTCCCCTCATTCCCAAAACTTTGTTCAAGCTTCAGAGAGACAGAGGTCATATGATACTCATAGCTCCACGTTGGCCATGGCAGACGTAGTATCCTCTGCTTCTGCGTCTCTCTCAAGCCACACCTCTGGAGTTGGGATGTTCTTCAGATCTTCTTTCCCAGGAGAACAGGACGCTATTACACCCAAATCCCCAGTCCCTGCACCTCAGGGCCTGTTTACTGAAAGCCTAGGATTCCCAGATATTAACCTATCTCAACAGGTAAAGGATATCCTTGTGGCTTCCAGGAAGCCTTCCACAAGGCGATCCTATGCCTTTAAGTTGAAGAGATTCTCTGTATGGTGTTCTCAAAGAGAATTTAACCCCCATACAGTGCCTGTTGAATTGCTTCTGGAGTACCTACGCCATCTATTCAGTAAGGGTCCATCTTAGTGCCTTGTTGCTTCTTGTGAACCTCTGGTTGGACAACCTATTTCCTCTCATCCACTCGTAGCGAGATTTATGAGAGGTTTACTTTTAACAAAACCTCCCATTAAGCCACCATCGGAATCTTGTTCTCAGGCAGCTCATGAAACCGCCCTTTGAGTCTTTAGCCACTACAGCTCTAAAGTTTCATTCTTGGAAGATCATGTTCCCTGTAAAATAGTTCTCTGTGTGCTGTGCTTTCCTGTCTAATCAATGTGTTTATACCTCAAAAAAAAAAATTTCCTGTCATGATTTGACAATTTCCAATCTGTAATCAAAACCGCTGCTGATCACTGGAAGTAGCGGTATACAAATGTATACTAAATAAATAAATAAAATAAATCTTCCTGGTTGCACTCACTTCTGCAAGACGCATCAGCGAGCTACAGGCTTTAGTGGCAGATCCTCCTTACACAAGATTTCACCATGATAAGATAGTTCTTAGAACTCATCCTCACTTTATGCCAAAGGTGGTTTCGCCTTTTCATTTTAACCAAGCGGTTTACCTTCCTGTATTCTTCCGTAGGCCTCATGCTTCTAACGCAGAAAGGAATTTTCATACCTTCAAAGAACTAAGGAACATAAAAAATCTTCTCAGCTTTTTTTGCTTTTGATTCCAGTTTTCAAAAGAACACTCTCTAGGTGGATTGCAAATTGCATATCCTTTGCATATGAGAGTAAGGGACTTTCTCTCGAAGGCCATGTCACAGCTCACAATGTGAGAGCAATGGCAGCGTCAATGGCTAATCTTCGTTCTGTGTCCATTGATTTCATCTGTAGAGAAGCCACTTGGGCTTCGGTGCACACCTTTACAGCTCACTATTGCTTAGACAAGGACTCCCGTCGGGATGCCTCGTTTGACTAGGCTGTGCTCCAGCATCTCTTTCAGACTTAGTACAACTCCTACCCACCGTCCTGGGTTTCGATGCCAGAGATCCATGGAAGGAAGCATGACCCATCTCACCTGGGGTTCACAGCTTGCTGGGGTCATCCCCCTGGCATCTCTCAGCTGGGGAGTCCCCATATGTGAAGACAACATTCCTGCTTGTTCCTGGAGATAGCGTAGTTACTCACCTGTAACAGATGATCTCTGGGAACAGCAGGAATAAGTCTTCACAACCCAACCACCTCCCCTAGGAGTTGTCTCAGCTTTAAACGCAACTGAAGAGGGGAGAGTTGGAAAGGCAGCACGCAGGCGCTATGGGATGCTCCTGAAAGCTTTCCTAGTGGATGCTGGGGAGCGTTTTCGCACAGGCTCCATCCGGACATCACCAACGATACCCATATGTGAAGACTTAATCTCCAGGAACAAGCAGGAATGTAGTCTTCACATATGGGTATCGTCAGTACCGACAGAGCCTGCGCGGGAACGCTCCCCATCGTCCAATAGAAACACTTTTGGGAGCATCCCTCAGCACATGCACGCTGCCTTCCCACCTTTCCAACTGTCCCTCTTCAGTTCTTCGTTTTCCGCGGAGCCGGCAGGATCCATACCCTGTCACCACAGAACATTCCATCTTTAAAATTGTTTTCTTGTGGTCGCGTTTGCCTCTGCACGACGCTTACCGGTACCGCCAGTTCTCCAGGACCAAGCAGGAAGTCAGTCCTCACATATGGGTGACCGACGTCGATGGAGCCCCCGTGGAGCATTTCCCCAGCTTTCTATGAAAGCCTTTGGGAATACTGCACACATGCGCGGTCCCCTTCCCGCCTAAAGGTGCCATCTTGCTCAGTCTCTTTTTCCGTGAAGCCCTTTGGACGTGTGTCCTTGTTCACCCGGAAAATAGTCAGATTTTTTTGTCTATACCTCGCAATTTTCTTTGTGGTTTTTGTCATTATAGGTCTGGGTTTTCCATTTTTTGGTGGTGTTTATGTTTGTCATTTTTAATTGTTTAATGCTGTATTTGTTATTAATGGCATTTTTCTTTTTACATATATATTTTTTAGCATTGTCTACTACACGATTGGGTTTGTGCCATATCTTTATTACTATATGCGCTTCATCTAGTGTATTGATAGAGATTACTTGTAAGTATATTATGATTTTATTATCTTATATTGTCATTTCATATGGTTTGTTTATGCGTGTTTGTTTATATATATATATTTTTTATTTTTATATTTCGTATTGTTTTCATGATTCATATTTTATACAATGTTGTTTTATTTTATTACATTGTTTTGTTTGTCCTCTAGTACCCCCTGATGAAGGCAATCGCCGAAACGCGTTGGGGTTTTTTCACTCAATAAAGCGTTTGTGACTTCTATATCTACTCGCTTCTGTGGTTCTTCAGCTGGTATGTCTGGACATGGCATGACAGCATCGAGCCCTGTAAGCACTTTCTGCCAAGAGCGTCCAGGTTCTGGGCCTCACGGCTGGGAGGCACCGAAGAGTGCGTCTTCTGGCTCTTGAGCCTTTGCATGGCCGATTCCACAACCATGAAGATGTGCGGCAGCTGCGCTTTTTGGAACCCGGGGCTCTTACAGACTCGATAAATGCAATCGACCTGTTTGCGGAGGACCGGTGCCAAGGCCGGGGACTCCCACATGCAGAGCATCAACCGTTCCAGCATCAGAGGCACCGGTAGAGAAAGGGCCTCCTTCGGAGGAAAGTCATACTGGAGGGTGTCAAGCTCCTCAGCATCTGCAGGGAAAGCCAAAGCTTTGGCCATATCCCTAACAAAGTCCGAGAACCTGGTGTCCTCCGGGGGCAAGTCTCCGAGGTTCTGAACCCGGGGAGTCCGATGGGACATACCGGGTCCGGTGGGTAGCTGGCGAGTCTTCCTCCTCTGTCTCCCAAGCCGAGCCCTCCGAGGAGGACTCAATGGGCTCTGGCTTCGAGCGCACCCGTCCCAACGCCATTGGCCCTGGCGATGACGATCTCGGTCCCGAACAGGTTGAGGGAGACCTTGGCCGAGGATCGACTCGAGCCCGCATGGACTCTAGGATCTGCTCTGCCTGCGGGGTCGACTTAGACGTCGAGGTCCCAGTGGTCAGGGCGGATGCGTGGGTGAGACTGGCTATCAGCGCCCGCTGCTGGTCCATGAAGGCAGACACGCTGCTCTCCAAGGCCGCCAACCTGAGACCCAGCTCAGAAGGCTCTGCAGCCCCCGGCTCGGTTCCCAACGCCGGTTCTCCCGGAGGAGAGTCCACGAGGACAACAGGCATTACCTTGTCCGACGCCTCTGGCTCCGTATGAGGTATTTTGGCAGGCCTCTCCAACTCTACAAATCCAGAGCGGCATTCGGCACTCCACGACCTGGAACCCGAGGGCCCCGGCCGATCAGAGTCTTCCAGAGACGCAGCCCTTGCGGGTTTCTTTTTCTTATAGTGCTCCTGGGTGGGAGACCCCTGCTCAGAAGACCCCCAATGGTGCTCGGGTTCAGATTCCCGAGACGTCGAGGCTTCTGACGAGGTCCTGGCCCGAACGGATCCAGACTCGTAGAAAATAGTCTTGTGCTGGTGCTGCCTGCTTCTCAACGCCTTGGAGGACATCTTGCCACATGGACCACAGACCACCGGGTCATGGTCGGGTCCGAGGCAGCAGTCATGGGTGTTGGTGAGGGACAAGTTTTTTGCACCGATCATACTTCTTAAACCTGCTGGCAGCCATCGGGGGGGAAAAAGGGCTCCTGCAAGGTCAAAAGACTGGACTGCCAGTTAAAACAAAAAGAGCGCAAACGCTAGTCACTAAGGACAAAAATGAAAAAAGTTAGCTGGACTCGATACCGGTGTACCAAGTCGAGGCAGGAAGGGGAACCGGCGTCCAACCGGTACCAAAAATGGTAGAAATAGTCAAAAAAACAAATCAACTTTTTCTGAGAAAAATGGGACAACGTCTGTCGGGCTGCGGAAAAAAGAAGACTGAGCAAGATGGCACCCTTGGGTGAGAAGGGGACTGCGCATGCGCGAGGCATTCCCAAAGGCTTTCTTTGAAAGCTGGGGAAATTGCTCTGCATGAGGGCTCCATCGGCGCCGATGTCACCCATATGTGAGGACTGACTTCCTGTTTGTTCCTGGAGAATATCTGCACCTGATGCAGAAAAACGCGTAGAGGATTTCATAACCAGTCTTAGCACCCATATCGTTACACCTGGTCTTGAGGTGGCTTAAACATCTAGAGTGTGCCCCTAACAGTATTTTGATGGCATCAGGGACTTTCTCTGATGCCTGGATCATCTGAGGGGAATGTCCAACTCCCCTCCATAAAAATACTGTCGGAGGGCTGGTGCCCCCAATGGAAAGCAAATCCCTATCCCCCTACCTGCCCAAACCAAAATAACCTTGGTGGCCCAGCGCGCCCCCCCCCCCCTTTCCTGGTACCTTTACAAAAGGAGCCAGAGTGCTGCTCACATGTTCTTGCATCACCATCTTGAAAAACAGCTCCTGGCCCCATGCTGTGCATCCAGGGATGCACCCCACAGGGTCAGACTGCCATATAAGGCCAGGTGCTACCATTTTTAAAGATGCAGGAGTGTGTGGGCAGTGCTCCCACTCATTTGTAATGGTACCAAGAGGAAATTAGACTTACCTGCTAATTGTTGTTCCTTAAGGAACTCTAGTCCAGTCCCGGAACCAGTGAGTTTAGAATCTCCTCCAGCAGCTTTGGAGACTGAAGCATGTCATCGCTTTGATGACCTCAGCATACATATAGGCTAAGCCCACCTCTTCTCCTTCAGTACCTATTAACAAAGCAGACTCAGCAGAGCAACAAATAAGTAGTTAAACATATTGTGATAGACACTTACATAAACCCTTATGTCCTTACCACCCCACCGTACAACCTCCTTATGACATTTCCTGCATGTTTTTGGCTTTTTTTGTTTGCAAACCAAATAACTATGAAGGAGTGCTGCGACAGGATTCCATACGCCTAGGGGAATACAGACCGCATCCAGAACGAGCGCCCGAATAGACAATAGATCTAAGCACAGAATTCATAGCAGAAATACACGCAGGCTGGAACCCCCAAAGAAACTCCGGGAGGGATCCGGGACTGGACTAGAGTTCCTTAAGGAACAACAATTAGCAGGTAAGTCTAATTTCCTCTTCCTTTTCGTCCCTCTAGTCCAGTCCCGGAACCAGCGAGGATGTATCAGAGCAGTAAACTATCTAACGGGAGGGACCAGCCTGAAGCACTGCTGCCCCAAAGCGGCCATCATTCCCTGCTTGCACATCGAGCCTATAATGCTTAGCGAATGAATGCAATGACGACCAGGTAGCCGCCCTACAACTGTCTCCGGCTGGCACAAAACTATATTCCGCCCAGGACGCCGCCTGCGTCCTAGTCGAATGCGCCCGGAGCCCTTCCGGCACTGCCCTGCCCTTTAACAGATAGGCTGCCGTAATCACCTCCTTCAACCACCTGGAGATAGACGACTTTGCTGCTGCCGCCGCCGCCGCCGCCCCCCTTCCGCGGTCCTCAAAAGGAGACAAATAATCTGTCAGACTTCCGGAAAGATGCTGTACCGCAAAGGTAACAACGCAGAGCCTGACGGACATCCAGGAGATGCAACCGACTACCCGACGTCGCCCCCTGACTTTCCGAGAATACCGGAAGAGACACAACCTGGTTGACAAGAAACACTGAGACCACCTTAGGTAAAAATGCCGGAACCGTACGCACCACCACCTTGTGGTCGAAGAAAGACAGATAAGGCTCTTTACAAGACAAGGCCTGCAACTCCGAAATTCTACGAGCCGAACAAATAGCTACAAGGAACACCGTCTTCAACGTCAGATCCTTAATAGAGGCCTTCCCTAATGGCTCAAAGGGTTTCCGAACTAAAGCCTCCAACACCAAGGTCAGATCCCAAGCCGGAACCAAGCACTGACACGGAGGCCGCATAAGCAAAACGGCTCGTAAAAATCTCCGGATGTTGCTATGCGCCCCCAATGCCCGGTCCTGAACCTTGCCCCGAAAGCAAGAAATGGCCGCCAACTGAACACGCAACGAACGCGCTGCCAAGCCTTTCTCGACCCCCGCTTGCAAGAAGGAAAGAACGTAGGGCACCGAAGCTCCCAAGGGCCGCAAACCTCTCTCCGCACCAACCCTCAAATGCACCAAATGCGCACGTAAGCTAGCGACGTAGAATGTCGACACGCCCTCAACAAGGTAGAAATGACCGCCGAGGAACAGCCCTTAGCTTTCATCCTAGCCCTCTCAAGAGCCATGCCGTAAGCGAGAATCAAGCCACGTCCGGCATCCGTAACAGACCCTGCCGCAAGAGATCCGCTCTTTGAGGAAGCCGCTAGGGCTCGTCCACCAGCAGCCGAACTAGATCCGCATGCCACTGTCTCTGGGACCAATCAGGCGCAATCAGGATCACCCGACTGCGGTGCCACTCTATGCGCTGCACCACTCGACCTATGAGGGCCCACGGCGGGAACACATAGAGCAGACTCCCCTTTGGCCACTCTTGAGCTAACGCATCGAGACCTTCTGACATCCATTCTCTCTTCCTGCTGTAAAACCTGTCCACCTGTGCGGACTCGAAAGTCGCCATGAGATCCATGAGCGGACACCCCCCAACGCCGAATGAGCAGAGCAAATACCTCCGGGTGGAGCACCCACTCCCCCGGATCCACTCTCCGACGACTGAGAAAATCTGCCTCGACATTGTGCACTCCGGCCACATGCTACGCCGAGAGTCCTACCAGATGCTGCTCGGCCCAATCCAACAGCCGACTCGACCCTTCCTCTAGTGCAGGGGTCTCAAACTCAAATTGCTTTGAGGGCCAAATGAGGACTTGTAAAGTAACCCGGGGGCCGCATAAGACGTGGGGCCTCATTTGAATAAGGGACCTCATTTGCATAAATATTTGCATAATGTTACCATACACTAACTTTTAGTAAACATGCCTCTTTAATGAGTATGGATAAAGAAAGACTAAAAGATTTAGAAACAGGAAGACAATAATTAAACTGGGAACCCCAAAAGCCAAACTTGGAATGTACAACACTGTAGAAATAAAACTATAA
This sequence comes from Ichthyophis bannanicus, assembly GCA_033557465.1. Classification (NCBI taxonomy): domain Eukaryota; kingdom Metazoa; phylum Chordata; class Amphibia; order Gymnophiona; family Ichthyophiidae; genus Ichthyophis; species Ichthyophis bannanicus. The sequence continues at coordinate 1,777,065,457 of CM066032.1, forward strand.
ATTAATTTCCTCTTGTACTAAACAAAGCGCAAACATTAATGATGCACATTTCCCAGAGCTGACATATTCCAGTTAATAAATTCAAAATAAAGAGATATTTTTCTACCTTTTGTGCATTTTTTTCAGTTGCAATTGTTCCAGCCACTTTCTTCTGGTTTCTTCATGTCTTCTGCTAACTCTCCATCGTCTGCTGTCCATTTGCCCTTTCTTCTCTCCTAGTTTTTTTTTCCATTCTCTCTCTACATCTGCTTTAACATACTAATCTTTCTCCTTTTTCTCTTTCCTCATTCCTATTTCATCCACTCAAATTTACCCCTCCATCCTCAATCCCCACTTACTCTCCCAATACCTGGCCAATTGTAGATTTGTCTTCTCTCCCAGACAAAATATTTTTCCCCTCTCCATTTCACTTTCCCAGCTCCATCCCATTCTAATCCTCCCCCAACATCAGCTCCCTTCTAGTTCCAGCCCCACCCAGCATCCGCTCCCTTCTAGTCCCTGCATCAGCCCATTTCCAATCCTAGCCCCCCATCAGCCCATTTCCAATCCTAGCTCCCTCCCCTCACAGCCCATTTCCATTCCAAGCCCCCCTCCCCATCAGCCATTTGCAGTTCAAGCCCTCCTTCCACTCAGCCCATTTCCAGTCCTAGCAACCCCCCCCCCCCAGCCCATTACCAGTCCTAGACCCCCCATAGCCCATTACCAGTCCTAACCTCCCCATAGCCGATTACCAGGCCTAACCTCCCCATAGCGCACTTCCAGTTTTACCCCCATCACCCCATTTTCAGTCTTACCCCCCCCCCCCCATAACCCATTACCAGTCCTAGTCCCCCCCATAGCCCACTTGCAGTCTTATCCCCCATCACCCCATTTTCAGTCTTACCTCCCCTCATAGGCCATTACCAATCCTAACCCCCCAATCAGCCCACCTCCAGTCCTAACCCCCATCTGCCCATTTCCAGTCCTAGTCCCCACCATAGCCCATTACCAGTCATAACACCCCCCTGCCAATAGCCCACTTCCAGCCCTAACCCCCATTACCCCATTTCTGTGAGCTACTCCATAGCTCATTACAAGTCCTAACTCCCCCCATCAGCCCTCCTCCAGTCCTTCCTAACCCCCACCTGCCCATTTCCAGTCCTAGCCCCCACCATAGCCCATTACCAGTCATAACCCCCCCTGCCAATAGCCCATTTCCAGTCATAACCCCCCCTGCCAATAGCCCATTTCCAGTCCTACACCCCGCCCTGCCAATAGCCCATTTCCTTTAATCACCCCCCCCCCCCTGCCAATAGCCCATTTCCAGTCCTACACCCCGCCCTGCCAATAGCCCATTTCCAGTCATAACCCCCCCCCTGCCAATAGCCCATTTCCAGTCCTACACCCCCCACCCCTGCCAATAGCCCATTTCCAGTCCTACACCCCCCCCCTGCCAATAGCCCATTTCCACTCATAACCCCCCCCTGCCAATAGCCCATTTCCACTCATAACCCCCTCCCTGCTAATAGCCCATTTCCAGTCCTACCCCCCCATCCCCCCCGGTAAATAAAAAAAAACACCTGGCTTCTGCTGCTGCAGCAGAAAATCAGCTGTCCCGCGGCCCCTTCCCCTCTGCACGGAGAGCCCTGAATGTGCTTCATCAGCGGGTGCTTTTTAAGCCGCGCAGAGAGTATTTCCCTCTCGTGCGGCTTAAGCCTATTCGCTTTTCAAGCCTCGCGAGAGGGGAATACTCTCTTCGCGGCTTGAAAAGCACCCGCTGATGGAGCACACTGAGGGATCTCCGGGCAGAGAGGAAGGGGCCGCAGGACAGCTGATTTTGCTGCTTGAGCAGCAGAAGCCAGTTTTTTAAAAAAAAAATTGACAGTTGATTCTGCCGCTGCCACGGCGGCAACGGCAGTAGCAGAAGCAAGGCTTTTTTGTTTCCCTCCACCGCGGGCTGCGTGTTTGAGACCCCTGAGCTAGAGGGTAAAGTGAGTTCAGGTTGGTTCATTTGCGGTGTATTCTTTTGTAAAGTAAATTGAGCGCCAAGAGATTAGGATTAATGCAGGAATTTTTCAAAAAAATATTTTCAAGAAATTGAGGTTCATGTGGGTCCACTCCTGTAAAAGGGAACCTGAATTAAGGAGAAAACTTTATGGCAGAAATCCAGAACAGAGGATAAATATAGCCTTTGGGAGCACCTATTTATCCCTAATTTTCATTTAAATAAGATTTATCGTGTAGTAAATTGAGGGATTACCCACAGTATGTTGATATAGATTTAGTGATAGGGATACAGTAGGTAAAATAAGAAATTAGGGAACAGCAGTAGGGATAAAGAGTTGATGTGAGGAGAGTCGAGGAATTGTGAGAGAAAATGTGAAAGTAGGCATGGTGAGGAAGGGAGAATTGAATGTGTGTCTGATGACTGGGTTAGTAAGAGGCAAGAGCATGAGGTTTTTTTTATTTGGGCTGAGTTTATTGTGGCTGGATTGTTTTTAGTTTTTTTAGCCAGTGATTGGGAGGAGTTAGGGGGTTGAAGTTTAGGTAAGGAGGGTAAGATAGAGAACCTGCTCACTGTCCACCTTCACTTCACCCTGCTGTGAAACCCCACCGAAAAGATGGAGAGCCAGAGTTCCTGACTATAGAAGAATTCCTGATGGTTGAGAAGTGAAAGAAGTCTGCAAATTCCAAGGACCCCAACGTTCTTCACCTGCCAGCTGTTGTTGCTGTTGTTAAGTGCCATCAAGTCAGTGTTGACTCACGGCGACCCTCTGGATAGTTGTCCCAAATTGTGTTCGATCTTCAGTCAGGCGGCTCATCGCTGACAGACTGGCACCCATAGCTGCTGTTATTGTATCGATGCATCTCATTTTTGGCCTTCCTCTTTTGCGCTGACCTTCTGTCTTGCCAAGCATGATGTCTTTCTCTAATGATCTCTCTTTTCGCATGATGTGTCCAAAGTATGAAAGTTGAAGTCTTGTCATCTGAGCTTCTAAGGAAAGCTTAGGTTTGATCTCCTCTAGAACTGACTGGTTTGTTCTTCGGACAGTCCATGGTATACTCAGTATTTGTCGCCAGCACTATAATTCAAAGGCATCGATTTTCTTCCTGTCTATCTTTTTCACTGTCCAACTTTCACATCCATATGATGTTATTGAAAATGCCATGGCTTGAACAAGTCGAATCTTTGTATGGAGAGAGACATCTCTGCTCTTGAGAATCTTGTCTAGGTCCTTCATAGCCATTCTGCCAAGAGCAATGAGTCGTCAGATTTCCTGAATGCTTATTGCTTCATTATTGATAGCTGATCCAACTAGGTTTAATTGTCAACTATTTCAATTTCTTCTCCATCAACAATGAACTTATTCATTTTGCCAGTTGTCAGGATCTTTGTCTTCTTAATATTAAGGTGCAGACCCATTTTAAGACTATATTCCTTGATCTTGAGAAGCAAATGTTTCAAATCATCTTCACTTTCAGCCAATAATGTGGTATCATCAGCATAGTGAAGGTTGTTGATGAGTCTTCCACCAATCTTTACACCTCTGTTGTCTTTATACAGTCCTGCTTCTCTGATGATTTGTTCTGCATATAAATTAAAGAGGTAGGGGGAAAGTATGCAACCTTGTCTTACACCTTTGCTGATTTTAAACCATTCTGTTTCTCCTAGCTCAGGGGTCTCAAACTCAAATTGCTTTGAGGGCCAAATGAGGACTTGTAAAGTAACCTGGGGGCCGCATAAGACGTGGGGCCTCATTTGCATAAGGGGCCTCATTTGCATAATGTTACCATACACTAACTTTTAGTAAACATGCCTCTTAATGAGTATGGATAAAGAAAGACTAAAAGATTTAGAAATAGGAAGACAATAATTAAACTGGGAACCCCAAAAGCCAAACTTGGAATGTACAACAACACTGTAGAAATAAAACTATAAATTAATTTCCTCTTGTACTAAACAAAGTGCAAACATTAATGATGCACATTTCCCAGAGCTGACATATTCCAGTTAATAAATTCAAAATAAAGAGATATTTTTCTACCTTTTGTGCATTTTTTTTCAGTTGCAATTGCTCCAGCCACTTCTGGTTTCTTCGTGTCTTCTGCTATCTCCATCGTCTGCTGTCCATTTGTCCTTTCTTCTCTCTTCTAGTTTTTTTCCATTCTCTCTCTCTACATCTGCTTTAACATACTAATCTTTCTCCTTTTGCTCTTTCCTCATTCCTATTTCATCCACTCAAATTTTACCCCTCCATCCTCAATCCCCACTTACTCTCCCAATACCTGGCCAATTGTAGATTTGTCTTCTCTTCCAGACAAAATATTTTTCCCCTCTCCATTTCACTTTCCCAGCTCCATCCCATTCTAATCCTCCCCCAACATCAGCTCCCTTCTAGTTCCAGCCCCACCCAGCATCTGCTCCTTTCTAGTCCCTGCATCAGTCCATTTCCAGTCCTATCCTAGCCTCACCATCAGCCCATTTCCAATCCTAGCCCACCATCAGCCCATTTCCAATCCTAGCTCCCTCCCCTCACAGCCCATTTCCATTCCAAGCCCCCCTCCCCATCAGCCATTTGCAGTTCAAGCCCCCCTTCCACTCAGCCCATTTCCAGTCCTAGCAACCCCCCCAGCCCATTACCAGTCCTAGACCCCCCATAGCCCATTACCAGTCCTAACCTCCCCATAGCACACTTCCAGTCTTACCCCCCATCACCCCATTTTCAGTCTTACCCCCCCCCCCCATAGCCCATTACCAGTCCTAGTCCCCCCATAGCCCACTTGTAGTCGTATCCCCCATCACCCCATTTTCAGTATTACCTCCCCTCATAGGCCATTACCAGTCCTAACCCCCCAATCAGCCCACCTCCAGTCCTAACCCCCATCACCCCATTTTCAGTCCTAGCCCCCACCATAGCCCATTACCAGTTATAACCCACCATAGCCCATTACCAGTCATAACCCCCCCCTGCCAATAGCCCACTTCCAGTCCTAACCCCCATCTGCCCATTTCCAGTCCTAGCCCCCACCATAGCCCATTACCAGTCATAACCCCCCCCCTGCCAATAGCCCACTTCCAGTCCTAACCCCCATTACCCCATTTCAGTCAGCCCCTCCATAGCTCATTACCGGCCAGCGAAGGAGGGAAACAAAAAAAACCCAAAACCCTGGCTTCTGCCGTTGCCGCCGTGGCAGCGGCAGAATCAATTGTCAAATTTTTAAAAAAAAGACTTCTGCTGCTCAAGCAGCAAAATCAGCTGTCCTGCGGCCCCTTCCCCTGTGCCCGGAGATCCGAGTCTGCTCTATCAGCGGCGTGCTTTTCAAGCCGCGAGGAGAGTATTCCCCTCTCGCGCGGCTTGAAACCGCGCGAGAGGGGAATACTCTCCTCGCGGCTGAAAAGCACGCCGCTGATAGAGCAGACTCGGATCTCCGGGCACAGGAGAAGGGGCCGCAGGACAGCTGATTTTGCTGCTTGAGCAGCAGAAGTCTTTTTTTTTTAAATTTGACAATTGATTCTGCCGCTGCCACGGCGGCAACGGCAGAAGCCAGGGTTTTGTGTTTTTTTTTGTTTTCCTCTGTCGCGGGCCGCACAAAGTTGTCTCGCGGGCCGCGTGTTTGAGACCCCTGCTCTAGTGCCACCCTGAAGATTGATATAGGCCACCGTCGCTGAATTGTTGGACAGCACTCTGACCGCCGCTTGCTGTAACAAGGTCTGAAACTCCTGTAGGGCCAGAAACACCGCTCTCAACTCCAACCTGTTGATGGAGTAACTCTGTTCTGTCTGAGACCACTGACCCTGGACGAATCTCCCTTCGCAATGCGTGCCTCAACCTAGCAGACTGGCATCCGTTGTCACCAGCCTCCAGGAAGGAGGCTCCAGAGGAACACCGGCCATCAGCGATTCCGTCCACAACCACTACTGAAGTTCCTGCTGCACTTCCCTCAAACAGACTAGGCAACGAGACAAGGGATCCGATTGATGGGATCAGCGCCGAAGAAGAGCCCTCTGCAACAGCCTCATGTGCGCCCTCGCCCAGGCACCACCTCTGTCGAAGCAGCCATCGTTCCCAGCAGCTGAAGGTACTGCCACGCCGACGGTGCGTGCCTCGCCAAAAAGGTCCTCACCAAACTTCTCAACACACGAGCCCGCCGATCCGGCAGAAAAATCTTGCTCACGGCCGTCTCGAAACGCGCTCCCAAGTACTCTAGGGATTGAGAGGGAACCAGACTGCTCTTGGCCCAGTTGACCACCCAGCCCAGGCTTTCCAACATCTGCACCACCCGAGCTGTGGCCTTCAAACTTTCCTCCCTCGACTTCGCTCGAATCAACCAATCGTCCAAATACAGGTGGACCAACACTCCCTCTTTTCGAAGCGCAGCCGCCACTACCACCATTATCTTGGTGAACACCCGAGGTGCCGTTGCCAACCCGAAGGGCAGCGCTTGAAACTGGTAATGGCCCATGGGAAGCACAAATCGCAGGTACCTGTGATGCTCCGGCCCGATAGGAATATGCAGGTAGGCCTCCGTGAGGTCCAAAGACGTCAGGCACTCGCCCTCCTGGACTGCCGCGATCATTGACCGCAAGGTTTCCATACGAAAATGAGTCACTTTGAGACATCGATTTACTCTCTTTAAATCTAGGATTGGTCGAAAGGAACCCTCTTTCTTGGGGACCATGAAATAGATGGAGTACTGACCGCACCCGCACTGGTCTGGGGGAACGGGAACCACCGCCCGGAGCTGCAGCAATCTTTGCAAAGTGTCCGCCACTGCACGTACCTTGAGTGGAGCTCTGCAAGGAGAGAGCACAAAGGAATCTAAGACGGGTCGATGAAGCTCGAGAGCATAGCCCTCTCGAATTACCTCTAGCACCCACTGATCTGTAGTAATGTGGACCCAGGCAGGGTAAAACTCCTGTAACCGACCTCCCACGGGCAGTACCGCCACCTGAGCCCGCATTATCTCATTGTGGCTTCTTAACAGTCGAGGACTGATAGGGAGCAAATCCTCTACCGGCTCCACGAAATCCTTGCCCTCGCACTGGAAATCTGCCCCGCTGCGACTGACCAAAACGAGAGGACCGAAATCTACAAAACTCCCGCTGAACTCCCTTGGGGGCCGAAGCTCCCTGGCTTTGCTTAGGCTTATCCTCTGGCAAGCAACCCCCCGCCCCCCCCCTTGGAGTCACCGAGATCTTTAACCAACTTTTCCAAATCTTTGCCAAACAAAAGCTTTCCCTGAAACGGAAGCTTACTGAGGCGCGCCTTGGACGATCCATCGGCCGCCCAGTTTCTCAACCATAAATACCTCCGTGCCGCCACGACCGACGCCATAGTCTTCGCAAGACCCCTAATAAGGTCATAATGAATATCCGCCAAATAAGCGGTGCTGGATTCCAGACGTGCTACCTTGGCTTCCTGCTCCCCCAACTGATCCCCCTGTAGCCCCTAGGACCATCTGAGGCAGCCTCTAGCCACCCATGCCCCCGCTATCAAGGCCTGCATGGAAAGAGCACTAATATCAAAAACCTGCTTCAAGAAGGTATCTAGCTTCCTGTCCTGTACATCCTTCAAAGCCACGGCTCCCTCGACCGGAATGGTAGTCTTCTTAGTGACTGCTGAAACTGCCGCATCCACCTTCGGAGAACGAAAGAGCTCCTTATCCTGGTCAGACAGAGGGTACAACCTAGCTATCACCCGAGAACCCCTCAGGGCCGACTCCAGCACATCCCACTCTTCCTGAATCATCTTTCTAAAAACCCTATGTACGGGAAAAACACGCTGGGACGTGCGCACCACCTGTAAAAGTGGATCCTCTGGAACCTCCGCCGCCGGTTCTACGGCAGGCATATTCAACGCCTTTAGCGTCTCCGCAATCAGAGCAGGAAGCTCCTCTTTCCTGAACACCCTGACTACTCTACTTTGTTGCTCCGCATCGGGCAACTCTCCCTCTTCTAGCTCCTCATCCGAGGCCTCAGCGAAATCCCCGTCCGCTGAAGCTAGCTCCCCCCAAAGAGAAGCCGTAGGATCCTCCATACTCGCCTCTTTACACCTCTTGCGCGGGACTGGCTGCCCCCCTACAGACCCAGGGCGCTTCTGACCTCGTGGACTTTGAGGGGGCCGCCCCCATAGCTGGTTGCAACAAGGCAAAAGCTTGCTGCATCAAAGTAAAGAAGTCTGGCGGGATGTCCATCGCACTCCTCGTCTGACTGGCAGGTAACGGAGGAACCCCCCCCCCCCATATCGAAGAAGGACCGGGCAACTACTCTCCCGAGCAGGCAGCAGTTCCCCCCGACCACCAGCAGGCTCCCCATGATCTGTGCTGGTGCCTTCCAAGGGATTCTCCATAAGGGCCGCCTCCTGGGTGCAGGGTTTACACACCCCGGCCTCCAACAACTCACTCCGCCGCTTCCCACACACCAAACACCGCGGCTTAGGAGTCATAACCCCTGGAAACTCAACTGTGCTCTTCTGCAGCAGCACTGAACCAAAAAGGGAAACGTCCCTTTTTTTTTTTTTTTAAACCCGCACTGCCAGCAAACTATCAGCCCCGTGCCACCAAGTTTAACCCTGAACGAGGCTTCCCAAAAAGAAACGCGATGCCCGCAAAGAAAAAACTACTCAGCCACGCGGCTGCACAAAATGGCCATCGTCGCGCTTCCCACGTGAAATAGGGCGAGCGGCCTAACCTCGTGAAGACTGCCCTCGCTCCTACCGTCCCTCCCTGTCTCAACCCAGCTGCCTGCCTGGATGACTCACCTCGCAGGCCCGGAGGACGCCGGACGAGGAGCTCACAGCTCGCCGGAGCTCAGCCGAACCGCAGCTTCAACTGCCAGCTCTGCACTCGTTTCCCGCAGCGCTTAGGCTGGTGCTGTGACTCTTATGCCTGCAACCTGCTCCTCACCCGTTAGCGCGGGTTTGGGAGCAGGGAGGCAGAGGTGCAAAGCTGACACCCCCCCCTCCCCCTCCCCCGATGCTTGTTTTGACGACGGGGAGAGAAGCAGATCAAGGAAACAAGAGAAGAAAGGGAGACTGGGGGAACAGAGGGAAAGCTTCAGCTGGCAGCCGCACCTCCTGCAACAAGTAAGAAACTCCCATCAACAACCACAGTATAACACTAATACCCTGAAAATTTAAATTTAAAAGCCAATCAATAATTCTGCTTATTTGTGCTGAGTGAGCCTAGGGCTCAGAAGCTTCTCTAGCTGCTTGGAGACTGAAGTACTGAAGGAGAAGAGGTGGGCTTAGCCTATATGGATGCTGAGGTCATCAAAGCGATGACATGCTTCAGTCCCCAAAGCTGCTGGAGGAGATTCGAAACTCACTGGTTCTGGGACTGGACTAGAGGGACGAAAAGGAAGAGGGGGGTTTGGGGCCACCAGGATTATTTTTGGTTGGGTGGGTGGGGAGATCAGGGCTGCTGGGCCATCAGCGATTGGATATGTCAGGGGCAGACCCCCTACCAGTATTTTGATGGCATTGGGAGCTTTCCCTAATGCCTAGATCATCTGAAGGGAAGTTTGATCCTGGCATCGGGGAAAGTCCCCATTGCCATCAAAATATTGTCGGAGCTCATATTTATTTAACCAGTTTTCTATACTGCCTTATCCTTCAGTCAAAGCGGTTTACATTATGTATTCACTACAAACAGGTACTGGATACATTCCAGGACATCATATGCAAATTAGCTACACAGTGCCCCTGTTTCTCTGGGAGAGCATGCCAAACTTGCACAGACTTCTGTGTGCATATGTTTGGCTTGCTCTCCCAGTTTAAGGCTGCCATTTGCACCACAGTTTAACACGTGCCTAATATGCATATGAGCCCCTTTCTATATGTGGGTGCTGAAGTCGCATGCTATCTGTGTGCTGCAGAGAGGTGCACAGAGCTGATAGCATGTGACTTCAGCGCCATCTTTCTGCATCAGCCTAAATGTGTGTTAAGTGCCACTGTGCTGCACTTAACATACATTCAAAAATTGTGCCTTTGAGTCAGTGCAGACTCCTGGCGACCCAGCAGCTCCTGGGCTTTTTTGGCAGGGTGACTGGAAGTAGATTGCCAGGCCTTTCTTCCAAGGCAATGGAGGGTTAAGTGACTTGCCCAAGGCCACAAGCAGTGCTAGTGGGAATCAAACCCTGTCCCTGTGGTTACCAAGCCAGTGCTCTAACCACTAGGCTACTCCTCCATTCCAACATACCTCTTAATGAGTGTCTGAAAACCATTTATATATACAGTAAGGATAAGGAAAGGCTACCATATTGAAGCATTACTATCCTCCACTGCCAGGTGCATTATTACACAACCCTGCTCATTTAGAACCCATAGCAACCTGCCATATCATAACACCACTTCCAGGACTCACACAGCACCAAACCCTACTTATCAAAAGTTAGCACTACAAAAATTAAACCAATACATCTCTTACTGGGAAAAGAGAACAAATGGGTTTGCTGCACAGAAACTACATTAACAGAATAGCACAGTTCTGTCATACACACAAAACAGACAGACCATCACCAAATACAGAACAAGAGGTCATAATTTAGAAATATGAAGATAGAGACACCAAAGCCAAACTTTGAATGCACCCACAACACTGGAAAAATAAAACAATGAAATTAATTGCCTCTTCTACTCAATGAAGCACAAAGACATCAGCAATGTATGTTTCCCAGGGCTGACATATTTCAGCTAATAAATTCAAAATAAAATATTTTCTACCTTTTGTTTGGGCATTTTATTTTTCATTCAAAATTGCCCCAGTCTCTCTCTTTGTTCTTCATGTCTTCTGCTAACTCTCCATTGTCTACTGTCCATTTGACCTTTCTTCTCTTTTCTCCTATTTTTTTTCCATTTTCTGTCTACATCTGCCTCCGACATACTGATTTTTTGCTTTCTTTTCTTCATTTCTTTCTTTACTCATCCATCTACTCAAATTTCAACCCTCCATCCTCTTGACTTTTCACCTAGCAACTTTCCATCTACTCTTCTAACTTCAAGCCCAGCCTCCCCATTTCTTCTCACTCCTTTGCTAGTCTCTTATTCCCCTCTGTCTTTCACCCACTCCCCATTACATTTCACCCCTTTGTAATCGCCATCCTCCTCTCACTCATCTCCTTGCCAGCTTCCCATGGCCTCTCACGTAATTCCATCATGCCCACCATTTCCCCTCTCCCAATTCAGCATCTCCCAATCCCCTCACCCTTCTGATTTACTCCCAAAGTCCAGCATCTCATGCTTTCTCTTCCACCTCCCCAGCCCTTCACCCCTCCCCCACAGACCATCGGCTTTCTATCCCCTTCCCTATCCTCTCCCCCTGCAGTGGTCCAGCATCTTGCTATCTTCTCTCTCTCTCTCCGTCCCCGTTCCTCCCTATTCCAGGCCATTATATATCTTTTCTCTCATAACTTGAAATCGCCACCCCCCCCCCATATATATATATCTACACATACACACCCCTCCTCCCTCCAGTATATCCCATCTCTCTTTTAATCCCTCACTGTCCTGTTCTCTCCTCTCCCCCCCCCCCCCCATATGAAAAACTATCTTGCAATACCATCCCTGGTATCTTCTATCTTTTTCTGAGTCAGCAACAGAAAGATCTCATAGCATCATCCCCCACTTTATCTTTCTTTCTCTAGGTCAGCACGCAGCAGCCAGTGCTGCCTGTAGCATTCACTTCTGGTGAATGGCCAGCACACTGGAAGTGAATGCTATGGGCATCATTGGCTGCTATTGCTGACTCGGAAAAAGAAAGATGAAACTGGGGATGATGCTGGTACTACATGCACACTGTTAGGTCAGCTCCTGGGTCCACCATCTGAATCCCCACTTACTCTCCCACTACCCAGCCAATCTTAGATTCTATCTTCTTTTCACCCCCCAATTTTAAAGTCTCAATTTAAGCCCCAGTCCCTGCTCTCCCCGTCCCCAGAACTGCCTCCTATATCCCTTCCCCACACACCCAGTTACTTCTTTCTCAAATCTTCATTAACCCTGCCTTTCCTCTTTCTTACCCCAGCATTTGTTATGCCCCTCCCTTTCAACTGTTTCCTCTGTATGACACTTTTTTCCCTCCCACACAAAATATGTTCTCTTCTCCATCTTCACTCTCCCCCAGGTTTTCTTCTCCCCCAACCCCCCCCCCCCCTTTTAGTCCTCCCCCAGCATCAGCTCCTTTCTAGTTCCAGCCCCTCCCAGCATCTGCTCTCTTCCAGTCCCATTCTCTCCATCCCCTAGCATCAGCTCACTTCTAGTCCTAGCCCCCCCAGTTTCAGGCCCATCAGCTCTTTTCCAGTCCTAGCCCTCACATATTAACCCTGCTCCAGGCCTTCCCTGCATTGTCTTCCTTTCAATTGCAGTCTCTCCCCATCCCCAAATATTAGCCCATGTCCCATTCTAGCCCCAGTAGCCATCCTCTTCCAGTGCTAATGCCGCCCCCCCCCCCTCCCAGCTTAAGAGGCAGCCAATGAGGCCCAGCTCCCTGGCTCACCTCTGCACAGCTGTGGGAGCGTTTTCATTTACTCCTGTGGCTGTGCTAAGTTCACACAGGGGCACTTCCTGTCTCTTGCCCAAGAAAGAAGTGCCCCTGTTTAACTTCCACAAACTTAGCAGGACTGGCGGCTGCAACTTAGCATAGCCATGAGTAAAGTAAACCGCTCCTGTGGCTCTCAAGGTGTGGGGCTATGTTTGTGTGACATCCCCGTACATGCCTAGGGCCAAGCCCTGCCCGAGGCAGGCAGCTCTCCAGAATTTCAATGCAGATGAGACAATGGTGCAAGAAAGAGGGTTTTGGATTTGGTAGGAACTGGGCAACATTCTGAAGAAAGGGGGGGGCTGGGCTTTACAGCTGAACCAGGGTAGAACCAAGCTTCTGGCAGTAACCTTTAAAAAAAAAAAAGGGGGGGGGGGGAGAGAGCAGAAAGACCAGGGTTTGAATTCTACTGACTCTCCATGTGGCCTTGGGCAAGTTACTTAATGCTCTGTTGCCTCAGGTGCAACCTTAGATTAGGTATTTCCCTGTCCCAAGAGGATTTACAGAGTACCTGATTGTAATTTGTCTTGATTTACTACAGGAAAGGTGTAAGCTAAATACAAAATAAAAATAATAGGGGAAAGCTGACAATCGCACAAGAGTTCATGATTCAGAATAATGTATCCTTGAAGGATACTGACAAAACAGGGAAGGTAGGACATCCTGATAAGAGGGGTTGCAATAAAGTTAAAGCAACCCCGATGCCTTTAAGAAAAGGGGAGATAGAGATGAAAGATTCCAAAGAACCTGTGTCAACTAACCAGATTGTTAATAGAAACAAAGGAGAAATTAGACCTTACCTGCTAATTGTCTTTCCTTGAGTTCTCTCTGGGCCAGTCCAGGAACCGTAGGGTAGTCAACCTCCTCCAGCAGCTGAGGACTGAATTCCCAAAGTCTTGCTGACAGCCTATCCAGCTCCCTCTGGTGTCAGAGACTCAGTCTTCTATTGTCAAAGCAGCTTATACTAAATGATTAACTAGCATACTTTACTAACTTTTAAAAACAAAACTTTATAGCATCTCTTGGCTCTCTCCGTATTCAGTATTGTTTTCTCTTTTTTTTTTTAATCTGACACAGAGTGCGCCCCCCCCCCCCCCCACAACTCCCCTTCCCCGAGAGGGAGCTCCAAACTGCAGCCACTCTGAAACCTATCTAACCTCCGGCCACTAGGCCCTGAAGTGCCCCTTTAACCTTTCAAATTAAACGGCCGAGCTACCAATTCTTGTCGACCCAAACAACTCGCAGATTAACTGGGTGGGCCCTGGATTGGCCCAGAGAGAACTCAAGGAAAGACAGTTAGCAGGTAAGGTCTAATTTCTCCTTCCTCTTCGTCTCTCTGGGCCAGTTCAGGAACCATAGGGAAGTACCAAAGCAGTTCCTAAAAACGGGAGAGTCCTGCGAGTCCCGCTAATAAGGCCGAGGCCCCAACATTCACGTCTCCCCTTGCCTAAACATCTAAGCGATAGTGTGTCTAGTAAAAGTATGTAGCGACGACCAGGTTGCTGCGCGACAGATATCCACTGGAGGCACCAACGCAAACTCAGCCCAAGAAGTCGCTTGAGCTTCAGTAGAATGAGCTCTGAGCCTGACGGGAGGTGATTTTCCTTTTGCCTCATAAGCCACACAGATCGCCCGCTTTACCCATCGGTCAATGGAAGCTTTAGAAGCTGCCTCCACCTTACGCGGCCCTCCAAAATCATGAACAACCTGTCCGATCTCGGAAAAGACTCCATCTTCCTGAGGTACCTCCGGAGCACTCTTCCCAAATCCAACTTTCGAAGAGAATGACTGCCATCACTCCTCTCAATACTCCGAAAGCTCGGAAGCGAAACTGTCTGATTCAGATGAAAACTGGACACCACCTTCGGCAGAAAGGACAGCACCATCTGCAAAACCACCTTCTCCTGTGTAAAAGTGAATGTAAGGAGCTCTACACAAGAGCGTGTGAAGATCTGAGACTCTCCTAGCTGAACACAAGACGACTAGGAACACGGTCTTCCAAGAAAGTTCCCTGAGACTCACTGTGGACTCCGACGCAAAAGGAGGCTGCGTTAAGGCATCCAAAACCAGATTTAAATCCCAAGCCGGCACCACCGATCTCACGGGCGGCCGTATATTCCTAGCTGCCCTAAGAAAACGCACATCCGGGTGCACTGACAACACGCCTCCCAGCACTTTCCCTCTATAGCAAGCCAGGGCAGCTAGGCAAACCTTGAGTGCGCTTAGAGCTAGCCCCTTTTCTAGCCCACTTTGCAGAAACGACAGAATGACCAGCACGGACGCGGAGAACAGCCTAACGCCACATTCCCCACACCATCCTTCAAAAATGCGCCAAACACTGACGTACGCCAGCGAAGCTGACCATCTTTCAGACTTCAATAAGGTATCAATCACCGACAGCGAGTACCCCCAATGTCGGAGTCGCTCCCTCTCAACAGCCAAGCCCGTAAGCAAGAACCGATCCACCTGCAGCATTAGAATTGGTCCCTGCCTCCACAGATTGATTCAACTGGGAAGTCTCCACAGACAATCCACGAGCAGCCATATCAAATCGGCATACCAAGGCCTCCTGGGCCAATCCGGAGCAATGAGAATCACTTTCCTTAAGTGCCCCACAATTCGCCCTAACACCCGGCCAATCAGTGGCCACGGTGGGAACACATACAGCAGCTCGCCCAACGGCCAGGGCTGGACTAGACCATCGAGACCCGCTGACTTGTGTACTCTGTACCTGCTGTAGAACCGCGATGCCTTGGCATTGCCTAGGGTAGCCATGAGGTCTATGACTGGCCGCCCCCACCGAACCGTTATCTCATGAAAAACAGCCACGTTTAGTTCCCACTCTCCGGGATCCAGGACATTCCGGCTGAGATAGTCAGCCTGCATGTTGTCCTTTCCGGCTACATGCTCCACCGATATGGCCAGCAGATGGCTTTCCGCCCACTGCATCAACACATGACTTTCCTATATCAAAAGACAAGGGGGCACAGGCAGTGCGGCCTTGTTGGAGGAGACAGTCACCGCATTGTCGGAGAAAACGCACACAGCTCTCCCTTCCAGCAGACCGATGAACTCCTGAAGTGCCAAGCTTACCGCCCTCATCTTCAAATGATTGATCAACCACCTGCTCTCTTCGCGCGGACCATACTCCCTGCGTTACTTGAGACAAACAATGAGCTCCCCATCCCGACAGGCTGGCGTCTGTGGTGACTAACACCCACTCCAGCTGTTCGAGCGGGACCCCCGCTCGCAGATGCAGAGGGTCCAACCACCACTGCAGGCTGTTGTGCACGAACGTCGGGCACAAGAGTCTCTGAGCCAGAGAATAATGCTGTGGAGACCATTTGGATAGCAGCGCCTGCTGAAACGGACGCATATGAGCCCACGGAACCAGATCCAAGGTCGCTGCCATGGACCCCAGTAGTTGCAAGTATCTCCACGCCGTAGGCGTCTGCAGACGCAAGAACGCCCGCACCTACCTCCAAAGTTTTTGCACCCTGTCCTCGGGCAGAAAAACCACCCCTATCTCTGTATCAAACAAGGCCCCAAGATATGTCAGATGCTTTACTGGTTGTAACTGACTCTTGGAGCGGTTTATCACCCAACCGAGCTGTTCCAGGAACTGAACTACCTGCCCGGTCGTAGCGACCGACTCCACTGGAGACCCTGCCCGAATCAACCAATCGTCCAGATAAGGATGCACCCGAGTTCCTTGCTGCCGCAACCACCACCATAACCTTCGTGAATGTGCACGGAGCCGTTGCCAGCCCAAACGGCAACGCCCGGAACTGAAAATGCCCCATGGGCACGGCAAAGCACAGGAACCTTTGATGATCAAGCCTGATCGGAATGTGCAGATAGGCCTCCGTTAGATCTATGGAGAACCTCTCCCGGCTTCACCGCTCAAATTACAGACCTCAGGGTCTCCATGCGGAAATGCAGCACCCTCTAAACAGCGCTTTACGTGTCTGAGATCCAGAATGTGACGAAAAGATCTGTCCTTCTTGGGGACCACGAAATAAATAGAGTATCGACCTAACCCGTATTGTTCTTGGGGGACCGGCACTACTGCTTGGAGCTGGAGCAAGCGTTGAAGCGTGTCTCTTACTGCTCTCCTCTTTGCTAGAGCTCCGCACGGAGACATTAGAAATGCCTCCGCCAGCGGTTGATTGAACTCCAGCGCATAACCCTCGCGGATGATCTCCAACACCCACTGGTCTGTAATTATGTTGGTCCAGACGGAATGAAAATTCTGTAACCATCCTCCCTCCAGGAGCTCCACCTGGACTGGCCGCCCTTCATTGTGGCTTCTTAGGGGCGTTCTGCTGGGAGTTGAAATACCCCCTGCTGAACCCCTGCACCCCTCGAAAGGACTGCCCCCGCGCTACAAAATGGCCTCTCTGATAAGGAGCGGCCCGCGGAACCTGCAGAAGGCCCTACCTTGGCCTCTCATAAGAGCAACGGGCCACGCCCCCCCTCAGGCGATCTTCCGGGAGCCGACCTCCTTTGGAATCTCCCAAATCTTTCACAATCTTTTCTAGGGCCTCGCCAAAGAGCAGCTTGCCCTTATATGGTAGCTTACTGCACCGAGCCAAGCCTTAGAAGAAGTGTCTGCCATCCAATTCCGCAGCCAAAGAAACCTCCTAGCAGCAATCACCGATGCCATGGACTTTGCTGAAATCCTGACCAGATCATAGAAGGCGTCTGCTAAATATGCTGCCGCCGATTCCAGTCTTGCTCCTTCCGAGGAAGACCTGTCCTCTCTGTCAGAAACCGACTCACCTTGGAGCCAGCGAATGGAGGCCTGAAGAGACAGCACACTTGAATCAAATGCCTGCTTGAGCAGAGCCTCTAGCTTGCGATCTTGAAGATCTTTCAGAGCTGCACCGCCTTCCACCGGGATCGTAGTCGTCTTCGTCACCGCTGCTACCAACGCATCTACCTTAGGCATACACAGCAATTCCTTTTCCTCTTGTGGGACAGGGTAAAGTCACCCAATGGAACGGCTACCCCTCAGGGAAGCCTCCGGACACTCCCATTCAGAATCAATCTGTTTAATAACTCTATGAACTGGGAAACACTGCTGCTCCGGTTTAAACCCTTGGAGCAAAGGATCCTCTAGTGGCTCCTCCTGAACCACTGGATGAGAAATGTTCAGAGCCCCTAGGGACTGAGCAATAAGAGCACCTAGCTCAGCCTTGCGAAATACCCTGAAGACATCAGGGTCTTCACCAGGCACAATTTCCCCTTCTTCTAACTCTCCTGTCAAAGAATCCAAAGCCCCATCAGAGAGAATTTTTCCCTCTTCTGTCCCTTGAGGCGTAGAGAGCTGCGGCCCAAAGCTATCGAAGCCCGTCTCTAGACCCAAAGTCTTATTGGAGGGACCCTCTCTAGGATCCGCCACCGTGACATCCCCCTTGGGTGCACTAACCGGCACTAACCAAGCTGGAAGAAGAAGTCTTGCTCAGGGTCTGCTCTAATTTCAAACAGTAGGCCTTATGCAAAGACGGTATAAAATCTGCAGAAAACAATGATGCAAACCTTCCTGCAACTCTGGCAATTGTCCTTGGGCCTGCACCACATCCGGAGAAGGCAGTTGTGCTTTAGCTTTCTTTTTCCCTGCTTTCCTCTGAAGCACGGGAGAAACGGCTGCCACAGAAAAAATGGCTGCTGTTCCTGCCTTCTCCTCCGTGCCTTGAGACACATCCGACAACTCCCAATGCCCCCAAAGAGCCGCTCCAAACAACTACCTGTGCGAAAACAAATTCGGCAGAGACCTGGCCCCGAAACCCCTCGCCGACTCCCACACTGTGGAAGGAATGTCAATATGACTGCTGGCATGATTTAAAGGTGAGGTCTGAGCAGCTGTTGTAGCCAAAATAGCTCTTTCAGAAAATGGAAAAAGGATCCAAATGACAAAGAGAGGAACAAACAAGTACTGGCAAGGCACTGATAAGGCAGGCAAAAAGAAAATTTGATAAGTTTGTTGAGGCAGCAAAAAAACATAAAACCTTTGTACATACATTCGTAGTAAAAAAAAAAATAAAAAAATCCCTGGGAGAATTAGTTGGACCACTAGATGATAGAGGGATGAAAGGGGCACTAAGGGAGGACAAGGCAGACAGACTGAATGAATTCTTTGCTTTGGTCCTTACTGAAGAGGATGTAGAGAAAATACCCATGCTAGAAATTATATCAGAAAAATTGAAACAAATCATCTTGATAAATGGGGAAAGGTGTAATGGAGCAATTTGATAAACTAAAGAGTAGAAAATCACAGGGACTGGATGGTATATAGCCCAGGGTGCTGAAAGAATTCCAAAATGAAATTGCAGATCTACTATTAGAAATTTGTAAACTACCATTAAAAGCATCTATTGTACCTGAAAAACTGGAGAGTGGCCACCATAAGTCAATTTTTAAAAAAGGTTCCAGGGATGATCTGGGAAATTACAAACTAGTCAGTTTATAATAGTTTCTACCATTTTGTCTGGCCATGTCAAAGAACAAAATTGCTAAACATATAGAAAGTCATGGTTCAATGGGACAAAGCCAAAATGGATTTAGCCAAGAGAAGTCTTGTCTCATTAATCTGCTACATTTTTTTGACCATCTGAATAAAAACACAAATAAAGGTGAACTGGCTGATACAGTGTATCTTGATTTTCAACAAGCCATTAACAAGGTCCTTCATGAGAGACTCTTGGTGAAATTAAAGTCACGGGACAGGAGGCAGCCTACTACTGTGGATCAGGAACTGGTTAAAACATAGAAAACATTGTAAGACTAAATGACCATTTTTTAAATAGAGAAAGATGAATAGTGGCACACCTCAGGGATCTGTGCTGGCCTGCTGTTTTTTAACATATTTATAAATGACCTGGAAATGAGAACAAGTGAGGTGATCACATTTGTGGATGACACAAAATCCAAGAGACTTGTGAAAAATTGCAAGACGACCTTGATAAATTAGGATATTGGGCATCCAAATGGCAGATGAAATCTAATGTGAACAAGTTCAAAGTTATGCCTTTAGGGAAGAACAGCCCAAACTATGGTAACGTGTAATCTTCTGAATATGTATTCTTTCAGTCTACTCTCCGCTTGGTCCTGGGTTCATTTCACAGAGACAGTAGGGTAAGCAGCACAAATAAGACACAACCAGGTGTGGCTTGGAAACAGGTCTTTATGTAGAAATAGGCTTATTACATAGGTATAGAACAGAGTTATAAGGTTGTTAGAAAGCTGTTTCAGTTTGCATCAATGAATCTGTGTGTGTGTGTGTGTGTGTGTGTGTGAGAGAGATAGAGGCAAGAACATGTGGGTCAGAGCCTCATAGTAAGAAGAATAGGGAGAGAGAGAAAGAAGTGGGGGAGGGGAGAGAAGTATGGGTGTCAGAGCCTCATGGCAAGGTGTGTTCGATGAATAGAGGAAGAGAGAGGGAGGAGGGGTGAAGAGAATTGATTATCAGAGCCTCCTGTCCTTCATGTCCGATGAATAGAGAGAGAGAGAGGAAGTGTTTCTGTCCTTTATAGTGAATTTTCTCTAGCACCTCCCTTTGATATCTGCTATTCTTGATTTAGCAAGGAGGGGCTGCAGACCAATCTCAACAGGCCCGGAGACTGACATCACCAGGGGGTCAGAGTTAATCTCATCTTGTAAACTACCCTCATTAACTTTGGAGACTGAAATCACCAGAGTAACAAAGCTGCTTGAAATCCAAAGTCTGGAAACAGCTATGACACCTGTGTCATGCTGATGTATGCTGACATGATTTAAGGTTCCACATTAGGAACCACCACCCAGGAAAAGGATGGTGAAATTAGACTTACCTGCTAATTGTTGTTCCTTAAGGAACTCCAGTCTAGTCCCGAACCTTAGAAGTTGTGTATGTCCTCCCGCAGCTTGGAGACTGAGCATGTCACAGCTTTGATGACACCAGCATAAGTATTGCAGGGACCGCCTTCTTGCTCCAGTACCCTATTGACAAAGCAGACTCACCAGAGCAATAATTAAGTAACCAGTTAAACGTTTTCTAAACTAGCTATAAAATGCAGTCTTTTGCTAAAAAACTAAATATCAATTTCAAAGGTCAGAAATTTTTTTTTTTTTTTACCTGCATAGAAAGCCCGACATCCCCCGTTTTCCAAACCCCTCTCCCAAATACCGCCGCACAAGAGATTCTCTCTGCCGCCTTTTACGCCTCATCTTATACTTCAGGGCGCCGTTCGGCAGGTAATTACAGGAAGGGATGCGGGACTAGACTGGAGTTCCTTAAGGAACAACAATTAGCAGATAAGTCTAATTTCACCTTCCTTAGCATCCCTCCAGTCTGGTCCCGAACCTTAGGAGATGTAACAGAGCAGTAAACACTTCACCGGGAGGGACCTGCCAGACCAGCCTGAAGCACCGCCGATCCAAACTTACAATCCCGTTCCACTTGAACATCAATTCTATAATGTTTTACAAACGTATGCAAGGACGACCAAGTTGCCGCCCTACAGATGTCCACTGCCGGCACCAAACTACACTCCGCCCAAGAAGCAGCCTGCGCCCTAGTGGAATGCGCCTTCAAACCTGCTGGAACAACTTTACCTTTTAGCAGATAAGCCGACGCAATAGCATCCTTGATCCACCTAGCAATAGAAGATTTAGCTGCCATCTCTCCTCGTCATTGCCCCCCAAACAGTACGAACAACCTGTGTCTTTTGGAACGCCGCCGTTCGCTGCAAATACTTCAACGCTCTCCCGACGTCTAACCTATGCAGCCGACCTTCATCTTTACCCTTGCTTGCCTTTTTGAACAATGGTAATGACACCACCTGATTCACGTGAAAAGCCGACACGACCTTTGGCAAGAAGGAGGGCACTGTTCGCAACACTACTGTGTTGACCTCTCTACAGGACAAAGCCTGCAACTCTGAAACCCTTCTCGCCGAAGCGATAGCTACCAAAAACACCACCTTGAGAGTAAGGTCCTTCATAGTCGCTTTCGCTAAGGGCTCAAATGGCTCCCGCACCAACGCCTCCAGCACCACATTAAAATCCCAAAGCGGGACCGAAACTCTACGTGGAAGTCTCAACAGCGCCGATGCACGCAAAAATCTCTTTACGTCTGGATGCGCCCCTAGAGCCACACCTTGCCTCGAAAACACAAAATTGCCGCTAGCCGCACCCAAAGCGAAGCCGCTGCCAGCCCTTTCTCAAATCCATCCTGCAAAAAGGACAAGACTTGCGCCGAGGCCGCTAATGCCTTAAGTCTTCTCGCTTCGCACCAAGACTCAAAAATCCGCCAAACTCTGATATACGCCATTGACGTAGATCTCCTCCTAGACCTTAAAAGCATCGCGATCACCGCCGCCGAATATCCTTTGGCTGCTAACCTTGCCCTTTCAAGAGCCAAGCCATAAGGGAGAACCGATCCACCTGAGGCATGGCCAATGGCCCCTGCTTCAGCAGATCTTTCCTGAACGGCAGCTTCCACGGCGGCTCCACTAGCAGCTGCCTCAAGTCGGCATACCAAGGCCTCCTTGGCCAATCCGGTGCCACCAGGACTATGTTTCCCTTGTGCTTTTCTATGCGCTGCAGGACTCGCCCTATCAGCACCCAAGGTGGGAATATGTATAGTAGCCGATCCTCCGGCCACTTTTGAATCAGAGCATCCCACCCTTCTGACATTTGCTCTCTTCTTCTGCTGAAGAACCTCTCCACCTTTGCTGATGCCCAACGCTGTACTATCAACTCAAACACCACCTGATGAAGCACCCATTCGCCTGGATCTACTTTGACTCGACTCAAAAAATCCGCCGTCACATTGTCCACTCCTGCCACATGTGCCGCCGACAACGCTACTAGATTCTCCTCAGCCCAATCGAGCAGCTCGTCCGCTTCCTCCTCGAGAGCCATGCTGCCCGTACCACCTTGACGATTGATGTATGCCACTGCTGTGTCATTGTCCGAAAACACTCTTATTGCACTCCCTTTCAGCTCCCGGCTGCAGGAATTTCAAAGCTAGCGTGCCTGCTCTGAGTTCTAACCTGTTGATCGACCACGTTTTCTCCAGTTCTGTCCATTGCCCCTGTGCATACTGACCCTCGAAGTGCGCTCCCCAGCCAAACATGCTTGCATCGGTCGTCAATGCCCTCCAATCCGGGGCCTCCAGAGGCATTCCTTTTTCCAGACAACCTGGGCGCAGCCACCACTGCAGTGACTGTCTTGCTGCTGGAGGGCAGACCAACCTCTTGGACAACTGATCGGATTGATGTGACCACCTCCTGAGTAGAGTCCTTTGTAACAGTCTCATGTGAGCTCTGGCCCACGGCACCACCTCCAGCGTGGCTGCCATTGTGCCCAAAATCTACAAATACTGCCACGCTGAAGGAGCCGCTCTGTCCAGGAAGGTCCGAACCAACATCCTTAGCTTGCTGATCCTGCCCTTGTCCGTGTCAAATCGAGCCCCCAGATACTCTAACTCCTGAGCTGAGTTGAGCCTGCTCTTTGCCACATTTACCACCCATCCTAGCGATTGCAGAAATTCTACCACTCGTCTTGTAGCTACTACGCTCTCCTCCTTCGACTTTGCTCGAATCAGGCAGTCGTCTAAGTAAGGATGAACCAACACTCCTTCCTTTCTCAACGCCGCAGCCACCACCACCATGACCTTGGTGAACGTCCTTGGCGCTGTCGCCAGGCCAAACGGCAACGCTTGGAACTGAAAATGCCCCATCGGCACCGCAAACCGAAGAAACCTCTGATGCTCTAACCTGATCGGTATATGCAGATACGCTTCCGAAAGGTCTAGGGATGTGAGGTACTCGCCTTGTCGAACCACTGCTATGACCGACCTTAGGGATTCCATACGGAAATGGGACACCTTGAGACACCTGTTTACTCTCTTGAGGTCCAGAATCGGCCTCAAGGTTCCTTCCTTTTTTGGTACCATGAAATAGATGGGGTATCGACCACAGCCGTATTCGTCTTTCGGCACTGGCACTACTGCCTTTAGCTCCAATAACCTCTCTAAGGTTTGCTGTACCTCTGCCCGCTTTGACTGTGTTCTGCAGGGAGATTGTACAAAAGCGTTTCTCACTGGATGCTGAAAGCACAGTTACTTACCTGTAACAGGTGATCTCCGGAACAGCAGGAATTAGTCTTCACATATGGGTATGTCGGCGCCAACGGAGCCCACACGGAAATGCTCCCCAGCATCCAATCAGAAAGCCTTTGGGAGCATCCCTCGCGCCTGCGCGGTGACTTCCCGCCTTTCCCACTGCCTCTCCCCAGTTGAGTTTCATAGCTGAGACAGAAGGAGAGAAAGAGGAAAGGAAATAGATAGATACAACTCCTAGGGGAGGTGGGTGGGTTGTGAAGACTAATTCCTGCTGTTCCGGAGATCACCTGTTACAGGTAACTGTGCTATCTCCAGGAACAAGCAGGAATGAGTCTTCACATATGGGGACTCCCTAGCTGTGGGTGCCAGGGGAGATCCCATAAAATGCGTATCCCTGGAACAGGGACGGCATTTCCCAAACCTGGATCTCCGGCATCCCCTGGGGGATGGAGGGTAGGAGTTGAATAGAGCAGAGCCGTAGAGGAACAGCGAATCTAAAGACTACAGGGAAAAAAGTCTTTAGAAGGTATGTCAAGTATCATCAAAATATTTAATGAACTAGCACAATATAGAGCTTACCTACTGGATTGTAAGAAGTAGACTGTAGATGCAGTAGCGGAATCTTCAAGGTGACTCTACAGCAGTGAGGAAGAAGTTCCAATCTGGAATGGGCAGGTGACCCAGGTGTCAGCCGGGGCAGGAGAAGATCGGCAGGTCTCCAATGAAAAGCTTTATGGGAAAAGCTGAGAACTCATTTAGGTACAGAGTCAAACATTGAGGACTAAAAGAAGAAGACTGACCGATCTGGAAAATTAGCCCAGTCCGAAAGGGAAGAGAGGGTATGTAAAAAAGCCCCTATTCCCAAGGAGAACAGAAGTGTACTCAGGAACACTGAAGATGTACACTGTCCTTCCTAGCTGTTAAGCGATAGGAAGACATTGAAGTTTGAGACTGCACAGATAGGGAGATGTATAACAAAAATAGAAGCTGTTGACATCACAGCAGTAATGGTTAGTATAACTCGTCCCAGTCACTAAGCCGTATGATAATAGGCAAGTTGACTGTCCGGACCCCATAGGAAAATAAAAACCTAAGCACCGACAGTCAGGGAGATAGGTAGACATAGGGTGCTATGGACATCTCCCAATATGCGTATGCCTATCTACAGATATATATATATATATATATATATATATATATATATATATATATATATATATAGATATATATATAGATATATAGATATATATGGAAGACATACCTATCTATACCTATGAGAATATATGTATGTAGACAAGTATTTTTTTATTTTTTAGATATATCTACATATAGACATGTAGATAGATATATGTATAGATAGAGGTGGGATGGCTGACGCCCCACCCAGGGTACAAAAACATGTATGCCCACATACATAAAAATAATGTTTCAGAATACATGCCTGCAACTGAGCCACAGAAAAAAGCATTCACATGGGGAATGTGATGGGAAAAAATTCATCCAATAATAGGGGGTGAAACCCACCTGAAGAAATATAGAGAATCGATTTCTGTGGAGCAGGAATGTAGATCAGTGGAAGAACCAGTATGGTTGCGTGAAAAACAGAGGATAACAGCAGTCTGGCAAGAGTACGTCAGCAGTACTTTAGGACTCTGATACGTCTAAAGGACAAGAAGAACGCATAGACGAAGATACCAGAGTGACCCAGCCAAGGGGTTCAGGGGTATCATGTACGATAAAGGAGTATGCGTTGTCCAAGTGGAGTAGAAAAACATAATGCCAAGCTGTAAGGAACAGGAGTATATTCTGGTCAGATTGGGAACTCCGTGGACATTCACGCAGAAAAGCTTGTCTGCTGTATATGAAAGACCCTCAGAGACAAAGGTCAATGCTCTGTAGTAAGGGCCCAGAGTAGAAGCTTCTCTGAAGATTGCCGAGAGCATTGTGCAGGAGAATTATAAGATAAAACTGACAGAAGTCAGGCGTGTTGCCACATCCGAGGAAAGGATATGGCTAGAAGAAGATAAGCTGCAGTGAATAGTATTATGCAAGATAGTTGCAAGAAGCTTGCAATGAGCATTAAAGTAATCACTGGAACTCCTGCATATACAGCAACTGAACAAAACAGAGGGGATTCTCCTGTAGAAAACAGAGAGAAAACAGACAAAGGCAGCGGAGAGAATCTCCGTCCCTGTCCGATGAGTTGTTCAGAGCACGCAGTGAAGGAAAAACAAACAGGCTACACTGGAAGAAAAAAAGTGTTTCAGTATGGCACCAACTCAAACAGGGGAAACCCTGGAAGAGAGGGGGTTGGAAAGTGACTTACCATAGGGTAAGGCAGCTGAAGGAAAAGATGTCCATATGGGGACAGAAACTATCATGGGATAGTTGTGACCTCCCTTCGTGGTAGTAAGAATGGGAGAATTCTGCAACCCATGGACAGAAGTATCCGAGAGCATAGCATACTGGAAAAGAAACCAGTGTAGAGTTTGAAGAATAAACTTCTGCTAAGGGGAAGTTATCTGTAGATTGCAATACACAGGAACCTATGGTTGCTGGTTATGAGCAGACTGGGTAGAGTCTGGAGACTTCAGACTAGGATGAGATGTCCCTTGCTTGGGTACACCGGGAGGATGGGCAGAAGGAGGATGAAACTTTCTCTTCTTCGGGAAAGAAGGTTTGGTAGGACATTTCCTACGTCCTGGGGAAAAAGAAGGCTTAGGATGGTTTCCAGAACTAGGAAAGTCAGTGGAGCAATGAGCAACCTGACGTAAAGCTTCTCTATTGAAAAGATTGTCTCCAGTACAAGGAGAATTACCCAGTGTATGTCTTGCCCATCTGCTCAAGTCTGAAGCCTGCAGCCACGCTGTACGACGCGCTCCAATGGCAATAGCAGAGGATCTGCTAACAGACTCAAAAGAGTCTAGAGAAGCATGAGAAAGGAACCAAGAGATATTCCTGCTATGATTAAGAAGCAAGGAATAGTCAGAGGCCTTGGGTTCTGACAAAGGAGACAAAAGAGATAACTTCTCTGTGACCTCCTGAAGTGTGAGAGACTCATATAAAAAAATATATGAAATAATTCTTGAAGCCAACATAGAAGTTTGGAAGGTTTGACGTCCAAAGGCATCAAGTGCTTTAGATACACGACCTGGTGGGAAAGAAGAATGCTTCTTCTTGCTTCTGACCTTCCTCATTGCTGATTCCACTACAATGGAATGATGCGGAAGTTGGCTTTTCTGAAACCCCGGAGAGGGAGGCACCTGATACAGAACATTCATGGCTGTAGAAGGCGCAGGAACCTTTAAAGGTGATTCCCAAATCCTCAGAAGAAGGTCCTGCAAAGACTGATGCAAAGGAAGCATTATGGTTTCCTTTTCTGCAGGATCTTGGTCCAGAGTAGGACCAGGAATAGGAATGGCAAGAAAGGCTGCCATGTCAAGGAGAAATTTCTGAAAAGAAGGATCTCCCAGAGGAACTATTCCTGGGTAGGCTGAGGTTGAATGAGCAGCATGAACACCAGAAGACCTACTGGACTGGAGCATAAAAAGAATCCTGCTAGATGGAGGACGATACTGACAGTTCTGATTCGAGGCAGTTAGTACTGCGTCGTCGGTTCCCGGTATCGATTCCAAGCTAGCCATAGAAAGGATCGATGGCACCGATGGAACTGCAGGAAACGACGTCGACACCGGTACTGGCATCGGGGACGGTAATAATGCCATCGTAGCAGGTATCGGAGGTTGCCGAAGCGGTACCGAGGTAACCAGAGAGCTTTGGTGATTATCCCCGGTACTGCGTAGTCAGAGGCGACATGGATCAGCTCCGAAACGCGTCGGGACCAAGTCATCTAGACTGGATATGGATTCCAGACTGGGCATCGAACCGAGCGTCTGTGGTGGAATCGGCGATGCCGCTACCTGAAGGTCAATCGGAATCGTACCGCCTGGACCCTCCTTGCTTCATTGCGGTTTCTTACTGCTTGGGGAGGGGGAGGCCCCAAAACCTCTTCCTGCCCCCCTGAATCCCCGAGGCCTTGTACGGAAACTTTCCTCTCTGAAACTGCCCAAATCTTGACTGACGAAAACGCCTAAACTCACGTTGCTGACTCCGAGATGGGGCTGACGCCCCTGCTTGACCTTATCCTCCAGTAATCTGCCCCCTTTTGAGTCTCCTAAATCTTTCACCAGCTTCTCCAGATCTTCTCCAAAGAGAAGCTTACCTCTAAAGGGCAGCTTTCCTAATCTCGCTTTGGACGTCGCATCTGCTGCCCAATTTCGGAGCCAGAGCAATCTCCTTGCCGCCACTACCGACACCATACTCTTCGCTAACCCTCTCATAAGGTCGTACTGACTATCCGCTAAATACGCTGCACCCGACTCCATTCGAGCCGCTTCCTCTACCGCTCCTTCAACCTGCAGTCCCCTCATCCTTTGGGACCACCTCAAGCACGCCCTTGCCACCCAAGCTCCACAAATCGAGGCCTGCATGGAGAGCACATTAACCTCAAACACCTGCCTTAGCAGCGTATCTAGTTTCCTATCCTGGGCATCTTTAAGCGCTGCACTTCCCTCTATGGGAAGGGTAGTCTTCTTCATAACCGAGGAAACCGCCACATCCACCTTAGGAGGTTTAAACAGATCCCTATCCGACTCTTGTATCGGATACAACCTGTTCAGCAGCCGTGATCCTTTAATGCTTGCTTCCGGCGTGTCCCACTCTTCCTGTATCATCTCCTTAAATACCCTATGAATCGGAAACGCCCGCTGCGACCGCCGTACGGCCTGTAACAATGGATCCTCCAAAGAAGCATCTACTCCCTGCTCCTCGGCTGGCATATTTAATGCCTTCAGCGTCTCCCCAATCAACGCCGCCAGCTCCTCTCTGCGGAATACCCGGACCACCCTAGCCTGGTCCTCCGGTTCTGGTAACTCACCTTCCTCCAACTCTTGGTCCATGTCAGAGTCTTCCAACTCCTCTGACTGCCCTTCCAGCGCCACGTCCAGGCTCATCCTGTCCTCTAATATTTTGGCCCTTTTCTCAGGAACTCCCCCCTTCTCCCCCTCCAGGGAAGGCCCCTGCCTCTTGGACCCAGGCAATACCACCCCTCCAGGATCCACTAAATTGGCCCCAGGCCCGCCAAGAGCTTGCTGTAGCAGGACCATAAACTGTTGGGAAAAAATTGCCCCTAAACCCCCCTGTATATGGGTTTGGGACAACGGCCCATCCGGCGCCGAAGACAGACCCGGCGTGGGCGTCTCTAGGTGCACCTCATACCCCACGATCTCCTTTGACAGCTCAGCCGTAGTATGCTCCTCCATACCGGATCTCGATGCCTCACGGGCACAAAGCACTACACACCCCTGCCTCTGAAATGGACCCCCTCCTGATCCCACAGAGGAGGCAGTGAGGTTTTGAAGGCATAAGTATTTGCACCCTTCAAGTGTGCTTTTGCCAGTTTCCAAAACTGTCCGTTCTTGATTTTTTTTTCCCAAGAAATCACCATCAGCCAACCCTGCCTTCTATCCTCGCTGTTTAAAAATGGCACCCCTTGCGGCCTCTTCTTCCCGCCGAAAAACCACGTGGCAGTAAAATGGCCACCGGCACTTTACTTTTCTAACCAAAGCTACCTACTACCTCCTAACTGACCGTTCTAATCACCGGAGCCTTGCTCCCCAGCTGTAAGCCGATTACTCACCACTCTGGGCTCCTCAGGACCGACAACGGCCCTTTTCACCGCCACACAGCTGCTGAACACCGTCTGCATTTCTTCTAGCACGAGCGACAGTCCTCAACGGTTCCTCTCCCACCATGGGGGAGAGGATACCGGAGTCCCTGCTCTTGTCTCCCACACTCTTCTCTGCAGCCGTTTTAGTATTACAGAGGGGGGGGGGGGATGGGGGAGCCAGCTTTCCAATTTTCAACTCAATTCTCAAAATCTGAAAATCTCCAATTTTGCCGATTTAAAGTGACCGCAGCCCCTTTTTTTTTTTTTTAAATTTTATATCCCCTGCAAACACTTAATGCCTATTAGCCCTCTCTAATCTATCCTTAATGATTCCTTCAGTGAGTCCCGAGTCTCAGAACTCACGCCTCCTTCCGCTGCTTGGAGACTGAAAACTGGAGCAAGAAGGCGGTCCCTGCAATACTTATGCTGGTGTCATCAAAGCTATGACATGCTCAGTCTCCAAGCTGCGGGAGGACGTACACAACTTCTAAGGTTCGGGACTAGACTGGAGGGACGCTAAGGAACTAGGCGTTATCATAGATAATACATTGAAACCTCCGCCCAGTGTGCAGTGGTGGCCAAGAAAGCAAATAGAATGCTAGGAATTCTAAGGAAAGGAATGGAGAATAAAACAAAGGATATTTTAATGCCTCTATCGCTGCATGATGTGACTGCAACTTGAATATTGCGTGCAATTCTGATCAACATATCTTAAAAAGGATATAGCAGAGTTAGAAAAAGGTACAGAGCAGAGCTACCAAAATGAAGGGGATAGAAGGATATACCTACAAGGAAAGGCTTAAAAGGTTAGGGCTCTTCAACATGGTTAAAAGGTTAGGGCTCTTCAGCCCTTACATATAGAGGTTTCTAAAATAATGAGTGGAGTGCAACGGGTAAACATAGATTGGTTGTTTACTCTTTCAAAAACTAGAAAGACTAGGGGACATGCAATGAAACTACAATGAAACACATTTAAGGCTAATTACAGTTGTGGACAACATTACTGCCACCCTTGCATTTTAAGTATGTTGTGTATAATATCTTGAGAAATAATTATTAATCGGATAGATTCCAACTGCAATTTGTTTGAGCTCATGAATGTTTCCAGGATTCCTTTTACCAATGGCAGATTTCATCTCTTTCCAAAGGTTCTTGACTGAATGGAGATCAGGACTCATTGCTGACCAGTTTAAAACACTCCATTTGTTCCTTTCTAACCATTCTTTTGTACTTTTGGATTAAGTTTTGGGTCACTGTCCTGCTGGAGGATCCATGATCTTCCATCCAGACCTAGCTTTCTGACACTAGGTAGCATATTTCACCCCACATTACCTTGGTAATCCTCTAACTTCATGATTCTTTTAATACATTCTAGGCCTCCAGTTCCTGAAGCAGCAAAACAGCCCCACAACATAACACCAAGATCCTTTTCCTGGGTGGTGGTTCTCCTCTATATACTCCTGGTCCACATTCAAAACTATCCCCTGAAGAACCAGACCACAATCGCCGACATCAATACCACCACTTCACCTCTGGACCCCTGCCTGGTGTCCTGGATAAAAATCAGTAACACGCATCTAATACCTTACATTGCCAAAAATATTACATATTTCCCTAACACGAGGCATCATACCACCCTCCCTAAAACAAACCTCCATCCATCGACTCCTAAAGAATGCTAACCCTTGATGCAAACTCCCCAGCTTTTTACAGGCTTATTGCTAGCATCCCTTTGTATGGAAGGGCAGACTACAATCTTTTTTTTGCCGTCACGATTCTATGTTTCTTTTATTAATAAAATCATTGAAAAAGCAGTACAAACTCAACTACAGAACTACATAACCTCTGGACCAAAACCTACATGGATTCCGTCCTTATCATAGTGTTGAAACTCTTCACATCACTACTAAACAACTTGCTGGCCAGCACAGAAGCTCTCACACAAGGAGTCATCCTATTATTCCTGGACATATTTGCTGCCTTTGACACTGTATCCTACCAGATCCTGCTAAACAGACTATTATATTGGAGTACAAGGCACCCTGCTCAATTTGTTCAACTCCTACCTCTCTGACTACAGCCACCAGGTAAGAGTTGGAACCCACAAATTCTCCCCATTCTCTCTACCACAGGGAGCCCCCCAAGGTTTGGCCCTCTCCCCACTACTCTTCAACATCTATATCCAACTCCTCTGCCTCCTAATCCATAAATTCTGTTAGCTACTCACTCTACACTGATGACATCATGATCTACGCTCCTTTCTCCACTACTGCACTGGGCTACTCTAAAATCACCAACTGCCTTTCCGAGATAATCAAGTGGGTACAACTCCACAACCTATCAATCATCACCAAAACTGAAATGCTGCACATCACAAGAGACCTCAACTTCAAGCCCCTCACATAAATCAAACTAGGAAACGTTAACATCCAAGTCAAACCAGAAATGTAATACTCGAGAATCACACTGGACCAAAACTAAGCTTCCAAGCCAAAATCAAAAGCATCACCAACTCCATACACCATAAGCTATCAACTTTAAAGAACCTATGACCCCTATTGGATCCAGAAGACTTTCACTCAGTCTGGCAAGCCATAATCACCCCCTGCTCAATTACTGCAACTCAATCTACCAATCATGCACTACACCCCCTGCAATTAGCACAGAATACGGCAGCACAATTCATTCAAAAAGCTCCACTTCAGACACACATCACACCCAT
The DNA here is from genome assembly GCA_033557465.1 of Ichthyophis bannanicus. Lineage (NCBI taxonomy): Eukaryota > Metazoa > Chordata > Amphibia > Gymnophiona > Ichthyophiidae > Ichthyophis > Ichthyophis bannanicus. The sequence continues at coordinate 1,777,097,533 of CM066032.1, forward strand.
ATTGAAGCAACTCCATTGGCTTCCCATCACCTCAAGAATCACATACAAAACCATAATGAACATACACAAAGTACTAAACAACCGATCTTCACAATACCTAGAAGTGACAGACCAATAAGACAGAACACCCAGAATCTTCTCAAAGTCCCACCGCAGTTCAACAAGAAAAGCACATGCAAGAGAGCTTTTTCTCTTTATGCACCAATCATCCGGAACTTGCTACCTTCCATTCTAAGAAATATTGAAGAAACTGGAGATTTTAGAAAGAAACTAAATCCTACCTCTTCCAAGAGTACTTTGGCACAGAACCCCCATAATGTGGACACTGTCAACACAACCAACCCACCTCTCCTCCAGAACTGTCTCAAGCCTTATTCCACCATTATCACCTCCACAACCCACCTCACTCGAGACACTGTATCCCCAACCGACCCCCTCCCCCCCACATCCTCAACTGTAATTTAAATCCCTTCCACCCACTTGACTCTCCAAGTTTATATATCTCCTGTTATATGTAACCACTGTTCTACTCAGTTTTATGTACAACACTTTGTTCCATGTAAACCGTTTTGGCTAGTAGAAAAATGGTATAAAAAAAAGCCGTTACTTAAATAAATAAGGAACCTCCACCATATTGATGGCTTGGTTTCTTGCCTTCGGAGCAGTTTTTTCCTATGATTTCCTTGTAAATGCATTATTTCCTATAACTGGCTTTGCTCAGTTGAATTTGTTTTGTTGGGTAAATGATAGCTTTGGTAAATGTGGGTGGGTTATGAAGACTAGAATTGATACTGAATTTTCAGCACCGTTTGTTGTTTTTTCCTATTTATTTCATTATCAACATAATGCTTCCCATGATGTGGATGGCTTGAGAAATTTTCCTTTAATTGTAATAGCATTTAATTGAAAGTAATGTATTCTTTCTATATTTAATTGAATTTATATTATGTAATATCATAAAAATATGCTGAAGTGCACCTACCTGACTTGGTCAGAACCAATGTTCCCTCTAAATTTCTGTAGGCTGTGTGCGCATAAAATATCAGTTGTGCAGCTTTTGAATGAAGGTTAAATTTTTGTGCGCCACATAACGACACTCGGAGTTATATACTTTAAAATTTGACTACAAATCAGAATACAGTATGTACACCACATTGATTGCACTAGAAAATATTGTGGAACTTGTGAAAACCGTAAATACACAACAACTTTAAAATTTTAAGACGTCTGTGTTTTCTATCAAAATCAGAACCGTAATTTTTGTGCGCTCTGTTATAAAGTATGTGCGCTCGCTCGGCGAGGTGTGCGCGCGCACACGCGCACAGCTTAGAGGGAACAGTGGTCAGAACTACACAAGTCCTGCGAGAGGTTCCAATGTTAAAAGTTAGTACTAACTAGATATGCTGTACCAGAGAGCATTCTGCCCCCTCCCCCCAAAAAATTAGCAATATCTTACCAGAGTGCGTCATCCTTCTCTCATAGAAAAAAAATGAATTTTAAATATTTAAATTTTTATTTGCTATAATTATCAACTTAACACATCAAAGCATGAAAATAAATACATTAAAGTGCAATTAGTAAAAGCTGTTTGCTAATGTGGGCAAATTAAACAGGTTTATGCTCTTTTTAGTTACCATAACAAAATGCTTTTTAGTTAAGAACACTCTTCAGATACATATTCAAAGCACTTCGCCAGCCGACCAAGGGGAAGCTGGTCAACTAAAGGCACAGACTGCAACATTCAGCAGCAGTATCCAGAGAGTGCCACACAATATCTCCATAGATCACCTTGGCACTTTTTAATTAGTGCAGGGACCGTCAGAGCAGAACAGAGGCCATGGTGGCGCAAACCAGTTAAGTCTCGGCACTTTTTCGATTTGCCCAATATTCAGCCAGGACTTAACCAGATTGTTTGGAATGCACAAAAAGCTGGCAAACTATAATCCGGTTAAGTCCCGGCTGAATACTGGGCAAACTGGATAAAGTGCCAAGATTTATCCTGGTTGCGCCACCATGTCTCTGTTCTGCCCTCGGACCCAGTGACAGCTGCAATTTGCTTACTGCTACTGAATATCTTGCCAATATTTAAGCACCACAGCTGAATACAGCAGTGTTTAAATATCATCAGGTCTGAATAAGGGGCCATATATGCTTATGGACTTTGCAAGGGGCTATTAAAAAGACTGAACCTCCTAACAAAAATCTTGCCTGCGAGTCCTGCAGGTTTTGAATCTGTGACATATAAATCACATAATTCCAAATGCGTACTTTAAAAAAGAAAATCTAAATGTTTTTACATTTACAGTTTGCAACGCTCTCCAGTTTATCCTCAGCCTCCCCAACCAAGAACTCTTTCCACAGCAGCTCCTCAGACTGTGTCCATTCCAAGATGATGCAGTTATCTGCTAGTAAACTTTAGTTGCCCAGCAGAGGGGTTTGTTCTCAGAAATGACCTCAGCATGAGACTAGAATTCTCCCAGCAACCTCACAGTTCACACCAAGCAAACTATAGCAGTCTTTCAGGGTCCTCACTGAAGCTAAAGTCACACACCAGTGACAGATGGTCCGAGGGATAGTTAAAGGATGGCAGCCGGTTGGGTCCAATCTGCTCCTCAGTCAACAAGCTCAGAGCAGAGTCTACATTGAGAGCATGCTGGGAGTACCAGATGTAGTCCAGTGTGTGGCAGCTCTCTCCCGATGGGCGGATTTTCCATGTGGTGTAAGGTGGCTCAGACTGCCCATCGGCACTCAGCAGCTTATAGGCACTATTCAGGTTCAGACTGGAGGAGGCAAAGTGCTTATAGACGTCTTCAGTAGGCTCAGCATTAAAATCTCCACAGATGATGAGTGGAATCTTTGCCCCCTCTGTTATGTCCTGCAGGTTCTGAAGCAGATCAGAGCCCTGTGCTGACCGAAATCGCTCCCAGCCGGTGCGGGCCTTTAGATGGGTGACCACCACACAGAGCAACCTACCTGTTTCACAGCACTGCAGAGTTTCCACAATGGCCACCTGGTTGGTTTTCAGGCTCCTGGCTGTCAGCCGAAGTTTGGTGCTGTTGATCAGTTTAAAGCGGTCTCGGAGGAAAAACAGGGCACAGCCATCTGGGCCATTGTTGCACTCTACATCCAGACAAGGAGACCATGGTTTTGGCAGGAAGGTGCACTGGTACCCCAATCTACTCAGCACTGGCTGGAAGGTGTCCCAGTAATGATCCACTTCTTGCAGGCAGAGGATGTCTGGCTGGTAGGTCAGAATCTCCTCCAGAATGAGGTATTTCCTCTCCTCCCACTTGAGAGCTTCCATAGGGCACCTAATGAAATTGTCCTTGCCCTCACCTAGAGCTGCAAAAGAAAAAAATAGAAAGGTTAGTGGCTCAAACTGAAAAACTGCACATGAATTTAAAAATTAAACAGTTTAAGGAAGAGGCACTAGGATCTCACTATGGAAGTCAAATTATACCTTCATAGGTAGTAGTTAAAGAGAAAAATACACTAGATGTACTTTGTTTTCCTTTGCATATTTCATCTTCCATTGATACATAATAAGCACAGGTTTGTAGACGTATGTTCACGGGACTGTGTACCCAGTTCTTAAATGGAAGCAAAAAGCTCCTTGGCTTTTTCTGCAGGTAGTTTTACTTCTACAGGTTTTTCTGTGTAGAATTTTCTCTTTTCAAGAGTTGCAGAAAGATTACAGTCCTTTGTCAAAACATGCTAGGTTTCATAAGGGTACAAGAAAATTGCATACAAATTTATTAAAATAAGACACAAGGGAAAGAAAAAAAAAACTTACACAAAAGTCTGACAGTAGTGGTTACGAGTTTCGCTTGTCAAAAATCATGCACATTTATTTTACAGACTTTTTGCCCAATCCTTTAGCTACTCATGTCCATTTTATTCATAACTGAAATCCTCATTTGAATCTACAGCCAGAAGTTTTCTTTTTAAATTGGCCTTCACATGCTTTTGTTCTTTAAAAGATTGAGACGCTGTTCCACTCCTGGCACAGACCCCAGTGGTCATGTGAGGAATGTGCTTCAGGCAGTCCGACGAGAACTATAACCTATAAGCGGTTGAATTGGGCATTCTCCCCGCAAACGTGTTGCAGTGCCGGTGCCAAAGAAAGCAAATGAAGAAGTGAAGGGTTTCTTGAGCAGAAGCGAACGATTTTCAGAACAGACTGTTCGTGAGGAACTAGCTAAACTAAAAGTAGATGAAGCGATGGGGCCGGATGGAATGCATCTGAGAATATTGAAGAACTTGGGATGTTCTAGTAGTTCCACTGACTGACCTTTTGCTTCTTTAGGGTCAGGAGTGGTCCCAGAGGAATAGAGAAAGGCATATGTGGTCCCTTTACACAAAAGCAGCAACGAGATTGAGAACTACAGGCCAGCAAGTCTGACCTCTGTGGTGAGTAAATTAATGGAAATGCTGCTAACACAGAAGATAGAGAGGATTCTGCAGTTCAATGGATTGCAGGATCCAAGGCAGCATGGGTTTAACAGAGGTAGGTCTTGTTAGACAAGGCTGACTGATTTCTTTGACCAGTGACCAGAGAGTTTGACAGAGAGGAAGAGCCCTAGACATGCTGTACTTAGAGTTCAGTAAAACCTTTGACACCGTTCCGTATAGGCAACTTGTATATAAACTGAGCGCTCTAGGAATGGACCCTAAAGTGACTGACTGGTTTAAAAATTGGTTGAGTGAAAGGCAACAAAAGTGTACAGGTAAACAGAGCTCACTCTGGAGGAGAAAGCGTAGTTACTCACCTGTAACAGATGTTCTCCAGGGACATCAGGAATCAGTCCTCACTTATGGGTGATGTCGGCACTGATGGAACCCACATGGAGCAATTCCCCAGCTTTCAAAGAAAGCCTTTGGGATTGCTGCCACGCATGTGTGGTCCTCTTCCCGCCCAAGGGTGTCCATCTTGCTCAGTCAGGTCTAGAGCCCTACTAAGCAGATGGCAAGGGAAGGATAAGAACAGCAACTCTTAAGGGGAGGTGGGAGGGTAGTGAGGATTGATTCCTGCTGTCCCTGGAGAACACCTGTTACAGGTAACTACGCTTTCTCCAGGAACAAGCAGGAAGTCAGTCCTCACTTATGGGACTCCCCAGCTACAGGCTACTGAACCTGTAGTTCAAAAACGCCTCCGCGAGGCCGTGAGCAGAAGCCGATGCCCGAAGCAGCTCGGGTCCTTGGGGCAAGCTCTCGGTAGCCGCAGAAGAAGAGTCGGAGGACAGGAGTTGCTTATACCCTGAACAGATTACAAAGTATAGCCTGGCCGAAGGCGCTGTCCCGGCGGGACTCCCTCTACAGGCAGTAGTGCGAAGTAGGCAAATGTCCATTAGAGGCACTGAGCGTAACAAAGCCACCAAAGCTGCCTTGGCCCGGACGCTGTGTGCGGTGACTTGCTGATCCAGCAGGGCCCCATCCTTTGCCTGGGTGAAAGCGATGCAGTCCGTCACCCAGATGGAGAGGGTGCACTTAGTGACTGCCTTCCCCAGGTGGTTGGGATCGTAGGCAATGAAGAGTCAATTGGATCTGTGATGACCCTGGGTATGCTGCAAGTAGAAGGCGAGAGCCCTCTTGCAGTCGAGTGTATGTAGGACCACCGATGCCCAGTCGGGAAGAAGGTCGGCAAGACTATCTCCTGATTGAGATGGAAATCCAAGACAACCTTCGGTAGGAACTTGGGATGGGTACGGAGAACCACCCTGTTCCTGTAGAATCTGGTGTAAGGGGCCTCAGCCATGAGGGCTTGGAGTTCGCTGACTCACCAAGCTGAGGTCAGAGCCACCAGGAAGACTACCTTCCAGGAGAGGCGCCAAAGCGAGTATGTCGCCATCGGTTCGAAGGGCAGCTGCGTAAGCTGCATGAGCACGATATTCAGGTCCCACTCCGCCGGTGGAGGCCGGGATGGGAGGCTTGGAAAGTAAGAGGGCCCCGCATGAAGCGGGAGACCAGGGGCTGCCCCAAGAAGGATTTATCCTTGATGGGGAGATGCTTAGCCGAGATGGCGCTCAAGTGCACCCTAACCGAGTTGGATTTCAGCCCCTCTTGCGAGATGTGGAGGAGGTACTGGAGAACCCACTGGGTGGAGCAGGAGAATGGGTTGATCTGGAGCTCGGAGCACCAGATTGAGAAGTGCTGCCACTTAAAGGCATAGGCCCGTCTCGTTGAGTCCTTCCTCGATGCAAAGACCTCCTCGAGACTTCCCCCGGGAGGTGCAGCAAGGCGAAGGAGACCCGTTCAGCTGCCAGGCTGTGAGGGAAGAGGCCAGATTCGAGTGAAGCACCCATCCCCTCCTCCTGCGTTATCAGGCCTGGGGAGCAGCTCAGGGGGACTGGAGGCTCGGACGAGAGCTGGAATAGGAGCGGGAACCAAGGCTCTCGAGGCCACAAAGGAGCCACGAGAATCACTGAAGCTCGTTCCCGCTGAACCTTGTAGAGGGTCCTCACAATGAGAGGAGTGGGAGGGAAAGCGTACAGAAGCACGGAGGTCCAGTTCAGGAGGAATGCATCTGGGGCCACCCTGCTCGGTTGTGGAACCAGTCTGCTGAAGCGGGGGAGCTGCGCATTCGCTGGGCTGGCGAAGAGGTCCATGGATGGAGTCCCCCACCGATGAAACAAGAGGCTGGCCACCTCCAGATCCAGGCGCCACTCGTGTGGGCGGAGGATCCTGCTAAGTCTGTCCGCGAGGACATTCTCCTGGCCTGGGAGATTGACCACTCTGCGGGTCATGCCCCTGCGTACGGCGAAGAAGCAGAGGACTGCCTCACAGCAGAGGAGGTGGGAACCCATTCGCTCCTCCTTGTTTATGTAGAACATTGCTATCCTGTTGTCGGTCTGCACGAGTACCGACTTTCCCCTCAGATGGTACTCAAAGGCCTTCAGGGCCCACCGGACCACCCGAAGCTCGAGCAGGTTGATCTGCTGCTGGGATTCTTCAGGTGAACATTGTCCCTGGGTGCACAGGTTGCCACTGTGGGCTCCCCAGCCCAGTAGGGAGGCATCAGTCATGAAGACAAGCTCGTGCTGTGGGGCCTGGAAGGGCATGTCCTGAAGGAGGCTTCGGGGATCCTGCCACAATCCAGAGAGCTGCATAGGCCGCGGGAGGTCCGGACGGGGTCCCGGAGGCGGCCGGAGTCCCAGGTCCATTGCGCTCTGAGGCATCACTGAGCCGCCCACATGTACATGCGGGTGTAGGGAACAACGTGGATGGTTGAGGCCATATGACCTAGGAGGCGCAACATGGCTCGCGCCTTGACAAAACCTATACAAACATCATCAAGACTCCTATCAACAAGCCAAGGGAGTTATTTGATATAGCTAACTCGCTCATGAAGAACCCACAGTAACACACACGAAGCCCCAATAAACCCACACCCGATGGCTCAACACCTTCAAGCTAACCACGGGAGCCAGACGCATCCTCAGCTCGAGCTTCCCTCATTAGCTGTCAATTCAGACCAAGAACACCTATGGAACAACTTCAACCCTGTCAGCCATAAGCATATTGGCAGCATACTCTTGACTCTTGTCCTGTGTCGTGGATTAAGCTAGAGAAAGGCACTTCATACCCTACATATTCATATGCAACATGGTAAATGATTCACTAACACAAGGATCTCTCCCTCTACCACTCAAGCAATCCTCCATCTGTCCTATCCTAAAGAAGCCAAATATAGATACTCCGTGTCCAATTTCATACAGGCTAATCTCTATTATCCCATTCATTGCCAAAATAATCAAAAAAGTTGTTCAGGAGCAGCTACAAGATCATTTGGACGAACACTCTCCTCTAGATAAACAACAGCATGGATTCCACCCTCAACAATGTAGAAACCCTCATGACCTCCACGTTTGATTCTGTCTCACATCAACTCTTATTAAATAGACTCCACAATATAGGGATTCAAGGAACTCCTTTGAAATGTTTCCATCCCTACTTATTAGACTGTATTCAGCAAGTCAAAATTGGCATCCGCACATCTATACCATTCTCCCTCAGCCAAAGAGTATCACAAGGGTCTGCATTCTCCTCAGTTCTGTTCAATATCTACATACAACTTCTCTGTGAAATCATCAAGAACTTCTGTATCAATTACTTAATATATGCAGATGATATAATGATCTTCACCCCTTTTTCCACCAAATCGCCAGACTACACCAAAATCTCCAAATATTTTTCAGAAATCAGTATTTGGCTCAATGAACACAATTTCAAAATTAATCACAACAAATCAGAAGTACTCCACGTCACAAAAAAACAAGAATTTCAATCCTCCACCTACGATCGATCCTGATAAACAATACTCCATTTGCCATTAAAACTCAAATTAGTTATTTGAGCATCACACTCCACCAAGATCTCAACTTTGTCACAAATAAGCCAAATTACAAAGTCTGTCTATTTTAAGCTCTGCACTCTAAAGAAACTACGCAAACTCCTCTCCCCAATGGACTTCAGCACAGTTTGTAAAGCAATAATCATCCCAGTATTTGATTACTGCAATTCTATCTACCTACCTGGGACTTCCCAAGAGCACGTTATACCCTATAAAACTAGCACAAAATACAATAGCTAGAACCATAGTGGCAAAATCTTAGCAAACTCACATCACCCCACTCCTTAAACAACTTCACTGGCTACACATCACAAGCAGGATAAAACACAAAATCATCCTAAACACCCACAAAATTTTAAACCAACAATCAGCAGACAGCCTTGCTGCCTTATTGGCGAAAACTCCTCAGAAAGACCCAGAAGAACAACTACGGTCAACATGCTTGAAATACCTACAGACAAACCTTCAAACAGCCAAAGAAACAACAGCAAGGCTTTTTCACCCTTTGGAACTTGCTGCCAACTCAAATAAGATCCACTCAGCAAATTGGTGACTTCCGCAAAAGCTTAAAGACTCAGCTGTTCCTAGAGTATTATGGGTCAAATACAAAAAAAGAAATTAGATCTTACCTGCTAATTGTCTTTCCTTGAGCTGTCTCCGGGCCAGTCCAGGGAATGTTAGGGTTGTCAATCCCCCTTAGCAGCTGAGGACTGATGACTTCAAGTTTTCTTGAGAGGTGAAGCCACTCCCCCCGAGGTCACCAGCCAGTCTTCTCCTGACAAAGCAGACTACTATGAAAAAACTGAAAAACACAAGGTTAACCTGCCAAAACTGAGAATGCTCCATAGTCCCTTGGAAAAAGTAAGCTAATCTAAAAACAACGCAATTTTTTTTTTTATTTTTTTTTTTAATATTTTTTATCTTTAAATTATAGTTTAAAACAGTATTGTCTTTCTCTGAGAAAGATCATGGAAGCCCCAATGTACCCCACTCGCTCGAATATCCTGAACTTCTATTACGCTTGTACTTCTGCAGAGGTATCCGAAACTAGAAGGGGTGGGACCCTGGACTGGCCCGGAGACAGCTCAAGGAAAGACAAATTAGCAGGTAAGATCTAATTTCTTTTTCCTTATCGCTTCTCCGGGCCAGTCCAGGGAATGTTAGGGCAGTACCAAAGCAGTACCTAAACTCGGGAGGGACCCACCAGCCCCGCGATAAGAGCCGACGTCCCCACTTTCGCATCTTCTCTGGCTTGAACGTCCAAACGGTAATGCTTCGTAAACGTATGCAATGAAGACCACGTTGCTGCTCTACAGATATCCACTGGAGGAACAAAAGCAAATTCTGCCCATGAAGCCACTTGAGCTCGAGTGGAATGAGCCTTCACACCCTCTGGGGGTAATCGCCCCTTGGCTTGGTAAGCTGCTACAATAGCGGAGCGTACCCAACGAGCAATCGTGGACTTTGACGCTGCCTGACCTTTATTGGGCCCTGCATACTGGACAAACAATCTGTCTTCCGCAACGGTTTTGAGAGCTTAAGGTATGCCTTCAAAACGCGACCAAGATCCAACTTTTTGAGCGCTCGGTCTACCGGGGAATCTGACAAATTGGAAAATACGGGCAATGTCACCGACTGATTAACATGAAAAACAGACAGTACTTTAGGCAAAAAAGAAGGCACTGTCCGCAGTAATATCCGTTCAGGAAGAAATTGCAGATAAGGTTCCTGACAAGACAAGGCCTGCAAATCTGAAATTCTCCTTGCTGAACATAAGGCCACCAGAAACGCAGTTTTCCAAGAACACTCACGTAAAGACCGTGAGGACACCGATGCCAACGGGGATGTAGAAAACACCTCCAAGACAATATTCAAATCCCACGATGGCACAACTGGACGCCGCGGAGGACGGAGAAGCTTAGCCGCTCGAAAAAAACGTTGCACATCCGGATGCATGGACAGCCGTCGATTTTGTACTAATCCTCTAAAACAGGTTAGCGCCGCTAAATGAACCTTAAGAGTACCAATTGCCAAACCTTTCTCCAATCCCTCTTGGAGAAATAAAAGTAATTGAGGTAAGGTAGCTAACCGAGGAAGAAGGTTGCGCTGATCACACCAATGCTCGAAGAGCTTCCATATACGCACATATGCCAGAGAGGTCCCCAGTCTTCTAGACCGAAGTAAGGTAGCCACGACCGAACTCGCGTAACCTTTGCGCCTTAAGCAATCCCTCTCAAGAGCCAAGCCGTAAGCAAGAAGCGATCCACCTGTGGCATGAGCACCGGGCCCTGATTTAAGAGATTGATCCGATCCGGAAGACGCCAAGGAGGAGCTATCAGGAGTCGAATCAGATCGGTATACCAAGGACGACGAGGCCAATCTGGCGCAATCAGAATCACCGATCCTCGGTGTCCCGCTATTCGTTGGATAACCCGACTCAACATCGGCCAAGGAGGGAACACATACAACAGAGTGTCCATTGGCCATGGTTGCACTAGAGCATCCAATCCTTCTGACATGCGCTCCCTGCGTCTGCTGAAAAAACGGTTTGCCTTTGCATTGCTGAACGTCGCCATAAGATCCATCACTGGTTGACCCCAACGTACGACCAGCTCGTGATACACTGCGATGTTCAACTCCCACTCTCCGGGATCGAGCACATTGCAACTGAGAAAATCTGCCTGCACGTTCTGTTTGCCCGCCACATGCGCAGTGGACAACGCTAAGAGACGGACTTTGGCCCAAGCCATCAACTCTTGACATTCGGTGAGAAGAGAGAGACTCTTGGTCCCGTCCTGCCGATTGATATATGCCACTGTCACTGCATTGTCGGAGAATAACCGGACTGCAGCCCCCTTGATTAAGGCCTCGAAGTGCTGAAGAGCGAGCCGAGCCGCGCGCAGCTCCAACCTGTTGATCGACCACGAGCTCTCTTCCGGAGACCAAGACCCCTGAGCGATTTGCGACTGACAATGAGCTCCCCAGCCTGCGAAACTGGCATCCGTCGTGACTAATACCCATGATGGCTCCTGCAAAGGAACACCTGCCCTTAGATGGACCGGGTTCAACCACCACTCCAGACTTTGCCTCACTGACTCCGGACAAACGAGCCGCTGAGAGAGAGAGTGAAGCTGCGGAGACCATCGGGAAAGCAACGCCTGCTGTAAGGGTCACATGTGAGCTCTTGCCCACGGAACCAGGTCCAAGGTCGATGCCATGGAGCCCAAGAGTTGTAAGTATGTCCACGCCGACAGAGCCGAAATCTTCAAAAACGCTTGCACTTGCTGTAAAATCTTTTCCACTCTGACTGCGGGTAAGAAAACCGCGCCGAGTGCCGTGTCGAAGAATGCTCCGAGATGAGTCAGTTGTCTTACCGGTTGCAAATGACTTTTGGCCTGATTTATGACCCAACCTAGTTGCTCCAGAAGCTGAACAACTCGAGCCGTTGCTGATACCGCGGTCACATGAGAATCGGCCCTGATTAGCCAATCGTCGAGATACGGATGAACCCGGATGCCTTCCTTTCGCAACGTCGCTGCCACCACCACCATAAGTTTGGTGAAGGTCCGCGGAGCCGTGGCAAGACCGAATGGCAACGCCCGAAACTGGAAATGACCCATAGGAAGGGCAAAACGTAAAAACTGATGAGATTGCCTGATGGGAATATGAAGATATGCTTCCGTGAGATCTATGGACGAGAGAAACTCTCCTGGACGCACCGCCCATATCACGGTGCGTAAAGTTTCCATGCGAAAATGCGGCACCCGCAAAGAACGGTTGACGCCCCTGAGATCCAGTACTGGTCGAAAAGAACCTTCTCTTTTGGGCACCACGAAATAGATCTAGTATCGACCTTGACCGTATTGGTCTCGAGGTACGGGAACTATCGCCCGGAGCTGCAAGAGACGAGCAAGCGTGTCTGATACGGCCTGTGACTTCAGACCCGGCGCACAAGGGGATATTACAAACGCGGACGACAAAGGGCAAGCGAAGTCCAGTGCATAGCCTTTTTGAATTATCTCCAAAACCCATTTGTCTGCAGTGATGGCGGTCCAGGCTGGTAGACAATCCTGCAGGCGGCCGCCTACAGGTACTAACGCCTGGACCAGCACACCTTCATTGTGGTTTCTTAGCGGAGGACTGAGGAGCACCGAAGTAAGGCTTGTTGAAACCTCTTGCTCCTCGAAAGGACTGACCTCTAAATCCTGTACGGCCTCTGGAATAGGGAGCAAAGCGTGCCCCTCGGAATCTACGGGAGTCTCGACTAGAGCCTCGGAGACCACCTGCTCTTTGCATAGGTTTGGGCCAGTCCTCTGGCAACCGCCCTCCTTTAGAGTCACCAAGATCCTTAACAATCTTTTCTAGCGCTTCTCCAAAAAGCAATTTTCCTTTATAGGGCAACTTACTAAGTCGCAACTTAGATGAAACATCCGCTGACCAGTTACGCAACCATAAAAAAACGCCTAGCAGCTACCAATGATGCCATAGTCTTAGCAGCTATTCGTAGCAAGTCATAGAAAGCATCTGCCATATAAGCCGCGGCCGATTCCAATCTCGGACCTTCAGATCCATGTGCAGACGCGGCATCCCCAGACGCATCTCCCTGCAGCCATCGAATGGATGCTCTAGAAACATATGCTCCACAAGTAGCCGCCTGTAAAGCTAAAGCGCTAGAATCAAACGCCTGCTTGAGAAGAATTTCCAATTTTCGATCTTGGAGGTCCTTAAGCGCTGCCGCACCTTCCACCGGGATGGTAGTCTTTTTGGTAACTGCCGAAACAATAGCATCCACCTTGGGCATGCGCAAGAACTCCTTCTCCTCTTGCGGCATAGGATAACGGCGAGCCAAGGCGCGGCTCCCACGGAGCGTAGCCTCTGGACATTCCCATTCAGATTCAATCATCTGTCTTATAACTCTATGCATTGGGAAACAGCGATGTTCTGCTCTAAAACCCTGCAATAACGGATCCTCCAAGGGTTCCTGGGTAACTGAAGGAAGCAGTAGATGTAATGCAGATAAGGACTGGGAAATTAGCGCTGCCAACTCCTCTTTGCGAAACACACGAAAGATATTAGGATCGTCCCCGGGTGCAATCTCACCCTCCTCTAGCTCTTCCGGAGCCAGATCCAAACCTGCTTCAGAAAAAAACTCTGACTCTCCCTGACCCAATGGTCCAGAAAGCTGAGGAGAAAATGGATCCACAAGATCTCTACGAAGCTCCGACTGCTGAGAAGGACCTTCTCCAGGGTCCTCTGGAACGGGAATACCCATTTGAAGCGCCCCAGCGCCCTGAAGGGTTTCCACAGGAGCAGGTTGAGAAGACTTAAGTAAAAATGCTCTGTGCATCGCCATAATAAACTCCGGCGAAAAAAATGACAAAATGCCAGACTGAACATCAGAAAAAGATGGAGCAGGCTTTTCCTTCTGAGAAACACTCTTAGCTGATTTAGATTTCCGTTTAGCAGGCCGGTGCTGTTCTGCTGCTGAGATGGCCGGCGTGCTCAAAATGGCCGCTTTTCCCGCTCGTTCTGCGGTCACTAACAGCTTTTCTGCCTCTGATGCAATCTTCTCTGCCATTACTGCCGGCACAGACAAGTACCCCTTAAAACAAAGATAACTCTTCTGCTTGCCGTATCACGGCCTCGAGAAGTGATACCGCCGGCCGCACTTAAACGCGATCCAGAAATAAAAAAGAAAGATGCTACATAAAGCTTACCCCGAAGGTTATGCAGGCTTGCGATTTCGTTCCGCTGCTAGCAGAACATGCAGAAGTGCTTTTAAAATCAAATACAGAGGAATTACTGGGGCCCCCAGGATCACTCTGTTCAGAGAGACGTTTGCGGTTACACAAGGCAGGCTCTACCTTATACCGCTAAAGTAACAACTCCGCGAAGCCTCTCTGTCATTACCGAATAGCGAGTAAAAACGAAAACTCCTCAGGACTAATGAAAATAATCAGCTCTGCCAGAGCCAACTTACACTGCCATAAAGAAATTAATGAAATAAAACAGTAGTCATAAACAAGAGGGAGAAAAATAGAATCGATCCTCTTTAGCTGCTGAGGACTGAAAGACTGGCTGGTGACCTCGGGGGGAGTGGCTTCACCTCTCAAGAAAACTTGAAGTCATCAGTCCTCAGCTGCTAAGGGGGATTGACAACCCTAACATTCCCTGGACTGGCCCGGAGAAGCGATAAGGAACAAGGAATAGCCCTGTAAGCAACACTGGAAACCCTTTAGCGCATTGTAGCTATGCTTTAAACACTTGTTAAACTATGTGTTTCTTGTAATGTTCACGTTTAATTTTCCTGCACTGGGTTAACTGAAAACCGCCTTGACTGGTAGAAAAAAAAAAAGATGTTAAATGAAGGAGCAACAAGGTATGTGGGAGAAAATAGTGGATATGGAAAAAGGGCCAGACGCTGTAACCTGTGGATCCATGGGGTTACGGAATATGAGAAGGGACTACTGCAGTTAAGTACAGAGAATTAGTATGGTGGTCTTACAAGCTTGAGGAATATGCGTGAAGGACTTTTGCCTAAAAATAGAAAAAAAAAAAAAAAAGCAGAGCACTTGTCCCTCGCTGGGGAAATGCCCAAAGGATACTGTGGGCCTTTGCCACAAATATATGGCAAATGCAGCCATGCTGATGGCTGCCAGGAAGCTTAATTAAATAAAATGGAAGGACTGCAACCTCAAAATATTCTTAGACATTTCCTCGCTGATCCTTAAGAAAAGGAAAGAGCTGCATATCATCACTAAATGTTTAAGGGTGGAGAATGTCCAGTATAAATGGCTACACCCATTCAGCATACAATTCACCACTACAAAATCCAAGAACTTTGAGGTGGCCCTGATAGGACTAAAGAGCTGGGTGGGACAATCTCCCTAAGCAGTCTGTGGATGAAGGAGTCAGAGATATCATAAAAACTACTGGTCCCTGATGGCAGAAAGCTAGAAAAGGAGGGAAGCACATGCAGAGACAGATGGAAAGCCCAGCGAGCCCAACAATGGTCATGGGTGATGGTAGTGAAGAGGCTTGCATATATTTTCCATGCTGGAGGAACTTTCTGAGTTGGACTGCAGCAGACTGGACTGTTTTACTGGTTTGAGGTGGGAGAATGTTTGTTATGTATAGTTTGTGAAGGGTTTGAATGCTGTGCCTATAAGAATCTCGTTAGGGGCCAGAATGAAGGTAGGTGGTGAATGCAGGATAACATCTTTGAATGTGAAGGGATTGAATTCTTTTCTTAAGAGATGCCTTCTGTTCAAAGAACTGCTGTGACTAAAAACAGGTATTGGCCCGAGAAAGGAAACATACTCATTGAAGGGGACGAAAAGCTGGTCCACCATAGGATGTTCTTAGAGGGGTTTTAGGCATCTAATGGGTTTGAGAAAAAGAAAGACTGGACCTTGAAAGAGAATACCCACACAGTCTGTAGAAAAAAACCACCACGAATGTTATTTAATGTTAAAAGGGGACTTGAATAGGCAGAAGCTGATGGTGGTCAATGTCTATGCCCCAAATGAGAATTGAGGGACCTTTTTTGATAAGGTGGCAACCCAAACTAGGGACTTTATGGAGGGATTGTTGATAGTAGGGGAAAGACTTCAGTATGTCAAGGCACCCGATATATTACATAACTTGTAAGTATTAGTGTATGTGTCTCATATCCCCTTGTGTTAAATGTATCCCCCAATTGACCGCTTTAACCCGGTGAAAAGCGGGATATAAATACAGCTAAATAAATAAAATAAATAAACAAACTTCCGGAGGATGGAATCCTGGAATTACAGGGGACGGGTGGGGTAGGCAAAAAAAAACCCTAGAGTTCATTTTGAAAAACTTGAATCTGGTAGATACCTGGAGAGAAAAAGAACCCTGGGGGAAGGGACTATATGCTTTACTCCAGTGCTCATGACTCATACTCACAAATTGATTATATTTTTGTGAAGGGCGGGTTCACAAAGATTGTGGACTCTGCAATAGAACCAATAACTTGGTTGGATCATGCCTTGATTTAGTATAATTTCACCACAGAGGGTGGGAAAAAGGGACACCAACTTTGGAAGTTAAATAGCCTCTTGGAAGACCCTGACATTAAAGCCCAAGTAGTTTTGTTAAGGGTGGGAGCCTCCAACATATCTCCTATAACATGGTTCTATTTTGCTTTCACTGCTGAACTGCCTACTGATGACACAGATAGGGAGAACTGCCAGACACTCAGAAGTTTGGACCCTATGGATCTCTCATTTTCCTTCGACCCATGCAATTATAGTAGCAGGGGTGTGTGCAGCCTTTTCTACCTTGTGCCAAAATGTTCCATTGCATGACCCTGATAGGCTGGTGGCAGCTGCTGGAGAAGCCGTTCCTCAGAGTCACAAAATCCCTGTGCAGTCGGGGCGGTCGGTCCTGCAGAACCTCCTGACATTCCTCCAGAAGCTCCTTTGGATTGATGGGTTCTACTTGCTCTTGATTGGGTTGTTCCAGGCACGGCTGAGGAACTGCACTGCTGCTACTGCTGAGTGTTTTAGCAAGAGCACTATACAGCCTACTGGTGCTGCTCCCCATGGAACACACTGAAGAGGAAAAAAACAAAACAAAAACAACACACACACATAGCAAAGTTAAGCACGGAAAATTAAAACATACACTGTCAATCTCAATATTTATGTTTCCAACCTTAAGAAAAACCCAAAACAAAACCTATAAGGCAAAGGTTCCCAAACTATGGCTTGAGACTCCCAATGGTGCCACATCATCAGTAGATAAGATCACAGACGAGCTACTACCCCACCAATTGGACCTCCAATGTGACCATATCCAATATTAGTAATCTACATGTGATATTTGAGTCACTGAATATTCAGACCCTGCCCCCATCTCCTGCAATCTATGCACTGAGGTTTGTGATCGCAGACATAGAGCCCTGTGCTGACTGGTGCTATTGTTGCTACTACTGCTCCTGCCTTCATGGCATGGTTTTAGATGTGGTAGGAGGGGAAAGAACCCGATGAGGGAGGGGAGGGAAGTAAAGGTCTGCTATTTTCTTATCCGGTGGGGGGGGGGGGGTGTCATACTGAATTCAAATTTGTAAGATGCTGCTGTAAATAGAATTATCACCAGAATGACAGACTAAAAAGGCTCTCTAAAAAAAAACAAGACCAAGAAGTTTCTATCCATGTCCTTGCTCTACAACTCTCAGCTCAGATGTGCTCACTATTTTAAGAAGCCAGAAACAGAAAACATGAGTCACACCATTCTCAGAGGGTAGGCAAACAATTCTAATCTTTTTCCATATCTATTGGTCAGTCTCCACTGGTTACCCACACAGATCTCAGACAACATTTTCCAAGCACTTATCCTGACCCTCTTGGCTCTCAAGAACCCCTATAATCCATTCCTGGATTCCACCATCTCCTGCTCAGCCCCTTTAAGACTTTTCAAGCCTGATCCTCAGGCTAGACAAAATGGTGCCTTGGGTAAGGGTCACTTTTGGTGCTCCTTCTCTCTGGAGACTATAAACATGCAAGTTCAAAAGTCTGACTCAAAAAGGTCTGCATATCTGGCAAAGTACCCAAAGGGGTTTTCCATTTTGTTTTTGACCCCAAGGAACAGTGTACAGGCTGGGTCTTAAACATTCAGCTGGGCCTGGAAGCACCAGTTGCATAGGAAATGGGCTACAATTTAGACTACCCAGAGGAGATAAACAAAAGTAGCTCAGACCAGGCACAACTCCTACATTAAACAGAAAGTGGCAGTTAGCCATGCAGACTAAGTGACTGAAACCGGAGACACACAAAGAAAGTTAAGACCATAATCCTTAATTCCCTTTTCCACTTAAAGGACAGCAAGCTTACACTGGTGGCAGACACTGATGGACTCCATGTGCCCTGACAGCTATAACAGCAAAGTCTGAAGCAATGACAAAGGCAAATAAGGGAGGCAGGGCCAACTGAGCTCAAACTTTGTTTTCCGTCATGTGTTTATTTAAACCATCCACACTCACAGCTCCTATGCTCAGAGGGACAGCAGCGGTCACTGTCATTCACAGTGGAATAGGCCAATTTGCATGGAATATTTTGCTTGTATATTGATATTCAAAGCTCCTGAAAAGAAAAAAAAGATATGAGAGAATCAATTCTCTGAAGAACAGGAAGTTATTTCTTAGGTATATGGAAGGGCACAGAGTTCAGAAGATAAAGGGGACACTCAAGACTTTGAGATTTTAGCTCAGAAACACCATTGCATAGTTTGTGGCCAAGCTATAGTAGAAACAAACAGAAAAATACCACATGGCCTATCTAGTCTGTCCTTCCATATCAACAACTACAACAGTCCACTTTTTATAGAAATATAGAAGGGCCCTGGCTCCCTAATTGTTTTTTTTTTATGACAAACCCTTTTCCTTCAAACATTCAGTATTATAGCTGAACACTGATCTATGATTCAAGGCACAGAATGGCTCTAGGTCTGATGAACGAGGGGATTAGCACACAGGTCTGCTTGAGCTGAATTCATGGATTCTGTCACAGTGTACCGGCTTTTCCTATGTTATTAACCTATTGTCTAGACTCCTCCTTCTCTTTAACTGCAAATGCAAGATAGACATTTTACTTACCAGCTAATGCCCTTTCCTTGTGTCCTGCTAGGCCACACCAGACAAGTGAATTGTGTTCCCTACCTGCAGATGTGGAGTCAGAAAGCTTCCAGAGGCTTCTTATGATATCATTTATTTATTTATTTTATTTCATGTCTTTTATACTGCGCTCTTTGGAATCAGTGCGGTTTACAGTCAACAATATTTGAACAGTGCAGGTGGGCCTACACTGGACTTACAATGAACAAGGGATGATAACTTGGAATTAACGGGGGTAACTATGTACAGGATATATACACTTAGCATCTATTACCTGGTAGTATCTTTACAGTATTACATCAATATTTACCGCAGTAGGTCACTATGTACACATTCAGTAGACTGGGGTATTGTTGAACTAGGTGGTGGGGCTGCAATCGTGTGGCGTTGGTGCGCTGGGGGCGAGGGCCTGGTTGTCGAGTGTGTCAGGTTGAGATATGTCGTTTGCATGAGAGTAGTACTGGAGGAAGAGGTGATGCTTTATTTAGTGCCTTCCTAAATTGGGCAAGGTCGGTGATGGCCCAGAGGGCAGGCAGAAGCGTGTTCTAGCTTGTGGGTGCATAGAGGGCAAAGGCTCTGTTTCTGGATGTTTGTGAAATTTTGTTATTGCCTTTGGGATTCTCAGGGTGTTAGCAGCAAATGATCTCCTGGCTCTGTTGGAGGGGATGGGGTGGATGAGGTCTGTGAGGGAGGTGGAAGAGCACTTGTTGATGGCCTTGAAGTTCATCAATAGTGTTTTGAAGGAGAGTCTGCAGTGGACCGGCAACCAATGCAGGTGCTTTAGTATTGGTTACGTGTTCCCTCCTGGAGGCTCCATGCAGTATTCTTGCCGCTGCATTCATTGCAAGCTGCAGTGGGTTCTTCGGGAGCCCTTGCAGAATTGCATTATCAAAGTGAGGGATTACTAGAGCCTGATAGATTGTTCGGAAGTCAACTGGCTCAAGCAGATGTCGTACATGTCGGATTGTCCTTATCTTGTGGTAAGTTGCTTTGACCATGTTGCTTATATGGACCTTCATATCCAGCTGCTGGTCTAGTGTGACCCCAAGGTACCGTACTATAGGCTTGCTGAGGAGTTCGGCGTTTCGTACTTTCAGTGAGGTGGGCGGGGTAAATGCTTGGTTCCTGGAGATGAAGAGGACCTCTGTTTTGTTGAAGTTTATTCTGAGCCTTTGTGTGTGGAGCCAGTCGGTGACAGCATCGAAACAGGTTGTTAGAGGTGTGAAGTCAGGGTGGTCGGTTGAGAAAGGCATGTAAAACAGTACGTCGTCAGCGTATACCAGGCAGTTGATGTTGAAGGAGCGAATGAGAGCGCAAATGGGCTGCATGTATACATTGAACAGGAGGGCCAAGAGTGAGGATCCCTGCGGTACGTCTTGTTCTTGTTGGAAGGGTTTGGAGGTGGTGGAGCTGGTTCGCACATGCTGCTATCTATCTGATAAGTATGACTTGCACCAGCTTAGCACAGTATTGTGAATCCCCTTCTCCTTGAGGCGTGTCAGGAGTATGTCGTGGCTGACGGAATCGAAGACTGCGGCAATATCCATGAAGATCAGGGCAAACCCTTGTTGTCCATTCCGATTGTTAAGGTGCTGAAGAGAGTGGTTAGTAGGGTCTCTACACCATGCGATTCTCTGAATCCATGCTGACATGGGTCGAGAGGCGCACTTGTCTCAATGTGGTGTTGAAGCTGGCGTTGGACGACCTTCTCAATTATCTTGGCCAGGAGGGAGATGCTTGAGATTGGTCTGTAGGAGTCCACCTTCCTAGGGTCCAACTTATTGTTTTTCAGAAGTGGTCTGATGGAGGTTTGCTTCAAACTTTGTGGGAATGAGCCAGATGAGAATGATAGATCTATTAGCTTGGCCAGGAATGGACTGAGTTCGACACGCAGTGATTTTATCCAAAAGGCCGGGCAAGGGTCGTTTGGAGCCGTGGTAGTGTTGATGGCTGTGATGATGTCTTGGATGCCTCTCTCAGATGGTGCAGAGAAGTAGTGAGGATATCATGGATGTCTTGCATGGATGGGGTCTCCATACATGGGTCCCCTTGCCCGGGGGCCAAGTTTGAGGTCTTACTGGTCTGGCTTGTATTGGACAGGAGGTAGTCTGCGAATTCCTGTGGGTCATGCAAACTTGGTTGGGTTGGAGAAGGATCTTTTGTCAGTGTCTTGACTAGGCTGAAAAGATCATGCAGCTTATTTAGGGAGCACTGAAGAATTTCTGCATGGTATTGCTTCATTCTTGCCACAACTGCTGTGCGGTGACTGCTTAGGTGAGAGGTGTATGTTCTCTGGTCTTCAGTGGAGCGCGATTGACGCCATCGTTTTTCAAGCTTCCTTAGGTGGAGAAGTGATGTCCGTAGCTCTGGAGTACACCATTGCGCATTCCATCTTCTCCCTATTGGTTTATTAGAGGATGGCAGGTGAGCGATGGCACCCAGGCTAATGTTCCATGTGGAGATCATTTCGTCGAGGCTGTGTGTCAGCGGATTGAGGAGAGGCTGGGAATTGTTTTAGATTTCCTCTGTTGAAGGGCCAGAAGCATCTTGATGGTGCTATAGGGGCCTCGGCTGGGGTCCAGACAGTGTTGTGGTCAGGGTGCGTTGGTATCTGGAATCTTATCAAGTTGTGGTCTGACCATGGGACTGCGGTAATGGATAGCACAAGGTCATGGTCTTGGGTCTATGGCTGACCGAGGGGCGAATATCAGGTCCAGCTTGTTTCTTTTTATGTGAGTGGGGGCGTCGATTATTTGTTGGTAGCCCAGCTCCTTAAGTGCCTCAAGGAAGGCTTTGGAGTGCGTGTTCTGGAGAGCAGGGAGGTTGAAATTGCCTAGTAACCAGTTTGGTGTGTGCGGGTCTTGGGGTTGCAGGCGAGGTCGATTATTGTTGATAAGTCCTCCGAGGAAGGGGACCAAGCTGATGGAAAAGTGCTTATTGGCTATGGTAATTGAGTCAAGGTGCATTTTGCTGGTGGCAGAGACCTGCTGGAAATGTAGCTCCGTTTTGGTCAGGATGAGTGCTCCTCTGCCTCTACAGTCCGTCCTGTGACAGGTGTGGATAGAGAAGTTGGAGGGGGGGGGGGATGAGCTGGTGGAGGACGACTGAGTCTGCATTGGACAGCCACGTCTCAGTGACTAGGAGGATGTCCAGGTTATGGGCGGACACCAGGTCTGAAACAGCTGGCCATTTCTTGCAGACCGAGCGTGCATTCATGAGAGTGCACTTCAGGTTGCAGGGATGAGGATGCTTCTCTATCTGAGGTTTCTTGATATGCTGAAAGGAAGCATAGAGTAGATGTGCTCGCAGTATGTGCTTAGCATCAGCTGCTGGTTGGCAGGGGGAACCCGACCATCTCCTCCCTGAGCCCTGTAGGACTGGTATGGGATTGTAGATGGTGGTGAGGGAGAGGAAACTGTAGTAGGCCTATGAAAATATAGCAGCTGGTTGATACCTGGAGGCAGAGTGCCATCTTGGTTATTGCACTCTGTGGTACCAGGCAATAAGAAAGTAGCTCTATCAGGGCTAATCAAATGGGTCCTGTTGCAGCTCAGTATGTTAGTGTATTTGACAGCACATCAAGTAGGGCAGTACAGAATATCAGTCAGCGTATCAGGAGGTTCAAACCTCAGACAGCGAATCAGGAAGTTCAAGTATTGTACTGTGGATGTCTTTGTTTCGGCCACTTCTCGTTTGCAGTGCTGTCTGGGGAGGCTTGCTGGTGAAGGGTATGCCTCGAGGTTTGGCCTCCGTCTAAGGGCCATGCCAAAGGGCCCTCTGGAGAGGCCCTCAGGCGCGGGTGCGCCTGATGACGTTCTCTTTTCAATTCGGCGTCGGCTGCCCCGATTGGGCAGAGCGGAGGTGGGTGGATGGCCGGCTTGGGCTGGCTGGAGGCGGAGCTGGCTCGATTCGCGAACAGAGAGCTGCTGCTGGGCCAAGGCTGCGAGGTGTCTGGTTGCTGCGCCCGATGACGCACTCTTTTTCAATTAGGTGTCGGCTGCCCCGATTGGGCAGAGTGGAGGCAGGTGGACGGCTGGCTCGGGCTGGCTGGAGGCGAAGCTGGCTCGATCCACGAATGGAGAGTTGCTGCTGGGCCAAGGCTGTGTCACCAGGTGCAGGTGCACCAGGAGTGGCCTAGTGGTTGGGGCAAGTTACCTCAGGCCAGAAGGTCAGGGGTTCAAATCCCACTAGAGGACAGCAACCTTGGGCCGGAAGGACTGGGGCTTCTAGTCCCCAGGTGCTCCTTGTGGTCTTGGGCAAGCCACTTAACCCTCCACTGCCCATGTTCCCTGTAAAATAGTTATCTCCAAGTTATAATGCCCTGTTCAATGTAAACCGCCTTGATATCATGAAATGCGGTATATAAGAAATGTTAAATAAATAAATAAAATAAATCTGTATCCAAGCATATGGTCAGGCATCACTGATCTCACACAACCTCAGTGAGGATAACAATGATTCACAGAACAGAAAGCATAACTATGTATAGGATCAGCCTCAATAGAATGCTTGCCAGAAGGTTATGAGCCCACAGGGCCAACTACCGAGTGTGCATCAAGCCAGAACAGGTTCCAGGGGCTGGTTCTGGACTGGTCTAGCAAGACTCAAGGAAAGGACATTATTTTGTAAATAAAATGTCATCTTCCATATTGTCCTGCTGGACCAGTCAGGTGGGATGTACCAAAGCTGAAGCCACTGGGCAGGAAAAAGGCATGGCAGCTTTTAACACCTCTGAGCCAAAGGATGTGCCAATCCGCGCAGAGACATCCAAGCAGTAGTGCTTGACAAAAAGTGAAGAAGATGTCCACACTGCTGCCCAACAAATGACCGAGGTGGGGGGACGACCAAGCTATGCTCCACCCATGAGGATGTTTGCATCTGAGTGGAATGCATAAGCAGTCCCTCAAACTAGTCTGTTCTGCAACAGACAGACTGAGGCAATAGCCTCCTTGATAGAGTGCCCCAAAGTAGACTTAGCTGCCACATCACTCTTACATAGACCCACAAATAGATCTGCCTTGTGAAAGGAATTAGTAACCTTCGAGTACCGGATAAGCACTCTGGAATCTACCGGGTGAAGGTCCTTATCCTTTCCTTGGCACTGCTCCTTTGAAAAAGGAAGGCAGGGAGTCTATCCGATTCACATGAAAGGAAAATACCACCTTGGGTAAGAAGGAAGAACATGCCAAATGCACATGGTTTCCCACAAGAAGGAAAAGTAAGGATCCCTGCATGATAAGGCTTGCAGTTCACAGATATATCTCACCAAACAGATTGCGACCAGGAAGACAAACTTAAGGGTCAAACAGCTCAGACATCAAGGCCCGGAGCACCAGGCAAAGATCACACAATGGAACAACTGAACACAGGGAAGGATGCAGGTATTGTACCTCCTGAAGGAAACGGGAAACATCTGGGTGCAGGGCAATGGATTGCCACAGCATTGGTCCCCTGAAGCAGGAGAAGATCACCACCTGAACCTTCAGGGAACTAAGAAACCTTGACCAGGCCATCCTGAATAAGGCAAGCAAGGATGGAAAGTCCAACTTATCAGGTCTAGTCTGACGCTCATGGCACCATTGCTCAAAAGACATCAGACATGCACATAGGCCAGGTCTTGAGGAGTGTGAAAGTCACAGTAGGGGGAATAGCCCTTACGTGCTAAGCAAGGTCTCTCAAGAGCAAAAGTCACAAGTAAGAGAAGGACTGGCTCTTGACATAACAGCCCCTGGGGTGGGAGCTGACATCAAGGAGGATCCTGCAGGAGCCAAATCAGGTCCCTGAACTGCGGCCAATCCAGTGCCAGCAGGACCATTCAGCCTGGATGTTGTTCTATGCATCGAAGCACATGGCCTATTAACAGCCACGGAGGAAACAGAGTACGAAATGCTCTGGCCAGGACTACACTAGGGCAGAAACATCTCAAAGTCTGCCTCTCTGTGGCAAATGAAGAATCTGTGTGCTTTGGTATTGGAGCAGTCACCAGAGGCACTTAGCAGAACAGGCACAGGAATAGGCGTAGCGGATTCGAGGGATTAACTAATGCAGAGGTACTCACAGGGCATGAATTAGGAGGAGCGAGAGCATCCAAAATGGAGTGGAGTATAGTGTTATAAGAAGAGACCATCTCAGACACGGACAACAGAGTGGAAGAGAAAGGTGAGGAGACAACAGTACAGAAGTTGAAGATTCCTAAAATGTGTTGATGGAGACAAGATGAGACTGGTGGGGGGTGGGTGAGAGTAAAAGTTAGCAGATATAGGAATAACTGAGGTGAAGAAGTTTGAGAGTAAGCAGATTGAGGAAAGATAAGGTTAAGGCAGTGGCCATGCTGGCAAGTATGGACAGTAGAACACAGTTGGAGGTTGAATGAGGAACTTAAGGTGAAGCACTTTAAGGCATAGGAGTCAGAGGGGTCATCAATATTGATGCTAAAATCCCCAGGAATGAGGGAAGGGGAAGATAGGTCCAGAAAGAAAGAGGCAGGAGTCAGTGAGAAAGGAAGAGGTAGACTTGATGAGGGGCATTGATTAGATGACAGCTATCGGAGAGGCAGTGGAGTATATTGGTAGACTGGTAGTCTTCAAAAGGAAAAAAAGTCTCATGAGACGGAGATGGAAAGAGGGGTTGAAATCAGCAGAAAGGAGAGAGAAGCAGCCTAACACCACTATCACGGCCAGCTGGGCAAGGTGTATGGGAAAAGAGGAAGCCTCCATGACAGAGGGCATTAACTGAGGCAGAAGTCAAATCTCAGTAACAGCAAGAAGATGCAGAGCATGAATGAATGAAAGAAAGAACATAAAAGTTGCTATACTTGGCTATACAAAAGGACTATCAAGCCCGGTATCCAGTTTCCAGGTCACAAGTACAACAATTTGTCCAAGGTCAGAGTGCCAGTGGTAGAAGTTGGAGTTGAGATGTGGCTTTTCTGATTCTCTGCTCATTGCTCTAACTACTAGCCTACTTCCTCTAAAGTTTGTTAGGGGCAGAAAAGACATTCCACAGGGTGCATAAGGAGGAGAGAGGAGGGATGAAGGAGAGAGATATAGGAGTGAGATTAGAGGAGTTGCAGTTGGATTTGCATCGGGAATGAGATATGCCGGGGGGGGGGGGGGGGGGAGCAAAATCTCGATTTATTCTCAGGGCTCCGACCTTCAGGACCATCTAGTACACTCTATGGCCCTCAATGATCATCCACCCCGCATTCATGACCACCCTGGCCACTTCACTTGCAGCACTTGTCAATATTGTACCCTTACATTGGAGGGGAAAATTTGGCTTGATCAATGAAGGGGACTGACACTGCAGTCCTGTTTGCACACAAATTGCCAGTAAGATTTTGTGGTATATCTTATAGTGTGCCCCTGCGGACTTTGTTATGTGGGTCATACCACTAGATCTATGAAGACCCATCTTGAACATGCATCACAATTACGTATGGCCACAACATCAGCTCCCATGACTGAACATTGTATGCAAAATCATCATCAACTCGAACAGATGCGATGGCGCATTATTGGTCATGTTCCTGTGGATCCACATGGTGGGGATAGTCTTTTTAATTACAGTGGCTTGAACAGCATTGGATTTTCAAACTAAAGTCTGTAGTTCCCATCAGTCTCAATTTGGAATTTGATCGGTACATCTCAGTACAGACTGGGCCAATCACATAGGGAACCTCCTTTTGGTGGACACCCCCTGCAGTTTTATTGGTCCATTCATATGCTTTCCGTGACCGTTTATGTCAGATGCAGTCTATAAAATGGGCAGGTTTGGTTCTTTTAACCTTTAAGTGATGAAGATTTTCTTGGAGGTTTGGAACCGCTCATACACCGGAGGCAAAGCCTTTGCTTGGGGCTTGAAATATGGTTCACTTTGTGGACGGATTCCAGTTTCATCATTTCCCTCCTGGAGTGCCTTTTCATAAGGATAAGTTATAAGAAAATCAATAAAAACAATTAAAAGGAGACACCTTGTATATGGTAGTGAAGATGTCTCTTCCTTCAATGGTAGCTCAGACATTTGAAGCTATTAATAAAAGAGGAAATTAGACCTTACCTGCTAACTGATGTTCCTCAGTCTCCAAGCTGCTGGTGGAGTGTGAATACCCAAAGGTGCCGAGACTGGACTGGAGTAACTCGTCATGGCACCTTTGGGTATTCACGCTCCACCAGCAGCTTGGAGACTGAGCATGCCATGATTTTCATGATCTCCCCCAGCCTCCTATTGACAAAGCAGACTCACAGAAAGAACCATTACTAGTAACATGATTTAACTTGCTGAAAACCACAACCTCCCCCTCACCCCAGGGAAGGAGAGTTCATCATGCTCACCTGTCATGGATGTAAGCACTTCTCTGAAGACCAGTCATCTAGATCCCTGATCTACGACGGAGATTCAACTCTCCACTGTTTACCTTTCTTTATAATTCCTTTTTATTCCCCGGACCTATGGAACTTACACTAATCTGCCTTCTTGCAGCCAGGGAGTCATGTGCTAGCAGTTAGCCTTAGTTATCCGATGTCTTTCAACAGGGAGGAATACGGGACTGGACTAACTCAAGGAACATCAATTAGTAGGTAAGGTCTAATTTCTTCATCCATTTTGTTCCTCCAGTCCAGTCCCAGCACCTTTGGGATGTACCAAAGCAGTACTATCCTCGGTAGGGACCTCGCTAACCTGGTCTGTCGCACTGCCAAGCCAAACCAAGCCTCTTCTGAAGCTTGGACATCCAAATGATAAATGCTTCACAAAAGGAAGACAGTGAGCACCAGACAGCCACTCTACATATCTCTACAGGCTGCACCAGACTAAACTCTGCCCATGATGCTGTCTGTGCATGAGTCGAATGAGACCGCAAACCAACGGGAACTTGTTTATGCCGCAACATTTAAGTGGAGGCGATGGCCTCTGTAATCCATCTAGAAATGTACGTCTTGGAAGCCACTTCACCCTTCTGCAGGCCTCCAAACAAAAAAACAGGTGCTCCAACTTACGGAAGGGTCCAGTGCACTTTTAAGTACCTTCTTAGCACCCGGCATACATCCAGTCGGCTGAGGAGGGGATCCAGCATAGCTGCTCTCTCTGATGCCTCAAAGACTGGCAGGGACGCCGTCTGGTTCAAGTAGAACACAGAGTACCTTCGGCAAACACAAGGGAACCGGTCTTAAGATCATCTTATCCCTGGGTATCACGAGATATGGCTCCCTGCATGACAAAGCCTGGAGCTCCGAAATCTGTCTGGCCAAACAAATGGTTACCAAAAACACAGCCTTCATTGTCAAGCCCTTCAATGTGCAGTCCCCTAATGGCTCAAAGGGCAGCCCCGTCAGGGCAGACAACACCAAATTGAGGTCCCACGGCAGGACTGAATGAATGAACTGGTGGTCTCACATGCTTGACCACTCTGAGAAAGCGCATGACATCTGGGTGCGAGGCTACGGGCACTCCTCCCCCCTTACTCTGCCTCTCAAGCACAAAAGGGCCGCGACCTGGACCCTCAGCAAACTGTATGCCAAACCCTTATCCATTCCAGCCTGCAGAAATTCCAGGATCTCAGGCACCAAACACCTCAGCACAGAACACTCATGCTCCTCACACCAATGTTCAAACACTCTCCATAACTGTATATAGGCCAGCAACATAGAACACCTACGAGCTTTAAGCAAAGTTACTATCACAGCCGGCACATAACCTCTCTCTCAGCCTTGCCCTTTCAAGAGCCATACCTTAAGCGAGAACCGATCCACCTGCGGCATCCAAATGGGACCTCGGTTCAGAAGGTCCTCCAAAGCTGACAGATGCCACGGCCTGTCTTCCGTCATCCGCACCAAATCCACATATCACGGCTGCCTCGGCCAGTCGGGAGCAAACCAATAGCACCGGCCCCCCCCCCCTCCCCCAGTGCACCTCTATCCATTTCACTACTCGGCCTATGAGGGGCACCAGCATGTCAAGACCCTCTGACATGCGCTCTTTCCTCCTGCTGTAAAACCATGCTGCCTTGACTCAAAGGTTGCCATCAGGTCCCTGATGGGCAATGTTCCCTCTAATTTTCTGTAGGCTGTGTGCGCATAAAATATCAGCTGTGCAACTTTTGAAGGAAGGTTAAATTTTTGTGCGCCACATAACAACACTCGGAGTTATATACTTTAAAATTTGACTACACGTCAGAATACAGTATGTACACCACACTGATTTTAATCAAATTAAATGAAAATAGATTACTAAATGAAGCAGAAAATTTCTAGTAATTACAATCACAACTTTTAAATTTTAAGACGTCTGTGTTTTCTATCAGAATCAGAACTGTAATTTTTGTGCGCTCTGTTGTAAAGTATGTGCGCTCGCTCGGCGAGGTGTGTGCGCGCGCACACGCGCACAGCTTAGAGGGAACAGTGCTGATGGGCTGTCCCCACCTGAGTACCAACTGCTCGAAGACCACCTTTTTTTTTTAAATTTAATATTTATAGAATTTTACATAAACCAGCAAGAAAAAATAGTAATTACACTTACCTGGTAATTGTAGTTCCTTGAGAGACGACAGCTTAGTCCTCAACGTATGGGTTGTGCACCTCCTCCTGCAGCATGAAGACTGGACCAATCAAATTTCAGCACCACTGGAATCAGCATAGCAGGCATCCCTTGAACTCCAGTGACCAACTGTCAAAGCAAACTCAGAGAAACAGCTAAACCTTCAACCAAGTCTCATTTTTTTTTTTTTTTTTTTTTTATGTTTTTGTTTTTATTTATTTATTTATTTTTTTTTAAAACAGTGGACAATGGCACCCAAGCGAAGGGAACAGAATGTCCCGCTCCTGCCACAGCATAAACCAATAGTGAGAGTAAGAGAAACAAACATTGGAGTGAAACAAAAGAAATCAAAGAGACACACTCACCTGGAAATAAGACCTTCTGAATCCGAGGCGTGCCGCACTGAAAACTGCACAGGGAGGGAAGGAGGACTAAGCTGTCGTCTCTCAAGGAACTACAATTACCAGGTAAGTGTAATTACTATTTCCTTATCGTTCCTCCAGCTTAGTCCTCAACGTATGGGATGTAACAAAGCAGCCTAACGGGCGGGATTCCTCCAGCCGGCACGCAAAACCGCGGAACCAAAACTGGCATCGCCCGCCACTAAAACATCTAGTCGATAGTGCTTACTGAAAGTGTGAAGAGAAGACCACGTGGCCGCTTTACAGATGTCCACGGGTGAGACCAAACTATACTCCGCCCAGGACGCAGCATGCGCCCGGGTAGAATGAGCACGCAAACCAACAGGCGGCAGCCAGCCGTGCAAGAGATAAGCCGAGCCTATCGCCTCCTTGATCCACCGAGCAATGGAAGCCTTCGCCGCAGCCTCACCCTTCCGAGGACCGCCAAACAGCACAAATAAATGATCAGATTTACGAAAGGCGCTGGTAACCTTCAAGTAGCGACGCAAAACCCTCTTGAGGTCCAACCGACTAAGCCCGCGATCGGAGGCATGCTCCGCCGAGGCAGGAAACACCGGGAGCGATACCACCTGATTCAAGTGAAAGGGAGAAGACACCTTAGGCAAGAAAGAAGGCACCGGCCGTAGCACCACCTTCTGAGCCGAGAAAGATAGAAAAGGCTCCCTGCAAGACAGGGCCTGGAGCTCGGAAATACGCCGCACCGAACAAATTGGTACCAAGAACACAGTCTTAAGCGTCAAGTCCTTTACCGAAGACCGAGAGAGAGGCTCAAAAGGAGCCGCACTGAGGGACCGCAAAACTAAGTTGAGATCCCATGAAGGCACCGAAATCCTGCGGGCCGGACGCAGTCGAGAAACGGCCCTCAAGAAGCGAACCACATCAGCATGAGCACCCAGCGACACGCCGTGGACCTTACGGCGGTAGCACGAAAGCGCCGCCAACTGAACGCGCAAGGAGCTGGCGGCCAAACCTTTAGTAAAACTGTCCTGTAAAAAGTCAAGGATTACCGGAAGAGAGGCCGTGACAGCCCGAACCTGACGCCGAGAGCACCAATCCTCAAAGATACGCCAAACTCGTACATAGGCCAGCGAAGTCGATCGCTTGCGCGCTTGTAAGAGAGTCGCCACGACAGACGCGGAATAACCCCGTTTTCTTAACCGCGCCCTTTCAATAGCCAGGCCGTAAGAGAGAATCTCCCCACTTGCGGCATGCGAAGAGGACCCTAACACAACAGATCCGAATCCAGGGGAAGCCGCCACGGAGATCCGACCAATAATCTCATCAGGTCGGCATACCAAGGACGACGAGGCCAATCCAGCACTATCAACAGCACCCGCCCCCGGTGGGCCTCGATACGCTGAATCACGCGTCCCAGCAGAGGCCACAGGGGAAACACGTAAAGAAGGCCCGACGACGGCCATCTCTGCAGAAGAGCATCCAGGCCTTCCGACATCGGCTCCCTTCGACGACTGTAGAACCGAGCTGCCTTCGCCGAGCGCAGCATGGCCATCAGGTCCATGACCGGCTGCCCCCAATGCTGAACCAGCTGCTCGAACACCCGCGAGTTTAGCTCCCATTCGCCGGGATCCACCTGAACCCTGCTGAGAAAATCCGCAGTCACGTTGTCCTTCCCGGCAATGTGCGCTGCCGATATGGCTAGGAGCCGGGGCTCCACTCACTCAAACAATGCCCGCGCCTCCGTCTCCAAGGCCACGCTTCCGGTTCCGCCCTGTCGGTTTATGTAGGCCACCGCCGTCGCATTGTCGGAGAGTACTCGCACCGCTCGAGAGGAGACCAGGTACTCGAAGTGTAGCAAGGCCAACCGTACGGCACGAAGCTCCAAGCGGTTGATTGACCAACCGCTCTCCTCCGGAGACCAGAGACCTTGAGCGAACTGTTCGCCGCAGTGAGCGCCCCAGCCGGTCAGGCAAGCATCCGTCAAGAGCGGAATCCAGAGTGGCTGCTCTAAGGGCATCCCCGCTTGAAGCGACGACTTGCTCAGCCAACATCGGAGATCCCTCCGAACCGACATCGGGCAAGGGAGACGCTTGCTCAGCGAATCCGACTGATTGGACCAGCGACGGAGCAAGGCTCTCTGAAGCGACCGCATGTGAAACCGAGCCCAAGGCACTACCTCCAGGGAAGCAGCCATGGTCCCCAACAACTGGAGGTAGTGCCAAGCCGACGGAGCGGGGCTCTTCCGAAACTGTCGCACGAGAGCGCGAAGCGCCAACACCCTGCGGTCGGGCAGAAAAACCGAACCCCCGCACGTGTCGAACCGTACGCCCAAATATTCTAGGCACTGCGTTGGGGCCAAGTGACTCTTGCGCGGGTTGACCACCCAGCCGAGGGACTGCAAGAGCGCCACGACCCTGGACGTCGCGGCCAAGCTCTCCTCCCGAGACTTCCCGCGAATCAACCAATCGTCCAGATAGGGATGGACCAGCACCCCTTCCTTGCGCAAGGCCGCCGCCACAACCACCATGATCTTGGTGAACACTCACGGCGCGGTCGCAAGACCGAATGGCAATGCTTGGAATTGGAAGTGGCCCCACGGTAGCGCGAAGCGGAGATACCGCTGCTGATCTTCCCGGATTGGGATATGGAGGTAAGCTTCTGTGAGGTCTAGGGAAGTGAGGAACTCGCCCTTGCGGACGGCAACCAGCACTGACCGCAGAGTTTCCATCCGGAAGTGAGGCACCCGCAGACAGCGGTTCACACCTTTGAGATCCAAAATGGGGCGAAGAGTGCCATCCTTTTTTGGCACCACGAAATAAATGGAATACCTTCCTAGACCATACTCCGCCTGCGGAACGGGAACTACCGCCCCCAGCTGGATAAGACGATCGAGGGTTTGGCGAATCAGAGCAGTCTTGCGTTCTCCCCGGCAGGGAGACGCTACAAAGGAATCGAGTACGGGCCTGGCCAAGTCCAGAACATACCCGTCCCGAATGATGTCTAAAACCCACTGATCAGACGTTATCTGGGCCCAAGCGGAGAGAAAGCGTCGAAGACGGCCTCCGATCACTGGGATCTCCACCGGGGCCCGCTGCCCTTCATTGGGGCTTGCGAGCGGAAGTAGCAGCTGCAGCCGTGAATCCTCTACTGGCTCCACGAAAGCCCCGAAAACTCGAAGCTCTCGAGACATATCTGCCACGTTGAAATCCACCAGAACGGGGGGATCGAAACCGCCAAAAGTCCCGAAACTGCCCCCGAGCAGCCGGAGGCGCCCTACCTCTCTTGGGTCGATCCTCCGGCAGGCGACCGCCCTTGGACTCACCCAAATCCTTGACCAACTTATCCAAATCCTCACCAAATAGCAGCCTACCCTTAAAGGGCAACCTGCCCAAGCGAGACTTGGACGAACCATCGGCCGCCCAATTCTTCAGCCAAAGGGCTCTGCGAGACGCTACCACGGATGCCATGCTGTTGGAGAGAGCTCTAATGAGATCATAATGGACATCCGCTAAATACGCCGAACCAGATTCCAGGCGGTGGAGCTCACTCAACATTCCGGCCTCCAAGGAGGGGGTTTGCTGAAGCTGCAGCACCCAGCGCAAACATGCACGTGCCACCCAAGCTCCACAAACCGAGGCCTGCAACGCAATCGCGTCAGCCTCAAACGACTGCTTCAACAAACCGTCCATTTTCCGGTCCTGCGGCTCACGCAAGGCCGCACTACCCTCCACCGGTATCGTGGTTTTCTTAGTCACCGCCGAGACAGCCGCGTCAACCTTGGGAGAGCGAAAGCGCTCAAGATCGACGTCTGACAGAGGATAGAGCCTCCGCATGATTTTCACCCCCTTAAGGCCCGACTCAGGGGTATCCCACTCGGACTGAATCATTTGATCAATCACTCGGTGAATGGGAAAAACCACGTTAGTTTGTCGCACCGCCTGAATAATTGGGTCCGCTCCATCCGCCTCTTCCACCGGAGGAGTCGGAGCCAAACCGAGAGTCTGCAACGCCTCTGAAACAAGCGCGGGCAATTCCTCGCGTCTGAAGATGCGAATGATCTTCGCCTGATCCTCCGGCTCGGGGAGCTCGCCCTCTTCTAAAGCCTCCCCATCCGCTTCGTGATCGAAATCCTGATCATCGCCATCAGGCCACTCCGTTGCTGACTGGAATGGGTCGTGCAGACGTTGTCGCTTAGGCGCCATGCCACCGGACAACGGGCTCTCCGCTGGTGCGGAAGGGGAAGCAGCGCCCAAGTTCTGCCGCCTACGGCAGAACGCCTGATGCATCAACAAAACAAAATCGGGAGAAAAATCCTCCAAGGGCAAGAAACCCCCAAGATCCGGCTGACCCCCAGAAGGTAAGGGAACCGCCGAAGGAAGCCCCGAGGACCCCTCTAGAGGCGAATCCAACACCCCGGCTGTGGAACCGGGCTGCACTTCCGCAGCCAAGGAATTCTCCAGGCTCTGCTCCATACTGAGAGAGACCGCAGCACAGCGCTGGCAGACGCCCGTCTCAGGAGCTGCACCCCGCCGAGAACCACAAATTATACAAAGAGACCCCGAAGGCATGGAAAACCCGGAAAGGCAGGGCAGCAAGCAATTAGCGAGGCCCCCCAACGCTGACAAGCAAGGGAAGGCTGACCATCCCAGCAGAACCAGCACACCAACTGGGAACTGGGCAATAGTCAGCACCGGCGAGGCAGAGGCGCCAATGTAAAATGCTCTCTCTTGTGAAGTATTATATTGTACTTTATTTATTCATTAATAAAAAAATATTTCACCCAAAAAATCGTGCCCAGACACACCTAGGAACAAAACCGCGAAGAGGAAAGGAGAACAGAATTCCCCCCCCCCCCTTAGCCGCGGGACAGAAGAACCCCGAGGAAAGGGCCAAAATTAACAAAAAACACCGAAATAAAAGAAACTTAATAAAAGAAAGGGAAAAAATCACCGCGTGGCTAACACGTTGAAAGCACCGGGAACTGAAAGGCACAAAATGGCCGCTGCAGCGAGAAAATTTTGGCACACCCTTGCCTCTCACGGGCCGAACAGCCCGAGTGCAGGGAATCTCGTCTGCCGACGGGGCACCGAATCGCCGCAGCTTTCGCGCCCCAGAGCCCCCGAAAAATGAAAAATCGCCAAATTAAAGGGAGCTGCCAAATTGGTTGAGCAGAGGCACAGAGAAGCTGGAGTGAAACGGCTCCGCCGCCAACTACCAGCACTTACCGGCACAGAAGCAGCACAACTACAACTGCTGAAAGAAGCTGCCGTACAGCCACCGCGGGAGCTCTGCCCCGAACAGCCCTGGGGCAGAGATCCCAATAATACAGAGAGAGGCAAGGTCAGAAAAGCGGCTTAGGCTGTGCAGGAGAGAGACCTTCCTCAGGTCTCCCCCCTCCCCCACGGAGTGCCGAAATGAGTGAAAAAAATTTAAAGAAACAGGAACCCCTTAAGCTAAAAAAAAAATGAAATAAGTCCTAAGAGGACAAAAAAGAAAGACTCAAAAGGTAGCTAGGGAAAAAGACACACTAAACTGAATGACTAGTGAGCCCAGCAAGGCTCACTAACGTCTTCCTGCTGCATGAAGACTGGACACACTGGGGTTCAAGGGATGCCTGCTATGCTGATTCCAGTGGTGCTGAAATTTGATTGGTCCAGTCTTCATGCTGCAGGAGGAGGTGCACAACCCATACGTTGAGGACTAAGCTGGAGGAACGATAAGGAACATAACAATCTTGCGAGAAAATGAGAATGTTACAAACAGAAAAGATTCAAAAAGAACCCCATCAAACAGAAACATATTCAGTAACTCCCATATAGTCCACATATGTGACAGGGGTAGAAATGAGGAAAATAGAGACCAGGGCGAGAGTACCTGGTCCATGCAAAGAAAACTTTGGGAAAACAACCCAGAAATACCAAGAGGCCGTGAGACACCCCAAACCCACTATATCATGAGCAGAGAATATACATTATTCTAATACATTTTGTGTAGATAACCTAGCATTAATGAAACTAGCAAGATCCGAAGGATTGGTGAAAAAATATCTAGTAGATTTATATATAATGAGGCATCTGCACAGAAAGCGCGAGAAAAAGGACCCTCAAAGTTGCAGCACTCCATGTTTCAATAACAAAAACTGTTTCCGTCGTTTCTGAGTTTCCCCGAGTAAGGTCAGGATACATGGAAATAGTTAGACCAAAAAAGGACTCCAAACGCTTCTTGAAAAACATCTTCAGGAGCCAGTCCTTATCTGAGGCTAGAGCACACTGGACGAACAAGGTGGCAGGAACACATCCTCCGCCATCAGTATCCTCAATAAGATTTGAAACATTCAGGACATCATATTCCACAGACACATCAAGTGGAGCACCAGCGTCTTTTTTTGCCACGAGGAAGATAATATACCTTGGCCAAGGGCAGAAACAAGTCAACAGGTACCTTCAATATCTCTTGCAAATATTTTTTAAATATGTCTAGCGCTGTTACCCCCTGAATTTGTGGAAAATTCATGACCCGCAAATTTGCAGCCCTAGTAGCATTTTCCAGCACTTCTAATTTATAACGAAGGATCCCGTTATCTTTGGTTAAAGCAGAAGACTGATCAGAAAGAGTCATAAACTAAGTTCCATGATCAGCTACTGACGTTTTTAAAGTCTCACAATCAGATACAACTGTATCGATCTTACCAGCATTTTCCTGAATGTGTACTTCATTCTCCTGGATACGCATCGCGAAAGCTGTAGACTGAAAATGGATGGCTCCGGAGAGAGTAGCAATAGCCTCCCAAATGGATTCCAGCTAGAAGACCTTAGTTCGAGACAAAGAAAAAGTTGAAGCGCACAAAGGAGAGGAAGCAATCTGTGAGGGATGCTGTTCTGAAGAAACCGCCGTAGCTGGCATACCCAACGCCTCCCTGGAATCATCAGGGATTGCAAGACCACACCAGCAGCAAGCTCCCCTCGAGCGACGTCAGCAACCCCCACCTCGGGAGATATTGGCGTCACAGCCGCAAAGGCAAGATCAGCAACAGAAGGGCATTCCGGCGGCGTCCTCTGCTCGGGAGAGAGAGATATCTCAGCTTCTGATGGTGCCGTGGCCTCTTCACCCAGCACCGTCAAGCTGGCTCGAACCTCCCTTCTTTGGTCTGGGGTCAATAAGATAAAGCGATCCATAGGACCAGTAGATTGGGGTTTGGGCTCTGAGGGGAGAGCCCTCAACTTCCCCTTTTGTTTCGGCATCCATTCAGCAGAAACTCTCAGCAGCCATCTTGAATTGAATCTCCCCCGAACGCTCGAAGACCTTCTTATTAAGTGTCCACTCCACTAGGTTGATCCTCACTCTGCTGAGTCTGCTTGCACGTTCTCCCGTCTGGCCACATGTGCCACCGATAGAACTAAGAGGTTGCTCTCCACCCATTCCATCAATGGTCCGGCCTCCTCTTCCAGTTGCACACTGCCCATACCTCCCTGCCTATTGAGGTAAGCCACAGTCGCGGTGTTGTCCAAGAACACACTCACCGCCTTCCCACGCAATCGCTGCTGAAATTCTTGCAGGGCCAAGAAAACTGCTTGCAGCTCCAAACGATTTATGGGCCAATGCATTTCGTGCCCCGCCCACAGCCCCTGTGCAATCTGAGCTTCGCAATGTGCTCCCCAGCCCACTAGGCTGGCATCTATAGTGAGCTGTACCCAGTGAGGTATCTCCAGGGGCATACCTTTCCAGAGTGTATCTGCACGAAGCCACCACCGTAGTGCAATCCGCACCTCCTCCATACAAGGTAAGTGCCACGACAAGGGGTGAACCTGTGCAGCAGCACTCTCTGGAATGGCCTACATGTGTGCCTGTGCCCAGGGGACCATCTCAATCGATGTTGCCATAGAACACAACACTTGTAAGCAATACCACACTGTGGGCTTTGGCAGCTGAAGAAATTGCCATATCTGGCTCTGCAGCTTGTGTATTCTGGCTATCAGTAGGGACACCCTTCCAACATCTGTCTGAAACCGTTCTGTGCCAAAATATTCCAGGTTCTGAAACTGTGTAATCCAACTCTTGACAAAGTTGACTACCCATCCCAGGCTCTGGAGAAATGCAATAACCCGTTCTGTCACCTTCACACTCTCCTCACAGGTTTTTGCCCTTATCAGCCAGTCATCTAAGTATGGCCAAACCAGATGTCCTCCTGCCTGAGCACCGCTGCTGCCACCACCACCATGACCTTAGGGCTGAAGGGCAACGCCTGGAACTGGAAGTGTCCACCCCCCCATCCCGGTACT
This sequence comes from Ichthyophis bannanicus, assembly GCA_033557465.1. Lineage (NCBI taxonomy): Eukaryota > Metazoa > Chordata > Amphibia > Gymnophiona > Ichthyophiidae > Ichthyophis > Ichthyophis bannanicus. The sequence goes on from CM066032.1 coordinate 1,777,135,714, forward strand.
GCGAATTGGAGAAACTGCTAGTGCTCTGCCTGTACCGGAGTGTGGAAATAAGCCTCCATGAGGTCGAGAGAAGTCTCCCCTTCTCACCACCACTATCACGGACTGCAAAGATTCCATTCAAAAGTGAGGTACTCGCAGGGTCCAATTTACATGTTTGAGGTCTAGAATGGGCCAAAAAGTACCTTCTTTCCTTGGGACCACAAAATAGATGGAATATCGACCACATCCTCTTTGGCTTTGGGGCACTTCTAGTACTGCCTGCAGATCCCTCAACCGTTGCAGAGTTTCTTGCACTACCTCTCTCTTTATTAGTGCCTTGCAGGAGGAATTGACAAAGGCATCCCAGAGAGGCCAAGCAAATTCCAGGGGATAGCTTTCCCGGATGACCTCCAGTACCCATCAGTCATGATTCGGGTCCAGGCGCATATAATTCCCATAGTCGACCCCCTGCAGGAATTGTCCGCTTGGCCTGCCCTCTGTTCATTGTGTTTTCTTGGGAGCCAAAGCGATGGGAGGGTAGAAACCTCTTCCTGTGCCTCTGAAGCCCCAAAAGGATGGCCTCCTCGATGGTAATTGACCTCTCTGATAGGGCGTGTACCTCTGCAACCAAAACCTCAAATTCTCTCTGCTGACCTCTTCCAGGGGTCGACAACTGACCCACCATCTGCTTGTCCTCTGACAATCGTCCCTCTTTAGTTTTGCCCAGTTCTTTACTAGCTTCTCTAGATCTTCACCAAAAAGCAATTTACCTCAGAATGGGAGCTTGCTCAGCCTGGACTTGCAGGACACATCTGCCGACCAATTGTGGCCATACCCTTGGACAAGCACCTAATGAGGTCATAAAAGGCATCCGCCAAATATGCTGCCCTGGATGCCATCTTTGCCACCTCTGACAGTCGTATCTGCACTTCTCCATGATCCCCGAAGATTCCTTGTGCCCAATGGAGACAGGCCTTGGCCACAAAAGCTCCACATACCAAGGCCTGCAAGGACAGCGTATTAATGTCAAACACCTGCTTCAGAAGCGTTTCCAGTATGAAATCCTGCACATCTTTGAAGGCCAAACTACCCTCACTGGAATCTTAGTGACTGCCACATCCACCTTAAGAGTGTGCAAAAGTTCTCCATCTTCTTCGGAAGGGGGTTGAGCCGTGACATAGTTCGGGTCCCATGAAGCGCCCCTTTGGGCACATCCCATCCTCCTGAATTATCTGTTGCACAACTCAATGCAACAGAACACCTTCTGTGTTGACCTGACCGCTTGGAACAGCAGATCCTCTAGAGCAGGGGTGGCCACAGCCTCACACTGTATGCAAATATATCTCGAATATTCATTAGGGACATCCTGAAAAACAGGCTGGATCGTGGTGCACTAGAACCGGAGTTGGCCACCCCTGCTCTAGAGGTTCCTCTTTCTCTGGGACTTCCGTGCACACATTCAATATTTCCACAGACTGTTATTAATGCCGCTGATTCGTCTCTGCGGAAAACCTGAATGATGCGAGAATCCTCTGCTTGTGGAATTTTATCTTCTTCCAACTCAGAGTTTGGAGCCTCCTCCTCATCCTGATCCTCTGCCCCTAGCAGAGTCTCTTCCCAGAGGCCATCCTCCATTCGCCTCTTACTAGGACTCGGTTCAGTCTCCGTTCCTTCAAGCGACACGTACACTTCCGTGGGCCACTTCGCCCCACTCCGAGAAGCCTGTGATTCCTCTCTCACACTTTGCTTCAAACAAAATGCCTTGTGTAGCAGCAGGACAAACTCCGGCGAGAAGACCCCCTGTGCTCCTACCACCTGCTCCATGGGGGCTCTCCCCTTAGGCTCTTTCTTTGCCTTGCCTTTAGTGCCCTTGGCGGGAAGAGTTTCCCCCTTTCATACTTCCTGCTGGCAGTGACTCTCAAAGGTCCAGCTGCATCAGGGTCTTTAATGCCTCTTGGGGACCTTTCCGACTTGTCCTCTCGCAGGCCCGTCTCCACTGACCGAGATTCTGTCTCGCATCCCCTGCAAAATCCAGCCGGGGATATTGAGCCCCTGCGAGATCCACAAGCCATGCAGGTAGACTTTGAAGGCATTTCTCCACACTCTTATCCTCCTCTCTGTTCCTGGTAGGAGGGCTTTACTTTCCCCTTTTACCGCCTTCAAAACAGGAAAACAAACAGATAAACAATAAAAACATTATAAAACAGTAATTTGCTCTAAGAAGGGAAGCCCCGCTGTCCTGAGCCCCCTGCTCAGCTTATTGTTGCTCCTGCACTGAACACAGTTTCCCGTGTTGACCAAAATGGCTGCTGTCACCACACGGCTCCTCTGACTGTCTTCACTGGCCTGCTATCTCCCCACACTGTAATCAGCAGCTTACCAGTGTCGTAGCAGCTCCCCTCCAATACTGAGCCGGCCTTGGGCTTCAGCATAGGGCAGCACAAAGATGTTATAGATGTCCTAGTCTTCTGCGACTTGGCAACTCTTTACCATTTAAAACCGTGGCTCCGGAATCATCGCGCACGTGCTTCTGGTCTCTTAGCAACAAGCACTGCTCTGATCGGGCTTGCCTGCAGCTCTCCTTTGCTTCCCACAAATGGCCCACCAACCAATCCTTCCCTCACGGGGGAGATGTGCGGGTCCGGTGGATCAACTCCGTTCCTTCCTTTAGCTAAAATTACAGTCACCGGCACAGACCAAAACTCCACTCGCTCCTGACAGCTTCCTCCAGCCCCACTATAAATGCTGTTGAGGTGACCCCCGCAGTACCTCCAAAGTTTCTTTCAAATTTAAACTATTCTGGCTAAATTTAAAAACCCTTGTTCCTTCAGTGAGTCCTAGTAAAGGGATTCACGTCTGTCCAGCTACTTGCAGACAGAGATACTGAAGGCTGGGGGAGGAGCCAGCTGTCTATCTAGGGGGGAGGTCATGAAAATCATGACATCTCAGTCTCCAAGCTGCTGGTGGAACAAGAATACCCAAAGGTGCTAGGACTGGACTGGAGGAACGAAATGGAATATTTCTTTCACCTGCATACTTTGGCCTGGTGGATCATTATAGTTTTAGCTTGTGATATTTGGATCGCCGCATTGATGTTTTTTGGCGGGGGAGGCAGGAATGGGACAGATATCCCCAGAATAGAGGAGAAGCAGCAGGAGGGTTCAGGGAAGAAGAGAAGAGGCACAACAGTGACAAGGGTGAGATAATTTCTTAGAAAATTAGGGTGAAAGGGGAAGAAATTGATGAAGCTCAAGAGCAGATGATAGGATAAAAGACAGAATGGCTGGAGAGTTGAGGACAGCAAGAAGTGGACAAAGAGAAGGGACTTGGAGTTGCTGGAATGAGGGGGAAGAGATTAGGGAGAGCTAATATTAAGAGGAGAAAATTATGTGGAGCCATAGGAACAGGAGGGGGAGGAGAACATACAAAATCAGAAGATATAAGATGGAGAGGCAGAAGAGAAATATTAGTGGGTTTAGGTGCACCTGAGCACAGGGAGCCTATGAAAGAAAAAGGTGAGCCAAGGAGAGGTAGGGAGAGATTTAAAAACCACTAAGGCCTCAGGCTGCCATCAGGTTTCAAGTAAGCATTGCAATGGCTTGAAGGAAAAAACTGCTGGAAAAGAAAAATGACAGAAAAAAGTCACAGCATAAAAAGGATCATAAGAGGTATCTCCAAAACTGTCAGGCTGGCCAGCAAAACCTTAGAAGGGAGGCCTCAGCCGGCCCACAGATCTGAGGCCTTGTTTTATTTATTTTTATTATTATGTTTTTAATTTGTTGTTGTTAGTAGCGGAGAACGAAATACAGCCCCACTGAAATCAATGGGGAAGAAAAAAAAGATAGAAAAAAAGAGGCAGAGACAAAATTAGCAGGCAGATATAGGAAAGCAAGACCCAAATTTAACACCCCTCTCAGGAGTCCAAATGTCTACTCTTTAGCCCTCCAAGTGCAGCAACGGACTTGGGGCAAGCTGTAAGCTCCACAAGACAGAGGTGTACCTGAGTTCCAGGCAAGGATGGGCCTACTGGATTCTGCACACAAGTCATAGGACTGTAGTCTGAGCCAGGGGAGCCAAGCCTATCTTCACTGCTGCACCAGTCCACACCACTTCGCCACCTGCTAGAAGCATACAATACTGGCTTCTCTCAGTGCTGCACCAGCAGACATGCCTACTGAAATCACCACTAAAAATTCTCTCGTCTGCCTCCACCTGCTTGGAAGGGAGCATGGTCCACAGAGAAAGTTTAAACACACAGCCAAAGGAAAGGATTGAAAAGTAACTTGCATATTTATTTACTTAATTCACTTTGAAAAAAATGTCCACAGCTGCAATCTAGGCACAATTTCTGCCAATTTTGTCCTAGTATTTTCTAAAGACACAGACCCTAAAATAAATAAATATATGCATCAAAAAAAAGAAGAACTACTGTGAAAAGGAGTCTCCATTGGGCTCACTGGGGAAACCTGATTACAGTTGCCTCTGATGCCCACACAGGCCTAGGGGGGCCCAGCTGCCTATCAAGGCTTTTTTAAATTATTTTTTATTTGAAGCTGTTTTATTCAAGCAGCAAATATCCAAATACTTCCCTACTGAAACCAATGGGGAGGGGGGAGAGAGAAAAAAAAAATCAGAAGACATGGCATGCAATAGGGACAGGAAGGGGCCTGGGACCAACTTACTAACCAACCTCAGGGCCCTATGGGGTTCTCCTGCTCCTCTTCAGGTCCAAAGGCTACTACATAGCTTTGGGAAACGGTGCTGGGTGGCCGATAGCTGGGGGAGCCAAGGGCACACCCTCGCTCTGAACACTGTTGGGCCCTTCTGGACTCAATCCCAAGACTTCAATCTCAATCCCTACATTGTAGTGTAGGCTGTGACCAACACTGGACCGGGGCAAGCTGTCATTTCCAGGAGGCAGAGGCGTACCCGAGCTCCAGGTAAGGTTGGGCCTGCTGGATTCTGCACACAGGACTGCCAGGCAACTAGTCTAGTAAATGAATTACTCCTGCTGGAATTCTGCAAACAAAAATTCAAACTTGTGTGTCAAAAGGTCTCAAGTAATGCAAAATTCTGCATGCTTTATTTGTGAAAATGACAAAGAATATTGAGAGATATTTTAAAATACAATACAGAAAAAATAAATCACAAAAATTTGAATTACCCTCAAAGCCTGTAAGCATGCACTCTGGTTGAAGATATGACAAATTGGCTCTATAAAAACCCTTTCAATAAAAGATTAACAAAATACAGAATAAAGGTGATAAAACCCAGCAAGAACTTTTAGTGTAGCTAAGGGAAGGAAACCTTGCGAAAGACACGGGTAAACATGACATAACCTTTCTTGCTCGAGGGAACAACTCAGTATAAAACGTTCCGTCTCTCAAATGGTCAGAAAACGGGTTAGAGTTCATCCTTTTATTCACATCAAGAGATTATTTTTCTCCAACAGATCATAGTTCTTGACATTTATATACTGTATATCAATTTAAAAAAAACCCCACACACTTCACTCCCTGAATATTATATTTTTCGCAGCTCTCATCCTTCAGCAGCTATTAATATTCTTCACTCCCAATAGCAGAGCTTATTTAAATAGGATAATAAAGAAATGAGATCATATACAATTAAATATAGCAATAGATATCAAGCACTATGATTTTTACCTATTTCACATCTCCCAGCAAAGGCAGCAGCATGTCAAGCTAAGGCCTACCGCACCATCAAGCTGAAAACCATCTACTTACATCCATTTCAGTCTCAAGAAGCACATTCGGACTGAGATCACCATCCTCGCGAATCGTGGCCAAGTCCGGCAGCACAATCGCTTAAGACACCCAGGCGAGGCCAGACTGAAATGACTGCAACGCAAGGCAGCATAAAAGCGAAATGCTAAACGCACTAATCCGACAGAAACGAAAATGGAGCAACAGCAGTTTCTTCAGGGGGAGAATTTCTCGATCCTTTGCCAGCACAGACCAATGAACTAGCAAACGGAAGAGCCATCCCACATACACACCTATTAAACTGTGAAAGAATATATATATTTTTTAAAACGCCCCAACCGGAGAAAACCACAGACAAACCTGGAGGTTGAGAGACGGGAATGCAAACTTCCGTCACATGGCCCGGCCTTGCAGCCAAATGCAGCAGGCTGGAGCCACCCAGTGGTCCCCTGTGAAACTCCAGACACAATGCTTTGTGACATACAGGGCATGCAAGCTACACAAAGACCAGTAAAACCCAGAATCATAACAGTTGTTTCCAGTGGCATGCATTTTTGGATCATTTTCTGCCTGCACACTACTAGTGGCTCACATACAGAAGGTGACCACCATATGGCAAAAACTCAGAAGTGACAAAACCAGAACTGGCTCTGCTTATTCCCACTATCTACAGACAAGGCTTAATTTCTGGGAAATCTGCCTGAAAAGCGTAGTTACTCACCTGTAACAGGTGTTCTCCAGGGACAGCAGGAATCAGTCCTCACATATAGGTGACGTCTGCGCTGACAGAGTCTGCGCGGAAGCATTTCCCTAGCTTAAAAAAAAAAAGCCTTTGGGATATGCTACCACGCATGTGTGGTCCCCTTTCTGCCCAAGGGTGTCATCCAGGGGTGGCTCTATGAGAGAACTGAGGCAGCTGCCTCAGGTGGCAAAGTTTTGAAGGTGGCAAAAAATGTCCCCAAAACAGCCGCTTCATTCTGCCTTCAAAAATTAAAAAAACAAGTGCACAAGTTGCTGCCGCTGCCGAGTCTGCTTCTCAGCAGTGGCAGACTCACGCTCTCCTTTCAATGGCAGCCGCAGCTCCTGCCTCTTAGAGAGCTGCGGCTGTGCTAGCAATAGTCAGTTTAAATAGAAACATGATGGCAGAAAAAGACCACATGGACTATCTAGTCTGTCCTTCCATATCAACCACTACAACCTTCCTCTTTTTTCCTTTAGAGATCCTCTGTGTTTGTCCTATGCTTCTTTGAATTCAGATACTGTCCTCATCTCTACCACCTCCACTGGGAGACTATTCCACGGATCCACCACTCTTTTTGTAAATAAATATGTCCACATATCACTCTTGAATCTATCCCCTTTCACCCTCATCCCATGTCCCCTTGTAGCAGAGCTTGCTTTCAATCGAAAGAGGCTCTCCTATGCATTTATTTCACGGAGGTATTTAAACGTCTCAATCATATCACCTCTATCCTGCCTTTCCTCTAAGGTGACAAACTTGTTGATGGTCTATGTTGTACAGAGTGCAATTCTCACAATCACAAAATATGGACTCTGTATGTTAATCTGAAAGTAATACGTTCTAGAAAAACTGCTTTCTTTATTAAATGTGAGACATTAAATTAATAATTCAATTTTTAAGCAATAATTCAATTTTTTGTAAGCAGCGATATGGTCTCAGTATCTTAGGACATGGATCAGAAACTCTGTCCCATTGTCACCTTTTTCACATCAATGACCATCACAACTCCAACCGCTTTTTTTTAATGTTTTTGCAAAATTTTAAAATATCTCAAGCAAAATAGAAGAGAATTGCTTAGCTTTGTTCAGATGGTGAGTCATTTGTGGCTTTCATCGTGTCTCATCGTGTCTCATCCAAAACTTATTCCTTGACTCTGTCCATACATGAACATTATCCCAACGCTAACAGGCGCTAAGCGTTTCTCCGGTATCGGGTTCCTCAGGGGAAGTTTGCTAAGCTCTATAAATAAAACACAGCAGTGCTAAGGAACTATACTTTCTTCCACACAATTTTCCAGCAAATTTTTACTTCCTTTTGTAAGATAAACGATGTACTCACTTTTCAACGACTTACGCTAGCATTCCATCTGCATCAACATGGTAAACTGCTCAACGTTAGTGAAAAACGCCGCGCATGCGCTTCTTAAAATCAGAAAAAGAGCCAATCAGCAATGGGGCATCCCTAAGCTGACGTCATATACACAGTTCCCATTCTATGCGGGCATTTAAACCAGACGGTATAACTGTTTCCAGTAAATGTATCCATCTCTGTTCTGCATATAATAGTGTTTCATCTTTTGTGTGGCCATGTTGTGGACGTTGTATTTGTGCCACACAGAAACAGCGTAGATCTTCAAAAGTGTGTTGTAACGATTCACAATGTTCCACTATAGGAGCCTCCAGACGCTTGCATTTCAATTTACTTTTATGCTCAATCATGCGAGTACGAAATGCACGTTTCGTTTTTCCAATATACATCAAGGAGCAAGGAGGTGCCGTAGTCATTTGGAGTAGGCAGCAGTATCTTGAAGAAGCCTTTCGACAATTGGATGACATACAAGTATATACCAAGCTAGTAATGGACCCTACTAGCTTGCTTCAATGTCGAATTCAACAACTTACACGGACAGCTTTACAAGACAAGGTGATTTCAAAAAAAGAATATCATTTTTTAAATCCAGTCGATCCAACAGTTTCTAAGTTTTATCTTGTACCCAAGATACATAAAGATATGGTGAAGCCTCCGGGCCGTCCGATAGTATCCACACGAGGATCTATCTTAGAACCATTGTCAATCTACCTTGATTCTTACCTGAGACCGATGATGACTTCTATCCCCTCCTACATTAAAGATTCTACTCATTTTCTCACTATTTTACATGACCTAGATCATTTAGTGATGGAGACTGAGATATTTTTAGTTACTTTTGACGTCACCTCTCTCTATACAGTAATTCCCCAACGACAGGCATATACAGTAACCATGGATGCGCTCCAGACTCGGGGAGATTTGTCAGCCTCCTCGTTGGCTTTTTTGTCCACCATAACAGAATTAACGCTGTTTAACAATTTTTTTAGTTTTGAACAACACCTGTATCATCAAATTTCGGGGGTGGCCATGGGAGCCACTTGTGCCCCCTCGGTGGCCAATCTCTATATGCAGCGTTTTGAACATCAATGGATCCAGAATTGTCCTTATCAATCATCTTTAAGAACCTGGAAACGGTATATAGATGATATTTTTGTCATATGGCAGGGAAACAGTTTGTCTTTACAAGGATTTGCTGATTGGTTAAACAACTGTGAACCTCATTTGAAGTTCACTATGACATATCATGATACCTACATTTCGTTTTTGGATGTTTTGATAAAGAAATCACAGACAGGTTGGCAGACCTCTGTTTATCGAAAAGCCACAGACAAGAACACTCTCTTACATTATTCTAGTGCTCATCCCAGGCAGCTTCGCAATAGTCTTCCATTTTCACAATTTCTCCGCTATCGGCGAAATTGTAGTACGGTCAAGGATTACCAACATCAGACAGATCAATTACGTCAGAACTTTTTACAACGTGGTTATCCGAGAAGAATAGTAAAAGAGGCGTATACAAGAGCACGGTTTATGAATCGAGATTCACTTCTATACTCTTTACGCCAAATACCATTTGAGAAGAACCATATTAATTTGATAACTGCACACTCTCCGTTAAACACCCAATTACAGGCCAGTTTGAATAGACATAAAAACATCTTGACCACGATTCCGGGCTTAGACCATCATTACACACGTTGTGTGTGGCAACGGCAAAAAAATCTGAAAGATCTGCTTAGCCCAACGGTATTGAGACTGCTTGAATCTTTGAAAGAAGAAATACATGGTCATAAGCCTTGTGGTTCCTGTTCAATATGCGCTGTTACTAGAGAGTGCAGTCAGTTCTGTCACAATGGTCTAACTTACACGTTGCGATCGAATACTTCTTGTATATCCACATACGTTGTCTATTGCATAATTTGTCCTTGCTCCTTGATGTATATTGGAAAAACGAAACGTGCATTTCGTACTCGCATGATTGAGCATAAAAGTAAATTGAAATGCAAGCGTCTGGAGGCTCCTATAGTGGAACATTGTGAATCGTTACAACACACTTTTGAAGATCTACGCTGTTTCTGTGTGGCACAAATACAACGTCCACAACATGGCCACACAAAAGATGAAACACTATTATATGCAGAACAGAGATGGATACATTTACTGGAAACAGTTATACCGTCTGGTTTAAATGCCCGCATAGAATGGGAACTGTGTATATGACGTCAGCTTAGGGATGCCCCATTGCTGATTGGCTCTTTTTCTGATTTTAAGAAGCGCATGCGCGGCGTTTTTCACTAACGTTGAGCAGTTTACCATGTTGATGCAGATGGAATGCTAGCGTAAGTCGTTGAAAAGTGAGTACATCGTTTATCTTACAAAAGGAAGTAAAAATTTGCTGGAAAATTGTGTGGAAGAAAGTATAGTTCCTTAGCACTGCTGTGTTTTATTTATAGAGCTTAGCAAACTTCCCCTGAGGAACCCGATACCGGAGAAACGCTTAGCGCCTGTTAGCGTTGGGATAATGTTCATGTATGGACAGAGTCAAGGAATAAGTTTTGGATGAGACACGATGAGACACGATGAAAGCCACAAATGACTCACCATCTGAACAAAGCTAAGCAATTCTCTTCTATTTTGCTTGAGATATTTTAAAATTTTGCAAAAACATTAAAAAAAAGCGGTTGGAGTTGTGATGGTCATTGATGTGAAAAAGGTGACAATGGGACAGAGTTTCTGATCCATGTCCTAAGATACTGAGACCATATCGCTGCTTACAAAAAATTGAATTATTGCTTAAAAATTGAATTATTAATTTAATGTCTCACATTTAATAAAGAAAGCAGTTTTTCTAGAACGTATTTCCTCTAAGGTGTACATATTAAGATCCTTAAGTCTGTTCTCATATGCTTTATAATGAAGACCACTAACCATTTTAGTAGCCATCCTCTGTACGGACTCCATCCTGTTCACATCCTTTTGAAGGTGCGGTCTCCAACTCCAAATGAGGTCGCACCAAAGACTTATACAGAGGCACTATCACCTCCTTTCTTCTGCTGGCCATTCCTCTCCCTATGCACCCAAGCATCCTTCTAGCTTTTGCCATTGCCTTTTCTAACTGTTTAGCTACTTTAAGATCTTCAGACACAATCACGCCTAGGTCCTGCTCTTCTTTAGTGGACAAAAGTATTTCACCCCTATACTATATTGCTCCCTTGGATTGCTGCAGCCCAAATGCATGACCTTGCATTTTTTTAACATGAAATCTCAGCTGCCAAATTTTAGACCATTCTTCAAGCTTAGCTAGATCCCTCCTCATGTTATCTATACCTTCCTAGGTGTCTACTCTATTGCAGATTTTGGTATCATCTGCAAAGAGGCAAACCTTACCCGACAGCCCTTCTGCTATATCACTAACAGCTATATCACTCCAGCTCGCAATGAATGCCGCGGCCAGAGTTCTACACGGTACTTCCAGGAATGACCATGTGACACCCATCCTGAAACATCTCCACTGGCTCCCCATCCACAGCAGACTCTCTTTTAAAACCCTACTACTGACTTTCAAGGCCATCAACAGGCTCTCCTCCACCTCCCTCATGGAGCTTATCCACCCTACGCCCTCTAACAGATCCAGAAAATCCGCAGCAGTCAACACACTGGTAATCCCGAAGGCAATAACACAATGCACCCAAGCAACAATAAATAGGGCATTTAGGTTCTGTGCACCCAGATGCTGGAACGCCCTACCACCCAGCATACGGGCAATATCCGACCTGACCCAGTTTAGGAAAGCACTGAAGCACCACCTTTTCCTCAAACACTACTCTGACGACAGCTCCCAAACAGCCACCCCCCTCCACCAATTCCGCCACACCAACACACCCAGCACGCAATGAGGCGTCCACACCCAGTGGCACCATCCTCGACTATGCGCACCTTGTATATAGCAGCAAGTATATACCCCACCTCTGTAAAAGTCACTCTCCCCACCTGACGTGATTCTTACCCTGCGTTATCCAAGTTCTAGCACCTGTTTCATTGTAAATACAGAGCAGGTTAGCCTGCACTGTATAAACTAATGTTGTATGTAAACCGCACTGATGTTAAATAGCGCAGTATAAAAGAGACATTAAATAAATAAATAAAATAAATAAATAACAAAGAGGCTAAAAAGAATAAAAGTGAAACCAGTGCGGAGCCTTCCCGCCTCTGTGAAAGAAGCCGTAAAACTGCGTCCCACCCCCAAAGGAAGTTACAGGATGCAATTGCACGGCTTCTTTCACGGAGGCGGGAAGGCTGCCATTGAAAGGAGATGGTGAGTGTTTGGGGGGAGATAACACGGGGGAAGGTAGGGGCTGGAAGCCGGCTGACATGGGGGGAGGAGGGGACTGGAAGGGAATCGACATGAACCAGGTTGAAAAACTCCTGCAGTAGCCGCTGCCAGCTGAAATAGGTTTTATAAATTTGATATACCCGTGTCATGACTCAAGAAATGTCACATTTTAGTTTATTGATACAACTGCTCCAGCACCCTAAATCTTTGTAATCAAGCAAAAAAACCCCTCAGAAGTTAAATTCTGGGGAGAAGGGAAAGCATATGAGAGAATACAAAATGTGCATATATAGACAACAGGTTTTTGCTGCATTTCTATAGCCTGTATTACATATGACATTATATACCTTGTCTCAATTTACATATTGTAATATGTCATTTGTGCTTGGAATTCAACAAGAAAAAAAACCCCAAACACTAATTGGGGGGAAAAATCTTAAAAGCCATCTGTGCACATACTGAAAATCCCTTTAGAACCCTATATATTTTACAGCTCAAGCCCACACTGGACCAGTCCCATTTCATTTTTCAACAGTAGTTTGTTTAACTTAAAAAACAATAAAAACACAAAACCTAAATAAGTCTGCACTTGCTCTGAAGAGGAAGGGCATAAATATCCTTTTCATAACATTCCTTCTGAGGCAATTGCTGCCATCTGGGTTTAAGCAAACTCACCTCGAGGCCTCTCAACAGCACCAAAATAAACATTAACTGAAATTGGTAGTGATAGCAACAATGTGGAGGACCAAACATGACAGACAGGTTATGGTTAGACTCAGGGGCGGCTCTATAATGAGGTGAAGTGAGGCAGCTGCTTCAGGTGGCAAAGTTTTGAATTTGGCAAAAAATGCCCCAAAAACAGCCACCTCACTCCGCCTTCAGAAGTTAAAAAAAAAAAACCCCACACACCCCACAAGCACACAAGTTGCTGCTGCTGCTGAGTCTGCTTCTCGGCAGCGGCAGCCTCACCCTCTCCAATGGCAGCCATGGCTCCTGCCTCTTAGAGGCACTGGTTTCACTTTTATTTAAACTGACTATCGTTAGCAAAGCCATGGCTCTCTAAGAGGCAGGAGCCGCGGCTGCCATTAAAAGGAGAGGGTGAGTGTTTGGGGGGGAGCTAACACGGGAGAAGGTAAGGGCTGGAAGTGGGCTGACATAAATGGGAAGGTGGGATATGCAATCGAGCTGACACGGGGGGGGGGGGGGGAGCTGACACAGGGGAAGGTGGGGGCAGGAAAGGAGCTGATATCTGGGGAAGGTGGGGGCAGGAAAGGAGCTGATACCTGGTGATGGTACTGGAGAGGGCTGGAAGGGAGCTGACAGAGGGGCAAAGAGAGGGCTGGAAGGGAGCTGACATGAGGGGAAGGTGGGGCTGGAAGGGAGCTGATACCTGAGGATGGTACTGGAGGAGGACTGGAAGGGTGATAACACTAGGGAAAGGAGAAGGGGGATGGAAGGGAGCTGACACCTGGGGATGGCACTGGAGGGGAACTGGAAGGAATCTGACACTTGGGGATGGGACTGGTAGGTGGCAGGGAGGGGGCATTGGGACTGGAAATAGGCTGATGGAAGGAAGTGAAGAAAACAAGAGAAGAGACAAGAAATAGCAGATAGCGTGCTAAAAGAAGACAGGAAAGCAGAAGCCTCAGATCAGGATCAGCATGACCAGAGAATAAAATGGCTGGGCAACAAATTTAGTGATTGGATTTTGCACTATTTTTATATTTTACACAGTATGGGGAACTGCATCTCTCATCTGGTGTTGCACTGCATGCAGATTCTGGCTTCTTGGGATTTTGGTTTAATTTTTGTCTATATATTTTATTTTTACTTTAGGTTGTGATCACTTATTCTGTATTTGGTAAGAATTTGTGTTCTGAGTGTGTGACAAAGGCCGTGTGTTCTGTTAACATGAAATTTGTATGCAGGGATCTGTACTGCAGTAATTTGCCTTGTTCAGCTTTTCAAATAGGTGTTAGATGTTCTAGGGCCAACTGTGGTATTTATAGTGCTGCTTTTTTCTGGATAGGCACCTTGTATGAGTTTTGGAAATTTATGCTGGTTAATAGCATGGTAGATTTGGCTTTGTAGATCTTTGGTGACTTTTGTAGGGTTTTCTATTATTTTCCAATATGCCTGGTACTGGAAAATGTTTGTTAGTGAGATGACCAGAATCAGTTTTTGTTTTTCTTAAAGATAATGAGTCCTGTGGGTGAATGTTCTAGTTCTGCCCTACACCCACTGTTGAGGGAGGGGGTTCTGTGGGTGCAAAATATATGTTCATAAAGAAAAAGCAAGAACCATAATACAATTTATAACAAAATAAAAATGATTTATACTTTAGTTTTATAAAGTGTGTTGTGGTTCTCGCTCATTCTTTTAGTTCCTTGATAACATAGTATATGACGGCAGATAAAGACCAATATGGTCCATCTAATCTGCCCAGCAAGGCGGCAAGAGCAGGTGCACCTGCTGCTCCATGCAGGTGACCCTTCCCCATGCCTTTGTTTAGGGGTGTACCCACTGCTCCGTGTAGGTCACTGCTATTTGTTCAGATATAAGAGATAGTTATGTTTGTTTTGATTTTATCCTATTGATATAAAGGAATTCACTGTGTCTGTCCCATGCCATTTTGAATTGTCACTGTGTTTGCCCCTACCACTTCCATCGCGAGGGCATTCCAAGCATCCACCATCCTTTGGTGTGCAAACATCTTGCATTTCCTCCATATTATCTAATCAGCTTTTAGGTCTGGTTCAGTCCCTGACTGGAGTTTTGAGAAAGCCCCCCCCCCCCCCACACACACACGCTATGGGGGGGGGGCGGCATCTCATCCCTCGCCTCAGGCAGCAGATTGCTTTGAGCCCCTGGTGCTATCTTGCTCAGTCAGATGACATAGCTAGGACGGTAGTAAAAAACTAAAACAAGGTAGGGAGGCAACTCCCAGGGAGGAGGGAGGGTTGTAAGGACAGATTTCTACTGTCCCTGGAGAACACCTGTTACAGGCGAGTAACTACGCTTTCTCCAGGAACAAGCAAGAAGTCAGTCTGCATGTGGACTGTAGAGGAGTGGCCTAGTGGTTGGGGCAAGGTACCTCAGGCTGGGAGGTCGGGGGTTCAAATCCCACTAGAGGACAGCAACCTTGGGCCGGAAGGACTGGGATTTCTAGTCCCACAGGTGCTCCTTGTGGTCTTGGGCAAGCCACTTAACCCTCCACGTTCCCTGTAAAATAGTTATCTCCAAGTTATAATGCCCTGTTCAATGTAATTTCAGTTTGTTCAATGTAAACTTCCTTGATATCATGAAAGGCAGTATATAAGAAATGTTAAATAAAATAAAAATAAATATGTGGGACTCACTAGCTCCAGGCCACAAAGGACCGAACCATGATAGCACCACAGCAATCAAATCGGGTAGTCATGAGTTGCAAAAGATGAGTCCCCAACTGACAGATTCTGCAAGAGCCTAGCGTCCAGCAGCACCATCACTCCAGTAGCCTGAACACAGAAGGGTTGGAGGGCAGGAGTTGCCTATGCCCTGAAAAGATTATGGAGTACCGCCTGGCCGAAGGCACTGTCCCAATGGGACTCACTCTCCAGGCAGTAGAGAGCTGCAAAAATGTGAATTGAAGACCTTGTGGTGGTCTTGCAGATCTGTCACTAACACTGAGTGCAGATTTGCCACCAATGTGGCCATCACTCTCATGCGACGCACTGTGATCCGGTGTTCCAGGGAGAGCCCAGCTCACTCACAGGCAAGGGCAATACAGTCCGCCACCTAAATGGACAGAATTTGCTTAGTCAGGGAAAGCCCTAGTCTGCTGGGGTCATAAAAAACAAAAAGCCGAGGAGCTTTGCGATAGCCTTGAGTCTGCTGTAGGTGGAAGGACAGAGTCTGTTTGCAATCCAATGTATGGAATATAATTTCATCCTGTGAGACCATGAGAAGAAGGTGGGAAGAACCACCTCCAGGTTGAGGTGGAAAGAAGATACCATCTTTGGGAGGAATTTGGGGCAGTACCACCCTGTTCTTGTAGAATCTTGCATATGGTGGTTGTGCCACCAGGGCCTGAAGTTTGCTTACTCTTCGGGTGGACGTGAGGGCCACCAGGAAGGAAACCTTCTATGAAAGATATCACAGATGGCAAGTGGCTAGAGGCTCGAATGGCGGTCTTCTGAGCTGCGAAAGCACCACATTGAGGTCCCACTCCGCATCGGAGGGCGGACCAGGGGCTTAGACAACACGAGGCCCCGAGGAACCGAGAGATCAGGGGCTGATCTGAGAGGGTTTTCCTCTCAATAGGGTGATGGTGTGCTGCTATTGCACTAAAGTGCACTCTCAAGTTTGACATTAGCTTGGTGTGCAACAGATACAGTAGGTACTGGAGTACTAACTGCACCTGGCAGGAGAACGAGTTCTTCTGTCTCACTGCACACCACAATGAGAATTTTCATCATTTAAAGGCGTAAGCTTGCCTGGTGGAGGGCTTTCGAGAAGCCAGCAGGACCTCCTCGACCTCCTTTGGGAGGTTGAAAGGGGCCAATACTATCCTTTCAGAAGCTACACTGTTAGAGACCCCAGATTGGGGTGCAGGAGAGAGTCCCCTTCCTGGAACAGGAGGTCCAGGGCATGGCCCAGCAGTGTCGCAGACAGAGAGAGCAGTGGGAACCAGGGCTGTCTGGGCCACCTAGGGGCGATTAGAATTAGTGATGCCCTCTCGCGCTGGACCTTGAAGCGGGTCTTGGCGACCAGAGGAAAAGCATACAGGAGGCCTTCTGTCCACGAGATCAGGAAGGCATCCACCGCCACCCTCTCTGGATGTGGTTGCTGCGAGCAGAAGTGGGGCAGCTGGGTGTTGTCCGGGGTGGTGAATAGGTCCATCACAGGCATGCCCCAGAGGCGGAAGAGCCAAGTGGCCACTCTGGAGCCAAGCGCCACTCGTGTGGTGAGAGGACCCTGCTCAGCCTGTCCACCAAGATGTTGTCCTGGTCCAGGAGGTGAACTGCCGCGCCCCCCCCCCCCCCCCCCGGAGCATGTTGCTGCAAGCTGCAAAGGAAATGAGTCACTGCCTCCTGGCAGAGGGAGTATGACCCTGTGCCCCCCTGCTTGTTGATGTAAAACATGGTGACTTGGTTGTCTGTGTGAATCAGTACAGACTGGTGATGCAGGCAGTAGTGAAACACTCTTAGGGCCAGAAAGATCGCCCTGAATTCCAGGAGACTGATCTCTAGCAGATATTCCACATGTGCAGCTGTCTTTGTAGTGTGCCCCCCAACCTAGGAGGGAAGCATCTGTGGTCAGGATCCTCTGGGGTGCGAGTGCCTGGAAGGGCATCCCTGCTTGGAGGTGGTGGAGATGTTGTACCAATCGCGGGACTGTCAGCTGGCGGGTTACCATGATTCTGTCCCCCAGTCTGCCTGTGGCTTCTGTCCACTGCAAGCAGAGGTACCACCAAGTTTCCCGCATGTGTAAGCGGGCTAGCGGGGTCACGTGGACCATGGAGGCCATATGGCCCAGCAGACGGAGAAGACAACAAGTTGGCGCTGACCGGCGGCATTGTATCTCTACCACTAGCTGTCTGAGGCATTCTGCCCTCTTCCTGGGGAGAACAGCCTTGGCCTGTAGTAAGTCCAGCTGAGCACCTATGAATTCCAGGCTCTGGGCTGGAAAGAGGTGGGATTTTGGATAGCTGATGATGAATCCCAGGTGCTGCAGCAGGAGGGTTGCGCACCCTGTGGCCTGACTGGCCTCTGTGGCTGTGCTGCCTCTGATGAGCCAGTCGTCTAGGTAGGGGAAGACAAAGACCCCTTGAAGACACATGTGGGCAGCTACCACTGCCAGGCATTTTGGAAGACCCTTGGAAAGGAGGCACGGCCAAAGGGTAGCATCTTGTACTGGTAATGTTCTCCTCCTATCACAAACCTTAGGTACTGCCTGTGGCAGGGGTGGATTAGGATGTGTGTGTATGCATGAAGAAGATCTGTTGAAGGGGGAGGGGGGTCACACCGGCTCTCCAGGAAAGAACATGGGAGGAATCTGAGGTAGGCGGAGGAGGTATCCCTCCCTGATCACCTGCAGTACCCACTGGTCTGAGGTGATTGGAGCCCATCTGTGGGGAAAATAGCATCAGGTGTCCCCCTGTTGGCTGGTGAAGGCCTCCTGGGGGAGAGGATGCCCTGCCCTTGGAGTCAAACACTCCCCCCCGGGCTCGGTAGAAGCTGAGGTCTAGGGCTTGGTGCTTTTGCCTTCTGAGCCTATGCCCTTGCCTCCTGGGGTGAGAAACCTGCTGTTGGCCTGAAGGACTGATATTTGTGATCCTGCAGAAAGGGCCACTTTTTCTCAGCAAAAGAGCTTTCTTCCCTGATGTTTTTTTTGCAGGGATGGGATGAGGTCTTCTTGGAGAGCCTCTGATGGGTCACAACATTGGCCTCGATCTCAGCCACTTTGTCAGCCATGGATTTGCCGAACAAGTTCTTCCTGGTGCAGGGGATGTCGAGCAGCTTGTCTTGGACCCATTGCTCGAGGTTGGAGGATTGCAGCCAGGCTTGGCGTTGGGCTCTGATGCCGGCTGCAGTGACCCAAGCCGCTGATTCAAAGCTGTCAAACTGCCCAAGAGAGGAACTTGGAACAGTCCTTGATCCCTGAGGCCAGGATCTGGAACCATTGGGGGGGTGGGGGTTCCCCAATGAGGCCTGCTGCCGACCCCGACAGCACTTGGGCCAGAGTCTTTAGGTACATGCCTATGTAGAGTTCAAGGGCCTGGATCCGGCACCCCAGTATTGCGTTCTGGTAGCACTTGCGCTTGAGGGTGTCAAGGGCTCTGGCCTCCCTCCCGGGGGAAGGGGGGGACGACAGAGTGGGTCTTCTGGCTCTTGGGTTTCTGTATGGTCAACTCAATGACCATGGAACTGTGTGGGAGCTGTGTTTTGTGGAACCCTGGACCTTTTCAGATGCTGTACATGGCGTCAAGGCACCGGCTCACCATTGGTACTGACGCTGATGTTTCCCACATCTGAAGTAGTAGCCTCTTGAGTGTTGGTTGTACGGGCACTGTGAGGGTTTCCTTGGGTGGAGACTCATGCTGGAGAATCTACAACTCGGTGGATGGGTCTTCCTCTGCCTCAGTTTACACTAAGAGGGCTCTGGTCATGTCCCTTACAAAGTCATGGAAGGCCACATCCGAGGGGATATCTCGGTGTTGCTTGGTGTCCAGAGAGGCCTCATTGTCCATCTCTCACTCTGAGCCGAGCAGATGCGAACATATGCTAAAGAGGTAGATCTCTTCCTTGCCTTCAACAAAGTGCTAATCACCGAAGCGGAATAGCCTTTCGTCCTCAGCCTAGCCCTCTCAATAGCCAAGCCGTAAGCGAGAACCGATCCACGTGAGGCATGTGCAGTGGACCCTGAGACAACAGATCTGTCCGATGAGGGAGGCGCTATGGTTTCTCCACCAAGAGCCTCATCAAATCTGCGTACCAAGGCCGCCTTGGCCAATCCAGCGCTATTAACATAACTTGACCTCTGTGACGCTCGATGCGCTGCACCACCTTTCTGATTAACACCCAAGGTGGAAACATGTACAGAAGTTGCTCTTCCGGCCAAACCTGTATGAGAGCATTCAGGCCCTCCGACATCCTCTCTCTTCTTCTGCTGAAAAAGCGATCGACCTTTGCCAACTGGAACGTCGCCATGAGATCCATCACTGGCGTTCCCCAACGACACACCAGCATCTCAAACACGTCTTGATGGAGGACCCACTCTCCAGGGTCCACCTTCACTCGACTCAAGAAGTCAGCCTCCACATTGTCCACTCCAGCTACATGCACTGCCAACAAGGCCAGTAGATTTACTTCGGCCCACTCGAACAACTGTTCGGCCTCGGCTTCCATCTGAACACTGCTTGTGCCGCCTTGCCAATTGATATAGGCCACTGCAGTTGCGTTGTCGGAAAACACCCGAATGGCACTGCTGTGAAGATAAACTTGAAAGGCTTGCAGAGATAGCATCACTGCTCTTAATTCCGGGAAGGCTCCACACTGGTTTCACTTTTATTTATACTGACTATCACTAGCAAAGCCACGGCTCTCTAAGAGGCAGGAGCCACAGCTGGCATTCAAAGAGGGTGAATGTTTAGGGGGAGCTAACACGGGGGAAGGTAGGGTCTGGAAGCGGGCTGACAGGGGGGGATGTGGCTGGAAGGAAAACAACATGAGAGGAAGGTAGGGTCTGCAACGGGGCTGATACGGGGGGAGGAGGTGGGGCTGACACAGGCAGGGGGGGGGCTGGAAGGAAGTTGACACAGGGGAGTGTTTGGGCTGGAAGAGGACTGACATGGGGGGGAGGGTGCTGGAAAAGAGCCAATACTAGGGAAGGGAGTAGACGGTTGGAAGGGAACTGACATGGGGGGGAAGGTGGGGGCTGTAAGGGAGCTGACACCCGAGGATGGTACTGGAGGGGGACTGGAAGGGAGCTGACACCTGAGGGATGGTACTGGAAGGGAGCTGACAAGTGTGGAGGGTTACTGGGACTGGAAATAGGCTGATGGAAGGAAGTGAAGAAAACAAAATAAGAGACAAGAAATGGCAGATAGAGTGCTAAGAGACGACAGGAAAGCAGAAGCCTCACATCAGGACCAACATGACCAGAGAATAAAATGGTCAGGCAACAAAGAAAAAATATTTTTATTTTCAATTTAGTGATTGGACTTTGCGCTATCTTTATATTTTACACAGTAGATGGAACCGCATCTCTCATCTGGTGTTGCACTGCATACAGAGTCTGGCTTCTTGGGATTTTGGTTTCATTTTTGTCTATATATTTTATTTTTACTTTAGGTTGTGATCACTTATTCTGTAGTTTGTGAGAATCTGTGTTCTGAGTGTATGACCAAGGGCATGTGTTCTGTTAACATGAAATTTGTACGCAGGGATCTGTACTGTAGTAATTTGCCCTGTTCAGCTTTTCAAATAGGTGTTAGAGGTTGTAGGGCCCTCTGCAGTATTTATAGTGCTACTTTTTTCTGGGTAGGCATCTTGTATGAGTTTTGAAAGCTTATGCTTGATAAATTGAGGGGGGGGGGGTTCCGTGGATGCAAAATATGGTTCTTGCTTTTTCTTTATGAACATATAACGCAGTTTATAACAAAATAAAAATGAGTTATAATTTAGTTTTATAAAGTGTGCTGTGGTTCTTGCTCATTCTTTTAGTTCCTTGGTGTGCAAACATCTTGCATTTCCTCCATATTATCTAGTCGGCTTTTTGGTTTGGTTCAGTCCCTGACTGGAGTTTTGAGAAAGGCCCCCCCCCCCCCCGCCACTATGGGGGAGTGGGCGGCCATCTCATCCCTCGCCTCAGGCAGCAGATTGCCTTGAGCCATCCCTGAATGAAACACCTCCCTTAGGCTACAACTTGAAAACAATTTACCACCACTCCCACAAAGAATCAACATCCTAGAACAAATGGATCATAGTGGGCTCTGGTAGGTTGTGACCTGTAACCCTCTCCATCAAGAGATATCCTGGAATAATGCTTTCTCTGCCTTGAAAGGGAGTGTCTAATTAGTGGAAACTGAAGTGACCTTAAATGAGAAGGTTAACCTTCAATCTACTGATAATGCCCCAAATATGAACATTAAAAAATCACAAACCAGGAAAAACTGTTCTTACTTGAACATAAGATATGCCATACTGGGTCAGACCAAGGTCCATCAAGCCCAGTATCCTGTTTCCAACAGTGGCCAATCTAGGTCATACGTACCTAGCAGTTTCCCCAAATGAAACGGGTTCCATAATGCTTGTACTGCGTCAAGCATTGATATCCTGGGTCCCTTCTTAATAATGGTTTATGGACCTTTCCTCCAGGAACTTGTCCAAACCTTTTTTAAACCCAGCTACACTAACAGCTTTTACTACATCCTCCGCTAACAAATTCCAGAGTTCGATTACACGTTGAGTGAAAAAATATTTCCTTTTATTAGTCTTAAAATAGTTTACCCTGTAGCTTCATTGCATGTCCCCTAGTCTTTCTATATTCTGATAACGTAAACAATTGATCTACGTTTACACGTTCCATTCCATTCATTAATTTATAGACTTCTATCATATCTCCCCTCAGCCGTCTCTTTTCCAGGTTAAAGAGCCCTAACCTTTTTAGCCTTTCTTCATAGGAGTATCCTTCCATCCCCTTTACCATTTTGGTGGCTCTTCTCTGAACCTTTTCTAAAATCGCTATATCCTTTTTAAGATACGGCGACCAGAATTGCACACAATATTCAAGGTGCGGTCTCACCATGGAATGATATAGAGGCATTATAATATCTTTTGTTTTATTTTCCATTCCTTTCCTTATGATACCTAGCATTCTATTTGCTCTCTTGGCCGCCGCTGCACACTGGGCCAAGGGTTTTAACATGTTATCCACAATGACGCCTAAATCTTTTTCCTGGGTGGTGGTTCCTAATGTGGAACCTTGCATTGTGTAATTATAGTTTGGGTTGTTCTTCCCTAGGTGCATAACTTTGCACTTGTCCACATTAAATTTCATCTGCCATTTTGATGCCCAGTCTTACAATTTATCAAGATCCTCTTGCAATTTTCCACAATCCTCTTGGGTTTTAACAACTTTAAATAGTTTTGTGTCATCTGCAAATTTGATAACCTCACTCGTTATTCCACTTTCCAGGTCATTTATGAATATGTCAAAAAGCAGCAGACCCAGCACAGATCCCTGGGGTACACCACTAGTCATCTTTCTCCATTGGGAAAATTGGCCATTTATCCCTACCCTCTGCTTTCTATCTTTTAACCAGTTCCTGATCCACAGTAGTACACTGCCTCCTAGCCCATGACTCTTTAGTTTTGCCAAAAGTCTCTGATGAGGGACCTTGTCAAAGGCTTTCTGAAAGTCCAGATACACTATATCAACCGACTCACCTTTGTCCACCTGTTTATTCACACCTTCAAAAAAACATAACAGATTAGTAAGACAAGATCTTCCTTGTCTAAAGCCATGTTGGCTGTCTCCCATTAGGGCATGACTGAGTAATTTTATTCTTTATGATGGTTTCTACCATTTTTCCCGGTACTGACGTGAGGCTCACCGGTCTGTAGTTTCCCTGATCACCCCTGGAACCTTTTTTAAAAATTGGTGTTACATTGGCGATCCTCCAATCTTCAGGTATTAGAGATGATTTTAATGATAGTTCACAGATTACTAATAGCAGGTCTGCAATCTCATATTTCAGTTCTTTCAACACCCTTGGATGTATACCATCTGGCCCAGGTGATTTGCTACTCTTCAGTTTATCTAATAGTTGTAATACATCTTCCCGATGTATCGATATTTCCTTCAATTCTTCCGCACCTTTAAATACCACTTCAGACATGGGTAACATCCCTATATTTTCCTCAGTAAAGACTGAAGCAAAGAATTCATTCAGTCTCTCCGCTATCGCCTTGTCGCCTCTTAGTGCCCCTTTAACTCCTCTATCATCTAAGGACCAACTGACTCTCTCACAGGTTTTTTGCTACGAATGTACTTGAAAAAATCTTTATTTCGTGTTTTTGCTTCCGCAGCAAGCTTCTTCTCAAATTCTCCCTTTGCCTGCTTTATCAATGCCTTGCATTTGACTTGCCAGTGCTTGTGCTGTTTCCAGGTTTCATCGTTTGGCTCTTTTTTCCATTTCTTCAAAAGATGCTTTTTTGGCAACAACAGCCTCTCTGACCTCACCTTTAAACCATGCTGGCAGTTTTGTGGACTTCCTTCCACTTTTCTTAAAGCGTGGAATACAGCTGGTCTGGGCTTCCAAGATAGTATTTTTCAACAACACCCAAGCTTGATATAAGTCTTTAACCTTTGCAACTGCTCCTTTTAGTTTTTTCTTAACTATTTTCCTCATTTTATCATAGTCTCCCTTTTGAAAGTTAAAAGGTAGTGCTGTGGATTTCCTTACTATCTCTCCTCCACTAATTAAATCAAAGGCAATCATGCTATGATCACTATTGTCAAGTGGCCACAACACCCTTATCTCTTGCACTAGATCTGGTGTTCCACTAAGGACTAGGTCTAATATGACTTCCCCTCTGGTCGGTTCATGAACCAGCTGCTCCAAGAAGCAGTCATTTATGTCATCTAGGAACTTTATCTCCTTAGCATGTCCTGCCGTGACACTGACCCATTCGATACTGGGGTAATTGAAATCACCCATTATTATTACTGCGCTGTAAATTTTGTTAGCTTCCTTGATTTGTTCATTCTGGCCAGGCGGTCGATAGTACACCCCCACTGCCATCGCCTTCCCCTTTTTACATGGAATTTCAATCCATAGAGATTCTACAGCAAATTTTGTTTCCTGCAAAACTTTAATCCTTTCTGACTCAATGCCCTCTCTAACATAGAGCGCAACCCCTCCACCAATTTGATCAGCTCTATCATTACGATATAGTTTGTAGCCAGGTATCACAGTGTCCCACTGGTTGTCCTCCTTCCACCATGTCTCTGATATTCCAATCATATCTAACCTCTCATTTAGTGCTATATATTCTAACTCTCCCATCTTATTTTTTAGACTTCTAGCATTTGCATACAAGCATTTTAGAGACTGTATTTTATTCATATTAATTTGGCTATTGGTAGACATGGGTAATTTGGGATCTTTAAGCTCTGTCTGCTCCATACTCGAGGGCATTTGGGCTACTTTACTCTTTTTTGGAACCTCTCTTCTTTTGGCAGTATCCTTCAAGGATATATTCTTCCGAACCATCCGCTCTTGGGCGACTGTCGTCTTTCCCCTATTATCTAGTTTAAAAGCTGCTCTATCTCCTTTTTAAAGGTTAATGCCAGCAGCCTGGTTCCATCCCGGTTAAGGTGAAGCCCATCCCTTCGGAAGAGCCCCTCCTTTCCCCAGAATGTTCCCCAATTCCTAACAAATCCAAAACGCTCATCTCTGCACCATTGTCTCATCCACACATTGAGACTCCGGAACTCTGCCTGCCTTTTGGGTCCTGCAGTGGAACGGGAAGCATTTCGGAGAACACTACCCTGGAAGTTCTGGATTTCAACTTCCTACCTAAAAGCCTAAATTTAGCCTCCAGAACCTCCCTACCACATTTTCCTATGTCATTGGTACTGACATGTACCAAGACAGCAGACTCCTCCCCAGCACAATCTAAGACCTTATCTAGGTGGCGCGTGAGGTCCGCTACCTTCGCACCTGGCAGGCATGTTACCAGGCGATCCTCACGTCCACCAGCCACCCAGCTATCTACATGCCTAATGATTGAATCACCAACTATAATGGCTGTCCTAACCCTTCCCTCATGGGCACATGGCCCTGGAGAAACTTCCTCGGTGCGAGAGGGTTATACATCACCTGGAGGACAGGTCCTAGATACAGGATTAATTCCTGCAACACCAGGGTGATGCTCTCCTGTCACGTGACCTCTCTCCTCCATGGCAACAAGGATGCTGCCAGACTGGAGGTGGGACTTCAGGACTATATCCCTGTAGGTCTCGTCTATGTACCTCTCTGTCTTTCTTATGTTTTCCAAGTCTGCTACTCTAGCCTCTAGAGAATGGACTTGTTCCCTGAGAGCAAAGAGCTCCTTGCACCTAGTGCACATGTAAGACCTCTCATCAACTGGGAGAAAATCATACATGTGACACTCAATGCAAAAGACTGGAAAGCCCCCATCTCGCTGCTGGACTGCTGTCTGCATCTTAGTTTTAAGTTTTTGTTTAGATCTTTAAGTTCTTTACTTACTAAGGGTTGCTATGGATATTTATACTAATAAAACTGTACCTAATACGTTTAATATACCTTGTTCACCTGAAGCTTAATTAATCTCAGGTCCTTAGTGTATGACTGATTTGGGTAACAAGCTTCACCTGAGAGCACCTCCTGTCTTTTAAGATGTGTAAGTACCTATAAAGCTACGATTATCCCAGGGGTGGGTGGGTGTGAGGAGGGAGGGAGGGTAATAACACTTATTAAAAGAGGGCTGCTACACAGTACCCTGTCCTGTGCTGCTGAGGTAAGCTATATTCTTATTTAATTTAAATTATAGCTCTTTGTTGCTGCTAGGCTCTAACATATTATGAAATTTAAACTACAAGCTCTCTGCTGGGTTCCAAATTTAACCAGAAAGCTCTCTTCTGTGTTTTAAATTTAAACTTAAACTGCTGCTACTAGGCCCTGACTGAATTAACAAAAAATAGTGGGTTCACAGATTAATTAGCTTTAATAGAAAGAATTCCTTTCAGAAAATTCCCAGAAGTATATACTCACAATTGCAGATCTCTCTCCAGAAGTAACAGTCCCCTTTTCTAGTCCTTCAAGACTGAGGATCACAGAGCTCTGGTTGAGCTATTTATGCCTGTGCTGCTGAGGTAAGCTGTGACCAACTTCCTGGATGATTAACAGTCCTTGCTTGGATAGAAGGAGTCTTTCAAAATGGCCTTTTGAACTGCTACCTGGTGTTAACACCTACTGAAAAAGTTTCAGAGGTCTCTTGCCCCCTAGGTAGAAGGCCTCTTTGTAAAGGTCTCTAGAAGACTTAATTTGCTGCTCAAAGAGTACTGACCCTGTTTTTCTTTTTGTGCTAATCTATATTCTTATTTGATTTAAATTTTAGCTCTTTGCTGCTGCTAGGCTCTAACTTATTTCAGAAAATTCCCAGAAGTATATACTCACAATTTCAGATCTCGCTCCAGAAGTAACAGTCCCCTTTCTTTATGAAACATGGTGGTGGCAGCATCATGCTGTGGAAACGTTTTTCATTGGCAGGGATGGGAAAACTGGTCAGAATTGAAGGAACGATGGATGGCACTAAATACAGGGCAGTTCTTTAGAAAAACCAGTTTCAGTCTGCCAGAAATTTGAGACTGGGACGAAGGTTCACCTTCCAGGAGGACAATGATCCTAAACGTACTGCTAAAACTGGCTTAAAGGGAAACATGTAAATGTCTTGGAATGGCCTAGTCAAAGCCCAGACCTCAATCCAATTGAGAATCTGTGGTATTACTTGAAGATTGCTCTACACTAACGCAATCCATCTAACTTGAAGGAGTTGGAGCAGTTTTGCCTTAAGGAATGGGTGAAAATCCCAATTGCTAGATGCGCTAAGCTAATAGAGACATGCCCGAAGAGACTTGCAGCAAAAGGTGGCTCTATAATGTATTGACTTTGGGGGGTGAATACATATGCACACTCCTGCTTTCAGCTTTTTTTGTCTTAATTATTGTTTGTGTCATAATAAAGGATATTTTGCACCTTCAAAGTCGTAGGCATGTTGTGTATATCACATGGTGCTAACCCCCAAAACTCCATTTTAATTCCAGGTTCTAATGCAACAAAACAGGACAAATGCAGAGGGGATGAATACTTTTGCAATGCACTGTATGCCGGATAGAGGAACACTGGATTGGCCATTGAGGCCTTGGTATGCGGATCTTTGTTGCTTGTTGGTGGCAGCATCGTGGCGTCTACCCGCACATAATGATTCACTTTTGCAGGGTCCAGTTCTGATGCCGCAGGTGGATCAATTCTCGCTTGGCTCTTGAGAAGGTGCATTTGAGGAAGAAAGGTTACTCGGCCTCAGTGATCGCTACATTATTGCAAGCATGGAAGCCATCTACCTCTTTGTTTTATATCAGATTTTGGAGAGTCTTCGAGAGTTGGTGTGAGGAATGGAGTCTTAGGGCCATTGTGGCGGTGATCCCAGATATTTTGACTTTCTTGCAAGCAGGACTTGATAAGGGGTTAGCGTTTGACTCCTTGAGAGCGCAAGTAGCTGCCTTAGCTTGCTGTTAGGGTTGGGTGCAAGGGGTTTCCCTAGCTTCGCATCCGGATGTGGTTTGGCTGTTGAAGGCAGTGAAGCATGTTTGGCCTCTGTGGGATTTGACATTGGTGCTATCAGCCCTGGTGGGTGTACCTTTTGAGCTACTGTCTGTCTACGTTGAAGGATCTGATCTTGAAGATGGTGTTCTTGGTGTCTATTTGCTCGCCTTGGCGCATTTTGGAGTTGCAGACTTTGTCCTGCAGGGAGCGTTACTTGCTTGTCTCCAGGAAGAAAGTGGTCCTCAGGACTGTGCCTTCTTTCTTGCCCAAGGTGGTTTCGGGTTTCATGTGAATCAACCAGTCACTATCTCAGTTTTTGCGTCTGGAGACGCTTCTCCAAAGGGATGCCTGTTATGTTTGCTGGATATGCACAGAACATTGTGGATGTACTTGAAGTGAACCGAATTCTTCCACAAACCAGATTATCTCTTTGTCTTGTTTGGAGGGCTGCGTAGAGGAGAAGCGACCTCGAAAGCTTCAGTGGCCAGGTGGCTCAAAGAAGCGATTTCTTCTGCATATTTGATGAAGTGCAAAGCTCCTCCTCGAGGCTCAGAGCACATTCCACCAGGGCTCAGGTGGCATCCTGGGCGAAAAGGTGTCTGGTACTGCCTATTGATATTTGCAGAGCAGCAAATTGGTCTTCCCTTCATTCCTTTGTTCAGCATTATCTGTTGGATGTGCAGGCAAGGAAGGAGGTGCATTTTGGTACCAGGGTGTTGGAAGCAAGGCTCCTGGGTCCCACCCAGGTTTGAGTACTGCTCTGGTACATCCCACTTGTCTGGACTAGACTGGAGGGACGATGTGGAAGGTGTAATTAGATCTTACTTGCTAATTATTTTTTCCTTGAGTCCTTCCTGTCCAGTCTAGGACCCACCCTGTCTGCTGTAAGTTGTTGGGGGAAGCCTGAGTGGTAGTCTGTTTTGCTTGGCTAGTATTGAAGAGTATGTCTGTGTTAACGATTTTTGCCCAGAGGGGAGTCTCAACATCTGTCTTGGACCTTGGTCTGGAGGGGTTGGGTCTGTGCTCTTTCTGCTCTTCTGGACCTATATATAATTCTTTGAGTTTTGTTTTTACAACTTTGTTTAAACCCACACACACACTCAAAAAAAAAAGAACAGTGGGAGAGGATAAGTTTTGCTAATGATTCTTTGTGCTTTCTTTGGAGTCTGCTTTGCAAATAGGATACTGGTTTGGAGTCTGTGAGCGCTGCCCTTAATGGATGAAATCACAAATCCGTCATGCTCTGTCTCCAACTGCTGATTGGGGGAGATAACCCACTTGTCTGGACTGGACTATAGGGTCTCAAGGAACGATAATTAGCAGGTAAGTTCTAGTTACATCATGGTTTCTATGGTATCTACTACATTTATTTTATATATGACATGGCCGTTAACACTTAAATATACATCTAGATATTTCATTGGACGTTTTGCCCAGCTTATGGTAAAGTCCTTGGGCCATTGCTCTTTTCTCCCCCTGTTCAAATCTAAAGCTATAGATTTCTAATAATTTCTTCGGAGCACATAAAATTGCCCATATTGCTCTATGATAGTCCTGATCCATTCCCTAGCTCTATGAGGCTGCCCACATATAAAAACATCATCTGCAAAAAGACTAACACAGCATGCATGCTGCCTCACCCTGATCCCACTAAGATTGGATAATTCCTAATTTTGACCGCTAAGGGTTCCATTGCCAAACAAAAGTGGGGACAGGGGTCATCTCTGCTGGATTCCTCTTTGTAGGTCAAAAACTGACATGGGTTTACCATTTAGCAATGGTTGAGCAGTTGGACCCGTAGATAATCTTGTAATCCACTATGCATCATCTTCTCATATCCCAACTATGAGCCAAAACAAATAAGACTATGACACACCATCAAAGGCTTTTTCTATGTCCAGACCAATAAGCACGTCTTTATCCTCTTGTTTCTGATTAGCACATATAACTGCTATTACCTTCAGCTTGTACATTGATGCATAGCCGCCTGGGACAAATGGCACCTGACCATTGTGGTTAGTAGGCACCAATAACATACCAAGAAAGCAAACTAGCATTGCCACCAAAATTTTAACTTGTCAAGAAATTGATCCCTTTTCTTCTCTCTTTGTGAGGTTTTGGGGGTTTACAATCAATCAATGGATTATTTCCTGTGACGTTAAAATCCGCTCTCTCCCCCCCTCCCGTTATATCATGTGATAGTTGTCATAAACCACCAACTTAGCCATTATAGAAAAGAATTTATGATCATGCATATTTGGTGCATACATATTACACATCAGCACCTTCTGCTCCCACAATTCTCTCAACATGATAATATGTCTCCCTTCTGGATCTTGTATTTGTATAATTCCCTGAATTTTCCATGTTCAAAAGAGTTTAAGTGCATTTCCTTTAAGTAGCTAAGTACTTTTTTTTCAGTTGTTTGGAGAATAAAACCCAATTCATATTTAGGGTCAATATCTTCAAATTATTCATTTAACAATAAACTTCATCACATTTTCCATGCTATATTTACTCTCATTCTGCCCCAAACCGCCACCAACTAGACTCTACACAGGGATTTGTCTCCCCTCCCCCTCTTTTATTTACCAAAGCTATAGTTCTTTTTCTCCTACACTCACTCTTAACAGCCAAAACCCAAACACATTTTCTCACATTCACACTCCAACTTGTCCACTCCCCCCCACCACCTTCAAACCCCATATTCCCACATTATTCTCCCATAACCACCTATATTGTAAGTCTCCCCCCAAGTTAATCCCCCACAATTTTCAACATCAGCTTAACTGCATACAACATCATTTCTAATAGAATTAGGATTCATAAAACCAATATTCTACTAGGTGTTTAACCCAACTGTCTAATCCCGCTTTCTGTCAACAGTCAGCACAGTATTATATTCATAACAGCACTACCAGGACTCACAAAGCACCAAACCCTACCTATCAAAAAGGCAACACTGAAATATTAAACCAATACATCTTGGAGAATACCAATACATCTCACTGGGGGGGGGGGGGAAAGAACAAGTGAGACTGTCAAATAGAAACTACATGAACAGAATACCTCAGCTTGGTTACGCCCCTGCCTGCTAGACATCCAAACAAGTGGGTTGTGTCACCCTACCAGCAGATGTGACAGAGAAAACTTCCATAGGCTTCTTTGTGACATCATCATGCCATATCAGTCGGAACCACCAGAGGGAGCCTTCAGTCTCTAACAGTGATTGATGCATGTGTTCAGCTCTGTGAGAATCTGAAAAGATACAAGGAAGATTGAGAAGAAAGATTGATTTCGCTTGTGAGCTATCATCCCTGGGGGTTGATTTCTCAGTGCAGCGTGATGCAGGATGCTCCACTAGGGCCATCCTTAAAACCATTGCTCTTTTTGGATGCCATAGGAGGAGAGAAATTGGTTCAGCTCCCTGCCCTTATCTTGTTAAGGATTGGAAATGGAATTTTGGAAGGATTCTTCGAGCCTTACACAAGTTCAGTGCCCCATTCCTTCTCCTTCCCCCTGCTTTTCCCTGAAGATTAGAAGAAGGCTGTTCAGAGATATGTGACTGTCTGGTGACAGGGGAGTAGCATTGAGCCCTGCATGGTTTTTACCTGCCTAGGGCTTCCCAGGGTGAGTATCAAAAGCTAAGCCTGTTTGCTTATCCTGATTTCATCCATTGCTGGGGTGCCAAATCAAGTCTGGGGCCACACAGGGTGTCCGTTGGTTTGGCGCCAGTGTTTTTTGCATTGTTTGTGCTTCCCATTCTTTCCCTGGTGCACCCTAGTGGCACATGGTGTCTTTACACAGCTCCTCTGTTGCTGTCTGTACGGCTCTGATCCAGAAAGTGGAAAATCTCATCAACAGATTCTGGTGTCTGCTAAGATTGCATGGAGGCCTCGGATGCACCCTTAAAAGGCCCATCTCCCATTTCTCAACAAGGGGAAGTGAGTGCTCTGGTTTTATTTTGTTTTATTTATTTATTTTTATTTATTTAGTATACATTTGTATACCGCTACTTCCAGCGATCAGCAGCGGTTTGATTACAGACATTGGCAGCAGACATTGCCCTGAGGAAGGATGATCGTTGGGTCTACCGTCTCAGCCCTCTCTCTGGATGTTTCCCTTTGAGGAAAGGGTCATAATCTGTTGCCGCCCCCCCCCCCACCAGTGTTGGGGGCTAGCTGGTCAATGGAGAATTCCTGGGTTCTGGGTTGTCGTCCCTGGAGTTTATCTCCTTTCTTAAGAAAGCTTGGTCTTTCTGGCATGGCAATGTGGACCTTGGAGCTTCTTGGTCCTCTCGATCTCTTTTCTGTCCACTCAGAGGAGGGATAGCAAGCGCATCAAAGTCTGGCTCAATCCTTGCCTTCTAAGCACTCTCAATGACAGTTGGAATCTGGAGATTTGGGTCGGCTGTCCTTTGGCCAAGACCAGGAGTTCAGTCCCCAGTGCATCAGATGCTGCTTCTGACTTAGAGGACAAATTGCCCTCCCACTCTGAAGATGACAATGAGTATGGTGTTATTCACCTTTTCAGGAAGGATAAATTGGCCCCGATTGTTCAGGTGTATTCCACCCTAATTTTGGCCAACCCTCCTGTGGCTGAACAAGGGCCTCAGATCCACCTTCTCTTGCATGAGGTTTGGAAATCAGCATGATATACTCGGAGTGGGACTTACCCGACTCCCTACTGAAGGGGCTGAAAGTTTGCAGGATGCTTTATGTCCTGCCTCTGGACGAACATGTCAAGTGGTTTAACATGCCAAATGTGGATGCACAGGTTACAGTGGTTACGAAGCGGACCAGCATTCCGGTGGAGGGCAGAACAACCCTGAAGTACCCCCTGGATCGGAAGGTGGATACTACCTTGAAGAATCAGTTTATAGCCGCCACTGTTATCCTTCAGTTTGTGGTGTGTCTAGATCTGCCAACTCAAACTCTACTCCAGTGGATTCAATCTCTCACGCCAGAAGTTATTATGCCCCTCTTGGAGTCGGCTAAAGTCTTTTTTGTTAGACACTATGTATGATTTCATCCACCTAGCAGCTATATACATTGTTCTATCAACTATGGCGTAACGTTGGATATGGCTTCACCATTGGGCAGCAGATTTGTCCTCAAAATCCCGATTGACTCAGCTTGCCTTTAAAGGGCAGCTCTTGTTTGGGGTGGAACTGGAGAAGCTGGTTAAGGATTTGGGTGAGTCCAAACCTCATTGCCTTCTAGAAGATAGGCCAAAAGACCCTGGGAGGTGTACGGGCACATCATCTGCATACACCTGTGTTCCTTGTGCTCACTATTCAGATTCCTGGGATTTCTGTAGATACCGTCTGGGAAAACCTGCCTTCTCCTTTTCTGGGTTCTGGTCTCAAATTCAGCCCTTTCATGGACCACAAGATTCCTGGGACTCCAACACCCCCCAGAGGTGTCTCCTCCCATCAGGCGCAATGACTGCTTTGAGACCCATTCTGGGATGCCCTCAGTGGGTGGCAGGCTCCACCTTTTCTTCTAAGATTGGACCTGGATCACCAAGGATCACAGGATGCTAGACACTATTCAGCACGGCTATGTTTTGGAATGCAGAGAGCCTATTCCGGATGTCTTTATCTCTCCTTGCAGTTCTGCGTCCAAGATAGCTGCAGTTTAGTATACCCTCAACAGGCTTCTCCATCTATGGGTGGTGGTCCCAGTTACCCCGGCCAACCAGGACCAGGGCTCTATCTACTTCATGGTGCCAGTTCCTTTCGGACTATCCTCGACCTCAAGGGAGTCATTGCTCACCTGCACACCCTCCACTTTCATATGGAGACCCTGTGGTCAGTGATTGAGGCAGTACGCTGTGGAGAGTTCATTGTTTCTCTGGACTTAGCCAAGGCTTACTTCGATATCCTTATTTGGGGAGATCACAGTGTTTCTTCATTTCTTTATTCTTGGCTCTCATTTTCAGTTTTCTGCTCTCCCCTTTGGCCTCTCCACTGCCCCCAGGATGTTCTCAAAAGTTATACCATAGTTTCTATGCTTCTTAAGGCTAGGAAAGGTTCTTTCAGCATGGCCTATGTATGCGTCTGGTATCTTTTTGAGAATTGGTACCATCAGCATCAGACTAGACCTGATATAGCAGACTTGCCATCCTTGCTTGCTTTTCTTCAGAAGGGTCTGAACAAATGTCTTTCTCTTAGTTTCCTGAAGGTTCATGTGGCGGCCCTTTCCTGCTGTAGGGGGCCAGTGGTGAGGCAGTCTATTGCCTCTCATCTTAATGTTTTCTATTTTCTCTAAGGGGTACAACATCTGAGTCCCCCCACTCCACTTTAAGTTGTTTCTCTGTGGGATCTCTGCTTGGTGCTCCAGGCATTGATGTTGGTGCCCTTCGAGCCCTTGAAGTGGGCTACACTTAAAGATCAGACCCTCAAGACTATCTTTCTGATTGCAATCTGTTTGGCGAGATGTATCCCTGAACTGCATGCCTTATCATGCAGGGATCCTTGCTTATCATTCTCGGAGGAGGTTGTGTGCATTCATCTTGTTCTTTCTTTCTTGCCCTAAATAGTATCTGCCTTCCATTTGAATCAGGTAGTCTGTTTGTCCTCCTTTTCTAAGGAGCAGTGCCAAGCGAAGGACAAGGACCTTCACCTGGTGAATGTCTGGAGAGTGTTTCTCCGGTACTTGAAGGTACTAACTCCTTTTGCAAGACCATGTAAAGATGAAACAGCTGCCAGGTATACTTTAGGGTGCTGGATCAAGGAGGCAATTGCCTCCACATATCTGTTTCAGAACTGGCTGGGTCTGGAGGGTTTGTGTGTGCATTCCACTCAGGCACAAGCATCCTCTTGGGTGGCGCATAGCTCAGTAGCCCCTCAGATATTTGTCAGGTGGTGAAGTGGCCATCACTTTCCACTTTTGTCAAGCACTACCACTTGGATGTCCACGCTTGGGCTGACACAGCGTTTGGCTCAGAAGTCTTGAAAACTGCCGTGCCTTCTTCCTGCCCTGTGGTGGCTTAGCTTTGGTACATCACACTTGTCTGGGCTGGTCTAATAGGATGATATGGGAAGTGACATTGTCTGGGCTGGTCTAATAGGATGATATGGGAAGTGACATTTTACTTACCAGATAATGTTTCCTTGAGTCCTGCTAAACTAGTCCAGGTCCCGCGCTGGATAACTCCTTGGTCTGCTATTCTCTGTGATTGACTCTGCGGGCTCATACGCTTCTGACAAGCCTTCTGTTGAAGCTGATCCTGTACATAGTTATGGTTATTTTTCTGCCTCGATATTCAGCCATCACGGGGGAGGTTTCCTCAGTTGCAGTTACACTGGAGCAGGAGTGCTTGATGTCTGCTTCGGGGACTCCATCTCTCTTCCTCAATTTATGGCTGCTTTTGAAGGTGGCGTGTTTTCATCAACCCTTTGTGGGCAGCCCGCAGCAGGAGGTATCCTTAAGAAAAGGATCCGTATCTTCACTGGGAAGGTCGGGCTGGAAAGTGGGAAGCTTTGATGTGATGTCTCCCCTGGAACAACATTTGCATGCCAGCACTTTATATCCAAACGGAAGGACGGCAGCAGGAATTACTGTGGCTTTGGGTGATGTATTGGTGCTGGCAGGAATGGAAGGTACCTTGGGTCAGTATTCTGAAACTGTGACTTTTTCTCTGGATCGTCCTGTGAATTCTACCTTGGCAGGCCATCATATCCTTAGGGGAGGCCTTGCTACCGCAGGTCTCCTCTTTGGCATCTAAGGTTTAAACTAATGCTGGAGCTGTTAAACTTTTATCGTCAAGGGTTTCTGTGTTACATTCAGAGGTTTCGGAGGTCCAAACTAAGATCGTAATTTTGGAAAAACAGTCATCATTTTTTTGTCTTGAATGCTAAAATTGAACATTTAGAGAATTTGTCCCACGCAAATAATTTGAGGATAGTAAACTTCCCCAGAATATCAATAATATCAGCGAGAGACATGTTTTGAAACTATTTAGTTGAGACTTTGGCGGAGCCTACTGATATGATTCCACCAATTGTAAAAGTTTTTTATTTGCCAAGTGGGAAAAAGTCTGTTTCTTTTGTTAGAATTGGGGATCAGCCTGCTGATGCTTTAACTGTTACTTCATTGTTGGAGACCTCTTTAGAAGAAAGTCCGATCCCCTCTTTGCTAATGATTACTTTTGTTTTGCTTTCTGA
Organism: Ichthyophis bannanicus; assembly: GCA_033557465.1. Classification (NCBI taxonomy): domain Eukaryota; kingdom Metazoa; phylum Chordata; class Amphibia; order Gymnophiona; family Ichthyophiidae; genus Ichthyophis; species Ichthyophis bannanicus. The sequence goes on from CM066032.1 coordinate 1,777,171,870, forward strand.
TAAAGAGTGGCTTTTAAAGCACTTTTCAGGAAGCACAGTCTCTTATTTAAGGAATTGATGGTTCAGATATATCCAGGCCTATCCAGGGATACCCAGAGACGGCACAGGAAATTTCTCCTGCTTCGCCACCAGCTGGGTGGCGGGGGGCTCTTTTTTCTAAAACATCCATGTAAGTGTTTGGTCAAGTACCAATCGGTTTCTTATATTTTTTTTGAGCACTCCCAGTTGGTGGTTTTCATTAATACATGTTGCCTAGAGTCATCCATTGAGTCCCTGTCTGTAGAGTCGTGAAATTGTATATTGACTGGGTATTGCCCTGACCTTTTTTCCTTTCAGCTTGGCATTGTTAGATTTATTTCTTTTTATTTCTCCCCCTACTTGAGGGCTAGGATGAGCAGACAGTGGAACTCGATTGAATTCTTTCTCTTGATATTTATCTTTTTCATATTTGATTTCTTATGTACTTCTCTGTTTTCTGTACAAGATGGTTATGTTACTTCTTGGTTTATTGTTAAAATTGCATAAATATTAAAAAAGAGCCTGTGGAAGTTTCCTCTGTCTCCACATTTGCTTGTAGAGAGACACTGGACTAAAGGAAAGGACATTAACTGGTAAGTAAAATGTCATCTTTTAGGCGGTAGGCATATTCTGCAGTCTAACGCTCCTAATTTGAGCTGACCATCATCATCACTCTTTTTTTTAATTTTCAAAGACTTTATTAAGCCAATAGAACACATCATTACATAGTATAATCAATCACCAATACTAAACATATTTATGTGAAACTGCACTAACACTACCCACTACATAGTCTCATCTTTAAGCATTTTGAGAATGTACCCTCGTCCCCCGCATATCAGATAATCCCATCCCTAAACATTAATGACAGCAATCCTCCACAAATCTCACAGTTACTTATCTTTATTTATCTTTATTAGGTCGCCTGCTTTTCTGCCCATGCCGAAGTGTCAGGACGGTTTACAATAAATAAATAACTGGCTGCGGTTTGAAAAGGAAAGGAACGCCGATATGTGACAGGAAAGGCAAGACAGTAGAGAACACAAAGAGCACAGAATAGACAGAGTAACACCAACAATTACTTAGCCACCAATCCCTTGACTATCCCTTTCCTACCTCCCACCCAGCAGTTAGAAACCAACAGAACGTAAATGACGTTCCTTCGGATACCCCATCAGTGTTTATACAAACTCACAAAGTGTTCCCATATCAGTTCTACTTTTTTCACATGTTGAGATCTCACTGCAGCAAGTTTTTCCATAGCATAAACATCCCACATGTGAACCAACCAAGTTGAGTGGGATGGAGGCAACACTTCCAGGCCGAAGCCAAAGTCAACTCCTGCCACACTCTCCTCAAGCCCTCTACAGGCACACTTTTGCACCCAATATTGCACCCCCTTCCAGTAACCCCAAAGTTTAGGGTATGTCCACCACATATGAGCCAAGGTACCCCTCAGCCCACACCGCCTTCGGCAATCGCTCGGGGATCTCAGAAATGCTTTAGCAAGTGTATCCAGTGTCATATACCATCCTCCATACAGGATTTTATAACTATTTTTCTGTACATTCACTACCACGAAGCTTCTTCGGAGTCTACGCTCCACCTGCTCCAACTGTAACTCAGTATAATTGAGTCCCAATTCTCGTGTCCAACACGCCCTTTGGTTCCCCACCCGAAGGGCCTGCTTTTGTAAACATTTATAAAGCGTTAAAATCAGCCCTTTAGTATTAATCCTATCCTCACAGATATTCTCTAAGTCAGTAGTTTTGTGTGCTACCTGACGCTTAATCTCTCTCCCTCCCACCCAGTGTGCAAGCTGGATATGGGAATAAGCGTGTGAGTGAACAAATCAAAATCTTCACACAAGTCTTGAAAAGACCTCAAACCACCCTCTTCAAAAAGTTGTCACAACCTTTTCAACCCCCTCTGTGCCATCCCCCAAAGCCCCCTGTCCCCAAACCCTGCGTGGAGGCGAGATTACCCATAATAGGAGATAAAGTAGAGCAGATGTTGCTGCAGGGTTGAAAAAAATCTATCCCAGCACTGATAGTATGATTAACATAGGGGTTTACCCCCTCCCCCTTATATACACAGCTCCTTGCATGCAACCACAGTTGACCCCCCAACTCCTGCAAACCCATCAGGTGCCTCTCTGTTATCACCCAAGACTTGTGATTATCGGCGTTCATCTGTTCCACAGTTGCTTGGGCCTGTGCTGCTGCAATAGTACCAACTAATATATGGTAATTCCATATTCCTCTTATCCGGATGAGTGAACAAAATATGTCTCCCTATTCTGGGCTGCCGATGCTTCCACACAAAATCCAGCAGTTGCCTTTGAAGCCGCAAGAGCACTGAAGACAGAATCCTCAGTGGCAATACCTGAAAAGGGTACAGAAATCTGTGGAGAAATCACCATCTTAATCACAGCAATACATCCAAACAAGGACAGTGTTAAATCCTGTCCAAATTTCTAAATCTCACGTCACTTGACGGAGCAGCGGAGGATAATCGGCCCCACATAAGGCCTCTGGACTGATTGTCAGGTTCACTCCTAGGTATCGAATGGCAGCATTTGCCCATTTAAACGGATAATGGGACTGCAACCTGTCACATAGCTCAGAGTCCACATTAATGTTTAAAATCTGTGATTTAAAAGAATTAATTTTAAATCCTATATTTGAGAAAAGGCCTTCAGCACTTTCATCGGGTGAAGGAGCGTGGTGAGGGGTGCTGACAATGACAGTGATATATCATCAACAAATAAAGCAACCTTATATTCGTGTTCACCCACCCTGATGTCTTTGATAATCTGGCAAGTTCCTAATAACTTGGGTGAGGGGTTCCATCACCAGGGCAAACAAGAGCAGAGATAGGGCGCAGCCGTGCTGTGTCCCAGCAGGAACATATGCAAGCACTGTCCATTGATACATACACCGGCCTTAGGTGCCCTGTATAAGTTCTGCCCCCAACTGCTAAAATGAGGTTCAAAACCCATCTTAGCTAACACCTTATGCAAAACGAGCTAGCTGACCCAGTCAAATGCTTTTTCAGTATCGATAGAGAGCAAGAGAGAGCACAGAGTAGTTGCTTTTGCTGTATGGATCAGCTACAGGGTCTGGCGAATATTATCAGCCACCTGCTGGCCTGTCACAAAGTCCACCTGATCCCTACTTCCTGAGACATCACCTTATTTAACTGAGTTGCCAGAATCTTGGCCAAAGGTTTTACTTCTAAATTTAAAAAAGAGATTGGCCTATAAGAAATCACATCCAGCCTATCTTTTCCCAGCTTTGGGATTACAGAAATTACTGCTTCCACCTTTGCGGATGGCAAGGAGGACGCCACATAAAACCTTATTGAAAACCTCTGTCAGCCTAGGGGCCAAAATTGTTTGGAATGTTTTGTAATATTCAGGTGTAAATCCATCACTTCCAAGGGCCTTATGAGCCACTAATGCCCAGATAGCTTGCTGTATCTCTGAAGCCGATATCTTCGCCTCTAGCATCTCCACCTCCAGAGGTGTCAGAATAGCTACTTCTGCCCTCCTCTAAACAAACAAAAAAAAAGTGTATATGCCATCCAGGTCTGGAGAGTTGGCGCTGTATAACACCTTTAAATATGTTGCAAAAGCCTCTTGGACCTCACCTAGTTGAGTCAGATGCCTGCCCCTTCCACTCCGTACCTTGGGCACCATCTGAGACACCATCACTTTTAAAGAGATAGCCTACTGGGCTCAGTGAATACTTTCAAACTCTCCAACTTGGAATCATACAACTAAACGTTCAATGGAAAACGTAGCCAGTCAGCTCACCCTTTCGGAAGCGTTAAACAGCCTAAATTGTGCAGAAACGCTCTTGCATTTTGCTAACAAATCATCCCATATTGCAACTAACAACTCCCAGAGCCCTCTGCAATCTTCAGCTGGCTATTCTATTTCTGTCAAACTCTCCACAAATTTCCTTAGTGCAACTGGATCTCAAAGGTCATAACTTTATAGTTTGTATGTGAAGCATTCTCAGACTTGGTACTGCAGCGTTACCTTTATACCCTGCTTATACAGTGTGCTGCAATAAAGAGCCAAGATTCTTCTTCAGTTTGCCACTTAATGCAGAGCAATCTTTTTTTTAAACTATTTTTATTACTTTTTAGCAAATTTCTCAAATATCCACTTGATAAATAAAAAAGAAAATAGCAGAATATAGTAAATTTCAAAAGAGAAAAATACAACAAGAAACCAACATTTCTATACATTTTCACTTAGTTTCTTTTCCCCTGGTTTTTTATCTAAGTTGGAGCAAATAGAAAATAAGAAATCAAAAAACTAGCAGGCTGATGCAGAAAACTAGTGTGGCCTTTAAGCACAGATAATACAACTTTTAGGCACAATTACCGCCACAGTCAAATGCAGAAAAGTGATGGATGTACACTTAAACAGCAAAGGGAAAGCAAGCACACACATAACGCCAAGAGTATTTAAATTATAGGCAAATGAGTTGCCCGTAATAAAATGACATGCTAATATTGTCTGTGACCGATGCAGAGAAATGCATAGAGAATTTTGAAACCAGCCTTAGTGCCACTATCTCTATGCCTGGTCTTGAGGTAGCCTAGACAGTATATACTTCTGGGAATTTTTTTGAAGGGACTTCTTTGGATTAAAGCTGATTAATCTGTGAACCCAGTGTATTTGTTAAATCAGTCAGGGCCTAGTAGCAGCAGTTTAAGTTTAAATTTAAAACACAGAAGAGAGCTTTCTGGTTAGATTTCATACCCAGCAGAGAGCTTGTAGTTTAAATTTAATACCCACTCAGGGCCTAGTATCAGCAAAGTACTTTTAGTTTACATTTAAAACACAGAAGAGAGCTTTCTGGTTAAATTTAGGACCCAGCAGAGAGCTTCTAGTTTATATTTCATAATAAGTCAGAGACTAGCAGGAGCAAAGAGTTTTAATTTAAATCAAATCAGAATATAACTTAGCATAAAAGGCAAAACAAGGTCAGTATTCTTTGAGCAAGAAATAAAGTCTTTTAGAGACCTTTACAAAGAGGCCATTTTGAAAGAGTCGTTCTATCCAAGCAAGGACTGTTAATCACCCAGGAAGTTGGTCACAGCTTACCTCAGAAGCACAGGACAGGGGTACTGTGTAGCAGCCCTCTTTTAATAAGTGTTATTTCCCTCCCTCCCTCCCTCCCTCCCCAACACCCACCCACCCCTGGGATAATCGTAGCTTTATAGGCACTTACACATCTTAAAGGAAAGGAGGTGCTCTCAGGTGCCAGCTCCTTATCCAAATCAGTCATACACTAAGGACCTGAGATTAATTAAGCTTCAGGTGAACAAGGTATATTAAATGTATTAGGTACAATTTTATTAGTATAAGTATCCATAGCAACCCTTAGTAAGTAAAGAACTTAAAGATCTAAACACAAGCTTAAAACTAAGATGCAGACAGCAGTCCAGCAGCAAGATGGGGGCTTTTCAGTCTTTTGCATTGAGTGTCACATGTATGATTTTCTCCCAGTTGGTGAGAGGTCTTACGTATCCACTAGGTGCAAGGAACTGTTTGCTCTCAGGGAATGAGTCCATTCTCTAGAGGCTAGAGTAGCAGACTTGGAAGACAGAAGAAATACAGAGAGGTACATAGACAAGACTTACAGGGATATAGTCCTGAAGTCCCAACTCCAGTCTGGCAGCATCCCTGTTGCCATGGAGGAGAGAGGTCACATGACAGGAGAGCATCACTCTGGTGTGGCAGGAAGCGATCCTGTAACTAGGACCTGTCCTCCAGGTGATGTAAAACCCTCTCGCACCGAGGAGGTTTCTCCAGGGCCATGTGCCCATGAGGAAAGGGTTAGGACAGCCGTTATAGTTGGTGATTCAATCATTAGGAATGTAGATAGCTGGGTGGCTGGTGGACGTGAGGATCGCCTGGTAACATGCCTGCCTTGTGCGAAGGTAGGGGACCTCACGCGCCATCTAGATAAGGTCTTAGATAGTGCTGGTGAGGAGTCTGCTGTCTTGGTACATGTCGGTACCAATGACATAGGAAAATGTGGTAGGGAGGTTCTGGAGGCTAAAGTTAGGCTTTTAGGTAGGAAGTTGAAATCCAGAACTTCCAGGGTAGCGTTCTCCAAAATGCTTCCTGTTCCACATGCAGGACCCAAAAGGCAGGCAGAGCTCCAGAGTCTCAATGCGTGGATGAGACGATGGTGCAAGGATGAGTGCTTTGGATTTGTTAGGAACTGGAGAACATTCTGGGGAAAGGAGGGGCTCTTCCAAAGGGATGGGCTTCACCTTAACCGGGATGGAACCAGGCTGCTGGCATTAACCTTTAAAAAGGAGATAGAGCAGCTTTTAAACTAGATAATAGGGGAAAGCCGACAGTCGCACAGGAGCGCATGGTTCGGAAGAATGTATCCCTGAAGGATACTACCAAAAGCAGAGAGGTTCCAAAAAAGAGTAAAGTAGCCCAAATGCCCTCAAGTATGGAGCAGACAGAGCTTAAAGATCCCAAATTACCCATGCCTACCAATAGCTAAATTAATATGAATAAAATACAGTCTCTAAAATGCTTGTATGCAAATGCTAGAAGTCTAAAAAATAAGATGGGAGAGTTAGAATATATAGCACTAAATGAGAGGTTAGATATGATTGGAATCTCAGAGACATGGTGGAAGGAGGACAACCAGTGGGACACTGTGATACCTGGGTACAAACTATATCGTAATGATAGAGCTGATCAAATTGGTGGAGGGGTTGCGCTCTAGTTAGAGAGGGCATTGAGTCACAAAGGATTAAAGTTTTGCAGGAAACAAAGTTTGCTGTAGAATCTCTATGGATTGAAATTCCATGTAAGAAGGGGAAGGCGATGGCAGTGGGGGTGTACTATCGACCGCCTGGCCAGAATGAACAAATGGATGATGAAATGCTCAAAGAAATCAAGGAAGCTAACAAAAGTTACAGCACAGTAATAATAATGGGTGATTTCAGTTACCCCGGTATCGACTGGGTCAGTGTAATGGCAGGACATGCTAGGGAGATAAAGTTCCTAGTTGAAATAAATGACTGCTTCTTGGAGCAGCTGGTTCATGAACCAACCAGAGGGGAAGTCATATTGGACCTAGTCCTTAGTGGAACACCAGATCTAGTGCAAGGGATAAGGTTGTTGGGGCCACTTGGCAATAGTGATCATAGCATTGATAAGGCAGGCAAAGGGAGAATTTGAGAAGAAGCTTGCTGCGGAAGCAAAAGCGTGAAATAAAGACTTTTTCAAGTACATTCGTAGCAAAAAACCTGTGAGAGAGTCAGTTGGTCCATTAGATGATAGAGGGGTTAAAGAGGCACTAAGAGGCGACAAGGCGATAGCGGAGAGACTGAATGAATTCTCTGCTTCGGTTTTTACTGAGGAAGATATAGGGATGTTACCCATGACTGAAGTAGTATTTAAAGGTGCGGAAGAATTGAAGGAAATATCGATACATCGGGAAGATGTATTACAACTATTAGATAAACTGAAGAGTAACAAATCACCTGGGCCAGATGATATACATCCAAGGGTGTTGAAAGAACTGAAATATGAGATTGCAGACCTGCTATTAGTAATCTGTGAACTATCATTAAAATCATCTGTAATACCTGAAGATTGGAGGATGGCAAACATAACGCCAATTTTTAAAAAGGGTTCCAGAGGTGATCCGGGAAACTACAGACCGGTGAGCCTGATGTCAGTACCGGGAAAAATGGTAGAAACCATCATAAAGAACAAAATTGCTGAACATGTAGATAGTCATGGCTTAATGGGAGACAGCCAACATGGATTTAGACAAGGAAGATCTTGTCTTACTAATGTGTTATGTTTTTTCGAAGGTGTGAATAAACAGGTAGACAAAGGTGAGTCGGTTGATATAGTGTATTTGGACTTTCAGAAAGCCTTTGACAAGGTCCCTCATCAGAGACTTTTGGCAAAACTAAAGAGTCATGGAATAGGAGGCAGTGTACTATTGTGGATCAGGAACTGGTTAAAAGATAGAAAGCAGAGGGTAGGGCTAAATGGCCAATTTTCCCAATGGAGAAGGGTGAATAGTGGTGTACCCCAGGGATCTGTGCTGGGTCCACTGCTTTTTGACATATTCATAAATGACTTGGAAAAGGGAATAACGAATGAGGTTATCAAATTTGCAGATGACACAAAACTATTTAAAGTTGTTAAAACCCAAGAGGATTGTGGAAAATTGCAAGAGGATCTTGATAAATTGGAAGGCTGGGCATCAAAATGGCAGATGAAATTTAATGTGGACAAGTGCAAAGTTATGCACCTAGGGCAGAACAACCCAAACTATGGTTACACGATGCAAGGTTGCACATTGGGAACCACCACCCAGGAAAAAGATTTAGGCGTCATTGTGTATAACATGTTAAAACCCTCGGCCCAGTGTGCAGCGGCGGCCAAGAGAGCAAATAGAATGCTAGGTATCGTAAGGAAAGGAATGGAAAATAAAACAAAGGATATTATAATGCCTGTATATTGTTCCATGGTGCGACCGCACCTTGAATATTGTGTGCAATTCTGGTTGCTGTATCTTAAAAAGGATATAGCGCTATTAGAAAAGGTTCAGAGAAGAGCCACCAAAATGGTAAAGGGGATGGAAGGATACCCCTATGAAGAAAGGCTAAAAATGTTAGGGGTCTTTAACCTGGAAAAGAGCTGGCTGAGGGGAGATATGATAGAAGTCTATAAATTAATGAAGGGAGTGGAACAGGTAAATGTAGATCAATTGTTTACGTTATCAGAATATAGAAAGGCTAGGGGACACGCAATGAAGCTACAGGGTAAACCTTTTTAGACCAATAACAGAAAATATTTTTTCACTCAACGTGTAATCAAATTCTGGAATTTGTTACCGGAGGATGTAGTAAAAGCCGTTACTGTAGCTGGGTTTAAAAAAGGTTTGGACAAGTTCCTGGAGGAAATGTCCATAACACATTATTAAGAAGGGACCCAGGATATCAATGCTTGACCCAATACAAGCATTGTGGAACCTGTGTCTTTTGGGGAAACTGCTAGGTACGTATGACCTAGATTGGCCACTGTTGGAAACAGGATACTGGGCTTGATGGACCTCGGTCTGACCCAGTATGGCATATCTTATGTTCTTATGACAGTATTTTGATGGCATCAGGGGCTTTCCCCGATGCCTGGTTTATCTGAGGGGAAATAGCCCCTGATGCCAACAAAATAATGTTGTGGGGCCAGTGCTCCCAAAGAAAGCAAATCCTTGATGGTCCAGCAGTCCCCCGCCCAATTAAAAAAAAACCCTGGTTGTCCAGCGGCCCCGATCCACTCACTCACCCAACTAAAAATAAGCCTGGTGGTCCAGCGGCCCCGAACCCCTCCCTCCTGGTACCTTCACAAAGGAGCAGAAGCGCTGCTGACGCACTCCTGCTCCTGCACCGCCAGAACAAATCCTACCATACCATACCAGCATCAGCTTTCAAATCTCCCACAAGGATCCTACCTAGAAAAAAGCATCACTATAAATATTGCAGCAGGCCGTAGAATATCCATACACCTAGCTGAAAAGCCGAACAAGTCAGATTAGTACAGTACAGATCCCAATGTACAAACTCCATGTTAAGAGAACACCGGGCTTCAGTCAGACAGTCAGAGCACTCACCCTCACTGAATACAGAATAAGTGACCACAACCTAACAATACAAATATGTAGACAAAAATTAAACTGAAACCCCAAGAAAACAATTCTGCAAGCAGTGTAACCACAGAAATAGAAAGAGATGCATTTCTCTTATGTCAAATATTTAAATATAGCACAAAGTCTGATCATTAAATTGAAATTAACATTATTTTTTCTACCTTTGTTGTCTGAATATTTTATTCATGCTGGTCCCAATCTGAAGCTTTTGCTTTCCTCTGTTGTCTTAGTTCTCTTTCTATGGTCTCTAGTCCATCTGCTATTTCTTCTTTCCTCTTTTGTTTTCTTCACATCTTTCCATCCTGCATATTGATCTTTTCAGCTTTCTTCCATTTATTTTTCAATCTCTTTGTCTATGCAGATTTCACTACTCCTTACTAAACAATACTCAGTCTCCCCTGCCACTTTTCAACCCACACCCAAGTTCCCCCATTCCCCACCTCTTCTTCCCTGGTCCATTATTCCCCTATCTTTTGCTTATTATACCCCTCCCCCCCCCATCCAGTGTCTCTCCCTTTCCTCTCTCTCTCTCTCTCTGTCTTTCCCTTCATCCAGCATCTCTGCTGTCTCTCTCCCCCATCCTCCCGTTCCCTTTCTATCTCCCTGTATCTAGCATCTCTCCTTCTCAATTCCTATCCCCCTGTGTCCAGCATCTCTCCTGTCTCCATACCATCCCCTCCCTATTACTCCCATGTTCAGCAACCCACCATCTTTTTCTCATCCTATTTACTTTCATGTCCATCTTCTCCCCTCTCTCTCCCTATTACCCCCATGTCCAGCATATCTCCCTTTGTTCTACCCCCCATGCCCAACATCTTCTGTAGTTTCCCTATGACTCCCTGCATCCAGCATTACTCCTCCATCTCAAAAATCTCCACTCCTTGATTCTCCCTATGGCCGTTCTCCCTATGCTCCCTTCCCATGTCCAGAATCTCCCCTTCATTTCCCTAGCCCCTCCCCATCTAGCATGTCCCCTCTGCCTCTTTATTTCATAACTGCATACAGTATCTCCCCTTTGTCTCCCTGTGCCCCTCCATGTCCAGCAACCCGCTCCACTTCCCCCCATGTCCAGCATCTCTCCTATTTTCCTGTGAACCTGTGACCCTCCCCCCTTATCTAACATCTGCCCTCTGTTTTCCTGTGATGCCCCTCTCTGTCCAACATCTCACCATCTCCACTTCCCCTGCATCTCCCTATGCCTCCTCTGTGCCCAGTATCTCTTTGTCGCCCTAGCCCACCACACCATGTCAGGTATCATCCCTACAGCCTCCCGCCCCTTTCCTGTTGCCCCCAACTCTCTGTTTTCCTTCCCAGACTTTGTCCCTTCTCACTCCCCCTTTGCAGTCTCACCCACGGCCTTTCATTCATGCACCCCCCCCCCCATATCTTCTATTCCCTAAAGCACTGCCCCTCTAAGTTGATCTCATCTTCTCTACCTCTTTCTCTGGGACCCCAACTCTACTGCCCTTGCACTGCTATTTCAGGGCCTCGCAGCAGGCTCAATCTGGCGCACAGTTCATCTGCCTGTAGGCAGGCTAGTCCCTTCTTGGCTGCAGTCAGCGGCCTTGCACAATTCTTCTGCTTGTAGGACTTTCTTTTCCCACGGGCAGAAAAGCTGTGCAAAGCTGCAATGGCAGCTGAGAAAAGAAGAGCCTGTGCATGGGAGAAGCAAGTCCCAGAGAAGGCTTTTCCCTTCTCAGCCATGATCAGTGGATTTGTACAACTCTTCTGCCCGTGGGACTTGCTTCTCCCTTGTGACTCTTCTGGCTTGTCATCCCGTTGGGGGGACAATAGCAACAGCGCTTGTGATAAGGAAGCTTATCATAGCTCAGGTAGGAGCTATAGAAAAGATGATGTGACTCTGAACAAGCAACCTGTCAGTTCTGGTAGAAGTAAGAAAACAGAGTTTTCACATAAAAGACTACCAGTCCCAGAATGCACCAGGTTTCCAGCAGCCATGAGAGGGGCTGAAGTGAGAAAACGTGTGTGCAATCAAGAGAGCTATGAGGTAATCCCTAAGCACTCATCTCAAAGGGCAGGGCCTGATTCAACACAGCTGCGCTGTGTTAGGGAGGAGCACACATTAGGACAGAATAAGAATAGAGCTTATTCTACAGATAATGGCTACAGAAAGCTTCAGCAAAAGATACAGCAACAGCTTCAAGCTCAAGCACCAACATCATCTCGAGAAGCAGAAGCCAAGCCAAGCGGATAGAGAGAGAAGGAAACTCTCTGAAAGGAAGAGAAGAAAGCCCATTGGAAGGTCTGGGAGAGTCCAAGGCAGTACCCATACTGGGAGGTATTCCAAGTGCCAGCAGAGTCCATTGGACTGGAGTCAGCCAGAGGAATGGAAGGGCAGAGATAGGAATCACCAGTGGCTACCTGGGAGAGAGAAGACTGCACGTGGAAAGGACTTTCAGACCTATGCCAGAAGGTATGTGAGAGAAGATCCAGTGTCCAGGGATCAAGATTGGAAGGCTGGACATCAGAACTGGATTACATACTGGCCAGGCTATACAGAGAGGAATTATGATAGCAGGAGAGGCTCAGGTATGAACACTGATCCAGACCCTATCTATAATAGTGAATGGCAGCAAGGGAATAAGCATTCTCATGATAGTGCCTTAATGAAAGACTCGTCTGTGCCAATATATGATAGTGACCCTATGCTGATTGATGAAGGGGAAGATACAGCAGATGAAACTATTAATTACATGGACTGTTCTCTATCTAAATGCTATTGCTAGCTTTCTGTGAGCAAACACATCAGCCATCACAAAGAAACCTAACTTTGTTCTTTATTTCCACTGCAAACAGCTCTTAAAGCAGGATTTGGGTTCACACAGTAGCAGCCAGCCAGCTAAAGGCTTTCAGCTGGTCAATTGATAGTAATTAAAGCTGCACCTGATTGTGTGTGTGAGCAAGGGAGAATCACTGCTGGGATCTGCGTGGAAAATAAGCAGAAGTTAACCTAACAAACAAAGTTCATTTATTTCTTTGTGCCTTTTTATTTGGTAATTATTTGCTAAGAAAACATTAGCTAATTGCCTGACAAGCTGAAGGTTGTTTTTCTGATTTGCTTTGTGACTTTATGTTATCCATTTAAACACTGCAAGCAAGTAACCTCATTTATATTGCTACCAAGCATATTTGTGCTGGGTGAATTAAACCCCATCAATAAAAGAAGTATTTTATTGGCCTTACCACTGGTATCACAACTCAATTATTGTCTTCAGCTGTGTTTGGGAGTGAAAGAACTACATTACCCACAATACCTTGCAAGAATCATATGAATATATGCATCGTCAAGATTGTGTAAGTTCTCACCCTAGGCAGCCGTCTGACAAATGGCGTAGTTTTTCGGATTGCTTTTGCACCAAGAGGATTTATTTGCTGTGGATTACAAATAAAATTCAAGTTTGAAGCTGAAAGAAGATTTTTTTTCCCTCATCTACACTTTGGAGGAGAAGTGGTTGTTCCAGGAAGCTGTCCCAGAGGAAAAGACCCTGTGCAGAGCTGGATTCATCACTGAGACAAGGTAATATGTACCTGGGCATGTCTAGTGGTGGATGTGTGTAAGCACAGGGGGTAATTGAAAAAAAAAAAAAGAGTTGAAAAAAAACACACCTGGTTGGAAGGTGCTGCTCTTTGGTTTTTTTTTCTTTATTTCTTGCAGGGGTCAAGATGGATCCGAGGGAGATGGCTCAGTGGATGGCAGCCCAATTTAGCAAGCAGCAGGAGCTATCACAGCAGGCCCAGGACACTGCTATGAAGGCCTTAATGGAACAGCAGAAACCAGTGCTTGATCTGGTGCAAGCTCTAGTTCAGCTGCAGAGCCAAAGTGGAACAGATGCAAGACCAGCAGTTAGTACTGGTACACCACATGTGGACAATGTGGGACTCAATCAAGGGATTGGGGCATTTAATTTTGGGAAATTAACTCCAGATGATAATGTTGATGATTTTCTAGAGTCTTTTGAAAGAGTGGCACAGGCCTTAGCATGGCCAGAGACCCAGTGGGCAGTAAGGCTGGCAGCCTCATTAACTGGTGAGGCACTAGCAGCTTACAGAGCAATGCCAGCAGCCCAGGCTTTGAATTATAAGGATGTAAAGGCAGCTATTAGAGATCGCCTAGGGTTGTCTATTTCAGAGTATAGGCGAATGTTTAGAGCTGTTACATTGAAAGTGGGTGAGACACCCAGGGCTCTGAGTCAGAGAATCAGAAGTTTAGCTGTAAAATGGTTGGAGCCTGAGCAAAAGACAGTAGAAATGTTATTAGATATTATAATGCTGGAACAATTTATGCTTGGGGTACCTAAAGATTTGAATGTTTTTCTTATACAGCAAAATTGCCAAAATCTTGGAGAGGCAACCATGCTAGCAGAGAGATTCTTGGAAGCCACGCAGGCTTGCCATAGAATGGGTGGCCCTCTAAAGATGGATGCTGAGGCTAGATGTGCTGTATCAGAAAAGGGAATAATTAAGAATGTTTCTGAAAATGAATGTACTGTATCAAACCAGATGACACAGTGGAATAGAAAGAAATGTTTCAAGTGTGGAAAAGTGGGACACTTAGAGAAGAGATGCCAGACACACACTAGTTTAATGGGTCTGGATTTAAAACAGCCCAAGGAAGGATTTCTTTTGATGGTTGATGTGCAGGGAATTACCACAAATGCATTATTAGACTCTGGGGCAGACCAGAGTATGATGTCAAAAAGGCTTTGGAAGAGGATAGAGGCCCAAGAAAGATTTGTGCCTAGAACCCCTGAAAGCCAAGTTCACATCAGATGCATTCATGGTGCTGCATCATCATATCCCACCTATAGGCTAAAGGTTAAGTGCCTAGGGAAACAAGAGGAAGTCCTGTTAGCAGTGGTGCCTAGGCTACCTTTTGATTTGGTTCTAGGAAGAGACTGGCCAAGATTTAAGCAGAGTCTAGTGAAAGGGCTAGGAAAGAAGTAGGGAGAAGGTTTAATGGTAGTAGCTCCCGGGCCTTTATTTGGAAGTCCTCAGACCCCAGCTAAAAAGATGGTTAAGCGTCCAGAAGACCAAGCTACCCCAAAGCAGATATTCGTCCTAAAGTACCATAAGGTCTCTGAGAAGGCCCAAGCTCCTAAGCGGGCAACCCCTCAATCTGCTGGGTTTGACCTGTGCAGCATAGAGAATGTGACTGTACCTAGCCAAGGGAGAGCCCTGGTTGACACCGGTCTCCAAGTGGAAATACCAATTGGATGTTATGGGAGAGTAGCCCCAAGGTCCGGATTAGCCCTTAAATATTTCATCGATGTGGGTGCGGGAGTAATTGATCCCGATTACAGGGGCAATATTAAAGTTCTGTTGTTTAACTTTGGACAGAATGAGTATCATGTGAAGACAGGAGACAAAGTTGCCCAATTGATCTGTGAGAGGCTGGGTTTTCCACCTGTGGAGGAGGTCACATCCCTAGAGAATTCTGAACGTGGAGCCAAAGGCTTTGGTTCTACTGATGTCAAAGGGGTTAAAAGCTTAGCTGCCACCTGTGCCCGAGAGAGGGAGGTGAGTGAAGAGGAAGATTTGGGACCCCAGGTATCTGATTGTAAAGAAAAATCAGAGCCCCAAATAGGGGAGGACCTGACAATGGTACAACAGGAAGAAATTAGGAAGTTGCTTAAGGAATTCCCAGATGTGTTGACACCCATACCTGGGGAGACCCATTTGGTGGCCCATGAAATAATAACTCCACCTGGGAAATTGGTGCGTCAAAGGCCATACCGCTTGCCTGAAGCCAAAAGACAGGAGGTAGTGGCACAAGTCCAGGAGATGTTGGACATGGGGGTAATAGAAGAGTCAAAGAGTCCTTGGAATAGCCCCATAGTCCTGGTGCCGAAGCCTGATGGATCCTTAAGATTTTGTATTGACTTCCGGCAGGTAAACGCCATATCAGTTTTTGATGCATATCCAATGCCAAGAATTGAGGAGCTGTTAGACCAGCTGGGACAGGCTCAATACTTAACCACCCTTGATATGACAAAAGGATATTGGCAAATCCCTCTCACCAGGGAGTCGAAGCCGAAGACTGCGTTCAGCACCCCCATTGGCCTTTTCCAGTTCAAGAGGATGCCTTTCGGACTGCATGGAGCAGCGGCTACCTGCCAAAGGTTAGTGGATCAGGTACTTCGACCCCACCAAAGTTATGCTTTTGCATACATGGATGATGTCATAATCCATAGTAACACCTGGGCGGAGCATTTGAAGAGGATCAGGGCAGTCTTGTGCTCTATGAAGCAAGCGGGAATCACTTTAAACCCGAAGAAGTGTGCCTTTGCAAATAGGGAGGTAAAATACCTAGGCCACCTAGTGGGAAGAGGAAAAATTAAACCTCTATTAAGCAAAATAGATAGCATCAGGAATTTTCCTCCTCCAACAACAAAGAAACAACTAAGAAGTTTCTTAGGACTTATTGGATACTACTGCCGGTTTATACCGCAATTCGCAGAGAAAAGTGCCATTTTCACGGATATGCTGCGAAAGAATTGTCCAAACCAGATAAAGTGGACACCAGAAGCTGAAAAAGCGTTTTCAGTCTTAAAAGAAAAATTGTGTACAGGACCGGTACTGAAAGGAGTAGACTTCAAGAAACCCTTTCTGGTTCAAACCGATGCATCGGATGTAGGGCTAGGAGCGGTCCTATCCCAGTGCCATGATGGGGAGGAGCATCCAGTGATGTACCTGAGCAGGAAGTTGTCACCGGCTGAACAAAAGTATTCCACGATAGAAAAAGAGTGTTTGGCTATCAAGTGGTCAGTGGAGGCGCTAAGGTTTTACCTTACAGGGAGAAAGTTCCAGTTGGTCACGGACCATGCCCCACTTAAGTGGTTGCAGCAAATGAAGAACCACAATGCCAGGTTGACACGCTGGTACATGGCCTTACAGGCGTTTGATTTCCAAGTTGAACATCGTGCCGGGAAGTTACACAAGAATGCGGATGCACTTTCCCGTATTACGGACTGTAGAGAAGAAGTTTCACCAGTAAAACCAGTCCGTAATAACTTAAGCAGGGAGGTATGTGATAAGGAAGCTTATCATAGCTCAGGTAGGAGCTATAGAAAAGATGATGTGACTCTGAACAAGCAACCTGTCAGTTCTGGTAGAAGTAAGAAAACAGAGTTTTCACATAAAAGACTACCAGTCCCAGAATGCACCAGGTTTCCAGCAGCCATGAGAGGGGCTGAAGTGAGAAAACGTGTGTGCAATCAAGAGAGCTATGAGGTAATCCCTAAGCACTCATCTCAAAGGGCAGGGCCTGATTCAACACAGCTGCGCTGTGTTAGGGAGGAGCACACATTAGGACAGAATAAGAATAGAGCTTATTCTACAGATAATGGCTACAGAAAGAGCTTCAGCAAAAGATACAGCAACAGCTTCAAGCTCAAGCACCAACATCATCTCGAGAAGCAGAAGCCAAGCCAAGCGGATAGAGAGAGAAGGAAACTCTCTGAAAGGAAGAGAAGAAAGCCCATTGGAAGGTCTGGGAGAGTCCAAGGCAGTACCCATACTGGGAGGTATTCCAAGTGCCAGCAGAGTCCATTGGACTGGAGTCAGCCAGAGGAATGGAAGGGCAGAGATAGGAATCACCAGTGGCTACCTGGGAGAGAGAAGACTGCACGTGGAAAGGACTTTCAGACCTATGCCAGAAGGTATGTGAGAGAAGATCCAGTGTCCAGGGATCAAGATTGGAAGGCTGGACATCAGAACTGGATTACATACTGGCCAGGCTATACAGAGAGGAATTATGATAGCAGGAGAGGCTCAGGTATGAACACTGATCCAGACCCTATCTATAATAGTGAATGGCAGCAAGGGAATAAGCATTCTCATGATAGTGCCTTAATGAAAGACTCACCTGTGCCAATGTATGATAGTGACCCTATGCTGATTGATGAAGGGGAAGATACAGCAGATGAAACTATTAATTACATGGACTGTTCTCTATCTAAATGCTATTGCTAGCTTTCTGTGAGCAAACACATCAGCCATCACAAAGAAACCTAACTTTGTTCTTTATTTCCACTGCAAACAGCTCTTAAAGCAGGATTTGGGTTCACACAGTAGCAGCCAGCCAGCTAAAGGCTTTCAGCTGGTCAATTGATAGTAATTAAAGCTGCACCTGATTGTGTGTGTGAGCAAGGGAGAATCACTGCTGGGATCTGCGTGGAAAATAAGCAGAAGTTAACCTAACAAACAAAGTTCATTTATTTCTTTGTGCCTTTTTATTTGGTAATTATTTGCTAAGAAAACATTAGCTAATTGCCTGACAAGCTGAAGGTTGTTTTTCTGATTTGCTTTGTGACTTTATGTTATCCATTTAAACACTGCAAGCAAGTAACCTCATTTATATTGCTACCAAGCATATTTGTGCTGGGTGAATTAAAACCCATCAATAAAAGAAGTATTTTATTGGCCTTACCACTGGTATCACAACTCAATTATTGTCTTCAGCTGTGTTTGGGAGTGAAAGAACTACATTACCCAAAATACCTTGCAAGAATCATATGAATATATGCATCGTCAAGATTGTGTAAGTTCTCACCCTAGGCAGCCGTCTGACACGCTTCACTGACATTGGCACCATCCTGCTATGCTTACCATGCTTACTGGGTAGTGTCAGCCCTGCGTTCCTCTGCCCTTTGTATTAGAGATGCTTATAACTCCGATCCTCCTTTGATTTCCTCTATGGAGGAGTATATCTTAGACAACTTGGGGCGGATATTCAGTGGCGGCGGCGAGGGCTTGTAAAGCAGCTAGCCGTTGCCACTGAAGTTTAACCCTGTATATCTGGCCACTGGCATTGAATAACTGGGTTGGCTGCAGAGCATGGAAGGTAACTGGACAGCAGCGATATTGAGCCATTGCCTGGATAACATCTGCAGCTAAAGTAAGGCCCTCATTTGCTGCACCTTATTTTACCTGTGTGTTGCTAACCAGGCAGCGGCTCTATATTGTTGCTGTCCAGTTAGTGACAGGTGCCACCTTGGAGCGCACTCGGTTACCATTATGGCGTGTCGCGGTCGCAACCCATGGATATTCAGCAGCATTAACCATGTTAGTGCCGCTGAATATCCAACTGAGCAGCATTTACACACTTTGCAGGTCTGCAACTGTAAATGCCATGGAATATCCACTCCCCCCCCTTTTATTTTCAATAACAGCAATGAGGTTTTGAGTTAACTACTGTACTGCCACGTCCTCCAAAGTAAGCACAGGAGCTGGGCTTTTAGCTGCCATCTTGTCGTCCTGTTTTCTAGTCCTTTCTTTCACCATCCTCTGTGGCTTGCTTGACACATTTTCCCCAAGCATCGCCCAACCAATGGTGTGACCACCTTGAATATTGTGTGCAATTCTGGTCGCAATATCTTACAAAGGAGATAGCAGAATTAGAAAAGGTACAGAGAAGAGCCACCAAATGGTAAAGGGGATGGAAGGATACCCCTATGAGGAAAGGCTTAAAAGGTTAGGGCTCTTCAACTTGGAAAAGAGACGGCTGAGGGGAGATATGTTAGAGGACTATAAATTAATGAATGGAGTAGAATGGGTTAACATAGATCAGTTGTTTACTCCTTCAAAAAGTAGAAAGACTAGGGGACAAGCAATGTAACACATTTAAGACTAATTGTAGAAAATATTTTTTCATTCAGCGCTTAATCAAACTCTGGAATTCGTTACCGGAGGATGTAGTAAAGGCTGTTAGTGTAGTTGGTTTCAAAAACAGTTTGGGCAAGTTCCTGAAGGAAAGGTCCGTAAACCATTATTAAAGAGACCTGGGAAATCCACTGCTTACCTCGGGACAAGCATTGTGGAACTTAGGTACCTTTTTTGGAATCTACTAGGTACTTGTGACCTGGATTGGCCGCTGTTGGAAACAGGATGTTGGTCTTGATGGAACTCTGTCTGACCCAGTATGGCATTTCTTATGTTCAATTAGCCTTACTTGCTCTTGAACCACTTCAGCAGTAGAGTTTGTGAAAGACAGCTAGGAGGGGGGTTTCTAGATGTGGTTTTTATTACAATTTATGGAGGCTCATCTCGGACATGTGACTTGCATCCATGCAACTCACGATTGTGACCACATATTGGTCTTTATTTAGTCTACCTATCACAAGTGGAGCAAATCCATAATCAAGAGGTTTTGATTTCTTCAGGAAGGTGAGTAGGATTGTAGAGGTGCAATCCAGCCTTACCACTGAATTGCCCAGTGCAGTGCTGTTAGGGATCAGTCTCCCTGGTGGATCCTTGACCTACTGGCAAGAAGATTTAGGTAATTTTCTGAAAGGAAGTTCTATTTTTCATACTCTTCTGGGGAGAAGAGTGATTTCTCCATTTGTATCTCCCTCTAGGAGATATATTAAATAATAGTGATTTTCTTTTTTTGCCTTAGTCTTAAGGAACTTGACATTGATATGTTAGCATAAATACCACCTAAGCAGCCCTTGCAATGTAGAATGGCTCAGTAAAGAAAGGACCCCCACCTACTCTTAATTGCTGCATCTGCATACCAGCAAAGAAACGGAATTGAGCATAGAGTTGTGCATTAGTTCCAGTCTTCCTCCTCTAAGAAGCACATCATCTCCTGCAGCATGGCAACATTAGCATTAAAGTAAGGAGGCCAGGGGCAGACCCAGACTCTCTTTACCGCTCATTTTGTTTGGTAACAAGCGTTGTAATTGTCTTCCTCACAGATAAATGATTCAAAATCTATGTAGAGGGTAACTTTATAAACTGGCATCTAGCTGATGTGCATTTTCACGTGTGTTCTTATAAAATAGGCATAAAATCAAGTATGTACATTTCTGACGATAAAATAGAATGTAAGTGTGAAAATACATGAATATGTTAAGGCTGGATCACTTGAGCTGGTGTAAATGACTGTGCTTACTTTTAGCAATTATGTGTTTAAATTAATTGCTTGTACCATTCATGCTCTGCTCAAATTCGGCCTGTCTGCATGCCTACAGTGAAAGTGCACTCATTATAAACTATGTGCGTACTTTCATGCATAAATCACCACTTATGCGCATAGATGACTAAAATATCAGATTTTACATGTATTTGTATGTAAATCTAGACGGCTCCTTATTACATTACCCCATGGGCAGTCATTCTATCCCCTTAACAGGTCCAGGCCCATATTCTGCCCCTCCTGCTCCCCGCATGTACAGGGCCATTGTGTGGGGAGCGCTGGACGGGACAGAGGCAGAGAGAGGGAGTGGCAATGTGGCTGGAAGTACAGGGCCTATTCAGGTCAGGGCCCTGTACGTCCACCAGCTGTCTGCTGCATGCCTGGATTATTCCACCCCGAAGGTGGAGCAAGTGCCAGGCGCTGCAGTGATTTCTGTCCTCAGCCCCCATTATCCCAGTGCGCCTACGCGGGGGTGATCCTGGAGCCCAATCCCGTGCTTGGGGGACCCTCCCAAGGGCCGGGTGGTGGGGAGAAGGGAATTTTTTACCATGGTGTCCATTGCTGCTTCTGCTGGATGTGCCCGTGCCATGGTGGGTTGTGCTTCTCTTCCAGCAGCTTGGAGACTGAGAAACGTCATTCTTTGATGACACTGGTATAAGGACATAGGCACTGCCTCCTCACTCCAGTTTACTCAGTCTCCAAGCAGCTGGAGGATATGAGCCTGGAGTTCCTGGCTCACTAGAGGAACAATTAAGGACATTTTGTTAGAGTTTATTAGATTTAGATTAGTGAAGGGGTTTTATTTTGATTTGGGCTGTTTTTTCCAATACATTGGTAAGGATTTAATTTTTGGTAAGCTGTACCTTTAAATTTCATTTGATAGAGACCTCTCTCCCCCTCCTCCTTCGGCTCCCCAGTAGCGTGTGGGAAGCAAGGGGAACAGACTCCGGGGAACGGTAAGAAACCGTGAAGGGGGGGGGGGGAGCATCCCGAGCGTCTCACAGAAGTCTTGCCTGTCAGTGCTCGGGTGCCAAAGCAGAGGGGAGCCATGGCCGCAGCGCAGCACATTGCTTTTCTCCCGGTTGGGTCGGATCGGAGAACAACAGACCCTGGGGGAGTCAGCCAGCCCTTCTACAGGGCTGTAAGGGAAAACTGCTGAAGACACAGCTCCGGAGGTAAGGTAAGCCGCGGAGGTCAGTTGTGGCAATTATTACAGGCTTTCTTACCTGATCAGGCAGCAGGCCCGTGCAGTGTGCAGTTCGCGTGGGAAAAAACGCTTGCAGCTGTGGGGACACAAACGCGGTTAATTCAATGTTAAAGCTTTGTTTTCTATTGCTTTCTTCACATTTCAGGTCAGGACATCTCCTGCACATTTCTGCTTTAGTTTGGTTTAAAAAAACAACAAAAACACGCGGGATTCACAGGCCGGTTCAGCGGGGTTACTGCTTGGAAGCCCCTTGGGAAGGATCTCTGCTGCGGTGAAGGGATTCTTAGACTTTTGGGCCTTTTGATAATTTCGGAAAGATGCCTGCGAAAACCTTGTGTTTACTCTGTGGGGTGAAGAGATCTTCAGTCTCGGACACTGGGATCTGTAAAAACTGTAGCCAAGCTTCTACTGCAGAGCAGCAACAGGTGAATACGGGAGATGATCATGAGGCAGCTATGCCTCATGATCATACCGGGGCCTTCCTCTGCTCCAGATGTACGACTCGCTCAGGCTTCATTGTCTGGGGATTTATCTTCAATTTTTTCACCGGACTTTGTAGCTCTTAATCAAAGGGCATTTGGGGGCACTCAAAGAGAAGCCTCTTCTTCTTCTTCTGGTCCCATCGGCGGGGTTTTGGGACAAAAAAGACCAGGTACTCCTCTCTCCGGGGGAACTACGGTGGTATTGCCGAAGAGACCTCGAATGCAGAGAGAGCAGCAGGAGCTTTCGGAGGATTTGCACTTGGAAGATAGAAGAGGAATTAGAAGAAGGAGAGATCACGGAGCAGAAGGACCAGGCCAGGGTAGTGTGCATTTTTCGGAAGGAAGAATTGCCGGCACTTATTTCTGAGATACTTAAAGCACTTAATATGCCGGCATCAGGGCCGGTGGAAGAGGTTACATTAGAGGATCCGCTGTTGCAAGCATTTTGGAAGATTCTGAGAGCCTTTCCCATGCACAGAGTGATAAGAGATGATCCAAGGTGAGTGGGACATGCCAGAGGCGACTCTCAAGGGCTCTAGGGTTATGTCTCATCTTTATCCGCTAATAGAGCAAGATAAGGAGCTCTTTAAAGCACCAAGAGTGGATGCAGCCGTAACTGCGGTGACCAAGAACACAACCATTCTGGTAGAAGGGAGTGCGGCTCTCAAGGATGCCCAGGATAGGAAACTGGATGCTTTGTTAAAGTAGGTGTTTGAGGTAAATGCTCTTTCCATTCAAGTGTCTATTTGTGGAGTGTGGGTGGCAAGAGCCTGTTTACGCTGGTCTCAGTGAGTCCAGGGGGAGCCGATTGAGGACTCGGTAGCTGAGGCGGCTCGTCTGGAGTCAGGATCTGCGTATCTTGTAGGTATTCATTATGATCTCATTAGGGGGCTATCAAACAGTATGGCTTTGGTGGTAGCAGCAAGGAAGTACCCGTGGCTGCGCAATTAGGCAGCGGATGCATCTTCTAAAGTCTGGTTAAGTAAGCTTCCCTTTAAGAGCAAGCTGCTTTTCGGAGAGGATTTGGAAAAAATTGTTAAGGATCTAGGAGACTCCAAAGGCGGACGGCTTCCAGAGGATAAGCAGAAGCAAGGGAGATCTCCGCCGGTGGCTAGAATGTCGCAGAAGGATTTTCGTCATTTTCGTTCCTCAAGGTTCACTCAGAATCAGAGGGGACGTTTTCCCTATAGAAAGCAGAGTTTTAGAGGGTTCCGAGGGGTGAGCAGAGGATTTGCTGCCACTGCTTCGGGTCTCAGGAAGCCGCAATGAAGTCAGGGAGACCCAGGTGGAGATTCCGGTGGGAGGTTGGTTACAGGACTTTTACCCTGCCTGAATCCAGATTACGTCAGATCAGTGGGTGTTAGAGGTGATTTGAAGAGGATATGCTTTGGAGTTTCAGCGACCGGTGACTGACTCGTTCGTGCAATCCCCTTGCAGGGCACATCGCAAGTGCAAGGTGGTCAGGCTGACCTTGGAAAGATTAATAGCTCTCAAGGCAGTAGTGCCAGTTCCTCGGGACCAATGCAGCTTCGATTGATACTCTATTTATTTCGTGGTCCCGAAAAAAGAAGGGACCTATCGCCCAATTCTGGATTTAAAGAGAATGAACAAGTGTCTCCAGGTATCTCATTTTCATATGGAGACGCTAAGATCGGTCATCTTAGCGGTCAGAAGGGGGGAGTTTCTTACATCCCTCGATTTGTCAGAAGCGTACTTGCACATTCCAATTCATCAGGAGCATCAGAGGTTTCTCAGATTTGTGGTGCCAATGGGGCATTTTCAGTATCAAGCGTTACCGTTCTGGCTAGCGATGGCTCCGCGGATGTTTACCAAGGTCATGGTAGTAGTAGCAGCGGCGCTGAGGAAGGAAGGATATAAAGGACTTCCGAAAGCAATTAAAGACTGTACTCTTCACAGAGCACTACGGCTCAAACACCTAAATAGATTCCATTTATTGTAACCTTTATGTAAAATGATTGTCTGTAATGGTTTACCTATGTTATGTATCCCACCTTACTACTTTGATGTTTTGTTTAAGCAGTGCATGTTTCCCTTGCTTTTGTATAACCTTTGTATGTCTTTGTAACCGCTTTGATTGAAGGAAAAGGCGGTATAAAAAACTTGTTAAATAAATAAATAAAATAAATATTTGGACGACTGGTTAATTCGAGCGAAGTCACAAGCAGAAACTGTGGAGGCTACTTCCTGGGAAGTTAACTGCCTGCAAAGTTTAGGTTGGGTGGTCAATATGGCCAAGAGCAGTTTAGTGCCATCTCGGAACCTAGAGTACTTAGGGTCCATTTCGATACGGCGGCGGGCAAGGTTTTTCTGCCTCCGCATCGAGCTCTCAGCTTGCGACGGTTGATTCAAAGATTTCTCAGCAGGCCACGTCCGATGGCGTGGCATTATCTACAGTTCATTGGGATGATGGTGTCGACAATCGACTTGGTACCCTGGGCAAGGGCACATATGCGACCGTTGCAGAGAGCGTTACTCAGACGATGGTCTCACCAGAACGATCCGCTGTCCCGGAAGTTACTATGTCCAGAAGCAGCGAGGGGAGCATTGCACTGGTGGTTGCTTCCGGAATCTCTAGAAAAGGGCATGCCCTTGGAAACACCAGCTTGGCTACCGCTGACTACAGACGCGCATCTCCTGGGCTGGGGAGCTCATTTTCAAGGAAGGTTCGCGCAGGGTCAGTGGACAGAACAGGAGAGAATGTGGTCAATCAACAGGTTGGAACTGCGAGCGGTAGCATGGGTGCTACAGAACGTTCAGCCCTATCTACAGGGCAGAGCAATCAGGGTGTTTTCAGACAATGCAACCGCAGTGGCCTACATCAACAGGCAGGGGGGCACCAGCAGTTCTCCCTTGGAAGCCGAAGCGGATCAGTTGTTCGAATGGGTTGAACAACACCTTCAGGCTCTGTCGGCAGCGCATATAGCAGGGGTGGACAATGTGGCGGCCGATTATTTGAGTCGAGTAAAGATAGATCCCGGAGAGTGGATGCTTCATCCGGAAGTTTACGAGATGGTGGTGAGGCGTTGGGGGTCACCGATAATGGATCTCATGGCGACGTTCAATTCAGCAAAGGTCGGTCCATTTTTCATCAGAAGGAGAGAAAGAATGTCGGAGGGGCTAGATGCTCTCATACAGGACTGGCCGGAAGGGCAGCTACTGTATGTGTTCCCTCCGTGGGTGTTAATAGGCCGTGTAGTGCGATGCATAGAGCGGCACAAAGTATTAGTGATACTGATCGCTTCGGACTGGCCGAGGTGGCCTTGTTATGCGGATCTCAGGAGGCTGGTAGTGGGAAAGCCGTGATGTCTCAGGAGAGATCTACTGTCGCAAGGTCCGCTGCTTATGCCGCAGGTGACTTGATTTTCGCTTACGGCATGGCTCTTGAAAGGGCAAGGTTAAGAGGCGGTGATTGGTACCTTGTTGGGAGCTCATAGGAGATCTACTTCTCTAGCCTATGTTCACGTGTGGCACATCTTTGAGGCTTGGTGTGTAGACAAGAATTTGGAGGCCTTATGGGCATCAGTGCCGCAGGTCTTGGCATTCTTGCAGGATGGTTTTCAGAAAGGATTAGTGGCCTCTTCCTTGAGAATACAATTGGCAGCGCTCTCTTGTTACAGGGGGATAATCAAGGGGCAAGCGCTGGGCGCTCATTCAGATATTAAGAGATTTTTAAGAGTGGTGGGGCTTCTGAGACAGCCGTGCAGGCAAGTAGTTCCTCCGTGGGATCTACAATTGGTTTGGGGAGCGTTAGGAGGGCGGCCATTTGAGTCTTTGGCTAAGGCCTCCTTGAAAGATCTTACCCTGAAAGTGGTTTTCTTGGTTGCGATTGCATCTGCAAGGAGAATCTCGGAGTTACAGGCATTATCGTGTAAGGAGACTTTCCTGTCCTTTTATGAGTCAAAGGTGGTATTGAGGACGGTGCCGTCCTTTTTGCCGAAGGTAATATCTCCTTTCCACGTCAATCAGGTAGTCTCACTACCGGTGTTCCATAGGGTTTCAGAGGACTCTTCCTCACAACATTGCATCTCTTGGATGTACGTAGGGCCTTGAAGAGGTATATTCGACGGACGGCAGAGTTCAGAAAATCGGATAGATTATTTGTGTTGTTTGGGGGACCTCGGAAAGGTGAGGCCGCATCAAAAGCGTCTACTGCCAGATGGATTAGAGGAACCAAACCTGAAAATAAACCCCTTACTTAAAACTTCATTTTTTTGTCGGAAGAGGCTGGAGGCGACTGAAATAGAAACCCAGTCACACCAGACAACCCGTTCCCTTTTAATTATGTAAACGAAAACGCTGTACTTAGCTTTAGAAACATTCAGTGAAGTTTTGTGCACACCAAAGAACTCTTCTTCTTATAAGCGGTCAGGTAGCAACCACGACGTACAGGGCCTAGTTCTTTGGTGTGCACAAAACTTCACTGAATGTTTCTAAAGCTAAGTACAGCGTTTTCGCTTACATAATTAAAAGGGAACGGGTTGTCTGGTGTGACTGCCTCTTCCGACAAAAAAATGAAGTTTTAAGTAAGGGGTTTATTTTCAGGTTTGGTTCCTTGTTTATATTGGATTTCATATTTACCGAACCAGGGATTGGTGATTTAGTTAGATGGATTAGAGGGGCAATAGAGTCGGCTTACCTGGTAAAGGGTAAGATAGTACCGGTAGGGTTGAGAGCGCATTCGACTAGAGCGCAAGGGGCTTCGTGGGCTGAGTACCAGTTTGTTCCGGCGGTAGAAATTTGTAAAGCAGCGACGTGGTCATCATTAAATTATTTTGTCAAGCATTACCATCTGGATGTACAGGCGAGTAGGGATTCCTGTTTTGGAGCAGCTGTGCTTCAGGCTGGTCTAGCAGGTCCCGCCCGTTGAATTCTTTCACTGCTCTGTTACATTCCCAGAGTTTCCGGGATTAGACTGGAAGGACGATAAGGAAGATTAAATTAGACTTACCTGCTAATTGTAGTTCCTGAAGGAACTCCAGTCTAGTCCCGGATCCCGTCCCGGTCCTTTTGAAGGAGTGGAGCCTGAAGCAGTGCAGCTCACAGGTAAGAGAAAAAGTAAACTGTGGGGCTTTGGGTCCAGATGGGGAGTTTTTACAATGGGGATTTATAGGAACATCAAGTCTCTTTCTGGAGGGGAAGCGAGGGACTCCACAGTTAAAATAAGTTCTCAGAGGAAAGTTTATTCTTCTAGTTTATCCTGTTATCTTATTGCTGGTTTGTAAGTGTTTTCTTACTTAATTGTTGCTCCGGTGAGTCTACTTTGTCAATAGGTTACTGGAGTGAGGAGGCGGTGCCTATGTCCTTATACCAGTGTCATCAAAGAATGACGTTTCTCAGTCTCCAAGCTGCTGGAAGAGGAGCACAACCCAGAGTTTCCGGGACTAAACTGGAGTTCCTTCAGGAACTACAATTAGCAGGTAAATCTAATTTAATCTTTTGAAATTAGCTAGAGCCATAGTCCAAAGGCTAATGCTGAAATAGTAGAGATCCATAGTCCAAAGGCTAATGCTGAAATACTAGAGAGATAGCTAGGCAGTAGGCAACTGGACTGATGTTGAATAAAAGAAGCATCTGTACCAGAAGATCCAGTCCGGGGGAGAACTAGTGCTTCATCTTATATGTCCCAACACAACACAGTTCTGAGGAAGATAAGTGATGCTCTGCGAATACCTATTAAATATTTATTTGAGCCCAAATAAGGCTGTGTCTAAGCCACATGAAGCTGAGACACCTTAGAAAATAGTAACAGTATTAACTCAAGTTTCATTAATGGAAAATATCTGAGAACCTGTAAAGAAAAGAGAGGAAATAAATTAGTTATATCTGAAGCAGAAACCTATAAAAAGAGTTTTGAGGAATTCATTTAATTCTGCTGCATGGAAGTATTAGTTACCTAGAAAGGGAGAAAGTGGTTTTCAGGAAAGAACCAATCTTATTTATGGAAATAAAGCACAGTTGAAGGTGAATTCTTTCAAGGGACCTTAGTACTTATCTGATGTACTGACTTTGAACTTTGAAGGAACTTTAAAAAATCTGTAAAATACAAGAATAGAGATCAAATTTGCACTTCACATTTGTTTTAAAATATTTACGAAATAGTCTTACTCTAACAATTTTAAAGTTTTTTTAACCTAATTTTTATGACAGTCTGCTGATGCTTCATCTATTTTAGCTGCTGGATATTTTAGTTCTGTCCTTCAGAACATTTTCTTGGATTTAGGAGCCAGCCGCTGAGACCTCGGTCACAGTGCCTCCCCACCCCTTCCCTCAAAAGCCGTATTGAAGCTTCTTTTTTAAGGATTTGATTTACTTTTTTTTCCATTTTCTATAGGAAAAAAGAGCCAAATAAATCAGGCTCTTAACATGTCATTATACAGTGCCAAGCAGAAAGCAGGAGCCGTCTCTTCCTCTCTGTTCCACCAAACCCAATTAGTATGTTTTCAGCAGCATATTGGTGGCCCTTTATAGCTGCACCTGAGGCAACATCCTAATTTCCTTCAGATATCACTATGGCCTGATACATGGGTCAGACCAAGGTCCATCAAGCGCAGTATCCTATTTCCAATAGTGGCCAATCCAGATCACAAGTACCTGGCAGGTTCTGAAAAAGGCACACAGGTTCCACAATGCTTGTTCTGGGGTAAGCAGTGGATTTTCTGGGCTCTCTTTAGTAATGGTTCATAGACTTTTCCTCCTAGACTCCCCTTCCCAGCCATCTCCCAGTGCCGCCGTCTCTAATAGCCCCCATCCAGTCATCACCCAGTGCTTCTCTCTCTCTAACAGAGCTCAATAGCAATCACCCAGTGCTTCTCTCTCATAGCCTCCCCCAGCCATCATCCCAGTGTCCCCTGTCTCTCTCTTTCTCATAGCCCCCCTCCCCCCCAGCCTTCATTCAGTGTCGTCTCACCTTTCTTCCTATGGTGCTGATTGTTGCTGCACCAAAAAGCTGCATTGCTTTCTCACTGCGAATGGCTCTCTGCAAGGAGCTTGAACTGTGCAGTGAAGGAAGTGTGGGCTTGGAACTGTGAGATTAGCCTGAACTTCCTCCACTGCGTTGCTCAAGACCCTTGCAGAGAGCCAATTGCAGTGGAAGAGTGAGAGCACCAGCGCATAAAAAAAATAATAAAAAATGTCAAGGTGCAGTTTCTAGGTGCTATAGTGACCTGGCACCTGGGATTTATCAAGCCCCTTTTTAGTTATTTATTCTAATAAATAACTCATAGCATGTCACCTTAGTTTTATTGTAGTTCTTCCTTAATGGTCTATTACAGGCATGTCCAACTTCGAACAGGTCGTGATCTACTTTTTCCGGCTAAAAGTGCCAGTGATCTACCACAATGAAAATTAAGTTTCAAATTAGTTTCAAATTAAATTTTAACCCAACAAAGTTGGAGGATTCCCCCCCCCCCCATTTTTAATGAACCTTCTGCCATTTACTCGGATGTGATCAGCTATTAAGCAAAAACAAAACAGAGATACCAAGATCCAGTAAGAACTGCGAGGGGAAATAGAAAGTCCATTTTTTCTTAAAGTTTTATTGAGTAATAACTTTCTTTAACTTTTATTGAGTAATTTGTGTTAAATTTAGGTTGAGTATTGATCCAGGCTGATCTTGCACAATCTTTAATATTTCGCTCTTGCTCATTAGTGAGACGTCTGAGCCTGCATTTCATCCACCAGCTTTTTGAAGTTGGGTGAATATTGCGTGAGGGCCAGTCTCAGGGAATCCTGGAGATGTTCATCTGTCATGTTGGAACGTTGTGTACTCTTTGTCATTTTCAGATGGGAAAACACAGATTCACACAAATAAGTTGAACCGAAACAGGAGTTACGTACAGCTTCACTGCATCTTCTCAAGTTGGGAAATTTGTCTCTAGGCGCTAGCTTCCAAAACAATTCTTGCTCAGCACTTGTCTTGAGAAAAATGTCATTTTTAAGGGTTAATATTTCGTTTTCAAGAGATGGCTTGTTCAATGAGTAATTTTTACTGATAGCAGCTGCAGTTTCTTTAATGTCCATATCTACTTTGAATGGGTATGACAAGGACTCCACAACTGTTCCAATTTTTTGGAAGTCACAGAATCTATTTTCGAATTCCTGGATAACAGAACAGATTTCTGTCACATACTTCTCGTTCTGAAAAACAAAATTTGGATATTGTCCCAGATGGTCCTGCGTATTAGGAAAATTATCCAAAGAGTTGTTTGCAAGGTCAGTCTTCATTAGCTCAAATTTGCTCTTGTAGGATGAAACTGTACTCTTTTACAAATTCCCCTTCAGTGAAAAGTTTGCAGTTCTTTGTGATCAGGTTGCTGATCTTGAAGGATGCTATGGTTGCATTGACCGAATGTGACCTTGGCTTCGCCATCAACTGTTGCTGAGTAGCCAATTTCGATTTAAGTTCTTTGAGCTTCAGTTTACAAATTTCACTTTTGGGTGGAAAATCAGCATCAAACTTATTGCTATGCAGAGCCTTATAATGACGTTCCAGATTACCCTTTTTGGGCAAGGATACTGGGGCATTAGAAATTAGACAACAACACTTGTCTTTCACCATGATGAAGAAGTAGTCCATTTCCCATTCATCATGAAAGCGGTGGGTTTTGCTCTTCTTTGGAACACTCATCTTCGTTATATTGGGGTAGCTGGATGTAAGAAGGCCAAATCTGCTAAGTTAGTATAAACACTGGCTGAATCTGGTCCAAAACTGTCACTGTCCCAAATTATTAAAGATCAACAGGAACTGAAGACCTCTGGATGATGTACAATACAAGGACTGGAGATGCCAAAACCACACATGCAGTTCTAAAAGTAAAAATAAGAATTCATCATACTGGCACCAATAATCAAATACCACCAAACAATCATCAAAAAACCTCAAACACCTGTCCAGCAAACCAGATAAAATCAAATACCGCCAAACAAGTTCAAATACCACCATACGTGATTTAATAAATTCTGCACACAGTGTAGAATCAACGCAAAGGCAAGATGAAATAAAATTGCAGTGTAGAATCAACGCAAAGGCTAGGCAAAATAAAATTGCAGAGGCAAGCAAAAGTCACAGTGGTTTGAACCAATTCGAAGGCAAGGCATAGGCAAGTTAGAACAAAATTGGAAAAGCTCGCCAAAATCACCAAATCTTGACACTTTGTTGTGTCTGCCTGAAAAATGTTTAATGAAAGCAAACTATAAAGCGACCAGCACACGACACAACTAATACGGTAAGTGTATTCAGGTAAAGCCCGGGTGAATGGATATCGCCTGGTATATAACACACTTCTAAGGGGTGTTGGGGTGGGGGCAGGAATGGGTGATTCTGAGAGGCAGGAGACCAGGTATGACGCCAGGCCTGTGGCATCTCGTCGCAGGGCATGGGTGGCGGCCCCCTGGGGTTCCTGCAAGCTGTTGGCATGAAAACAACAAGCGCCCCCAATACACCCGCAGGCAAGATTCCCGCAGGCAGGGAAAAAAGACAGGCAAAGGATCAGCAGCTTTAGCAAGCCCTCGGCAGACGACCTGCCGGCATGAGCTCTCTCCTAGCGATGGGGCGAGCTGCTGGAGAGATGGAGCCAAGTGGGACTGGTGATCTACCTCTGACTCCTCCGCGATCTACAGGCATGTCCTCCGCGATCAGGCATGTCCTCCGCGATGTTGGACATGCCTGATCTATTACATCCTGACTTGCATTTTTTTTATTCATACAATTGTTTAAGACCTTATTGATCTTAAAGGGGCCTGTGTACTAAAAGATTTTTCCTATTTTGTGCCTATGGGGAAAATGCTTAGTAGACAGGCCCCTAAATTAGTACAAGTTTTTTTTAAAATTAATTTGCTTCTACTGTGTCTAAGGTTTTATTGGAAAATAATCGGATGAGAATAGTGTTATTGTAAAGCCTTGCCCTGATAAAGTTATCCTGCTCAACAACTATAACTATTTCACCATCTGACTAAAGGTAAAGGTAGGACAGGAAGGACTTTTGCAATGCTGTGGGGTTCACATTACCCTCGTACCTGAGGCAAGGAAAGGGTGAAGTGACCTGCTCAAGGTCATAAGCGGCATCATCAGGATTTGAATACAACTTTCCCAGTTCTCAGCTTATTGCTCTCACCATCGGGCTGCTCCTCCAATGTGACTAAAAGCTGCTCTGTTACTGAGGAATCTTCTCCCCTCCACCTTTCTTCTGCTTTTTTATCTCCCTGTATCCGCTCTTACCACTCTGCTCTATATCTAAGAATAAAGGAAAACACATTTAAATAGGGCCAGATTATGACATTTTGCAACTTTAAGCTAAGTTTAGTCTAAGATGCCCATACCATAAAAAAACAACAAAACAGGAGGAAAATCACATAGACCCAGTTATAGGCATAGGCTATTTCCTAGGGTGCCAAATAACCAGATGAACAGGAGCCTGTGCCCTTTGAATGTCAGTATCCTCCAGTACTGCTTCAAAGCTACTTTTAGAATATTAATTTTATAAATTAAATAACTAGTTCTTTTTTCTCAGATCTGGCCTCTCACCTATTAATAATGAACATATTTTTGAAGGGTAGCAGTATTTGTGTAGCCATATGTGTATGCTTTTTGTCATATTTGAGCAAAAAGTCTATATTTCGAATCTCCCTTTTCATCCACTGAGCTACAGCCTAGACCTATGTTTAAGATACCATTGCTAGATGACTGATGCATTGTGCTAACAGCAGTTAAGCAATAGCCTGTTTCAGGGGCAAGATAATTTCCTATAACGACAGATAGTGATGACAGATAAGGACATGAGGTCCACAGAGTCTGCCCGTTCCCAGTGAAAATACCACAGAGCCTTCCAGATCTCAACTTTATCCTCACACCTTTGTATATTAAGAGGCCTGCATATGTTTTCTTTGCATTTAGGAGCCAGCAGCTGAGATCTTTCACCTCACCTCACCTCACCTCATAATGTCTCCACTGAAGTTGAAGAAGAGGGTGGGGGGAGGAGAAGGATTACCAGGAAGGTCCAACACAGATTCTTTAGAGCTGATTTACTAAGACTGTTTTTCCAGTCATTGTCTAAGGGAAAGAACACTTAAGAGATCATTCACAAATGTGGGTTGCAGGACATGCAGCCCTGCAAGCCATCTGTGCCCAATTCCCCCTTTGGCTTTCCCTGTATGTCCTGTGCATCAGGATGGGGAAAGCCAATGGGGGGCGGGAACAGGAAAGAGCGGGGGCACGGCAGCACCTACAGAGCCAGTTCAGATCACGGCCCTGTACGTGCTGCTTATACCACCTCAAAGGGCCAGCCGTAGGTTGGACGGCAGGGAATTGGGGGGCTGGAGTCGCGGATGTCGGGGGCGCCTGCAGGGAGGATAACCCCACAGGTGGAAGAGGCATGGCAGACCATCCTTGGGTCTGATTCTGGCTACTGCAGGAACATTTTGTTCCCGTGGATCAGAATTGGGTCCACACAACCCCACCTTCATCGGGGACATCTAGACGGCCCGGATGCCCCCCCCCCCCCCGTCTGTGAATCGGGCTCCAAGTAAATCAGGCTCATAAAACACTGCTACAAGCCACTGGCAGAAATACACAACCAATAGAAACATGACAGCAGAAAGAGACCACATGGCCTGTCTAGTCTGCCCTTTCATATCACCCACTACACGAGTCCCCTTTTTCCTTTAGAGATCCTCTGTGTTTGTCCCATGCTTTTTTGAATTCAGTTACCTTCCTCATCTCTACCACCTCCACTGGGAGACTATTCCGCGGATCCACCACTCTTTCCGTAAAGAAATATTTCTGCATATCACTTCTAAATCTATCCCCCTTCACCCTCATCCCATGTCCCCTTGTAGCAGAGCTTGCTTTCAATTGAAAGAGGCTCTCCTCTTGGGCATTTATGCCCCCCATCTTATCATCATCCAGTCTCTCTCTCTCCCCCCTATCGTATCATCACTACTCTCTCTCTCTCCCCAACCCTGTCTTCACCCAGTATGTCTCCCCTCAACCCTGGCTTATCCAGTCTCTCTCTCCCTCTCACCATATTGTCACCTAGTCTTGCACTCTCTTGCTGTCTCATACTGCCATCCTGTCATCTCCCAGTCTTCTCCTTCAGTTTCCCTGCCCTATTCCACCATATTACTTCGTCCCCCATATCGGCCATCTTCCAAGCTAGCTCTTGCTTCCCAGGAAGCCAGTCAGCCACCTCCCCAGCCCACACATGCAACCTGCTACATCCCTCCAGCTAGCTGTCACCACCCAGAAGAACCAGCTACCCCCTTCTAGACCCTATCCCTATCCCATATAGCCAGCTACATTCCCGTTCCTTCAGCTAGCTTGCCAGCTAGCCCCTAGACTTCTCATCAGTCCACCTTTCTTGACCTCGATCTTTATCTTGATCTGCTGCAGTTACTACCAGAACAGAAGCTTCTTTCTCTCTGAAGTGCTCAGCTCTCTGTGCGTTTGAGCTATAAGATGCAGAATCACTGAGCTGGTCTTACAAGAGTTGAGATCCTGAGATCAGCATGGGAGTTTCTGGTAACAGAATACATTAGGGCATGAAAATCACATGGACCATGGTGACCTTGTGCCTGGGATTTGTTGAGCTCTGTGTTCAGATCCTTCATGCATATCCTGTGCTTTAATTTTTTTTATAAAGCATACAAATTTTGTTAATAGGTTGTTTTATAGTACCTTTTACCCTGTCCACCTTTGACTGCTGTGATTAAATTTAATGTCTTTATTAGATTAGCTAGTCTTCCTGATTTCTTTCCAAATTTCCGAACCTTAGACTGGTAGAAGTTTCTAGTTTATTAATTATTCAGTACAGTTTTGTTCATGGCACTATCTGCATGCAAATGTTTTCATTTCTTTATCAAACAGGACATTAACAAAATCATTTTAGCATGTTTTAATTCATTTTGAAAGTATGATATTTTCAATCTTATTTTTTTAATGTTTATTCTTCATCTAAGATCTGCTGAATACAGCTTTACATGTTTCCTAAAGCAGCAGGGGATTTTTCTGGGTTCTTGGTTATCCTTTCAAAAGTTTTGCCTAGTTTCTATAAGAAATGACTGAAATAATTGTAAGTATATGTACAGAAGTTGTTTGTTAAAGTGTGTTAAAATATAATACAAATTTGAAAATGCAACACCCCCCCCCCAAAATGACCGAAATTAAATGACTGACTGAAAATCTCCTGCTATTTAAGATATCTTCAAATATCAGAATGTATGTTATCTCAGAAAGGATTTGTATACTTCAAACAAAGGTATAGTCCTCATTAGGATTGACTATTCTCCATGCATTTATTAAATTGATATCTTGATGTGAAAGGGAGGGTGTTTGCTTAAAGGAGGTCAATCTTGCATTTGTTACAGAATTGCAGTCCCTTCTGGTTTGGCAGAGGAACTAGGTTCAAATACCAAGTCAGCACTGTGCTTCCCAGGCTGTTTGGGGTTGGGGAGACCGCATTCAGAGTCCATGTAGAAGGAGAGGGATTTTCAGCTATCACTGGAAGTACACTGTGAAGTTCCTTACGAAATGTCTGATTGGGACATGCTAAGTTAAGTTTATAAATGCCATAAATGACTCTTTCATAGACTAGCTGGTCCTGAAACCAAGATGAGGGGGAATTACTTTAAATCTAGTCCTTACTAAAATGCAGGACCTGTTGTAAGGGGTAAAGGTGGTTGGGCTGCTTGTTAAGTGATCACAATCCAATCAAATTTGTCATAAGTGCTTAATTACTGGAAGGAGGACACTAAGGGATATGTTTACTAAACCATCTTAATATGTGCTCTGTGACGTTATCGCGCGATAAGGTACCTTATTGCGCGATAATGGTGCTTCTTCAGGCGCACAGGTACCTTATTACGCGATAACGCACGCAGCGCTGCAAACGAGCTCTGAAGGTGGGGAAAGGCTCCCGGAGGGCGGAGGAAGGCTCCCCAGGGGCGGAGAGAAGGGGTCAATGGGTGGAGAGTGGGAGGGGAGAGGCTCCCCGCACACTAACGCTGTGAAATCCGAGGCTCAAAACTAACGCCAGTGAAACCCTGGCGTTAGAGCTGATTTAAAGGGAAAAGAAACCATTTACGTCAGCAATGTACAGCAAAACCAGGGAAACCTACAAAAAGTGATAAGTGTGATACATGTGAACGGAACAAAAGGGCAAATAAACATTGAAAATGACCTCAACAAAATGGAAAAAAAACATAACCAAGCTGGGCAATAGTGATATCAATGGGAAACATCAAAAAACACTCCCAAGAAAGCTCCAAAAAAAAGAAATGAATTTTGGAAGGGTCTATGCTCCGTCCCCAAGTCCCCATACAAGGTGAATGAGCCCACGGTGAAATTGCGCTGAGCAGGGTTTCCGACTCCATTGGCCAGGTTTCCTATGGCATGCACATGTTCCACAACAGCAGGGTGAGCATGTCGGAATGGGCAACTAGATAGATGCTGGAAAAGGGGACACAGAGGGCTGCAGGCGGCACATGCTGTGGTACAGCTGGGCCACAGTGCGGACTAGAGTGATGCCTAGCTGGCCCATAGGAATGCTGAAACAGTAGAGCAGCCAGACAGCAACAGCTGAGGGCCCAACATGGGCACGAGTGTGCTCCCCATAGTGTCACAGGGGCTAGTACCCAGCAGGTACCCCTAAGGGCACGGAACATTGGCATGCAGTGCTGGGGGAAGCGTGGACATCTATGCAGGCACCCCTACCCCAGAACCCGCACCATAGGCAGCCGCCTACCCACACACTGGATGGCCTGAGACTGCACACCACCAGCACCACCAGCAGAAGGGCATGTCAGCATTGGGGCGGAGGGGTACTGGTGGTGGAGGGGGCAGTGGCTGCTGCCCACAGCAGACCGTGGCCTAGCCCTGTTCAGGTGGGTGTCGTGCATTGCAACAGACAGGCTCTGTCTGACAAACAGCCATGGTATCTCTAGGGACTGCACTGTCTCTGTGGCCACAGTGTGGTGCAGTACACACAGACAGTGTGTTCAGGAGCAGAAGGTTACAGGTTCAAGTCCCAGCTGTGGCTCCTGCCAACCCCATCCCCATATTTTACCCACTACTAAACCGTGGTAGTAAAGACAAACTTTTATTGCAGAGAACATAAGCATTTGTCAAATGCCTATATTTTACCCTACAGAGCACAGACACCATAAACATGCGCATTACCTAGAGCAGAGTCCCCCAAATGCAGTCCTGGAGGGCCACAAATCATTCAGGTTTTATGCTGTATCTAATAAAGATGCCTGTGCTGCATTTCCATGCGCTGCCCCCATGGTATGCAGATGTATCTCATGCATATTCATTAGGGACAGCATGAAAACCTGAACAGTGTTTGGCCCACCAGGACTGAAGTTGGGAACCTCTGCCCTAGAGCAGTGGCCAACAGGAGCAGAAACACCCGCACCCACAGGCTCCACTATCCAAAGTCTCATGGAGAGGCAGGATGTCGGGCCTTGTGTGCATCTCCCAATACTAGCACTTGAATACCTTAGCAATGCCACCCTAAACCCAGGGATACGGTACACATATATCAAAAGGTTGCTATGATTACTGGCAGATAGCAATTCCAAAGTTAAGCACAATCTGCTTATTGAGCTGTATCATACCAACCTCTCTGATGTCTGTGGAGTGTGGTTCAGGTCTGGTGTCTGACAGTGTTTACCACCCCAGGGAGTGACCCCAACAGTATTGTGTACCATAGCCATGCATGCACTGTGCCCAGGACTGGTGTGGTGGCCAGGGCTGCCAAAAGCCTCTATATTTGCACAATGCTGGAATAGGTGTGGGAGTGTGTGTCTGTCCATCCAGTGTGTGGTGGTTGCGAACACCTTACTCAGCCCACACTGTTTGCACTGTGTCCAGTGTTAGCTTGCCTATGTGCATAATGAGGAGCAAGGTATTGTGGGTATAGCCCGGACAGGGCGGCCTGTGCAGCATGCATCAGCACAGGGCATAGGGCAATGGCTGGGACATTGTGGTGGCCGGCCACCACCTGCATGGACAGGGTGGCCACAGCATGTCCTGATGGGAGGTCACTCTCACCCTGACTGAGCAGTGACCATGGCATGGCTAGGTTCCCCCATAGTGCTATATAGTATTTCTATCAAGTGATATATATATGGGTTTCATTTTCTGGGGCCCAATCACTGACCTATCTGTTTGGTGGGTGTACGGACATCCCAGTTTTGGGTGCACACATTTCCTCCAGCAATATGCACTATGGACTAGCTAGCAGACTGTTTGCAGTTAGTATGTGTATGGCTGGAACACCTTGCAGGGTGCAGTGGCTGGAGGCTGACTGTGCTCGTTGCTGGAGAATGTCAGATAGTGGTGGGGGTTTAATGAAGAAACAAATGGTGTTGTGCTAGAGTGAGTTTTTTGTCCTTTTTAATTTTTACACTCTATAACTTGACCACGAAGTTTTGGATTACCAATAATGGAGCAAGGTCATTCATCCTGGAAGGAGATTTTTAGTTTTTCCAGTGATCACATTTCTAATTTATGTACTGAGCAGACCCCTTTCGGCTTGGATGAGTCGGGGGCGTCGGGAGAAGCTGCCACTTGGGACAAGTTGGTGGCTGTACAGAAGCGCTTGATTCGTTCTGAGCTTCATAGACTTTCTTTAATTGAGTATCTGCGTCACCAGCATATACCTCGCGGTTTGCGTGTTTACAAGGAACCTCGGTTGTTTGCTTCGAATGCTGCTTTTTTGTCCAAATTGAATTGTATTCTCAACAAGTGTTCTTGTGACTTAATGGTTTTGATTGTGGACACTGCTAAATTGACTTTGGAAGACCTCAACAAGGAAGCTCAAGTTTTATTGGATGAATTAAAGTTGAAGGAAACGGACGTAACTTTCAAGTCCCGAGGGGCCGACATGTCCAAGCAGCTTGACCAACTTCGGGAGGAAGTTAAATTGGCTAAGGCCAAGAAGTTAAAACGGGATTATGAGGACTATACCAGCGGCTACGTGTACCCCTGGATGAACCCCAATCATAAATTTCAGAGAAGACAGAGACGGCGTGTGGAGTTTGATCAGTCCACAGATGATTCTTCCTCTGGGGGGTCGGCCAGATCTGTTCAGAGTGCTTTTTTGGACGAGGGTTCGGGTCAAGAGAAGAGAGGAGGAACCCGAGGCCGTCCCAAAGCCCGGGGAGGGGATCGATAGTTGATTTGGGTTCTTCTGGTGTGTTTTCTGATTCTTCTTCTGTTATTAATTTGTCTACAGTTGTTTTGTCAGAGCCTCAATTGAGTGTCCTTAATAAGGGTTTATCTTTTGTGCCCTCTACGTTTTTTGATTCGTTTCAGTTCCGGTTGGACCTGGAGGGTCTCATTCGAAAATTGCATTTAAAAGTGCATTTCGCCTCTCGACAGGAGGATGCAGGTGGTGATGTTCCTGTCCAGAGGCGGATGCCTTTGCCTTTGAAATCCTCTTGGAGTCCGCCTGGACAGGTGCCTCCGGCTTTGTCCATTTTCAAGCAGTTAGTGTTGAGGGATGTACAAAATTTGGAGTGTTCTGCAAGGCCTTCTTTTTCGGCTTTGACCAGAGTTGAGAGGAAGGCCGTAGATGATTTGATCTCTAGACCTGATCTAGTGATCCGAAATGCAGACAAAGGGGGTGCGGTGGTTGTTTGGCCCCGGGAGGATTACTTGCAGGAGGCTCACCGTCAGCTTTCTGATTTAACCACTTATGAGGTCTTGTCTCAAGATCCCACAGTACGATTACAAACTGCAATAAAAGATTTGACTGGGGCAGCTTTGTCAGCCAAATTGATTTCCAAAAAAGAGTTTCTGTTCCTGAATGTACGGAGTCCCTCTATAGCGAGGTTCTATCTGTTGCCTAAAATTCACAAGAGTTTGCAACATCCTCCGGGGCGTCCTATTGTGTCTACGCGGGGGACAGTTTTAGAACCTCTCTCAGTGTTTATAGATTCTTTTTTATGGCCTTTATTGGTGGACACTCCGGCATATATTAGAGACGCTATGCATTTTTTTAACATTCTGGAACAGCACTCTGATTTGGCAAACTCTTCAGAAATTTTGTTGGCCACTTTAGATGTGGCTTCATTGTACACGTCGATTCCGCAAGGGGGTGCAGTGGCAGTGGTTGAAGAGTGTTTACGGCGAAGGGGAGATCTGGCGTGTGAGATGGTGGAATTTGTGACACATTTGGCCCATTTAGCCATTTTTGATAATTATTTCATGTTTGAGGACCTTTTGTACCATCAACTATCGGGGGTGGCCATGGATGCCACCTGTGCCCCCTCGGTGGCCAATTTGTACATGGCTAATTATGAAGCCAAGTGGATCTATGCTTCTCCCTTTTCAGCACACTTGCGATTATGGTGTCGATTCATCGACGATGTGTTTGTTTTATGGCAAGGCACATCTGTTAATTTTCAGGAGTTTGTTTTTTGGCTTAATGGCTGTGAACCGCATATTCAGTTCGCTAGTGTTTGCAGCTCTGTTCAAATTGTGTTTTTGGATGTGGTGGTGGGCAGGACTGGTGCTGGTTGGGTAACCAGTGTTCACAGAAAAGTGACTGACAAGAACACTTTATTACATTATGGGAGTGCTCACCCGTTAGGTTTGCGTAATAGTTTACCTTTCTCTCAATTCATCCGGTTTAGGAGGAATTGTTCAAATATTGCCAATTTTAAACATCAGTCTAAATCTTTGGCATGTAGCTTGATAGCTAGGGGGTATCCCCATAAGGTAGTGCGAGATGCTTATCGGAGAGCTTTGTTTAACAACCGTTCCCTCTTGCTAGTTCCCAAAAACAGGGGGTTAGTAGTGGATGTTGATGAGCCCATTAATTTGATTTCAAAATACTCCCCTTTTAGGTTTTCTATACAACGGATTATACGCAGACACTCTGGGTTGTTGTGCACCCTTCCGGGTTTGGAGGGGAGGAAGGTCCGGTGTGTCTGGCGGCGTCATCGTAATTTGCGGGAAATTTTGAGCCCCTCTGTTTTGCAGGCAGTGTCTGGGGATGCTGCCAATGGTAAAGGGGGTCACAGTCCCTGCGGGCATTGTTCCATATGTGTGGTTTCTAGTGAGCTTTCTCAGTTTGCATATCATGGAGTTCAACACAAGTTTAGACATCGGACCTCCTGTGACTCCACTTTTGTGGTGTATGGGATCATTTGCCCGTGTGGTCTCTTGTATATAGGTAGTACATGCCGGCCGCTTCGTAAGCGCCTTATTGAACATAAAAGTAGACTTAAATGTTCTGTTTGGGAGGCTCCTTTGGTCCCACACTGCCTGGAACACAAACATCAGTTTGGGGATTTGCGTTGTTTTGGTTTGGATCGGGTATTGTCTGGTAGAGATGGTAAAAGTAGAGAGCAGTCTTTATTAGTGTGTGAGCAGCGGTATATATTACGGCTGAATACAGTAGTTCCGGCTGGGTTGAATCTTCGGATTGATTGGGTAGTTTGCCTTTAGGTGAGGTGGGCAGAGTTTTCCTGTTGGGGAAGCCGCTGACGTCAACTGAAGGGTATTTTTGGGAGGTTCAGAGTTTGGACAATTTGAGCATGCGCGGCGTTTTTCTGAAGCGATGGTGAAGGGCTGGTAC
Source organism: Ichthyophis bannanicus (assembly GCA_033557465.1). Taxonomy (NCBI): domain Eukaryota; kingdom Metazoa; phylum Chordata; class Amphibia; order Gymnophiona; family Ichthyophiidae; genus Ichthyophis; species Ichthyophis bannanicus. The sequence continues at coordinate 1,777,213,833 of CM066032.1, forward strand.
GGTTGCCGCTTGAAGTAAGTGGCGTTCTCAGTTTGTTTGGTTGTTTTGAGTGTGTGATGGGTTGGGGGTTGTTTTGTTTCTGGTTTTAAAAGTTGTGGTTGATTGTGTATGTTTGTTTCTGTTTCATAGTAAATTCCCCTGATGCAGCGACTTGGTTGCGAAACGTATGTGAGCTCTACGGTTGACGTCGGGGCAGCAGTTTGCGGTCTATTCCCCTAAAGATTTTTTTCAAGCTAAGTGTTGCAATTTGGGGCTGGGCTGCAATTGCGTTTGAAATCAATTTGTAATTTTTGCTACAATGGTGTGTTTAAATGTGGAGGAGGCAATTGGTCACTGATGTTAATGGGCTTATGTTTGGCAGTAAATCTTGACTTGCGTCTCGATTATCTGTGCCTTTGCCCGAGTTGGCTGAGACCGTGCCACCCCCGTTCCATATTAGCACAAACAGAAATGTTAATCTACACGTTGTTTTAATGAAGAAACAAATGGTGTTGTGCTAGAGTGAGTTTTTTGTCCTTTTTGATTTTTACACTCTATAACTTGACCACGAAGTTTTGGATTACAGATAGTGGTGGGGGGCAGTTGAGCATTTCCAGCCCTACTGTCTGTCTGCTATTGCCTTATCGATGCGTACAGGACTGCATGGACTGTCTTCTAGGTTGTCTGTAACCCAGCCAGACTGAGGTTGATGGTCCCCTCTACTGCCACCATTGCAGGGATGTAGAATGTGGATCTGTTGGTGGGAGATCCTGAGCTCCAGAGGGCAGGTTGGGTGGTACTACATAATCCGCCTATGGGTCCAAACAGCACCCCCCGGTCACATAGATCATGTGGCCATGGCACCCACACAGGATATGCACTATTATGGGTGCATCATAGTCCACAAGGGCTAGACGTGACTGGGAAACAAAAATGGACACAGGTGTGTCTGCAAGGACTACCTATCACACACTGGCACTGATGGCAACCTACAGCATAGCCTATCTCAGCTAAGTCTGGTGCTGTGGACATGGTTCTGGGTGCCCCACCTCACCCTCAGGGTGAGCACAGTACCCGCAGAAATGTAACGGTCTGTAGCTACTCTGTGCCAGTAACACACACGGTCAGTTCCCCCTCCCAGGCTGAGGTGCTGTGGGGTGCATACCCCATCGTGTGATCATCTGTAGACTGTTGATCTGCATGTGCAGTGCATCATGGGTACGGGTGGATTAACCCTATCCTGGTAACCACAGCAGACAGTTTGTGTGGTGACCTGAAGTCCTTCAGTAGCCAGGCAGGGGCTTGTTAGTAGCAATAGAGATGTAGCCCACTGGTCACTTCACTGCCTGTGGAGCCAGAGGTCATGGGTTTGATCCCACAGTGGGGTTATTTGATAGGGCTTTCTAAGGCATGTTCTGTTTTTTAATTTAAATTAGTGCTGTCAGAAAAAACACCATCACAGTGCTGTAACCTTAAGGTGCCTCATAAGGCGCCCCATAAAGTGCCACACAAGGTGCCTTGTAAGGCGCTTCATAAAGCACCCTAGAAGGTGCCTTTATAAGGCGTCCTATAGGGGACATTATAGGGTGGCTCAGCGGACAGGGCACTTTATAATTCCAGGGCCACAAGATCAGTTACCACATCTATGCTGATGACCTAATGCTCTATACTCAACTTGATGTCGACAACCCGAATCTCAGCCAACTCGAAAAATGCCTCAGTGAGCTCCAAACCTGGTTGCAACAAAATAATATGTCCATAAATCACAAAAAAACGAAAGTGATGTGCATGTCCAGAAAACCGGACTTCAACCCACCAACAACAGTCACCATGAACAATAACGTCTACGCCACAAAGAACGAAATAAAATACCTAGGCGTGACACTGGATTGTAACCTAAAGATGGAAAAGCATCTCCGAATTACCAACCGAGCCATATTCCACAAGCTAAAAGTCTTGCAACCACTACGTAGCATCATAGATCATTCTGACTTCAGGACCGTAGCTCAAGCCCTCATCATTCCTCATCTGGACTACTGCAATGCCATACTACAGGAGCTGCCTAAAAAAGCCCTCAATATCCTTCAAATGGCGCAAAATGTGGCGGCTAGAATCATCATGGGGAAAGGCCTGAAGGATCATATCACACCAGTACTGATAGACCTACATTGGCTCCCAATCACTGCACGCATTCAATATAAAATCCTAGTCACCGCATTCAAGCTCATTCATAATATAGCACCATCTCACCTCAACACCCTTATCACCTCACAGCCAAATAACAGAAGCAGAAGATCTCCAAACCTCAATACCCTCCTGGTTCCGGGTACCCTGAGATCCGTCAATGCTAATACCAGCAACTGAGCATTCTCATTTATAGCGCCTCTGCTATGGAACCAACTACCATCCGAGCTGAGAGCAAACACTGACTTGTTGGATTTCAGAAAAAAACTTAAGACGCATTTTTTCCAGACGCACTTCAATACTACCTAATCACCATGTTCCCACACTAGGGTCTCACCTCACCAGGCACAAAGAAAGAACACCGTGCTCTAACCACCAATAGACCCATCAACATGTAAATATGTATATACAAGTGAAGTCACTAGCCTGCAATCAAGTGTAAACCTGTAATCCGAGTGATGTGACCTGTACTTTTCCACTAAATCGATATGTATATTTTTAATCCCTGGCCTGTACAGCCACACTGTTATGTATAGCAAACCGCTGCTGATCGCTGGAAGTAGCGGGATACAAGTGTACACTAAATAAATAAATAAATAAAATAATGTGTCCCATGGAGTGTCTAATAGGGTGCCTTAAAAGGCACCCTAGGGTACGGCACTGTGAGGGTGTGTTTGCTGGCAGCACTAATGTAGACCAAAGAATAAAATGCTGCACACAGCACTGCCTAAATGTAAAGGGTAATGCCTCAGACAGCCTTATAGATTTGGCATACTGGGGGAATTAAACCCATGACCCCTGTACCATCAGTCTGTGTATTAACCATTGTGCTACACCTCTGCTGCTGTACATGTATGGCAGCGCGCCTACATAAAACTAACGTGTGTTAGCCTGGCATGGCTCCCTCAATGGCGTAATAATGTGTACGGCGCTAACACGCAATTGCCATGTTTAGACCATAGGACCCATTATTTTTATTGCATCCTGCATATTATGGCTGGCCGGACATTAACACGGTATACTACACATACCCCCTTGAATAACAGTTTATGTAGATATTGTTACGTGAAAAGGCATAGCACACAGGTTAAGGTAATGTCCTCACAGCTAGTGGTGATGTGTTTGAGACCCCAGTGTGCCAACACAAAGATAAATGCATCATAATTAAACTGTGTTCAGACACATCGCTGGAATGTGTGTTGACAGCCTCTATCTTTATTATATACTGATTGCGCCATCAGTTCCTGTATACCAGCCATGGCACAAGCATGTTGCTAGTGCGCCGTGACAGGTGCGGCGCTACCGCGCAGACCGATGCTAGGCGCGTTGAGAAGCGTTGCGGCACGCGTGCGTGTGTGCGTGAGCAAGGCAGTGCAGAAAATGGCTACCCGCTCCAGGAAGCCAGCTTTTAGCAGGCAGGATCTGAACCACCTTGCAGGGTTTATCTGCACTAGGCAGAGCAAGCTATTTCCGGGCTCCTCGAGGCGTCAGGACCTGACACATGTGTATAGGGCCTGGGACTGTGTCACCAGGCGCTATAACCATCTGGCAGAATACCCACGTGAGGTAAGTGTGTGGGGGCAGGTCAATATATGCATATACATATCCATTGTGTATTGTAGGTGTGCATGCTGCTGTGTGTAGCCATTCCTACCAATGTATGTTTATTAGTTACACCCACGTGATATACCGCCTAGGTATCATATCAAAGTGGCTTGCCCCATCCCCAGGAGGCTAAGGACATGATTACACAGCTGAAGATGCCATCCTGGTGTCATGGCAGCTGCTGTTGTTGATGTGTTAAAAGAAACCTTAACCCAAAGAGCCCCTAGATCTGCCTAAAGAGGTTTGTGAAAGATCATGCTGACATGGTAGTTTCTAAGCTTGCAGGGTCACACATCTGCCCTACCCCAAGGGGTCCTGAGACGTGATCCAAATGCTCACTCACTCACCCTGGTAACATGGCTGTGAGAGGGGTTTCAGTTTAAAACATCCTCCCTATCCCCAGGAGTCCTGGGAGCCCATCAAAGTGGGTTCCCAGTCACCCTGGTGATATGGGTGTGTGTGCCTATGCAGTTTAAAACATCCCCCTTATCCCCAGGAATCCCGGGAGCCCATCAAAGTGGGTTCTCGGTCACTCTGGTGATATGGGTGTGTGTGCCTATGCAGTTTAAAACATCCCCCCTATCCCCAGGAGTCCTGGGAGCCCATCAAAGTGGGTTCTCAGTCACCCTGGTGATATGGGTGTGTGTGCCTATGCAGTTTAAAACATCCCCCCTATCCCCAGGAGTCCTGGGAGCCCATCAAAGTGGGTTCTCAGTCACCCTGGTGATATGGGGGTGTGTGTGTGTCTTTGCAGTTTAAAACATCCCCCCTATCCCCAGGAGTCCTGGGAGCCCATCAAAGTGGGTTCCCAGTCACCCTGGTGATAAGGTTGTTTGTGCCTTTTCAGTTTAAAACATCAGGCCCACCCCCAGGAGTCTTGAGAGCCCATCAAAGTGGGTTCCCAGTCACCCTGGTGATATGGTTTATGCCGCTGTTGCTGTTTTCTAATTCCCCCTACCCCCAGGAGTCCTGAGACCTGCTGAAAGTGTCCTGTCAGTCACCCTGGTGATATGGTGTATGTTGCTTGATGATGTGTGCTAAGGCACCCTACCCCCAGGAGGCCTGAGACCTGAGTGCAAAGATGGGTATGTCAGCTAGATATTGTGTTAGGTGATGCCGGTTTGGAACACACAGTGGCCTTATTCCCCGGAGGCCCAGACCCCAGTACACATGTCTGTTATGGCTCATGATTGTATGGTAGGTGCAGCTGGGTATGTGCTGTAAACCCTCACACCCCCAGGACCTGTGAGACCTGCTTACAAAGGTCTGAGACAAATCCATATTTCTATGATGTGTATGCAGTTTCAGGTCACACATCTGACCAATCCCCAGGAGCCCCATAAATGATGGCAGAGAAACATCATAGATGCTGGTGTGAGGGTACAACACCTCACACTGTCCATACCACAGATATCAAAATGTAGCGGCCCAAAACCGTCCCATACCCATCACCGTTCAACATCCAAGTAGATATATATCAATGTTCCTTATATGGTGTTAATCACACAATACTGCACATATGATCTCAGTAACCATGGGCCTACAAAACGCATACAACAGACTAAACTGTCATAATGCACAAGCCCTTATAACATCACTGCCCTTCCGTGCAGACCCTGACAAGCCCCCAAATCTCAATCCCTGAGACAGCATTTAACTGTCAGAAACATGCTTTGTGTCTCAAAGGGTGGCCGTCCTGTTAACCCCTCCCCGATGCCACAACCCATAGCTGAAAGGCATTCTGCATGCAATCAGGGGAAGAGGACCTGTCCAACAAAACATATAACCAACAGGAAATACACAAGCAATGAGGAACAACAGCACAAGCCAGCTCACCCAGCTCAGACCCCGCACTCACCCCTATTCAAAGTTAGTGAGGCAAACAGACAGTGGATTGTGGACATCATGTTGGTTATATGTTGTGAGCACACTTTTACAGACCCACAGCCACACATGCAGGTGGAGGGGGTTATTAGGTGCACATATAGGCTATCCATGCTTTGCCATTATCACTTTCAGACAGTGGGATGACATGCAGCCATCAAGGTCAGGTCACAAGCAGACATCGGGTTGTGGTTTAGCGGACATAATGCAGACATTGCGATATATGTTTTGCAACTCATCAGCACACAGCTGTTAATGTTAGTCAAGGTATGAGATATACACACCAGGAAATGTGTTTGGACGGAGGATACCGGAGGTGACCCTGCATATTTCCGTGTGTTACAGCAATTGACAGTGGGGTAGCAGACGACATTGGGACACCAGTACACACAGTGAAGGGGCATTGGGAGCAATATGGGGGACCCAGGATAATACTGCAGCCTTGGAGTGAGGCAGGAACATGGTAGGGAGCAAACACTTCTGTTCATCAGTGTGTACAACAACAGAGAGGTGAGGGAGGGGACAGACAAAGTACAGACCCCTGTAGTTTGCCAAAGACATGTCATTGATGCCTCTCACATGGGAGAGATGTGTACAGTGTGATGGTGAACAGTCAGTCTGTAAAGGATGTTGGGGGGTCTGCAAGCTGGGGACAGGAAGGTGACGTGTGTGTTGCACAGCTGGAGCATGACATATGTATGTTTCCCTTGTTTCCCAATGCACAAGACATACTTGGTGAAGCTCCTTGTGCTGTGGTGCATTAGCAGGTGACTGTACATCAGCCAAAATGCTGTGGTCTGGGGTAGGTGGACCTACAGCTACATTGTCTGTGTCAGCAGTCAGGGGGAATATATGTCCTCAGTGATCTGTCATATTGTCTAGATGTTGTGGTTTACCTCTTTTCCCTGCACCTCCATAACCCATATCTTGCTGTTGGCACACATCTCCCCATGTGTTCATGTGCAGTATGTCTTCTGCAACACTGTCTCTGGGACATGTCCAACAGAGCTGCATGTGTGTGGAGGTCCTGGGTATTTTGGTGGTGGCCTACACGTGCACCCTTCCCCGACATTAACCGAGTGAGGTTATCAAATTTGCAGATGACACAAAACTATTTAAAGTTGTTAAAACCCAAGAGGATTGTGAAAAATTGCAAGAGGATCTTGATAAATTGGAAGACTGGGCATCAAAATGGCAGATGAAATTTAATGTGGACAAGTGCAAGGTTATGCACCTAGGGAAGAACAACCCAAACTATGGTTACACGATGCAAGGTTCCACATTAGGAACCACCACCCAGGAAAAAGATTTAGGCGTCATTGTGGATACCATGTTAAAACCCTCGGCCCAGTGTGCAGCGGCAGCCAAGAGAGCAAATAGAATGCTAGGTATGATAAGGAAAGGAATGGAAAATAAAACAAAAGATATTATAATGCCTCTATATCGTTCCATGGTGAGACCGCACCTTGAATATTGTGTGCAATTCTGGTCGCCGTATCTTAAAAAGGATATAGCGATTTTAGAAAAGATACAGAGAAGAGCCACCAAAATGGTAAAGGGGATGGAAGGATACTCCTATGAAGAAAGGCTAAAAAGGTTAGGGCTCTTTAACCTGGAAAAGAGACGGCTGAGGGGAGATATGATAGAAGTCTATAAATTAATGAACGGAGTGGAACGGGTAAACGTAGATCGATTGTTTACCTTATCAGAATATAGAAAGACTAGGGGACATGCAATGAAGCTACAGGGTAAACTATTTAAGACTAATAAAAGAAAATATTTTTTCACTCAACGTGTAATCAAACTCTGGAATTTGTTACCGGAGGATGTAGTAAAGGCTGTTAGTGTAGCTGGGTTTAAAAAAGGTTTGGACAAGTTCCTGGAGGAAAGGTCCATAAACCATTATTAAGAAGTGACCGAAGATATCAATGCTTGACCCAGTACAAGCATTGTGGAACTTGTGTCTCTTGGGGAAACTGCTAGGTACTGTGGTGGAGAAGCAGGCTCAGAATGTAGAGAAAGAAAGAAAAAGCAGCCTTTTTTTTCTTTTCCCAAAGAAACTGCAGGCACAGGAAGGGTTAACACCCAAACTAAAGACAAAGATTCCCCACAGAAGAGTGCAGACCTAGGGACACGCCCTGTTCCCATGGAGACAGAGGGAGGAGATGGGAGTGGTTTGGGGGCGGAGTCAAGAGCCATAGGACAGCCCCAAACATTTAGGCAGGGAAGTTGCACTCACAAGGAGGAACAGAAACAGAAACAGGAACAGGAAAAGGCAGAGGCAAAGAAACGTGGAGAGAGAAGGAGAGAGAAAGAGAAGGAGTCACAGACACAGACACGAGAGAAACAGGAGACACAGAAGCAGCTTGCACAGAAGCAGTTTGAAAGCAGGAACAGAGAGCTGAGAAGGCCAGTGGAGAGCTCAGGGGAGGATTCCTCGGAGGAGGAGATATTCTCCAGAAACTCATGGCCTAGCCCTTCCCACTCTAAGGAGCCTACAGGAAGGAAAAGCACTACTAGCAAGGTGAGCCCTTTACAAGCTTTAAAAGAGCTGCTTAACAGGGAAACCTTTTCCTGCCCTTCCCCCACAAGCTCACGTTCTGCAAAGCATGGCTGGGAGCAAGTCTTGAAGGTTTTACAATCTACAAAAGCTTCTCAGGCGGATGCTAAGGAAAGCAGATATCTGAAGGAGCCTAGCGAGGAAGAGATGGACCTGGGGGACAGTTTTGACGCAAGCAGTGTTTCAGATATGGAGATAGACTGTGCTGTCTGTGCCAAGGAAGAGTAAAAGAATTGAATAGGGGTTTTAATGAGCTGGAGGAAAACCCAGGAGTTCTTGATTACTGAATGTGTTATCTGTGCTAAAGGAATAAGAACTGAATGGGGTTTTGTTTAGCTGGAGAAAACCCAGAAGTTCTTAACAAGGATATTTTAGGGAAAGCCCATAACTTTTAGCTAGGCTTTTAATGGTAGCTTGGCTGATAAAAGCTGCATGGATAAAAAGCCAGGAAGAAGCTAAAAGTTCATATTGTAACTGGAAGAAATACTACTGCATTTGGAAAGTCTCTTGGTGGACCAGGGAATATTGCTATACCTTGCTGTGAAAGGAACAGTGGAGATTTATAGTGCCTCCTGGGGACCAGAAAGCAGACTGCTGTTGTAAAAAGAGTTTTTACATGTGGAACAAAGGTTTAAACTAAACCAAGCCAAGGACTGTTCAATAGGCTTGTGTTTATATGGAGAAGTATCCTGAACTTTATGTTTGTAAGCTTCAAACTATTCTTGCCAAAGAATTTAATTTGGTTAGGAAATCCTTATTTCTCAAATAAAGAAATATTCCTGCGACCTTTGCACTTGGCTCTAATCCTTTAAAGGACACAACTACATGCTATTTGGGCTGAATTTATACAAAGGACAATCGGAACCCTCTCGTATCACTAGGCAACCGCCTGGCCACACGGGGGAGCTCCGACAGTACATATGACCTAGATTGGCCACTGTTGGAAACAGAATACTGGGCTTGATGGACCTTGGTCTGACCCAGTATGGCATATCTTATGTTCTTATATGTTCTTATATTCTTATGACATTGTACCATCAGCCAACACCAGGGTATCATTGCATTTCACAGGACCTTTATGTCTACAAATCTCCACTTGTGCACATACAAGCCGTATGCTACTGCTGGCATGCACACCTTAGCATACTGTGTGTGTGTGGGTTTTTGGGTTGGCTGTGTGATGATACAGTGTTCAGGCTTTTTACATTATCATGTGGTGTGAGGGGTCTGTACACCGGGGGGGCGGTGGTGACTGTGCTATCTCTACCTTACTGCTGTTTATCGTGTGACCATTGTGGACACGTGTTGTGTGTTGGGAGCAGAACTGTGTCTTGTGTTCTGACATACCACTGTTGATCTGCTTTTTTGTATCACAGATATCACCATAATGTGGACATGCATCAACAGTGGCGTGACATGGTGATTCTCCATATTTCGCTGACATTGTCTCCCTTCACTGTGACCTGTTTTGGCCTTTGAGTGGCTCAGGGGATCCGAGCCATACACCTGATGCAAGCACAAGGTAGTTTGCACCTTTGTTCTTTTGGGAATGACATCAGCCTTTACATGTTAATGATTTACTGTTTGTCTCATATACATTTCGTGTTGGCTCTCTGTTCAAGAACGCTAATGCACATAGGATGGAGCTGTGAAACGCTTGTGTAACATGGGCATGGACAGGACCATATCCATGTGACACCAGTATCTACGGTTCCAATTCAAAATGTCCCCAACATGCGATGTGTTTTGTGTTGTGATCATGTCATGTTTGCCTGTGTGTCCCTTTATTATGTGTTTCTTAATGTTTGACTCTCTGCAATTTGTGCTGATGTTGCAAGGCGCATACCAATACAATATTTATCCTCTTCTGACACAGGGCAGAGAACAAACCAGACACATCTATTACAGTGCATCTGGCATCGTCATCACCCACCTGTTGGGGGACACAACACCATGGAACTTTCCCTGGAAAATGGTGCCATAGGATGTTTGACCTCTGCGAGTGGGACACATGCCTAGGATGGACAGTATTATTTTTGGATTGCTACTTTGGCCATGACAGACGTATCCAAGACACTGCTGCTGCTGCCATGCTCTGGCTGGGAGTCATGCTCATCGAAGGAGACACACAGGACCTTTCATGTACTGTGGCATATTGGGATATGACACTTGACTACGCATGCCCAGGGTTGCAAGGATAGTCTTAACCTGATGTGTTGGATTGCAGATACGCTTTGCACTTTGCACACTGTGTACTGGTCCCCATGTGTGCAGCAGGGACTGACATTGTCACTGTATGTTGTACATTCCTCTACAGTTGTGGTGTTGTTGTGTTTTGGCCTTGTGTGTGACATGGAACACAGGATATGCTCATCTTTTTTTTTCAACACAAGCATACAGCCATGCGTGTGGCATAAGGGGAGCGATGGAGAGGTCCTGTTGTCTATGTCCACCTACTCTCCACCTGGACATGATACAGATTTTGCCACAACACCGCTTTAATGCACACCAGCATCCTGGATTGATGTTTTCAATCACCAAGCGTGTTTCCGTGCATGTGTGGCATCACTGTATCATGTTGAAATGTCGATGGTGCATGTGCATATGACTGACTATGTTGGGGAAACACAGCACATGGCAATATGGCTTTTGTGTGGTTTACTGTAACATGTTTGCCCTTGATTTCCATCTCTATATACTGTTTCTTGTGTTTGTTTACTGTACAGACATGACGCTCTGCATTGATTTACAAACCTTGCATTGCATGTCTGCACAGTCCTATTTATCCCCTGAGGTGACGACACTCACATTGCCCCGTTATATTTGGAGTGTCGCAGTGTGAGTGTCCGTTGTCTTCCTTCAATTGTGCATTCCATGTACCGTGATATATGTGAACAGACACTGTCTACACACCAACCAGTGCAGGGGCACCTCCTGCATGGTGTTATCTCTGCATGTTTCTGCAGGTAGTTTTCATTTGAATTCTGTCTGTGTTCATGTGCCTCTGCTACCTGTTAGCATATCCTCATTGTGCATTTGATGATTGTTTAGGGTTACATTGTTGCAGCTTGGATTCCTATATCAGGCATTATGTGAGAGCTGAAACATTACTTTCAATATGTGTTTTTAAAGTTACAACGTTTTAACAACATATGCTGTTTTCATTTGTGTGCCTCCTGTGTTGCCAGATAGATATGTTTTAGGGAACAGATCATGATTGATGTGTGTTGGTCCCTCATCATGCAACGCCTACTGTCTACATGCGCTCATATGTGAGTAACACATTTGAGGCGTGCAGCAGCATGTGGGGGCCTAATGCATAGTGCATACCATGCACGTGCTGCACAGTATGTCTCCTGCCCTTCATTTGTAGACGGGCCAGTGACCTTTCTGTAGGATGTGGGTTGCTGCCTTGCTAAATGTGTTTCCGTCTTTCACCTGGGATCCACTCACCTTGATATTATGATGGCGGTATCTACACTATCTGTGAAGATGAACCCAAATAAAAATAAAATGTGCTTGATATACATTTGTCTCTGCTGCTGCTTGATCATGGTGACAAACATACAATACAATGTGTACCTTTGAGTCAGTCCTGACTCCTTGTGGCCCAGAGACTCCAGGGTTTTTTTGGCAATGTCACTGGAAGTAGATTGCCAGGCCTTTCTTCCAAAGTAATGGAGGTTATGTGACTTGCCCAAGGCCACATGGGAGTGCTAGTGGGAATTGAATCCTGGTTGCTTGGTGACCAAGCCAGTTTTCTAACCACTAGGCTACTCCTCTACTCTTTGATCACATCGACACTTGTATCTACTGATTTGCTGGTCATGTACATGGCCCACCTGTGCTCACATCCTTGTACGGTGGCAGCTGTGTATCTGGCAGCCATTTGCCACATCACTGGGTATTACAGGTTCCCATACACACCCTCCCTTTGGGGTACTATTTTTGCATTGTGCTCAATGTGCTCATTGTGGTTGTTTGGGGTAGTGGTTAAAGGCATGTGTTATAACGCCGTAGGTTGCAGGTTTGATCCCCACACGTGGTTTATTTTTTCCTTTTCTGTTGTGCTAACATGACCATTAGGTACCAGCAGGTTCATCACCTCTACACACACCCTTCCCTCTCTTCACTGTACACCAAGGTGTGCCCTCTGTGCTGCCTAGCCATCACATATTAGGTGTTACATAGGTCTCTTTCTTTATGGTGTTTACATGGCAGTCCGCTTTGGGGTTTGGTATTGCTGTGGTTCAGCTGGTGTGTGGTACACCTGTTTGCATGTTCAATTATCTCCTGTCCTGTTCCAGATTTTGCACCAACTCCACAGAGCGTCCTCTGCTGCCCTTGGGGTTTAGGTTCTTTCCTCTTTTGCATGCTGTATCCACTGCATAACATTTCATTGTGTGTGTGCATGTAGTTCTATGTGGCTCTGGTCCCAATTACAGACTGTGATCTGATCTGTACACAGCAGATCTGCATGTGCATTTGGTTATGGTTACTGTTGGGGGTTTGCCTGTCCTGACAGCCAGCAGGCATCTTGTGTGATGCCCTGCACTATTTTTGTATGCAGCCTTTGCTAATGAGCTCACGTTGGTGGTGTGGCCTACCGGTTTGTGCATTGCCATTTGTGGTACTGGTCATAGGTTTGATTCCTCTCTGTTCTCTTTCATTTGTATGCCTGTCCTGCAGAACTACTTTTCATTCCTGTGACAGTCATATCTGTGCAGAGCTGTGCTGTGAGCACATTGTACCCTCATCACAGTTGTGAACCATCCTTCTGTCCATCTACGTGTGTCTGCCAGCTGTGTGCCATCCTGCTACCCCACGTCCTGCACTCCTACACATTCCTGCATTGCAGCTCTCCCTGGTTGCCTCTCCTGTGTGTGCTCTGCATAACACTGCTACTCCACTGTCATCCTGACATTCCACCTATCCTGCCACTTCTGCCTCCTCTGCTGCACACATCTTCCCATCCTCTGCCACACACTGTCATTATTGCATGATACATTACCATCGCTCTGTGCATAGCTGCAGCTGCCCCCGATATGTTTGTCCATTTTTCTAGCTGCCACATGGACTGGAGGCTGATTTGTGTGATCCATCAGCTCTGATCTATGTCCTTCCATTACTTATGCATTGTCTTTCCTTGCTGCTCTGTGCAGTGTTTGGGTTACATGTGTATTTGGCACATACCTCTCTTGCCCTTCAAATTGGGGTCCTTACTGCTCTTGGCCAACATTTTTGGGTTCACCTATACATCCTTGGGGCATCTTATGCCACACCTTCGATTCAGGCAGCTTATGGGGTGCCTACTATGGTGCCTTGGGAGTTGGAAACCTTTCAACATGGCCTCTGGGGCACATTATAACCCACCTTCACTGACATGGTTGTTTAGGATGTGCTTTCTGGTGCACCCTAAAAGGTGCATTAATTTATGGCACTAGGGTGCAGTTATTTTTAGATGGCAGCACAGATTGTTGTACAGTTGCAAGCAGAAAAAGGATGTACCTCTGCCAACCTTATTCATTAGGCGCACTGGGGACTCAAACTCATGACCCCGCACCATCAGTCTGTGTATTAACCATTGTGCTACACCACTGTTCCTGTTTGCATGTCAGCGCGCCTACTTAAGATTTCCATGCGTTAACATGCGCAGTGCTGCCATCAAAAACAGTGCTGTAACCTTGCGGTGCCTCATAGGGCAACCTATAAAGCGCCCTATAAGGCGCCCTATAGACAACATTCTAGGGTCCTTGGCGGACAGTGTACTTTATAATATGCCCTCTGGAGTGCCTTATAGGGCACCTTATGCTACGGCACTTTGAGGGTGTGTTTGCTGGCAGCACAGATTTAAATTAAAAAAGTATTATTAGTCATCAGGCCCACTCAGGAATCAAACTCATGACCCCTGTACCATCAGTCTGTGTATTAACCATTGTGCTACACCACTGTTCCTGTTTGCATGTCAGCGCGCCTACTTAAGATTTCCATGCATTAACATGCGCAGTGCTGCCATCAAAAACAGTGCTGTAACCTTGCAGTGCCTCATAGGGCACCCTATAAAGCGCCCTATAGGCAACATTCTAGGGTGCCTTGGTGGACAGTGCACTTTATAATATGCCCTCTGGAGTGCCTTATAGGGCGCCTTATGCGGCACCTTATGTTACAGCACTTTGAGGGTGTGTTTGCTGGCAGCACAGATTTAAATTAAAAAAGTATTATTATTCATCAGGCCCACTCAGGAATCGAACTCATGACCCCTGTACCATCAGTCAGTGTACTACACCTCTGTTGCTATGTTTACAGGTCAAGGCGCCTACTTAAGATTAACACGCGTTGACGCTTGCTGATCCCTTTCTTGGGCGCTAACACGCTCAGCGCACATTATTGCGCGATAACGTGCACTTGCTAAGTTTAGACCGGAACGCCCACTCCTTTTATGGCATCCTGCACACTAACGCCGGGCGCATGTTAAGACAGTTTAGTAAACATACCCCTAAGAAAATTATGTTTAATTTACTGCTGTAACACATGCAAAAAACAATTCTCAACACAAAAGAAGATTTAACAAATACAAAAAAAGCATACGCCACACAGGTTATTTGAGAGACCATCAGAATCAAGCGAAATAGAGGAACTTATGCCTTCTATTAATAGCTCACCAGATTCATTCATCAATCCCATTATTTTTTAAGTTTTGTGTGCTCATGGTAACCTTCAGACAGTGGTCTCTTCCAAAAACTGAACAAGCTCAGGGTGTCAAGCTTGAACAGTCACCTTATTTTAAAGTAGCAGCTGTTTTTGGAGAAATGTGCAGCAATACTTAATAAATATTCTTTAGACATTTATGTTCCTCATCATAAAAACTATTCAGGAAGTATCCAAATTTACTCATAAGGAAGTACAAGAAACTCAGGAGGCTGTTACCAAATTGATTGTACCATCTAAATTAGACTAGTGTTCAAGTTCATATACTTGGTCTTTGGATGAATTACGATCTACATTGAAGCAGTCTACATTGAGAAAGTTTCATTGTGATTGTGATGACTATATTCAAGGCCCTATTTATTTGTGGCTCAACAAAGACAAGAGCCAGAATATTTCTAGACAGGTCTTTTTATTTTTCAGATAATACCTCTAGTGAAGAATTTAGTGAAAGCGTCAGCAGAGAGACATCTTTTAGTAGGGGATCGAGGAGCCCATTCAGGCAGACATAAAGGAAGAAAGCTTGGATTCCAGAGTCAGAAAATGAGTGGCAATGGATGGTGACCAGATCTAAGATGGCCAAGAGTCAGCAGTGATACATCTAGCAGCTATTGGGTTGAATCCAGATCACATTTCCATTCCTAATAAAGGATTATCTTTTGTTCCAACTGTTTTTCATAACCCTTTCACATGTAGGGTAGACATAGACTCATTCAGAATTTATTTAACAATTTGTCTATATTGTTTTATCTAGTCATCAAAGTGGTTTAAAATGAACTTTGTGGGATATTACAATGAACAGGTTAACTTAGGGGTGTTACAACAACTAGTTCATTTACATTCAGTTATGTTGAAGGAATAAGTAGTGACAGAATCAGCTGGGATAGGGTAAACTAATATAGTAAACAAAACGAAACCAAAACAAGCAGGCTAGTTGGATTACATCCTTATGGGAAGTACAAATGTCTGGATAATATTCCTTAATTAGTTGTGTTTGGTATTATCTCCAAAATATTCTTGGAAGAAGTGGGTCTTTAGCTTTTTGCAGAATTCAGGTATTAGCTCTAAAGATCTTATCTCTTCTGGTAGTGAATTCCTTATGGAGGGTGCATAGAATGAAAATGCACGTTTGCATGTACTGTATCTTGTCTACTGCTCACCTTTAGGGTGGGAAGGATGAGTAGATTCTGGGAGTTTTGTCTTCTTGTTCAGTATCTTTAGAGCCTGCAGATTGTCTGCAGAGAGGTTGTGGAGAATCTTAAAAATGCTGATTATTGTTTTGTACTTTATTCTGAGTATTATTGGAAGCCAATGCAATTGTTTTAATATTGGTGTAATATGAGCTTGTCGTGGTGTGCCTTTTATTATGCATACAGTAGTGTTTTGAACCATCTGCAATGGATTAGAGAATGTTTTGGGATTCCTTGATAGAATGTGTTGCAATAGTCTAGGTATGGAATTATTAGTGCCTGCCATATTGTTCTAAAGTCACTGGGGTCAAGTAGTGGATACAGATTTTGCAAGGTCTTCATCTTGTGGCATGCAGTTTTGATGGTCTTCTTGATGTGTGATAGTATGTATTGGAGTGGAGGAGTAGCATAGTGGTTAGAGCATTGGCTTGGGAACCAAGCAACCAGGGTTCAATTTCTTGTGGCCTTGGGTCTTTGCTAAGAAAAATCCAAGTTATCAATGACCTAGATTAGCCACTGTTGGAAACAGGCTACTGGGCTTGGTCTGACCCAGTATGGCATATCTTATGTTATGTTCTTATGCTTAATATACGTTTACCAAGTTTAAGTTACAATGTAAACCGCTTTGATTAAAATGATAAAGCAGTATAAAAAAACCTGCTAAATAAATAAATATGTTTAGATTTTGATCAAGGGTTATTCCTAGGTTTCTGACTTCCAGTTGGACTATCAGTTCAACATCTGTGATTTTCAGTGTTGGAGATGGACTGAAGGTTGAATTCCTTGTTACGTAAAACACTTGTAGTTTAAGGAGATGCTGTGGTTGGTAAGCCATTGTGCTACTGTCTTAAAGCAGCTTGTGATTGCTGTGTGGACTGAGTTGGTTGTGGAGACAAATGCATATATTATGATGTCATCTGCGTACATGTGGTAACGGACATTATAACTTTGTATCAGAGCATAGTGGCTGTATGCAAATATTGAATAATAATGATGAAAGTGCAGATCCCTGTGGTACTCCTTGGTGTACTTTGTATGGATTAGATGTTAGTGGACCTTGTTCTTGGTGATCCTTAAGGTATGATCAAAATCAGTCCAGTGTGGTGCCCTGTAAGCTGATTTCTTCTAGTTTATTGATGAATATTTGATGGTTAATTGAGTTAAAGGCTGTTGAGATATCAAGGAAGAAAAGGATGAAGTTTTGTCCTGCTTTTTCCATGCGTCTTATTATTTATTCTAGGAGAGCTGTTATTAGGATTTCTATGCCATGATTGGGTCTGAATCCATGCTGTTGAGGGATCAAGTGATGCAGAAGTGTTTGTGTATTCTTGCAGTTGTTATTGGACTGCTTTTTACATTATTTTGGTGATGAATGGTAGGCTAGAGATGGGTCTGTAGGAGCTTGGGGTTCTTGGGTCCAGGAATGGGCTCTTTAATAATGGTCTAACTGATGCATTCTTAAGGCTGAGGGGCATGTATCCTTGTGAGAGGAATAATTGAATGAATTTGAATAGAACTGGTGTTAATTCATATTTATCTAGTTGATCCATGATACTGGGCATGGGTCTAAGGGGGATGCTGTTGTGTGAAAGTTAGTGATAATGTCTTCCATTTTCTCTATGGAGATTAGATCAAAAGTGGTCTATTTGGAGGTAACATTTGTATTATTGATTACTCCTTGTGTTGTGCAGCTTTTGTGATGTTCATGCTAATCTTGCTCTAGAGAATGAAAGATTACCTTTGACCTGGTCACAATACCTTGGTTCTTTCGGTTTCTTCTTGTCCCTCGAGCAGTGAGAAATAAGCAGAGAGTAACACATAGGATAGAAATACTCATACACAAAGTTCTTCTTTCTTTGAGCTCAAAGGGAAGTCAACAGAAGGTCGGTGGACATAGCACATTTCCACTGCTGTTGGATTCAAAGTCTTCCTCCCTTGAAGCCCTTTTTATTGTAGTAAAAAGGGGAAGTAACGTAATCATTAATCATAAATATGAAATAACACAAGGTGTCGCTAGAATTCATTTACAGAGTAAGAGCTAATTATAATGTATTAGATGAAATTTACTTGATTATGACAAAATTATTTATAACTTCAGAATTGCAGAAATTATGCTGTGCCAGCAGTGACCTATAGTTGACTGTACAATGAACTATGGTTGTACAATTCATAGCCTATGTTTACTCTTTATGCTTGCATTAACAATATTCTGAAGTTATTTTAGAACAGTTACACAGAACTCGTGTTCATGATATCTTATTCTATTTAAAAGAAGTAGGTGAAAAGATAAACTTGTGAGTGACGGTCATTGTTAGCAAAATTCATCTATCAGCACACTTTAGAGATCTGTATCAAGAAATTCATCTATCTTCAATTACACATTAGGGATTCTGGTATCCCTCCATCTGTCCATTCTCATAGTCCCCCCTGTGATTCTATAAAGAATCATTACAAAAGAGTAGTAGCTCAAGCATGTCCAAGTCCAGAATAAATCTTCTACAATGGGCTTCATTTTTGCAGATATTCATTCGGAGTCCTAGGCACATCTGGTCCATAGGTGAGCTTCATCTTGTTCATTGGAAGAAGTCATTATACATAGCATACACTTCATAGAATATAGAAAAGGATTATAATCACTCAGTAAATTAACTCAAACCATGTGACATTGCCTTTGCTTAGCTTCAATAAGAATGTGTACAGAGAGCAAGACTTTACCAATTATTCTTGTAAGCACTACCTCTTCTAGCAGTGGCCAACTACTTCACATAGATTTTTCAATAGTCCAGAGTTTAGTCATCAACATCATGACACCAGTCATCACTCCAGATTCTTCAGCAGCATCCTTTCTCACCATGGGCTGCGCCATGCACATCTTAGACAGAGTTTGTCCAGTAACTGTTCATCCAGGCTTCACTGCTGCACATATATGAGTAGTCCCACTGGAATCGCTGATCTTCTTCTTTGGCCCATAGGATTCAGTGCATACAATATATAATTTGTAAAAACCCAACTCTCCACTACAGCATCTCTCTTGATCCCATACAATTGCAAACAAGCCAAATTATTCATCCCGAATGGCAATATAGAATTGTTGAACAGAATTATCTTATTTACTGTTAATTACAATACATCTACTGCTAGCACTAAATTATTACATATTTATTTATTTATTTAAACAGATTTGTATACCACCTTATCCTTCAATCAAAGTGGTCACATCACAATAGGAGGGTTACATTTAACATAGGGGTACATAACAACATAGAGGTACTTAACACCCTGTAGACAGTACAATTGGAAGGATGCATTTATCATAGGGGTAACATATAGACAGTACTAGGTAATTAACAACGTTATATTATGTTTGTTTAGGCTGAGTGTTTGGGGTGAGTGGGTACTGAGTTGATGTTATGGCATTAACTTATATGCCTATTCGGGATGAGTGAATATTGAATTATTGGCAGTAGATGTATTACTGTTTGGGTGGGGAGTGTTTTCTGTCTGCTGATAAGTTTCAATAAAGAGATAGGTTTTGAGGTCCTTTCGGAATTTCATTAGGTCATCTAATGCTCTCAGGCTTGTTGGGAGGGAATTCCAGAGTGTGGGCGCTAGTAAGGAGGGAGCTCTTTTTGAAGTTGTTTGTTTAGTCTTGTGGAATCCTGCAGGTGTGCCGATCATGTTATCTTTATTGGTTCTTCTCGGTCTGTTGCAGTTATCTTTCGTATATACTACTATATTACTTAAATATAGGCCAAGCTAGCTTGTAATATGCTTCTATTTTTGCATCGCCATTCCTAAACATATTCTGTTGAGTTACCAAATCTGCTTAGTTAGCATGTGACCTAATGAACACATCTCTTTTTCCTGTCAAGAACACAATTGTACATATTCATATCACTAATTATATTTGTGATTTACTCTTCAAGTATAACAATATACAAGGTATAGTCAATCTGGTTACTCAAGGAGTAACAAACATAAAAACATAACTAGCAGTTTGTGACAAATTAAACTCATTTCAAGGTAGACTCATTTCAATTGTTTGTCAAACATTATTAGGAAGGCTGTCTTATCTTAGGTGATGGTTCAACTCACATTACTTAAGACATTAGAAAGACTAGGGGACATGCAATGAAGCTACAGGGTAAACTATTTAAGGCTAATAAAAGAAAATATTTTTTCACTCAACGTGTAATCAAACTCTGGAATTTGTTACCGGAGGGTGTAGTAAAGGCTGTTAGTGTAGCTGGGTTTAAAAAAGGTTTGGACAAGTTCCTGGAGGAAAGGTCCATAAACCATTATTAAAAAGGGACCGAGGATATCGATGCTTGAACCAATACAAGCATTGTGGAACCTGTGTCCCTTGGGGAAACTGCTAGGTACATATGACCTATATTGGCCACTGTTGGAAACAGGATCCTGGGCTTGATGGACCTTGGTCTGACCCAGTATGGCATATCTTATGTTCTTATGTACTTTAACATTATTAGTAATATACTTTTTTAAAATGTATCTAACAGGTTGTTATTTTAATACCGCTTTATCATTTCAGTCACAGCAGTTCATATTGCAATTAAAACTTGGTACTGCACATTAAACAGGCACATTGATAACTTGGATTTTTTTTCTCTTATAAGGCAATGAGGGGTTAAGTGACACGTCCAAGGTCACAAGGAGTGCTAGTACTCTAATCATTTACTTCTCCATTGCGTTCTAATTGGCATAGATATCTCAGCTCACAAAGGAAGGAACGTTTACATAGGAACATTTACATAAGGGTGTATGCATTCATAACTACAAAACTTATTCTTTTGTAAACACAAAATTTAAACCAATTAGAAATTCAATTACCACTGCTTAGCGGCTTAACATTCCTTTCTTTGTTACACTGTTTTCAGAACAAAACAGCATAGTAATGAAGGATCAACATGTAGAGCTCCCCATGCAAGCCGTGTTTGTTGTTCAGAAAAGTCTGTAGCAGCATGATGCTCTTGTAAAAGGTCCAATGGGAAAGCTGAGGATGATTACCCAGAAGAGTGAGACAAAGTCAGTAACTGATGAGAAGGAACCATGGGACTAGAGGCTGCACAACGGGCAGCTTGATCTACAAACTGCCGTCTGACACAAATGAAAGTCACCTCTCATGTCCTTTACATTTCAAAACAGCAACTTGAACAGGTGTCGGTACAGCTTTAAGTAACATGCATGTTTTGTGGGTTTGTGTGCGGCAGTGAGAAACACGAGCTGAGCAAGAGCTCTCGTAAGAGCGAACACTTCAGCTAGTTAAGCACTAGCAAATGGCAGAGCAGCCGAATCTATTACAGAATCAACTGTTATAATTGCACACCCAACATTCAATTTTCCTTTTTCATTGCGGAAAGCAGAACCATCAGTAAATAAAACCCAGTCAGTGTCAGATAAGGGCACCGGGGTTAGGTCAGGTCGGGCCTTAGAATAATCAGGTACAGAAGTGAGATGGTCATGAGACCCATCAGGTTCACATACTTCTGACAGGCTCCAAAGAAGCCAGAATTTATGCAGGCTGTAAAACGGAAACCTCATGCAAAATGATATGTGGTTGAGAAATAGTGAGGTCAAACAGTAACAATCTAGAGCTGGAAAGAGGCTGTTTTTTTTTTTCCAAGTGCAAAAGACATAAACTGAATGAGACATAAAGACATGCAAGAGATGTTGCAGTACTAGAAAATCAGTAATTTGAATTGCAAAGGCTACTGCTGGCAGAGACCGAAAGCATGGAGGCATTCCTGCTACAACAGGATCAAAAAGTCTGTGAAAAATAACCCACTGGCTTAAGTCCAGTGGGAAATTTCAGATCCGGCCGTGAATCAGCGCGGCTGGATACAGGCTGGCGCTGGCAGGCCGGGGGTTAACCTCGGCGGTGGGCAGGGGGAGGGGAGGGGGGCGGGCGGCGTGGCGATGGGCTATAGAAGGGCCGGTTGCGCTGTGGCTCGCCCTCTTTCCCTCCTCCCGACGGGCCGGCGCGAGCGGGCAGTCAAGCATCAGACGTCTGGGCCTCCGGGGATCGCAAGCGTGCGGTGGCATGAAAAAGAAAGCGGAATACGTCTGAATTCGAAGGGGTGAGTGTTATGAGCACACGGGGTGTAGGGGGGGGTGGAGGTTGGAAGGAGGTCAATTCGCCAGAGGCCCGCTTGGAGAAGCATGAGGGGGAGGGGAGGGGGGGAGGCCGCAGAAGGAGATGGATTGTAGGTGAGGCAGGCTGCGGGAGAGGAGCCGCAGGGAGACATGGCATGCATTGGTGGCCATGCGGCCTGGGGGGGTCCTGGATGTATGCATGGTCCCGGAGCGTGGCCGCGAGGGCCAGGAAGGCAGGATCCGAGGGCCGGGGGGGGGGGGGGTTTAAGGAGAGGATGGCCAGTTGGACGGCCGGGATCCGATTGTGGGCCAGGGACGGGGGGGGGGGGGGGGGGGGGAATGCAGGCATCAGCAGGCGCAGCCACGTGGTGAGGTGCCGCGGTTCGGAGCCAGTGTGTCCTTGCTGATACCCGACATTTTAAGTTATAGCATCATTTTAACTCTACCAGAGGGTTTCCTTTTTATTGCTTAAAGGATGCAATTTTGTTAAGTAAATTGAAAAAAAAAAAGAAAGAAAAGAAGTGCTTTTCTCAACCGTGCATCCACTGAAATGCAGCTAGCAAGTCTGCATCAGGCTGAGTGGGCGCAGAGTTCGCTATGCTGTTAAGAAGGTGAGTTTGCTGTGTACGATCGTTTCACAGTGCTAAGTGGCGTACAGGCTGGTTAACTATTTATTGATGAAAGGGATAAGTTTTGTTTCTCTATCATTTGCTGATGCTATGCCTCATCTTGGGACTGTTTGCAGTGTGCTCGGGCAAGAAACAGGAGGCAGGCGCTGCCATCTAGTGGCCTAAACGCGTATATATATATCTGTGCTATAGCTTTGCTAGCTGAGGTATTAATGCATGTGTATTCAGTTGCTTTGTACTTGAGGTGGGCCTATGTATGTTCTCTGTGTGGGATTGATGCCAGGTATTCGGTTTGTAGGTAAGAATCTGACATGTGCAATTTTCTCAAAGGTTTATGGCTGTTCTAGATTCCCTTGCAGTTACTTTGTAATGGATGAGGGCCTATGTATGTTCTGTGTATTATGGGGCCCTCCTTCAATGCGAGGATGGAACATAAAAAATGGGGCGGGGTAATAATAATTAAAAAAAAAAAAAGGTTTATTATAGAAATGAATAAAGGAAGGGATAAACGAAAGGAACAAACAAAGACGCAAAGGTGGCAAGGTTAAGATGATGAGTCCCAAGACAATGGGGGATAACCCAGGCAAAGACTAATATGTACATTATGTTTCCCCCTTTGCGTAGTAATTATTCACACAGGATAGTATGCCGCGAAAGATCACGCAGAGCAGAGAAAAGGAACGCAGAAGACAGTCACGCTCAGAGAGAACAAGGAACATGCAGAGCACCGAGGGTAAAACAACACGTGGTGCTGCAAAACGGGCACCGGCAGCAGCGACAAAAAGGAAGCCAAGGAGCGGGGGCACAGCGCGCAGCACAGCAGCAGGCAAGGCTACGCGGCAGAGTGGGCGGACCATTGCGCAACAACAAGCGCAACCACCCACGACAGCTACATCTAGTCAGGAGCTAGACTAACTGTTTCGTGATATCCGGGAGCAGGTGAATCGGCACGGCCTGAGCGCTTTCAGACAACGGCTGGAGGCAGCTAATACGGGGTTGGAAGGAACGCAACCATTGACCAACAGCGCATCATGCACCACATCGGCGACTGGTAAGTTAATGGATGGAAAGGGGGCACTTGGGCTGTCATCTTCCTCATCTGAGGAATCTTCTTCTGACGCAGAGGGTGACATGTCCTTAGCAGCCGCAATGCAAAACATGTTGAATCTTTTAAAAGAAAGAGAGAGAAATCTCGTAAGGATCAACAGTTGGCAAGGGTCTGGACTGAGCGCAGCGAGGTTCCCCCACTGGGAGCGGATGCTGGGGAGCCAGGCACAAGGGGGACAGCGACAACTGTCTCGTCAGTGCTTACAAGCCCAGCGGTGGCTAGCAGAGACCCACGTTGCGGGGTGAGCTCTCTGGCCAGCGCAGTGCCTAGGAAGTTAAAAAAACGGATTTGGAGGAGGGAATATATCGATATATTCTCCTTGCTCATCAGGGACCAGGACTGGGAAACCAAAGAGTCCAAAGACAAAGAAAAGAAAGGGGAAAAAAAGTCAAGAATTGTGAAGTCCATTACCAATTGGGTATCGGCTTTCCATATTTTTATGAGTGTGGTGCTGGAGCGGGAGCCGGAATTAAGTCAGTACTTAATCAAATATTTGGACACCATAACTCAGGCACACAAGCGGTTAGGTGGGTGGGCTTGGCTGAACTATGATGTCAAGTTCAGACAAAGCATGGCAGAGGACCCAACGATGACCTGGCAACACAGGATCGTGGACTTGTGGCTAGAAGAAATGGCCCCCAACAGACCATGGAGTCAAGAAGGGACCGCGAAGTCCTTTCAGGCACCACAATGGAGACAAAACTCCCAGCTGGCCGGCAGGCGGGCGTGCCGGCAGTACAACACAAGGAGCTGCACTTGGCGGCCGTGCAAGTTTTGGCACGTGTGTTCCACCTGCGGGGGCGCTCACCTGGTCGCGGCATGCCGAACCAGCAGAGAATCTAAGCCATTTAGGCCTGCGTTCCAACGTGGAAGCGATGGTCCTGGCCCCAACCCCCATCAGGCTTGACCACATGTGTGTGTGGCTGCGAGCCTACCCGCTACAGGACAAAGCTCTCAATATTGAGAACGGCTTTGCATATGGTTTCCGAATTCCTGCCTTAGTCCCCTCCACGGGGCAAGTAGTCCGCAACTCCCCATCAGTAAAAAAATTCAGCGTGGTGGTGCAACAAAAAATATCTAAAGAAGTTGAACTGGGGAGGGTGGCAGGGCCATACAAGTATCCTCCCATCCCAGATTTGGTGCTGTCCCCATTGGGAATTATCCCAAAAAAGGAGACAGGAAAATTTCGCCTGATCCACAACCTCTCATACCCAGAAGGGAGCTCAGTCAATGACCGCATCGATCTGTCGCTGTGTTCTGTGAAATACGCGACGATCGATCAGGCCGTAGACACGATATGGAAACTAGGACGACGGGCACGGCTGGCGAAGGCTGATATTGAATCAGCCTTTTGACTGCTTCCAGTCCACCCTGCATCCTTTTTGTTGCTGGGTTTCACCTTCAATGGGGAGTATTACTATGACAAATGCCTGCCCATGGGCTGCTCAATATCTTGTGTTTATTTCGAGCAGTTCAGCACATTTATACATTGGGTTGTGGAGGACATAGCGGGCCATTACTCCGTGGTCCATTACCTCGATGACTTCCTGTTCATGGGAAGTGATGAGGCAGACTGCCAAAGGATCCTCAAGGTGTTTGAGCAAGTGGCCAGGTGTTTCGGGATCCCCTTGGCGCAAGAGAAGACTTGCGGACCTGTGGGAACGATCACATTCTTGGGCATAGAGCTAGACGTGATAGCACAATTGTCTCGCCTGCCCGAGGACAAGATAAAGAAGCTTCAGGCCATTCAAGTACGGATGAAAGCATCGTTGGAACAGTTCCAATCATTGCTCGGTCTGCTTTGCTTTGCATGCTGGATCATGCCGATGGGACGGGTGTTCTGCCGGTGTATGGCATTAGCAACAAAAGGGATTAGAAGGAAATATCACAAGATCAGGATCACAAAGGGCATAAAAGAAGACCTACGCATGTGGGAGCTTTTCTTGCAATCTTTTAACGGCCTAGCCTTCTGGCAAGAACAGCCGGTATCAAATGAAGACCTTGACCTATTCACAGATGCGGCGGGGGGCAACGGTTTCGGCATCTATTTCAAAGGCGCCTGGTGTGCCGAGGAATGGCCTTGCGAATGGCACTCAGAGGGTATCATGAAGGATATTACTTTCCTTGAGCTCTTCCCCATCGCGGTAGCCTTATACATGTGGGCCCCGCAGCTGCGCAACAAAATAATCACATTCCACACTGACAACATAGCAGTGGTCTACGCGGTGAATGGAATAAGGGCGCATACACCAGGGGTGGTGGCATTGCTTCAGCATATAGTGATGTTATGCTTAAAACATAATATAACTATCAAGGCAGAGCACATTCCTGGGCAATTTAATAACATTGCTGACGCTCTTTCTCGTTCCAAGATCTCGCTCTTTCGATCACTCGCCCCCAAGGCCGACGCGGTCAAGACGGCTATCCCAGAGCAAATATGGGACCTTGGTCCGCCGAAGTTTGGGAGCTTGTGCTGAGCTCACTATCCGAGCGGACAAGGCGAAAATACCTGGCGGCTTGGGAACATTTCCAAGTTTTCTGCGAAGTAAGCGGGATCAAGGACGTCAATCCCAAGACGGAGTCCATTCTGCAATGGATTCTGCAGTCGAAGAGGATGGGAATGAGGAAATCAGCGATAAAAACGCAATTGGCGGCAATTACTTTCTTTGCGAAAGCAATGGGTAATGGCAGTCCAAGAACAAACTTTGTGATATCCAGGGTGATGAAAGGATGGACAGCGGAGCAGCCCTGTAAAAAAGACAGGCGACGCCCTATAACACACCAGATGCTGCAGAAACTGATAGCGGTGGCGGGCCAGGTCTGCTTCAACAATTTTGAAACACGACTGTTCAAATGTGCATTCTCTTGGGCTTTTTTCAGAGCGTTCCGAGTGGGGGAGCTGGTAGCTGCGGCAAGTCGCGAACCCGCTGAGGGGGGTATTAGAGAGAGGGACGTGAGCCTGCTGAATGGGACACTCGTATTGTACATGCGGCGTTCCAAAACGGACACAGAGGCAAAAGGGGCGCAGGTCCGGTTAGCCCCACTACCAGGGGACCCATCCTGTCCAGTGAGAACTTTCACCGAATACAAGCAAATTTGGCCGACAGGCGCCGAGCAATGGTTAGTACATGAGAACGGGGCCCCCCTCTCGCGCTTCCAGTTCGCCAGGGTGCTCAAGCTCACTTTGGACGCAGCGGGTTTGGAGGCGTGCTTTTACGGCACTCACTCCTTCCGTATAGGGGCGGCTTCAACAGTGGCCAGCATAGGGATGACAAGGGAACAGATAATGCGCATTGGGAGATGGCGATCTGACAGGTACAAGTTATATGTACGCCCGGTTTAACGCCGTGTGTCAGAGGGAATCTCGATAAGCAGATGTCAAAAAAAAAAAAAAGGGGGGGGGGAAGTGTTGTTCTTGAAAGGAAATTTGGTGCGAGTTCATGTATTTGTTAAAGGTTACTGTCCGTATAATGTACAACATAAGATCTTACTGTGCAAAAAAAACCCAAACAAACCAGGCGTAGACCCTATGATCATTATATTCGGGGCCTCGGAGTCCTTCATCCAAGATGCCATCTTAACAAACTGTATTTTCTCTTTTCCATCAATAATCATTGCATAGGTGCCAACCCCCCTTGTGAGGCATGGATTTGCGGCCATTCATTCTTTCACTGGGCAGAAAAGAGGACGAGGACCAGACCACAAGGACTTAACTTGGGCCTACCCAGGGGCAAAGTGGTGGTGAAGTGGATGGGTCGTCGGTGTATGGTGTGGGACCAGATGCTGCCACTACTCCTGCAGTTAAGGAGAGCAAGTGGTGCGCCTTGGGCGATCTTGATTCACCTCGGAGGTATTGACCTGATGGATACGCGCAGTGTCGAGCTCACTAAGAAAATGCAGAAGGACATGCTGACACTGACGACGGCCTTCCCAGGAACATTACTAGTCTGGTCACACATCATACCGCGACGAGTCTGGAAGGGCGAATGTTCGCATCAAGCCGTAGAAAGAACGTGGCGGAAAGTGAATAGGTGGATGGCCCGATTCATGGAGTCTATTGGAGGATATGGCATCGTTCATGACCTCATAGAAGAAAAATGCCCCAGCTTGTATCGTGCAGATGGGATACATCTGTCCGAAATTGGGATGGATGTTTACCTTTGTGCGATACAGGACATGCTCGAACGGCTGTGGCAAAAACACGTGTTGGCCACAGCAGCGGAGAAGGGTGGGGACCCTCACGGCAAGCGAGGAGTCGCTGCCGGGAGGGATTGGCAGGAGAGATAGGGACCACCCTTACGAGAGAGCGCACAGCCTAGACATGGAAAAGGGGGAGCGGGCCATAGACGAACTGACGTGTCCCCCATTAGTACACAGAGTGGAAGCAGGAACAGTGTCCAGAGGGCCTCCCGACGTTTTCGCAGCGGGAGAGACGAGCATGGAGAGTCAGCAACGTAGCCCTGCTCACGCCTTTGACGGGACGTGGGCAGAGGTAGAGCCGGACACTGCTGCTAAGAGGAACAGAGCATTAAAGGGGCCTGTTGTCAACGGCAGTGCCCCTTAATGATGCTATGCTAATTCGGAATGAGGGCAGTGGGGAAAAGGCTTTGACGGCAAACTTTCCAAAATATCCCTGCCGGGCGTCAAGGCATGATTAAAGAGTGGGCTGTGCCTCTTGAGAAGGGATGACATTTGAAGGAGTGTATAATGGTTGTTTGTTGTGAGGATATGTATAATGCACTTGTGTTATAATGTTGTTTGTGGATTATGCTGTGGCCAACAGTTTGATACTGTATTTCCAAGTTTTAATAACCCAAAATAAAGAGGTTTTCTTGTTTAAATCTGAATATAGCATGGTTATTCTGGCAGGGGGGGGGGGAGGGGGTGGAAGGGGGGGGAGGGCACGGTCGGGAAGGGGGGGAGGGGAGTAGCGACCCCAGGCCATCATGCCGGTCGCCAGGCTGTGAGCAAGAACACAAGCCGCAGCAATAGAAGAGGTAGCATATTGAATTTTCTTCAATCAGTGATACTAATTTAGACCTATTCCACGAGCAACAAGGTATTTGCATCACACTTGCAATTAATAACATCAGTTCTGCAGAGGTCTTTCCATGATAACTAAAACATACACGACATGAGAATTTAAAATTACTCCTCCAATCGACTCTTGCAGACTAGTGTAAAACAGACTGGGAGAAATGTCAGTATTTTCTCTGCAGACATTGTTACTCTTACACTGTCATAGATGTGATTTTCAACTAGTCTACTATCACAAAGAAAAAAGAAAACATTATACACAGATTTACCATATTGTTTAAATTACTTAATTCACTTATTTGAATGAAGTTGTATCATTCACTATTCTTGGTTCACCCTTTTTTCCCCTTTAATCAAACAAACTTGCTTGACTTAGACAAGCAATTCAAATTTTCTTCTTTTTCTTTCAGTGAAGTTACTCTCTTCTTTCTTTCCTTTTTACACTTAGGGGTATGTTTACTAAACCGTCTTAACATTGCAGCGGTGGTATTATCGCGCGATAAGTGACGTTATCACGTGATAACATCACTTAACGAGTGATAACGCGGCTGCGGCGTTAAGGCACACTAACGCTGTGAAATCTGGCTCTGAAGGGTGGAGTAAGGCTTCCCAGAGGGCGGAGAGAAGGGGTCAATGGGCGGAGAGTGGGAGGGGAGAGGCTCCAGGCACACTAATGCTGTGAAATCTGGGTCTGAACACTAACGCCAGTGAAACTCTCACGTTAAGAAATATTTGCAGGAAAGAGAAACCATTTCAGTCAGCAATGTACAGCAAAGCCAGGGAAACCCAAAAACGTGATAGTAGTGATACATGTGCACGGAACAAAAAGGCAAATAAACATTGAAAATGACCTGAACCACATTTAAAATCCCAATAACCAAGCTGGCCAAAAGTGATATTAATGATAAACATAAAGCAACACCACTGACAAAGCTCAAAAAATAAGATATCATGTTTGGAAGGGTATATTCTCTGTCCCCCTACAAAGTGAATGATCCCACATCGAAATAGTGCTGATCAGGGTTTATTTACGTCTATAGTGGGCAGGTTTGTTATGGCATGCACATGAGCAGTAACAGCAGAGTGAGCACGTAGGAAAGGGCAACCGTACTGATGCTGTAAATGGGATACAGGGGGCTGCAGGCGGCACATGCTGTGGTCCAGCTGGGGCACAGTGCATGTTAGGCAGATGCCTAGGTGGCACATAGGGATGCCGAAACTGTAAAGTAGCAAGACAGCAACTGACGAGGGTCCAACATGGGCACGAGTGTGTGTCCCACAGTGTCACAGGGGAGATTATCCAGCAGGTACCCCCAAGGGCACATAATCTTGGCAGGTGGTGTGGGGGAAGCGCGTATGTCCATGTAGGTACCCCTACCTGAGAACCCACACCATAGGCAGCTGCCTACTGGCATACTGGATGGCCTGGGACTGCGCACCACCAGTACCACCGGCATAATGGCATAGCAGCATGTTGGCGGAGGGGTGCTGGTGGCAGAGGTGGCAGTGGCATCTGCCCACAGCAGACCATGGCCTAGCCCTGTATAGGTGGGTGCCGTGCACTGCAACAAACACGGTCTGTCTGACGAACAGTCATGGTATCCCCAGGGAATGAACTGTCCGTTTTGCAGTACACACAGCCAGTGTATTCAGGAGCAGAAGGTCACAAGTTCAAGTCCCAGCTGTGGCTCCTGCCAACCCTTTCCCCTTATTTTACCCAGTACTAAACCGTGGTAACAAAGACGGAACCTTTATTGCAGATAACATAAACATGCCTGAAACGCCTATATTTTACTCTACAGAGCACAGACACCATAAACATGTGCAATACCTAGAGCAGAGTTTCCCAACTGCAGTTCTGGAGGGCCAAACACCATTCAGGTTTCATGCTGTCCCTAATAAATATGCCTGTACTGCATTTGTATGCGCCGCCCCCATGGTATGCAAATATATTTCATGCATATTCATTAGGAACAGCATGAAAACCCGAACAGTGTTTGGCCCACCAGGACCGGAGATGGGAACCTCTGCCCTAGAGCAGCGGCCAACAGGGGCATAAATACCCACACCCACAGGCTCCACTATACAAAGCCTCATGGAGAGTCAGGCTGTTGGGCCCTGCGCGCAGCAGCATCTTCCAATACTAGCACTTGCATACCTTAGCAATGCTGCCCTAAACTTGGGGATACATTACATATATCAAAGGGTTGCTATGATTAATGGCAGATAACAATTCCTAAGTTAATCATAATTTGCTGATAGAGCTGAATCATAGCAACCTTTCTGATATCTGTGGAGTGTGTTTCAGTTTTGGTTTCTGACAGTGTTTACCACCCCGGGGAGTGACCCCAAGAGTATTGCATACCATAGCCATGCCTGCACTGTGCCCAGGACTGGTGTGGTAGCCAGGGCTGCTAAAAGCCTCTATATTTGCACAATGCTGGCATAGGTGTGGGAGTGTGTGTCTGTCTATCCAGTGTGCTGTGGCTGCCTACACCTTACTCAGCCCACACTGCTTGCACTGTTTCCAGTGTTAGCTTGCCAATGTGCATAATGAGGAGCAAGGTACTGTGGGTATGGCCCGGAGAGGGTGGCCTGGGCAGGATGCATCTGCAGAGGGCATAGGGCAATGGCTGGGACATTGTAGTGCCCTGCCACCACGTGCACGGACAGGGTGGCCACAGCATGTCCTGCTGGGAGGTCACTCTCACCCTGACTGATCAGTGACCATGGCATGGCTAGGTTCCCCCATAGTGCTATATAGTCTTTCTCTCAAGTGATGTTTATGGGTTCTCTTTTCTGAGGCCCAATCACTGACTTATCTGCTTGGTGTGTGTGCTCACATCCCAGTTTTGGGTGCACACATTTTTTCCAGGAATATGGACTAGCTAGCAGACTGTCTGCAGTTAGTATGTATATGGCTGGAACACCTTGCAGGGTGCAGTGGCTGGAAACTCACTGTGCTTCCTGCTGGAGAATGTCTGATAGTGGTGGGGGGCAGCTGAGTGTTTCCAGGGCTACTGTCTGTCTGCCATTGCCTTATGGATGTGTATGGATCTGCATTGACTGCCTTGTAGGGTGCCCATTCCCCAGCAGGACTGGGGTTGATGGTCCCCTCTACTTCCACCATTGCAGGGATGTAGAGTGTTGATCTGTTGGTGGGAGATCCTGTCCCCGACCCAGAGGGTGGGTTGGGTGGTGCTACATCACCCGCCTATGGGTCCAAACACCCCCTTCACTTAAATCATGTGACCATGGCACCCACACAGGATATGCACTATTCTGGGTGCATCATAGTCCACAAGGGCTAGACGTGACTGGGAAATACAGATGGACACAGGTGTATCCTAGGTGTGTCTGCAAGGACTACCTATCACACACTGGCACTGATGGCGACCTGCAGCATAGCCTATCTCAGCTAAGCCAGGTGCTGCGGACCAGGTGTTGGGCACCCCACCTCACCCTCAGGGTGAGCACAGTACCCGCACAATGTGACGGTCTGTAGCTACTCTGTGCCAGTAACACACATGGTCAGTTCCCCCTACCAGGCCGAGGTGCTGTGGGGGTGCATACCCCATCTTGTGATCATCTGTAGACTGCTGATCTGCATGTGCAGTGCATCATGGGTACGGGTGGGTTAACCCTATCCTGGTAACCACAGCAGACAGTTTGTGTGGTGACCTGCAGTCCTTCTGTAGCCAGCCAGGGGTTTGTTAATAGCTATAGAGATATAGCCCATTGGTTACTTCACTGACTGTGGAAGCAGAGGTCATGGGTTTGATCCCACAGTGGTGTTATGTGATGGGCTGTCTGAGGCATTTCCTTTTTTAATTTAAATTAGTGCTGCCAGCAAAAACAGTGCTGTAACCTTAAGGTGCCTCATAAGGCACCCTATAAAGCGCCTTATAAGGCCCCCTATAGGGAACATTATAAGGTGCCTTGGCGGACAGTGCATTTTCTAATGTGCCCTCTGGAGTGCCTTATGGGGCGCCTTATGCGGCACCTTAGGTTACGGCACTGTGAGGGTGTGTTTGCTGGCAGCACTAATGTAAATTAAAAAAGAAAATGCCACAGACAGCACTGATTTAAAGTAAAGGGTGATGCCTCAGACGCCTTACTCATTAAGCCAACTGGGGGATTGAACACATGACCCCTGTTTCAGCAGTCAATGTATTAACCATTGTGCTACACCTCTGTTGCTGTGTTTACAGGTCAGAGCGCCTAATTAAGGCTAATGCACGTTAACGTGTCACGGCTCCCTCTATCGCGCTATAACGGACTTTATCACGCGATAACCCGAAATGCTACCTTAAGACCGGAACGCCCACTACCTTATATGGCATTCGTCACAGTAAGACTGCAACTAACACCGGTAAACTTAAGACGGTTTAGTAAACATACCCCTTAATTTTTTTCTTAACCTTTGTCACATCACACAAATCCACACAATTTATCAAATATCTAAATACATCAAAGCATGGAAGATCTCATAATTTTTTTCCCCAGAATATCTGGAGATTTAAGAAGAACCGAGGAGAACTGTTTCTAACAATGCTTTTAAACATTTGCATTCTTACACATAGAATGAAACCAGCAGATAAATTCTCTTAACCAAAATAAGTTCAGATCCATGACCTAGAAAACAAAACTTATTTACTATACAAACACAAGTAAAAGAATGGTTAATCACTTTTGGGTTGTATTTTTTTTCCTCTTCCATCATGTTTGTCAAGTTCAGAATCTCTGTAGAATAACCTTAAACATAATTTAATAAAATCACGATCATGAGGATTTATCTTCTCAATAATACACTGCCAATTGGAATCAGAAGTTGTTCTCTTTTTATATATGCTTTAACTGTGACCTTCTCTCTCCCTGGAAACTCCTTTTTTTTTTTAAAATTAACTTCCCCAATAAGGCTTATGGTTAGTCTAACAAGAAAGTCTTACCACAGTTGTTCAAGATTTTCTTCTTGCTATAAACATACAGTCATGCCAAGCTCTTATCTGTGCTGGAAACCTCTAAGTTGTTACTGCAGTGTACTGTACAGCATATTCTTCTTCCCAGTCCACTAAATCAGAGAATCCACTTCATACTACAGTTAACCCACATAGACAGCAGAAGAAAAACACTAGCTATAAAGCCACATTACCGCTGCAAATAAAACATATAATTGTAGCTCCCTTATCTCCCTTTACATATTTATTAAACTAACAAATCACTAATTTACTGTCAATCAAAAATCCTTTTGAATTATTTCTCACTCACTCGTGCCCCCTACTTTATACATAAACCCTCAAACAACTGTTAAAACTTACTCCTACTTTTAAGGGAACTGCAGGGAGAAGATATACATTTATTTCTGCTTATTCCAAATAGCAACTCTCTACATATGTCCTAATTAGCATTAAGCATTCAATATCCTTTTGACATGAAAATTATTCTTTCAAAACATTAGACATACCACATTGCCGGGGTAGATTGTGAAAGCAGACTCTGAGCTGGCACTCTCTGAATCCTGGCGCGTGGGAGTTGTCAGAAGTTGATTCTGCACTGCTGGGGCCTCCCTGAAATGGATCTGATGGCAGCCCAATCCAATGCCAAAGTTTGCTGCTTCTTCAACTGCCACATGGAGACGGGGTCCGAGGGTATCTATGCCTTGACCCAGCCTTGGCCAAATATGTGGCTGCTGTACATGTTTCCTATGTGGCCCTGGTGGGGTGTGTGCTTTGGTGTATAGAGTGCCACCCAGGCAGGGTTGTTCTGGTAATGCCAGATTGACCAAGGAGAGTGTGGTTTAGAGACCTGATGCAGCTCCTGCAGGTGAGCCCTCTTCAGCTGCTGCAGTTTCAGGGGCTATTATAGCAGGGACCGATCATCTTGGAGGACCCGGCTCCCTTCTCGCTTAAGGCATGGCTTTTGAAAGGAGAATTCTAGAGTGTAAGGGCTACTTTCCAGCAGTAATCTCTACTTTGTGCTTGGAGGGTCTATCAAGCTAGTATACATACCAATATGGTGCTTCTTTGAGCACTAGTGAGGTGCACAGCACTTGGCTCCTGAGGTGGCCAAGGTATCTTCCCTGTTAGCCTTTCTGCAGGATGGCCTAGAGAAGGGCCTCTCACTTAGCTCCCTGAAGGTTCAGGTGGCAGCTCTGGCCTGTTTCCATGGTCTGGTGGCAGGCAAGTCTTTGGCCTTGCACCCAGACCTCTCATTTTTTCCAGGAGGTTCAGCCTCTGCGTCCTCCCTCTCAGTCTGTGATTCCTTCCTGGGATCTGTCTGGTGCTTAGGACCCTGAAGGCGACTCCCTTTTAGCCATTGAAACACACTACCTCAAAGGATTTGATGTTCGAGACTGTGTTACGATCTGCAAGGTGAATCTCTGCAGGTGATTAGCGATGTGCCCCATGGTTTGGTCCTCGGATGTTACTGTTCAATATATTCATGAGTGATATTGCCGAAAGGCTGAATGGAAAAGTCTGTCTTTTTGCAGATGACCAGAAAATTTGCAACAGAGTGGACTCCCCTGAGGGAGTGGAGAACATGAGGAAAGATCTACAAAAGCTGGAAGAATGGTCTAATGCTTGGCAGTTAAGATTTAATGTGAAGAAGTGCAGTGTCATGCCCTTAGGAAGCAGAAATCCAAGGGAATTGTATGCGATAGGGGGTAAGAGATTGGTGTGCATGGACCAGGAGAAGGACCTCTGAGTTATTTGTTTCTGACTATCTCAAGGTGGCGAAACAGTGTGACAAGGCGGTGGCAAAAGCCAGAAGGATGCTGGGTTGCATACAGCGAGGAATTACAAGCAGAAAGGAGGAGGTACTAATGCCACTGTACAGGTTGCTGATGAGGCCTCATTTGGAATATTGTGTTCAGTTTTGGAGACCGTATTTCGCAAAGGACATAAAAAGGCTAGAAACAGTTCAGAGGAAGGTGACCAAAATGATTTGGAGCCTGCGTCAGAAGACTTGACTTGAAGACCTAAATATGTACACTCCAGAGGAGAGGAGGGATAGGGGAGATATGATTCAGACCTTTAAATTCTTAGAGTATTAATGGACAAACAAACCTCTTCCAAAGACGGGGAAGCTGTAAAACTAGAGGGCATAACATGAAGTTGCAAGGGAGTAAACTGAAACGCAATGTCAGGAAATACTTTTTCACTGAAAGATTAGTGGATGCTTGGAATGCCCTCCCGATGGAAGTGGTGGGGGCAAACACAGTGATAGAATTCAAAATGGCATGGGACAGACACAGTGGATCCCTTTATAGCAACAGGATAAAATCATATAAGCATAACTATCTGTTATATCTGAACAAATAGGGGTGACCTACACGGAGCGGTGGGTACACCCCTAAACAAAGGTATGGGGAGGAGTGACCTGCACGAAGTGGCAAGTGCACCTACTCTTACTGCCTTGCTGGGCAGACTAGATGGACCATACTGGTCTTTATCTGCCGTCATTTACTATGTTACTATGTTAAAACATTTTATAAGCAATATTTTTAGGAAGAAGTATCCTCCAGACATATCTAAAATCCACACACCAACCAAGCAAAACATTCTTTAAAATATTCTTAATCTCTGGAAGTAAGCCCTTTATAAAAATTGAGGAAAAACCTTCCATTTCCTTGTTCTGAGAAGAAAAATAACAGAAGGCTAAATAACTTATACGAATGAAAATGAGAGACAGTTTCATCCCTATTCTGCTTCAAAGATATTAATCTAGTCACATCCTTTACAGGAGCACAGTTCTTTTCAATAGTCCTAAGTAATTTATTATGATCTTCCTGGAATGTGGTTATCTGAGTAGAACTAGTAGGATCTTTAACAGGATTTTCTTGAGGCCATACCCATTTTCTATCGTCCTATAAATTAGGATGTGTAATTGCATGCAAATCTGTTGGGTTTAAACATACAGATTTTAACAAACTCTGCAAATCTACCTATGTGGGATCATAGGACCCTTTCAACAGGCGCCAATGCATTGGCCAGGTTTTTCACGAGGGTCGGGACAAGACCATGCCAATTGAAAAAACAGCTGGAGACCGGTTTGCAGCAAAGGTGACCAGCCCACCACCTGCTTGTGGAAATGCTCGGAAAGGATAATTTGTCATAGACTTTGCTTTTTCCATAGAAAAATTTAATATTACTTTCTGTAAACTTTCCTCCAACTCCACAACACTTGCAGGCAGTGATCTATATCACCTGAAAGCCAGAATTTTATTCCTTTCTGTATAGCCCCCTAGCTTCATCTAGCTTCTCTTCTGTCTCTTTTCCTTGCACACCTTCAACTTCAGCCTGAAACACCTTTTAAGTATTGCCATCAAGAACTTGCTTGCTTAATTTTATTTCGTTATAGAGCAATGATTTGAAGTTCTCCTTGTAAGTTTTCATCTCTGTTATATTTACATTATCCTTCCAACCACTCACACTAATCCCTAATCTAAACTCAAAATCTTCAATCTCTGCCTTCAGCCTTATCTGATATTGTGCACAGGTGGCTTCACCTCCGTCTCGAGCCCTTCACCTAAAAATGTATCCGATAAATTTGGATGTAACTGTGACCATTCCCCCTCAGAGGCCCTTCTTTCTGGTGAAGTGACTCCAAGCTTTACTTTGGAATCATCCATCTTTGGCCCTTCTGCCCTTGTTGGGGAACAGCTGCTTTTCCATCTGACTCTAGTGTTATGGCCAATGCATGGAAATCAACTTCATATGCCTAATAAACATAAACATATGTAGAAGGAACTGAGGGGAGATTACAGGACTCCCCCGGTCCTTGTCCCGGGACTTATCTTGCCCTTTAACGTTTTCTTTCTAAAAACCTGATTATATAATTCTTTCAAAGCAGAAACTCTGTCTGCTTCCTCTTTTCTGCAGTTTTTAGCTTGCCACCAGCTAAATCCTAGGTTTTCATGATTGGCACAAGACCGCCCAAGGTCCTTAAGGGCTATTTCATACTGTAACCACCTCAGTTTTATCCTCCTAAAAAGTTCCACCAAGCGGGAACTGCAAACTAGGGTTACATGGAGTGCTATTTTCCAACATAATCCAGAGCACTATCACCATATCTACAACACATCTCATAGTTAGGGTGACCTTTCTTCTGCTCAATCTCTGCAGCTTTTACGTTCCATTCATTTAACATATGAACTTGCTGCCTCTTATAAAAAGATTACCCATAATAATCTACTCACTCGTATCCTTGACACTTGTCTGCTGTTTCTCAACCGCTGAAGGATGCAGTGATCCAAGGCACAGAGCAACAACTGAAAAGTTTCTTTAATCCGGTCAGGTTTTTCCTCCCAGTACTTGGTTTCACCTGGTCCTCCAGACAGTGAGAGACAAAGAGAAAGTACAAAGACACAAAACCAAAGTTTCCTTTATCTTTGAGCTCAAAGGGAAGCCAACAGGAAGGTCTGTGGACACAGCAAAGTTCCACTTCTGTTGGATCCAAAATCTTCCTCCCTTGAAGCCCTTTTTATTGTAGTAAAAATTGGAAGTAACTGAGTTATTAATCATAAACA
The DNA here is from genome assembly GCA_033557465.1 of Ichthyophis bannanicus. Lineage (NCBI taxonomy): Eukaryota > Metazoa > Chordata > Amphibia > Gymnophiona > Ichthyophiidae > Ichthyophis > Ichthyophis bannanicus. The sequence goes on from CM066032.1 coordinate 1,777,252,357, forward strand.
TGAAATAACACAAGGTGTCACAAGAATTCTTTTTCAGAGTAAGAGCTGATTACAATGTATTAGATGAAATTTACTTGATTATGATAAAATTATTATAACTGCAGAATTGCAGAAATTATGCTGTACCAGCAGTGACCTATAGTTGACTGTACATTGACCTATGGTTGTACAGTTCGTAGCCTAAGTTTATACTTTATGCTTATGCCAATAATATTCTTTTAACTATTTAAGAACAGTTACATAGCTCTCGTGATCATGATTCTTTTTAAAAGAAGTAGGTAAAAAGATAACTTGTGAGTGACTGTTATTGATACCAAAGTTCATCTAATCAGAACATCTGTATCAAGAAATTCATCTATCTTCAATTACATATTGGGGATTCTGGTATCTGTCTATCTGTCCATTCCTACAGTGGTGATGTTCACAATGTGGATCATTCTCATGCTGAGGGTCCCTCATTACTGACAGGGCTAGGTGCTGATATGTAGCTATGGTGTCCTGGTCCACTGTTGGCTGACCCTGACTTTGTACTGTACGTCCATTTACAGCACTGGCCATAGCCAACAAACAGTGGCACTACAGCATATGGCACAAACCCACCCTCCACCTGCAGTTCTACCATTGCCGTGGTCGGGGCAGGCAGAAACAACAGAGAGCGGGAGGAACACACCACTGGAGGACAAGAGCTTTATTATATCACCAAGGTCTGCCCTACACGTGTTTCGGCCTGGTGGCCTTCTTCAGGGAACTTCGACCTTATAAAACATACACATACATAGAGATTAAAATATGATTGTATAAACAACAATAAATTAATATTCAATTACTATAAAATCAATACACACACAAAGGACCTATCATGAAGAGCCCAATATTATATACGTATACATATAATCCAAATATAGTACATGAAGAATAATACATAAAGATTATATACACAATACATAATAGAAAATAAATAAATAATGTAAAAACCATATCAAATAATAGATACAATATGCAATGAACAAATATATCAAACAGCTAAGATAACTATCAAAATCTAAAAATGTGGTGTTATTAATTAAACTTATTGAAAAAAGTATATATTGTGTAGTTTATATAAATTGATGTGTAATCAGTAAACTCACCACTCATAGGAGACGCTTTGTTGAAGTAGCTTGCATTTAGTGATATAACAATCTAAAAGAAACATAATAGAAGCTGTAAAACAAAACAGAAAGAAATTATCCACCACTAACATATGATAAAAATTGGTATCCCAATGCATATCTGATATCGTGGGACATGCTAATTTCTGACGAAAAGATGAGAAATGTAAAAAAATATATATGTAAGTATATTTAATCCAAATAGCCACATCAAATAGTTATATCTTAAAAACTACCCTAGAGAATGAACAACTCTCCAAGATCATCACTGACCTCGAATGAACAACTCTCCAAGATCATCATAGACCTCAACACCAGCACTGCCCCTACAGATCCTTGCCCAGTAGCCTGGATCAAAGCAACGAAAAAGGAACTAACACCAGTCGTACGGAAAATAGTAGATAACTCCCTCTCCAAGGAAACAATGCCAAACTCCCTATGTCCAATCCCCAAGAAAACCACCCAGGCTAAAACTGACCCAGCCGCCTACAGACCCATATCAAGCTTACCATTCCTGTCCAAGATCGAGAAAACAGTCCAACACCAGCTCCAACAACACATCGACATCTACAATCCACTGGACCCCAATCAACACGGTTTTCGACCCAGACATGGGGTTGAAACCATACTGATCCAGCTATTCGACAGCCTTTTGAGGACAATCGACAACACCAGAATGGGCGTCATCATGATATTCCTAGATATCTCCTCAGCTTTCGACACTGTCTGCCACACAACCCTACTAAACAGACTACAGGAGGCAGGCCTACACAGTACTACTCTGAGCTGGTTTACATCTTACCTCACCAACAGACAACTACAAGTCAAGTGTGGAACAAAGACCTCTCAACCGTTCAGAGCCACTCAAGGAGTCCCACAAGGCTCAGCTCTCTCCGCCCTGCTATTTAACATCTACATACAACCCATATGCACCATCATCAAGGACCACAAGATTCACTACACCATATACGCAGATGACATAATGATATACACACCAATCAAACTGGACAACCCAGACTACTGCAACATAGCCAACTGCTTCCAACAAATGGCAACCTGGCTGCAAGAAAACAACCTATCAATAAATTACAACAAAACCGAAGCTCTATTCATCACAAGAAACCGGACATTCTCACCATCGGCCACCATCAACCTAAACAACACCATCATATCGGTAAGACAAGAAATAAAATACCTGGGAGTAACGCTCGACAAGGACCTCAACCTCCAGTCCCACATTGCAAAAATAACAAAGAGCGCTTACATCAAAATGAGGACAGTTAGAAGGCTCAAACCCATCCTCGCCCATGAACACTTCCGAACAGTCTGTCAAGCCATCATCACTCCAACCCTAGACTATTGTAGTCACATCTACCAAGGACTACCTAAAAAGACAATAAAACCACTACAGCTAGCACAAAACGCAGCCGCACAACTCACGACAGATCACACAATTCACGATCACATCACCCCCATACTGTACCACCTACACTGGCTCCCAATCAGCTCCAGAATCCAATTCAAAGTACTTCTACATATATTTAAAATAATACACAACCTATCAGCAGACAGCCTACGCCCTCTCATAAAAACCGATAACAGGAGACCAAGAAGAAAAGGAACCTCAGACACCATCAGAACACCAAAAGAATTTGCTAAAACAAGGCTGGCTACATCAAGGAGGGCACTCTCCCTGGCAGCACCCGCTATATGGAACTCTCTCCCAGACCACATAAGATCAACCAAGAACCTCAAGGACTTCAGAAAACTTCTTAAGACTGATCTATTTACAGTACATTTCAAGGACCTCACATAAATTTTCTACCTCAAGACATTACAGGATCACAATCCTACCCCCAAGACATTACAGAATCTCAATCCTAGCACGCCTCTCAAACAGCCCCATTTTGTATATATGTATATAGCTCATTATGTAAATAGTTCACCGATATAATCTAACGCACTGCCCCACACACTACACTTCTCAGTTCTCACACTGCATGCTACAAACCACACTTTATTATTGATTTTGATTGATGTGCCACACCGCCTTGATTTAACGGTAAGGCGGTATACTAAATCCCTCTAAATAAATAAAAAATAAAATAAATAAATAGAGAACATTACTGTTGTGGGAATCTTAATTTTCTTTGAATGGTACCCATAGACGTAACAGCTAAAATGGCCCGTGCTTTTCCTGTTATAGGGAGGCGGTCTCCTGCTTGTCCATGTTTGCGGAATCCTTGAATGTCTTGTTATCTAGATATATTATATAGACCATTATCTATAAGTCAATTGTATTATAAATAAGCAGGATACCTGCCTAAATGTCATAGGAACATTTATAATCTTGTAACTCCTAGACGCCAAACTCTGTCACAGGAACTCTTACATAGTGTCAACTACAAGATTATAAAAAGATGAACAGTGCCTCGGTCTAACAATTCAGTTACAACCTGAACATGTAATTCTCATACCTCTAATTTGAAGACAAGCAATGTTACTCTTACCTCTGATATAGAGTCAAAACATAAAAATGCTTGCTTAACCGGCATGTCTTTTAACCGCAGCTGAGGGGTGATGTGCGGATGACGGCATTTGTTAATTTAAATAGGCCACAGTGTATATAGTAGATAGACAGCAATGTATATCATGTCCGCCACTAATACATATAGTATTTCAAAAAATCATATTGTCCTCCCAAAAGCAATCAATCATACTGCCTAGGAACAAAGGAAAACCCTTTAAGACATATTATATATATAAAAAGTTAAAACTAAAGTTGGTGATCCTTCATAAATACAATATCAAGTACCTATAAAAAGTCATGTATATAAAACTGCCTTGCCCAATTCATGTTAAAGGCAACGGTACTTAAAAACAGTTCAATTAATACTGTCTTATTAAAAATCAAACATTGTAGCCAAATATTATCATAAATGAATTAAAAAAGAATGAAACAGTGAGAACAAATTGGGCACAACAAATAAGATCAAATCAGGGTAAGAAGCAGAATAGTCAAATATCATTGGTGTAAAAGAATATAACTAAAATTGTTCTCCTCTAATTCATGAGAAGAAGCTAAGTTGGACAACTTAGCGAAAAACATCTTGTATAAATAAATAAATTAAGAAAACAATAAAAACAAAAATTGTGCCAAAAGTAAAACCAAGGGAAAATCAATAAACTGGCCAAACCATGTTAAAAGGAGTGATATACTCATTTGGTTGATGGCCTAAGGGTGGCTAAGGGGAGCTCAAGGAGCCAGTTGTAAACTTTGTACATCATATCATCTTTGTATCGCTAAGTAGATAATAATATAAGAGAACAGAAAAGGGGGCGGGGGGGGGGGGGGGGTAGGGGGACATTGTATGACTTAAACAACAGATTATATGAAACCATATGAATAAGGAAATTCTATGACCCAAGGAACATAAAGATCATAGAGAAAAAATATTGCACACATGGGGGTATGTTTACTAAAGGGCGCTATTTGCGCTGCTCTCACGTTATTGCACGATAAGGTGCTTTAGCGCGCGATAAGGTGCCTTATCGCATGTTAACGCGCTCAGCGCTGCAAATGAGCGCTGAGGGTGGAGAAAGACTCACAGAGGGCGGAGTAAGGCTCCCCAGGGGCGGAGAGAGACTGTCAAGGGGTGGAGAGTGGGAGGGGAGAGGCTCCCTGCACACTAACGCTGTGAAATCCGAGGCTGAAAACTAACGCCAGTGGGGTATGTTTACTAAACCGTCTTAACGTAGCAGCGTTAATGATATAGCGCGATACGTGACGTTATTGTGCGATAATGGCGCTTTACCGTGCGAGAACATCATGTATCGCGCGATAATGTCTGTGGTGGAGTTAAGGTGGGCAGAGGGTGGAGGAAGGCTCCCCAGAGGGCGGAGTAAGGCTCCCCAGGGGCGGAGATGAGGGGTCAATGGGCGGAGAGTGGGCGGGGAGAGGCCCCATGCACACTAACACTGTGAAATGAAGCTCTGAAAATTAGCGCCAGTGAAAACCTCACGCTAGACAGAGGCACATTTGCAGGAGAGAGAAACCATTTCAGTCAGCAATGTACAGCAAAGTCAGGGAAACCCAGAAAAGTGATAGTAGTGGTACATGTGCAGGAAACAAAAAGGCAAATAAACATATTAAATGACTAGAACCACATTTTAAATCCCCATAACCAAGCTGGCCAATAGTGCTACTAACGATAAACATAAAGCAACACTACTGACAAAGCGTAAAAAGGAAGATATAATGTTTGGAAGGGGCTATGCTCTGTCCCCCACAAAGTGAATGATCCCACAGTGAAATAGCGGTGAGCAGGGTTTTCTCCTTTATATTGGGCAGGTTTGTTATTCTGTGGTCCAGCTGGGGCACAGTGCGGACTAAGCAGATGCCTAGGTGGCACATAGGAATGCCGAAACTGTAAAGCAGCAAGACAGCAACTGACGAGGGTCCAACATGGGCACAAGTGTGTGTCCCACAGTGTCACAGGGGATATTACCCAGCAGGTACCTCCAAGGGCACAGAACATTGGCAGGTGGTGCCGGGGGAAAACGCGCATGTCCATGTAGGCACCCCTACCCGAGAACCCACACCATAGGCAGCTGCCTACTGGCACACTGGATGGCCTGGGACTGGGAACCACCAGCACCACTGGTATAAGGGCATGTCAGCATGGTGGCGGAGGGTTGCTGGTGGTGGAGGGGGCAGTGGCATCTGCCCAAAGCAGACCAAGGCCAAGCCCTGTTTAGGTGGGTGCCGTGTATTGCAACAGACAAGGTCTGTCTAACGAACACTAATGGTAGCCCCAGGAAATGATCTGCCTCTGTGACAACAGTTTGGTGCAGTACACACAGTCAGTGTGTTCAAGGTTACAGGTTCAAGCCCCAGCTGTGGCTCCTGCAAAAATTGTCCCTATATTTTACCCAGTACTAAACCATGGTAATAAAGACGAAACTGTTATTGCTGATTAAATAAAGAATCCATAAACGCCTATATTTTACCCTACAGGGCACAGACACCATAAACATGTGCAATCCATAGAGCAGAGTTTCCCAAATGCAGTCCTGGAGGGCCAAACACCATTCAGGTGTCATGCTGTCTGTAATAAATATGCCTGTGCTGCAAATGTATGCCATGCCCCCATTATATGCAAATGTATCTCATGCATATTCATTAGGGACAGCATGAAAAACTTAACCGCGTTTGGCCCACCAGGACCGGAGTTGGGAAACTCAGCCCTAGAGCAGTGGCCAACAGGGGCATAAACACCCACACCCACAGGCTCCACTATCCAAAGGCTCATGGAGAGTCAGGCTGTTGGGCCCTGTGCGGAGCAGCATCTCCCAATACATTCCCACTTGCATACCTTAGGAATGCCGGCCTAAACTTGGGAACTGTGGAGTGTGTTTCAGTTTTGGTTTCTGACAGTGTTTACCACCCCGGGGAGTGACCCCAACAGTATTGCGTACCATAGCCATGCCTGCACTGTGCCCAGGACTGGTGTGGTGGCCAGGGCTGCCAAAAACCTCTATATTTGCACAATGCTGGCATAGGTGTGGGAGTGTGTGTCTGTCTATCCAGTGTGTTGTGGCCGCCTACACCTTACTGAGCCCACACTGCTTGCACTGTCTCCAGTGTAAGCCTGCCAATGTGCATAATGAGGAACAAGGTACTGTGGTTATGGGCCGGACAGGGCGGCCTGGGCAGGATGCATCTGTACAGGGCATAGGGCAATGGCTGGGACATTGTAGTGCCCGACCACCACCTGCACGGACAGGGTGGCCACAGCATGTCATGCTGGAAGGTCATTCTCACCCTGACTGATCAGTGAACATGGCGTGGCTAGGTTCCCCCATAGTACTATATAGTATTTTTTTCAAGTGATATTTATGGGTTTCCTTTTTTGGGGCCCAATCACTGACATACCTCCTTGGTGTGTGTGCCAGATCCCATGCCAGGGTGCACAGTGTTCCTTTTGGAATGTGCACTATGTATGTGCTAGCAGACTGTCTGCAGCTAGCATATGTATGGCTGCAACACCCTGCAGGATGCTGGTGAATGTCAGAATGTAGTGGGGGGCAGCTTAGCTGACCAGCTGCACTGACAGTGGTCCAGTTTCATATTCAGATCTGCATCAGCTCTCTGTTCCTTAGTTGGCTGGGGATTGCTGGTCCCACAGTCCGTCATCATTTAGCTCAACTGGCCCTATTAAAAACAATGATAGTGTGTGTCTGTTGTTTCCAGATCATGCTCCCTACCCTCACCCACAGAGGATGGGCTTGCTCCATATATCTTCATCATGTGAGTCCAGACACACCCCTGCTCCAAAAACAGGTGTCCATGGCAACCTCACTCAATATGCATTATGTTGCAAGCATCATTGGCATATAGAGATGAACATAGAAAATGTCCAAGGCTGTCTGCAAAGAATACCCCACACACTGGCAGTAATGGTGAACTGCAGCAAAACCTACTGCAAACAACCCGGGTACTGTGGACCTGGTGCTGTCCCCATGACTTTACTCTCAGGGTGATCACAGAACACACACGATGGCATGGTCAGTAGGCACACTGTAACAGTAACACGCATGCTTGGTCCCCCTACCCAGTTGACGTGCTGCAGAGTTGCAAACCCCATCTGGTGAGCAGATGTAGACTGCTGATCTGCATGTGAATTGCATCATGGGTATTCTTGGTGCTAAGCTATCCTGGTAGCCACACCAGACAGTGTGTCTGGTGACCTGCACTGGTTGAGTAGCTAGCCATAGTTTAGTTACAACCAATATTGTTGTAGGACAATGGTGAATATACTGACCTCAGTGGGAGAGGTCATGGGTTCAATACCCCAGTAGGCCTGTATATTGATGTATCTGGCTGGATAGGATATAGTGTATTATCATCACATTAGAGTGTGTTACCACATGACAATATTTTCAAAAGTATGGCCAGTAGCATGCATTGGGTATGTTGGAAGAGTGGCGTGGGCTGCAGGTTGCTAGATTAGCTGGTGAGCTGTATACAAAGTGCGTCCGTCAGTATAACTGTCAGAGGATACGACCGTCCATGCATGTAGCAGTCTGACATAGATCTGAAATCCGTGTGCACATCCCAAAACACCTGCAGCTCAGTTGGACAAACCAAGGTGCCCTGTAAAGTGCCCTAGCTGTGTCCATACACTAGCCTGGCAAGCAGAGTAGAAAGTGTATGTAGATGACCTGGTGTAACTGTGTAGCCAGCCATTGCTATGTGAAAAGGCATAGCACATCAGTTAATACAATGCCCTCATAGCCAGTGGTGATGGGTTCAAGACCCCAGTGTGCCAACACCAAGAAAAATGCCTAGTAAGCAAATTGTGGTAAGAAATGTCAGACACATCACTGCAATGTGTGTCTGCAGCATAAATCTTTATATATATTGATGGCGCCACCGTTCACTGTTTCATATCTGTGCCTCCTGTGTTGGAAGACAGATATGTTTTTATAAACAGATCATGATTGATGTTTGTTGGGCCCTCATCATGCACCGCCTACTGTCTACATGCACACATATGTAATTAACGCATTTCGGGCATGCAGCAACATGTGGGGGTGGGGGGCAAATGCATACTGCACACCATGCACCTAATGCACATTATCTCTCCTGCCCATCATCTGTGGACGGGCCAGTGACCTTTCTGTAACATGTGGGTTGCTGCTCTGCAAAATGTGTTTTTGATTTCTCCCCTGTTATCCAATCACCTTGATATTATGATAGGCGGTATCTTCACTATCTCTGATGATTAACCAAAATAAAAATATGTGTTGCACGTACATTTGTCTCTGCTGCTGCTTGAACACACTGACATACGTATTTAGTGATTTCCAGGTCATGTACATGGCCCACCTGTGCTCACATCCTTGTACGGTGCCAGCTGTCTATCTGCCAGCCGTCTGCCACATCACTGGGTGTTACAGGTTCCCATACACACATTTCCTTTGAGGTAATATCTTTGTATGGTGGTTGTTTGGGATAGTGGTTACAGACATGTGTTGTAGCACCCTAGGTTGCATGTTTAATTCCCACATGTTTTTTTTTTTTGTGTTGTGCTAACCTGACCATGAGCTAACTACAGGTTCATCACCTATCCACACACCCTTCCACCTCTTCACTGTACACCAAAGTGTGCCCTCTGTGCTGCCTATCCATCACAAATTAGCTGTTACATATGTCTCTTTCTTTGTAGTGTTCACATAGGTAGTCTGTTTGGGGGATTGGCATTACTGTGGTTTAGCTGGTCTGTGGCACACCTGTTTGCAGGTTCAATTCTCACATGCTTCTTTTCTGTTCTGTTCCATATTTTGACCTGCTCCACAGGGCATCCCCTGCCGCCCTTTGGGTTTAGGTTCTTTCCTCTTTTGCATGCTGTATCCACTGCACAACATTTCATTGTGTGTGTGCATGTAGTTATATGTGGTTCTGGTCCCAATTACAGACTGTGATCTGATCTGTACACACCAGATCTGCATGTGCATTTCATCATGGTTACTGCTGGAGGTTTGCCTATCCTGGCAGCCAGCAGACTTTTTGTGTGATGCCCTACAGTATTCTTGTATGCATCCTTTGCTAATGACCTCACGTTGGTGGTGTGGTCTACCGGTTTGTGCACTGACATTTGTGCTAATGGTCATAGGTTTGATTCCTCTCTGTTCTCTTTCATTTGTATGCCTGTCCTGCACAGCTACTTTTCATTCCTGTGACAGTCATATCTGTGCAGATCTGTGCTGTTAGCACATTCTACCCTCATCACAGTTGCCAATCATCCTTCTGTCCTATGTATGTCTGGCAGCTGTGTGCCGTCCTGCCCTGATATGCAAGCTCCTACCCCATGTCCTGCACTGGTACACGTTTCTGCATTGCAGCTGTTCCTGGTTGCCTCTCCTGTGTGTGCTGTGCATGGCACTGCTACTCCTCTGTCCTCCTGTCATTGCACCTATCCTGCCACCTCTACCTCCTCTGCTGGACACATCTTCCCATCCTCTGCCACACACTGTCATTGTTGCATGGTACATTACCATCACCCTGTGCATCACTACAGCTGGCCCCGATATGTTTGTCCATTTTTCAAACTGCCACATGGGCTGAACGCAGATTTGTCTGATCCATCAGCTCAGATCTACTTCCTTCCATCACTTGTGCATTGTCTTTCCTTGGTTCTCTGTGCAATGTTAGGGTTACATATGTGTTTGGCCCATACCTTTCCTGCTTTTCAACTTGGGGAACCTTACTGCCCTTGGCCAACATTTCTTGAGTGACCTATACATCCTTGGGGCATCTTTAGCCACACCTTAGATTCAGTCAGCTTATGGGGCGCCTAATATGGTGCCTTGGGGTTTGACAACCTTTCAACACGCCCTCTGGGGCACATTATAACCCACCTTGGCTGACGTGGTGGTTTAGGATGTGCCTTCTGGTGCGCCCTAAAAGGTGCATTAGTTTATGGCACTGGGGTGCGGGTATTTTTAGCTGGCAGCACAGATTGTTGGACTGTTACAAGCAGGAAAAGGAATTGCCTTGGTCACCCTTATTCATTAAGCCCACTGGGGGATCGAACTCATGACCCCTGTTTCAGCAGTCATTGTATTAAACAGTGTGCTACACCTCTATTGCTATGATTGCAAGTCAGCACGCGAAGTTAAGGTTAACGCACGGTAACGTGCGCGGCTTCCTCTATTGTGCCATAACAGTCATGGCGCACTTTATCGCGCGATAACCCGCGATTGCTACCTTAAGACCGGAACGCCCACTCCTTCTATGGCATCCTTCACATTATTGCTGCAACTAGCGCCGGGAACATTAAGATGGTTTAGTAAACATACCCCTTAGTGTTTCAGGGAGGGAGTTCCATTGTGAGGGGGCTATTGTGTAAAGGCCTTATTGCTAGTGAATTGTTTGGTTTTGCATTTTGAAAGAGTTACTATGAGGGTATTTTGGTTGAGAATTCTTCTGACTCTGGTGGTTGATTGTAGTTGGATGAGGGATGAGAGGTGAGAGAGGGTTATGTTATGTATCAGTTTAAATGTGGTCATTATTATTTTGTATTTTACTCTGGAGGAAATTGGGAGCCAGTGGAGCTCATATAGGATGGGTGTGATGTGATCTGCAAGTTGTGCTTTCATTATTACTCTGGCTGTGACATTTTGGGCCATTTGTAATATGTTTATTGCCTTTTTGGGTATTCCCTGCAGTAGGCTATTGCAGTAGTCGAAATGCGGTGTTGAGTGCTTGGACTACTGTTCTAAAGTCATTCAGCTCAATGAGATTTCTGAGCAATTGTAAAATCCTGTTGTTAGCATCAGTACAACACTGTCACTGAGCACTGCGGTTAGGGGACACGCGGTTTACAGTGGAGGTGTGGCTGTTTCGCAGGTATACCATGGGGATGGGCAGGCTCCTATATGTCTCACATGTCAGCATATGGTGGGCGCAGCGATGTACACATCCTTTGGCTGCATATACCCAGCTCTTGTACACCGGTGTGCTTTGTTCATGTTGTGCCTGACATGTACATGTCCCCTATTCAGGACATGGGGCTGCGTCTATCCCCCGGCAGCGGAATCACATCCGATTCAGCCCCGTTTTCGCCTTGCCTGTGCCTGTGTGAAGGACATGCATGTTTGGGAATTGGCCTCAATAGGTCTGCCAGGGAGAGAATGTAATTATTTATGTACTCGAACGACCACAGACCCGGCTTCTAAAATGGCTCTGGAGATGTCTCTATGCCTATTTTCAGACAGCCAAAGCACAAATAGGGCTTCCAAAATGACCCCCTTTATTTGCAGATTCACAGGATTGTTATGAGTGCTGCCATGGCATCTCATCTAGCTGCATTATTTCTTTCTAAATTTGAAGAATCTTTTTTATATGAATCATAGTGGTGCCAGTATATCATTGTCCAGTACAGATTTATAGATGATATTTTTTTTTCATACGCTCTTCAACACAAGAAATGCTGTCACATTCATTGGATGTCAATTTGAAGTTCTCTTGAGCACTTGATACCCAATGTATTCAATTTTTGAATGGTAGTATCATGAAACATGACAATCAATCAGCTACTACATTTAAGTCAGAAACCCATTGAGATGAAAGCCTTGTTATTTTCTAGTCATCATCCTATGAGATTAAGGAGATATTTACTTTTATGCCAATTTTTGAGTGTCCATAGGACTTGTTCTACAGTGATGGAGTGTGGTAAACACCTTTACCTGTAGCCAATTCACCTATGGCCAATATGACCAATGAGACTCCAAGAGGAATGTTGTGAAACAGTCTTTATTCGTTTTTCTGCAAATGGGTGGCTAGCAACAGCGTAGGCACACGCCTCTTTGGATTCACCTTGCTTTTATCCCTTTTTCCCTGACCCTACCCCTTTCCTCTTTCTTCACCTGGTCTCTCCTTATTCGGGTTATTTTTCTCTTCTTTGGAACTGTAAGTCAGGCCCCTTCTTGAGGGTTGCCTAAGTATAGAGAAAGAGGAAGTAGTGGAAGGCTCTTACTATTTCTCTTTGAACTAATTAATTCTGTCTCTTTAAAATATCTTTTTAATATATGTGTTTTATAAATTACCTACACAGTTACCTATCTTGGCTCCTTTTGCTTGTTCTTTATTTCTATTCTTCAATGTCTTTCTACTTTGTACTATAGGCTATCCTTATGTATTGTCAGCTTTGCAGAGGTGGGGTGGATCAGGAGGGGGAGAAGGGATTTGTGGGGAACGTTTCTTCAGAAATTCGGTGGGGACGTGTAACCTTTCACAGCTTTCACCAGAATTTGGCTGGGGACGTGAAGCCTTGCACAGCAAGTGTTTGTTATGTGTCTTTATGCCTTTAAGCCTGCATACTCTTGGGGATGGGGGATCACTAAACTATTATAGCAGCAAGTTTCTGTCAGTTTTAAAAAGAAAAAGAAAGGCATCTGTTTTTAAGATAAAGGATTCGTTCAGCCTGCTATAGCTGGGAGAGGAAGAAATTAGGGAAGTGGTCAAGCAACTTCAGCTGTGTAACTCTATTATCTTTCTTGCCTAGGAGCATTCTACTTCTAATTCTTGAAAACTAACATCAGCCGCCTTGTATTTTCTATTCTATAGGCAGAAAGAGATAACATGCAGGGGAGGGTGAGAGGAGCAAAGAAGGAGGGGCGGGGGGGGAAGAGGGGGCACACATTAAGTATGAAATGAGGAAGCTGGTAAAGGACTGATAAGCTAGCATCATATTCTACAGGCTCCTTCTATACCTGATTAACTCTTTAGTTAAAATTTTTGTAAAAACAACATTTTCATTTTTCAATCATGGAGTACAAACCTCAGGTTGCTATTTTATCTGATAGATTATGACAGCGCCAATATTCTGAATCATCTATTAGAACTACTTACCTGTGGGTATCGTATGCCAGCCTTGATTTGCTATTGACAGAACAAAAGACAACTCTGAATGATGGACACATATGTGTTTTAGGAATTCCTATTTGTCCTCTAAAATAACTCAGATTATTGGTGCACACGGGCACGTATTAGAACAAAGCTAATTAGCTGTTGATAAATTCTGCAACCCGCAGAAAAATACTGAGTGGAATATTTTGTGCAAGGGGTAAAGTGATTGTGTGAAGTGTACATTAATCACTTTAAACGCGATCCCAGTATTATCAAGCATATAAAATTACACAGAGTGATTGTCAACATATACCACATAAAAGAAACTGTGAAAGGGGGGAAGGAAAGGAGAAAGAGCACCACAAAGGAGAAACCGGGGGACATAGAATTGTTAAGACATAAAGTAGTTTCTAACCAAGAGTATCGGCACAGAAAGAAACTAAAGAAGTCCGTTAATGGGTTCTGTGAACCCGCAGCGCCCAAGATGTGCAAGACGAATAAAATTGCAATACCTTCCCCCCCTACAATTCAAGGGCACCCGACACCTTTAATGTCCTTCACCACTCCCTCATTGAGAATGATTCAGAACATTATCGCAACTCTCAACACTTCCACAGCACACACTGATCCTTGCAACGAGCCTTCCGGATAAAGGATCTCCGCAACGAGCTCGCCCCCACAATATCCAAGATTATCAGACTATCATTTGACACTGGCTCTTTCTCTGCTGCTCTCAAACAAACCTCCATCAGACCTTTACTAAAAAACAGCAAGTTGGACCCACAGAAAGCAGACTCATACAGACCCATTTCCAGTATACCTACGCTTGCAAAAATAATTGAAAAAGTGGTTTACAGACAGCTACAAGATCACATTGACTCTGTAGCTCCGTTGGATTCATGCCAGCATGGATTCAGGGAATCACATGGGGTCGAGACGCTCCTGACCACCCTCCTCAATAACATAAACACCGGCATTGACAACATCAGGAATGGATTCGTACTCATCTTTTTAGACATCGCGGCTGCCTTCGATTCAGTATGTCATGAGCTTCTTATCATCCGTCTACAAGAAAAGGGCCTCTGTGGAACAGCACTTGAATGGTGTAACTCATACCTATCAGGTAGATGGCAGCACGTTCGATCCGATGGTGCAATATCAGAGCCGTTTCATGAGGGACAAGGGGTCCCACAAGGATCCTCTCTATCATCACTACTATTTAACATATACATGCAACCGATATGTAACATCATTAGATCCTTCAATGTCAACTGTATGATATATGCCGACGACGTGTTATTATACATGCCGATCTGCTTAGACAAGATGGACCTCACTCCCTTAACCAACTGTTTAACGCCATATCAAACTGGCTACTGACACAAAATCTCAGAATCCAACACAAAAAAACAGAGGTTCTCTTTTTATCAAGGAACTCGAATTTCATACCACCTACATGCCTGGAAGTTCAAGATGCCACTCTGCAAGTAAAACCATATATCAGATACCTAGGAGTGACCCTTGATCAAAACCTTGACATGAAAACTCACATATCCAACATAGTCAGAGCAATTTACTTCAAGATACGCTCCCTCAGACATCTTTGCCAACTGATTGACCCAGACGATTTCCGTACTGTTTACCAGGCTTTAATCATTCCACATTTCGACTACGCAAACTCCATTCTACAAGGGCTCCCTCAATCAAGCCTGAATCCTCTTCAACTTGCCTTAAATAGTGCAGCGAGAGTGCTCTTCGGAGCATCCAGAAGGGACCATATAAAGCCCCTTCTAAAACAGCTACACTGGCTCCCTATTCAAGCGAGAGTCACTTTCAAGACACTTCTCCTGGCCTTTAAAGCGTACAAAGGTCTTGCCTCCACCTCGTTATCGGAGATGATACAACCAATCATAACCAACAGACTAAGAAGAACCACGGAACTAAATATGCTTACCGTACCAAAGGAGGTCATAAGATACAACTCCACAACATCGAGCAGAGCCTTCAGCCTATGTGCCCCAAAACTTTGGAACACCCTTCCATCACACGTTAGGGCCATCCCTGATCTCAGCCACTTCAGGAAGGCCCTGAAACATCACCTTGTCCTCAAATATTTCCCAGAGAACAAAGAAGCACAATCACATTTAAACACCAATAACCACATGCCAAACACGTAAACCTTCTGTCTCATCAGCACACCTAACTACTTCAACAGATTTACATGACACTTTCATACCCTGACACTTTGATGTAAATAGTTGTCTTGTATATAGTTACTCCTGTTATCCTGTTATCCAAGTTGATTTTCCTGTTAACTATTATCCTGTTATACAAGTTGATTTTCCTGTTAACTGTAAAAACCAGATATTTGTATCTTGGCTGAGGTTCTTTGTTCCATGTAAACCGCGCTGATAACGAATAGTGCGGTATATAAAAAATGTTAATAAATAATAAATAAATAAATAAATACTGTGAGTCTAAACACTGTGGGGGTTATTCTGAGCCAACGGGACGTCCATCCCCGCTATACGTGGCTTCTCCTGTCCCCGAATCATTTCCCCACCGGTTATGCGGGGAAGTTAGACGGGGGCGTGAAATGGGCGGCCCGGGGGCGGAGTCTGGGCGGGCAGTGGGCAGTCGCCAGCCCTGGTTGTACAGGGCTGATTCTACAGTCGGTCCTGTACGTCCAGGGCCGGTGAAATGTCCGGGGAGGTTATTCCACCTCCGAGGTGGGATAACTTCCATGGACTTTTTTTTTTATTTGCCAGGGGCAGGGGGGGGGGGGCAGGGTTATTCCCTGCAGCCCGACTCTGGCCTTAGGAGAACAGATTGGGGGTCAGGCTGTGAGGAATAACCCCTTTTTCAGGTGGCTGGCAGTGCGGATTTTAAATAGAGCCATGGTGCCATGGCAACATGATGCCATGGAGCCGCAGCTCCGTTTAGAAGCCCTGACTGAGTTAGCTGGGTGCAGTCCTGCTTGTGTAGGCCAGACTGAATCACAGTCCCGGCCTGCACGTGCAGGACTATTCGCGATACCGATCTCGCAGGGCTAGACATGTCCCGCAGGATCAGAATCATGATCCCCTCTGTGCATCCGGTTCAGACCGGACGCACAGAGGGGATCTACATGCAGGACAGAATCGGGCCCTGTGGGGGGTCATTCTGAGCCATGAATAGTGGGGATGGACGTCCCAACAGGATGACCATCCCCACTATTCGTGCCGGCTCCTGCCCCAACTAACTTCCCTGCAGGTTGTGTGGGGAAGTTAGATGGGGAGGGGAAGGGACAGCCCAGGGGTGGAGTTTGGGCAGAGTCTGGGCGGTCACCGGCCCTGGACGTACAGGGCTGATTCTAATGTTGGCCCTGTATGTCCAGGGCCGGTGACATATGCAGGGACATTATTCCACCTCCGATATGGAATAACTTCCCTGGACGTTTTTTTTTTTGCTGCTGGGGTGCCGATGGGGCAGGGGGGCCAGAGGACTTTCCCTGCAGCCCGACCCTGGCCTTAGGAGGCCACATTGGGGGTCAGGCTGCAGGGAATTAATTTTATTCTTCAGCAGCCAGCATCGCGGCTCTTCAATGGAGCTGCAGTACCATGGCAACATGACGCCATGGCACCACGGCTCCATTGAAGAGCCTTGACTGAGTTGGTGCAGTCCGGCATGTGCAGGCCAGACAGAATCGGCATGCATGTGCAGGACTGTTCGAATTCTGATCCCATGGGGCTAGATGTGCCCCTCGGGTTCAGAATCGCGATCCCTTCTGTGCATCTGGGCAGAGGCGGCTCAAGGTAATCTGCTGCCTGAGGCGAAGAATGAGATGGTGCCCCCCCCCTTAGAGGGGGGCAGGGCTTTTTCAGAACTCCAATCAGGGACTGAACCAAACCAAAAAGTCGATTAGATTATATAGAGGGAATGCAAGATGTTTGTACATAGGGCCGTACCAAGCTGCAATCGCGCCCTGTGCGACTTGCAGCTTGGGTGCGCGCACCCCTCCTCCTCCCCATACCTCCATCCAGCATGGCCTGCTCTTTTCCTGCTGCTGCCGCCTTCTGTTTTTTTCACCGCGGCACCAGCAGCAGGGAAAGTGCAGGCAGCGCTGGACAGAGGTATGGGGAAGAGGAGGGGGGCATGCACCCTATCTGAAAGGTGCCAATACTTTAAGCAGATCTGTCCCTCCCTGCTCTGACATGGTGTCAGAGGAGGGAGGGTCCAGACCTACTTAAAGTGCTGCGAAAAGGCTTGGGGGGGGGGCGCATTTCAGCTGCCTGCTATTGTCCTGCCAGCGGTACGCCCTGGCGGCTCCCCCATGCCTTTGTGCCCTGTGTGGCTGCACCGCTTGCACAGGTCTAGGTACGATCCTGTTTGCACACCAAGGAACTAAAAGAGAGCAAGAACCAACAGCACAGTTTATAAAACTAAATTATAACTCATTTTTATTTTGTTGTTATAAACTGTATTATGGTTCTTGCTGTTTCTTTTTCAACATATATTTTGCATCCACAGTGGGTGCAGAGCAGAACCAGAACATTCACCCACAGAACTCACGGCTCTGTTATTTGAGCCCACTGGTGCTGATGGGAAACATTTCTCATCAGCACCGACAGGTTCAAATAACAGAGCTGCGAGAAAGGGAAACTCTCCCTTCGCGGCTCTGAAAAACAGCCGGCGCTGAAAGGAAAGGTCTGCCGGGAAGGTAGGGGGACCGCGGGGCACTTTATTTTGCTGCTGCTGCGGCAGCGGTGCTGATCTTTTTTTTTTTTTTTTTTGAAGGCCGAGTGAGGCGGTCTTTTTGGGAGAAATTTTTGCCACCCCCAAATAGTTGCCGCCTGAGGCCACCGCCTCACTCAGCCTTATTATAGAGCCGCCCCTGCTCCAGAGGACATTTGTAAGGCAGCTACATGGTCATCTTTGAGTACCTTTATGAAGCATTACAGGCTGCATGTGGGAACTGGAGTGGATGGTGCCTTTGGCAGAGCAGTTCTGTCTGGAGCGTTGTCTTCCTCCCACTGTGTGTCATGACTGTTGGGTATGTCCTACTCATTTGGACTGGTCTATCAGGGTGACAAGAGAGGAAAAATTTTCCATAGCTGCTAATTTCCTTTTCTTGAATCCTGATAGACCAGTCCAAAACTCTTCCTGGAAGACTACTCCTACATGTTTGGGAACCCTGCTGCCTTTTAACAGTATTTCCAGTATCAGTGACTGTTGCAGAGTCAAACATGGTAAGAGAGCCAAACATTTGTACAAAGTTATTGTTGATTAATAGATTTTTCAGTCTTGCTTACTGCTTTGGTAAATATTATACTGGCTTCTGTCAGTACTGCACCAGCATATATACAAATGATGACATTACTGGAAGTTGCTCTGGTCAGCCTCCAGCAGCTGGCTGGGGAGCATAACCCATTCATCTGGACTGGTCTAGCAGGATTGAAGGAAAGGAAATTATCAGGCATGTAAAATTTCTCAATGGTTACTTCTAAATGGGAAGGCTACAGTCAATGCTTGTGCTGGTCTACGCATCAACACCCTTGTCACTACAATAATTTATCATCCAATGCAAAAATTCTGATGAGAAACTTGCTGGTTCTGAATTTACTGCTTATAGATTTTTAAATTAATAGTCAGAAACGGTTCATCTAAATAACTGCAGCCAGAATAGATATATTTTGTAAATGATAGTTCCATGTCTTCCCTTTCATGTATGATTGTCACTCACTAAATGGAAAAGAAGCAAGAGCGATAGACATATCAACCACTAAGGAAATATCAAACTGTAAGTCATTTTCTTTTCAGCTGCTGGTGCTGCTGGCAAGTGACACAATCATACAACCCATCTTATGCCCATCTGGAGTGCAGTTATATCGTTCAATAAAGTAATAAGTGAGAATGAAAATGAAAACTGTCAAAGCATCAGCCTTTTGAAAAGGTGATGGAAAGTCTCTGTTTTCTGTTACTGGCAATTGTCTCCAACAGAGAAAGCTTTTGCTTCAGGTTGCTACCTCGCATTTGTGCAATCCAGTTACAAAAGTACATCAGTCCCTCCTCATCCATTTCTTAAATAGTTAAATGGCGGAGAACTGGCAGCATGCTTGGGAATCAATATCATCAGCAATTTGGACTTACTGGGTGGTCTGTGGTGGCAATTTCAATCACAGTGAATTAACTTAGTCTTACAAATAAAACTTTTTAGCGACTGACCCAGTTGTATGTGTTAGGCTCCATTGAAGGAGTGGTGTTTATGAAGTCGACCTTGATATAAGGATTGTTATATAGCCAGCAGCTCTCCTCTCTCTGTCCCCCTCAGTAGCCCAGTATCCCTCCCCTCTCCCTCTTCCCTCTTCATGTCCTGTTTCTCCTCTCTCTTCCCTCCCTTATAGCCCATCTCCCTTCTCCCTCACCCTGTCCTCCATCAGCTCAGCATCTCCTCTCTCTCTCTGTTCCCCCTCATCCTTCAGCATCTCTCCTCTTTCTACCCTTCCCCAATCCAACATCTCCCCCTTTTCTTTTCCTCTCCTTACCTTGCACCACCACCAATTCGAAAAAGAAAACAAAATACAGTGTGGGTCTTTGGAGCCCATGAGTATGCTGCATGTCTGAGGAGTCCCTGCCACTCAATACCAGGAGGGGGCAGGGATAGGTCACATATGTAGTGCATGCATGGGTTCCAAAGTTATGCACTACTTTTTATTTTCCTCGCCATCCACTGCAGGCCACCCTACAGCTGGGCCCAGCCAGTTCTGTGTGTCAACTATGCTTCTCTTCTGTGGCTGCCACCCCATGCGATTACACAGTTTGGACATTGGGTCACACCAGCCCTGCCCATAAAAACCATGGGGGGGATATTCAGTGTGGCGGCTAGCACTTGTAGAGCGCCTAGCCATTGCCGCTGAATTACCAGCATTGAATATCCAGGTCTCTGCAGAAGCCAGAGGCTAACGGAGCAGGAGTAATATTGAGCCGCTGCCCAGTTAGCGTCCAGGGGTAAAGTTAGGCCAGCTCAGCACTGGAGTGTGTAGAGGCAGCACCCATGGATATCCAGTGCCACTAATTGTATTAACCAGGTCAGTGGCATTTACATGGTCTGCATGTCTGCAAGCTGTGTAAATGTCTTTGAATATCCCCCCTCCCCTTCCATTTGTCTAATAAGCAGGAAGGTATAAAAAAACCCCACCTTGATCAATTTTAATTTTATAGAAAAGATTGATTTAGATTAGAACATAGCATAAGAACATAAGATATGCCATACTGGGCCAGACCAAGGTCCATCAAGCCCAGTATCCTGTTTCCAACAGTGGCCAATCTAGGTCATATGTACCTAGCAGTTTCCCAAGAGACACAAGTTCCATAATGCTTGTACTGGGTCAAGCATTGATATCCTGGGTCCCTTCTTAATAATGGTGTATGGACTTTTCCTCCAGGAACTTGTCCAAACCTTTTTTAAACCCAGCTACACTAACAGCCTTTACTACATCCTCCGGTAACAAATTCCAGAGTTTGATTACACGTTGAGTGAAAAAATATTTTCTTTTATTAGTCTTAAATAGTTTACCCTGTAGCTTCATTGCATGTCTCCTAGTCTTTCTATATTCTGATAAGGTAAACAATTGATCTACGTTTACCCGTTCCACTCTGTTCATTAATTTATAGACTTCTATCATGTCTCCCCTCAGCCGTCTCTTTTCCAGGTTAAAGAGCCCTAACCTTTTTAGCCTTTCTTCATAGGAGTATCCTTCCATCCCCTTTACCATTTTGGTGGCTCTTCTCTGAATCTTTTCTAAAATCGCTATATCCTTTTTAAGATACGGCGACCAGAATTGCACACAATATTCAAGGTGCGGTCTCACCATGGAACGATATAGAGGCATTATAATATCTTCTGTTTTATTTTCCATTCCTTTCCTTATGATACCTAGCATTCTATTTGCTCTCTTGGCCGCCGCTGCACACTGCGCCGAGGGTTTTAACATGGTATCCACAATGACGCCTAAATCTTTTTCCTGGGTGGTGGTTCCTAATGTGGAACCTTGCATCGTGTAACCATAGTTTGGGTTGTTCTTCCCTAGGTGCATAACCTTGCACTTGTCCACATTAAATTTCATCTGCCATTTTGATGCCCAGTCTTCCAATTTATCAAGATCCTCTTGCAATTTTCCACAATCCTCTTGGGTTTTAACAACTTTAAATAGTTTTGTGTCATCTGGAAATTTGATAACCTCACTCATTATTCCACTTTCCAGGTCATTTATGAATATGTCAAAAAGCAGCGGACCCAGCACAGATCCCTGGGGTACTCCACTATTCACCTTTTTCCATTGGGAATATTGGCCATTTAGCCCTACCCTCTGCTTTCTATCTTTTAACCAGTTCCTGATCCACAATAGTACACTGCCTCCTATCCCATGACTCTTTAGTTTTGCCATAAGTCTCTGATGAGGGACCTTGTCAAAGGCTTTCTGAAAGTCCAGATACACAATATCAACCGACTCACCTTTGTCCACCTGTTTATTCACTCCTTCAAAAAAACATAGCAGATTAGTAAGACAAGATCTTCCTTGTCTAAAGCCATGTTGGCTGTCTCCCATTAGGTTGTGACTATCTAAATGCTGAGTAATTTTATTCTTTATAATGGTTTCTACCATTTTTCCCTGTACTGATGTCAGGCTCACCAGTCTGTAGTTTCCTGGATCACCCCTGGAACCCTTTTTAAAAATTGGTGTTACATTGGCGATCCTCCAATCTTCAGGTATTAGAGATGATTTTAATGATAGTTCACAGATTACTAATTCTTATTGAAATCTCAAAATTGAGGAAAAAACAAAATTGAGGAAAAAACAAAACAGAATATTCATCATTTGTATATATATTAGCAAGTGTTTAGAATTCTGAACATCTGGAAATTCTGATTAATTTTTGAGAAATTATTCTGAAAATACTTTTAAAAATAGTACCCATTTGATTGCTGTCTTTTAATTCTGATTGGTGCAATTGTTTTCCCTGATTGATTCAGTATTCTGTATTTGTTTCTAGCCAGTTGCCTTCTTCAGATTTGTTCCAGCAGGAGCCCAATCTCTACTATTCAACTCTTTCATATACTGAATTCTTGTCCAGTGTTCTCTCTAAGGCAGGGATGTCAAACATAAGGCCAATGGGCTATATAGAAACATAGAAACACGACAGCAGAAAAAGGCCACATGGCCTATCTAGTCTGCCCTTCCATATCAAATACTAAAGTCCCCTCTTTTCCTTTAGAGATCTTCTGTGTTTGTCCCAAGCTTTTTTGAATTCAGATACTGTCATCGTCTCTACTACCTCCACTGGGAGACTATTCCATGCATCTACCACTCTTTTTATAAAGAAATATTTCTGCATATTACTCCTGAGTCTATCCTCTTTCACCCTCATCCTATGTTCCCTTGTACTGTAGCAGAGCTTTCATAATATATGACTGCAGATAAAGACTATCATGGTCCATCTAGTCTGCCTATAAATGCACAAGAGGCTCTCCTGCCATGGAGGTATTTAAATGTCTCTATCATTTTTTTCTCTATCCCACTTTTCCTCTAATGTATACATATGAAGACATATGCTTTATAATGAAGACCACCAATCATCTTGGTAGCTACTCTCTGCACCAACTCCATCATGTTTATGTCCTTTTGAAGGTGCGGTCTCCAGAATTGCACACAATACTCCAAATGTGGTCACACCAGAGACTTATAAGAGGCACTATTGCCTCCTTTTTTCTGCTGGCCATTCCTCTCCATATCATCCAAGCATCTTTGTGGCTTTCGCAGTTGCCATTTCTACCTGTCTAGCCACCTTAAGATCATCAGAAACAATGATGCCCAGGTCTCACTGTTCTTTTGTGGACAGAAGTACTTCAACCTCTACACTGTACTGCTCCCTTGGATTTTTGCAGCCCAAATGCATGACCCTGCATTTTTTAGCATTAAATCTTAGCTGCTAAATTCTAGATCATTCTTCAAGCTTAGCTAGATCCCGCCTCATGTTATCTACTCCTTCCTGGGTGTCTATTGCAGATTTTGGTACCATCCATACAGAGGCAAACATTATCTGACAGTCCTTCTGCAATATCACTAACAAAGATGTTAAAAAGAATCGGACCAAGGACAGATCCCTGCGGTACACCATCAGTTCCATTTACCTGTACTCTTTGTTGCCTCCCACTCAACCAATTGCTAACCCAGTCAGTCACTTTATGGTCCATCCCTAGGGTGCTCAGTTTGTTTATAAGTCATCTGTGTGGAACGGTTAAAGGCTTTACTGAAATCTAAGTACACAATTTCTAGGGTTCTCCCTTGGTCCACCTCCCTGGTCACCAAGTCAAAGAAATCAATCAGATTTGTCCGACAAGTATCTTTGCTTTCCTGGCTACATTATTAGCTTCTCTAAGTTTTTTTGAAATATAGATGCTTGTCTTCCTCTCTCTGTGATCTCTTGTATTTTATGAAGGACACCCTCTTTTTCTTCACCTTTTCAGCTACTTTTGAGAACCCTAGTGGCCCCTTTTCCTTTTACATTTATTTATCTGTCTAAGAAAAAGGCTTGTTGCCCTTAAAATATCCCCTTCCATTTTTGCTCATTGCTTTCTACATCCCCCAGCTGTTCCCATCCTGCTAATAACTCCTTGCGGTATCATCAGATCTTGGCAAAGTTAGTTTTCCTAAAGTCTAAGACCCTCCCTTTTGAATGGATTTTATCAGCCCTAGCCCTAATACTGAACCACACCATCTGGTGATCACTGGTTGTGAGATCATCTCCTACTATAACATCAGAAACACTTTCCCTATTGGTAAGCACCAAGTCCAGTATGGCCCCTTCATGTGTGGGTTCTGTTACCATTTGACAGAATAGTTCTCCCTGTAGAGAATCTAGGATCTCCTTACTTCTAGATGACCCTGCAGCAGGGATGTGCCAATTAACATCCATCATATTGAAATCACGTATCAGTAGCACTTCTTTCATGGTAATACTGCGTATGTCTTCTATTAAATCTCCATCCCCCTCTTCTCCCTGTGAGGATAATCTCTATATCACATCAATGCAAATGGATTTCCCTTTCCCTCTTTCTAGTTTAACCCACAGTGCTTGCTTTTAAGTCCTGTAATTCTGTAGCTTTGATATTGTTTTTTATATATAGTGCCACTCCTCCTCCCATACTTCCTATCCTGTCCTTCCTGGATAAAGTATAGCCCGGTATAATTACATCCCAGTCATGGTTGTCTGTGAACCATGTCTCTGTAGCCACCACTAAATTCAAGTCAGCCTCTTTCATTAAAGTCTCAACATCTGGGATCTTATTTCCCATGCTATGGCCATTTATACACACCACTTTCCAGATGTTGCCCCTTTTACCCATTTCTACAGAGGTATTTGATGTTTCACTTAGCAGGGGGCTTTCTTCACCCATCCCCAATGAATCTAGTTTAAAGACCTCTTCAGTAGATTAGCCAGTATGCTACTGAAGAGATGCCGACCTTTCTTGGACAGATGGACGCCATCTCTGTTCTGCAATTCTTCAAACATCATCCCATGGTCCAGGAAACCAAAACGCTCTCGATGACACCATCTATGCAGCCATGCATTCATCTCCAGGATGCGACCTTCTCTGCCTCGGCCTATACCCTCAACAGGGAGGATTGAAGAGAACACCACTTGCGCACCTATCTGCTTCACCCCCTGACCCAGAGCCATGAAGTCTCTTTTGATATGCTCAGAGAGATATCTGGCAGTATCATTTGTGCTGACATGGATGAGCAACATCGGATAATAGTCAATAGGCTTGATGAGTCTTGGCAAACTCTCCATAACATCTTGGATTTTGGCACCTGGTAGACAGCACACCTCTCTGGACATCAAATCTGGTTGACAGATGGACATCTCAGTACCCCTAAGAAGAGAGTCACCAACCATCACTATCCTTTGCTTCTTTGTGGTCACTGATTCTGCAACTTTGGGGTGTTCGAGCTCTGGTTCTTCCTTTTCCTGGTATGTTTTCACCTCTTCCACTTCCAGGGCTGCATACTGGTTCTTCAATTCAAGGGCTGGAGGAGTTGGAGTGTTTATATTGCAGGCTCTGGTGACTCATGTCCAAACCCGACATAGTGGTAAAGGCGAAAAACACCAGAACGGCATTGATAATTGAGGTGTTGGTTCTAAGTGATTATTCTGTGAATCGCGTGGAGAGGCAGAAGATCCTGAAGTACCAAGAAATGCAGTCAGAGACCAAGAAAATGTGGCAGAAAGATACCAAAATAATTCCCATTGTTTTGGGAGCCACAGGCTTGATAAAGAAGAACTTTCAAGCACATCTTGACAAACTATCCATATCTGTTACATCTTATGAACTCCAGACGGAAGCTCTCTTTGGCATGATGCAAGTACTATGCAGAGCATTAGCAGTAAATTTGAAACTGAAATCATACTCCACATTCCTTGGCTTAGAAGTGAGGTTCATGACTGTCATGGTATGCGCAAAACTAACCCATTTGGAGAAACTTCCCCGAAAGTGCCAACCATATAGAAAGGTGAAAAGAAAGAAATGCCTAACTAGTGGTGTGCTCAGGAGTTCAAAGGAGAGAGAAGTAGGAAATTGGAATTCAAACATCTAGAAAAACAAGCACAGCAAGGGTCTTGGAGTCAGAGAACCCAGCATCAATCCACAGGGAATCTTAAGTGCAGAAGGGAAGTGAGAGAGTCTCAGGAGAATGTACTAGCAAGGATCAGTATATCGAAGTCCCCTATCAGTAGCACTTCCCCTTTCCTGGCAATGCTGTGTATGTCTTCTACTAAATCTCTATCCACTTCTTCTCCCTGTGAGGGAGGTTAGTATATCATGCTAATGCAAATGGATTTCTCTTTCCCTCTTTCTATTTTAACCCACAGTGCCTCCTCTCTCCATTTTAAGCCCTGTATTTCCATAGCTTTAATATTATTTTTTACATATAGTGCCACTCCTCCTCCCTTTCTTCCTACCCTGTCCTTTCTGAATAAAGTATAGCCTGCTATAGTTACATCCCAGTCAAGGTTGTCTCTGTTACCACCACTAAATCCAAGTCAGCCTTTCCCATTAAAGCCTCAAAATCTGGGATCTTATTTCCAATGTTACGGGCATTTATACACAATGCTTTCCAGATGTTGCCCCTTTTACCCATTTCCATAAAGGTACTTAATGTTTCACTTACCTGGGGGCTTTCTTCACCCATCCCCAACAAATCTAGTTTAAAGACCTCTTCAATAGGTTAGCCAGTCTGCTACTGAAGACACATCGACCCTTCTTGGACAGATGGACGCCATCTCTGCACTGCAAGCCTTGGAACAGCATCCCATGGTCCAGGATACCAAAACGCTCTTGATGACACCATCCACACAGCCATGAATTTAGCTCCAGGATGCAAGCTTCTCTGCCTTGGCCTTTATCCTCAACAGGGATGATTGAAGAGAACACTACCTGCACATCTATCTGCTTCACCCTCTGTCCCAGAGCCATGAAGTCACTTTTGATATGCTCAGAGGGATACCTGGCAGTATCATTTGTGCCGACATGGATGAGCAACATCGGATAATAGTCAGAAGGGCTGATGAGTCTTGGCAAACTCTCCATAACATCTCGGATTGTGGCACCTGGCAGACAGCACACCTCTCTGGACATCAAGTTTGGTTGGCAGATGAATGTCTCAGTACTCCTCAGAATAGAGTCACCAACCTAGTGGTCACTTCCTAGTGGGCAACTTTGGGGTGCTTGAGCTCTGGTTCTTTCCTTTCCAGGGATGCTTTCACCTCCTCCACTTCCAGTGCTGCATACTGGTTCTTCAATTCAAGGGCTGGAGGAGTTGGAGTGTTTATATTGCAGGCTCTGGTGACTCATGTCCAACCTTCTTCCTTCTGTAGCCTCCCATATTCACCTCTATTGAAGAGCTTTGATGTTTCAAGAAGCATCTCATCAATGTACTTCTCACTGTCTCGAATGCTTCTTAGCCTTGCCACCTCTTCCCTGAGCTCCTCCACTTCTTTCCTCAGAGCCTCAGCATGCAGGCATCCTGCACATGGAACCGGTCCTTCAACTGGCATTGTGATCTCTGTCTGGACAGAGGCAGAAGCTGTTAGGGCAACAACTTTAGCAATATGATTTTTCCCAGCCATTATGTAGTTAATGGAGCTTTGGTACCTGTTGAAGTAAAAGAGAGAGACCTACCAAAGTCCATGCCTGTTCCTCAGCTGTCCTTTAAGAGTAAGCTACTCTAGGGCCACTTAAAACTTGATGAGGTCAGTGGCTTCAAAGAGTTAGCTGCGAATGGGCAGCTGGAAGAAGGACAATGAACTCTGACAGAGCCTTGCCCAACAACACTCGCAAACAAACAAAAAAGCAATTCCCCTTTGCAGTATAGAAAAAAAGACAGCTTTTAAAAATGAACACCTAAACCCTTTTGAGAGCTTTCAGGCAGAGTATTACCTTGCTTTGCAATGCAGTCCATCAGGAATGTCAGTACCTGAAATGCTCCGTAGGCCCTTATATGAACAAAAAACAAACTTTGATATGCCTGTATGCAAATTCTAGAAGTCTAAAAAATAAGATGGGAGAGTTAGAATATATAGCACTGAATGAAAGGTTAGATATAATTGGCATCTCAGAGACCTGGTGGAAGAAGAATAATCAATGGGATAGTGTGATACCAGACTACAAACTATATCACAATGATAGGGCAGATCACATAGGTGGAGGGGTGGAGCTATATGTTAAAGAGGGCATTGAGTCAAACAGGATAAAGTTTTTGCAGGAAATAAAATACACTGTAGAATCTTTATGGATAAAAATTCCACGTAAAATGGGGAAGGGAATGGCAGTGGGGGTGTACTATCGCCTGCCTGGCCAGAATGAATAGAGAGATGATGAAATGCTAGAAGAAATGAGGGAAGCCTGCAAAGTTTACAACACAGTAATAATGGGAGATTTCAATTATCTTAGTATTGACTGGGTCAATGTTGCATCAGGCCATGCTAGAGAGATAAAGTTTCTAGATGAAATAGATGACTGCTTCATGGAGCAGCTGGTTCAAGGACTGACTTGAGAGGAAGTTATTTTAGATCTAGTTCTTAGTGGAATGCAGGATCTAGTGAGAGAGGTAACAGTGTTGGGGCTGCTTGGCAATAGCGATCATAACATGATCACATTTGATTTAAAAAATGGAGGGAGGATAACAAGGAAATCCACTGTGTTAGCATGTATAGTTCTAATTCTGTACTATTTTTCTGCTTTAGTGTCACTTGAAATTAAAGTTTGTCTTCTGACACAGCCAAGATGCCATTAATGCCAGGGTTGGAGGCAATCTTTGATCTCCTACACTAAGCAATCTACTTATCTTTTATATTGGGCGGCACATTGAGAAGATAAACCACTATTGATGCTCTGTGTTACTTTGTAACCAGTTTATTGAAAAGGAGAGAGGTGGCATATGATGTCATTAAGGGATTGCAAGGCAATTGTACATTAAGTTGCCTTGTTCTTTATACCCTGATAAATTGTGATACTGAGGTCACCTCTCGTCTGTTGGTTTTTATACTGTAAATTTACATGAATTAGCACAATGTTATCTTTATAACAGTGTTATTTTGAGCCTCCTCTTCCTGGCCAAAATCATAGATAAAAAAAACAAACAACAACAACTCCAAGAACACATCAACAAACATGCTCCTCTAGATCCACAACAACATGGATTCTGAGCACACTACAGAGCTGAAACCTTCATTTAATTTAATTAACAGGTTATTTATATACCGCTCCTTCCATTTGATCAGGTGCGGTTTCCATATAACAACAATAAAACCTCCCTCATGAACAGATTAATAAAATGAACTCAAAAAGCACACCAAGGATATATCCTGATATTTCTGGACATATCAGCAGCCTTTGACACCGTCAGCCACAGCATTCTCCTACAATGGCTCCACTACATCCCTGTCCTCAGCTGTTGTGTTGTCTGTCTTGACTAGATTGAAAGCTCTGATGAGCAGGGACCATCTTTTACATGTGTCTGTACAGCGCTGCGCACGTAGTAGTATTGGAATACAAAATGAAGCGCTAAAATGGTTTCACTCCTACCTATCTAATAGACAACAACAAGTAAAAATGGGACCTAACACATCATCTCCTTACTCCCAAAACCAAGGCATGTCACAGGGCTCAATGCTATCATCACTCCTTTTCCACATCTACCTACAACCACTGTGCTCAATCATTCAATCCCACAGCATCTTCTACTACATCTATGCAAATGATATTATGCTCTACACAACCTTCAACACAGACAAACCTATACACAGGAATACTAGAATGCCTCACAAATGTTACCCAATGGCTGGCAACAAATTCCCTAACAATAAACTATAAAAAAATAGAAATATTATTCATCAAAGATAACTCATTCACCCCTCTAACCTCCCTTACAATAAACAATATTGACATGAAAGTCCAGACAGAAATCAAGTATCCTGTCAGTTATCCTGTCAGTCTCTATGTTCATCCCAAAATCATCACTGTTGAGCCCCCGGTGATGGGCCCCCCCCACTATTGATCCCCCCCCCCTGTTATATGTCCCACCGCTTTGACCCGGTGAAAAGCGGGATATAAATACAGTTAAATAAATAAATAAATAAATCTAGGCATCATCCTGGACCAATACCTAACTCTGAAGTCACATATAAACTTGACTAAGACAATCTACCACAAGATCCAAACCTTGCATCTTCTCCGCCCACTACTGGAACCACCTTACTTCAGCACAGCATTCCAGGCTATCATCTCCCCACACTTTGATTACTGTAATTCAATTTATCATGGCCTACCAAAATCCACTCTGCTTCCATTACACATAGCCGCCTGCATCATACAAGGAGCCATAAGATATGATCACAAAACACCCAATCTTAGACAACTGTATTGGCTCCTGCTACTAAGCCAAATCAAATATAAAATATTGCTCCTAACTTAAAAATCATCACCAACCAATCCTCCTTCCAATTGGAAACATTACCACATACATCTCAAAACAACAGATCAAGAAGACGATGCACCCAAAACATATTGATCGTACTGCATGAAAAAACAAAAAGTAACTAACAGACATGCACAAGATCATTTGAACTCTATGAACCAAGCCTCTGGAACACCTTACCCAAGAAAATCAGAAACATCACTGAACTGATCATCTTCCGGAAACACCTAAAGACTCATCTATTCACAGAACACTTCGGACCCACCATATAAACCCCCCACCAACCCCTGTTTTCCTCCCTTCTACCCTCCCCACCCTCTCCCTCTACATGACATAAAAATGTATATCTTTAATGTTAAATGTAAATATCAGATCACAATGTTCAATCATAACTTCCTACATTCTGTTCTCTCTTTTTACCTCTGTACATAAGTTATTGTTTATTGCAACTAAATGCAACCCTTGTTAAATGAACACCGCTTTGGCCCAGTGAAAAGCGGCATAAAAATACAGTTAAATACAAAAATAAAATAAAGAACTAATCTGTGAACTATCCTTAAAATCATCTCTACTACCTGAGGATTGGAGAGTGGCCATTGTAATGCCAAATTATAAAAAGGGTTTCAGGGGTGATCCGGGAAACTATAGACTGGTAAGCTTGATGTCTGTACTGGGCAAAATAGTAGAAACCATTATAAAGAACAAAATTACTGAACATATGGATAGTCATGGTTTAATGGGGGAAAGCTAACACGGATTTATCCAAAAAAAGACTTGTCTCACTAAACTGTGATAGTTTTTCAAAGGAGTGAATAAACAGGTAAACAAAGGTGAACTGGTGGATATATTGTATCTGGATTTTCAGAAAGTCTTAGACAAGGTCTATCATGAGAGATTCTTGCAGAAATTAGAAAATCATGGGATAGTAGGCAATGCACTTGTGGATTAAGAATTGGTTAAAAGATAGAAAACAAAGAGTAGGGCTAAATGGATAATTTTCCCAATGGAAAAAGATGAATAGTGGAGTATTCCAATGTGTGCTGGGTCTGCTGTTTGTTAACATGTCTATAAATGACCTGGTGTTGAGTGTCCATGCCTTGGAGTCCTACAGTATTCCTTGCTCAGTTAGGCCCTTGGGTTGTCCAGCACACAGTAGTCCATGTCCAGAATCCCACAGTCAGCAAACCGCATCCAGTACCCAGCAATCAACACAAAAAGATAGGCTAGTATCCTCTCTAAACACTATGGGGGTTATTCTATGCCATGAATAGCGGGGATGGACGGGTCATCCCTGCTATTTGTGCCTTCACCTGGCCACGACTAACTTCCCTGCCGGTTGTGCAGGGAAGTTAGATGGGGCGAGGAAGGGGCAGAATCTGGGCGGTCATCAACCCTGGACATACAGGGCCGATTCTAATGTCAGCCCTGTACATCCAGGGCTGGCGACTTATACGGGGAAGTTATTCCACCTCCAAGGTGGAATAACTTCCCCGCATGCCATTTTGCAGCAGGCCCAGGGCTTGCAGTTAGCAGGGGGAGCCTGAAGGCAGGCCCCGCAGCCTGAACCTGGCTTTTGGCAGCCAGAGTGGGGGTCAGGCTGCGGGGAATGAGGTCCTGCAGTCTGGCATCGCAGCTCTTCAATAGAGGCACAGTGCCATAGCAACATGACACCATGGCTTCATTAAAGAGCCTTGACTGAGTTAGCCGGGGACAGTCCTGCATATGCAGGCCAGACTGAATCGCTGTCTTGGCCTGCACGTGCAGGACTGTTTGCAATTCTGACCCTGCAGGGTTAGACATGCTCCCATGGGATCAGAATCACAATCCCCTCTGAACATCTGGTTCAGACCGGACATACAGAGGAGATCAACATCCAGGATGGAATCAGGCCCTATAGCTCTCAGGTTAGGAAGTCCTTATTTGAGGTATATTTAGAGTGAGTTCTGATGCTTCACAGGGACAGTCCCCTTTCTAGTCCGAGAAGGTCCTGACCCCTTCTAATCCCCCCTCTCAAGGGTTCTTGGGGGGAGGATCTCCCCCTTTGCCTGGAAGGAAACCCCAAGAAAGTTCCAAGATCCTTCACTCTATGCAAATTGCATGAAAATGTACCTCAACCCACGATCCAACCCTCCCAAGATTTCTGGTCTCCGGTTCTTAAACACTCAGGGATTTTATTGTTACAATTACTCTATGACAGGGGTGTCCAAACCTGTCCTGGAGGGCCGCAATCCTGGCAGGCTTTTGGGATAGCCCTAATGAATATGCATGATATATATATGCATTAGAGCAGGGGTGTCCAAACCTGTCCTGGAGGGCCGCAATCCTGGCAGGCTTTTGGGATAGCCCTAATGAATATGCATGATATATATATGCATTAGAGATATCCTGCTAACCTGACTGGTTTGTGGCCCTACAGGACTGGATTTGGAGACCCCTGCCGTACACCTCTGTCATTTAAGATTGTGAGTGGGCAAGGTACAGATGTCCTAGACATCAAAAGGGTAGATAGAATTTCTCACATTCCTTCTCGATTCCCACCACCACCAAAAAGTTGTCTAATAGACCACATTTTGGTGGTAGTGAGGAGGAATGTGACAAAGTCTATCTACCCTTTTGATGTCTAGGACATCTGTACCTTGCCCACTCACAATCTTAAATGACAGAGGTGTAAAGCAGGGGTCTCCAAATTCAGTCCTGGAGGGCCACAAACCAGTCAGGTTGGCAAGATATCTCTAATGCATATATATATCATGCATATTCATTAGGGCTATCCCAAAAGCCTGCCAGGATTGCAGCCCTCCAGGACAGGTTTGGACACCCCTGTCTTACACAGAGGTGAGTCTCCGTTCTACCGCAGGCAGTTTCTTGATCCCACACCTGACACCAAATGTTGAGTAACCAGGTCCCAGAGCTCTCCTGGCCTGCATTCAGTTATGTCCAGTATCTCACAGTTAGCAAACAGCAACTAATAATCAATGTCCGCCGCCGCAGCAGCC
Source organism: Ichthyophis bannanicus (assembly GCA_033557465.1). Classification (NCBI taxonomy): domain Eukaryota; kingdom Metazoa; phylum Chordata; class Amphibia; order Gymnophiona; family Ichthyophiidae; genus Ichthyophis; species Ichthyophis bannanicus. The sequence goes on from CM066032.1 coordinate 1,777,285,937, forward strand.
CCAAAAAAAGTAATAATCAGAAATCCTCACCAAACACTACACTTACCTGACTAGAAAGTCTTTATTTGAGGTCCCCTATATTTTTAGGATGAGGTCTGGTGTTTCCCAAGGACAATCCCCCTTTCTAGTCTGACAAGGTCCTGATCCCTTCTAATCCCCCCTCCCAAGGGTTCTTCGGGGGGGGGGGGCATCTCCCCCTCTGTCTGGGAGGAAACCCTAGGAAAATTCCAAGATCCTTCACTCTATGCAAATTGCATGCAAATGTTTGACCCACATTAAATTTAACGTAGACAAGTACAAAGTTGTGCACTTAGGGAAGAACAACCAAACCTATGGTTACACAATGCAAGGTTCCACATTAGAAACCCTCTTTCCAGCGTGAAGCAGTGGCCAAGAAAGCAAATAGAATGCTAGGAATCATACGGAAGGGAATAAAAAATAAAACCAAGGATATTATGTTACCTCTGTATCGCTCCATGGTGCTACAGCACCTTGAATATTGTGCGCAATTTTGGTCACCATATCTTAAAAATGATATAGCAGAAATGGAGCAGGCACAGAGAAAAGCCACCAAAATGATACAGGGAATGGAAGGATACCTCTATGAGGAAAGGTTTAAAAGGTTAGGGCTCTTCAACTTGGAAAAGACACAGCTGAGTGGAGATAACAAATGGATAAATGTAGATCAATTGTTTACTTCTATAAAGAGTAGAAAGATTAGGGGACACGCAACTAATCGGAGAAAATATTTTTTTCATGCTGGAATTCATTACCAGAGAATGTAGTAAAGGCTATTAGTGTAGCAAGGTTCAAAACAGGTTTGGACGAGTTCCTGGAAGAAAAGTCCATAAACCAGGGGTGTCCAAACCTGTCCTGGAGGGCCGCAATCCTGGCAGGTTTTTGGGATAGCCCTAATGAATATGCATGATATATATATGCAGTAGAGATATCCTGCCAACCTGACTGGTTTGTGGCCCTCCAGGACTGAATTTGGAGACCCCTGCTTTACACCTCTGCATTTAAGATTGTGAGTGGGCAAGGTACAGATGTCCTAGACATCAAAAGGGTAGATAGACTTTGTCACATTCCTCCTCACTTCTCACCACCACCAAAATGTGGTCTATTAGACAACTTTTTGGTGGTGGTGGGAATCGAGAAGGAATGTGAGAAATTCTATCTACCCTTTTGATGTCTAGGACATCTGTACCTTGCCCACTCACAATCTTAAATGACAGAGGTGTACGGCAGGGGTCTCCAAATCCAGTCCTGTAGGGCCACAAACCAGTCAGGTTGGCAGGCTATCTCTAATGCATATATATCTCATGCATATTCATTAGGGCTATCCCAAAAACCTGGCAGGATTGTGGCCCTCCAGGACAGGTTTGACACCTATGCCATAAACCATTATTAAAGAGGACTGCGGAAAAGCACTGTTTACCCTTGGGACATGGAATGTGTATACCTTTGGGAACCCAACAGGTACTGGAGACCTGAAATGGCCAATGTTGGAAACAGGATACTGGGCTTGATGGACCCTTGATCTGACCCAGTATGGCATATCTTATGTTCCATCCAGAGTGAGCAACAGGCTCAGAACAGCAGCATAGGAGAAGAGATCAGAGGGTTGATTTCTGTGTAAAACCTTCCAGTGCCCCACTGTCTCGGAAGTAGCTGTGTCTGTGTTAAATGGAGGAAAAATAGCCTACCAAGGTAAAGGAGAGAGGGTCCAAGAACTTAACCAACAGCTTAGCCTTTCAGTCCATCACAGGCAGGAGCCCTGCAGAATAGATCTGGGGACCGGCATCTACAGAAGTCACCAGTTCTCAGGAAGAGAGGAACTCAAGCATTCTTCATAAAGCAGTGATGTCAGATCCAGGAGTGAGTCCAGCACAATACTGGGGACCTGTGTCTGCATCACCACCAGCTTCAGGGACACTAAGAAAGCGTACTATAAATAAGAGAGAGGGGTTCCCACTCAGGGAAATCAGACTAAATAGCAAAGGTGCGGGAGTGGTGAAGAGTGCAGTAATTGAAGGGAGTGTGAAAACATACCAAACTGAGAGGAGTAACTTATGTGTAACCAATTTCGACTAAGGAGAAGGGGATAATTGCTTGTACATAGTTCTTATTTATTACTTCGGCCAATTGTTGTTATTACTTAGTGACCTTAAAGTCAAGGAAACCCTTGGTTCAGAACACAAATTTCTGGCCTGGATTCTTTTAATTTTGACGGGAAGAAGTGTGAGAGTGTCAAGTGCCAAGGACCTCCCAGTGACTGCTAGTCCCCATCAAAGAATCCTGATATTTAACTCCAAGAAGCAAAGACTGAAAAGCTCTTGGATTAGAATCCCCCCTTGTCTGCTAGTAGAGCAGTTGCGAGGACTACACAGAAGGGAGGTTACATATACATACTGAGATCTTTAAGCCTATCCTCATATGCTTTATGATTTATTTATTTATTTATTTTACAATTCTTATATACCGCACTATTTGTTATCAGTGCGGTTTACAATTAACAAAGAATACTCAGATCAGAGAAGACTGATAGAGTTTACATTATAACAGGGAATAGATCTTGGAGAACATGGGTAACTATTTACATATTGACATATTTCAGGATGGCGGCAGAATACATGAAACTATATACATAAAGATATGGCATAATAGATGATACTTTATCTGAAAGTACGTAAGAAGGTTCAGGCTGGTGAGAGAGTGCTTGGGGCTTGAGCGTTATGTTGTGTAGGAGGCTCTCGTAGGGGATGAAGATGCTTTCTTGGAGTCGGGGAAGCAGCTTGAGAGAAATGGAGCAAAAAGAGGTGGTGTTTTATTGCTTTACGGAATTGTAAAAGGTCTCGGATCGCTCTGATTTCTGGAGGGAGGTCGTTCCAACATTTTGGTGCGTAGTGGGCAAAGGTTCTTCTCCTGGTTGTTTGTGAGCACTTTATGGAGTCTTTAGGGATAGATAGAGTGTTGTCTGTTGCTGTCCTTCTGGATCTGGTTTTAGGAGTAGGTGTGATGAGATCGTTGAGAGAATTGGGAGCGATGTTGTTGATAATCTTGAATGTTATTAGAAGAATCTTATATGTTAGCCTGGAGTATATCGGTAACCAATGTAGATCCTTAAGTATTGGTGTGATCTGATCTGATCTGGCTCGACCGCAGAGGACACAGGCGGTGGCGTTCATAGCTTGTTGGAGAGGATTGAGAGTGCTCTTTGGTAGGCCATACAAGATTAAGTTTGCGTAATCTAAATGTGGTAGGATGAGGGCCTGGAAGATGGTTCGGAAGCCATCAGCAGGTAGCATAGGTTTGAGATGTCTCAGTGTTCTAATTTTGTTAGAGATGGACCTGGTGATGTTTTTTATGTGTTCCTTGAAATCGAGATGCTGGTCCAGGGTAATGCCGAGATAGCGTATGGCTTTGCGACTTGGAAGCTCCGCATCTCTTACTCTTTGGATGGAGGGAGGAGAGAAGCTTTTGTTCCTTGATATGAAGAGTACCTCTGTTTTCTTGAAATTAATGTGAAGGTTTTGGGATGTTAGCCAGTCTGTGATTGCGTTGAAACAGTTGACAAGGTTGGTGAATTGCGGGTGTTTGACTTTGAACGGGGTAAATAGCAATACATCATCGGCATAGATTAGGGTAGAAATATTGAAAGAATGGATGATGTTGCATATCGGCTGCATATAGATATTAAACAGCAGAGCCGATAGGGAGGAACCTTGTGGGACACCTTGTTGTTGGTGGAATGGCGCTGAAGTATTGGAACCAACCTGGATTTGTTGCCAGCGATCAGCTAGGTAAGATTTACACCACTCGCAGGCAAGGCCGTGTATGCCCTTTTCCAGGAGGCGGGTAAGTAGCTGGTTGTGATTGACAGAATCAAAGGCAGCTGAGATATCGAGGAAGATGAGGGCGAAACCATTTTCTGCGTTGTCAATTCCTCTATTCAGGGTGTTGGTGAGGGTGGTGAGCAGAGTTTCTATTCCATGCGATTCTCTAAATCCGTGCTGGCAGGGGTCGAGTGGGGCTGCTATGTCTATATGTTGTTGGATTTGTCTGTAGACGACTTTCTCGATTATTTTAGTGAGTAGAGGAATGCTCGAGATGGGTCAGTAAGATTCTGTCTTTGCTGGGTCGAGTCTACAGTTCTTTAGGAGGGGTCTTATTGAAGTTTGTTTGAGTAAAGAGGAGAATGTACCAGTTGCAAAAGATAGACGGATGATGTTTAGTAGAATTGGGCTGAGTTCAACTCGAAGGGTCCTGATCCAGTGTGCTGGGCAGGGGTCGTTTGGGGCTGTTGAGGTGTTGATGCTGGCAATGAGGTCTTGGATATTCTTCTCAGCAGGGGGGGTAAAATGTGTGAGTGATATTTGTGAGGTGGGAGATTGGTAGGGAGGGGACACTGTTGCTGCTGGCTGATTACTTGCTGTGAGTGATTTGGATTGTAGGAAGTCGGCATATGACTGGGGTGGAATTGGTACAAGTTGGGTGGGGGAGGGTTCCTTGATTAGGGATTTCGCTAGGTTGAATAGGTCTCTAGGTTTATTGATTAATGATGACATTAGAATGGGGACAAGTAACCTCAGGCCGGAGGGACTGGGGTCTCTAGTCCCATGGCTGCTCCTTGTGGCCTTGGGCAAGCCACTTAACCCTCCATTACCTCAGGTACACTTAGATTGTGAGCTCTTTGGGGACAAGGGAATAAAAAGTACCTGTCAGCATATACATGTAAACCGCTCTGATGCGTAAGTAAAGGGCGGTATATATCAAATGCCTAAACCATAAACCATAACCATAAGATCTTTAACCATTTTAGTAGCTGCCCTCGGACTGACACATTCCTATTTATATCCTTTTGACAATGCAGTCTCCAGAATTGTACAAAGTACTTCAAATAAGGTCTCACTAGAGACTTATACAAAGGCACTATTTACTCTTTTTTCCTGCAGGTCGTTCCTCTCCCTATGCACCCAAGTATCCTTTTGGCTTTTGCCGCCCCTTTTCTAGCTTTAAGATCATCCAATAGGTCCTGCTGTTCTTTTGTGCACTGAAGTACTTCACTCCCTATACTGTACAGCTCCATTGGGTTTCTGCAGACCAAATACATGACCTTGAATTTTTTGGCATTAAATCTTAGCAACCAAATTCTCAACCATTCTTTAAGCTTCACTAGATCCTTCCTCATGTTATCTACACCTTCCAGGGTGTCTGCCCCATTGCAGATTTTGGTTTCATCCGCAAAGAGGCATACCTTTCCCAACAGACCTTGAGAAATATAATTTACAAAAATATTAAAAATAACCAGACTTAGGACCAATCCCTGTGGCACACCACTGATAACATGTCTATCTTCAGTGTGGTCTCCATTTACTCTATTCTCTGTTGCATCTCACTCCACCAGTTTTTTATTATTGCCAGTCATTTTAGGGTCCATCCCAAAGGCACTCGGTTTATTTATAAGTCATTGATGAGGAACAGTGTTAAAAGCCTTACTGAAATCTAAGTATACCGCATTTGGTGCTCTCCCCCGATTCAATTCTCTGGTCACACAGTCAAAAAATAAAATCAATCAGATTCAAATGAGAAGGCCTATCTTTCACTAGTGGAGTGAAGGAGTAGCATCCAGGAGATTTGGATTTGATTCCAACTAGCACTCCTTGTGACCTTGGCAGGGGTGGCTCAAGGCAATCTGCTCACCCAGTACCAAAAACGTGGATAGCAGAAGAAGGAATCTTTTATTAAACATGTTTAATATCCATGTTTTTTTACTGGGTGTGTTGATTGCACGTGGATCCGTGCTTCTTTGTTGGTCAAGGCAATCTGCTGCCTGAGGCGAGGGATGAGATGGCGCTCCTCCCCCTTCCGTAGAGTGTGTGTGTGTGTGTGTGTCGGGGGGGGGGGGGCGCTTTCTCAAAACTCCAGTCAGGGACTGAACCAAACCAAAAAGCTGATTAGATAATATGAAGGAAATGCAAGATGTTTGCACACCAAGGAACTAAAAGAATGAGTGAGAACCACAGCACACCTTATAAAACTAAATTATAATTCATTTTATTTTGTTATAAACTGCGTTATGGTTCTTGCTTTTTCTTTTTGAACATATATTTTGCACCCACAGAATCCCTTCCCTCAACAGTGGGTGCGGAGCAGAACTAGAACATTCACCCACAGAACTCAATATCTTAAAAAAACAAAACAATCTGATTCTGGTCATCTCACTAACAAATATTCTCCAGTACCAGGAATATTGGAAACTAATATAAAACCCTACAAAAGTCACCAAAGATCTACAAGGCCAAATCTACCATACCATTACCAGCATAAACTTCCAAAACTCATACAAGGTGCTTGCTTACCCAGAAAAAAAGCAGCCCTATAAATACTGCAGTGGGCCCTAGAACATCTAATACCTATTTGAAAAGCTGAACAAGGCAAGTTACTGAAGTACAGATCCTTGTAAACAAATATCATGTTAACAGAACATATGGCCTTGGCCACACACTCAGAACACAGACTCACCAAGTACAGAATAAGTGATCACAACCTAAAGTAAAAATAAAATATATAGACAAAAATTAAACCAAAATCCCAAGAAGCCAGATCTGCATGTAGTGCAACACCAGATGAGAGATGCGGTTCCATCTACTGTGTAAAATATAAAGATAGCGCAAAATCCAATCACTAAATCGAAAATAAAATTATTTTTTCTACCTTTGCTGTCTGACCATTTTCTTCTCTGGTTGTGCTGGACCTGATCTGAGGCTTCTGCTTTCCTGTCTTCTCTTAGCTCTCTATCTGCCATTTCTTGTCTCTTCTTTTGTTGTCTTCACTTCCTTCCATCAGCCTATTTCCAGTCCCAGTAACCCTCCCCACATGCCAGCTCCCTTCCAGTCCCAGTGCCCCCTCCCTTCCAATCTCCTCCCCATTAACCAGCCACCTACCAGTCACATCCCCAGGTGTCAGCTCCCTTCCATCCCCCTCTTTCCCCCCATGTCAGCTCCCTTCCATCCATCTCCTTCCCCTCTCTCAGTTCCCTTCCGGTCCTCTCTTTCCCCCTCTGTCAGCTCCGTTCCACTCCCTCTCCTTCCACCTGTCAGCTCCTTTCCAGCCCTCTCTTTCCCCCTGTTAGTTCCCTTCCAGCCATCTCTTTGCCCCTCTGTCAGCTTCGTTCGAGCCCTCTCTTTCCTCCTCTGTCAGCTCCGTTCAGCTCCCTCTCCTTCCCTCGTGTAGCTCATTCTGTTCCCTCTCCTTCCCCCCTGTGTAGCTCTGTTTGGCTCCCCTTCCTTCTGCCCCTATCAGCCCCATTCTGCTCCCCCTCCTTCCCCCATATAGCTCGTTCCGCTCCCTCTCCTTCCCCCGTGTAGCTGCATTCTGCTCCCCCTCCTGCCACCCGTGTCAGCTCCGTTCCCTCTCCTTCCCCCATGAATCTCATTCCACTCCCTCTTCGTCAACCGTGTAGCTTGTTCCGCTCCTTCCCCCCGTGTAACTCGTTCTGCTCCCTCTCCTTCTCCTACTACTACTACTACTGAGCATTTGTATAGTGCTTTAAGATGTATGCAGCGCTACACAGATATGTAAGAGACAGTCCATGCTCATCAGAGCTTACAATCTAGTCAAGACAGACAACACAAGGGAAACACAAAGAGATCAGATGAGTCAAGATCCAAAAGCAGCAGCGAAGTGCTTAGTTTTCAGCATGGATTTGAAAAGGGTCAGAGAAGGCTCCTGACATACAGACTCAGGTAGTTTGTTCCAGGCATAAGGAGCAACAAGGTGAAAGGAGTGAAGTATGGAGTTAGCAATAGAACAGAAGGGCACAAGATGAAAGCAGAGTGTTGAACAGATTGAAGGGGAGAGAGATGATTCAACGGGAGACCAGCAAGGAGTAGGTTACAATAAACAAGATGGGAGGTGATTAAGGAGTGGATAAGTGTCCTAGTAGTGTGTTCAGAAAGGAATGGGCGGATTTTGTTGATGTTACAGAGAAAGAAATGGCAAGTCTTAGTTATCAGATGGATGTGTGTGGAGAAGGAGAGAGGAGTCAAAGACATCCCCAAGGTTGCGAGCTGAGGAAACAGGGAGGAGTAGAGAGTTATCCACAGAGATTGAGAAAGGAGGAAGAGGAGAGGAGTTTTAGGGGGAAAAATAAGAAGCTCAGTTTTGGCCATGTTCAGTTTCAAGTGGTGGTGAGACATCCAAGCAGTAATGTCAGAAAGGCAGGCAGAGATCCGGGTCTGGATTACTGGAGAGATTTCAGGTGTAGAGAGGTAGATCTGGGAGTCATCAGCATAAAGATGGTACTGAAAGCCATGGGAAAAGATGAGCACACCAATGGACTGGGTATATAGAGAGAAAAGGAGACAGATCCTTGGGGTACACCAACTGAGAGCAGGATAGCAGCAGAGGAGGATCCACCAGAACAAGCACTGAAAGAGTGATGGGAGAAATAAGAGGAGAATCAGGATAGTACAGAGCTCTTAAAACCATGCGAGAACAGGGTATCAAGGAGAAGGTTGTGGTCAACAGTGTCAAAAGCAGTAGAGGTCAAGAGGGATGAGGACTGAGTATAGGCCCTTGGATTTTGCCAGGAACAAGTCACTGGAGACTTTAGCAAGAGCTGTTTCAGTAGAGTGTAGACGAAAACCAGATTGTAAAGGATCCAGGAGGGCTTGAGAGGAGAGAAAGTCGAAGCAACGGTAGTGAACTGCACGTACAAGTAGTTTAGAAATGAAGGGAAAGAAGGAGATGGGTTGAGATTTAGAAGGACAGGTAGGATCAAGTGAGGGTTTCTTGAGGAGAGGTATAACTACAGCATGCCTGAAGGCTGCAGGGGCAGTTGTAGTGGAGAGCAATAGGTTGAAAATATGAGAGATGGAAGGGACAACAGTGGAGGAGATGGGGCTTAGGAGACGGGCGGGGATAGGATCAGAGGAGCAGGTGGTGAGTTTGGAGGAAGAAAGAAGGTGTGCAGTTTCCTTTTCAGAGATCACAGAAAAGGAAGAGAGGGTAGCAGAGGTAGAGGGGGAAAGTTGGGAGTGAAGAGGGGAAGGAAGGGAAGTAGCTGACTTTGTGAGGAATTGGAGGGTGATCTTGTGGATTTTGTCATAGAAATAGCCAGGGTTTGGGCAGAAAGGGAGGGAGGAGTCAGAGGCAGAAGCACCTTGAGGAGAGAGCTGAAAGTAGTAAAGAGGTGGCGAGGGTCAGAGGCAAGAGAGTTAGTCAGATGGACATAATAGCCTTGTTTGGCAAGTGCTATGGATGACTGGAAATAGACAAGCATGAATTTGAAGTATAGAAAGTCTGCAAGGGAGTGGGATTTGAGCCAAACACGCTCAGCTGAACAGGCACAGGAATGTAGTGGATGAAAGCCAGGGCTGGGCTGCAGTACGCCTCACAGGACGTGGCATGGGTGACGGGAGAGCATCCAGAGCAGAGGAGAATGCAGCATTATAGAAAGCTACTGCTTAATCAACAGATTTGGATGACATAGTGGAGGAAAGAGATGATGAAACAGTGGAGGAGAGAATCAAAGGGTCAATAGCATGGAGATTTCTAAAGAGGATGGAGGAGACAGGATGAGGTTGAGATGGCGGGTAATGAAGAGTGAAGCTTAGCAGGTGATGGTCAGATAAGGGAAGAACTGAGGTAAAGAGGTTTGAGGGTAAGCAACTACAGAAAAGTACGAGGTCAAGGCAGTGACTATGCTGGTGAGTGAGGGCAGTGGAGCAAAGTTGGAGGTCAAATGAGGAGGTAATGGAAAGGAGTTTTAAAGCATAAGGATCAGAGGGGTTATCAACATGGATGTTAAAATCCCCGAGAATAAGAGTAGGGGAAGAGGAATCCAGAAAGAAGGAAAGCCATGAGTCAAAGTCAGTGAGAAAGGTAAAAGTAGACTTGTCAGGAGGTCGATAAATAATAGCTACCCGAAGAAGTAGTCGAGTGCCAAGGCGGATGGAGTGAACTTCAGAGGAGGAAAAGGAGTTAGGCTGAGGCAGCAGGAGGGGTTGGAATTGGCAGGAAGATCTCTCCTGCCCCATTAAGAACTGTGGGCATGAGCAGACATTGGTAGGCGGGTACAGGAGGAAAAGGGAAAACTGGAAGGCTCCAGGGACTGGGAACCTGCATAAGGGAGGAATAGAGTGAATGGTGTTAGTAGCTAGAGAGGTGAATTTTTTTAGGCTGGTGGGAGGATTACTGCCAGAATCAAAATTTGTAGCAAAAAACCTGTGAGAGAGTCAGTTGGTCCATTAGATGATAGAGGGTTTAAAGGGGCACTAAGAGGTGACAAGGCGATAGCGGAGAGAATGAATGAATTCTTTTGGTCTTTACTGAGGAAGATGTAAGGATGTTACCCATGACTGAAGTGGTATTTAAAGGTGCGGAAGAACTGAAGGAAATATCGATACATTGGGAAGATGTATTACAACTATTAGATAAACTGAAGAGCAGCAAATCACCTGGGCCGGATAGTATACATCCAAGGCATTGAAAGAACTGAAATATGAGATTGCAGACCTGCTATTAGTAATTGAAGGGAAAAATGGATCCCCCTTCAGGTACCCTTGTCTCAGGTTGAATCCATTTTGTGCTAATGTCTAAGCTTTAGGCCTAAGAAAGAAACAGCCTGCTCTGACATTTTCACACTGAAACTGCAAAATCAGCAAGATTGAGCAATGAAATGAGCTAATATCCTGTCCCAGAGAGCTGACACAATGAGAGGCTCTGAAAACTACACAGCTAGTGAAAAGTTGTCACCTGGGCCCCTTGAATGAACAAAGGGGAACAGAACAAAGAACTTAATCTACAGGAAACAGAGCCAGCACACAGCGACAAGGACTGCCGTGAGAATGGGACAACAGGATGTCACAGGGGAAAGCAAGAGGGCAAAAGATTAAGAAGCAGATTTGCTTGAAATAATAAAGAATAAGAAAAGAAAGGAAATCTATTTATCGGCACTTTGAGTCTAAAAATGAATATAAATATAGAGAAGAAATTCTAATAAGCAGACAGACATTAGCTGATCTCACCGGAGTGAGGCTGTCTCTGTCTCCAGGACCTTTTACACTTAAGTCAGGTGCTTTGCTTGTTATACATGTAGATGCATTGATGCTATGGATTGATATTGAAATTTGTACCTTATAAGTTAAAGCAAAGCTTGTGATGTTACAGACCTGGCAAGATAAATAAAAATGTTTCCATGCTTTTATGGTGGCATGAGCAATTTGTTTAAAGCAAGTCCTGTATGTATGTTGGGGTTGAACACAAGCAGCCAAACAAAAACAGAAAATCCCCAAATAATCTTAGGGGAAGCTCAGAAAAACCCCAACATAATCTGTGAACTTTCATTAAAATCATCTGTAATACCTGAAGATTGGAGGATCACCAATGTAACGTCAATTTTTAAAAAGGGTTCCAGGGGTGATCCGGGAAACTACAGACCGGTGAGCCTGACGTCAGTACCGGGAAAAATGGTAGAAACCATCATAAGGAACAAAATCATAAAGAACCATCATAAAGAACAAAATTACTCAGCATGTAGATAGTCATGGCCTAATGGGAGACAGCCAACATGGCTTTAGACAAGGAAGATCTTGTCTTACTAATCTGTTATGTTTTTTTGAAGGTGTGAATAAACAGGTGGACAAAGGTGAGTCAGTTGAGATAGTGTATCTGGACTTTCAGAAAGCCTTTGACAAGGTTCCTCATCAGAGACTTTTGGCAAAACTAAAGAGTCATGGGATAGGAGGCAGTGTACTGGTTAAAGATAGAAAACAGAGGGTAGGGCTAAATGGCTAATTTGCCCAATGGAGAAAGGTGAATAGTGGTATACCCCAGGGATCTGTGCTGGGTCCGCTGCTTTTTGACATATTCATAAATGACCTGGAAAAGGGAATAACGAGTGAGGTTATCAAATTTGCAGATGACACAAAACTATTTAAAGTTGTTAAAACCCAAGAGGATTGTGGAAAATTGCAAGAGGATCTTGATAAATTGGAAGACTGGGCATCAAAATGGCAGATGAAATTTAATGTGGACAAGTGCAGAGTTATGCACCTAGGGAAGAACAACCCAAACTATGGTTACACGATGCAAGGTTCCACATTAGGAACCACCACCCAGGAAAAAGATTTAGGCATCATTGTGGATAACATGTTAAAACCCTCGGACCAGTGTGCAGCGGCGGCCAAGCGAGCAAATAGAATGCTAGGTATCATAAGGAAAGGAATGGAAAATAAAACAAAAGATATTATAATGCCTCTATATCGTTCCATGGTGAGACCGCACCTTGAATATTGTGTGCAATTCTGGTCGCCATATCTTAAAAAGGATATAGCGTTATTAGAAAAGGTTCAGAGAAGAGCCACCAAAATGGTAAAAGGGATGGAAGGATACTCCTATGAAGAAAGGCTAAAATGGTTAGGGCTCTTTAACCTATCCAGAGGGTCGCCATGAGTCGACTCCGACTCGACGGCACTTAACAACAACAACAACAACCTGGAAAAGAGACGGCTGAGGGGAGATATGATAGAAGTCTATAAATTAATGAACGGAGTGGAACGGGTAAACGTAGATCGATTGTTTACGTTATCAGAATATAGAAAGACTAGGGGACATGCAATGAAGCTACAGGGTAAACTATTTAAGACTAATAAAAGAAAATATTTTTTCACTCAACGTGTAATCAAACTCTGGAATTTGTTACCGGAGGATGTAGTAAAGGCTGTTAGTGTAGCTGGGTTTAAAAAAGGTTTGGACAAGTTCCTGGAGGAAAGGTCCATAAACCATTTTTTTTTTTTTTAAACTTTTATTTTCATTTTACAACAAGCACAAAGAAACAACACACCAAAGGAAACAAATACAAGCATACAATAAGGAAAAGCAACCCCAATTACCCCCCACCCCTATGCTTCTTCTCTAAGCTGATAAGTATCATCATATAAGCGCTTACAAACAACAGTAATTGTACATCAAAACAAACAGAAATAGTATCTGCGATACAGAATGATCATGTGACAGAGATTTACACAGATTTAAACAGTCAGATGAGAGCATTTAGCAGTTTGAACATAGTCGTTGAGCATCTTCCATTTAGACAAGTGGTGGGGGGTCTGAGCGGAAGAAGCTAACATACGAGGTATTTGCTCATATTTACTGTAGAGACAGACATGATTCCACCATTCATTGGGGCTCAGATGGGAGCTATTTTTCCAGTATTTCGTAATTAGGGAAATAGCTATGCCCAGCATAAAGTCTAAAAGGAAGGAAGTAAGCCGATTTGGGAAGAGAGGGGATCCCCGCAGCTGAGCAGAGTCCCACTATCTTCCAAGAGAGGGGCTCTTGAAAGTGCAAAATAGATTGAATACGACCCCAGACCCGACTCCAGTAATACTGTAATGCGGGGCATTCATACATAACATGAGTTAGTAAACCAATGGCCGCATGGCATGTCCAGCATCTATTGCTCTGGGTGGCGTTCCATTTGGCTAACCTGTCAGGAGTATAGAAACATCGGTGGGCTAGAAAGAAAAGTGTCTGAGTAAGTGAGGCGGATCGAGAGACCCGTGTCACCTTGCTCCAGACTAGGCTCCATTGCTCCGGGGTCAAAGTTACATGCATTTCCCGCTCCCAGGATTTCTGTGCTGTAGGAGTGCCTCTATTTACAGTATTACATAAAGTTTTGTAAAAGTGAGATGCCACACCCGATAAGCTCCCGATAGATCGGATAATCTCCGACAATCCTTGGGTATGGGTTTCCGATGGCGGGAGCACCTTAGCACTCCGAAGACAATGCTGAAGTTGCACCAACTGAAAGTAGTGTTTCGCTGGGAGACCAAATTCAATTTGTAATTCGCTAAAAGTTTTCCAGCGACCATCATAGAACAGCTGGTTAGGGATCCAAATGCCCCTAGTGTACCAGGGGCTCCACGCCATCGGTTTATTTTGTATTTGAAATCGAGCATTGTGCCAAAGCGGGAGTCTATCTAGCGGACAAAGTCGGGAGTCTAGAGATTGCTCAAGGGTATTAAAGGCACCTAAAGTGTCTAAGAGCATTGGTGGATAGTGGGAGTCTGATGGGAGAGTCATACCAGGGAGATAAGTAAGAGGAATTGGTTTGCAAAGGTCCTCCTCTATATCTAGCCACACTGGTCTACTCGGTGTTGGGTCTTCCAGCCAACGAGCGCCTTGTTTGAGAAGAAAAGAATGGTGGTATTTCAGGAAATCAGGGAATCTGACACCACCATTTTCTTTATCTGCTTGTAACTTATGTTTCGCTATCCTAGGTGTCTTGTTTTGCCATAAGTATCTAGTCAGAAGACCCTCTATCCATTACAGTAGCTTGCAAAGACTTCTTAACCAAGATGGCTACCCCACACCGTTTGGAAACGGCGGGAGAGTAGGCAGCCACCATGTAAGGCTTAGCATTAAGTTTCAGTGTTTCAGCGGAGTTTAAATGCGTTTCCTGAAGAAACACTAAATCAGCATGCTCATGATTAAGATAGCTAAGGATTTTCTTTCTTTTGATTGGACTATTGATGCCTTTTACGTTCAGTGATAAGATCTTACATAAGGCCATTCAGAAGGGTTAAAAATTCTGAGAAAGAACATGATAATGCACATAATTTCACAATGTCCCTCATATTAACTGTATATGGCTGTACACATGACATGATAGAAAATAAGCTAATGAAAAACAATGAAGCGCCCCATATAAAAAAATCAGCACCGAAGTGCATTAGAGAAGAAGCAGAACCCCAGAAATTACTGGCGACCATATGTCTGCGGGGAGAAACCCCAGAGAAGGCCTAAATTGAAACATATAACCTGTATAGCTGTGCGTGTTCCGAATCCAACCGAGGTGCACATCATGGAGGGATAGGAGACCAAGAAAGTTATATATAGAAAGAAAGAAAAGTCCAGGCAGTCTCTGTTCCAGGCTGTGATCACCGCGTCGGGCCATTCAAAATGGCGGGCAGATCCGGCGGATTACAGATCCAAGTTGTTGGATTAGCGCATCTGGTCTGCTTCTTTGGAATCTAAAAATGTTGCTAGTAGATCAGGATCTTCGAAGGTTCTAGTTTGGTTATGGAGAGTCACTCTGAGCTTCGCTGGATACAATAGGCCAAAGCGAGCCTGTAGCTGTTGAAGTCTAGGGCGAAAAGCAAGAAGTCTCTTCCGACGGTCAACTGTGGGCTTTGCCAAGTCAGGGAAGAAGGAGACTTTATGACTTTCAAACTCCAGATGATGATTCGCCCGGGCAGCATTTAGAATTTGCTCAACTTGCTGATATCTCAGTAATCGAAAGATGATAGGCCGGGGGGTTGTCCGATTGAGCGCCATGTTGGTAGAAACACGATGTGCTCGGTCAATTTCCAGATCTCTGTGAAAAGTGATCTTCAGCAAGGAGGGAAGAGTTTTGACCAGGAATTCTCTTATATCTCCTGCTTCCGCCCCCTCCGGTACTCCAATGAGCCTTACATTGTTGCGACGGGCTCGATTATTGCTATCCTCTAACTCTTTTTGAAGATTCTGTATCTGACGCTCAGCCTTGTCCAGTTTCACCAAGCGCACCGCGTGCGAGTCGAGGACCCCCGCCATGTTGTCCTGCCGTAGTGAAAGACCTTCAAGCCGGTCCTGAAGCATACCGAAATCTTCTCGCATGGCTCGGAGCGCTTCTCCGTTGGACTGTACCAGTTCCTTCACACCGCGTATTTCCTCCAAGATCTCCTGTTGCATTTCGGGGTTTTCCCGAAGTGGAACTATCTTTTGTGGGGAAGACAACTCTGTTTTGGAGCGTTTTCCGTGTGAAGAAGAGGGAGACCCGAAGTCTAAGCGCGCTGGTTTGTGGGCCGCCATCCCCCCCGAGGTACCCCGGTAAGTTCGGAGCAAAATATTAAGTTTATGTAGGTATTAAGTCAGGATTCTGAGTAGGCCTCTCGGGAGCTTCAGCGCGAAGCGTCTAACCCGCTGGACATCAGGCTCCGCCCCCCTGCCATAAACCATTTTTAAGAAGGGACCCAGGATATCAGTGCTTGACCCAGTACAAGCATTGTGGAACCTGTGTCTTTTGGGGAAACTGCTAGGTACGTATGACCTAGATTGGCCCCTTTTGGAAACAGGATTCTGGGCTTGATGGACCTTGGTTTGACCCAGTATGGCATATCTTATGTTCTTATGAAATGACGGAAAGAAAACTTAATGTGTCATTTCACATAGCTTTTTGTACACTGCGTTGTAATGAAAGGAATGGAGGTATAATTAATTAATCAATCCAAGAAGAAAGAAAGATTCAAATGGGTCTTCTACATGTGTTTGAACAGTGCTGCATGTGCCTTGTAACACTATATAAACGATTAATAGTAGTAGTGGTAGGAATGAAAGCTTGAACTGAGGAAAAGCATAGAGGGTTGCTTTGATCCCTGTCATCCTGCAGGAGGCAGCAGAGGAGGGTTAGTGTGACGCTGTACAGGCACAAGAAGGAGTGCTGTAGCAGGCAGAGTCTGGGAGCAGTTTGGGGTAGGAGATAGGGCAAAAAGAGACACTGTATTTCCTGGTTTGGCTTTCCTTGCTCAGCTGCCAAATCGTTGCTTCTCTCCTCACTCCATATCCAACTTTGTCTCCTTTCCTGACTCTCAACTCAGCTGGCCAACCATACTGTCCTTAGAAGTGGTGGCTGAATCAGGCTGGCTGGCAGAGCCCACACTACTAGCGTATGCCTGGTTGGCTTGCCAATCACAGGATCTCTACAGACCTATAGAAAAGGGTAACAGACTGGTACAATCTTTAATCCTGCCTTATAATATAGGTGATGGAAGACCATGTAACTCAGAGAGGTGAAGCGTGAGAGCAATAGAAAGAGGGAACGAGAAATCTGTTTGCATTGGTGTGATATACAGACCTCCCTCACAAGAGGAAGAGGTGGACAGAGAGTTAATTGAAGACATACGCAGCATTGCTAGGAAAGGGGAAGTGCTACTGATAGGGGATTTCAATATGCCAGATGTTGATTGGCACATTCCTGCTGCAGTATCATCTAGAAGTAAAGAGATCCTGGATTCTCTACAGGGAGAACTATTCAAGCAATTGGTAACAGACCCCACACGTGAAGGGGCCATACTGGACTTGGTGCTTACCAATGGTGAAAGTGTTTCAGATGTTATAGTGGGAGATCATTTTGCATCCAGTGATCACCAGATGGTCTGGTTCAGTATTAGGACTAGGGCTGTTAGAATTCCTTCAAAAGCAAAGGTCTTAGACTTTAGGAAAACTAACTTTGCCAAGATGGGCCAATACCTCAAGGAGTCGTTAGTGGGATGGGAACAGCTGGGGGATGTAGAAAAACAGTGGGCAAAATTGAAAGGGGATATTTTAAGGGCAACACACCTTTTTGATAAAATGGTAAATAAAGGTAAAAGGAAAAGGAGACTGCTATGGCTTTCGAAAGAAATAGCTGAAAAAGTGAAGGAAAAGAGGGAGGCCTTCATGAAATACAAGAGATCACAGAGAGAGGAAGACAGGCATCTGTATTTGGAAAAAGTTAGAGAAGCTAGCAAAGTAGTCAAGAAGGCAAAGATTCAAAAAGAGGAGGAAATAGCCAATGCAATAAAATGGGGGGATAAGACATTTTTCAGATATGTTAGTGAGAAGACGAAGAGCAAAAGTGTTATTGTCAGACTCAAGGGTGCAGGGGAGGAATATGTAGAAGCTGATAAGGATAAAGCGGAATTGCTTAACAAATATTTCTGTTCTGTGTTCACAGAAAAAGAACCAGGAGAAGGACCTCAGAAAACACCCACAAACAGGAACAGAAGCGAGGGACATCTTGAACAATTCTCAGAAGACTGTGTTCGTGAGAAACTAGCTCAACTTACAGTAGACAAAGCGATGGGACTGGATGGGATACACCCTAGAATACCGAGGGAACTTGGGGACGTTCTAGCAGCTCCACTGACAGACCTTTTCAATGCCTCATTGGAGTTGGGAGTGGTGCCAAAGGCCTGGAGAGAGGCTCATGTGGTGCCTTTACACAAAAGCGGAAGTAAGGATGTGGTTGAAAACTACAGGCCGGTTAAGTTTAACTTCGGTGGTGAGTAAATTATTGGAAACGCTGCTGAAAGAGAAAATAGTGAGGTTTCTGGAGTCCAGCAGATTACAGGATCCGAGGCAGCATGGATTCACCAGAGGCAGGTCTTTTCAGACAAATCTGATTGATTTCTTTGACTGGGTGACCAGGGAGATGGACTGAGGGAGAGCCCTAGATGTGGTGTATTTGGATTTCAGTAAAGCCTTTGACACTGTTCCTCACAGGCGACTTATAAACAAACTGAGCACCCTAGGGATGGACCCTAAAGTTCTCCTAGGACAAGCAGGATGAGTCAGCCACACTTGGTGACGTCATCCGACGGCGCCGAGACGGAAGTACTCTCCATAGCTCAGAAGGGCTTATGCCCTTCTGAGCATGAGCCAACTGGCCGCACCCCCGGCCCGCCCCTAGCTAGCCAGTTTTAGTTCTTCCGCCTTGCCAGCAAGACGGACTTTGCTACTCTCCACCAAATCAAAATTAAATTCTCTCATTTACACGTATGTATTATCAGCTTTATTCAGATACCTATCCTCCAGATCAACGTGAGCTTGCTGTCCGTGGGAAAGGTCTCCACCGGCGCGGCAGCCCAGGACATGCCTAACAGGCCTCCGTCCCCGGCTAGCCCTCTACATACCTCCTTCTCCAGATCTTGCAGCTGAGCTCCCATCCTCGGTCAGCATGCCTGGCTCAAGCAGTGAAGAGTCGCTGCCGCCGCCACACCTCTGCAGCCCGAGATGTGCCTCTGAGGCCTCCATCTCCAGCCGCAGTTCTCCGATGGATAGCTCCGCTCCCGTAGCTGGAATTTCCCTCTGGGACCCCCCACGGTGTGGCTTCTACGTTACTTGGGGCAAGAGTCGCTGCCGCCGCTACTCCTCTGCAGCCCGAGATGTGCCTCTGAGGCCTCCATCTCCAGCCGCAGTTCTCCGATGGATATCTCCGCTCCCGTAGCTGGAATCTCCCTCTGGGACCCCCGCCCACGGTGCGGCTTCTACGTTGGGGGCAAAGGGAAGTGAAGGACATCGCGCAGGAGACCTCCGGCTAAATACCTCCTTGTGCGGAGAGTTTGGTGATCCCGGTGAGTTCGGCGAGGCCTTCCTGTATCCCCGTTACTGCAAGCCACGAGGCCCTCATGGCGGCGGCCATCTTGCAGACTACGTCACGGGCGAGGCTCCTCCCCCTCGGCGCCATTGGTCGGCGCAGATTCAGGCACAGCGGACACTCCCGTTGCTTCTCGGGCAATCCCCTCTCTCTCAGCGCCATGGGATTCTCTTACGGAGGCTTCCCCCAGATAGGAGGGGCCCTCCTATGTCGGCGCCGATGGCCCGTTACATCACGGCTCTGGGCTCCCCCCCCCGCGGCGCCATTGGCCGGCGCCAACCAATCTACGGCCGGACTTCTACGGGCCCCCCCCAACCATACAGGGTTCGGCGCCGCTCCAGGCAGGATGGAGGCCTGATCGCCCTTCTTTCGTCTCTGCACAGTGCAGGACACGGTTCTTCGGCGCGGAGGCACTCCCTCAGAAAGGAGGGACACCTCCTCCGTCGGCGTCGATGGATGGTTCTTCGGCGCTGAGTCGCCCCAGGTTGGCCCGCTGCCATCACGGCCCCTCCTCTGAAGCGCCGGTGGTCAGCGCACATCGAAGTGAGTTCAGCCCTTCAGCGGACACTTATAAACCCTGCTGGGTGTACATAAAGCAACCCAGAAAATTTGTGCATAGTAAAGAGCCAGTGTGAATGTGAGTGCATAACTCCTCAAGGGTAATGGTGCATTTCCTCAGGGAAGAGGAGGCTCACACTTCTTACGAGGCGCGTAACGCTATTGCCTTCCCCACGGACATGGATGGAATGCTCCCCACGGCCACGGATGGGTTACCCTTGCCGCGGAGTCGCGGCTGTGTCCAGAGCCCCAATGATGACCATCTTGATGCAGCAGGTGGTCACTAATTCTGTTCCCATTGGAGGTCAAACGCCACTATGATGGCCATGGACATCCCTCAATCTAGCTAGCTCACGCTCGTGCTTCAAACAAGCGCACAGTCTCCCGCTTCCGGTGCGAAAAGCGGCACCCGCTCCTAGCAGCAGCGAATAGGGCCCTGTTCTGCTCTCGAGGCCCGATGCCCATCCACATGCAAGCGAGCGCAGCCCACTGGTTAGTACTGCAGACTTGAAACAGGAGAATCAGGTTCAAATCTTGCTTATGCATTTAAGGGGTTCGGCCACCCCATTGCCTCGGTGGACAATGAACACTCCTGTACCTGAAGTAATTATAAATCAATATGGGGAACAGGCCCACCGGAGCGCTATTTCATCAGCCTGAAACCACTTCTGCCTTCACAGGATACAGATGCGCCTTGTTATGAGCAGTCTGCCTCACATTTCCTTCGGCATCCACTCAGGTGGATAAGGGAGTGGAATCCCACCAGGACATAAGGTCATTCTGAGATCGCTGGGAGCAGAGCCATAGCACAATGGTTAAGACGCTGACCAATGATGCAGGGGCCATGAGTTCAGTACTCAATGAAGACAGCGGGCTGAGGCATTACTTTAGGTAGAATGGGTTCCCAGCGAACATGGAGCCAGATGAGGCAAGAAACACAGGCTGAGGAGACTCTCAGCTGTGGATGCAGCCCCCTCTGAATTGGATGAGGCTCAGTGCTCGCTTCGGCAGCACATATACTAAAATTGGGACGATACAGAGAAGATTAGCATGGCCCCTGCGCAAGGATGACACGCAAATTCGTGAAGCGTTCCATATAATGGCGGGCTGCTTTCATCACCACTACTCCAGCAACACCGATCCTTTGTACAGCGCTAAAAGGATGACCGTCGGCACACTCGATGAGTGGCCACAGTGTGGTGCAGTGCACAGAGCCAGTACCTCTAGGACCAGAGAGTCACAGGTCCAAGGCCCAGCTGGGGCTACCACCAATTCTGTCCACATACAAGTCTGGCACGACTGCCCTCACCAAGTCTTATCCCACCAGAGCCCTTCCAGGCCTTATCCCACCACATCCCTTCCAGACCCCCGCTCCTTTGACTAGGCCCACCAGGACAGCGTGCCTATCAAGGGGCAGGGTGAATAAATCTAAAAAAAAAAAAAAAAAAAGAGAGAAGGGGGCAGGGATCCACAGGACCCACTCGTATTACACCGTGCTCACACAACTATTGCAGCTGGAAGCTCTGGCATCGCAGTGCTTAATGCTGGTAGAAAGGTTGCTTAAGGTGGTCACTGCCCTGCGCTGATCCGGGTCGGTTGGAACGTCACCAACCCTTTCCCCTTAGGAATGCCTCCCAACCTTGCAAGTATGGTTTGGTCCATACTCAACCACTGTCACGCATGGTTGAACCGATACTCAACACCCCATAAGATGATGGGGACAACAGATACAAGCGGGAACTCCAGTGACCAGTCTCTTCCTGTGAGTGGACACCCACTCCGCATTACAGTAAAAAAATAAATAAATAAATAAATAAATATATGATAGTATAACACTTATCACTCTAAGGTCTCAACACCTGAGGCAAGCATAGCCTCCAAAAATCAGATGGGGCCCGCCTTCCATCTCAGACACAACAGTCTCTCTGTCCCTGCAGCGCTTGTCATCTATGGACAATCGTCTGGGCTACCTCACTGGCTCCTGGGCGGTAGAAGGCACATGCAAATTACAACAGCTGTGGTTCCTGCCAACACAGTCTAGCGAGGGGCGGGCATGCAGTTGAAGTGCACATCGACACCACAGCCCCATGACAGGTTTTCTGCACCACTTGAGGGTCACTATCATCATCCTTAGTACCCGAGAAAGGTCAGGGTGGGTAGTTGACTCACAATTGGTACCTTGTTGCGGCCACAGTGTGGTACTCTACCCACAGCCAATGTGCCTTGGAGCTGCGTCACAAGTTCAGGTCCCGCCCTGGACCAAGGGACCCGTGACACTACATACCAAGCCACTATGGGCATGACTGCTGAGTGCAAGTCTCGACACCAGCAAGGGGATCAGATAGTATCCTCCCCCTATGAGCAATTAAAGGGCAGGCACCTATTGACTAGCATCAGGGATCAGTGTCCTGGCAGCAGGCCGGGTTAAGGACTGAAGCACACCGGCAGAGTGCCGCAACTCCCACCCAGGGCAGTACCACTGAGAGACGCACCCTGACGGGCTCTGCTCTCATCCACGTTGGGACCTAGGGAGAGCCGGCCGTCAGACTCTGCTCTCAAACGGACCGCAGGTAGCATCTGAACCCAGGGCCTTCAGTCTCCTCCTTATATTAGAAGGCGGACCACCAATCTTCCTGGGGCAGACCGCTATTTGCCCTGCCCAATGTGCAGAACAGGAAAAACCTATGGTTTAAGATGGACAGAGCCCAGGCCATCTCAATCACACCGCCTAGGCTGCCCGGTGCTCCAGCAGCCCCAGCCCCACTACATGTCCTGCCTGCAGCGCTCTTAGTCCCATCTCTACAGTTCCCTCACCGTATTGTCCTTCGCTTGTCCTTCATATATGGGCACAATGCCCACTTACAGTGCTCCATTTGCAACAACAGCAGGGCTATCACTCTGAAATTGTCGACACTGAAGGGTCTCGCTCCTGAAAGTGCATTACCGACCGGTTCTCTGGCGGTGAAGTCCCGTTATTACAGCATGGGATGGTAGTAGTCTATGTGAAACTAGCCCAATCCGATCGCCAGGTGGTACTCTGACCTGACCGACTCGAGTCCCACAGAGCCTGGACGAGTCCCACAGAGCCTGGAGCAAGCACCAGCAACAAGATAGGTCCCTAAACCCCCGGCGACTGCGTTGGCCAGCCCAGGACCACCCCTACGCTAATAAGTTGAACACTTAAGAAGTATGACTGTGGACAGCGGACAGCGGTTCAAAAGGATTCATGATGTCATGCATGAACCGCCGGTGGAATCATCTCAGAACTGGGCGCACAGGACTCGCACACACACGAATTAGTGCAACAGCAACTAGGGCAGCAACTCCCTCGATCCCACTTGCTTCCCAACCAGCCAAGGGCACAAGCAAGGGCTCAAACCACGACAACGGCATGCTCGGAAATCTCATTGCTCCAATGAGGCTATCTCCAACCTGCAGCGGTACCACCCCAAAGAGTCCATCACCAACCTGCGGCTGTGCCGCTCCGAGGAGTCCATCACCAAACGGAGGCCCGGAGTGTGTGGGGCCGCCATGCACAATACCATTGCA
The DNA here is from genome assembly GCA_033557465.1 of Ichthyophis bannanicus. Classification (NCBI taxonomy): domain Eukaryota; kingdom Metazoa; phylum Chordata; class Amphibia; order Gymnophiona; family Ichthyophiidae; genus Ichthyophis; species Ichthyophis bannanicus. The sequence continues at coordinate 1,777,309,230 of CM066032.1, forward strand.
TTACACACTGTCCATACCTTCACAACATGGACAAACTCGTCACCCGGCATGCGACTGGGCCACAGATTACTCATGGCCGTTGTGGTCTTGAAGCCTCACTCACTTCGCTCTGTTGCCTTAGGACTCCACTCACTTCGCTCTTCCGGATGCTGTTCATAGTGTCCTCCAGTGTCCTGTGCCGGTGCACGGTTCCTCCCTTTCAGCGGCGGCATTATACTGTCATCTGCATCATTTGCATCACTCAGCTCTGCCACTGCATATGGGGCCCATAGGCTCGTGTATCTGCTACGGCGCTTGCACGCATTGGGACTGCAGGTTACCGTATGCTCTTGTAATCTACTGGGCACAAGCTAGATATCGCTGCATGCTTGCACTGCATACACTATGTCTGCCGTCTGCAGGCATGCCATTGTCAACCCCGGCTGCACCAGTAGGAGTCTAGTACCCCGGCTTGGTAGCCCTTTCTAACGGTGCTGTTGCAGTTAGCAGTAACAGTAACAGTGCTGTTACAGTTACCTCACAATAGCGATGCTGTTACGGTTAACCCTACCTCACGATATACTGTCACAAGTCTCCCAGGGTACACCAGTAAGAAGCCATTCTCGGCTACTACCCCTTCTACCACAGCACTTGGTAGCTTGGGAGGCACCAAGTGTGGCTGACTCATCCTGCTTGTCCTAGGAGAAAACAATGTTACTTACCTGTAACAGGGTTCTCCGTGGACAGCAGGATAAGTCAGCCACACATACCCACCCACCTCCCCTGGGAAGGGGTCGGCCTCCGACCGGTGCCCGCCTCCTAGTGGCGAAGGCTCAGCTAGTGACGAACCGGCTAGCTAGGGGCGGGCCGGGGGTGCGGCCAGTTGGCTCATGCTCAGAAGGGCAAAAGCCCTTCTGAGCTATGGAGAGTACTTCTGTCTCGGCGCCGTCGGATGACGTCACCAAGTGTGGCTGACTTATCCTGCTGTCCACGGAGAACCCTGTTACAGGTAAGTAACGTTGTTTTACTGCTTGGGTAAGAAATTGGTTGGGTGGGAGGTGACAAAGAGTAAAGGTAAATGGAGCTCACTCTGAGGAGGTGGATTTTACCAGTGGTGTGCCCCAGGGATCTGTCCTTGGTCCGATTCTTTTTAACATCTTTGTTAGTGATATAGTGGAAGGGCTGTCGGGTAAGGTTTGCCTCTTTGCGGATGATACCAAAATCTGCAATAGAGTAGATACCCAGGAAGGTGTAGATAACATGAGGAGGAATCTAGCTAAGCTTGAAGAATGGTCTAGAATTTGGCAGCTGGGATTTAATGTTAAAAAATGTAAGGTCATGCATTTGGGCTGCAGCAATCCAAGGGAGCAATATAATATAGGGGGTGAAGTACTTTTGTCCACTAAAGAAGAGCTTGACCTAGGCGTGGTTGTGTCTGATGATCTTAAAGTAGCTAAACAGGTAGAAAAGGCGACGGCAAATGCTAGAAGGATGCTTGGGTACATATAGAGAGGAATGGCTAGCAGAAAAGAAGAGGTGATAGTGCCTCTGTATAAGTCTTTGGTGCGACCTCATTTGGAGTATAGTGTGCAATTCAGGAGATCGCACCTTCAAGAGGATGTGAACAGGATGGAGTCGGTGCAGAGGGTGGCTACTAAAATGGTTAGTGGTCTTCATTATAAAGCATATGAGGACAGACTTAAGGATCTTAATATGTACACCTTAGAGGAAAGGCGGGATAGAGGTGATATGATTGAGATGTTTAAATACCTCTGTGGCATAAATGTTCAGGGAGACAGCCTCTTTCAACTGAAAGCAAGTTCTGCTACGAGGGGACATAGGATGAGGGTGAAGGGGGATAGAAGCAGGAGTGATATGCGGAAATATTTCTTTACGGAAAGAGTAGTGGATCCATGGATTAGTCTCCCAGTGGAGGTGGTAGAGATGAGGACAGTAACTGAATTCAAAAAAGTATGGGACAAACACAGAAGATCTCTGAAGGTAAAAAGGGGACTGTTGTAGTTGTTGATATGGAAGGACAGACTAGATAGGCCATGTGGTCTTTTTCTCTGTTTCTAATATGGTTTCTCCACTTGGCTTTGTGGCAGCTTGCAATTTTCTCTTTTGTCACTAGATGCCACTCTTGGCCCACCAAACGCAACATGCAGTGCCTTTTGGTAGAGCTATTGAGTTGAAAGGAAAAAATAGAAGATGTTGGGAGAGAGGGTTTGCAAGCTGCTGCTGCTGCTGCAAAAAAAAAAAAGTTTCAATTACTGTGGAATAAAAAAACCTAGTCTGCCACAGTTTGTAAGAGGTATTCATTATGCCTTTGCTTCAATGAAAGCCATCAAAATCCATTAAAGGCAGGACTAATGTGGTCTGTGGCATGCAGCTGGACAATAAACATCTCCCACTTGCTCCTTGGGGGGCAATGCAAGTGCTGGATGGACACTGATTATGTTTTAATTGGATTTCTCTACACGCACAGAGAAGCTAAGAAGAAACATACTGACTGTTTTTTATTCTATTTTTAATGCAATAATTAGCCTGCGTTTTACAATGATCGGGGTTTCCCCAAATGAATTATTTGGGATGACACTGTGAGGACCACGCAGTCCCAGAATGCTGGCTTTTATTTTCTGTTTATTTTTTAAGAGAGGAAAAGTATAAAGATATTTATATTTTCCTTTGCTTGTTTTTTGACCCCGAAGACCACAGAGAGGATGCAGTGGGACAGACAGACCTGGACAATTTCCTGTGAGATCAGTACTGATGCTATAGACGCAGGCACCACTGCTGTGACTCTTCTGGTATTCCCGCACAGCTCCAATGTCACGATTTCAGCTCATTGACAAAGACGGTGAGATCCGGGGGCTGCGCCATGCCTTGAATCCTACACCCAGATCAGTGGGGCGGGGCTGCGGTGGAGTAAAGGGATACATGTTCTTTCATTTTTTTTTGTTTACCTTTACTTAGGGGTTTGGGTTTTTTTTAGCACTTTTCAACTCATGTGAACACTGCTTAGGGCTGGTTCAAGATGTCTGACCATTCCAAGACACAATACAACAAATCCACCTGGGGAAGAAAGGTGTTAGCAGGCAGGATTTCCCTCCTTTCACCCCAGGAAACCTTTCCAAAAACACTGCTGTGAACAAGGCTGGCTTAAATAGTATTTACAATTAATTTACACAATATATCCATCAAGTATTGTGATAGAATAATGCACTATGTACAACCCGTATTATGATAAGTGGTTCAAGCAGATAAGGTGAAATAGCAATGCAGGATAAGAGATAAGGCAGTTCAAACAACCAACTATAACAACCTGACCTAATCTTTATGCCATTGACTCTAATAAGACTGAAACAAACAACAAACCCACTCTCCACTCCAGTCCCATGGTCAGACCATCACATACTCATCTTCACATTACGCCTTCAAACCACCACAAAACAACCCAAAGAAGAAACCAAAACAAGGAGATTCAAAGCCTACCACAAGGAAAACTTCCTACAGGAAATAATACCACAAATACAAAAAGAAAGCACAGACAACAATGAAGCCATAACCTAAATGGAACTTTACTCTATCCAGAGCTGCATCAACGAACAACAAGGAAAAAGAACACAGTCAAAAGCAAACCAACACCACTGGTACTCCGACAAGATCAGGGAAGGAAAGCAGGTACTGAGAAGGCTGGAGAGAAAATGGAGACACACCAGGACACATGAAACAACACTCCAATACAAAACCAAACAACAGGCCTACAACAACCTAATCAACAACCACAGACAACACCACCACACCAACCTCATTCTGAAATCTGCCAACAAACCAAGAGAACTATTCAACATAGTACAACAACTCACAAAAGAAACCCCATCACCCACCGGTCACCAAATAGACCCCCAAGAATTCGCAAACTACCTGATGAACAAGAACTTAAACCTGACAGACACCATACCCAACACAGCAGTACCGGAGCACAAACTGAGACACGGAGAATCCCACCAAACTTGGAATGACTTCTCAATACCTACAACACAGCAGATAGAAAACATTGTGAGCACCCTCAACACGACGACAGCACCAACACACCCGTGCCCGGTAGAATGGATCAAGGCCTCCAAAAGCCAGCTAAGCCTCCACATACACAAAATCGTGCAGTAGTCCCTCCAACAAGGACACCTCCCACCAACTCTAAAGCAAGCTACCATACGACCAATCCTCAAGGGCAACCTGCTAAACACCTCTGATCCGAAGTCCTACTGTCCAATCTCAAGCCTGACATTCCTCTCAAAAGTCATCGTGAAAGTAGTACAAAGACAGCTGCAGGACCGCATAGACCTCCATGCTCCGCTAGACCTACACCAACATGGCTTCAAACCCCACCACAACGAGGAGACTCTACTCACCTCCCTCTTTGACAACCTACTAAGGGGGATAGACAACATAAAGAACGTTCTTTTGCTAATTTTCATCAACATCTCAGCTGCCTTTGACACGGTCTCACACTCCGTATTCCTACAACGCCTCCAGGAAATTGGTCTACGCAACAACACCCTGAAGTGGTTCTCCTCCTATCTGAACAACAGCACACAACAAGTAAAATGCGGCGGAAAGAAGTCAGCCCAATTTCCCACCACCCAAGGAATACCACAGGGTTTAGCCCTCTCCTCAATACTATTCAACATCTATATCCAGCCCATATGCAGGATCATCAAGAAGCACAACATTCAATACCACCCGTATGCAGAAGACATCATGGTATACACTCCAATTGACCTGAACACCCCTGACTTAACATCAATAACCGAGTGCCTTGAACACATGAACACTTGGCTCGCCGACAATAACCTCAAGGTAAACTTCGACAAGACTGAAACAACATTCGTTTCCAGGAACACCACATTCAACCCACCCCAAGAACTCAACATACTTCACAGGACCATCACAACAAAGGATGAAGTAAAATATCTCGGGATCATCATAGACAAGAACCTAAATCTCCAATCTCACATAACCAAGACAACAGCAAAAGCATACCACCGACTAAAAGTCATCAGAAGACTCAAGCCAATCCTCAACCATGAGCATTTCCGTACCGTTTGCCAGGCTGTCATCACCCCCATACTGGACTACAGTAATTCACTATACCAAGGACTACCAAAGCAGTCTATCCACCCACTGCAGCTGGTGCAAAACACTACAGCATGCATAATCACAGGCACGACTAAACATGAGCACATAACACCAGTACTCCGCCAGCTACACTGGCTTTCAATGAAAGCAAGGGCAAAATTCAAGGCAGTACTAATCATCTTCAAGACCTTACACCACTGCTCTGCAGAAGTACTTCAGACCTCAATAAACAGAGACACAAACAGTAGACCCAGATGAACCCAGGGTAGCAACAGACTGCGCCACCCAGCTGGATACCACAAAACGAAACAAGCAACATCCAGAAGAGCAATATCACTCTCCCCCCGAGGAACTAAGAACACAAAATAGACCTCAAGGACTTCCGCAAATCGCTCAAGACACACCTGTTCGCGGAATCATTTGAACAAATACCATAATCCCCTCTTCTCACATAGTACTACTTTCACGATGACTTTTGAGAGGAATGTCAGGCTTCAGATTGGACAGTAGGACTTCGGATCAGAGGTGTTTAGCAGGTTGCCCTTGAGGATTGGTCGTATGGTAGCTTGCTTTAGAGTTGGTGGGAGGTGTCCTTGTTGGAGGGACTCCTGCACGATTTTGTGTATGTGGAGGCTTAGCTGGCATTTTGAGGCCTTGATCCATTCTACTGGGCACGGGTGTGTTGGTGCTGTCATCGTGTTGAGGGTACTCACAATGATTTCTATCTGCTGTGTTGTAGGTATTGAGAAGTCATTCCAAGTTTGGTGGGATTCTCCGTGTCTCAGTTTGTGCTCCGGTACTGCTGTGTTGGGTATGGTGTCTGCCAAGTTTAAGTTCTTGTTCATCAGGTAGTTTGCGAATTCTTGTGGGTCTATTTGGTGACCGGTTGGTGATGGGGTTTCTTTTGTGAGCTGTTGTACTATGTTGCCACCCGGCCACAGAATCCAAAGACCCAGCCCTGAGACCCCCCCAGGAATATATGTATGTCTTGGAACCCCCAATGTTAATTGTAAACCCTGTCATGTCCCTGACCGCCTTGATTGAAGGATAAGGCGGTATACAAAACTAGCTAAATAAATAAATAAGTAAGTAAATCTTTAAAGATTATGGATTTAACCTTAATAACCTGTCTCCTAACTCCCCTCCCTTTCCCTATCAGCCCCAAGTCTCACCCAAAGCTGGAGCTCTGGACCAGTGGCTGCTTGTGAAGAAAGAGGTTTCGTAGTTCTGTCCAATCACTGAGGCTGTAGCCTTGGCTCTGCTTTCTCCATGCTCTCCTCCAATCTGGAGAGGGTTTTGCACTCTTGTCCAATCAGGAACAACTGTTTCATCTCTCCAGTGAGCTGATCTGCCGTTGGACCCTCCCTGGGTTTTGTGGCTCCTAGTCCAGAATGGAGCTGATTCTCCACTGCTGCAGCACACCCAATGAGCTGATCAGCTGCTGGGCCCTTCCTGGGCCTTGTGGCTCCTGGATTCTTTACTGCTGTAGTTCTCTCTTGAGCTGATCTACCACTGGACTCCCAAGCTTGGATTAGGCTCTCCATTACCTCATCATTCCCTTGGTTGGGAGATCCTTTTCACTCTTATTAGCAACTGGGTCTGTAAGAGGCTCTTTACTATCATCTTCATTTGGAGCCTGTTTAGGCTCCCAGGAGACTTTCCAGTACTATCTCCAGGAAGAAAGCTTGCAGAGTAGAGGAAGTTCCTTCCTCCCCTCTCAGATGAGGATTAAGCACTTTTAGATAAAGAGACCTAATACCTCTAAGTCCCCAATAACTGTTTTCTAAGCTCTTTTTTGAGAGAGGGCTGCTGATACCAATGCGAAGTGATACCATTTCTCTTAGGGTGAACAATTTCCACCAGCCCCTCCCCAGTATTTACTTCTCCACCCTCTGTCTAATGTGTGCATTTTATTCCTCTACTCTTTTCTCTATAGATTCAAAGTTAAATCTTAATATTAGAAGTAAATGTTAGCAAATATTACCCTTGCTCCTTCAGCACAGGCAGTGATTTGCATATCCCCCCTAAATGCTTACTTTCCAGCTCTGCTAGCCTAGTGACTGTTACTGCAGGCTGCTATTTTAATGTTGCCACTCATCTGACCTCTTCAGCAGCATACAGTGACCATTTACCCTTTGATTCTACATTATTCAGCACAGTCTGAAACACCCACCTTTGGGGGGGTTTCATTGGGGTAATCATGATGGTTGAGTATAGTTATCAAAATCTCACTGGGGACCAAGAAGCATGAAAAATAATTGGGGGGAAGGGGGAAGGTGTGTAATGCTGAAGGTTTGCCTAGGAATCTTAATCCCCTTGCAGTGGTCTTGGATAGGGGCGAGAAGGAGGTGGCCATAGGTTGCTCTATAATGAGGCCAAGTGAGGTGGTGGCCTCAGGCAGCAGCTTTTTGGGCTTTTTGGGGGCCACCTCACTCGGCCTTCAAAATAAAAAAAAAAAATACTCCCACCTAAGAAGCAATTGCTGCTGCTGCTCCAGCGGCGGCAGCGGCAGAATGAGGAGCCCCACGGCCGCCCGCCCGCCCTCCCCCCGGAGAGCCTGCTGATTTCCCCTGGTTTCACCGGCTCCACTTTGCAGAGCTGCGGCGAAGGGACAGTGTTTCCCTTAACCGCGGCTCTGTTAAAGCTGAGCCCGAGGTGCTGATGGGAAACAGGATTTTAACAGAGCCGCGGTTAAGGGAAACACTGTCCCTTTGCCGCGGCTCTGCAAAGCGGAGCCGGCGAAACCAGGGGAAATAAGCAGGCTCTCCGGGGGCGGGGGGGGGGGGGCAGGCGGGCAGCTGCAGGGCTCCTCATTCTGCCGCTGCTGCCGCTGGAGCAGCAGCAGCAGATGCTTCTTAGGCGGGAGTTTTGTTTTTTCAATTTCCCTGGGTTGGGGGGGGAGGGGTCTAGGACTGGAACTAGGCTGATGGGGGGGTAGGACAGGAACTGGGCTGATTGGGGGTTTAGAACTGGAAATGGGCTGATGGGGGGGTTAGGATTGGTAATGGGCTATGGGGGGGGGGTTAGAACTGGAAATGTGGCTGATGGGGGTTAGTACTGGAAATGGGCTGATCGGGAGGGGGGCTAGAACCGGTAATGGTCTATGGGGGTTAGAATTGGAAATGGGCTGATGGGGGGGTTAGTACTGGAAATCGACTGATGGGGGTTTAGAACTGGAAATGGACTGATCAGGAGGGGGCTAGGACTGGTAATGGGCTATCAGGGGCGTTAGAACTGAAAATGGGCTGATGGGGGGTTAGGACTGGAAATGGGCTGATGGGGGGATAGGACTGGTAATGTATTATGGGGGTTTAGAACTGGAAATGGGCTGATGGGGGGTTAGTACTGGAAATGGGCTGATCGGGAGGGGGGCTAGGATGTAATGAGCTATGAGGGGGTTAGAACTGGAAATGGGCTGATGGGGGGGTTAGGACTGGAAATCGACTGATAGGGGTTTAGAACTGGAAATGGACTGATCAGGAGGGGGGTTAGGACTGGTAATGAGCTATCGGGGGGGGGGGGGTTAGAACTGGAAATGGGCTGATGGGGGCTTAGGCCTGGAAAAGGGCTGATCGGAGGGGGCTAGGACTGGTAATGGGCTATCGGGGGAGGGCTAGGACTGGAAATGGACTGATGGGGTTTAGAACTGGAAATGGGCTGATGGGGGGGTTAGGACTGGTAATGGGCTATGGGGGGAGACTAGGTCAGGAAATGGGCTGATTGGGGTGCTAGGACTGAAAATGGACTTATTGGAGGGTTATGACTGGTAATAGGCTGATTGGGGGGCTAGGAATGGGGTGGGCTGATAAAGGTGATAGGACTAGAAATGGGCTGGGACAGGAAATGGGCTAATAGGGGAGGGGAGGAGAGTGCTGCTGGCCCTGGAAGAAAACTAGGGGCTAGGGCTACAAATGGGCTGTTGCGGGTTGATGGTAGAAAAGGACTGGAAGGGAGCGGATACTGCCAGGGGAAGGATGGGGCAGGAAGGGAAGGAGGGGGCTGGAAAGGAGCTGACACCTGGAATGTACTGAAGGGGGACTGGAAGGGAGCTGACACTTGGGGATGGGAGTTGTAGGTAGCTGGGTAATAGGGAGGAGGCTGGAAGGGAGCTGACATGTGAATGGCACTGGAAGAGAGATGGACAGAGGGTAGGGTGGCTGGAAGGGAGCCGACTGGGGGGTGGCACTGAGAGTGAACCTGAGCTGATACCTGGGATGGTATTTGGACTAGAAGGGGCTGGACAGTGGGAAAGGAAGGGGACTGGAAGGGAATGGACACAAGTGGCAGTCATGGGAATGCAAGGTGGTTGACATTGGAAGGTACTGGGAGGGGAGGACTGGAAAGGGGCTGATACTGGGGAGGGTTACTGAAACTGGAAATGGGCTGATGGAAGGAAGTGAAGAAAACAAAAGAAGAGATAAGAAATGGCAGATGGACCATGGACCATAGACCACAGAAAGAGAACTAAGAGAAGACAGGAAAGCAGAAGCCTCAGATCGGGACCAGCATGATCAGAGAATAAAATGGTCAGACAACAAAGGTAGAAAAAATAATTTTAGTTAATTTTGGTGATTGGACTTTGTGCTATTTTTATATTTTACACAGTATTGGGGAACTGCATCTCTTATTTATCTGATGTTGCACTGCATGTGGACTCTGGCTTCTTGGGGTTTCAGTTTAAATTTTGTCTACATATTTTTATTTTTACTTTAGATTGTGGTTACTTATTCTGTACTTGGTGAGGGTCGATGTTGTTAGGCTATGGTGGAAGAAGCTGAAAACAGTGAGCAGGAAAAACAAATTCAGGATTCTTCCAAGCCTTACCTTACTTTCATCACTGCAATCAAAACCAAGTGAGCTACAGCTCTGCGGTGGACATTTTCTTGCTTTGTGGTGGGTTTGCAGCAATGGGCCTCTGTTCCACTTCCTCCTGGCTCATTTGTCTTGGCCGGGATTATACAGTAGTTGCGGGGAAATGTGCACATCCAACACAACATGACAGCAATGGCAGCAGAGTTGCCTCTCAGAGTCCACTTCTACTGCGTGGGACCACAACCTTCTCCTCTTCACACCTTCACCTGTCAGTGGAACTGCAAGCAGGACCTCGGTGGTGCACATATATCTTAGGGGCACCGTGTTGTGCTATTGCCGTCACTGCTGCTGCGGCTGAAGAGATGCAACAGCCCAGGTGGCTGGAGAGAGAGCAGATAGGCTTAGAACCGCAAAGGGAGAGTTCCTCCCTCGCGACTCTGTTAAGGCCGCTGGGGCTTATGGGAAATTTCCCATCTGCCCCGGCGAAATTAACAGAGTCGCGAGGGAGAAGCTCTCCCTTCGCGGCTCTGAAAGCCAAAGCGGAGAGGGACTGAGGCAAACAGGGAGGGAGGGAGGGATCTGCCGGGCAGGGGGGGCTCCGCGGGACAATCAATTCTGACGCTACCGCCGCGGCGGCAGCAGCAGCAGCAGCCAGCTTTTTTTTTTTTTAATTTTACTTTTAAAGCGGAATGTTCTTTGCGCGGGGCCCCCTGAAACGTGGGGCCCTGTGCAAAAAACATTCTCGCTCAATGGACGGGCCGGCCCTGGATGTTGTGCATGTGTGACTGAGGTCAGGTGTTCTGTTAACATAAGAACATAAGAACATAAGATATGCCATACTGGGTCTGACCAAGGTCCATCAAGCCCAGTATTCTGTTTCCAATAGTGGCCAATCTAGGTCATATGTACCTAGCAGTTTCCCCAAGGGACACAGGTTCCACAATGCTTGTATTGGTTCAAGCATTGATATCCGGGTCCCTTCTTAATAATGGTTTATGGACCTTTCCTCCAGGAACTTGTCCAAACCTTTTTTAAACCCAGCTACATTAACAGCCTTTACTACATCCTCTGGTAAAAAATTCCAGAGTTTGATTACACGTTGAGTGAAAAAATATTTTCTTTTATTAGTCTTAAATAGTTTACCCTGTAGCTTCATTGCATGTCCCCTAGTCTTTCTATATTCTGATAAGGTAAACAATCAATCTACGTTTACCCATTCCACTCCGTTCATTAATTTATAGACTTCTATCATATCTCCCCTCAGCCGTTTCTTTTCCAGGTTAAAGAGCCCTAACCTTTTTAGCCTTTCTTCATAGGAGTATCCTTCCATCCCCTTTACCATTTTGGTGGCTCTTCTCTGAACCTTTTCTAAAATCGCTATATCCTTTTTAAGATACAGCGACCAGAATTGCACACAATATTCAAGGTGCGGTCTCACCATGGAACGATATAGAGGCATTATAATATCTTTTGTTTTATTTTCCATTCCTTTCCTTACCATACCTAGCATTCTATTTGCTCTCTTGGCCGCCGCTGCACACTGGTCCGAGGGTTTAAACATGGTATCCACAATGACGCCTAAATCTTTTTCCTGGCTGGTGGTTCCTAATGTGGAACCTTGCATCGTGTAACCATAGTTTGGGTTGTTCTTCCCTGGGTGCATAACCTTGCAGTTGTCCACATTAAATTTCATCTGCCATTTTGATGCCCAGTCTTCCAATTTATCAAGATCCTCTTGCAATTTTCCACAATCCTCTTGGGTTTTAACAACTTTAAATAGTTTTGTGTCATTTGCAAATTTGATAACCTCACTCGTTATTCCACTTTCCAGGTCATTTATGAATATGTCAAAAAGCAGCGGACCCAGTACAGATCCCTGGGGTACACCACTATTCACCTTTCTCCATTGGGAAAATTGGCCATTTAGCCCTACCTCTGCTTTCTATCTTTTAACCAGTTCCCGATCCACAATAGTACACTGCCTCCTATCCATGACTCTTTAGTTTTGCCAAAAGTCTCTGATGAGGGACCTTGGCAAAGGCTTTCTGAAAGTCCAGATACACAATATCAACCGACTCACCTTTGTCCACCTGATTATTCACTCCTTCAAAAAAACATAACAGATTAGTAAGACAAGATCTTCCTTGTCTAAAGCCATGTTGGCTGTCTCCCATTAGGTCATGACTATCTACATGCTGAGTAATTTTATTCTTTATAATGGTTTCTACCATGCAGTTTGTATATAAAGATCTATACTATACTGTAGTAATTTGACTTGTTCAGCTTTTCAAATAGGTGTATGGATGTTCCAGGGCCCACTGTAGTATTTACAGTGACGCTTATTTTGGATGGGCTCCTTATGGGACTTTTGGAAGTTTGTGCTGATATGGTATGGTATGGCAGGTTTGCTTTTTGTTGTAGGGTTTTTTATTAGTTTACAATATGCCTGGTACTGGAGAATAGTGGTGGTTGTTGTTGTTAGTGAGATGATCAGAATCAGATTTTTTTTAAAATATTGAGTTCTGTGGGTGAATGTCCTGGTTCTGCTCTGCACCTACTGTGGATGCAAAATATATGTTGAAAAAGAAAAAGGGAGAACCAAAATGCAGTTTATAACAACAAAATAAAAATGAGTTATAATTGAGTTTTATAAACTGTGCTATTGATTCTTGCTGTCTTTTAGTTCCTTGGTGTGCAAACAGGATCGTACCTAGCCCTGTGCAAGTAGTGCAGCCGCACAGGGCGCAAAGGCTTGGGGGGGGGGGGGGCGCATTTCGGCTGTCTGCTGTTGCCCTGCTGCCACTGGCAGGACAATAGCAGGCAGTTAAAATGCGCCCAAAGCCTTTTCGCAGCCCTTTAAGCAGGTCTGGTCCCTCCTTCCTCCGACACGATGTCAGAGCAGGGAGGGACAGATCTGCTTAGAGTGCCGGCGCCTTTCAGATTGGGTGCATGCCCCCTTCCTCCTCCCCATACCTCCGTCCAGTGCTGCCTGCTCTTTCCCTGCTGCCGGTACCGCCGTGAAAAAAACAGAGGGTGGCAACTGCAGGGAAAGAGCAGGCAGCGCTGGATGGAGGTATGGGGGGAGAGGGGGGCGTGCGCCCGAGTTGCAAGTCGCACAAGGCGGGATTGCAGTTCGATACTGCCCTTTGTGCAAACATCTTGCATTTCCTGCATATAATCTAATTGGCTTTTGGATTTGGTTCAGTCTCTGATTGGATTTCTGAAAAAGCCCCGCCCCCTCTAAGGTGGTGGTGGGGGGGGGGCGCCATCTCATTCTTCGCCTCAGGCAGCAGACTGCCTTGAGCCGCCCCTGGACGTGGCGACATTCCCCCTTTCTCTCTTTCCTCTTTCACCACTTCCCCAGCATTCATCTTCATTGCCCCTTTTCTTCCTCACTTAACTGAAGAAGGAGAGATGTAGCCACAGCAGACCACACTGTGCTGTCTTTGCTGCAGGGTTGTCAACTGGCTGGGTTTCACTCGGCCTGGCCGGTTTTCGTATGGGCAGGCCAGATGCCAGCAGAGGGTTAAAAGCGGCCATGCAAAAGCTGTTTATTTGTTGTGAGGGAACCTGCTGCCATCATCAATGTTGCTGCTGCCGCTTTTCCATGGTCTGAGGTGCGGCGGCGGCATCAATCTCCCCGGCCTCCCCCCAGCCGACGACAGCAGCAGCAGTGGCAGCAGCTTTAAAAAAAATCCAAGCAAAAGCGCGGGAGTCCCAATTGCAATGTGCTTGACTCTCACCGGTCCCGCGCCCTTCTGATGTGAAGTATGTGTCAGAAGGGAATGGGACCAGCAGAGACAAGTGTGCTGGAATCAGGACCTCACACTTTTGCTTGGGTTTTTTAAAATTTCCTCTTTTAAGCTGCCGCTGACTCTCTCAACATCTATGGCAGCGGCAGCTTAGAAAAGGAAATTTTGTGGAGGAAGTGATATCAGCAAGGCGCATGGAGGCATAATGGAGAACTCTGCTTCCCCCCACATCGAAACCAGTCCATTGGAGCAGCCCCGGAAGTCTAGAGACTGGCAAATTTTAGTGCAAAGCACCCCTAGACAACACGCATGGCGGCGAAAGATAAAAACAAACCAACTGACTTGAGTGCCTTTGTATGCAGCAGCAGCCCAGGAGTGAAGAGGTCTGATGAACACAAAATGGCTGCAGGACAGACCGCATGACAAAGAACCGGAGTGGCGCGAGCAGGAGGTGGAGAGACATGCAGCTGACTGCTGCAGAGTTCAGACACTGGAGCCAAGAGTTGCAAACTGACTTGCAGTCAGTGAGAATTGATATTTTATCTCTGGCTGGAGACCTCAGAGGGGAAATAGCAGACGGGCCACAGAGTAGAGGATGCGGAGAAGCAAGTTGAGGAAACGGGAGAGACTGTTTCTCACTTAGACATGCAAATAGCGTCCTTAGACCGTGCCTGTGAGGATATTCAGGATAAACTGGAAGCTCTGGAAAACGGATCACAGCGCAATAATCTGCGTGTTGGGGGGGGGGCTCGAGGAGGAGGTGTAAAGGCACTATGTAGAGCATTGTGAACCAACTCTGGGTGGCGGCACACTCAGAAGAAAAGGCCCCTAAGGTGGAGTTGGAGAGAGAAATAGGACTCGGGGCCCCCCTCGAGCAAATCTGCCCTGGGATATAGTAGCCAGGTTCCAGAGTTACATGGTGAAAGAGCGAGTGGCCACACAGGGTCGGAAAGTGGGTTTTCTCACTTGGGAATTACATTGCATTGAGGTGTTTGAGGACCTGGCCCCAGCAATTTTACGACACAGACGGGAGTTGTAGGGCATAGCACATAAACTCCATGAGGAGGGCTGTCGCTATTACGGGCGATTTCCTTTTGCCTTGGTGGTTACCAAGGAGGGCCACAGTGTATGCATCCAGAATAGAGCAGAGGTGCTGACATCGCTGTGAGTGGGGCGGAAGAGACAGTTGCAAAGGACTAAAGGTCTAAACCTTCCGAGGAAGAGGCAATTGTTATTTAAGGAAATTAAGAGGCTACAATGGGATATTGGTTTGCTACAGGTGACACATTTGCATACACGAGATAATGGACTATTGAGAGAATGAGATTATACACAGTTTTTTTGTGTCTCTCAGAGAGGTTCAAGCAAGAGTGATGGGTAGCGATCCTTATACATCGTAACTTAGATTTTGCATTCTAAAAAAATATGCAAAGATATACAGGGCCGGTATATAGCGATACAAGCCCTATTGGGTGGGACACAAGTTACGATCATCAGCTTATATGCACCAAATCAGGGGGGGGCGCTTTTTATGAGAGGTTGGGAATAGATTTACCCCCTTTATCAAAGGCCAAGTCATAATGGGGGGAGACCTGAATGTAACCTTCAATTCAAAACTGGATTGAATAGGGGGAGCGCTGCGGAGGGAGGGGGTGGGCAGGGACACTGCCACAAGTTACAGGAGCTATTGCACCTGTGGCACTTGAGTGATAGTTGGCACCTCATGCATCTGAGCACAAGGCGGTTTTCCTTCTGTTCTCCTGTATATCGGTCTTATTCCCGTCTGGACCATGTACTGTTTGATTGGATCTGTGTGCTGTGGTAGAGGAAGCCACCGTTGAGCCCATCACGTGGTCTGATCATGGGCCAGTATGGCTGTCTTCGCAGGGTTTAGGAGAAAGGGAGGGGCACATAGTATTGGCAGTTAAATGATAGTTTATTGCGTGATAAGGGCATTGTTGAGGCCCTGCAGAAGGATACTACGGAGTACTTTCAGTTTAATGACACAGGCGATGTTGATGTGGGTATGTTGTGGATAGTTTAAAAACTGTATTACGTGGGAAGCTACTCATGTAGGCTTCTATAAAGCAAAAGGAGTGCAAGAGAGAACTGGAGACTGGCTCTGTGTGGGTGCGCGGCTTAAAGGAGCAGCATTTACACTCTGGTATGACTCGGTCTCAGCGGGATCTTGAGATGGCACGCATGAACTTAAAGAAACTGCAGTTAGACACTCTTAATTTCCAGATGCACTATGTCAAGCAACTTTCTTATGAGGGTGGGAATAAAGCGAGTAATTATTGGCGTGTGCCCTCTGCGAACAACAAGCACAGAATGCGGTCCCTCAGATTCACGGGTTGGATGGCAGCTGGTCTGTGGGAGATGACGCTGTACGGCAGGCATTTCAAAAGTATTACAGGGATTTTTATGCTGTGGAGGAGCAAACAAGCGAGACCACAGTTAGCATATACTTGGCTGGTGTACCATTACTGACTCTGACAGAGATGGAGGTGGTGAACTTGGAGTGCCTTAAAACAAGAAAAGAAGTACAACAAGCCATCCAATGATAATTATCAAACAATAAAGCACTGGGATTGAATGGTTACAAGGCCAAATTTTATAAAACCTTCAGTGCGCTTTTAATTGGCCCGCTGACGGACTTGTTCAATGGCTTGTCCGAAGGTTTTTTTTTAAATTTATTTTATTTATACATTTGATATACAGCTCAGGCCGAGAGGCATCGGAGCGGTTTACAATGCTACATTTGTGTTACGGAAAATATGAAAGGAACGCCATTTATGAGATAGGACAGAGTAGGAGATACAGTGATAGGCAAAGAAACAAGGAACATTGGAGAGGAGGGAACAGCAGATTACCTTCACAAACTACCAGTGTGACAGTTAGGCTCACAGCTTTTGTAGGTTCCCTCTCCCCCTTTGATGCGCTGGGCGGGTGTTAGTGTGCTTCTTAAGCCCGGTAGGAAAGCGAGGTGTTGCTTCTCTTACCATCCAATCTCCTTATTGAACATAGATGTCAAGCTCTGGGTGGGCATTTTGGTGGGTTGGTTGTCGGCCCTGATGCCGAGATTGATTGATAAGGATCAAACAGGATTCATCTGTGGTCGGCAGACACTGGATAATACTAAGCAGGTCCTCAATCTGGCATGGTTAGCTAGGGCAGCGCCGACACCAGCGTTATTTTTGTCAATCAATGCAGAGAAAGCTTTGGATCGCATGTCTTCGCCTTATCTGTGTGGGATATTGAGAAAGGTGGGCTTGGGGGGTAAATTTCTTACATGGATTCATAAGCTATATGAAGGCATAGGAACATTTGTGAAGGTTAACGGAGGATACTCGGATGCCTTTCTGCTGGGCTGTGGCACCCGGCAGGGCTGCCCTCTGTTGCCACTCCTGTTTGCTCATGCCATGGAGTCTTTTGTTGAGCAGCTTTGGCCTTCAGGAGTGATATGAGGAGTGGTGGTGGGTGGGATAAATCATAAGATTTCACTGTTTGCGGATGATGCTATATTGACTTTAACAGATCCAGTGGTTTACGTAGTAGTGGCGATTACAGAAATGGTGTCTCTTGCGATCATCTCGGGTTTTAAGGTTAATTACTCTAAATTGGAAGCCCTAAATGTTAGTATGCCTGACCAAATGGAGCACCTTCTCTGCAGTACACAGGATTTCAAATGGTCAACTAAGTGTATTAAATACTTGGGTGTGCAGGTGGGAGGCGACCTCACACAGCTTTTTAACTGAAACTACCCCCTGCTATGGCAAACGTTCAACACTGAGCTTGATCAATGGTCTAGACATACAATCTCCTGGTTGGGTTGAATAGCGTGCGTGAAACTGGTTGTTTTGCCACAGGTATCACAGGTACACTAAAAAATTTTTTTTTTGAACTGCCTCTAATGTTTCGATTGATTTTTACGTTTTTTGGTGCACTGAATCCAAATCTGGTAACCAATTTGCTCCATCACGTACAGATTTTTTGCTACATTGGGTTAGCAGTTTGAGGTGAACGTTTCAGATTGAGTGCGATCGAGATAAAAGTTTCTTGGATGAATTCTTTATACTAATTGTTTAGTAGTTATTCAAATAAGAATAAAGAAAATTGTAACAAGGCAGCACATAAGAATAGAGTAATGTCAACAAAACACACTGTGATGGTAGCAAAATTGTCTGCACTTAAAACAGCCACATACATGTGCACAAACATTGAGCATATAAGAGCGAGGTTAGACACAAAGCAAAGCAAAGAAATGTGCAAAAAATGTTGTACAGGTATGTATGTAAGAATAGAAAACGCAAACCGCACCATTGCAATACATGAAGACAAACACCCGATGGTGTGAAAATAAAATTCTAATAAATGAGATCCGACACTGTGGTAATAACTAGCAAATTTTTATTTCAAAGTTTAGTAAAAACACGATATTTGTCAACACAGTTTAGATTTTAAAGTCATTCTTGGGTCAATCAATCTCCTGGTGGGCCCGTTTCTTCTTCCCCTGAATGCTTCTCTTGGTGCGCTGCTTGGCGTATTTTTCATCTGGGGTTTCCCGCAGCAGCAACCAGCAGAAATCAGCCATCATAGTGGTGTTCCATCTTCCTTGGTACCTTCTCTCTGCGTCCTTGATGTCCTGGTGAAACCTTTCACCTTGTTCTTCACTGTACGCCCCCAAGTTTTCGGGAAAGTAGTTCACATGGGAGTGCAAGAAATGGACTTTCAGGCTCATGTTACAGCCTTGTTCTTTGAAGGCATTGAGCATCCTGGCAACAATATCCTTATAGTTCTCATCCTGCCTGTTCCCCAAGAATTTGAGAACAACATCCTTGAAGGAATCCCAGGCTTCTTTTTCCTTCTCAGACATCGTTTCAGCGAATGCTCCATCTGAAATGAGTTTCCTTATATCAGTGCCAACAAATACTCCTTCCTTTAGCTTTGCTTCAGAAAGTCGGGGGAACTTTGAGCAAAGGTACCGAAAGCACTCACCATCTTTTGGAAGGGACTTGATGAATTGCTTAATGAGACCCAACTTAATGTGGAGAGGTGGTAATAGAATTTTATCACGAGGTACCAAGCTCTCATGAAGAACATTTTTCTCACCGGGTCTCAAATACTCCCGAATTGGCCAGTCTTTTTTCCCCCAGTGTAGGTCGCGGGCCCGGCTATCCCACAAGCAAAGGAAGCAGGGATATTTGGTGAAACCGGATTGCTGCCCTAATAGCATGGATAGAATTTTAAAGTCTCCACAAATCATCCACTTATGCTCATCATAACGAATCTTCTGAAGAATCAGGGCCAAATTCTCGTATTTTTCTTGGAGAATAACAGAGTGAGCAATAGGAACTGAAGCGAATGTGTTGCCATTATGAAGAAGAACACCTTTTATGCTGTCTTTTGACGAATCAATGAACAGCCGCCATTCAGCAGGATCATACTTGAGTTTAAACTTTTCCATCACTCCGTATATATCGTTGCAAAATACCAAATCTTCCTCTTTGCTGAAATACTTCAAAAATTGTGTCTCGCGGTTGCGGTACCAATAAAAAGTTGTTCCTGGTGACAATAGATTTTTCTGTTTAAGCCGAGAACCTAGCAGTTGGGCAGCATCTTTTGGGAGTCCTAAATCCCGGACTAAATCATTCAATTCAGCTTGAGAGAAAAGTTCAGGTTTCGGATCTGGTTCAGTTTCAAACTCGGAAGTACTGGACTCATCGGGAAAAGCCATCTGATGAGTCTCATCATGATCAGAACCGTCCACACAAATATGATCCAAAGATTTTGGTGGTTCAGGCACAGGTACTTCGTTGCTATGAGGCATAGGCCTAATTGCTGAGGGAAGGTTGGGATAACTTATTACGTTCTTATTTTTTAAGTTGTATCCCTTCACAATGCAAGAGCAAAAATAGCAGTCACTGCTGTGGTCTCTTTGTTCACGCCACATCATAGGTATTCCGAAACGAAATGCTTGTTTTTTACCTTTCATCCATAAGCGTAGATCTTCCTCACATGTCTTGCACACTTTGTGAGGAGCCCACGGTTTGTCTTGATCGCCTAACTTCAAACCGAAATAGGCGAAATATACTTTTTAAATAAATGCAGAAATGTTCCTCTGCCGCATTTTCACGGTATATTACCCACAAATAAAAAAAAACTGTCCGGAGAGTTGACGCAACCTCTGGCTCTGTGAGCCATCACAAATACACAGCACTGCAAACTACAACTGTAGTGAACCACTTCGGAATAAAGCTGGATTACGACTGAGCAAACAAAAGGTAATAATGAACTTGCAAGAAACTGAAATTTGACAGGAACGTTCATGTCGCAACCACCGTGTTTGAGTGAGCGAACGAGGCGAGGCGAACAGGAAAGAACATGCGCCAGCGCGAGTACTGGATTTAGCCCCCCGCCTCCCAATTGTCCTGTTAATGTATAAAATGAATACAAAACACTCTAAAATATCACGAGGGAGTGTTTCTAGTTAGTTAACCATTACAACCTCTATTTTGGGCCAAGAAAATAAACTGCAGTCGGCTAAAAAGAAATTATGTGAACATTCCTTATATGGGTAAGAAATCTAATTTTGCAAGAAAACGTGACGTGATGGAACATTTTGGCTATTTTTCCTGGATTCAGCACCCCAAAATCTATAGGAATCAGTTGCAAAACTGGAGGCAGTTTTTTGGTAGTGTACCTGTGTATTTTATCATTTTCAAGCACTGCCAGTTTTTATCCCCAGGAGCCATATGGAACAATTACAGAGGAAAGTTTTTAAATTTATTTGGAACAAGCGCTCCCCCTGGGTGACCCGTAGGGTATTGTTTCGGAATAGGAAGGGGGGGGGGTTGGGTGTCTCCAATTTCTATTTGTATTATTTAACGGCACAGTTTAAAAGTATCATTGAATGGTGAGAGGAGGACCCTAGGATATGGGTGCAGATTGGGCGGGCTACGGTCCCTAGTATGCAACTGGGCCACTTGTCCTGGGCTGGGAAAGGAAACAAATATGGACTTAACCCTTTTCTTCATGAGGTGTGTTTTTGTGGCAACAACTAGCTGGACGTTACGCTCTTAAGGGGGAACCTTCCTTACTGATGCCTATTAGAAACAATTCTTGTTTTCCGTTGGGTGAACAAGATTCTTTTTTTTGCAGATGGGAGGTCATGGGCATAGATACATTGATGCACTTTTGTATAGATGGGGAGGTTCAGTCTTTTGCGGAGATGCAGGAGGCCTTTGGGCTGTTGCAAAGAGATTTTTATGGATATTTGCAAGTTTGGCACTTGCCGAGATCATGGAATTGGGTACAAGCTCGCGCAAATGATTTGCAGGATTTTGAGATCCTATGCTGGTATCCTGTGACCCGCGCAAGGATTGTCTCTCGCCTGTATCATTTTTTACTTGATAAGGGGCCAGAAAAGGTGGCCTTCCATTTAGCATGGGAACAAGATCTGGGGGTAACTTTGGACTCCAAACAATGGGAGTCTGTTTTTCGGCCAGTGGGAAAGGTTTCAGTCTCTGCTAGACTCATAGAAAATGGCTATGAAGTACTATATCGCTGGTAACTCACCCCGGCACGCTTATGGAAGATGAAAGTATTGGCCTTATCTGTGTGCTGGAGAGGTTGCGACCAATCAGGGGGGTATCTACATATGTGGTGGTACTGTTCTAAGGTGCAACCCTTCTGGAAAGCAGTTGAAACCTTTGTACGTAAGCTGGTGCCCCATCCTATTGATTGGACACCACGAGAGGTGCTGCTTGGTGTGCAGGGGGAGGGGAGGCGAGGGAAGTGGGGGCAACTATTGGCATTCTTCGCTACGGGGGCACAGTGTGAAATAGCTTTGCACTGGAAGGGGACACAGCAGCCCACAATTCATTCTTGGTGGCTCATATGCCTCAAGTAGAGGTTAACTGCTCTACGAAATAATAGGATTGCTAAGTTCGAGAGGGTTTGGAGTTCCTTTGTCCATTGTCAACCATCTGTTTAACTTCTATTAGTAGAAAAGAGGGGGGGGATGTTTGATTGCTTGTTGACTGTATTGAAAGCTGTGTGGATGCAGTATATCTAACAATTATGAACCCTTGTCTAGATATGTAACTATGGGTTGAAATTCAATAAAAGTTACATTTAAAAAAAAAAAGAAAAGGAAATTTAAAAAAACCCAAGCAAAAGCACAGGGTCCCGATTCTAGCGAGCTTGTCTCTGCTGATCCCGCCCCCTTCTGATGCGGAAGTATGCATCAGAAGAGGGCGGGACCAGCAGAGATAAACGTGTTGGAATCAGGACCCCGAGCTTTTGCTTGTGGCGACAGTTTGGGGTATGGAAGAGTGGCCATGTTGGGCATTGGTGGGGGTGGGGAGTCAGAGGGGGAGGTACATGCTGGATACAGGGCGATAGATACTGCACAAGGGAGTGGCAGGGGGACAGATGCTGGATACGGGAGACAGATCCTGAACAAGGGGAGACAAGGAGAGAGATGCTGGACACCGGGGCCAGGGGAAAGATGCTGGATGTGGGTGGAAGAAGGGCAGATAATGGCTGCAGGGGAGAGAAGGAGGGCAGATGCCATCCATGGGATGAGGGGGCAGTGGGCTGAAGATTGCTAGAGGAAGGATGGAGAACAGATGCTAGGCATGGGGTGATAGGGGGAAAAAGGCAGATGATGGGGGGACATAGAAGTAAAGGGGAGATACTGGGCATGTTGGGGGGCATGGGGAGAAAGGGTGGATGCAGGACATGGGGGTATGGAGGGCAGATGCTGGGCATGGGGGAATGGGGAAAAGGGCAGATGGGGGATACAGGGGAAAATGGCAGATACTAGGCATGATGAGGGGCATAGGGGAGAAAGGGCAGATGTTGGGTGGGGGAGATTTATTTATTTAAAAGGATTTATATCCCGCTTTATCCTAAAATCGAAGCGGTTTGCACTTCAAAAGAATCAAGTTGCATAGTGCTGAGGTGTAGGCATGCAGTGGGCATATAGTATTGCTTGTGTATGTGTACTATATGTGTATCTTGATTATGAGAAGTGCTATACACAGACTGCGCTATGTACAATGTGTTATATACAATGAGGAGGAGCAGGGGGGATGGTTATGATAGGGGGGAAGGGCTATGGAGGGTGGCGCTGGGGGCAGGGGTGAGCATTGGCAGGTGCAATTAACTTGACAGGGGGCTTTGGGTAGGTCACGTGACCTTGCCATAATGCTCTGTGTAGAGCGTAGTCTTGAGTACTTTTCTGAAGTCTTTAATGTCCACGGTTGATCTTAGGCCATCAGGGAGGGAGTTCCAGAGGGCTGAAGCAGCCAGGGATATCGCTCTCCTTGAGGTGGTTTGCCTCATTTTGGTGAAGTCTTTGGGGGTTGTGATGGTGTCCGTGGTGCCCTTCCTCCTAGGTCTGATAGGAGAGAAAGGGAAAATGGCGGACATGGGGGCATCGGGGGGTGCTAGCAAGGGGCACACTGAGGAGAGATGCTGGACATGGGAAGGGATAAGGACACAGAGGGGAGATTTTGGACAGGGGAAAGGTAAGGTCATGGAAGGGAAGTGCTGGACATGGGGGAGAAAAATAGGGACAGGAAACAGAGAGATGCTGGACATGGGGAGTATAGGGACAGGAAACAGAGAGATGCAGGGTACAGGGAAGAGAGAGAGGAGGAGAGTTAGTTAAAGACTGGGAAATAAGAGGATGGGGAAGGAGAGAGAGGGGGAATGGGAGGGTTGGGGTGATGGAAAGCTGCAGCTAATTCACTAAAAAAATAAATAAATAAAATTGAGAAGTGGTTGGTAAGGAGGAGGAATGAAATTTGGATAGAGAAGCTGAAAAATAATCAGAGGAAAACTGAACAGAAGAAATTCTTGTTAGACTGACCTAAGGCAGGAAATGAAGGCAGGAGGAGAAGGAAGGTACGGCAAATGAACAGGAGATCATGAAAAAAGAAGTAAAAGAAGACAGAGGAAAACAGACACCAGAGATTGGGACCAAAAACAATTAAAAAAACAAAATGCCCCGACATCAAAGGTAGAAAAAAAGAGTTCTATTTTCTATTTAGTAAATGGAATATGTTAGTTTTTGGAATGTACATCTGCCATGACTGGTGTTAGAAAGGCCAGGCAAATATTTGGGGGGGGGGGGGGGCGGTGTGAATCCTAAACCCTACTAGCAAGCTGTTCCTTCTTCAGCATCAGGCTGGTTTGGGGCTTTATCTGTCTTGGGGGTCCAGAGCAAGTGCCCTAGTTACATTCCTCCTCATGCCAGTCCTGACACCTGCTTTTGTACAGTGCAGGGGAAATGCATCTCTTTCTGTTTTTCTGCTGTTGTGTTACATTGCATGCGGGGTCTGGCTGTTTGAAGTTTCAATTTCACTTTTGGGTACATATTTCCATTTTCACTTTTTGGTAACTTACTTTTTATTTGGTGACGGTCCATCTGTGTTCTGCATGTGGACTATGGCTGGGTATTCCAGAGTTGCCAAGTTACCCGGTTCCAGGAGTGAGACTTCTAGCCAGTTCTGGTTTTAAATTTGCTTTGCAACGCAGTATGATATTTGTAGCACCTGATTTTGCCTGTTGAAATCAGTGCTGCAGATCCCATAATGCACCAGAATGAGCTGGTCAGAAATCCAGGCCTGGCTTAAAATCTCACTCCAGGAACTGGGTAACTTGGTAGCTCTGGTATTCTGTTAGCATGTAATTTCTGTTTAAGAATGTGCAGTGATCTGACTTGTTCAACTTTCCTAATAGATTTACTGATGTTCGAGGGCCCTCTGCAGTATTTAAAGCGCTGCCTTTCCTTATAGAGTCCTTGGGTGAGTTTTGGAAGTTATTGCTGGCATGGTAGATTTGCTCTTGGCTCTGAAGGCTATTTTTTTGTATTAATTTCCAATAGGTCTGTACTCAGTGGGTCTGTATTGCCGTTACTGAGATCTTTGTTTTACATGGTTAGTGGTATGGAGAGGTGACCTGGAGTGGGGGTGGGGGAGTCGGTGGATGCAGAATACATATTTGGATTTGATACCATATGGGTGAGCACATGTGTATTGGGGGTCTGTGATTGAATGGATACGGAAGAAGGCAACCTCTTGTAACCCCTCCCCACTTTGATATGGCCGTAGATACTAAAGCCTGTATTCCTAACCTCTCTGCAGTTGTTTGTTGGGGGTGGGGCAGGGGTGAAGCAGCAGACGGGCGAGAGTGGCGCAAGTAGCCGCAGGTGGCGGGTTTTTTTCTTTCAAAAAGATGGCAACTTGACTTTGCTGGCACTGGGAGCAGATCTTACTGCTGCTGCTGATTATTCTGTCTTGTCTGGTTCGGCACCACAAACAGATAGGGGGATGTTTGCTAAACGGCGGTAGCAGACTCCGTGTGATATCGTTTAGTAAACATCCCCCATAGATCCTGAGACCAGCGCACATGAAGTGCTGGCCTGCGGGTTTTGCTGAAACAAACAAGGCGGAGTGGTTGGCAGCAGCTTGATCTCTTTCCACCAGTCCTTCCATCAGCAGGGAAATCTGCCTTAGGGTGAACTGGGTTGGGAGGAAGACCCAGATCGTAGGCTCTACAGCCTCCGTTGAATCAGTTAGCCATACAGCAGCATCGGACCAGCCACGGGAGGACAGAACATGCGTCCAGTCAAGACCAGATTTCCTAGGCTGCTAACACCTCCTTCAATTAGGCGCCCCTAGGCACGTGCCTATTTGGCCTAATGGGAAATGTGGCCTTGTCAACACTCCTGTGGCCACAATAAATGGCAACAAGCGGGGCTTAAGCATGTTGTGAATGGAAACTCATATGTCGGCAAAGGTGAGATGGACCAAAATGTTTTTTAAAATGCCACAGCAAAAACTACCCATTGCATGTCTTAGTTCCCTCTTTTAATAAAATCGAAATATCGTGTTAATGGAGAAAAGGGATTTCTATCATTCAAGTCCTGGTGGATTCACTCACAAATTTTTGGAATATTCTTATAAAACGACTTGGGGGCACCGGGAAGGGCCATTGCAGTGGGTGGGTAAGATAAGAAAGGTGACCACTATGAGCGGCAAGACTGGGAGGTGGGCATGTTACTCTGCTCTGAGGTAGTCTTGTGAGCCTGTGAATGCAAAAAGGAAAGGATGTGCCGAAAGCAACCAATGTCTAGGATGGCGTTTTGCCCAGAAACTGCCTTGGCATCAGACCTAAGGACCACTGTTCCCTCTAAGCTGTGCGCATGTGCGCGCGCACACACCTCGCTGAGCGAGCGCACATACTTTACAACAGAGCGCACAAAAATTACGGTTCTGATTCTGATAGAAAACAACACAGACATCTTAAAATGTAAAAGTTGTGTATTTATGGTTTTCACAAGTTCTACAATATTTTCTAGTGCAATCAATATGGTGTACATACTGTATTCTGAGGTGTAGTCAAATTGTAAAGTATATAACTCAGAGTGTCGTTATGTGACGCACAAAAATTTAACCTTCCTTCAAAAGCTGCACAGCTGATATTTTATGCGCACACAGCCTACAGAAAATTAGAGGGAACATTGCTAAGGACTATGGCAAGCTTTTCCTGGCCTTTATTTATTTATTTATTTATTTAACATCTTTTATATACCGCACTCTTCGTCATCAGCGCGGTTTACATTTTAACAAATTGTACTTAAGCATGAACATATGTTAAGTTTACAGATAACAGGGAATGAACTTGGATAACTGGGGATTAAATAGACAACAAGAAATCAAACTATTTACAGCAAGAAATCACATGTTTATAATTCAAAGGCTTGGGGCTCTAAGGGGATTTGAGATGGGGTGAGAAATGTATATGGGGTGTACTTGACTAACCATGATCATTGGTTCGTGTCGGGAGGGAATGACTTAGGAAGTTCATACTCTGAGGGAAGTGTTGTAGGAAGAGGTGTGTTTTTAGATCTTTTCTAAATTGTGAGAGGTCCTTTTGTGATCTGATGTTGGGTGGTAGCATGTTCCAACATCTAGGGGCAAAGGATGAGAATGCTCTTGTGATTGTTGTCTGGTTGAGTTTTGATTGGTATTTTGGGATCACTAGAGTGTTTTCTGTTGTGGAGCGTCGGGATCTGGAACTTTGTGAGTAATGCAGGAGGTCAGATAATGATGATGATGAGATTTGGTGAATTGCCTTAAATGTGATGAGAAGGGCTTTGTATAAAATCCTATATGATATCGGGAGCCAGTGAAGTTCGAATAGGATAGGAGTGATATGATGACTCCTTGGTGCTCTGTGTAGAACTCTGGCAGCCGTATTCATGGCCAATTGTAGAGGATTAAGCGTACTCTTGGGTAGGCCCTGTAACACAATATTAGCGTAGTCGAAGTGTGGGGTGACCAACGCTTGGAAGGTTGTTCGGAAGTCTTGTGGTTCAAGCATTGGTCTGAGGTGTCGTAGAATTCTGATCTTGTGATAGATGGCTTTAACTGTATTTTTTATATGATCTTTGAACTCAAGTCGCTGGTCGAGTATAACGCCTAGGTAACGTATAGTTGATTTGAGTGGTAACTCGGCATCTCTTGTTCTTAGAGTTGGTGGGGGTGAGAAGTCTTTGTTCCTTGTTACAATCAAAACTTCCGTTTTTTTAAAGTTAATTCGAAGGTTTTGTGAGAGCAGCCAGTCAGAGATTGCATTGAAGCAGGTAGTTAGTGTGGTATAGTCGGGTTTCAATACGTTGACTGGTGTGAATAGTAGCACATCATCTGCATAGATGAGGCAAGATGTTCCAAATGACCGGGCGATGTTGCAGATGGGCTGTATATAGATATTAAATAGCAGGGCCGAGAGGGAGGAACCCTGTGGTACACCTTGCTTCTGTTGGAAAGGCATAGATGTATTGTCACCCGACCGGACCTGCTGCCAGCGGTCTTCCAGGTAAGATTTGCACCACTTCCAGGCCATTCCTTGAATCCCTTTTTCATGTAGTCGGTTAAGCAGCTTAATATGGTCAACAGAGTCGAAGGCTGCTGCAATGTCTAGGAAGATCAATGCAACTCCATTTCTGATGTTGTCTGTTGTAGTAATAAGCGTGTTCATTAGAGAAGTTAAAAGGGTTTCAACTCCGTGGGATTCTCTGAAGCCATGCTGATTTGGGTCGAGTGGAGCTTCGGAGTCAATGTGTTGTTGGATTTGCCTTAGAGTGACTTTTTCTAGTATCTTGGCTAGAAAAGGGATACTTGAGATTGGGCGGTAGGAGTCTTCTTTTTTTGGGTCGAGTTTATTGTTTTTGAGTAGTGGACGAATGGAGGTCTGTTTGAGGGCTGTTGGGAATATCCCTGTGCTAAGTGACTGGTCAGCTAAGGCTGCTATGTAAGGGCTGAGTTCTGTTCTTAGTGATTTGATCCAGTGGGCTGGACATGGATCGTTGGGGGCAGTGGTGGCATTGATGGAGGTTATGAGTTCTTCGATTGCCTTAGGGGTTGGGGATGAGAATTTATTAAGTATGATCTGAACGTTGAAGGTTTGTATGGGTTCGCTTGTGATTGTAGTTGAGATCTTGATCATCTTGGATTGGATATAGTCAGCATATAGTTGTGGTTGTATGTGTTCATGTTGTGGTGGAGAAGGCTCACTGGTTAGAGATGTTACTAGTTGGAAGAGGTCTCTAGGTTTGTTAAGGGAGCGACTGAGGAGCCTTGCATGGTATTCTCTCCTCTTATCCCAGGTTAGTTGACGATGAGAATTCAAGTGAGTTAAGTAGTTGGATTGGTCACATAGGTTAAGAGAGTGTCTCCATTTCTTCTCAAGTTTCCTTAATTGCCGTAAAGAGGTTCGCAGTTCAGAGGAGAACCATGGCGCGTTCCGTTTCTTTCTCCATAGACTGTAAGGTTCTACATTCTCTCTCCTCTTCCCCGCCCTTTGAGTTTCAGCCCACAAGCCGTATGCTCTAAAAGATTCTTTGAACAGTGCTCAGCCTTTGCTGGACCATTTGAAGGGGCATAAGTAATGCCCAGGAAGGTATTAGATGCCCTAGGCCAGTGATGGCTAACCTTTTTGAGCCCGAGTGCCCAAACTGCCGCACAAAACCAAAGAATTTCCTCAAAGTGCCAGCACGTCAATTAAACCTTAACAACAAGATTTTAGTATCTAAAAACTCTTTATAAAGTTGCCTGAACTATGTAACATCATTTGTAAAGTTTGGAATCTTTGTATTGTCAGAGAATCAATTTGATTCACAATCCTTTGGTTTTCATTTCAATTTATTGGCAATTTATAATGTTTTAATGATTTCATTCAATTTAGAAACAGGAAGGCAATAATTAAACTGGGAACCCCAAAAGCCAAACTTGGAATGTACAACAACACTGTAGAAATAAAACTATAAATTAATTTCCTCTTGTACTAAACAAAGCACAGACACTAATGATGCACATTTCCCAGAGCTGACATATTCCAGTTAATAAATTCAAAATAAAGAGATATCTTTGTACCTTTTGTGCATTTTTTTCAGTTGCAATTGTTCCAGCCACTTTCTTCTGGTTTATTTGTGTCTTCTGCTATCTCTCCATCGTCTGCTGTCCATTTCTCCTTTCTTCTCTTCTAGTTTTTTTCCATTCTCTCTCTTCATCTGCTTTAACATAATAATCTTTCTCCTTTTTTAGTCTCCCAATACCCGGCCAATTGTACATTTTTCTTCCCTCCCACACAAAATATTTTTCCCCTCTCCATTTCACTCTCCCAGCCCCATCCCCTTCTAATCTCCCCCAACATCAGCTCCCTTTTAATTCCAGCCCCACCCAGTATCCGCTCCCTTCTAGTCCCCACATCAGCCCATTTCCAGTCCTGGCCCCCCATCAGTCCATTTCCAATCCTATCCGAGTCCCTTCATCAGCTCATTTCCAATACCAGCCTCCCATCAGCCCATTTCTAGTCCTTTCCTAGCCCCACCATCACTCAGCCCATTTCTAATCCAAGCCCCCCATGAGCCTACTTCCAGTTCTAGCCCCTCCATGAGTCCATTTCAATCCAAGCCCCCACCACAGCCCATTTCCAAACTTAGCTCCCCCAACACCCAATTCCCAGTCCTATCCTAGCCCCTCCATCAGCCCATTTCCTGTCCTAGCTCCCTCCCCTAAGAGCCCATTCCAAGCCCCCCTTCCCATCAGCTATTTGCAGTTCAAGCCCCCTTCCACTCAGCCCATTTCCATTCCAAGTCCCCCTCCCCATCAGCTATTTGCAGTTCAAGCCCCCCACTTCCCCTCAGCCCATTTCCATTCCAAGCCCCGTCCCCATCAGCTATTTGCAGTTCAAGCCCCCACTTCCCCTCAGCCCATTTCCATTCCAAGCACCATCCCCCATCAGCTATTTGCAATTCAAGCCCCCTTCCACTCAGCCCATTTCCAGTCCTAGCAACCCCCCCAACCCATTACCAGTCCTAGCCCCCCATAGCCCACTCCCAGTCCTAATCCCACCAGCCCATTTCCAGTCCTAATCCCCATCACCCCATTTTCAGTTTAAGCCCCCTCATAGCCCATTACCAGTCCTAACCTCCCCATCAGCCCACTCCCAGTCCTAATCCCAACAGCCTATGTAGTGTGCTAATCCCCCATCACACATTTTTTATTTTAAGCCACCCATAGCCCATTATCAGTCATAACCCCCATCAACCCACTTCCAGTCCTAATCCCACCAGCCCATTTCCAGTCCTAATCCATCACCCAATTTTTAGTTTAAGCCCCCCCCATAGCCCATCACCACTCCTAAACCCCCCCAGCACCCATCACCACTCCTAAACCCCCCAGCACCCAGCACCACTCCTACCCCCCCCAGTGCCCATCACCACTCCTAACCCCCCAGCGCCCATCACCACTCCTAATCCCCCCGCAGCGCCCATCACCACTCCTAACCCCCCCAGCCCAGCCCAGCCAAGCCAAAATTTAAAATAAAAAAAGCTGTCTTCTGCCGCTTCCGGGGCCGCCGCGGCAGAATCGAGTGTGCCGCGGGGCCCCCCCTGTGCCTGGCAGAGCCTGCCCTCCAGATCCTGCCTTCCCCGGTATCAGCTCCCTGTTTCCAGCTTGTCACACGCGCCGGCTTTCAGAGCGCGAAGGGAACTAGTTTCCCTTTCGCGGCTCTTTTAAGCCCGCGGGGGCTGATGGGAACTTCCCATCAGCCCCCGCGGGCTTAACAGAGCAGCGAGGGAGAAACTCTCCCCTCGCGCTCTGAAAGCCGGCGCGTGTGACAAGCTGGAAACAGGGAGCTGATACCGAGGAAGGCAGGATCTGGAGGGCAGGCTCTGCCAGGCACAGGGGGGGCCCCGCGGCACACTCGATTCTGCCGCGGTGGCCCCGGAAGCGGCAGAAGACAGCTTTTTTTAAATTTTTTTAAATGCGGACCTTCCCGCATGCCAGCTGCAAGGCCTTCGCGTGCCACAGCTGGCACGCATGCCATAGGTTCGCCATCGCTGCCCTAGGCAAACCTTTAGCCTTGTACCCACTCACAAATTAGCTTTTAGACCCCTAGCACAACCCAAAAATAGTTTGATAATTAAACTCAATCATAATTATCTCAACACCATCCTCCCCCCCCCCCCGTGAAAATCTAATAAAAACATATATTTGGATATTTTACTATTAAATAGTAAACTTTGTTTTGTAAATATATACATAATGAGGGGATTTTCTAAAAGCACTTGTAAGGATAAATGGATTATTTGCAAATTGCTTTTCTTCCTGCGGGAAAAAGTAAGCACTGATGAGTCTCTGAATTTGTGTGGCTGTTGGGACCCCTTATTTTGCTTAGACTGTAGCTGCTTTTGTTGCGCCACTGAAGATGCTGCCCTAGGTGACTGCCTAGTTTGCATAGTGGTTGGGCTGGCCCTGGGGATGAGGGGAAATCAATTAAAGCAACTCATCAGAGGAATTACTTTCACCCGGTAACCTATCCCTTACATGTCAGAGAAAAAAATGCCAGCCCTAAAATAAAAGGAGAAGGAGGAGTCAACGTGGTCTAATAACAGAGGTGTAAATAACAGAAGGGCAACTTCTAAATGATGAGCCGGTTTAACGCCACCATCTGTATTTGTTAGAGGAGTTAACTACTGTATATTTGAACTTGCAAGCAGATCTCATGCCTATCTCCGACCTGTGCTCTGAAGAGGGAGCTGGTGTGCAAATTCCCATGAAGCCGCATGCCAGTAGAGAGAGGTGGTGTGATATCGCAATTTTAGTTGTGAGCCTCGTGTGATTAAAAGTGCAATATTGCAGCACCTTCCCCTACCAGCTGCAGAATGGATGGAGGACTGCTGCGAAGCTTCACCTGGTGAGAATGGGTGTTGTTGAGGATGGTTTATGTGTTCAGTTTATTATATTTTTTGCATTTTTTTTGTGATGGCATTTTGTTGCATTTTATTGCCGTAAATTGCATCGGGTGTTTATTTATTTATTCGTCTATACATGTAAAAAAAAGTAAATTAATTGAAACTTTAGCTTCAAACATTATTTACTTTTTAAATCAGCATTTAGGCAGTCATAATGTGAGATGTTAGCCTCTTCAAAATGAATTTCTAAACTTTATTTTTGGAGGAGGGGGCTGTATGTGGGATTTGCCAGGGGTTTTCAGGACTGAAACAGCCCTCTTGCAGTAGTGAAGCTGTGAAATGTGCCGCTGCAAATCTCCTACCCCCACTCTTTTCAGCGTGTGCAGTTTTTATGGGCATGTTCCCCAGTATAAATCAAAATCTCTGCAGCTCTTCCAGTCCTCCTGGTGCTCTTCTGTTACTTTATTTATGAAACAGCTTCATGCCAAGCAAAAAAAAAAAAAATCTCATTTGTTGGGTAAGAAAGACCATGGATGCTCCTTGGGATATTACTGTATTCCGGCTGAGGCAGCCCTGTGAAATGCCTCAGACTTAGAACGACTGGGTATTTATTACTAATAATACACCAGGCAGCCCGCAGAGAGGTGTCTTCCCCTTTCCAATCCATCACAGAGCGATATGGGGCTGATGCTACTGCAACATACTCAGGGCTTACAGTGGGTGACAAATTGCTGTGGACTTCCTCATCCCAGCAGTCATTTTTCTTCATTAAAGGCACGCACTCTCAGTTCACAGGCCTGAGCTTTGATTACGCAGAGTCACGCCGAGGGTACATTTTATTACCTGCACATATGAAAATTGGAAGTAGCTCGAAGACTGGGATGTGAGACGCCAAACAGAAGAACTGATTCCTATTAGTGTAAATTAAAAAGTACTCTTCTCTCCCTTGATCTTCTTAAGATTCTCTCTTCCTCGTTCTTACTTAAGACCCTCTCTTCCTCTTTTTCTCCCTCCTCTAGGTAGGAAGATGCCCTCGGCTCCTCCAGAGAACTTACAGTTCTTGCTCCCTTTCACAGCTAGGGTAGGCCCAATGGCAGTGAAGAGCTGGGTTTGGCTCCTGGGCCTGGCTTTTAATTTAGCTTACACCTTTGCAGTAATAGTAGTTCAAGGCAAGTCATAATCAGGAGCAGTAGGTTATTTCCCTATCCCCAGAAGGTTTATAATCTGACTTTGTACCTGTGGCCACGGAGAGTTAAGTGACTGGCCTGTGGTAACCCTAGTCACTTTGATTATGAGGCTATTGCTGTAACCACTATGCTATTCCTCCACTTGGGTAAACAGGGGTGGAGATAAGTGCAGGAAGTGTTACCCATTGCCCAGTGGTGACACGTACTGACCTTTTGTATCAAGATCAGGCAGGAATTGTGGCCTGAAGTTCCCGATAAAGAAACATCACTCCTGGCCAAACAGTGGGGCTATCGGAACTTATAAAAATATAGGAAATACCCTGAGTAGTTGTGACGAAATTCAGCCACTGCCCAGTTACCCTAACTGACTAAGGTTAGGAAGGTTGAATGGTAGTCCTAACTTTGTCTGGTTTTGCAGTCTGGCCAACCCGGATATTCAATGCCAGGGCTCAGATATGGCCCCGGCATTGAATATCGGAGGCAAAGTTAAAGTGATGACGACCACCTGCTTAATCTGTGCTGACCGCCAGTACTGAAAATTCCCCCTCATGAAAGCAGGATTAATACATCTAGTGACAGAAGACATCATGAACTATTTTGGATGTGGCACAAAGAAAGATATTGATTTGAATGTTTATGTTTATTAGAATTTGCCTTGGCCTTTACCCTGTTGAGGGTAAAGGCCAAGGCAGAGAAGCCCGCATTCTGGAGATAAATGCATGGCTGTGTGAATGGTGTCATTGAGAGCGTTTTGGTTTCCTGGACCATGGGTTGCAGAGCAGAGATGACGTCCATCTGTCCAGTAGCAGACTGGCTAACCTATTGAAGAGGGCTTTAAACTAGATTCATTGGGGATGGGTGAAGAACGCCCCAGGTAAGTGAAACATTAAATACCTTCATGGAAATGGGTAAAAGGGGAAACATCTGGAAGGCAGTGTCTATAAATGCCCATAGCATGGGAAATAAGATCCCAGATTTTGAGGCTTTAATGGGAGAGGCTGACTTGGATTTAGTGGTGATAACAGAGACATGGTTCACGTACAACAATGACTGGGATGTAACTATACCAGGCTATACTTTATTCAGAAAGGACAGGGTAGGAAGAAGGGGAGGAGGAGCGGCACTATATATAAAAAATAATATTAAAACCGTGGAACTACAGAGCTTAAAAGGGCGAGAGGAGGCACTGAGGGTAAAACTAGAAAGAGGGAAAGAGAAATCTATTTGCATTGGTGTGATATACAGACCTCACTCACAAGAGGAAGAGGTGGACGGAGAGCTAATTGAAGACATACACAGCTTTTCCAGGAAAGGGGAAGGGCTACTGATAGGGGATTTCAATATGCCAGATGTTGATTGGCACATCCCTGCTACAGTATCATCTAGAAATAAGGAGATCCTGGAGTCTCTACAGGGAGAACTATTCAGGCAACTGGTAACAGAACCCACACGTGAAGGAGCCATACTGGACTTGGTGCTTACCAATGATGAAAGTGTTTCTGATGTTATAGTGAGAGACCATTTTGCATCTAGTGATCACCAGATGGTGTTGGTCAGTATTAGGACTAGGGCTCATAAGATCCATTCAAAAGTGAGGTTCTTAGACTTTAGGAAAACTAACTTTGCCAAGATGGGCCAATACATCAGGGAGTCATTAGCAGGATGGGAACAGCTGGGGAATGTAGAAAAACAGTGAACAAAACTGAAAGGGGTTATTTTAAGGGCAACCAACCTTTTTGTTAAAATGGTAAACAAAGGTAAAAGGAAAAGGAGACCACTATGGTTTTCAAAAGAAGTAGCTGAAAAGGTGAAGAAAAAGAGGGAGGCCTTCATGAAATACAAGAGATCACAGATAGAGGAAGACAGGCATCTATATTTGGAAAAACGTAGAGAAGCTAGCAAAGTAGTCAGGAAAGCAAAGATTCAAAAAGAGGAGGGAATAGCCAATGCAATAAAATGGGAGGGATAAGACATTTTTCAGATATATTAGTGAGAAGAGGAAGGGTAAAAATAGTATTGTCAGACTCAAGGGTGAAGGAGAGGAATATGTAGAATCTGATGAGGATAATGCGGAATTGCTTAACAAATATTTCTGTTCTCCGTTCACAGATGAAGAACCAGGAGCAGGACCTCAGAAAACACCCACAAACAGGAACAGAAGCGAGGGGCATCTTGAACAATTTTCAGAAGACTGTGTTCATGAGAAACTAGCTAAACATATAGTAGACAAAATGATGGGACCGGATGGGATACACCCTAGCATACTGAGGGAACTTGGGGACATTTTAGCAGCTCCACTGACTGACCTTTTCAATGCCTCTTTGGAGTTGGGAGTGGTGCCAAAGGACTGGAGAGAGGCACATGTGATCCCTTTACACAAAAGCGGAAGTAAGGATGTGGTTGAAAACTACAGGCCGGTTAGTTATCCTCGGTGGTGAGTAAATTTTTGGAAGCGCTGCTGAAAGTGAAAATAATGAGGTTTATGGAGTCCAAGAGATTACCGGATCTGAGGCAGCATGAATTCACCAGAGACAGGTCTTGTCAGACAAATCTAATTGATTTCTTTGACTGGGTGACCAGGGAGTTGGACCGAGGGAGAGTCCTAGATGTGGTGCATTTAGATTTCAGTAAAGCCTTTGACACTGTTCCACACAGGTGACTTATAAATAAACTGAGTACCCTAGTGATGGACCCTAAAGTTACTGCTTGAGTTAGAAATTGGTTGAGTGGGAGGCAGAAAAGGGTACAGATAAATGGAGTTCACTCTGAGGAGAAGGATGTTACCAGTGGTGTGCCCCAGGGATCTGTCCTTGGTCCGATTCTTTTTAACATCTTTGTTGGTGATATTATGGAAGGGCTGTCGGGTAAGGTTTGCCTCTTTGTGGATGATACCAAAATCTGCAATAGAGGAGACACTCAGGAAGGTGTAGATAACACGAGGAAGGATCTAACTAAGCTTGAAGAATGGTCTAGAATTTGGCAGCTGAGATTTAATGTTAAAAATGCAAGGTCATGCATTTGGGCTGCAGCAATCCAAGGGAGCAATATAGTATAGGGGGTGAAGTACTACTGCCCACAAAAGAAGAGCGGGACCTAGGCATGATTGTGTCTGGTGATCTTAAAGTAGCTAAACAGGTAGAACAGGCAACGGCGAAAGCTAGAAGAATGCTTGGGTGCATAGGGAGAGGAAAGGAGGTAATAGTGCCTCTGTATAAGTTGCCGACGTGACCTCATTTGGAGCATTGTGTACAGTTCTGAAGACCGCACCTTCAGAAGGATATAAACAGGCCAAGTGATGGAGATGTCAAATGCCTCATGAAATAGAAGGGCCTTAAGCTGAGTAAGGAAGAATTAGAATTACTAAATGGGAGATGAGAGAGAGATGATACAAGTGATTGTTATTTTGGAAATACACATACTACAGGTTTGCAGTGTTGAAAACTATCTTAGGAAGCATTAGCATACTTTGGGGCCTTTTATTAAAGTGCAGTATTTTTTTGCCCCTAAGGCATATTTTGAGTCAAAATGAATGCGCATTAAGTGCCTCCGTACATTAGTAAATGTTGTGGGTGGGGAGGGGGCGTGGTAGTTGAGGTGAACCCAGCTAACTGCAGCACTGGCGATTAGCGAGTGCTACTGACCACGCCCACTCTCTAACCCAACCCTGCACAAGACCTCGTCCCATTGCACGATGTGCAGTTAATGCTGTCCTCTTCTGTTGCTCTCTTCTCTCTATTGCTTGTGACTCTGCTATCTTCCTTTCTCCCCCTCTTTGATTCTCATAGGGGCATTTTAGGCAGACCTGGAATTCTAACAACTTTATCTATCTAAGTCAGGCCAGAAAAACTGATGTCCTAACTAAAACCACTTTACTATGGGGGCTATTTTAGAAGCCCTACCGGCACAAAAAAGTACAAAGAACATCCACATGTCAGCAATGATTTTAAAAAGTCCGACTTTACACGTCTCTGTCCTGATCACGTAAATGTTACACGGGGAAGTGTCAGAGGCGTGTTGGAGATGTGTTCAGGGTGGCCCAAAAAGATCCACATGCACCAACTATTTTTAAAACAGTGCTGCGCATTTAGACTTGCCAGCATATTTAGGCCTGTTCCATATTTAGACCCATCCAACAGGCATTTCGAAAGTGATCATTTTGGCCAGATCACAACAGTAGGGATGGAAGAGGAATTCCCTGTCACTCCAGTAATTTTCTCCACCTCAAAAACAGGATATCAGGTAAATATTGAGAACTCTGTAATTACCTCAGAGACGCTGCATGTCTCAGCTGGGAAAATGGCTGGTCTGTACATGGAAGTGATGATATATGGACATTCAGGTTCTGATATGCCTGCACTGACACGTATGTGTTGCCAGGTACCCCATGTCTATATTTCGCAGATGCATGTTTCTGAAATTGACTAGCTCCCTGCACCATGTCTGGACCTTTTTTCTGCAGGGACCCATTTTCATTGGAATGCTGATGGAGAAATTTATCTTTCGGGATGGGGATAAGTCAATTTTTCTGTCTGTAAATAGAAAGTCGGCATCGGGCGATCTGCGGGGGTGGAAGCAAACAGACCAGCAATTCTGAAGTTTTAAGGTAAACGCTGTATGGCTGATTGTGGCCACTGCCGCTGCTGCAGGTCTCAAGTGAGCCAAAAGTGGCGAAAATGGGGGCCCTTGGAGGGCCAGCGCTCCAGGCAATTGCCTAGTTCATCTAATACAGTGGTTCTCAACCTTTTTTGTACCGTGACCCCTTTTACCATTGGTCAACTTGTGGTGACCCTCAATGATAAAATCAAATGCATCTCTCTTCCTTTACCATTAACGCATTGTCGCTGTAATCGTATGTTGAATTAATATATTATAGGCCTTTGCAATATGTTTTTTTTTTCAATTCTTTATTTATCAGAGAAATGCATCACACAGCAACAGACATTGCAAACAAACAAACTGGTCCCTTAACCGCCCTCCCTCCCCCCACCCCCCTCGCCCATTTTACACAGTACAGAAGGTCAGTACTTCCCATACAATACAGCTCGTGATACCTAAAGAGTTCAATACAAAGCCCCATCTCCTCCCCCCTGCTCCGTACACAATACCGGTTGCCTCCAATAAACACAGACACTTAACCGAGGCATTAGGCTGGCACCCCCCACATATAACACACCCAAGAATCACAGGCAGCCCATCGCTCCCCCTAAGCCCTCCTCCCTCCTCCTAGGGGACCGCCCCCCCACACCGAGCTGCTCCCTTCCGCTCCGCTATCCCTCCTCCCCTCCTTTTCCCCACAGCATGATCGCCACTCTAGATACAGGCCCCAGGTGTTCTGGAAACGCACTAACCCATTTGGATTCAGGGCCGCGAGGTGATACGACAGAGACAGCTGCGCAACTCTCTCCTGGACCTCCCTAAGTGCAGGCACCTTAGCCGTTCGCCACCCCCGCGCTAATAATTGCCGGGTAGCCGTGCAGACCACCCCACTCCATCCCTTACCCTCTATCCCCCACCCCCCCTCCTCCACATTAAGTATAGCCAAACAGGGGCCCACCCTTCGCTCTACTCCACTCACCTCCCTCAACCAACCTTCTACCCCTTGCCATAATGGGGCCAACAAAGGACAGCCCCACCAGATGTGCAAAAAGGAGCACACTTGCCCACATCCCCTCCAACATTCCGCCTGCCCCCCCTGCCATTTCTGCAGCCTCTGGGGCGTCATATACCACCTATACAACATTTTATAGTTATGTTCTAGGATACTACTTGATATTACCCCTTTAAATAAACCCTTACACACTGCCCCCCATTGCTCTGCCTCCCAGCACCTATTCAAGTCCACCCCCCAGGCTCTCCGATGCGCCCACTCCCCCTCACCTTCTCCACCCATTACTTTATAGATCCGGGAAACCAAACCTTTAATCTCCCCCTTATCAATAAACTGATCGATATCTGCCCCTGCGGTCCACTCCCTCTTCGCGCCACTTCCCTACTATAATGCAATGCCTGCACAAAGCGAAACCTATCAGTCTCAGTCAGCTGAAACTCTTCTTGGACCTCCTCAAAAGCCAACCATTCGCCATTCCTCTTAAACTGCCCCACCCAGCACAGCCCCCTTTCTGCCCAACGCCCGAAGGCGGGGTCCTCTGTTCCAGGCAGGAACTCTGGATTCCCCACCAGCAGAAAAAACCTAGAGGCCCCCCCACTACCATATCACTTCCTCCGCCACTTCCTCCAATGTTGGAGGGTCAAAGCCACATACGGGTTCCCTTGCGGAGCCCCAAGGGACTTACCCCCCTTCATCCAGACCCTCCCTATCAAAGTCCCCCCCCCTTGCTGACCATTCCCCTCCATCCGCACCCATTCCACCGAGTCTCTCAATATCCATTCAAACACCGCCCGCACTCTGGCGGCTTCATAATATCTAGGGATCAGCAGAACCCCCATCCCTCCCTCCTCCTTACCCGCATACAACACACTCTGCGCCACCCTGGGTCGCCGCCCCTTCCAAATAAACTTCATCACCCTAACTTGCAGCTGCTGTAAAAACCCCCTTGGGACTGCTACCGGCAGGTTCTTAAAAAGGTAGAGTAGCCGAGGCACTATTATCATCTTCACCAAATCCCTGCGCCCTAACCATGAGACCTCATAAGACCCCCATTCCTCAAGTGTCCGAAACATTCTTGCTTTTGCCACCCCATAGTTCTCTCGAAACAACGCTTCACGCTTGGATGTAAGCGGCACCCCCAGGTAACGGATACGACCATGTGCCCAACGAAACGGAAGCTCGCGCCGCAGTCTACTCTCCTCCTCTTTGCCAATGGACAGATTCAGTAGCTCAGATTTAGTAGCATTTATGCGAAAACCAGATACTTCTCCATAGCCCTGAAGCTCCTCCTGTATGGCTTCCAATGACCTAGACGGATCTGTAACGAAAACCAAAACATCATCCGCAAATAGCGAAATTTTGTGATGGTCCCGCCCTACCCACATCCCCCTGATATCCCCCTTATCCCGAATTCGCTGTGCCATGGGTTCCATTGCTAAAATGAACAACAAAGGCGATAGTAGGCAACCCTGCCTTGTACCCCTAAACAGTTCAAAACCCTTTGACACCCCCCCATTCACCTTCAAGCAAGCCATGGGTGCCTGGTATATAGACCGAACCCAGGTCAAAAACTGCCCCTCTATCCCTACCTCTTCGAGCACCTTAAACAAGAATCCCCAGTTCACCCTGTCGAAAGCCTTCTCGGCATCAACAGCTAATAGGGCCATTCCCTCGCCCTGCGCCATACCGCGCCACATCACATTCAATGCCCTCCTGATATTATCTGAGGTATGTCTGCCCCGAACAAATCCCGACTGATTAGGATGGATCACCTTCCCCAAAAGAGGCCCCAAACGATTCGCTAGGACACTAGTAAAAATTTTAAAGTCCCCCCCTAACAAGGAGATGGGTCGATACGAACCACAATCCGTTGGATCCTTCCCCTCCTTATGTAACAGGCTAATTCCCGCCAATCTTAGTGAGGCTGGCAGCGGCATCACCGTAGTGAAGGAATTAAACATGCGCGCTAGCGGCCCGACCACAGCCGCGACAAACACTTTGTAAAATTTATTCGAAAATCCATCTAAGCCTGGTGCCTTATGGCCCTGTAGCCCTTTAATCACCGCCACAATTTCAGACTCCCTAATGGGTGCGGACAGCTCCAAACAATCCTCCCGCTCGAAATGCGCCATCTGCACTGTGTCCAAATAGTCCTGTATTTTTTCCTCCTCCACCGCTTCCTCGGGTGTATATAACTTTTGATAAAATTGCCTAAACCTCTCCTCTATGTCCCGCCCCGCCCACAAATCCTTCCCACTACCATCCTTAACTCGCACTATCGTATTTCGGGCTTTCAACTTCTGGACCTTACGCGCCAGCAACCGCCCCGCCTTATTATTAAACTCAAAATGCCGCTGCTGCAACATAGAGAGCTTATGTCTAATCTCCTGCATATTTAATTCACTTAGTTCCCTCTTTAAGGTCCTTAATTCTTCAATGAATTGAACATTTGTCGAATTTCCTTTTAGTTTGCCCTCAATCTCCCTAATCCCTGCTAGCAGACCTCTCTCACGCCGCAACTTCTCCTTTTTCCGATGGGATCCCACTGCAATAAGTTTACCCCTCACCACCGCCTTCAGACAATCCCAAATTATCCCCGGATTACACTCGCCTGTCTCATTCAGCAGCAGATATTCCGATATGCATTCATTAACGTGCTTCACCACCTCTTTATCTTCCAGCAAAGCTTCGTTTAATTTCCACCACCCTCTATCCCTTCCCGGAGCCCCCATACGAATAACCCCTAGCACTGGAGCATGGTCTGACCACGTGCGCTCTTTAATCACACATAGCTGTACTGTCGAAACCAAAGTGCGATCTACCAGCAGCATGTCAATGCGGGAATAGCCTCCATGTACCGCTGAAAAGAAGGAATAATCCCGTTGCCCACTATTTAATTCCCTCCATAGATCAACCAAATCCAGCCCCTCCATGAGTTTTTTCAAACTCGCCCTATGCTGCTTTGCCTGCGAGGACGACCCCTTTGATGTATCCACCCGTGGGTCTAGAGTAACATTAAAGTCACCACCGAGGATTATCTTGCCCTCTGCTAACCCAGTAAGCTTCCCCCGCAGCTCCTGGAAAAACTTGTTTTGATTAACATTTGGAGCATACACATTAACCAAATTATATAACTGCTGGTCCCATCGCAACTGAACAACCACAAATCTACCCAATTTATCCCGAAACACCTCCCCCACCTGCCTCTGAACCCGTGCAGATAACAAAATCCCCACCCCCCGTTATTCTTCTCCACCTTATTAGAGGCAAAAATTGCTGAGGGTACTGAGGATGCTGCACACGTCTCTCATCTCTAGATAGGAGATGTGTTTCCTGTATAAAAACAATGTCCCCCTGGAGTCTCTTACACTCTTTTATCAGTAACTGACACTTTACAAAGGAATTGAGGCCTCTAACATTCAATGACATAATATTCATCTCCGGCATCTAATCAGCCGCCTTTTCCCCCTCTGCCACGCACCTTCCTTTCCTCTTTGTGCCCCCTCCGCCCCCCCTCCCCTTCCCCCCACCCACCTCCCTCCCCTCTTCCCCCCCTGCCCACTCCCCTACTCCCCCCCTCCCCCATGCCCCCTGCCTCTTCAAGGAGCCCTTCCATCCGATCCCCGCCTACCACCCCCTGTACTATTATCTGAAATTACAAAATAACCCCCCTCCTGCATTCTTGAAAAGGACTCACACGTAATCACCCCTCCTCCCCACCTTCCCCCCCTCTCCACCAATTTCCAATTAACATGCAGCCCCCCGCATATCATACACCAAATAGCCATCCCCTCGCCCTCCACCCACTTACAACCCTCAGACAATTCAAGCAAGTTCATCATTTCGGCAGTCTCTGGCGCCGCAGACCTCTCGCTCCTCCAGGCACTCGACTCCACTGATTCTGTGACTCAGATCCCTTGCCGCTTTTATCCTGACGGTCCAACTTCTCAGATGTTAGGGAGGGAATGTCAGTCCAACCTGCCTGTTGCAGGCCTGAAATGGCTGCTTCCACCGAGTGGGCTACAGTTGTTTTGGTGCGTATTGTAAACTGCAGGCCCACCGGGAACAACCAGCGGTACCGCACATTTTCATCTCTCAGTCTCTTGGTAACCGCTTGGTTCTCCCTACGTTTTTTAATAGTGAGGCTGGAGATGTCAGCAAACACCTCTACTTCCAACCCTTGCCACTTGATCTTACCCAGCTTCCGCGATGCTTTCATACCCAGTTCTTTGGAACGGAATTCATGCAGGCAAACAATCACATCCCGTACTCTATTCTCCCGCCGGGGCCCCAGAGCTCTATGCGCTCTGTCGACTTTCAGACAGATGCCCTCCACTTCCATTTCAGCTGCCTTGAGGACCGCCCCACAGAATTCCTCAGCCATCGCCACATAATCCACCATGCCTTCACTTTCCAGCAGGCCACGTATCCTTATATTCGAACGCCGGGACCGATTCTCCAGATCTTCAACCTTCTGCCACAGGTCCTCTTGAGCCTCACAGAGAGCTTTTATTCGCTGTTCACAGGGGCCCCATCTCTCCTCCTGCTCCTCCGTTTTGTTCTCCACCTCTTCCATCCTGGTCCCCAGGGACACCATTTCTCCTTTCATCTCTTGCATCCAGCCCTGCACCTCATTCTTCATGGCTCCCAACTCTTGCCTCAGAGAGTCCAGCCACTCTTTTAGGTCAGATCTCAGGGCTTGTATCTCACTGCACTACACCAAAGAGCAGGCACCTCTGTCTCACCACCACTCCCCTCTCTGTGATGTCCGTTACTAGCTGCACTTCCAATCCCCCAGCCAAGAAAATTTTGCACCTTCACTCCTTTGCAGTCCTGGGGTAATGGGCCTCCCTTCTCCTGATCACCACGTATGTGGCGGACTATATTTGGCCCCGGCCACGTTCTGCTCCTCTCCGTCTTGGCATTGCCCTCCTCTCACCGCCTCCACCAGCTCACTGATCTCCTGCTCAACGTCGCTCCGGCAAGCTCTCCTCCACGCTGGTGCTTCCACTTGCCGCTTTATTTCCCCGCACCAGGCTGCACTCTCCACTGTGGCCTGCTTGCCTGCACGCGCTTCCCTGATCACTTCGGCGTCGTGACGGCTCGCGGCTTTCAAAATGCTTATTCTGTCGTGCCGAGGGGGGGGGGGCTTCTACAATCACCGGCACCCCACCTTGCTGCTCAGCAACTACGGGGGAGGCACTGCTTCACCGCGGGGAGGGTAGTTGCGGCGGAGCCCGTTCAACACGCTGCCATTGCCTCGGCCAGCGCCACCGGAAGTTTGCATTATGTTTTTATTTATAAAATTTACTTATTTAAACCACAATAATTAATCACAATAACAATAACAAGGAACAATATTTGATTTCAAAATTATGATGATTTTGTAGTCAAATCACTAATATGAAATAAAATTATTTTTTCTACCTTTGTTGTCTGACCAATTGATTCTCTGATCATGCTGGTCCCGATCTGAGGCTTCTGCTTTCCTGTTTTCTCTTAGCTCTCTTTCTGTGGTCTATGGTCCATCTGCCATTTCTTATCTCTTCTTTCGTTTTCTTCACTTCTTTCCATCAGTCTATTTCCAGTCCCAGTAACCCTCCCCAGTATCAGCCCCTTTCCAGTCCTCACTCCCAGTACCTTCCAATGTCAACTTGCATTCCCATGACTGCCGCTGGTGTCCATTCCCTTCCAGTCCCCCTCCTTCCCCATTGACCAGTCCCTTCTAGTACAAATACCATGGCAGCCCCTCTCAGATCCACTCCCTTCCAGTTCCATTCTCCCATCCCCTCATATCAGCCCATTTGTA
The DNA here is from genome assembly GCA_033557465.1 of Ichthyophis bannanicus. Lineage (NCBI taxonomy): Eukaryota > Metazoa > Chordata > Amphibia > Gymnophiona > Ichthyophiidae > Ichthyophis > Ichthyophis bannanicus. The sequence goes on from CM066032.1 coordinate 1,777,353,793, forward strand.
GCCTTAGCCCCCAGTTTTCTTCCAGGGCCAGCAGCTCTATCCTCCCCTCTCCACACAATCAGCCCATTCCCAGTCAAAGCCCCCAATCAGCTCGCTTCCAGTGCTAGTCCCCCCTCAACCCTATTACCAATGCTAGCCTCCCCTAATCAGCCCAATACCAATCCTACCCCCCATCAGCTCATTACCAGTCCTAGCCTCCCCTATCAGCTCATTTCCAGAGCTAGTCCCTCCTCAACCCCATAACCAGTGCTAGCCTCCCCTAATCAGCTCATTTCCAGTGCTAGTCACTCCTCAACCCCATTACCAGTGCTAGGCTCCCCTAATCAGCCCATTACCAGTCCTAGCCTCCTTTAATCAGCCCATTTCCAGTCCTAACCTCCCCTATCAGCTCATTTCCAGTGCTAGCCTCCTCTAATCAGCCCAATACCAATCCTACCCCCCATCAGCTCATTACCAGTCCTAGCTCATTTGCAGTGCCAGTCCCTCCTCAACCCTAGAATTTGGCAGCTGGGATTTAATGTTAAAAAATGTAAGGTCATGCATTTGGGCTGCAGCAATCCAAGGGAGCAATACAGTATAGGAGGTGAAGTACTTTTGTCCACTAAAGAAGAGCGGGACCTAGGCGTGGTTGTGTCTGATGATCTTAAAGTAGCTAAACAGGTAGAAAAGGAGACGGCAAAAGCTAGAAGGATGCTTGGGTGCCTATGGAGAGGAATGGCTAGCAGAAAAAGGGAGGTGATAATGCCTCTGTATAAGTCTTTGGTGCGACCTCATTTGGAGTATAGTGTGCAATTCTGGAGACCGCACCTTCAAAAGGATGTGAACAGGATGGAGTCGGTGCAGAGGGTGGCTACTAAAATGATTAGTGGGCTTCATTATAAAGCATATGAGGACAGACTTAAGGATCTTAATATGTACACCTTAGAGGAAAGGCGGGATAGAGGTGATATGATTGAGATGTTTAAATACCTCTGTGGCATAAATGTTTAGGGAGAGAGCCTCTTTCAATTGAAAGCAAGTTCTGCTACGAGGGGACATGGGATGAGGGTGAAGGGAGATATATTCAGGAGTGATATGCGGAAATATTTCTTTACGGAAAGAGTAGTGGATCCGTGGAATAGTCTCCCAGTGGAGGTGGTAGAGATGAGGACAGTAACTGAATTCAAAAAAGCATGGGACCAACACAGAGGATCTCTAAAGGTAAAAAGTGGACTGTTGTAGTTGTTGATATGGAGGACAGACTAGATAGGCATGTGGTCTTTTTCTGTCATCATGTTTCTATGTTTCTATGTAACCCCATTACCAGTCCTAACCTCCCCTAATCATCTTATTTCCAGTGCTAGTCCCTCCTCAACCCTATTACCAGTGCTAGCCTCCCCTAATCAGCTCATATCCAGTGCTAGTCCCTCCTCAACCCCATTACCAGTGCTAGGCTCCCCTAATCAGTCCATTACCAGTCCTACCCCCCCATCAGCCCATTACCAGTCCTAGCCTCCTCTAATCAGCCCATTTCCAGTCCTAACCTCCCCGATCAGCTCATTTCCAATGCTAACCCCCCATCAGTCCATTACTAGTCCTACCCCCCTATCAGCACATTACCAGTCCCAACTGTACACCAACCCCCCTTGATCAGTCCATTCCCAGTCCTAGCCTTCCCTAATCAACCCATTACCAGTCCGAGCCCCCCATCTGCCCATTATAATCCTAACCCGCACTGTCTCTCCCCTCTGTCCAGCATTTATCCCCCATCTGTCCAGTATGTCCCCCTGTCTCTTCCCTTTGTCCATGTCAGCCCCCCTCCCTCCCTCCCTCCATGTCAACCCCCCCGTCCATGTCAGCCCCCCTCCCTCCCTCCATGTCAGCTCCCCTCTGTCCATGTCAGCCCCCTCCCTCCCTCCCTCCATGTCAACCCCCCCGTCCATGTCAGCCCCCCTCCCTCCCTCCATGTCTGCTCCCCTCTGTCCATGTCAGCCCCCTCCCTCCCTCCCTCCATCCATCCCTCCCTCCATGTCAGCCCCCCTCCCTCCATCTATCCATCCCTCCATGTCAGCCCCCCTCCCTCCCTCCATGTCAGCCCCCCTCTGTCCATGTCAGCCTCCCTCTATCCACAAGGAAGGTGTAGCTGGATATCCGTGCCTGCCGGCTCTAGATGCCCCATGCTATCGGGGTGTGTCATGGGTGTTCCGATGTGAATCGACATTTGCACGTGCTGATTGTGAAAAACAAGCACTTACATGTGTAGGTTGCCAGGTTTCCCCCGTCGATTTTCCCATGTGGATAGTTGTGAAATGGCTCCTCCCACTACACGCAGATATGTATTTTAGAAATTGCTCCATCTTTAGCACAGCTGTTCCTAAATTACTATCAGGATTGTATACGTCTTGACCTTGATGTTTCAAATCTGATCTCCATATCTTATCTAAAATGTGTTTTCACATGTCAATGTGAGGATCTTAAGTGGAGCTCAAGGCCCTAAATAGGAAACCAGTGGAATTCCAGCCGAAACAGCAATACCAGAACCTGTTTTGGACACTTAAAAATAATCTGTACAGTACTTTTTTCAAAAACCTGTTGTCTAAGAGTAGGTCTACTTGCAGTAATCCAACTGGATCATTTCTGAAGCTTGAACCACTGTCCTAATTTATTTATTTATTTCAGTTTTTTATATACCGCACTATTTATAATCAGCGCGGTTTACAGATGAACACAAAGACCAGAACAACAGGCTGTTCGGTATTACATATAACAGGAGTATAAACTTGGATAACATGGGAGAACTATATACATAGAATAAATATTCAATTAGTTCGATAGCATGAAAAAACTATTTACATAAAATAGCAGTAGTGCAAGGGTCAGGAGGAGATTGTGGTTAAGTTACTCACAGAAGTCATGTAACAAGATAAAGGCAAAAGCCCAGAATAAATCCGTAGGAGATTAGAATATCCACTGAGGGTCAAATTAAGGAGGAGAGAGACTGAGGATGCAGAAATGTGGTACAGGCCGTACTACAGACAAGGATAGGAGACTGGAACAGTGATGGACCTAGGTGTCATCAAAAGGCAGAAGACTGAGGGCTTCTATATTAAGCTTCTTTTTCCCCTTAGGTATAGAATAAGAGAAAAGCCTTGGTAATTTAAACCTTGAATTAGGTTACTCACAGAAGACATGCAACAAGATAAAGGCAAAAGCTCAGAGAAATCCTTAGGAGAAAAGGAGTATCCACTGAGGGTCAAATTAAGGAAGAAGAGAGAGACTGAGGATGCCAAAATCGATCAAACGTGCAACAAAGCCAGAGGTGGATGGAGGAGAGAAGGTCATGAGAATATATATATCTATCTATCTTAAATGTGAAACTATGATTTTAAAACAAGTTAAGGCAACAAGAGCAGGCTTCAGCATAGGCAAGAAAAAAACCTAATTCTGATATGAATAATATTTATAGAAACACAGGGAAGTAGATAGCGGTGTGGTAGGCAAAGGCCTATGATCCACGCTGATTGAATTAGGCAGGCAGGCCTAAGCAGCTTGACCTGTAAATGAAGCCTGTGGTTAGGCCCAGAGGAGTGAACCCCCCCCCCATGCTGCATCCATAGAATCGAAACTTAGCAAAGCATAACCAAGTACGGCTAAGCTGAATCGAAACTTAGAAAAGACAGAAAAACAATTTTAATTGGTACTGATAAGAGTGTGAAAACTTTTGTGAACTAATTAATTCTGCTGAGAGAAGGGTTACAGTGCCCTGCTTTCCCACATGTTCTAGTCAGCTAAGTGACCTTGGAGGAGAATTGTATCAAGAGTCTAAGAACTGTCCATTGTAATGGGGACTGTAAGGGGGGCAACCAGGTGCTGAGCCCAGACCAAGGTCCTCATTGGATGACCACGTAATGTTACCGGGACCAATAGATGGGATAGAAGGGGTTACCGGGACCAATGAGAAGTTTGCCTATGTACAGAATGGAGAAGAAAAGTATAAAAGTTGTTGTTTTGCTAGAAACCAGGGCTCAGCCATTTTGAATGTGATTCTGCTTGAGTCTTGTGCACAAATAAATGATTTGGACCTTCTGAACAGACTCCTGGTATTATTGGATTGTTTGCGCTCTGCCGCTACATATTCTTGGTGCGTTGGCCGGGAATGTGTGGTGAGTAGAGGGTATATGAGCTAATATACCACGACTTTCCGCCTCTATATGTTTGGTCCTGCCGGGCTCGTGCCCTTCCGACGTGGGCTCGCTCCCAGGTGCCACCGGTCCAGTTGCAACGGAGGGAGTTGGGCCAGGCCTCGGCGGGTGCTGGATCCGGACGGAGCCAACACCTCGAACCCGTGAGGGGAGTCCGAGGTCCAACTCATGCGCTTGCTCGGGAACGGGGACCGGATCCGGTGAGTATAGTTTTTGGTATGTCTAGAACTAGACAGATGAGTCAGAACTGCAGTCTGTAACTTGGAACTAGTAACTGGCCACTTGGAACTTGGAACTTGGAATTTTGGTAAGAGAGCCTGATCACCTCTCAAGATGGTCCGATTAACCCCGCATAGTGTATTCGCGGGGTGAAACTATCGTCTTCTTGGAACTTGGAAAAAGCCGGCATAACTTGTAACTTTGGTATAGCCTAGTCAGAATAGACAGGATTGGGCTTGTTTGGGAGTACATTGCTAGCAGGATTGTGTGAATGAAGTGTGGTTGAGAGGTCTGGTGACACAGACCAAGCGAAGGCGGACTCCTGAGTCACGCAGTTCCTGGCCGGGTGACCGCGTCCAGGTCGTAAAAAGGAGGAAGCGACTGTCGTCTTGTCTTGTTTTTTGTTTCCCTTGAATGTTTCTAGGGCCGTGAGGACCCCTTACCCACGGTCCGCCCTCCTTTTCCCTTCTGTCTGTTGTTGCGCGCACACATCGATATGGGAGGGGTGGGGTCTACTGTGCACACTCCATTAGAATGTATGATTAAGTATTTTAATAAAGGATATACAGGAGATTATGGGATGAAAATGACTGCGTCACGATTGCAACTTTTGTGTACTAGGGAGTGGCCCACTTTAGACTCCATGTGGCCCCGAGATGGAACATTTAGCATAGGAATTATTAAGTCAGTTCATCGGAAGGTGTGAGCAGCGCACCCCGACCAGTATCCCTATATAGATTCCTGGTTAAGTATTTGTGAAAGCCCGCCCCCTTGGGCTCGGCGCTGTTATGAAGAACAGTGCAGAATAATGGTAGCGCTGACAGAACAGACACAGAAGACAGGGAAAGAAAAGAAGCCTGTTTATGTTGATCCTGAATCCCCGGAAGTTGTAACTAGACAGCCCCAAGCTCAGCACCCAGTGAAAGTACCAACGCGTCCCGCGGCAGGCCCTCGGGACCGGCGGGATCCATCCCCGGCTCAGCCAGAGGCTCATCTAGATGAGTCGCCCCCTGAAGAGGTTGATTTGCCCGAGGTTGAGGAAAATCTTGAGTCGTCAGAGCAGGAAGAAGAAGAAACGTCCTCTCAGACTGAGACAGACAGTGTAAAATCAGCTGTCAGTGCAAGTACATCTGTAGCAAGTGAAAACTCCCAAGCCAAACAAAAATTGAGAAAGAGAACTGTCACCAAGAAATTATTGCCACTGCGACAGGTCCCGGGAATGCCCGTCAGGGATGATCAGAATCAGATAGTAGCGGGACCCACGAGTCTAGTTTATATGCCCTTCTCCACTACTGATTTGTTGAATTGGAAAATGCATTATGCTTCCTATACTGATAAGCCCCAAGAATTAACAGAAGTAATGAATACAATTATGCAAACCCACCAGTCTACTTGGACAGATTGCCGTCAACTCCTGTCCACTCTATTTACTACTGAGGAGCGGACGAGAATTATGCAAGCAGCTGTAAATTGGCTAGCAGAAAATCCCCTAGTAGCAGGAGGAGAAGGAATAGATAATCGCGAAGCAGCGAAGAAAGAATTTCCCAACGAAGATCCTCGGTGGGATCCAAACACCGATGAAGGATCCAGATCCCTAGCTCGGTTTCGCCAAGGCCTTATGCAAGGTCTGCGAAAGGGGGGTCAAAAAGCCATGAACCTCTCCAAGGTAGCCGAAGTTATCCAGGGCGTAGATGAAAGCCCAGCAGTATTCTATGAGAGATTAGTCGAAGCATACAGAATGTATACTCCCTATGATCCAACTGCACGCGGAAGCCTATGCATGGTGAATGCTGCTTTCGTCAGCCAGTCCCAACCCAATATTAGACACAAATTACAGAAGTTAGAAGGGTTTGCGGGCATGAATACGTCACAGCTCATGGAAGTCGCCCAGAAAGTGTTTGTGAATCGTGATAATGAACGACAGAAAGAAAGTGACCGTAAAATGAAGAAGAAAGCCGACTTTTTGGCTGCCGCTTTAGTTGAACAGAAACGGGGAGGTTTCCCTAACCGAAGGAGCAGAGGAAGAGGGCGGGGCGGGGAGATAGCCGGCCCATGTTAGGCGAGAATCAATGCGCTTATTGCAAGGAAGAAGGACATTGGAGAAATGCATGCCCGCAACTCGAAGGCGCCTCACAAGAAGAAGAAGAAAATGCCCCTCGGAGAGAGAGAGAGAGAGAGAGGCCGATCACAGAATCGCAGAGGGACAAATCGAGTACATTTCCAAAGGGAAAGAGAAGAGGCCATAGAGGCAGTTGTAGCCACAACGGACTATGATTTAGATGAAGCAGATTAGGACAGACCGGGCTCTGAATTCGTTTTAGGTTCCCAGGAGCCTATGGTCTGTTTAAAAATAGGGAACCAATTTATGGACTTTATGGTTGACACTGGAGTGGAACATTCTGTAGTAGACAAGCAAATAGCTCCTTTGTCCACAAGAGCAGTCACTATTATGGGAGCAACTGGTGCAAAAGCCACCAAGTCTTTTCTGAAAGACCGTGTTTGTGAATTAGGAGGACAGCAAATAGCACACCAATTCCTTTATATGCCTGAGTGCCCAGTGCCACTACTGGGATGAGATATGCTAACCAAGCTGCAGGCCCAAATATCCTTTACTGAGAAAGGAGAAATGCAAATGACTGTAAATCCAAAACCTGCAGGACTAATGGTGCTAACTGTTCCCCGAGAAGAAGAGTGGAGATATTACAGTACTAAACCAGTTCCCGATACCAATCTCAGCATGCCAGCAAGCATTACGGCTCCTCCTGGAGTATGGGCAGAAGGTAACCCACCAGGTCTAGCCAAGCACATAGCCCCAGTAATTGTGAACCTTAAGCCTGGAGCAGCACCAGTACATGTTAAGCAATACCCACTCCCGAGACCAGCCATTGAGGGCATCCATCGCCACTTATTAAGATTACTGGAGTATGGCCTTCTCAAAGTATGTCAATCACCTTGGAATACACCTCTCCTGCCAGTTAAGAAACCTGGGACAGGTGATTACCGCCCAGTGCAAGATTTGAGGAGAGTGAATGAAGCAGTTGAAACCATACATCCAGTTGTGTCAAATCCTTATACACTCTTAGGACTGATACCTGCTGAAGCTACCCACTTTACTGTCCTGGATTTAAAAGATGCTTTCTTCTGGGTAAGATTAGCCCCAATTAGCCAATTGCTGTTTGCCTTTGAATGGCAGGACCCTGTTTCAGGGAGACGGGACCAACTCACATGGACACGATTGCCTCAAGGATTCAAGAACTCACCCACTATCTTCAGTGCAGCACTGAACCAAGATCTTTCCAGCTATCCTGTAACCCCTGGAACATGAGTACTTCTACAGTATGTGGATGATCTGCTGATAGCTACCACATCAGAGAGTGAATGTGTACAAGCCACAAATGACCTTTTACAACTACTAGATGAAGCCGGATACAAAGTTTCCAGAGCAAAAGCGCAGCTATGCCAAAAGGAAGTGAAGTATCTGGGATTCCGATTGTCCAAAGGAAGCCGACAATTAGGACCAGAAAGAAAAGAAGCTGTGTGCAGTATCCAAACCCCAACTACCAGGAGGCAAGTCAGAGCCTTCCTGGGAGCAGCAGGATACTGTTGAATATGGATACCCAACTTTGCTCAGATTGCCAAACCACTATATGAAGCCACCAAAGGAGAAGAGAGGTTACCACTAGAGTGGGGACCAGATCAAGATAATGCTTTTAAAGCCTTGAAGGAAGCATTAATGTCATCACCAGCACTTGGACTACCAGATGTCCAGAAGCCTTTTCATTTATTTGTACATGAAATGCAAGGGAACTCCCTGGGAATGTTGACTCAGACATTGGGACATTGGGAGCGGCCCGTAGCATACTTATCAAAACAGTTGGACACTGTAGCCAAAGGATGGCCACCATGTTTGAGAGCTGTGGCAGCCACAGCATTGTTAGTGAGTGAAGCAGACAAACTCACCCTAGGACAGAACCTGCGTGTTACAGTACCACACGCTGTGCTTGCCCTTATGGAACAGAAAGGAAATCACTGGTTTACCAACTCTCGAATGCTGAAGTACCAGAGCATGTTATGTGAAAATCCTCGGATACAATTGGAAGTGAGCCATGCCTTAAACCCAGCCACCTTGATACCAGTCAGCAAGGACCCAGCAGAACATGACTGTATGGAAGTCATGGACACTGTGTTTTCAAGTCGACCTGATCTGACTGATGTACCCATAGAGAACCCTGACCAGACTTATTTCGTAGATGGAAGCAGCCTCATCATCAATGGACGACGTTGTGCCGGGTATGCAGTGGTCACCCGGGAGAAAGTCATTGAATCATCAGTTCTTGCCTCAGGAACATCAGCACAGAAAGCAGAATTGATAGCATTAACAAGGGCACTAGTATTAGGTGCCGGACTTCAGTTGAACGTATATACAGACTCAAAGTACGCTTTCGCAACCTTACATGCTCATGGAGCTCTGTATAAAGAACGAGGACTCATTACCTCGGGAGGCAAATCAATTAAGTACGGCCCAGAAATATTAATGTTACTGGATGCAGTCTGGGCCCCAAAACAAGTTGCTGTAATGCACTGCCGAGGACACCAAACAGGAAAAGGAGAATTGCCCAAGGAAACAGATTTGCCGATGCCTCAGCGCGAAAAGCAGCCATGACAGGCCAAATTTCACCACAAGCTACACCAGTACAAGCAGTATTGTTTCCTGTACCCCTTAACTTATGGACACCACGATATACCACAAAGGAATTGGACTATTATTGTACAGTAGAAAAAGGGACACTGAAGGATGGATGGATTGAGTTACCACCAGCAGAGGGCAACCAACCTCCAGGACGAATAGTGATTCCTGAATCATTGGGACCAGCCTTTGTAAAGGCCTTTCATCAAGCTACACATTATGGGAAAAACGCCATGGAAAACGCACTTAGACCCCATTTTTGCATCGCACTGTTAGGAGCCTTGTCCGCATCCGTAGCTCGCCAGTGCGTAACGTGTGCAAAGAACAATGCCAAGCAGGGTCCTACACCACCACCCCGAGCTCAGTCAGGTGGTGTAGTCCCTATGCACAACCTACAAATAGACTTTACTGAAATGCCAAAGGCCAATGGATACCGCTATTTGTTAGTTTTGGTCTGTACCTTCTCTGGGTGGGTGGAAGCTTTCCCCACCAGGACTGAGAAAGCCAGAGAAGTTACCAAGGTATTGTTGAGGGAGATCATTCCCCGATATGGAATCCCTGCAGTAATAGGGTCGGACAATGGGCCCTCATTTGTGTCTCAAATTACCCAGCAGCTAGCAAGTGCCCTGCAGATACAATGGAAGTTACACACTGCATACAGACCCCAGAGTTCAGGGAAAGTTGGGCGAATGAATCGCACTCTGAAATCCCAGTTGTCTAAGCTATGTCAGGAGACCCACCTGAAGTGGCCCCAAGTTCTCCCAATAGCTTTACTTAGAATACGCTCAGCCCCTGTGAAATCATCAGGATTTTCTCCCTTTGAAGTCATGTATGGTAGGCCCCCACCAATAGTGCAGGGGGTAAAAGGGAGTTTGACACAAATTGGTTCAGAGATAACCAGACAAGAACTTCTAGCTCTTAGTTCTGTTCTGCAGACTCTCCACACGTGGGTACAGGACCAGTTACCTATCAACTTGACGGAATCCTTGCATCCCTACAAGCCTGGTACCTCGGTGTGGATCAAAGATTGGAAGAAGACACCGCTGGAACCGCATTGGAAGGGACCATACACCGTCATTCTGTCTACACCGACAGCTGTCAAGGTCGCAGAAATTGAATCTTGGATCCATCATAGCAGAGTCAAGCCAGCAGCCGTTCCGGAACCAGATCAGTGGACAGCAGTGCAGCATCCTGATGTTCCTTTGCAGCTCACCTTGAGGCGGCAACCAGTGGCCTAGCACCTTATTCAGGCCACCCAAGAACTACAGTATTTCACAGTAGACAAGTCTTTCGAAGAGGATTGCTGTTTCCAATACAGCAAAGACATTTGTTTTCTTCAGTGAATGACTGTGCCTCCACAGACTTTCTTCAAGCCGACTACAGTTGGTAGGTTGGCATTCAATGGAAACTTGAGGATCTTCAATCAACATTGACACCCGTTGAATTGCTTCATTAGCGAACGGGTCAGCATTGTGCCAAGGGACAGTGGACGTCGAGGTCAAGATCTTCAGCGGAGACTCAGAAGGACTACAATCAACATGCATCTTTGCTTCTATTTTGTTCTGGTTGCTTGCCTGGGGAGCTTTGAACTTACTCTTGCTTTACCCCCATGTACTACCTGCATTACTTCCACTCGGACTGGAATGAAAGTAACTCAGACTTTGCTTTATCATTCTTACTATACCTGTACTGGTACGGTAAGCCGGTGTATATATAACACCACCGAACTGAACATTTGCACCAAGGGTAACACTAAAGTTTGTTTCAACCCACATCAGAACCCATCCTATTATACCCTAGAAATACGGTGGGATGATGCAGATGGAGCTTTACTTAATGCCACACCCCCACTCACTGACCCTACTAAGGGTGCTGTTTTGTATTTTGATGCTTGCCATGCTATAAATAGAGATGGTCGTTCTAGTTGTGCTAACTGGGAAAAAGCCTATTCCCATGATCACAAGTATATGTGTCCAGAAGGAACAACCGGGTGGGGGGCATGCACAGGTAAACGAGTTTTAGCAAATGAATATAGTACAGCACCAGTTCAAGACTATTATTACCCAAGGTGGGAATGTGTGTTCTATGCTACATGGAAATCTGGTATGGTAGAGAATACCAGAGATAACCGAATGGCAGTTCTGCATAAGCCATATGTAAGGAATCTATAAAAATGTAAGAAGGGCGCTTGCAATCCATTAGAGTTACATATAATAAATCCTAGTGCTTGGAAACAAGGATATAAATTTGGACTACGCATTGCGGGCTCCAGGTCAGATCCCGGAACCATTGTATATATAAGACTGAATACCCAGGCCCATCGTTCATCACGGTATCATATACATAATACCTTCTATGAAACTATGCATGTAAACAAGTTTGACATTCCCCACCCTTCACAAAATCTGTTCTTAGAGTTAGCTGGAGCAGTCGTATCCAGTCTCCACATTTCAGACTGTTACTTCTGCGGAGGAACTAGAATGGGAGATCAATGGCCCTGGGAGGCCCAAGAATTGAATTACTCAATAGCTTATAATCATACTGAGCTGCATAAGACCACCAGTGAATGGGTATTAGCACACCCAATAGTAGGACGTCTGTGTTACGCTCGGACTGGACCCCAGTTCACCTTAAAAGTAGGACAGCTTGTCTGTCTTAGCCAGAAGTTCTATAATGACACCACAAAACAGACGTCTTGGTGGTCAGGAGTTAATGAACCTGAACCAACCAACCCATTAGCGAAATTCCCTGAGCTTGCTGATTTATGGACCAATCTTGCCAAGCCTCATGCCTGGCAAGCTCCACCTGGCCTGTATTGGATCTGTGGAACCCGAGCATATGCTCGACTCCCTATTCACTGGGGAGGAGCATGTGTCTTAGGAACCATCCGACCTTCTTTCTTTCTGTTACCCACAGAGCATGGAGAGCAATTAGGTTACCCAGTTTATACAAAGAGACAGAAAAGAGCAGCCTTGAAGATAGGCAAGTGGGAGAGATGGGATGGGGAAGATTGGCCACCTGAGAGAATTATTGCCTATTATGGACCCGCCACTTGGGAACAAGATGGCACCTGGGGATACCGGACCCCTGTGTATATGATAAACCATATCATACGCTTACAAGCAGTAGTTGAATTAATTACTAATGAGACTAGCCAAGCACTCACACTCCTAGCTAGGCAAAGCACGCAAATGCGTACTGCAATATATCAGAATCGTTTAGCATTAGATTACTTATTAGCAGCGGAAGGAGGAGTATGTGGTAAACTGAATTTAACCAATTGTTGTTTGAAGATAGATGACAAAGGCCAAGTAGTTGAAGAGATTGCTGAAAATATGCGTAAACAAGCTTATGTGCCAGTGCAAACCTGGCATGGTCTGAAGATACCTAACTGGTTTGAATCTATCTTTTCTGGATTAGGGGGACTTACTACTTTTGCTATGATAATACTAGTATTTGTAGCCTTGTTTCTGTTGTTACCATGTATAATCCACTGCCACTAAGATTTTAGCCTTATGGCACCCTAATCCTGCTACGTATGGTCGTAATCCGACCCCAGTGTAATTAAGTGATTTAACTCTCACACCTTATTAGAAATAGGGTGAGATTAATCAAAGGGGGGAATGTGGTAGGCAAAGGCCTATGATCCACGCTGATTGAATTAGGCAGGCAGGCCTAAGGAGCTTGACCTGTAAATGAAGCCTGTGGTTAGGCCCAGAGGATTGAACCCCCCCCCATGCTGCATCCATAGAATCGAAACTTAACAAAGCATAACCAAGTACAGCTAAGCTGAATCGAAACTTAGAAAAGACAGAAAAACAATTTTAATTGGTACTGATAAGAGTGTGAAAACGTTTGTGAACTAATTAATTCTGCTGAGAGAAGGGTTACAGTGCCCTGCTTTCCCACATGTTCTAGTTAGCTAAGTGACCTTGGAGGAGAATTGTATCAAGAGTCTGTCCATTGTAATGGGGACTGTAAGGGGGGCAATCAGGTGCTGAGCCCAGACCAAGTTCCTCATTGGATGACCACGTAATGTTACCGGGACCAATAGATGGGATAGAAGGGGTTACCGGGACCAATGAGAAGTTTGCCTATGTACAGAATGGAGAAGAAAAGTATAAAAGTTGTTGTTTTGCTAGAAACCAGGGCTCAGCCATTTTGAATGTGATTCTGCTTGAGTCTTGTGCACAAATAAATGATTTGGACCTTCTGAACAGACTCCTGGTATTATTGGATTGTTTGCGCTCTGCCGCTACAGCGGCACTGAGCAGTTTTAGATTTCAGCAGTATCACATCCATTAGTAAATCAGAGCTTCAGACTGTCAAGAGGAGCAAAGTGCCCCTTCCTCTCCAAGCTCTGGCAGGACTATCCAACTCTTAAAGAGCCCCAACCAGGGCTGGCCCCAGAGTTGGTTCATGGTGTTGGTACCTGAGGCAAACCTTTAAGACTTACGCTCCCCTCAGGTGTCAAAATCTATTGTTTAGCTTTGAATGACCTCCTCTTTGTGGTCCCCCAGAAGTTGCTGTCCTAGGTGACCGCCTAGCTTTTTGGCCCGGCCCTGGCCCTGTCATTTGATATTTTTCCTTTCAGTGCAAAGTTTTGTTCACCTCATTGATTCAAACCTCCTGAAAAGAGATGTTCTATTGTAGTAGCTGATAAGAATGCAATAAATAATACCCAGAGTCAGGCAAAGATTCAAGCCAATTTAATGTGCACAGACTCAGATTGCAGTAGCATTCAAAATGGTCTGAGCACAGAGCTCAGAAAAATGACAGTTTATATACTTTTCTTCTCCAGTCTAATACAGGCAAAACTCCTCATTGGCCACAGTGGCCCACTTACTCTCATCCAATAGACATCTCTGACCGAGCCCAGGACTCGCTCCCCCTGCTTGGGTCTTACTAGCCACGGGTCAGCAATTAGACATAACACTAAACATAATACTTTTACTACAGTATATTTTGCTACTTCTGCAAAGATAGTGGAAGGCATATCAGAAGCATTCTTTTTTTTTCTTTTTTTTTTCTTTGAAATTTCAACAAACTTACAAAGCAAGCATAAAGAAACCATGAATGTTTCCTAAAGGCAAAATAATACAGATATTTACCGAAACACACAATTAGTGGCAATACATCATCATAGCCCACAATCTGGGGAGATACTTAAAAGAAAATAAATCAGCACAAAACAAATAGAGCCAACTCTAATTTATCAGGCAGCTTACTAACTTAACCCACCCACCTCCAGTTGCTAATTACCCAGTCGTTCCTTGTCAGCAAGAAATACCTCAAGCTGAGAAGGATCAAGAAAAACAAACTTTGAACCTTGATACAAAACCAAACATTTACAAGGGTATCTAAGAAAAAAAGTAGCAGAGATAGCAAGCAGTCTAGGTTTAAGAGCCAAAAAGGCCTGTCTCCTAGTCTGAGTCACTCTACTAATATCTGGAAACATTTGAACCCTAGCACCGCAAAACAGAGCAGACATATTTTTAAAATAACTACGAAAAACCATCATTCTATCCTGGTCTGAAAGAAAAGAAACCACCAAAGTGGCTCTTGAGGAAATATTATCTCTTGAGTTCTCTAGGAATTTGGTAAGGTCCAGGGCCTCCATGCCCTTAACCTCATCAAACCCAGCCAGAGAACCCGTAGCTAATCTCTTACCAGTAAGGTAATATAACTTAGAGAGGGCAATGGAGTCAGCCGAAGCCAACCCCAAGACCTCTTTGAAATACTTTCTCAACAAGATTTCAGCAGAAAGCAAATGAGAAAAGGGAAAATTCAGCAATCTAACATTTTTTGCTCGAAACATATTGTCATATTGCTCCATCTTGTTGTGCACATACAAACTTTCCTTTATATGGGAAGAATTAACAGCTGCAAGGGTCTGACACTGGGTTTCACACTTAGCAACCTGTTTAGAAATATTCTCAACCTTTTTATCTACTTCAGACAGCCTAGTGGTAATCTCAGAAGAGAAACCACAAAGCTGTATTACAGTGGGTACCAAGGTGTTCTCAATACGGGTTACCACTTTCCAGATATCTGCCAGGGTAACCTGATCATCTGAGATCACCTTGGCTTCGTCTGGAACAGGAACCCATACCACTGGTTTCAGCTTTTCCCCAACATCAATCGGGGTACTCTGCTGAAACTGAGTGCCCAGAGGAGCAGACAAAGGTGGAGATTCATAAACTGGAGGAGAAGGTGGTGTCCGGTCTGGAGAGCTAAGAGATACCGGGGATGAACGTAGAACGAGAAAGTCAGGGTCAAGTGGTACATTGGTGTTAGTCACTACCTTAACATGTTTGTCCATGGGTCCAACAGCAACCTCCGTTTGCTCCGCCGGCAAGATCTTCTTTTTTCTTTTGCCCATCTATCCAGCAGCTACACCACGCAGCACTTGAAACGGCTCTCCCGCTCTCCTTCGTGGCTCCAAGGGGCTCCCAAGGGGCATAATATGCCCCTTGTATCTAGCCCCTATATCGCTGCCCTGACTAGCGTCACCGTCTGCGCCTGGCCTTACCAGTTTTTAAAGGGGCCCCCGATGACGTCGGGGCCGGCGGGGAAAGAAGCCCGATGTCTCCGGACCTCTGCGCTGCCTCCAACCTCTCTCCCGGGACTGCAAACCAGCTGAGCAGCTTTTTAAAAAGGCCCCCGATGACGTCGGGGCCGGCGAGAAAAGAAGCCCGATGTCTCCGGACCTCTGCGCTGCCTCCAACCTCTCTCCCGGGACTGCAAACCAGCTGAGCAGCTTTTTAAAAAGGCCCCCGATGACGTCGGGGCCGGCGAGAAAAGAAGCCCGATGTCTCCGGACCTCTGCGCTGCCTCCCACCTCTCTCCCGGGACTGCAAACCAGCTGAGCAGTTTTTTAAAAAGGCTCCCGATGACGTCGGGGCCGGCGGGGAAAGAAGCCCGATGTCTCCGGACCTCTGCGCTGCCTCCAACCTCTCTCCCGGGCCAGAAGCATTCTTAACAAAAGCAAAACAAAGCGAGGCCAAACAAAGCAAGGTTAAGACGTATCTCTAGCCTTGGCTCAAAACACTAAACAATCTTCATAATGCTAGACAAAATATTCTTACACTGTTCAGTTTCTCTGCTATATTTTCATCCTAATTACGAGGTCAGTGCACAATCAGCAAAGATACAGTGGCGTGGCATTCTACTGAAAGAGACATCTGACTTACCGAAACAATAAACAGTACCAAGGTTTAATTCTCTTATCTCCAGGAGAGCAGAACATGTTATCAAACCAGAATAGAACGGAATTTCTTTCTAACAGCTAACAGCATTCTGCAATTTTCAAAAAAAATCAGCAATAACATTTTAAAGCAGGAAAAAGGGCTTCAGACCTAGCTCTGCTACATACTAGGCCATCGCCTATCACACTATGGTACTTAAGATAAAAAGCAGGCACAGTTCCTCCTTCTAGGGAGGGGAGGAAGGGACACTAGTTCCAGGTTTGAGCAACAAGGCCCGAGAGAGGGAAGAGGAGTCATTACCTTCTCCCTCCATTCATCCCACGACGGCAACCACATCACCTCCCAGCAGACAAATTGACAGATAAATAGAAACAGTGATGCATTTCCCCCATCCTGGGCAAAATATAAAGATAACGGCTGTAAATTCTAAAATCGGACATATTCAAATCACTAAATTAAAAATATTCAGTGGTGGCGATGAATATTTGGCTCATTGCAGAACCCAGAAGCCCACCAGGCAGTGGTGATATTGAGATGTTGCCCAGTTAGCTTCTGCTGGTAAAGTGAGGTCGGCCTTTGCTGCGCCTGACTTTACTCGCTTGTCGCTGACTGTGCAGTGGCTCGGTATCGCTGCTGTCAGGTTAGCGACAGGGGCCACCTCTGCTCCGCCCCAGAATATCCACGACACGCCCCGATGCTAACCCCTTAGCATCGGGGCGTGTAGCGGCGGGTGCCGCAGATATCTGGCAGCACTAACCGTGAATATCGCATTCAGTGGCGTTTATAGTTTGCAGGTCCACAAGCTGTGTAAATGGCTTTGAATATCCTCCCCTTCCCCCAATTTTTTTTAACCTGTTCTGCCCTCATTGCTGGAATCGGGGACAGAATGCTGTCAAACAGGTGCGAGTCGGGGACATAGCTCTAAAGTTGGGGACAATCCCCGAAAATCAGGGACATCTGGTAACCATAATGAGAAAGAAAGCGAAACCTCGAGGGAGGGGCCTTTTGTTTCGTCCAGGCTTGCTTGTCCGTGTTTGCAGAAACTTACCTGAATCTCCAGAGGCCTCTGCTCTTATGGATTAAAGCATCACAGAGAGTGATCCATCTTAAAATGATCCCTCTCCAACATTCAACTTCCTCTAGAACAGAGGTTTCCGAACTTGGGGTCCCATCATCAGGGGATGGGGTCATGGAAACAAAGCTATTTCCACATCTCTCTGGACTTTCACTGTGGCCTATGCCAAGCAGTGGCAGTCACCAATCAGCATCGGGCCTGTGAGCCAGTGAATATTCATAGGCCTGTGCCCCTCTAGTGTAAGCTTCCTGTAAGAGTGGAAACCCCTGCTGGGTACTAGGGTCTGTAAGCACATGCTGCACACTGACACAAGGGACCCTGTGCTGGCGGCCATTGCTACTACTGCTGCTTTAGATCAGTGGAGGGAGTGGGGAACACTTGAAAAATGGTTGAGAATTTGGCAGCTGTGACTTAGTTCAAATCTTTTTATTGAGAAGAATAAGAACACTGCCAGCTTGTGGATACTTTTACACAACATCAGGAGCAAACCAACAAAACAAAACAAAGGACCGTCCTACACAATCAAAGCTTTGATTATTCAGCACAAACTCGTAACAATGTCAGGTAGCGACTCATACAGCAAAAACATAATACCCCACAAAGATGCTCCCACTCTGTACAAACATAACCAGCCCCGGAAACAACCTCTTGCACCTTCCCCAACTTGCTCCTTCAATCCCCCCCAACTCTGCCTTCCCCCTCACAATCCCTCCCTACCCCCCTCCTCACCCCTCTTCTCCAAACAGCACTTATACATATGTACAATTTAGCACCATACTGTGAGCTTGAGGTGACAAAGTCTGTAAATATGGTGCCCAGATCTCCAAGAAATTGCCATGTTTTAAAGCTGGGCGTTGGGCAGCCAGATTCTCCATCTGCATTAATCTGTGCAAAAGATGACTCCAGGCAATGTTCCCTCTAATTTTCTGTAGGCTGTGTGCGCATAAAATATCAGCTGTGCAGCTTTTGAAGGAAGGTTAAATTTTTGTGCGCCACATAACGACACTCGGAGTTATATACTTTAAAATTTGACTACACGTCAGAATACAGTATGTACACCACATTGATTGCACTAGAAAATATTGTAGAACTTGTGAAAACCGTAAATACACAACTTTTAAATTTTAAGACATCTGTGTTTTCTATCAGAATCAGAACCGTAATTTTTGTGCGCTCTGTTGTAAAGTATGTGCGCTCACTCGGCGAGGTGTGTGCGCGCGCACACGTGCACAGCTTAGAGGGAACAGTGACTCCAGGCCCAAAAAGCAGGATCATCCTGATCCACCCACACCAAGAAAATCCTCTTAAGACCAACCAAAAATGCCTTCTGCATAAATAAATTACCTTCTGAACCCCTACCCTCTGCAGGTCTCCCAACACGATACTGCGCGGGGATAACGAGATATCCTGCAGCAGAAACTTTTGCAGATACAATCAAATCCTCTTCCAAAATTTCTGAGTTTTGTCGCGCTGCCAGAACACATGAGCCAAAGTACCCCGGGCACACTGGCACTTAGCACATAAAAAGCTCCTGGACAGGCCCATTCTATAGACCCTTACAAGCATCACATATGCCCTCAAGCCCAGTTTACAAAACATTTCCCGCCAATCCACCGCCGAGACAATCCGAGCAGCATGAGTGATACACCACCAAATATCTTCACCCCAGGGCCGGCCCGTCCATTGAGCGAGAATGTTTTTTGCACAGGGCCCCGCGTTTCAGGGGGCCCCGCGCAAAAAACATTCTGATCCTAAAGTTAAATTTAAAAAAAAAAAAAAAACCTGTCTTCTTCCGCTGCCGGGGGCCGCCGCGGCAGCATCGAGTGTGCCGCGGGGCCCCCCCTGCCCAGCAGAACCTGCCCTCCCCTTTATCACCTCTGTCTCTCGTTGTAGCTTCAGTCACACGTGCCGGCTCTCAGAGCGCGAGAGGAGAGTTTCTCCCTCGCTGCTCTGTTAAGCCCGCGGGGGCTGATGGGAAGTTCCCATCAGCCCCCGCGGGCATATCCGACCCGCGCAAGGCAAACTGGTCCTTCCGCGCACTGAAAGCCGGCGCGTTTGACTGAAGAAAAAATCAGAGACAGAGGTGATAAAGGGGAGGGCAGGCTCTACTGGGCAGGGGGGGCCCCGCGGCACACTCGATGCTGCCGCGGCGGCCCCGGCAGCCGGAGAAGACAGCTTAAAAAAAAAAAAAAATTTCCCGGGCTGGGGGGGGGGGGGGGGGTTTTGGTGGGGGTTAGAAGTGGTGATGGGCTATGGGGGGGGGGGGTTAGGAGTGGTGATGGGCTATGGGGGGGGTTAGGAGTGGTGATGGGCTATGGGGGGTTAGAAGTGATGGGCTATGGGGGGTTAGAAGTGGTGATGGGCAATGGGGGGGGGTTAGAAGTGGTGATGGGCTATGGGGGGGTTAGAAGTGGTGATGGGCTATGGGGGGGCTATGGGGAGTTAGGAGTGGTGATGGGCTATGGGGGGGCTATGGGGGGGTTAGGAGTGGTGATGGGCTATGGGGGGTGGTTAGGAGTGGTGATGGGCTATGGGGGAGCTAAGTCTGTATATGGGCTGATGGGATTAAGACTGAAAGTGGGTTGATGGGGGGGGGGGTTAGGACTGGTAAGGGGCTATGGGGGATTAGGACTGGAAATGGGCTGATGGGGATTAGGACTGGACATGGGCTGGTGGGTTTCGGACTGGGAGTGGGCTGATGGGGAGGTTAGGACTGGTAATGGGGCAGGGGGGGGGCTTAAACTGAAAATTGGGTGATGGGGATTAAGACTGGAAATGTGCTGGTGGGATTAGGACTGGCAGTGGGCTATGGGGGGCTAGGACTGGTAATGGGTTGGGGGGGTTGCTAGGACTGGAAATGGGCTGGGGGGATTAAGACTGGAGGTGGGCTGATGGGGTTAGGACGTAATGGGCTGTGGGCTGTTGGGGGGGTTAGGACTGGTAATGGGCTATGGGGGGGCTAGGACTGGGAATGGGCTGATGGGGGGTTAACACTGGAGGTGGGCTGATGGGGTTAGTACTGGTAATGGGCTGTGGGCTGATGGGGGGTAAGGACAGGTAAAGGGCTATCGGGGGTGAGGAAAGATAATGGGCTATGGGGGGCTAGGACAGGAAATGGGCTGAGGGGGAGGGGTTAGGACTTGAGGTGGGCTGATGGGGTTAGGACTGGTAATGGGCTGTGGGCTGTTGGGGGGGGTTAGAACTGATAATGGGCTATGGGGAGGTTAAGACTGGTAATGGGCTGTTGCTGATGGGGGCTGTCTGGTAATGGGCTATGGGGGGGATAGGACTGATAATGGGCTATGGGGGGGGGGCTAGGACAGGAAATGGGCTGATGGGGAGGGGTTAGGACTTGAGGTGGGCTGATAGGGTTAGGACTGGTAATGGGCTGTGGGCTGATGGGGGGTTAGGACTGGCAATGGGCTATGGGGGGCTGACTGGAAATGGGTTGATGGGGTTAGGACTGGAAGTGGGCTGATGGTGGGTTAGGACTGGAAGTGGGTTGATGGGGGGGCTAGGACTGGTATTGGGTTGGGGGGATGCTAGGAAAGGAAATGGGCTGATGGGGGGCTAGGACTGGAAATGGGCTGATGCAGGGACTAGAAGGGAATGGATGCTGGGTGAGGCGGGAACTAGCCGGGAGCTGATGTTGGGGGAGGATTAGAATGGGATGGGGCTGGGAGAGTAAAATGGAGAGGGGAAAAATATTTTGTGTGGGAGGGATAAAAAAATCTACAATGAGCCGGGTATTGGGAGAGTAAGTGGGGATTGAGGATGGAGGGGTAAAATTTGAGTGGATGAAATAGGAATGAGGAAAGAGCAAAAGGAGAAAGATTAGTATGTTAAAGCAGATGTAGAGAGAGAGAATGGAAAAAAAACTAGAAGAGAGAAGAAAGGACAAATGGACAGCAGATGATGGAGAGTTAGCAGAAAACATGAAGAAACCAGAAGAAAGTGTCTGGAGCAATTGCAACTGAAAAAAAATGCACAAAAGGTAAAAAGATATCTCTTTATTTTGAATTTATTAACTGGAATATGAAAGCTCTGGGAAATGCGCATCATTAACGTCTGCGCTTTGTTTGGTACAAGTGGAAATTAATTTATAGTTTTATTTCTACAGTGTTGTTGTACATTCCAAGTTTGGCTTTTGGGGTTCCCAGTTTAATTATTACCTTCCTGTTTCTAAATTGTGATTCCTTGTTTGGTGATGGTCTATGTTCTGCATGTGTAACTGAGCTGAGGTATTCTGTTTATGTAATTCCTATTTGACATTGCCACTTGTTCTCTTTCCCCAGTAGGTCATGTATTGTTGTACTCTGAAATGTATTGGTTTAATATTTGCAGTGTTGCTTTTTGATAGGTAGGGTATGGTGCTTTGTGAGTCCTGGTAGTGCTGTTAGGATACGGCGGGTTTGCTATGGGTTCTAAATGGGCAGTGTTTGTAGAAGTTCCTAATGTGCCTGGCGGTTGGCACTGCATTATACTGTAGTCTGGGCAGTGTTTGTAGTAGTTCCTAATGTGCCTGGGCAGTGTTTGTAGTAGTTCCTAATGTGCCTGGCGGTTGGCACTGGATTATAGTCTGTCTTTATCCATACACTCATTAAGAGACATGTTTACTAAAAGTTAGTGTATGTTAGCATTATGCAAATATTTATGCAAATAAGGCCACTTATGCAAATGAGGCCCCGCACCGAGTCTCCGCACATGGCCCCGCACCCCCCTTGGGCCGCCCCTGCTTCACCCCTCCACTGTGTACCCAGCTCCTCATTTCACCATTAAACAATGAACTCATAACACTCTCTCATGTTCAGCCTCCCCCATGCCTTATACAGGAAGGGGAGAGATACCCCTTCCTTATTATCCACATCAAAACGTTGCACCACTTTGCCGGAAAAGGGAGAGCAAAGCTTGTCCTTAACCACAGAAGCAATATAATGGCACACTTGAAAGTAGGCATAAAAATCTCAATGCTCCAACTGGAAGTCATTAATTAGCTCCTGAAAGGATTTTATACTGCACTCCTCCTGTAAAACATGACTCATAGTATAGATACCTTGCCTCTCCCAATGACATAACATGCAAATGTATCCCCTAGTGGGAACTCTGTGTTACTCTGAAAGGGTATAAAGCTCATGCCACCCCACTCGTGACTCAACTTCATCCAAAGGGACCTCCAAGCTTCTCAGTGGTAATAAGATATAACTCTTCCGAAGATGTTTGAGAATTTTATCCCCTCTCACATGCAGTAAATATAAAGGATGAAGAGGACCCATTATTCCTTTTTCCATCATCAAGGAGGTAAAATGTATACCATTAAACAGTCAGTAACACACATGCCAGAATAAACAACCCAAATGATATGCTTCCAAGTCAGGTACCCCCCATACCTTCCTGATCCCGTGGTCCCAACATCTGAAAGACACAATTCTGAGCATCCATCCTTTCCAAAGGAACCTCACCAGTTGCTGCCTCCATGTACGCAACTTGCATTTGGATATCCATAATGGTAACACCTGCAACAAGTACAGCCATCTAGGGAACAATGTCATTTTGTAGAATGCAATACGTCCCAAGAGTGAAAGCGGGAGGTTTTCTCATCTTTGAAGCTGTTCCTGCTCTTTCTTCAGCAATGGGAGCACATTAAGCCAATACAACTGCCCCAAATTTGCTGGGAGCTGTATGCCTAGATATTTAAAAACGCCGGTCACTCATCTCAAAGGAAAGGGTTCTTGCCACTGAGAACGCTCCTCAGGATCCGCTGCTAGAGCCTCAGATTTATCCTCATTCAGCTTTAAATCCGATCGATCGCCAAATTCCCTAAACTCCTCCAACAGCGCTTATAGCAAGTCCTGAGGGTCAGTCAGGTGGACTAAGATGTCATCCACGAAAGTAGCAATTTTAAACACATGTCCATATGCCACCCCCTTAATATTAGGTTTATCCCAAACCACACACAAAAACAGCTCCAAGAATAGCAAAAAGAGCAAGGAGGACAGGGGGCAACCCTGTCTTGTGCCCCGAAAGAGTGAAAAAACCTCAGACACAATATCATTCACTATAACCGAAGATTCGACTTGTTCAAGCCATGGTATTTTCAATAACATCATAAGGATGTGAAAGCTGGACAGTGAAAAAGATAGACAGGAAGAAAATTGATGCCTTTGAATTATGGTGCTGGCGGCGAATACTGTGTATACCATGGACTGCCCGAAGAACAAACCAGTCGGTACTAGAGGAGATCAAACCTAAGCTTTCTTTAGAAGCTCAGATGACAAGACTTCAACTTTCATACTTTGGACACATCATGCGAAGAGAGAGATCATTAGAGAAAGACATTATGCTTGGCAAGATAGAAGGTCAACGCAAAAGAGGAAGGCCAGCAATGAGATGGATCGATACAATAACAGCAGCTACGGGTACCAGTCTGTCAACAATGAGCCGCCTGACTGAAGACCGAACACAGTTTAGGATAGCTATCCAGAGGGTCGCCATGAGTCGATTCCGACTCGACGGCACTTAACAACAACATAACCGAAGCTTTAGGATTGGCATACAACTGCCCTGCCCCTCAAAATCTTTTCCTCAAATCCCATCCTCTCAAGAACTGCAAACAAAAAACCCCAATCTACCAAATCAAAAGCCTTTTTGGCATAAAAACTAACCAAGAGAGACTTTTGCTCCGTGGCCAAACAGAATTCCAAAGCTCTGAAGATTCTACACAGATTTCATGTAGGATGTCGGTCCCAAACAAACCTCATCTGACTATCCTGTACTAAATCCAGCATAACCAGGGATAAACGATCTGCTAATACCTTAGACAAACAATTTATTATCGCAATTCAACAACGATATAGGCCAATAAGAGGATACTACTAAGGAATTTCTCCCCTGGTTGGGCAAAACTGTAATTAGGGCCCTACTAGAATCAAAGGGGAAACTGCTTCACAATCAGATGATCAAATAAGCTACTCATGGGGTCAAATAGGTGATCCAGTATCATTTTATACCACTCATTACCAAAGCCATCCAGCTCGGACACCTTGCCAATCTTAGGGGCTTGTTTACAAAGCCGCGGTAGCGGTTTCCAATCGTTATTGGAGCCGCGGCCCCAATAACGATCGGAAACCGCTACCGCGGCTTTGTAAACAAGCTCCTTAGTTTTTTGAATTGAACGATCAATCAATGGAAAAGTCTGTGTTTTTGTAGATGACACCAAAATTTGCAACAGAGTGGACTCTCCTGAGGGAGTGGAGAACATGAGGAAAGATCTACAAAAGCTGGAAGAATGGTCTAATGCTTGGCAGTTAAGATTTAATGTGAAGAAGTGCAGTGTCATGCACTTGGGAAGCAGAAATCCAAGGGGATTGTATGTGATAGGGGGTGAGAGGTTGGTGTGCACGGACCAGGAGAAGGAATGATTGTTTCTGACGATCTCATGATAGCGAAACAGTGTGACAAGGCGGTGGCAAAAGCCAGGAGGATGCTGGGTTGCATACAGAGAGGAATTACCAGCAGAAAGGAAGAGGTACTAATGCCACTATACAAGTCACTGGTGAGGCCTCACTTGGAATACTGTGTTCAATTTTGGAGACAATATCTTGCAAAGGATATAAAAAGGCTGGAAGCGGTTCAGAGGAAGATGACCAAAATGATTTGGAGCTTGCATCAGAAGACTTATGAGAAGAGACTTAAAGACCTAAATATGTACACTCTGGAGGAAAAGAGGGACAGGGAAGATATGATTCAGACCTTTAAATACTTAAAGAGAAATAATGAACAAACAAACCTCTTCCAAAGATGGGGAAGCTGTAAAACTAGAGGGCATAACATGAAGCTGCAAGGGGGTAAACTGAAAGGCAATGTCAGGAAATACTTTTTCACTGAAAGGATGGTGGTTGCCCTCCCGATGGAAGTGGTGGGGGCAAATACAGTGACAGAATTCAAAATAGCATGGGACAGACACTGGATCCCTTTATAGCAAGAGGATAAAATAAAAATAAACATAACTATCTCTTATATCTGAACAAATAGGGGTGACCTACATGGAGCGGTGGGAACACCCCTAAACGAAGGCATAGGGAGAGGTGACCTGCATGGAACGGCAGGTGCACCTACTCTTACCGCCTTGCTGGGCAGACTAGATGGACCATGCTGGTCTTTATCTGCCGTTATATACTATGTTAGATGTTCGTGAGAAACTATCTCAACTTAAAGTAGACAAAGCGATGGGACCGGATGGGATACACCCTAGAATACTGAGGGAACTTGGGGACGTTCTAGCAACTCCACTGACTGACCTTTTCAATGCCTCGTTGGAGTCGGGAGTGGTGCCAAAGGACTGGAGAGAGGCTCATGTGGTGCTTTTACACAAAAGCGGAAGTAAGGATGTGGTTGAAAACTACAGGCCGGTTAGTTTAACTTCGGTGGTGAGTAAATTATTGGAAACGCTGCTGAAAGAGAAAATAGTGAGGTTTCTGGAGTCCAGCGGATTACAGGATCCGAGGCAGCATGGATTCACTAGAGGCAGGTCTTGTCAGACAAATCTGATTGATTTCTTTGACTGGGTGACCAGGGAGTTGGACCGAGGGAGAGCTCTAGATGTGGTGTATTTAGATTTCAGTAAAGCCTTTGACACTGTTCCTCACAGGCGACTTATAAACAAGCTGAGCACCCTAGGGATGGACCCTAAAGTTACTGCTTGGGTTAGAAATTGGTTGGGTGGGAGGTGACAAAGAGTACAAGTAAATGGAGCTCACTCTGAGGAGAAGGATGTTACCAGTGGTGTGCCCCAGGGATCTGTCCTTGGTCCGATTCTTTTTAACATCTTTGTTAGTGATATAGCGGAAGGGCTGTCGGGTAAGGTTTGCCTCTTTGCAGATGATACCAAAATCTGCAATAGAGTAGACACCCAGGAAGGTGTAGATAACATGAGGAGGGATCAAGCTAAGCTTGAAGAATGGTCTAGAATTTGGCAGCTGGGATTTAATGTTAAAAAATGTAAGGTCATGCATTTGGGCTGCAGCAATCCAAGGGAGCAATACAGTATAGGAGGTGAAGTACTTTTGTCCACTAAAGAAGAGCGGGACTTAGGCGTGGTTGTGTCTGATGATCTTAAAGTAGCTAAACAGGTAGAAAAGGCGACGGCAAAAGCTAGAAGGATGCTTGGGTGCATACGGAGAGGAATGGCTAGCAGAAAAAAGGAGGTGATAATGCCTCTGTATAAGTCTTTGGTGCGACCTCATTTGGAGCATATTGTGCAATTCTGGAGACCGCACCTTCAAAAGGATGTGAACAGGATGGAGTCGGTGCAGAGGGTGGCTACTAAAATGATTAGTAGGCTTCATTATAAAGCATATGAGGACTGACTTAAGGATCTTAATATGTACACCTTAGAGGAAAGGCGGGATAGAGGTGATATGATTGAGATGTTTAAATACCTCCGTGGCATAAATGTTCAGGGAGAGAGCCTCTTTCAAGTGAAAGCAAGTTCTGCTACGAGGGGACATGGGATGAGGGTGAAGGGAGATAGATTCAGGAGTGATATGTGGAAATATTTCTTTACGGAAAGAGTAGTGGATCCATGGAATAGTCTCCCAGTGGAGGTGGTAGAGATGAGGACAGTAACTGAATTCAGAAAAGCATGGGACCAATGCAGAGGATCTCTAAAGGTAAAAAGTGGACTGTTGTAGTTGTTGATATGGAAGGACAGACTAGATAGGCCATGTGGTCTTTTTCTGTCATCTTGTTTCTATGTTTCTATGTAAAGATAAGCAGGTACAAGGCACAGATGTCTGATGAGACTTCAGAGTAAGACATGGTGAAAATGGTCTGAAATTGAGCTCACAAGGGGTGCCAGTAGGCAAAGTGTGAAATAAGGATGAAGAGTCTCAGAGTGATCAGAAGCCTCTTCAACCTTATCGAACACTAGGAACTGTAGAAAGTCCTTCTTAATTTAAACAGTTCTGATTTCCTCCTTACAGCCATTGACTTGCTGCCTTGTACCCCACTGATATCACAGGGCTCAGAGCTAATATCTGTGACATTCATGCCTTGAAAGAATTATCGGACAGCCGAATGAGCCTAAGGAAATTCTGCTTCTCCCCCACAAAAAAAGAGCTGAGTTAAGAGAAAATTCATTTTTCCTTAATTAAGAAGTCTAATACAATGAGACAGGCACAAACTAACATAAGGGCACGCAAGATAACATTCCTTTAATTAGAAAAAGAGTTAGAATTTGATTGCAAAAATAAAATTGAACTGTTGTTTTATCTGACAGACCCAGAACCCCCCCTTTCCTCAGTCAAGGGCTCTATTCTCTAAATCATTTGTCCTTTGGTGCAGAAGGGGCAAAACAGCTTGGATAAGCAAAGCATCGGGGCAAACAGTTCCATGTCATAAAAGCCATTCCTGGAGGGCAGTTCCATTTTTCTTAGAGAAACTAGAGCTTACCGTGTAAGTGGGGGAAAACTAGGACTGGCTTATCCTGTCTCCTGCCACAGCGAGCTGTCCGGTCACCTTCTCTTACTTATCTTAGGTTGTTTCATGCAAATCATTACTGATTACGACATCCAAAAATATGTCGCTAGATGATTAGGAACAGATTTCAGTTCCCTAGGAAAGCAGGACTGAATCAGCCCATGACCTGGCAATCTATCCAAAAATTTCAGATCCTAATGCGTTCTCTTTATTAATTGTTTTGTGAACAAATCTGGAACACTTGCTTCCATGGTCCTAATATCAAGCGCACTGACTGATACTGAAAGTCAGGGGGTAGGAGTGAGATGCAGACTGCCCAGTGTAGAGTAATATATCTTTAAAGCTCTCCATCTTTGTATTTTTGACCAGAATATTCTTCTCTGTTGTCTTTGTTTCTGTTTCCTAGTGTCCTTTTTTCTGCTATCATTTATTTACCTTTTTGCTCACTCTCTTATTGACCTTTTCCATCTTTGTGCCTCTATCCTTCCTGCCCATCTTTCTTAGTATTCACCCTTTCGCTTGCTCCTGTCTCTCTTCCTGACTTATCCCTTCTCCTATCTTTCTCTTTCTTATTCCGTCTCTCCCCTCTCTCCTCTCCTGAAACTGCCCTCCCTTCTCTCCCCATCTCTCTTCTCTTTTCTCTGCACTCCTTCCTCACTCTCTCTCTCTCCCCCCCTCCCCTCCACTCTATATTGTGTTTTTAAGTGTCTATTAATGGATTTGCTTTGAACGTACTCTATGAGAAATAACCTTAATTATTTTGGGCCCAATTTTCAAAAGCCCAGTAAATTGTGTAAATGCCTTAAATGGGGAGATTCAGTGGCACTTACATGGTTAGCGCCGTTGACTATCCCCTTCTAACTCCCCTACGCGCCCCAATGCTATCCGGTTAGAATTGGGGCATGTTGGGGGTGTTATGGGGTAGAGCAGAGACGGAGCCTGCCACTAACTGGACAGCAGTGATATTCCATGTTGCCTGTTTAGCGACCTGCGCCTAAAAGATAGGCAAGGAAAGCCCTCGCCTATCTTTAAGGTGCAGGGGCTAACTGGGCAGCATGCAATATCGCTGCTGCCTGTTTACTACTCGGCTTTCAGCATGTGTGGCGATCACCGGATATTCAACCCCGGCATTACATATCTGGCACCAAGAGTCGGCGGGCAGGGCTATGCGCCATAGGGGTATATAGCCTGCCTAACTCAGTATCGGGCCCTTTAAGTATTTAATTTGGATTGGACATTTTATCTTGTTCCTTAGGACGTCCATCTCAATCAGAACTTACTTCTATTGAGCAAAGGTGCCATAAGCCTTCATTCAGACCTGGATTTAGGCACAGGCAGTGTAGACAACTGCCTAGGATGCCAAATTTTGAAAGCACCAAATACCCAGGCCAATGAAGAGCCGGTGCATGCTTACTTTAGGGGCAAGTGCATGTGCTGCTTCAGAGGGGCACCACTGTGACAATATAGCATTCCTCTTCTGGATCTCCAATTTTTGGGATATCTTATAGCCCCCTCACCCCCACTCTCTGATATCTGCTATTTGCTCTTGCCTAGGGTGCCAAAATCTTGACTCTGGCTCTGCCTTCATTTGAACTATCTGAAGTTTTTCACTGTGGTTACATTCCTTGGCCAGGAATCTGAGGCTGCGACTATCTGGTACCTGGTATGCATCTATTTTAGTTCCATTCAATAGATGGTACCTTTGGCAATGGATGGGACTCACTACCCCAAGTAACTGTGAATTTTGCCTTTGCAGCAATCCCAGCTCTGACTTGTCAGGGAAATGAAATGTGGTCTTCTACATAGCAGTCTGGGCCGACAATGGCAAGGGCAAGCAAATTGATTGCCGAAGATCCCAGTGCCACAAAGGAGCATGTAGGCCAGCTGCTGCTGTCCCAGAATTGAAAGGTACCAACGAACAA
This sequence comes from Ichthyophis bannanicus, assembly GCA_033557465.1. Classification (NCBI taxonomy): domain Eukaryota; kingdom Metazoa; phylum Chordata; class Amphibia; order Gymnophiona; family Ichthyophiidae; genus Ichthyophis; species Ichthyophis bannanicus. The sequence goes on from CM066032.1 coordinate 1,777,383,561, forward strand.
CAACTCGTACAGGTTCTCACACATGCGCTAATTAATCAAGACAAAAAGAACCAGGATGTAATGTCTGTTCACATTACCAAAGTAATGATAAAGGAAAATGGGGACAAAAACCAAAAAACTAAGCAACCCGAGATAACTGGGCAGGCCTCAATGAAGAGGGAGTAGGTATGCACTTGTGAGAATAACGCAGCAAAACCCCATAACTTTCCTCACCCCACAATCTCAATCATAGGCCACCAACTAATTTATAATTTTTAAATATATTTAAAAAAACAACTTAGCTGGAAAAAGATGATGCCCAACAAAAAGGGCGCTGACGCTCCTATACAGTGCCTGTCCTCGAGATGCTCGCTAGATTCTCGGGACACACACAGTCCACAACCGCACCCTGTCTTCTTAGGAAGCACACAGTCCACAGTCAACTCGAGTTTCGCCTAGATTTCAAAGGCTGCTTCAGGACATAATGTAAGTTAACAAATGATTCCCCTGACAGCTGTCTCATACTTAGAGACTTTTATAAGGAACCTAATGGCATACAAACAAACCAGACAATTGAATATGCCAACTACCATGTGATCCCACTATGTGGGAGATGATGTAAAAAGTTGAATGAACCGGAAAAATTAAATTAAACTGAATCATTCACGCCTGTAGGTTGAACTGCCTTGAGTCGAAAAATCCATTTCTGTTCCAAACATGCCAGGCAACGATCGGCTTGATCGGCCTGCAAATTAAATACTGCATCAATGACCAACCACTGTAAATCACACCAGTCATGGTGGTGGTCAACGCAGTGTTGGAAATAGGTGCTTTTGGGTTAAAGCTGCCTGTAGGGCTCAAGGTTCTGAGATACAAAAGGAAGCTGTCTCTCCATGGCCAGCCAGGCCTTGCAGCAGAGAGAGGTAGCAGAGCCGATGCAAGGATATTAGGCGCCCCAAGTGAACCTTCATTCTTGCGCCCACGTTCCCTGCTGATTACACACTTACCGACAGCAGCTCTGGCATGCACAACTATACTTTCACAGATGTAGCCCTTCATGGTATGGAAAGTTTCTAAAAGATTCTTGGGGTGCTTTTATGACATAACGCAGAGCCAGAGAGCAGGTTAGTAATTTATTAATTGATTTTGTTAGTACAACGCTATGCAGAAATTCTGTCCTGCAAGGCTGCCATGTATACATCTCTCCTCATCTATCTGCTCCTGGGGAGTTATATACACCCAGGTTGCATGTAAATAGTCAGACCCAGTTGCATCACAATCTTGCTATCGCACACAATACTTTCTCAACTGTTCTTTTCTGGAACAAACAGGTGATTATCACTTATATAAGAGTCGCAGGGTCAAGTGGGAAGTCATAATTCCTTCTATCAGCAGTCATAAATCTTTCTTTCAGCAGTGTGAAAGGTCATAGGATCATATGACAATATAAACATTACTTAGTGTCTATATGTTGGCTAGAATTCTCTAGAGTTTCTATAGCTTTAGCTATCAGACATGTAATCAAAACACTTATCTATTAACGTTAATGCAAAGATGCTATATTTACATATTGCCTTAATTATACAGTTACAGATGTCTCAACTTACTCTGGGTTCAATGCTAGGGAGATAAAGTTTCTAGAATAAATAAATGGAGGCTTCATGGAGCAACTTGTTCAAGAATCAACATGAAGGGAAGCTATTTTAGACTAGAATATTAGTGGAGCACATGATCTTGTGTGAGAGATAATTGTATTGGGACCACTTGGTAATAGTGATCCTGACATGACCACATTTGTTTTAATAAATGGAGGGAGGACAGCAATGAAATCCACTGCACTAGCATTTAACTTTCAAAAGGGAGACTATGATAAAATGAGGAAAATGATTAAAAAAGCCAAAAGGAGCTGCTGCAAAGGTTAAAGGTTTACATCAAGTCTGGGTATTAAAAATACTATCTTGGAAGCATAGACCAGATATATTCCACATTTTAAGATAGGTGGAAGGAAGGCCAAACAATTGCCAACATGGTTTAAAGGTAAGATCAGAGAAGCAGTTATAGCTACAACAGCATCTTTCAGAAAATGAAAAAAGGAGCCAAATGTTGAAAACAGGAAACAACTGGCAAGTTAGATGCACTGTATTGATAAGGTAGGAAAAAGGAGAATTTGAAAAGAAGCTTGCTGTGGAAGCAAAAATCATAATACAACCTTTCTCAAGTACTACCTTTGTGGTATTTTTGATGTGGGCTTGAAAGTCTAGGCGCTGGTTAAGGTGACTCCAAGGTATTTGAGCTGGCCAGTTAGACCATTTTTTTAAAAGTGCCGTCAAGTCAGTGCTGACTCCTGGTGACCCAGCAGCCCCTGGGTTTTCTTGGCAAGGTATCACCGGAAGTAGATTACCAGGCCTTTTCTTCTGAGGCATTGGAGGGTAAAGTGACTTGCCCAAGGACACAGATGGTACCAGTGGGAAACAAACCTCTCAATAAACCTGGAAGATATGATAAAGCAATTTGATAAACCATAGCATAGTATATCATCTAGACCAGATGGTATATGTCCCGAGGTGCTGAAAGAACTCAGAATGAAATTGCTGACCTACTAGTATCAATTTGTAAACTATTATTAAAATCGTCTATAGTACCTGAAGATTGGAGAGTGGCCAACATAATGCCAATTTTTAAAAATGGTGCCAGTGAGGTTCCAGAAACCTACAGACCAATGAGCCTGATGTCAAAGCCAGGCAAAATGGTAGAAACCATTATAAAGAGCAAAATTACTGAACATTTAGATGGTCAAGGTTTAATGGGACAAAGTCCTCATGGACTTAATCAAGAAAAGTCTTGTCTCACGGGTCTGCTATATTTTTTTGAGCATGTGACAAAACAGGAAGATAAAGGTGAGTCATTTGATATAATGTATCTGGATTTTCAGAAAGCCTTTGGCATGGTCCCTCATGAGGAAATTAAAAAGTCATGGTATAGAAGACAGTGTGTTATTTGGACTAGGAATTAGTTAAAGATAGAAAACAGAGAGTAGAGCTCAATGGCTAATTTTCTCAGTGGAGAAAGGTGAATAGTGGAGTACCCCAGGAATCTATGTTGGGCCCGCTGCTTTTTAACAGTTGTGGTCAACATTATTAGCACCCTTGCATTTTAGGTATGTTGTGTACAATATCTTGAGAAATAATTGGAAATATTCCAACTGTATGTCATCATAATATTTTAATAGTATTTTCAAAGGTATACAAGAAAAGAGAGATAGCTGTGCAATATGGATATAGTAATTCCTGAGAAAAAAATAAAATATAACCTGGACAGGACTAATGGCACCCTTCACTAATATTTGATTGCACAAACCTTGTTAGTGATGACAGTCTCCAAATGTTTCTTGTAGCCATCTATAAGTTTCATGCATCTATCTACTGGTAGTTTCTCCCACTCTTCAACTGTGATTTGTTCCAGCTCATGAATGTTTCCAGGATTCCTTTTACCAATGGCAGATTTTAGCTCTTTCCAAAGGTTCTCGATTGGATTGAGATCAGGACATTGCTGGCCAGTTTAAAATACTCCCTTTGTTCCTTTTTAATCATTCTTTTGTACTTTTAGATGTATATTTTGGGTCATGTAGGCGGGTTCACAACACAACCCACATCTCCACAGAAGTTCTCAATCAGTCATTGTCCTGCTGGAAGACCCATGATCTTCGACTTAGACCTAGCACATTTCACTCCAAAATACCTTGGTAGTCATCTGATTTCATGATTCCTTTAATACATTCCAGGCCTCCAGTTCCTGCGGCAGCAAAACAGCCACACAACATTATGGAACCTCCACCATATTTAACTGTAGGAAGGGTGTTTTTTCCTTATACTGTAAGCTTCATTTCTTCACCTGTAAATGTATTGCTGGTCTGTATTACCAAAGAGCTCAAGTTTGGTTTCATCTGTCCACAGAATATTTTCTTGGAGTAGAAACCTGTTTGGGCCTGGCGAAGAGCATTGGTCCGGTGGAGGGCCTGGATCTGCTGGTCCACTACACGCTCCATGACCTTAGACAGAAGGGGCAATAAAGAGATGGGGCGGTAATGAAGAGGATCATAAGGGTCCACTTTCCCAGGTTTGAGAATGGGAATAACAGTAGCTTGCTTCCAACAGAGCCAGAGGAAAAGGAACCAGATATAATGTAGTGCAAGGGGGAAGGAAGGAAGCATACACCAATCAGAAAAGATGGGAAGGCATAGGGTCAGACAGGGTAGTGGTAGGACGCAATTGAGAGATGATGCAAGAAAGCTCGCAGTAAGTGGGATCCTCAAAGACAGAGATACCAGAGGAAGAGGCAGGAGAGAAGGCAGAGGGAGGGAGCGGAGTAGAGGAAGGAGTAGACATAGTGGACTGAACATCCAAGACCTTCTGATGAAAGGCAGCAGCCAAGTCCTGGCAGCAGAGGGGGGTCGCAGTAGAGCAATTGGGGGGGGGGGGGGGGAGCAGTGAGATGCCGAACTAAATATGAGCCGGGAAGAACTAGTGTCCTGGTGGTTGAGCAAAGAATAATAAGACTTCATGGCCAAAACTATGGCAGCACGGTAGTAGAGAGATGCAGAACGGTAAGTGGCAAGCGATGGCACGGAACAGGACATGTACCAGCGACCAGGGTGGATCTACTATGAAACTAACGAAGCTTAAGCTTCAGGGTCCGTAATCTCAGCGGGGCTCCAGAAGCGACTTTAGTCCACATTGCTTAAAAATTTTGGGTCTACTGTATGAGAAGGGTTTTTAAAAAAATAATAATATTAATAATATCATGCAATTCAATATAAAATAATAACTAAAAAAAATTAAAAAGTTATTAAAGTATCATGTAGGCTAGCTGTAAATGAAAAAAACATTCAAATTAAGGATATTTCATTCTAAATATATATAATATAAAATAATTATAAATAATTAAAACACTATTAACATTTATGACAGAAATTAAAACTTTTATTAAAATTATATAATATTTCTACTCTTGCCACCTTGCTGGGCAGACTAGATGGACCATGCTGGTCTTTATCTGCTGTAATATACTGTTACTATGGGCCCATTTCTAGAAGGGGAATAGTAGGGCAGCACGTCCCACGGGGACATGCTGCCCCGCTATCCGCCCTGGCAGTGTTCCGCCTGACACACCTGCTGCATGCACAGAGCCGCTATGCGTGCAGTGGGGGATGGGGCGTGATGGGGGATGGGCGTGGGCAGGCCCAACCCCTGGACATACAGGGCCAATTCCATTGATGGCCCTGTATGTCTGGGGGTCACTGGAGGGACAGCCTGGTTATTCCACTTCAGAGGTGGAATAAGGGCAGGCCGCACCCCCCGATCCTGCCCAGCAGCCCCCCACAGGAACACGGTGGCCCACCACCGGAGCAGCTGTGTCCCACCACCCGATCCGGGCTCTGGCAGCCCCTGTCAGGGTTTGGGTGGCGGGGTAAGTGATAGGGCACTATGGGCCTACGGGATGGACATCCTACTGGCCATGCTGTTGCACACTGGGCCATCCTCGGGCCTGATTCTGTATGCCATAGGAATATTTTGTTCCTGTGTTACAGAATCAAGTCCTAATGGGCCCATCCTGCTCAGGACTGTCCGGACGGCTCGGACGTGCCCCTTTCTGAATCGGGCTCCATATTTCCTGAATTTTCATCCCCCCATAACTCGAAAACTATAAGGCATAGGAAATTCTTATTCACACCAGTTATTTTGACTTGTGAGATAACCCAGTATAGCAATTTTAATCAAAATCTGAGATGTAGTGGTTGAAATATTTAAATGATTTGTGGTGATCTGCCGTAGAACACCATTGAAGAAGATAATAGTGGTTACCCAGACCTCGATGTTGGTTGCAAAGGGGCCCCTATAACAGTCCAAGCTTCAGGGCCCCAAAAATGTAGGTCCGCTACTGCCAACAATGCTGTAAGTGACATAATTGGCACTTAAGGAGATGGAGATCGGGATGGTAGCAGGAGTTAGAGTGCTGTGGTAACAAGGGAGAGGGATGCAAAGGATCTATGGATTTCAAAGCAGAGGAGAGCGTGGAATTTAGAAGATCCAACTGGTCATCAAGAGGACGTGAGGCCAAATCATCAGGGAAAGGTGGGCAATGAGAGACAGAAGACTCTGTGGTAAATTGCTGCAGAGACCGGCGTTGGCAATGCTGGACCTGCCAGGAAGGCCGAGAGGAGGGAGAAAAAGTACCTGTGGCAGAAAACAAGAAGTGATTAGACTAGGGTACGGGCGTGACTGCCAAAATAGAAAGAGACATAGAAGAAGTAGTAAGAAGAAGATCCAACGTCTGACCAGTGGTGGTGGGAACAAGACATGCTGATGCAGATCATGAACATGTAGAAAAGAGCAGAAGTCGGAAGTCACAGAATCAGTGGCCTATGAAATATGAAGATTAAAATGACCAAAGATGAGGAGATGAGAAGAATCAAGCAGATAAGGAGACCCCACATTATAAAATTCATGAAGAGCCAACACAGTGACAAGGTGGCATATAGATCAACGCAAGTAAAAATGGCAAAGGAGAAGGCACCCTTTTTTTTTTTTAATACTGTGCTCTTTAGAATCAGTGTGGTTTACATGCATGCTAACAGGTACTTTTTATTCCCTTGTCCCTGAAGGGCCTACAATCTAAGTGTACCTGAGGCAATGGAGGGTTGGATGGCTTGCCCAAGGCCACGGGGAGTGGCCATGGGACTGGAGGCCCCAGTCCCTCTGGCCTGAGGTTGCTTGTCCCCATGTGGGAATTGACCCCTTGCCTTCTGGCCTGAGGTAACCTGTCCCAACCACTGAGCCACTCCTCCCTCCCATCACCCTTGTGATGAGAAACTCCAGGGAAGGTGAATCATGGGAGGAAAGGGATGTCAGAGCAAAAGAAGATGAGAAAAAGATGGCCAGTCCCCCATCATGGCGCTAATGACGGTGAAGATGAAGGTAACTATAACCCAGGGGGCATGAATCACGAAGGTAGGCCAGACGTACATCAGAAAGCCATGTTTCCACTAGGCAGAAAATATCCAAATGATGGAGCGTAAGCAAATCAAATACGAGATGTGATTTCTGTCTCAAAGAACGAACATTTAGTAACCCAAAAGAGAGTGTACTGAAGGCAGAAGTGGATGAGGAGGCGCGGAAAGCCGGGGAGACAGCAGAAGCACATGGAACAGGCCCCAGACTAAAGGGTGAGCCTTGGTAGGAGGGTCAGGGAAATGAGATCTCCACACAACAGAAATTGACTGGGGAGGCATCCAGGTGGGAGAGGTTACTTCAGACTTTTGCTTATTTTCAAATGGAGAGGCTTCCACCTCGGACCACTCTAAGGGCCATGCCTGAGGGCCCTTTGGCGTGGCCCTTAGGGGCAGGCCCGCCAGGCGCGGGCATGCCTGAATCAGTGTTGAGATATGGAGTGGGTGAGTGATGTCACTGACAGTGGGAGGGACTTAGTTTCAACGGCAACACCAACTCTGAAGGAGCTGAAGCAGGCAGGGCAGACTGAAGGCGAATCCAAAAGAACCCAAATGACAGTGATTTCTCCTTTGTGCCTCTTCACTGGCTGCATGGCACAGCAAGCAGCTGGATCAGTTGGAACCCGAGTCTTTATCATATCTATACATATTGAGATCTTTAAGTCATATGGCACAGCAAGGTGGAAAAAATGAATCTGGAGTTGCAGTAGAAGAGAAAGGCACAAATAAAAGTGATTTGCCTGATGAGCGGAATTTCTGAGGAGGGATAAAGGGAGAGATAAGAAAAGAGATAATGAGAAGCTGCAGAGTGAATGAACTTGTAGGTCAGTAGGACAAGTTTGAACTATATGTGGAAACAGATAGGGATCCTGTGAGGCGAGCTGAGAAGAGGGGTTACATGAGCATAGTGACATTGGCAGAAGAGTTTTGAATGGATTAAAGGGGAGCTAGGTGATTCAATGGGAGATCAGCGAGGAGCAGGCTGCAATAAACTAAATAGGAGGTGATGAAAGAGTAGATAAGAGTCTTGATAGTGTCTTTAGAAAGGCAGGGATGAATTTTGCTGATGTTCTAGAGAAAATATGATAGGTTTTAGCTCTGTTGGATATGTGCAGAGAAAGAGCGAGAAGAGTTAAAGATGACCTAAGGCTGCAAGACGAGGAAAAAGAGAGGATGCAGTGTTATCCATAGAAACAGAGAAGGGAGGAAGGGGGCAAGTGGGTTTAGGGAAAGATAAGAAGCCCTGTCTTGGACATGTTCGATTTCAGATGGATATGGACATCTAGGCAACAATGTCAGACAAGCAGGTTGAGATTCGGGACTGGATTCTTAGAGATTTCTGGTGAGCGTCATCAGCATAAAAATGGCAATGAAAGAAGGAGGAAATTAGGGCACCAAGGGAATGAGTATAGAGAGAGAACAGAAGGTACACTGACTGAGAGCCCTGTGATACACTTAATGAAAGCGGGATAGCAGCAAAGGAGGACCCCCCCCCCCAGAGCATACACTGAAAGTGCAATGGGAGATATAAGAAAAAAACCAAGACAGAACAGAGCCCTGAAATCCAAATAAGAACAGGGTATTGATGAGATGGCACTGATCAACAGTGTCAAAAGCAGCAGATACGTCAAGAAGGATGAGGATCGAGTAAGAGCCTTGGATTTGGTCAGGAACAGGTCACAGGAGACTTTGGCAAAGACCCTTTCTGTAGAATGTAGAGGACGAAGCTAGATTGTAATGAATCAAGGATGACTTGAGAGGAAAGAAATTCAAGACAGCGGCAGTGAAATGCACGCTCAAGTAGTTTAGATGTGATAGGGAGGATGGAGATGGGCTAATAAATGGAAGGGCACGTAGGGTCTAGTGAAGAGTTTTTGAGGAGCGGTATAAGCACAGCACATTTGAAGATAGCAAGAACAGTTGCAGTGGAAAGCGATAGGTTTGAGGGTATGGCAGATGGAAGAGATAAAAGCGGAGGAGAGAGAGCTTAATAGATGGGTGGGAATGGGATCATTAGGGATATCCCCTACCCCCCCCAAAAAAAGACTTGTTGGCAATCCTGAAGGACTGGGAGTGAAGACCAAGGCCCTAATAAACATATACATGGCTACTACCTCCAGTGTATGCAAATTTCTCTCATGCCTATTCGTTAGGGATATCCTGAAGACCTGGCCTGTTGGCGGCCTTCGAGAAATGTTAGTGATGACCAGAGTTCTAGAAGCTCAATACACCTCCTACTGGGAAAACAAAACAAGTTAAACTACTATTTCCTGTGCAAACGAAGCATAGAGTGACTTTTTAGAAACTTCGGGCCCGATATTCAGCTGGGCAGGGCTAAGTGCCATAGCCCTGTCCGCCGACACCCAAACCCCGGATATTCACTTCCGTGGCAATGGAAGTGAATATCTGGGTCTGGATGCGCTGCCCGGAAGCCATCTCGCCTATCTTATAGGTGCCGAGAGCTAACCGCACAGCTTCCAATATTGGTGCTGCACGGTTAGCGCTGGTCCCCGTCTCTGCTCCACCCCAGAATGCCCCTGGCACACCCTGAGGCTAGCCGGCTAGCATCGGGGCACATAGGGGACTTAGTTGGGGATATTCGACGGCATTACCCGTGTATGTGCCGTTCAATATCTGGTTATCAGGCATTTACATGGTTAACTAGCTGTTAACCATGTAAATGGCTTTTGAATATTGGGCCCTTCATTAATAAAAGCATCCAAAAATGTGCAAACTGCAAAAATATGAGGAATGAAGAACTCATGAATGCATGTGCGGCGTTTTTAGTTTCCCTATTACATGTAACACTGAGTGCGGCGCTATGATTGTTTTTATTGATAAGTAAACCCTCATAACTTATGTTTTTGGACATGATTTTGATTATTACTATTAGCATTCATTTTATATATGTAATAATGTTTTTGTTGCTCATAGAGATTTTCATTGTATGGAAAACGGCATTAGTGCAGAGTCGTGATTATTTTGCATTAATGGGTTAATAGCCACCCTTTGCCTCACAAAGCCTTGAATCAAATGGGTGTGCACCACAAAAGTGACTCGATGTACTTGCAGAGTTGAGGAGTAGCCTAATGGTTAAGAACACTGGCTTAGGAACCCACAGACCAGGGTTTGATTCTCATTAACACTCCTTGTGGCCTTGGGCAAGTCACTTAACCCTCCATTGCATCAGAAAAATCCAAGTTGTCAATGTCCCTGTTTAATGTACATTACCAGGTTTAAGTAAACCACTTTGATTGAAATGATAAAGCGGTATATAAAACCTGTTAAATAAATCTCTTTAGGGAAGAGAATACAGTTCCCTCCTCAAGTCTTGTTGAGTACTTTTACGTGGTGACCCCGTTGTATAACAGCTTTACAAAATCTCAGCAAGGGACACTACAGTTGAAGTATGGCAGGAACGAAAAAGAAAAATACATACTGGCCACTTGTCACCCAGGATAAAAAGGTGCCCACTCGTAGTTTATGCAATAGGGCTATGATGGTGGTTGCAATACTGTAAGCACTGCAGATAAAGGCTTTGGTGAGCCGGTTCCTGGACCCACTGTGGCAGGAGCTAAACCACAGAAATGAATGAAAAAGTTAAGAGGATTAATTACGGTTAAGTGGACTTCTGTAGATAGAGGAGATAATGTACCGCTATTTTTATGCTACAACCCCTATATTTAAATCAAGAGGGTATACAAGAGAATCTGGGAAAAACTGGAAGAAAGAGGAAAATTGCCACAATAAAAATTGTAAAACACAACAGATGCAAATCTGAAATAGTTAATTTCGCAGATCAAAGTAAAGAAGTATGTGAGTGATAACGTCTTGAAGCAACCAAGGGCCTCTGTGGAAAAAGAACTACAGGGAGGAGGAGACCTAGGTGAGAGGACCAGCAGAAAGGAATACAGAGAAACAGAAGGAGCAACTGAGAGGGAGCTGGAGCTTGGAGATCTGGAACTGCAGGAGAGTGAGATGAATGCTGGACAGGCCAGCAAATCAACTGAAGAGGAGGAAGAAAGGGAGGAGGAAGACCCAGAGGTGGAGGAATTCGAGATCGAACTCCTAGTCCACATGGGAAAAGATGAATATGCTGGGTTCCAGGCAAGGGAAAGATTACCCAAGCTAAATTTAATATCTAAGGTTAGGAATATGATAATTAAGATGAATAAGGCCATATCCAGTATAAAGGGACCATTTATTAACATCACTGACATAAATTGAATGCAATATTGTGCGGCTAAAATTATTACTGCAAAAATATTACCAACTAAAGTGCAGGGCCAGAAGAAAAAGAGAACAATAACAGTCCCTCCTTGGAAAAAGCGCATCAAAGGAAACATACTATTATTGCGTGCGGAGGTATCCCTGATAGATGGGTATCTAAAAGGATATTAAGGAAGATCCAAGATATCAAGCTGAAGCATGCTGCATTTACAGAAGGCCATAAATTGATATGTTTCAACAATACATTGAACATAGCGGTAGAAGCAAAGATATGAGGAGGCTTAGACGGGGGTGGGAGGGGGTGCTACTGAGACAGAACGAGGGCGGCGCATGGTCGGACTGCGATCCCGGATGTGCAGGGCCGATTCTGAGGTTGTCCCTGTACATCCGGAGCCGTGAATATGGACGGGGGACTTATTCCACCGCAGAGATGGAATAAGTCCCCCAGGACGTCGGGGGATCCTGCAACCAGGCCAGGACAAAGGTAGAGGGGTGCGGGAGGATCTCCTCAGCTGGACCTTGGGCATGGGAGGCCAGATCGAGGGTCCAGCGGTGGGGAAAGAAGAAAGTCAGCGGCGGCCGGCATTTGCGGTTGTTGAATGGAGCTGCAGTGCCATGGTGACAAGACATCATGGATTTGTGACTCCATTCAGGAGCCTTACTGAGGTAGCCGGGGATCTGCTGGGTATGCAGGCCAACCAGAATTGGGGCCTGACCTGCATGTTTGGGCTGTAGACCCTATTCTGATCCCGTGGGCACATCTAGCCTCGTGGGATCAGAATTGGGTCTACCTTTGGGCATCCCGCTTCTGGTCGGCCGCACAAGGGGCTGGACGGCCAGGTTGAAATGTGCCTCCACATGTCCATCCTTTCCCCTCTCTCTCCCTATTACCCCATGTCCTTTATTTCCCCTCAATACCCCCATGTCCAGCATCTCCCCTCTGTTTCCCTCTGTTATACCCCCTATGTCGAACATCTCCCCATAGTCTCCCTATAACCCCATGTTCAGCATCACCACTTCATCTCATAAATCTCCCCTCATTGCTCTCCCTATGCCCCCTTCCCAAGTCCAGTATCTCCCTTCATCTCCCTAGCCCCCCCTCCCAGGGTCTAGTATGCTCCGTATTACCCCCACACCTGTCTCTCTGTGCTCCTCCACGTCCAGCATCTCCCCTTTACTTCCTAATGCCCCCACCCTATGTCTGGCATCTTCCCCATTTTCCTGTATTCCCCTCCCCCCCTTGTTCAGCATCTGCCACAGGCAGAAAGCAGCAATTGTGGCCCAGAGGTTAATCCTGTCTGTGAAACATGCTGCTCCCGCAGGCAGGATCTGCATCTCTGTGCTGCGATTTGTGCTGTTTTCTGCCAGTAGTCATCTCTCTGGGCCGCAATTGCAAAAGTTTTATTCCCAGCCGTGAACCCGGAAGTGCCAATGTGCAGGGAACTCTGGGTGAGGGGGGCTGCAGGTGAGAGAAGAGTCCAAGAAGGGAAAACAACTTAAAATAAATGTAATCTAAAAGACGGAAAAGGCTGAAAAAGATCTGAGTTGGGTCAGGAGGTGGAATAGAACTCCCAGAGAGCAAAATGAAAGCAAAAGTAACTAAAACAAAAATCAATAAAAATGGAGTGAAACAGTAAAATTACAGGGAAAGTACTAGAACAAGAGCCCCCCCTTACCGGGCTTACCACCTAGCACCGACCCTGTGAAAAGGTAGCCACAGATCACTTACTAGGAGAACACATATCTTCAGCAGGGAGATCATGTGACTAAACCAATAGGAATACTTTAATGGGTGGTGTCTGAGGGTGCAGGGGAGTAGTAAATGTAGTGCTTCTCTTTCCTGCAGTGCATCCAGGTCTCATGGTTGGAACATCTGGATCTTAGAGAATAAATGCCCTGTTTAGGGAGTGGCCATAGGGGGCATTGCTCCCCAAATGCACCTAGAACTGGTTTGAGTTGTTCCATCTCTTCACTGTCAGTATAACCTTCCTACCCCTTGAGCCCACAGGCTAAGCATCCAAATGACATCTCTACCTGGAAAAGACACAAGAAGCTTTAGAAAGGAATCTTAAAAGGATTCGTAGATAGAGGAAGGCTAGTTAGCCCAATGTTGCACCTCTGCGTTGGTACTTGGATGGGGGCCAGCACTGCATATTGGATAAGACAGTGACTGGTAGCAGTATCTGCAGAACTTAGAATAGCCTTTCTGCTGTCCTAAATTATGCCGATAGCTATTGAGATAGTAGCACTGAATAATGCCGCTATCCAGCTAATTAGCTGCTCCACCGTCTCTCCTCCCATGGACCGCCCTGGCAGTATCTGGAAAGAGCTGAGCTGCACTCTCTGGATAAAGCCTGTGAATATCGGGGTCAGTAGCACATATCTGGATAGCAAGTGTCGCCATCTAGATGCGTGCTTTTGAATATCGATCCCAGCATTTAGAGGACGTTGAAGAGTTGGAAAGGAACAGAGGAAGTTCCAGAAGCATCTCTGTTGGTGTTTATTACTAGGGGAAAAGGTTAAAAGGAGAGTCTAAAGAACTATCATCTTCTGTTTCCATTTTCAGGGGAATTTTAGAAGGAACGTCCAAGTGCAATCTCAGACGTCTAAGCCAGAACGTCTGAAAACAAGCAGGCGCATGCAGGTGCAGACACGATTTCACAAACGTGGACGTGCCTGATATAGATGTCTGCAGGAGCGTCTACATAAACATCCCCAGCATAGTATTTCAGGAGCTGGACATCTGAGAACAGCCTAATGGTTAGAGTAGTGGGCTAGGGCCAGGGTTCAAATCCCACTGCTGCTGTTGTTGAAATTGTGCTGAGTACTGGGGATGATGGCATGCCATCCAGGGGTAGCCCAAGGAGGGTGCAGGGCCATATGCCAAGACTCATTGCAATGCCTCATTTGCATAAGAGGCCTCATTTGCATAAATATTTGTGTAATGCTAACATGCACTAACGTTTAGTAAATACGCCTCTTAATGAATGTCTGGAGAAAGAAAGACTACCAGATTTCTACATTACTATACTCCAGTGCCAAAGTAGAAAGTACTATAAACACTGCCCATTTAGAATCCATCCTATTATTACTTGATTTCACTGAAGTCATTCTCCATTCAGGAATGAGTTCAGTGAAATCAGGTAATAATAGGATTTATTGGGGTTGATTTCTGTGGGTGTATTTATATAATAACATTTAGAATCCATAGCAAACCCGCTGTATCATAACATCACTACCAGGACTTATAAAGCACCATCCCGTACCTATCAAAAGGCAGCACTGCAAATATTAAACCAATACATCTCAGAGAATACAAATACATCTCCTACTGGGGAAAGAGAACAAGTGGCACTGTCAAATAGAAACTACATAAACAGAATACTTCAGCTCGGTTACACATGCAGAATATAGACCGTCACCAAACAAAGGAACAAGGAATCACAATTTAGAAATAGGAAGACAATAATTAAACTGGGAACCCCAAAAGCCAAACTTGGAATGTACAACAATACTGGAGAAATAAAACTATAAATTAATTTCCACTTGAACTAAACAAAATACAGATGTTAAAGACGCACATTTCCCAGAGCTGACAGTCATATCCTGGCTAAATACCCACAATCTCCAAATAAATCACTCCAAAACTGAAGTGCTAATCGTTACCAAAAATCAGTTCTATACTCCACCTACACACATAACACTTCAAAACCAAGAAATTAAAATAAAAAATGAAGTAAGATATCTAGGTTTTATTCTAGATAAACACCTTACATTTTAGACACTCACATTAGAAACACCACAAAGAAAATCTATTTCAGACTCAAAATCCTTAAACAACTAAGACCCCTTGTATACATACATGATTTCATCAGCATAAATCAAGCCACCATAACCCCCCACTTTGACTTCGCTAACCTAATTTTATTGGGTATAACAAAACAAAACGTTAAAAGAATTCAACTTGCACAAAATGCAGCAGCTCGGATAATAATGAAAGTACACGCACATCAACATATAACACCTATACTAGAATCCCTTCACTGGCTGCCAATACAAAGTAGGATAGTATACAAAACATTAATAACCGCATTTAAAACTCTAAATGACATGGCCCCAGTCACCCTAAGTAACCTAATCAGCAAAGAGCACTCAAAATCTACCCAAAGAAAAGGACAAATAAATAAACTAAAAACCCCCAAAGACTTCATAAAAGCAAATAAACTCACAAACAATAGAGCTTTTTCTCATGCAGCTCCAACAATCTGGAATTCCCTCCCAGATGATCTAAGAATGCTAACCGAGATCATCGAATTCCGCAAAAAATTGAAAACCTATCTCTTTTCTAAACATTACAACAACTCAGATCATCCCTCAATAGACTTAGATAATGGCTAACCAGTTTTTATCTAACAAATCCCAAATGACCTACACATACAATTCTTCATAGCTGATACTGTACTTTGAATAATGCTTAAGTCCCACATAATGTGTATTTGTATATAATGTATATAGTTTGCACTGTTCTATGTTGTTCAGTATTAACAATGGTTGTTTATTTTATTGCTTTTGGCCACATGATGTTATATGTAAAACAAACTCCGATTTGTTAACTGTTGTTTATTGTGAACCGCAACTGAACTATGGAAGATGCGGTATATAAATCATTGTTAAATAAATAAATAAATATTTAGTTAATAAATTCAAAATAAAAAAGTATTTTTCTACCTTTTGTTGTTTGTGCATTTTATTTTTCAGTTGCAATTGCTTTGGTCACTTTCTTCTGGTTTCTTCTTGTCTTCTGTTATCTCTCCATCGTCTGCTGTCCATTTGTCCTTTCTTCTCTTTTCTAGTTTTTTTTCCATTCTCTCTCTACATCTGCTTTAACATACTGATCTTTCTCCTTTTGCTCTTTCCGCCATCTCTTTCTTTATTCCTTTTTCATCCACTCAAATTTTACCCCTCCATCCTCAATCCCCACTTACTCTCCCGATAACAGGCCAATGGTAGATTTTTCTTCCCTCCCACACAAAATACTTTCCCCCCTCTCCATTTCACTCTCCCAGCCACATCCCATTCTAGTCCTCCCCCAACATCAGCTCCCTTCTAGTTCCAGACCCACCTAGCATCCGCTCCCTTCTAGTTCCAGCATCAGCCCATTTCCAGTCCTAGCCACCCATCAGCCCATTTCCAATCCTATCCTAGCCCTTCCATCAGCCCATTTCCACTCCTAGCTCCCCATCCATTTCCAGTCCTATCCTAGCCCCCATCAGCCCATTTCTAATCCTAGCCCATCAGCCCATTTCCAGTCCTAGCTCCCCATCCATTTCTAGTCCTATCCAAGCCCCCCATCAGCATATTTCCAACCCTAGCCCCCCATCAGCCCATTTCCAGTCCTAGCTCCCCCATCCATTTCCAGTCCTATCCTAGCCCCCCCATCAGCCCATTTCCAATCCAAGTCCATCAGCCCATTTCCAGTACTAGCTCCCCCATCCATTTCCAGTCCTATCCTAGTCCCTCCATCAGTTCATTTCCAATCCTAGCCCCCCATCAGCCCATTTCCAGTCCTTTCCTAGCTCCAGCATCAGCCCATTTCCAGTTCTAGCTCCCTATCAGCCCATTTCCAATCCTATCCTAGCCCCTCCATCAGCCCATTTCCACTCCTAGCTCCCCCATCCATTTCCAGTTCTATCCTAACCCCCCATCAGCGCATTTCCAATCAAAGCCCCCTATCAGCCCATTTCCAATCCTAGCCCATCAGCCCATTTCCAGTCCAAGCTCCACCATCCATTTCTATTCCTATCCAAGCCCCCCCATCAGCGTATTTCCAACCCTAGCCCCCCATCAGCCCATTTCCAGTCCTAGCTCCCCCATCCATTTCCAGTCCTATCCTAGCCCCCCCATTAGCCCATTTCCAATCCAAGCCCATCAGCCCATTTCCAGTACTAGCTCTCCCATCCATTTCCAGTCCTATCCTAGCCCCTCCATCAGTTCATTTCCAATCCTAGCCCCCATCAGCCCATTTCTAGTCCTTTCCTAGCCCCACCATCAGCCCATTTCCAGTCCTAGCTCCCCGCCACTCAGCCAATTTCCAGCCCAAGCCCTCCACTCAGCCCATTTCCAGTCCTAGCTCCCTCCCATTCAGCCCATTTCCAATCCAAGCCAAGCCCCCCTATGAGCCTATTTCCAGTCCTCGTTCCTCCATGAGTCCATTTCAATCCAAGCCCCTCCCCAACAGTCCATTTCCAATCCTAGCCCCCCCAACAGCCCATGTCCAGTCCTAGCCTAGCCCCACTATCAGCCCATTCCAGTTCTAGCTCCCCTCCACTCAGCCAATTTCCAGTCCAAGCACCCCACTCAGCCCATTTCCAGTCCTTTCCTAGCCCCACCATCAGCCCATTTCCAGTCCTAGCTCCCCGCCACTCAGCCAATTTCCAGTCCAAGGCCCCCAATCAGCCCATTTCCAGTCCTAGCTCCCCCCACTCAGCCCATTTCCATTCCAAGCCCCCCATGAGCCTATTTCCAGTCCTAGTTCCTCCATGAGTCCATTTCAATCCAAGCCCCCCTAATAGCCCATTTCCAATCCTAGCCCCTCCATCAGCCCATTTCCAGTCCTTTCCTAGCCCCACCATCAGCCCATTTCCAGTTCTAGCTCCCCTCCACTCAGCCAATTTCCAGTCCAAGCCCCCACTCAGCCCATTTACAATCCAAGCCCCCCTATGAGTCTATTTCCAGTCCTAGTTCCTCCATGAGTCCATTTCAATCCAAGCCCCCCTAATAGCCCATTTCCAATCCTAGCCCCTCCATCAGCCCATTTCCAGTCCTTTCCTAGCCCCACCATCAGCCCATTTCCAGTTCTAGATCCTCTCCACTCAACCAATTTCCAGTCCAAGCCCCCCACTCAGCCCATTTCCAGTCCTTTCCAAGTCCCACCATCAGCCCATTTCCAGTCCTAGCTCCCCTCCACTCAGCCTATTTCCAGTCCTAGCCCCTTCATGAGTCAATTTCAATCCAAGCCCCCCCCAACAGCCCATTTCCAATCCTAGCCCCCACCAACAGCCCATGTCCAGTCCTATCCTAGCCCCTCCATCAGCCCATTCCAGTCCTAGCTCCCCACCACTCAGCCCATTTCCAGTCCAAGCCCCCTCCCCTCCCCTCCCGAAGAGCCCCACGGCTATCTAAAAATGCTTTAGAGCAGGGGTTCTCAACCCTGTCCTCGGGACCCACCTAGCCAGTCGGGTTTTCAGGATAACCACAATGAATATGTATGAGAGAGATTTGCATACACTGCCTCCATTATATGCAAATCTCTCCCATGCATATTCATTGTGGTTATCCTGAAAACCCGACTGGCTAGGTGGGTCCCTAGGACAGGGTTGAGAACCCCTGCTTTAGAGGGAGCCGGAGAGGCCCCGGCTCACCTCTAACAGCTGCCGAAGTGAAGCGCGTCTTTTTCCTTCACTTCGGCAGCGGTACTGAAGTTTAGAATGCTGTTACACTGAGCGCCGGGAAACAGGAAGTCCCATTTGACCTCAGCGTGGCAACATTGTAAACTTCAGTACCGCTGACGAAGTGAAGGAAAAAGACATGCTTCACTTTGGCAGAGGTGAGCCGAGGCCTCTCTGGCTCCCTCTAAAGCCGCCCTGCCTGCCATTCAATGCGGGATGTTGTTGGCTCGGGGCCCCCTGAAGCGCGGGGCCCTGTGTGAACAAGATTCTCGCACAATGGATGGGCCCGACCCGATGCCATTTTTTCTACACTCTCTGGATGTTTTTCAGCCAAAACGCGCACTGGGGATGTCCACAGACCCGGCTTCTAAAATGACTCTGGAGACATCTCTGTGCCTATGTTTAGACATCAAAAGCACGAATAGAGCTTCCATAACAACCTCCCTTTTTGTTTTATTATTTTATTTATTTACGATGGATTGTAAACTGTTATGTGATTTTATGTGTAGGGCAGTATATAAAGTTTGAAATATAAATAAGTAAATCCTGTCCACTGTGTCCAGCACTACTCATCCTAAGAAGTTCAGGAAAGGGGGAAACTGTGGTTCTGAATCTAAATAGTCTGATTCCCCAAGGAGAAATCAGGTAGATAGGGAGTCCAAAACGGGAAATGATGGTTCCCTGGAGGAAATTGAAGGGGCACCCAGAGTCCAGGGTATCCCTTGCAGATCTTATAAATGTTTAAGTGACTGCTGAAATTTACTGTATGGAAGAATATGTTTTTTTAGGTCAACCGTCACTGCTGGAGGGACCCCAAAGGCATTACGATGGCCAAGTAGCTCTTCATTGTGCCCTTCTCTCTAGTCCAGGTTTGGAAGGGGGTTATATAAAGAATAGAACGCCTAATGGGAGACTGTGCCTGCCTGCCTGCCTATCTGTTCAAGATCCCATGGCTGGGGAATTAGTATAGTCAAATCTGATTACTAACACCTTTTTTTATTCTGGACAGTGGTGTTAGTTACTTTTGTTTGTTTGCATTACTTACAGTGAGCCATCTTGCGTGGAGTCCTAGGTGGGAATAGTTTAGTGAGGTCATGGGAGATGTGGCAGAATATGCTCATCTCTGAAACCCTCCATGAAAGCTGCTGTTCAAAGAATAGTTTAGTTATCCTTTGGATAGAGAGCTATTTTCTAATAGGAATTTTATGCATAATATCAATAATGTTTGATTGTGGGTAGTATATGTGTAATTAACAGCTTCCAAATTGATTAAACACTTCAGTTTCACTTCAACCTGTCAGCCATTTATGGCCTCATAAACTACCTGCAATCAGCACGATCACTTTTAATTAATTGGAAGTGCGATAGCATGCTGTGAATCACAAGAAGACTTTCTTTGAGAGGGGAGGGATTGGCATTGCTGTGTCTGATGCACATGGAGAGCTGCAGATGCTATTTTTAAACTATTGATTTATTCAAGCAGAGGTTTGCTTCCCTCGTGCGCTAGGAGCAGCAACCTCTTGTCAACCTAAAATGTTGACAAGAAACAAACACCTCTCACCAAGAGAGAGTTGCGGGTTTTTATTATTCTTATACACGGTAGATGAGATCACAGTGCTTGCTGGAGATGTGGCACTCTAAGGGTTCTGATTGTGGAGCGAAAATGCTGCCACTTGCTTTTACCGTGGGCCCCCACTGAGAGCCAGGACGTCAAAACAGAAAGCCCTGCATTTATGGGAAGCCTCACGAACACCTGTAGTTCTTGCTGACACCTGAGTCATTTTAGATAGCACTGTTTCTTCTTCTTTAATATGTGCTCTACATCAAGGCGGTGTATACTTGGCTTAAAAACCACCAGAAACGTAAAAGCAAACCACTCATCACATCATAAAAACATCAGAGATTACATACCCTGGCTTAGGAGTGAGGTTCAAGATTGTCATGGTATGCGCAAAACTCACCCATTCGGAGAAACTGCCCCGAAGGATAAATTGGTTTCTTCTGTATTACCCTCATTCAAATATCCGAGTGTGAAAGGTTACTTTAAGGGTTTATTTTTTACTAAACGGTGCTAGCTCTCTGTGCATGTCCTGGCGTGTGCTGAGGACACCCTAAGACATGTTTGATAGCTACCTTGGGGCCATGCTGGACACCCCCCCTGGTAGCACACAACAAATGCAACTACCGCATGTTTGTTTTTGCACTAAAAGCATGTTAGCTGCAAGTCCCAGCATAACGTAGTAAAAGGATCCTTGTGGCAGTTCTTTCTTCTGTAATGTTGCTTTGGAGATTACGGAATTTTTTTCTTCACCCAAGAAGACAATAAGTACAAGATTGAGCCCTTTTCCAATGGTAATACCTTTAATGTTATTTATGTCTGTATTTTTCTTTGCATGTTGTATGTTGGCAAGACCAAGGAGCAGAGTCTGGGCAGGACACTCCATCCTGCTGCTCCCCCTTGCCATGCCCCCCTCCCCCATTGCCACTGTTGCCGCCCCTCTCTGGGGCCAGCAGAGGCGGCGGTGGCAAAGGAACCATGATGCAGCACTTATCAAAGGCTCTGGTGCTGGGTCGAGGTTCCTGCCTGCTATCTTAGGGTGCTTCTGTCCCCCTCCGATGCAGACTTCCAGTTTGGCATAAGCCTGAAGTTGGCGTTGGAGGGGGCAGAAGCGCCTGAAGATAGCAAGCAGATCCTCGATGCAGTGCCAACCACACCCACTTCTCTATTTCACATAATGCCCTGAAATGAAAAGTTATAAAACCAAAACCAAACCAAATGAAAACGTATTAAAACAAAACACATTAAAATGATGCAACCTGCAAACGACACAGGAAACAAAGCAAAACATCCCTAGCGGGTCTTACTGTAAGCGGGGAAGGGCTGGATTGTTGTACTTTTGCATGTATTTTATTGTGATTTTGTACACTACAAAGAGTGGGTTTGATCTTGCAGTTAACTAATAAATAAATAGTTACTATTTGAGTTGGACGGGTTCACAGTAAAGAGAATATGAGCACTCAATTCAGTGTCAAAAGATTCATTGAACTTAAGTGCCCAAGCAATCTGCTTTCTGCTGATAAGACTGTGCTGGCACAGTGAAGGAATGGGAGATAGCCCAGGAGACATTTGCTGTGACCTGGATCCGTGCCATGTCCTGCCTGCCACCTGAGGAACCAGGGGGGTTACACAGGGAACCAACTAAGAGAAATAGTGACAAAGACACCTTAAGCCACTGCAGTACACTTTTGAGAATGCCAGGAGAAAGGATGAGTCTTGGAAATGGAAGGAGCAACAGGGAGCCCTGATCCTGGGATGAGAGGATACAGTGGATATCCCCTGGATCGCTGATTATTATTTTTTTTGGGGCACTTTTGGATGCTGACATTATAGGTAATATCGCTCATTCTGGTGGTGGCCGCATACCGTTCGTACATATTATAAATATGGTTTATACAATAGCTTGGGGTTTATACATAGAAACATAGAAACATGATGACAGAAAAAGACCACATGGCCTATCTAGTCTGTCCTTCCATAACAGCAACTACAACAGTCCACTTTTTACCTTTAGAGATCCTCTGTGTTGGTCCCATGCTTTTTTGAATTCAGTTACTGTCCTCATCTCTACCACCTCCACTGGGAGACTATTCCATGGATCCACTACTCTTTCTGTAAAGAAATATTTATACAGGTCCAATGGCTGAAACTATTCTAAAATCTTTTAACAAGTTCACCTCATATATTCTTTATGATTGTTCTGGTTTGTTGCGGTGTGAATGAGCTATTCGGTATGTGGATCCTTGGCGTTTTACGAGAGTGTCAACTGACATAGGGGGGTTTTCCTGCGAAAAGGAGTTATTTGAATGGTGCAAGTGCGGGCATTTCAGAAGTTTGAACGACAGAGAGCGTAAGGTCTGCAAGATTTTTTGCTTCTCTTCATTCTCAGGTATGAATTTAAAGACAGTCAGGTTTCAATGATGGGGGCATCCAATGATGGGGGCATCCTTTCATGATACTCATGATGGGGGCATCCTTTCATGATACTCATGATACTCATGATACTGAGTTCTGTATCCTTTTATAATTTTGAAATTACAATGCTACATTTAAGCATTTTGCATTAGGACAGGCAGGATATAATTAGCCTTTTTACCTTCCATAGTTTGTCCATGCCCAAGTTCTTAACCATTAGGCTACTCCTCAACTCTGCAAGTACATCGAGTCACTTTTGTGGTGCACACCCATTTGATTCAAGGCTTTGTGAGGCATAGGGTGGCTATTAACCCATTAATGCAAAATAATCACGACTGCACTAATGCCATTTTAGGGCGCCGCGTGTGTTTGGGGGCATCCTTTTTTGGGGAGTCTCATGATACTGAGTTCTGTATCCTTTTATAATTTTGAAATTACAATGCTACATTTAAGCATTTTGCATTAGGACAGGCAGGATATAATTAGCCTTTTTACCTTCCATAGTTTGTCCATGCCCAAGTTAATAGACCTAGTAAGAATGCCATTTTCTTCTTTTTTCAAGTGGAAAGGATGATGATTTTAGGCGGACTTCTACTCCTGCTTCATGATACATGTTATCTTCCAATTTAGACATATGTTTAGTAGTGAATATTTATTTGAAATATGCTTTTTTCCTCTTTCTGTAGTTGCAAGATATAACAGAAGGGGATTTGTTTTTAGAAGGTTGTATTCCTTTACGGTTTGAAGCACTTTATATGACACATCCCTTTGTTTTTTACAGTTTTGTTTTGTTTTTACCACCATGTTTTCATTATACTTTTACACTAATTTTGTATTTATGATTTTATTTAGCGATTTTTATAATGTATTTTAGCTGTATACTTTTCATTTTTTATACATCTGTGGACATTTAATCAGGTTTAACATGTACATTGTATATTTCTTTGTTTTAATTTTTATGTTTTAATTTGTCTTATTTTACTTTTGTTTTTATGATTTTAGTAGAACCAAAATACCCCTGAAGAAGGCATAGCCGAAACACGGCCTGTGTCGGGTAAAGGTTGGTTGCGACATCTCTTCGGGGGTCTTTTTGTGCCTCTCACAAGAATTTTTTAATAAAGGCGTTTTTGATTTACCACGCCTGGACTGGATCGTGAAGACAAGGAGGACCAGTCCTAAGGGGTACAAGGTCTGTGATCACCTCAAGTCCAGTATTCAGCTCTTCAAGGTACTCTGGAGTAAGGAGCTAATAAGGAGGGATTCTCCACCTGGAAGGGAGAGGCCAACTAAACAATGAGTGAATATGAGTGTGTTTTTGTGCTCTGCCAGTATTTTGTTATGATTGTTTGTGATCCCTCAATATTTTTCATCAAGTCTTTGGTTCAGAATCACTAAATTCTGGCCTTGACTGAGTTATTGAAATGAGTGATCATTGGAGTGAGTGGAACTAGGGTGCCAAAGGCCACCCAGTTTTTACTGGACCCATCCTGGAACCCTAAAATTCCCAGTGAGTTAAGGAAAGGGAACTGGATTTAGTTCAGACCTTTCTCTGAAGTTCAAGGGAAGTTACATTCAGGTACAGTAGATACTTCCCTGTCCTCAGAGGGCTTACAATCTAAGTTTGCATCTGAGACAATGGAGGGTTAAGCAAGGTGCTGAAGATACAACGAGCAACAGTGGGAACTCTACCTGGCTTCCCTTGTTCTCATCCTGTTGCTCTGATCACTAGGCTTCTTCTTCACTGCAAAAACAGTGTTATCCCCTGAAATTGTCCTCCTCTGTCAAATAGCTGTTGCTAGCCTTTATAAGAGCCTCTCAGTCTGGCAGGGGTTACTGTGGTAATAGAGGGTTCTTGAATGGCTATGTGGAGGCGAGAGGACTTTCTCTTTGCTGATGGAATGGTGTAGAATTTAATTTGTATTATGTTTTGATGACACACTGGATGTTATGCTATTGTATTGTTATTTATGTCTTAGGGCACTTGAACGGGTGGTTCACCACCGCGGTCTTCACCTTCTCACGGGTCTTTACTCGATCCTCATCCTTCTTGACCTTTTTGCTGCTTTTGATACTGTTGATCACCACCTTCTTTTCAATACCCTGCCCTTGCTTAGATTTAGGGATTCTGTCCTGTTCTGGTTTTCTTCCTATCTCTCTCATCATAATTTTAGTATATGTTCTGGTGGATCCTCCTCTACTGCTATTCCACTTTCAGTCAGTGCACCCCAGGGCTCTGTCTTGGAACCTCTCCTTTTCTCTCTCTACACTCAGTCCCTTGGTGCACTCACCTCCTCCCATGGTTTTCAGTACCATCTCTATGCTGTTGACGCTCAGATCTACCTTTCTGAAGCTAAAATCTTTCCCGGAATCCAGGTTTGGATCTCTGCCTGCTTATCTGACATTAGTGCCTGGATGTCTCAACGTCATCTAAAAATGAACATGGCCAACACTGAGCTCCTTATCTTTTCCCCTAAACCCACTACCCCCTTCCACCTTGCTCTATTTCCATGGATCACACTCTACTCCATCCTGTTTCCTCGTCTCGCAATCTTGGGTTCATCTTTGACTCCTCCCTCCCCCTCTCCACATATATCCAACAAATAGTTAAAACTGTTGTTTCCTTCTCTATAACACTGGCAAAATTCCTTCCTTCCTTTCTGAACACACTACTAAGACCCTTATCCATTCTCTAGTCACCTCCCGTCTAGACTATTGAAACCTCCTCTTTGCTGGTCCTCCTGTGAATCATCTCTCTCCTCACTTCAATCTGTTCAAAACTCAGCTGCACGGCTTATCTTTCGCCAGTGCTGCTATGCTCAAGTCACTTCATTAGTTCCCTATCTGTTTCCACATCCATTTCAAACTTCTACTACTGACCTATAAGTGCCTTCATTCAGCTGCTGCTCACTGCCTTTCCTCTGTTATTTCTCCCTGCATCCCTCCTTGGGAACTCTGCTATTCTGGCAGATCCCTTCTATTTGTGCCTTTCACTTCCATTGCCAACTCCAGACTTCGATCTTCCTACCTTGCTGCTCCTTTTGCCTGGAACAAACCACCTGAATTGGTATGTCAGGCTCCATCTATAGCCCTGTTCAAATCTAGGCAAAAAAACTCAGGGCCTGATATTGTACTGAGGCAGCTCTGCACCGCTACAGTGCATAGCCATCGTCACTGATCTCTAACTCCGGATATTCAATGCTGTGGTCATATGTGATCCCAGCATTGAATATCCTTGATCACCACACAGCCTCCAATACCACAGAAGCTAACCAGGGAGTGGAGATATTGCACCGCTGCCCGGTTAGCTCCTGCGGGTAAAACTAGGCCAGCTTTTGATTCGCTTAGTTTTACCAGCAGGTCGCTAACCGAGTAGCGGTGCAATATTGCTGCTACCCGGTTAGCGACTGTTGCTGCCAATGACACGCCCCAGATGCTAAGCGGTTAGCATCAGGGCATGTACTGGAGGTAACCGGGGATATCCAGTGGCACTAACCATGTAAACCATGTAAATGCTTTTTGAATATCGGGCCCTCACTTCTTTGAGTCTGCTTTTGCATCCTGATTCCCTTTGTTTCCTGTTCACCTCCTATATGTTTCCTTACCATTTCCCTAGATAGACGACATGTATCAAGACTTGTACAATAACACAAGACGTATAACACTGACAGTAATTGCACTCAGTCGCCTTCAAAACAGTCCCCTTCCGATAAAACACGCTTCCTCCAGCGTTTCTCCCACTGCTGGAAACAATTTTGAAATGCCTCTTTTGTTCTGCTGTGAAGCTGCTGTGTAGAATTTTGCTTAATGGTCTCCAAGTCATCAAATCTCCTTCCTTTCAGTAGTAATTTCAGTTTTGGAAACAAGAAAAAGTCACAGGGTGTGAGGTCAGGTGAGTACGGAGGCTGACGGACTTGCTCGATTTGGTGTTTGGCCAAGAACTGCTGGACAAGATGTGATGCGTGAGCTGGGGCGTTATCATGGTGAAGCAACTATTCATCATTCCTGTGCAACTCTGGCCTCTTACAATGAACTGCATCTCTCAAAGGAGTCAGAACTTGGACGTAGTACTCCTTATTGATGGTTTGGCCTTTTGGAGCATGAACAATACCCTGGTAATCAAAGAAAACTGTGAGCATGACCTTGATATTGCTCCTCACCTGGCGGGCTTTCTTGGGTGTGGGAGAGTTTGGAGTCTTCCATTGTGAGGATTGGGCCTTAGTTTCCAGGTCATAACCATAATCCCACGAATCATCACCAGTAATAATCTTTTTGATGAAATCTGAGTCATTTTAAGCACATTCCAACAACTCCCTGGCTGCAGACAGTCAATCTTCTTTTTGACAGGGGACAGGAGTTTTGTCACAAATTTTGCAGACATACATCTCATCCTCATATCAACAATAAGAATGGACAGCACCAACCCGAAACTGATGTCCATGTCCTCAGCAAGTTCCCTGATAGTCAATCAATGATATGAGCATATTGCGGCACACACTGCTTTTACTTTGTCTTAGAAATATAGAAAGATGATGACAGAAAAAGACCACATGTCCTATCTAGTCTGTCCTTCCATATCAACCACTACAACATTCCCTTTTTTCCTTTAGAGATCCTCTGTGTTTGTCCCATGCTTCTTTGAAGTCAGATACTGTCCTCATTTCTACCACCTCCACTGGAAGACTATTCCACGGATCCACCACTCTTCATGCCTGCTTATGGATGGCCTTCCAGAATGTTTGTCCCTGTCAACACTTGGGTGGTCCTCTTGGAAACATTTGTACCAGTCATAACTTGAGCATGACTCATGCATTCTTTGCCATACACTTGCTGTAACTTGTCATAAGTCTCTTTGCACGAATCTCCAAGTTTCTGGCAGAATTTAAGGCAAATTCGCTGTTCAATTTTTTTCAGTCATCATAAATTTGACAAACTGCGTTTACACGATACCAAACATCCTGTGATTAAAAAAAGTACAGGTATGCTGCAGCCATGCTACCCTCTGCACATGCACAGCACATAACTAGGGCACTGCATGCTTAATAACTTTGTGGGGCAAGGTATTGTTATAAAAGCTACAAAACAAGTCTCGATACTTTTTGATCACACCTTGTATCCTAGTCCCCCCCTTGTTGTGTCTGTCTTGATTAGACTGTAAGTTCTGAGGAGCAGTGACTGTCTCTTACATGTCTCTGTACAGCACTGCATATGCCTTGTGACGCTATACGAATGATAAGCAGTAGTAGTAGTAATGTTTACTAAAGCGCATGCTGGTAGCATGGGGTTAAGCGTGGGGATAACACGTGTTTATGCTGTGTGGTAGCAAGGAGCCGGTGGTTCAAAGGTGACTATGCTAAACATGCCACACTACCCAAGCAGCACCTGAATGAGCAGGGTTAAGGTGAAGAGTGGGTGGGGAGAAGACGGAGACAGTGTTTTGCAGCTGAGGCAGGCATGCTAGTTGTGTGCAAACTACACAAAACACACCGCTAGCGTGGGCACAGCTAATGGCAGCCTCTGACCAGGCTCTAGCTGCACTTGCCATGCTCACATGTTCCAAATACGTCGTTTGTATGCGGGTTTTAGGAATATATGGAAGGCCGAAGCATGGCAAACACATAAGAAACAATAGAGCAAATAGGTGATGTTAGTAGAATACCTAGGTACCTGCCTAGGCCAGCTGTTTGGAGGGGCTGCATGGTGCACTTGCCATGGCAATAGACCACAACAACATGACAATCACAAAACTAGGGCCTGCAGGTCAGGAGTGACCCTGCAGGGATAGCGGGCAAACATTAACAGCTGTCTTGTCTGACTGCTGTTTATGTCTGCATATGCACTGGATAGTTGTCAAAGGGCAGCTGGTGGCAGTGGGGGTGTACTATCGAGCGCCTGGCCAGAATGACCAAATGGATGATGAAATGCTCAAAGAAATCAAGGAAGCTAACAAAAGTTACAGCGCAGTAATAATAATGGGTGATTTCAACTACCCTGGTATCGACTGGGTCAGTGTCACGTCAGGACATGCTAGGGAGATAAAGTTCCTAGATGAAATAAATGACTGCTTCTTGGAGCAGCTGGTTCATGAACCGACCAGAGGGGAAGCCATATTAGACCTAGTCCTTAATGGAACACCAGATCTAGTGCAAGAGATAAGGTTGTTGGGGCCACTTGGCAATAGTGATCATAGCATGATCGCCTTTGATTTAATTAGTGGAGGAGGGATAGTAAGGAAATCCACAGTACTACCTTTTAACTTTCGAAAGGGAGACTATGATAAAATGAGGAAAACAGTTAAGAAAAAACTAAAAGGAGCAGTTGCAAAGGGTAAAGACGTACATCAGGCTTGGCTGTTGTTGAAAAATACTATCTTGGCAGCCCAGACCAGCTGTATTCCACGCTTTAAGAAAAGTGGAAGGAAGTCCAAAAAACTGCCAGCATGGTTTAAAGGTGAGGTCAGAGAGGATGTTGTTGCCAAAAAAGCATCTTTCAGGAAATGGAAAATAGAGCCAAACGACGAAACCTGGAAACAGCACAAGCACTGGCAAGTCAAATGCAAGGCATTGATAAGGCAGGCAAAGGGAGAATTTGAGAAGAAGCTTGCTGCGGAAGCAAAAACGCGAAGTAAAGACCTTTTCAAGTACATTCGTAGCAAAAAACCTGTGAGAGAGTCAGTTGGTCCATTAGATGATAAAGGGGTTAAAGGAGCACTAAGAGGCGACAAGGCGATAGCGGAGAGACTGAATGAATTCTTTGCTTCGGTCTTTACTGAGGAAGATGTAGGGATGTTACCCATGACTGAAGTGGTATTTAAAGGTTCGGAAGAATTGAAGGAAATATCGATACATCGGGAAGATGTATTACAACTATTAGATAAACTGAAGAGTAGCAAATCACCTGGGCCGGATGGTATATATCCAAGGGTGTTGAAAGAACTGAAATATGAGATTGCAGACCTGCTATTAGTAATCTGTGAACTATCATTAAAATCATCTCTAATACCTGAAGATTGGAGGATCGCCAATGTAACATCAATTTTTAAAAAGGGTTCCAGGGGTGATCCGGGAAACTACAGACCGGTGAGCCTGACATCAGTACCGGGAAAAATTGTAGAAACCATCATAAAGAATAAAATTACTCAGCATGTAGATAGTCATGACCTAATGGGAGACAGCCAACATGGCTTTAGACAAGGAAGATCTTGTCTTACTAATCTGTTATGTTTCTTTGAAGGAGTGAATAATCAGGTGGACAAAGGTGAGTCGGTTGATATTGTGTATCTGGACTTTCAGAAAGCCTTTGACAAGGTCCCCCATGAGAGACTTTTGGCAAAACTAAAGAGTCATGGGATAGGAGGCAGTGTACTATTGTGGATCAGGAACTGGTTAAAAGATAGAAAGCAGAGGGTAGGCCTAAATGGCCAATTTTCCCAATGGAGAAAGGTGAATAGTGGTGTACCCCAGGGATCTGTGCTGTGTCCGCTGCTTTTTGACATATTCATAAATGACCTGGAAAGTGGAATAACGAGTGAGGTTATCAAATTTGCAGATGACACAAAACTATTTAAAGTTGTTAAAACCCAAGAGGATTGTGGAAAATTGCAAGAGGATCTTGATAAATTGGAAGACTGGGCATCAAAATGGCAGATGAAATTTAATGTGGACAAGTGCAAGGTTATGCACCTAGGGAAGAACAACCCAAACTATGGTTACACGATGCAAGGTTCCACATTAGGAACCACCACCCAGGAAAAAGATTTAGGCGTCATTGTGGATACCATGTTAAAACCCTCGGCTCAGTGTGCAGCGGCGGCCAAGAGAGCAAATAGAATGCTAGGTATGATAAGGAAAGGAATGGAAAATAAAACAAAAGATATTATAATGCCAATATATCGTTCCATGGTGAGACCGCACCTTGAATATTGTGTGCAATTCTGGTCGCCGTATCTTAAAAAGGATATAGCGATTTTAGAAAAGGTTCAGAGAAGAGCCACCAAAATGGTAAAGGGGATGGAAGGATACTCCTATGAAGAAAGGCTAAAAAGGTTAGGGCTCTTTAACCTGGAAAAGAGACGGCTGAGGGGAGATATGATAGAAGTCTATAAATTAATGAACGGAGTGGAACGGGTAAACGTAGATCGATTGTTTACCTTATCAGAATATAGAAAGACTAGGGGACATGCAATAAAGCTACAGGGTAAAGTATTTAAGACTAATAAAAGAAAATATTTTTTCACTCAACGTGTAATCAAACTCTGGAATTTGTTACTGGAGGATGAAGTAAAGGCTGTTAGTGTAGCTGGGTTTAAAAAAGGTTTGGACAAGTTCCTGGAGGAAAGGTCCATAAACCATTATTAAGAAGGGACCCAGGATATCAATGCTTGAACCAATACAAGCATTGTGGAACCTGTGTCCCTTGGGGAAACTGCTAGGTACATATGACCTAGATTGGCCACTGTTGGAAACAGAATGCTGGGCTTGATGGACCTTGGTCTGACCCAGTATGGCATATCTTATGTTCTTATGTACTGTGACGGTGTCAAGAGATAGGGCCTCCGCTCAGTACTGGCCACATAGCCAGAGTTGAAGCCAGCAGTCTACAGTAGGGGGTGAGGCTTGCAAAGGAGGTGTTGTGCATTCTGGCTACATAACAGTGTGGCATTAAAGCGTGCCCTCAAACCCCTACCTCCCGTACATACTGAGGCATGTAGCAGTGCACACATACACATGACGGGGGGGGGGGGGGGGGTGGGGATGCATGCTACTTCCATAGCCATGTTCTTGTGGGTGGAGGCCCCTCACCCTGACTAAGGGAGGATGGAGCTTAGGCCTACCAGCTCCGAGCAACTACTTACCATTTCTAGCACTGAACATGGACTTCCTGTGTTGGAGCTCACTGGCCCCTGCACCCAGAGGTTAAGGTGTGCCATGGAACTGGGTAGCTCTTATGGGCTCCCAAGGTCCTGTGGGTCTCTGCTTTCCTGCCAGCTTGGGGTGCTCAGTCTGGTTTGGCTACCTTCATGGGGTTCTTTCCTGTGGGGGGAGTATGAGTGGTCTCTGTGGACTGCTGTCAGCCCTCTTGAAGAAAGCAGGCCACAGAGGTGGGTGTCCTATACGGTGGGCTATGGGGGTGCTTCTCAACCCCATGTGGTAGAGTTGCTGGCAGGCTGCCCAAAGTGTTTTACCCCTGTTTCTCCCACTATCTGCATGTTCATTGTGTTTGGCCTTCTGATTCTCATGCTCTAGTTCCCCCATTCCCTTCACAGGAAGGGCATAATCCACAATGGCCAGAGGGATATACAAGCCATAGCAAAGAAGTGAATAAGAGAAGGTTCCCTCCCCACTCATCAGGGGCCTTGCACTATGTTCCCTGCAACCTAGGTGAACAAGCACCCTGGGCTCCTCAGGGTGAGGGAGGTTCAAATACCCGATCCTTATGGTGGACACTGCGGGCACCCTGTGGATACCCTGCCTGATCCCAGATGAGACCTCCTGCATCACCACATGCCACAATTGCACCCTATCTCTCCCGCAGTTAGGGGTGCAGCACAGACTCTCTGCATGCGCTTGCTTGCTGATTTGCATGCTGCACGTACTTGGCCTCATTGCTGTGAGCTGTGCAGCCAGTTGTGCCTATTCCCAGTCATCCCTCTCTCTTCTGCACTGGCCTGTTACTGCTGTCCTGTAGGTGGGCAGTGGGGCACAGTTGTTACTACCTTCAGTGGTTCTGTAGCCCGCTGCATAATAATGCATTTTTTGCTAACAATTGGAGGGTGCACGTTGCGAGCGCGTTCACTGTGCACATGCACTATAGCCGCACGTTTGCAACTTCCGCAATACTGATGCACCTAGGTTCGCAGCGCACCTCTACTGCAGGAACAGCCCCTGCATCTACCCTGGCTGCTCTGCCCTGGCATGGTAAAAACCATACTACTTGTGGCACTTTAGTAAATATGGTGCTTAGATTTGTGTCATTATAGTTTCTACTATGACAATTTTTAAAAAAATATGAATTGTGTACTGACCGGATCCCTGTTGTTGGGCATGGAGCGGGTTGTAAATGTAATATTCTGTGCATGTTGTGTTGGTCTTTCCAGGGTAACAAATCATTTTACATGGATTTGACATGAAAGCAATATATCAGTAAATGAATAGCTTGCCGCTAGTCAAGTGGAGGGTAATTTCATAAACTCATGTGGCTTTTATGTGCGTGAGTACGTCATATTTAAAGCCTATTTTATGAAGTGCGCATGTACTTTAAAAAAATAGGGGCTTCAGTGGCATAAACATGTCTGCAAACTAGGTTATGAGTACATATGCTTGCTGTTCAGGATCATACTTAAGTTATAGTATTTTAAAACTTACACAAGTAAACTTGCATTCCATCCATCTGCCCCTGTGCATGCCCACACTATCCCCATACCCACCCATCTTTGGACTTACGCGTGTACATACAAAATAGTGACTGACTAAAATATGTGCCCAGAACCCATTCATGCACATATGTCCTTGAAAATAAGGATTTAGGTCATAAGTGGCATGTATTTATTCATGGAACCCTTATAAAATCATTCCCTATGTGTCTATTATTTTTGTTTGAATGGGATTAGTTAAAATAAATCAACAAATTAATTGGCTAAAGATAAGACCTTAATCAGCCTGGTTCTTTCAGTAAGAAGCACATTTACCACCAGATTTTTTAAAAAAAGGCAAAACAAAAAAATGAATGAACCATTAACAGAAAACTAAATTACATTAGCTCAGACAAAGGGTCATGTTTACTATGAGGCATGCCGCTAGCGTGTGAATGGCGCTAAAAAGGAGTGCGGAGGGTGATGTTTGACCTGGGCTAAAACATGGAGACACACACAGGTTTTGCACTGCACCTACCCTCCGTGCTCACCTTTGGCATGATCAGTGCAGGCATACTTAATGCTTCCCATTGAAGTGGTGGTAAACGCACCCATGTTAATGTCTACGTCGTTGGGGAGCTTGCGCTAACAGTGTTCTCATTACCTGTGATAAGGACACTCCATCACAGAACTAATCTCTGCCTTAACCCCTGCTACTTGGGTAGGAGAACAGCAGAAAGAAAGAAAAGACGCTGTTGATACCATTGAAATCAGCGGCAAAGAAGGCTGTTCGTCTTGGCGTGAGAACGGAGGTTGAAAGACTTTCTGCCAAGGATCCAGATAAGATATCACTATCCCCTGGAGAAGAACACAAAAATATTTATTTTTTGTTTGTCCAATACATAGCTATGCCAGAATATTCTTAGCATTAAATGAGTATGTGAATGAAAGAAATTGGATCACTAATTACCTTGGTACTTTTTGTATAAAAGATGAATATATGGAAGAGATGAACTGGATTATTAAGGGCCTTGGAAAAGTTTTGAATGACTTGTTCATTCTCGTATATTTTAGAAAAACCGTTTTGTGAAGTATTTATTATTATCATTACAAGAGGACTCAAGTGAAAACAGGGGAGATGTCTGGATTAGGAATCTCTAGAGCAGCGTCCAATAAAAATTTATAACTGGAAAAGAAAGAAAAAAATATGATACGCTATAATTTGGGGGTTATAGTATAATACCTGCTATATTTTCAGCATGCAGTACTTTATACTGTGGTACACTTGGTGTGCACTGAACCCCACACTACCCTATAGCATGCTTTAGAAAACCTGCCACAAAATGCTTTATTTTGTAAGGCAGATGGACTTAAATTCTTCTATAGATTTCCCTTAGATCTTCTTACCTCTGTGTTCTTCTTCACTGTTCTCCTTTGCAACCTGGCTCTGGGTAGAAGCTTATTTCTAGCTTTCTATAATTTCTGATTCATCTTTCTTCTGATTCTCATGAACTCAAAGGGATCAGTTTTCAAAGGGAGTTACACATTTACTGGCAGTGAGTAAACATTTAAAGGCACATTTTAGAAAAAAACGTATAAGCTGCCATGGAAATGTCCAAATGTGTATGTCTATGGCATGTTGGCACAGCTGCCAGGAATGTAGATGTGGCCAGCGAACCAAAGGGAAAATGTCTGTGTGATGGAAAACAGACAGATGAAATGTGTAAATGCACCATAGCTCAAAACAGGACCGGAAACATGTATGTCATTGCACAATGAGCCTATACATGCGCCCTGGGAAAATATTCACATGTGGCAGGAAACATGATATAGACGGCCCCCTTAATCCCTCTGCCTGTGGAACCTCTGCACATACAGAAGACCTGAGATTAGCTGGAAGATGGCTACGCACCTGTTCCTCTTCTCCAGGGCTGCTCCTGTGAAGGATGGTTTTGGAGCAGGGGGAGACCCTCTACCAACCATGTGGCCACAGGCCTCTTCATGATGCAGCATGTAGGATGTAGGAACAGATCTCCACAATGCTGGCATGGTGAATTACCCAAATATACAGCATGCCAGGGACATGTAGTAACAAGCAAGTACCCAATAGGCAGGCAGAGAAATAAGGCATCCGAGGCAGGGTGAAAAGGGGGCAAAGAACGCTGATCCCTCTGTGAGACACCCAATGAGGGGTTTGTCAGAGCCACATCAGCCAGATGAGAGGAACACAGAGAAAGAAGCATATGGTCAGCAGCACACACACAAGCTGATGCACTATGCACCCAGGGAGGAAGTGTGGGCAGATATGGACAGGTCAATTGGTGGCAAGGGATCGGGGGAAAGATACATGCACGGTATCGGCTATCACATGAGAAGGCTGTTTTCATGTGGCTGCATGAGCATATGAGTAGTGCAGCAACTGTCATGCCCCACGTCCATGGTGTGGTGATGGTATGTTGTAGGTTGACATTGGGTCCAATGAGACTCATATCACCAGGACAATACTATAGCACAGCAAAATGTGCACATAGTTGCAGGCATAGCACATATGCAAGGGCAGTAACTACAGTGGGACCAGAGCGTGCACAAACACAGGTGACAAACCACAAGGAGAGCAAACACCCTCACAGTACATAGCAAAGACACAACAAAGTGAGTGGTGTACTGAGGTCACAGGTGCTTTATTAGATAAAAAACCCTACGCGTTTCAGCAAACGCCTTCCTCAGGGGGTACACATCAAAGGCACACTGTGGGAACTATGTCTTTAAAGGATCCAGTAGCCTATAAAGTAAAACACAATCCTACATGGTACAACTGGTAATGCTGTAGCTGATCACACAGTCATCAAAACCATTAGTTACGACCACTGTTCCCTCTAAGCTGTGCACGTGTGCGCACGCACACACACCTTGCCGAGCGAGCGCGCATACTTTACAACAGAGCACACAAAAATTACGGTTCTGATTCTGATAGAAAACACCACAAATGTCTTAAAATTTAAAAGTTGTGATTGTAATTACTAGAAATGTTTCACTTCATTTAGTAATCATCTATTTTCATTTAATTTGATTAAAATCAATGTAGTGTACATACTGTATTCTGACATGTAGTCAAATTTTAAAGTATATAACTCCGAGTGTTGGTTATGTGGTGCACAAAAATGTAACCTTCCTTCAAAAGCTGCACAGCAGATATTTTATGCGCACACAGCCTACAGAAAATTAGGGGGAACATTGGTTACGACTAGTAACGATGACTGTGTGCTCAGCTACAGTGTTACTAGTTGTACCATGTAAGATTGTGTTTTATCTTATAGGCTACTTCCCACAGTGTGCCTTTGATGTGTATCCCCTGAGGAAGGCGTTTGCCAAACGGCGTAGAGGTTTTTATCTAATAAAGCACCTGTGACCTCCGTGCAAACACAGATGACAGTCATCAGTGTGGGGAACAAGGATGCAGTCAGTATCAGGGAGCAAAGGATGCTGCAGAGTGCCATGCAGAGCCGGTCCAAGGGTTTCTGCTGCTTCAGGCACAAAACCTGGCCTTGCTGCGCTGCTGCTGCCAATTCCCTCTTGGGGGGTGGGGGAGGGCAACAGTGACAGTATTTTAAAAGTGGCAGCTCTGTGCTATTGCTTTGTTGCCCGCAGCAGCCATGTGTTTCAGCACGTATGGCCTGCCACTTCTGACCCCCCTCCAACAGTAAGGTGCATTGGAGGGGGATCAGAAGTGGCAAGTCATGTGTGCCAAAGTACATGGCCTGCTGCAGGCAACAAAGCTGCATCACAAAACTGCCCACCTGGATCAGCCGCCTGGCTCACCTAGTGGATGGGTGACCCTAGTGCTATGTCAGGGTCCTTGCACACAGGTACATGGAAGGCATCCCCCACTCAAATGCCCCAAAAGAGATGGAGTCAGATGCATGACAGAGGGTGAGCAGCATAAACATAGTGCTAAATAATATATCGCTTTCTCTCACCACCAGATGCTGCAGAACTCTCAGCGACCTCGAGGCAATCAAGGTGCAATTTAGGACTGTGTGGAGGACCCAACCCTGCTTGCTGCAGTGTTTATTTTTTATTTATTACATTCTCTTAAATACCACGCTATTCTGCATCAGTGAAGTTTACATTGAACAGGGCATTATAACTTGGAGATAACTATTTTACAGGGAACATGGGCTATGGAGGGTTAAGTGTCTTGCCCAAGACCACAAGGAGCACCTCTGGGACTAGAAACCCCAGTCCTTCCGGCCCAAGGTTGCTGTCCTCTAGTGGGATTTGAACCCCTGACCTTCTGGCCTGAAGTACCTTGCCCCAACCACTAGGCCACTCCTTTATGGTGGGATGTCCAACAGCAGTACAGTAAGTCTTGCTGCTTGTTTCATAGAATTGCAATGTGAGATGGGGCCCCCTGGGACAACATCTGAAAAGCACATGGACAAGATGCCTGATAACAGTTAGCATCCATAACATGGAATGTTACATAGGGCCAGCAGAAGTATAGCCACAGTGACCACAGCATATGTGGGAATGGTGATGCACAGACAAAGCCCAGCAAAGTATGGTTTATGGTTTATTAACTTAATATACCGGTAAACGCAATGTACATCATAGCGGTTTACAGAGTTCAAATCGAAACAGTCACCAAAAGGTGGGAAGAGAAAGGAAAAGAAGTTTCATCAATTGATAGGAAAGCAAACTAGGCAGATTCATACAACAGGACAGTAGAAAGGAAAGTGAGAGTACTGCCACTAGAAGGCCAAAGGGACAGAGATCAGGGAATGGGCCCAGCAAACATATGGAGATGCTGGTGTGTGTGTCTGTGGTCAGAAGCAAGGGCCATGGACTCACAAGATGGGTACAAGAACAGAGAGATCACTTGTTAGAACCCTGAAGGGATTGGATGCACAGATGGTGATGACATAAGAAATCATAAAATGCAAGTGATGTCCATGTGCCAAAATCAGCGCCCACACAGGCATAGGCTACAAATGTGTGGAACAGTAAGGGTCAGACATGAGCATTGCCCCTACACCCCCAAATGGTGACCGAGGCCCACTGTGGCAGACAGGATCGATTGGAAACTGCCAGTGGCTAGGAAGGTGAGGGCCATGATGATCTTGAGGTAGACAGGCATGGGCTGAACCCTGTGTGTGGTGGACTAGTGACTCTAGTTCCTGGCAGAAATGGTGAATGGCTGCCTTATCAAAGTGTAATCTGGTGAGGCAGTGCTCATCTGTGAGGTCCATGCAATGTGTTCTGGGTCTATATACCCTGAGATAAAGATGCCTCCTTGCAGTCCTCCTGCTCTCCCGGTGGCTCTCATGTAGCAATGACAGCACAAACAATGCATTCATGTCCTCCATGGCTGCTACCTGCCATCAGTGTATCACACTACCTGCACTCAAGTGTATCCCCCCACCTGCACCCAGGTATATCCCCCCACCTGCATCCAAATGTATCCCATCACCAGCACCCTGGTGCATCCCACCACCTGTACCCAAGTATATCCCACCATTAGTATCCAAGTGTATCCCACCACTAGCACCCTGTGTATTCCACCATCTGCACCCAGGTGCATCCCACCACCAGCATCCAAGTGTATCCTGCCACCTGCACTCAGGGGTATCCTACCACCCTGCATCCAAGTGTATCCCACTACCTGCACCCACAGCACCACATAGACAACTCCTAAAACCCGGGGGGAGGAGGGGGCGGGGTTTTTTCAGAAATCCAATCAGAGACTGAACCAAATCAAAAAGCCGATTAGATTATATGGAGGAAATGCAAGATGTCTGCACACAGGGCAGTATCGAACTGCAATCGCACCTTGTGTGACGTGCAACTCGGGCGCATGCCCCCCTCTCCCCCCATACCTCCATCCAGCGCTGCCTGCTCTTTCCCTGCTGCTGCCGCCCTCTGTTTTTTTCACGGCAGCGCCGGCAGCAGGCAAAGAGCAGGCAGCACTGGTCGGAGGTATGGGGAGGAGGAGGGGGCATGCGCCCGATCTGAAAGGCGCCAGCACTCTAAGCAGATCTGTCCCTCCCTGCTCTGACATCGTGTCGGAGGAGGGAGGGACCAGACCTGCTTAAAGTGCTGCGAAAAGGCTTTGGGCACATTTTAACTGCCTGCTATTGTCCTGCCAGCGGCAGCAGGGCAACAGCAGAGAGCCGAAATGCGCCCCCCAAGCCTTTGCGCCCTGTGCGGCTGCACTGCTTGCACAGGGCTAGGTACAGTCCTGTTTGCACACTCACCTCCACAGACATTCACACATCCACACACAGACACACAGGCAGAAACACACAAACAGCAGGGAGTCACACATACATGAAAAATATGGAATTTACAGCACAGCACAGCATGAACACGGGGCCGGGAGCCACAAAGACAGAAAAAAATCTAGCACTTACAGCACAGCATACAGGACATTTGAGTCCAAAGACCACAGATACAGCAAGGGAGAGGGTTGGGTACACTGGGTGTATGGGATTTAGAAGGATGGGAAGGCGTCTGGGAGGGGTTAAGTTGTTGACAGGCATAAAATAGGACAAAGGCACAGAGAGGGTTGCTCACAGGACACCTATATGCTTACAGACAACAGTCAAGCCAAGGATTCACAAGCCAATGTGCTCCAATCACCAGAAACACAGCCAGTCCAAACAGACGGCAAAGTACCATGCTTATTCTTGCTTCATAGTAGGTGCAGCATGGTGCGTGTAGAGCCAATGCCCGACACATATCTAGGTATTTCTGAAATACGCCCTGGACGTGCAGGCAGAGACACCACCCATTGTCCCGCCCAGAAATGTGCCCTGAACACCCCAATCGTAGACATGTAGTTGTGGACATGCCCGTGTCAAAAAAGAATAGCATGCGGCCTTTCTAAAATCACAATTTTTTTTTTTTGGGAAACTCTGTTTATTAAAGTCCACACAGTACAAATCATACAAAACAATATACAAACCAGGAACCTCAACAGATTACACAAATACAGCATTCACAATTTTCCCCCTCCCCCCCACCACCCCCTCCCCACCAACCCCCACCAATCCCCTAACCCCCGCAGCCTCTCTCTTTGACATCAGACCCCCCTCAGTGAACATACATAATGATTACAACACCCTTCTTGTTCCAAAAGTATCCCACTCCTCCTATCTCTTTCCCCATCCTAACCCAGTTGAAGCACTTCATTCCGGACACGGGGCCTCAATAACTGAATATATGGCTCCCATATCAGCAGGAATATGGCCCAGCATTGAGTACTTCCTCTAGCCCCCCTCCTCTCCATGAGCATCAGCTGGTGAAAGCTGTTACGCCATTCCCAAAAGGTGGGACCAGTCGTTTCCCTCCATCTATGAAGTATCGGTCCCTTACCCACCAGACATGCCTTTCTGACTAAGAGGTGTTCCCATTTCCCTTTCGGGTGGAGTGGTCCAAGCTGATCTAACACCACAAGCGCTGCCGTGCAACAAATCTGTTGCAATATAACTCTACTCATAAAATCACCTATCCTCCTCCAGTACAAGCGAACTACCGGACATCCCCACCACATATGTCCTAAATCTGCCAAAGGACAGGGGCATTTTGGGCATTTACCCATCTCCGTGAGATGGGATCGTAACGCCCGTCTCGGAGAAAAGTGTGCCCATAGGAGGCATTTAAACTGTATCTCCCGCCAACGGGCTTCCCCCACCAGACCTGCAATTCTACACAAGGTCCGAAAGAGTGAACCCGGAGGCACCAACACATTCAACTCTCGGGCCCACAAAGCCTCCTCCACTCCATAATCAGGCAATCTACTATAGCCATCCAACCTTCTTTTCAGCTGTACGGTTGTGGGCGGTAACTCCTCACTCAATGCAAAAAACTCTAATATCTGTGCCGACCTTTCCACTCGTAGCGCAGTCTGTGGAAGGGAAGACACGTAATGAGCAAGCTGAATGTAAGCGTAATAATGCCGACTTTTTAACCCATACTCCTTACGCAAAACCTCCCAAGACTTGCACTGCCCCATTTGATCTACAACATGTCCAATATTCCTTATGCCCTGTCTCCTCCATTGTGCAAACGCCAGCGTTTCTGAACCTGGAGTAAACCTATCATTTCCCTGTATTGGTAACCAGCTCGAAACCCCTGGTGGTTCCCCCCAGAGCCTATTCAAATATTGCCACGTCCGCCGTGCTGGGCAAATAAGTCCACTACTAAGCACTCTACTAGGCAAGAGCCTACCTTCCTGGTGCAGCACTGCCAAAAGGGGGTGCGGAGCCACAAGGGCCTCCTCCAGTGCTCTTGGGGTATACACCTCCGTATTCCCTAACCAGTCTCCAATATGCCGCGCTTGGCATGCCAGGGCATAAGTCTTTAGGTCTGGGATTCCAATCCCCCCATTCCTCCAGCTCCTTCTCAATCTATGCAGCGGAATGCGAGCTCTTGCCCCTCTCCAAAGGAAACTCCTAATTTCGCGGTCTATAGCATTTAAGTCACACTTCAATAACCACACTGGGAGAGTCTGCAGCCAGTAAAGCACCCGAGGCAAAATCACCATCCCCAACGCCGCCGCCCTGCCCAACAGGGACAGGGGCAGTGGAGTCCACATCTGGAGTTGTGACCTAATTTTTGCAAGGATTCTTTCCACGTTTTTTCTATACAACTCCTGTGGCTCTCTAGTCAAGAGAATCCCCAAATACACAAATGAATCACCTGCCCACTTAAGCGGAAAACTCCCTCCCCAATGTCCTCTTATTGTACCCGCCACATCCATGGCCTCTGACTTATCCATATTAATACGAAGGCCAGCAAAGTTACCATAATAAGAGAATTCCTTTAATAAACTGGGAAATGACATCCGAGGAGATAGTAGGTGAACCAGTATATCGTCCGCGAACGCTGCCAGTTTAAACTTTTGTCGCCCTATACTTATACCCTGTATTTCATTAGAATCCTCTATTCGTCGTATCAGGGGGTCTAGGGACAATACAAAAAGCAACGGTGAGAGCGGGCATCCCTGTCTCGTTCCTCTCTCCAGAGTAAAATCATCTGACAGCACTCCATTACATAACACTCCTGAGGTGGGCCTCGTATAT
The DNA here is from genome assembly GCA_033557465.1 of Ichthyophis bannanicus. Classification (NCBI taxonomy): domain Eukaryota; kingdom Metazoa; phylum Chordata; class Amphibia; order Gymnophiona; family Ichthyophiidae; genus Ichthyophis; species Ichthyophis bannanicus. The sequence goes on from CM066032.1 coordinate 1,777,425,628, forward strand.
AGAAGCTCTACCATATTGCAAAAATAAGCTCCAAGTCCATACTGTGGCAAAAGAAATCTGATGTAATCCCAATTCACTTGATCAAAGGCTTTTTCTGCATCAAAGCTAATCAAAAGCGACTGTTGTTTCCTTCTCCGTACCCACTCCAGCGAAGCCACAATTTTACGTAGGTTCCGCACCGCGTAGCGCCCTTTTACAAAACCTACTTGAGAATCATGCAGTAACTCCCCTAACACCTGGGCCAATCTGTCTGCCAGTACTTTAGCCAGAATTTTCACATCAAAATTCAGCAAGGAGATAGGCCGATAGGAGGCAGCTTTTAAAGGATCCTTCCCTGATTTATGTATCAGAATAATGTGCGCCCGATTCTCTCCCCACGTGAACCCCCCTTGATCCACCCTTCTATGATACATCGCCACCAGGTCGGGGGCCAACTCCTCTCTCAGCAACTTATAAAATTCCGCCCCAAACCCATCCGGGCCTGGCGTTTTGTGACAACTCACCCTCAATATAATCCGTTGGACCTCCTCCTCAGACACTGGAACATCCAACAGTGATTGTTGAACCATCGTTAGTCTGGGCAATTTTACTTGCTTCAAATATTCAACCAAGTGTTCCGGATGTTTTACCAGAAGCTCTATACTAGGAGAGAAGGATCTCAGACCGAGATGGTTGAATATCTAAAATCACAATTTAAACATGGCCGTGCCTTGCACAGTTTTCCAGATTGTGTTTAGGCCTTTCAAAATGACTCTCTTAGGGGATCATTTTATAAGAAGCCACCTAGTTTTGCAATTAAATCAACAAAGAAAAATAACACCGCAACCAAAAAAAGCCCAAACTGTTTTGTGTACAAGTCCTAGTGGCATGATATGAAAGAAATGATAGCAACCTGACAACTTTTCAGTAACACTTATCCAGCTGTGTACCAAATAGCCTCTTGTTTTATTTCACTTTCAGGGTACTAAGGACGCTATGTACCAAACTGTGTTAATGCACATTAATAGACATTGACAATAATGGGGCTTGCATTAGTTAATGCGATCTAAATCACATTCATATGCATTAATATGTATTAACATCTTAACACGGCTTAGTAAATAGAATCCTAAATGTAGTATAATTATTGATTTAGAAAATAATGGGGCTGTATTGAACGACAGCAACTAGGCTAGTTAAGAGTGCCCAATCACTACCACTTTATTTAAAACTAGATATTCAGCAGTAGAAAATATCCGGTTTCCACTGCTGAATATCCAGACTCACCAGATAGCGGCATTGCTCTCCTGTTAGCGGCAATATTCAGCTGCTAACCGGATAGCAGAAAGCCACCAGTTAGGACAGTTATTAGTTGACCTAACTTTAACCGGTTTTGCAATCTGGTTATGGCTGAATATCACAGCTAACTGGACAGCAGCCATCACCGACCCCGATCTGTCCATGAACCGCCCGGTTTTAACTGGGTATTTTTTGATGGTCTCTGGGCACCAAACTTCAGTGGCACTAACCAGTTTATGCCATTGAATATCAGGCCAACCGTGTTTTAAATGGTTAGCAGGTCTGCAAAGTGGCTAAAATGCTTTGAAAATGCCCCCTACATATAAATAGGGAGCAATTTTCGAAAGCCATTTACTTGTACCAGAGTAAGGTTAAATTAGACTTACCTGCTAATTGTAGTTCCTGGAGTAGATCCAGTCTAGTCCCGTACCATTAGAGTTGTGTACGTCCTCCCGCAGCTAGGAGACTGAGCATGTCACTCTTTCAGTGACCCTAGTATAAGTAGTCCAGGGACCGCCCCCTTGAACTAGTTTGCTATTGTCAAAGCCGACTCACCAGAGCAAAAAACACGCTAGTCCCAACATGGACCCTATGAAAAACCATCGCTGGAACAACCATCGCTGGATAAAGGAGCCGCCCCTTCTCCCAAGCCCCCTCTAAAGAAGCCGTTCAGAGAAGTTGGCGATTCCATACCACAGGTACCGTGATTCGCCATTTAAAGGCCGCGTCAAAGGCTGGCTCTCACCCCTCCTACGTGCTCAGGCAACCTCTTGGCAGCAGTCTTACGGGTGGGAAGCGGGACTAGACTGGATCTACTCCAGGAACTACAATTAGCAGGTAAGTCTAATTTAACCTTCCTTATCGTAGCTCCAGTCTAGTCCCATACCATTAGAGATGTAGCAGAGCAGTGAACATTCTCAACGGGAGGGACCTGCCAGCCCAGCCTGAAGCACTGCCGATCCAAACCTTGCATCCCCCTCTGCCTGTACATCAATTCCATAATGCTTGACAAAGGAGTGTAACGACAACCAAGTCGCAGCCCTGCAAATTTCTGCCGCAGGTACTAAGCTACACTCCACCCAGGAGGCTGCCTGAGATCTCGTAGAATGCGCTCTCAATCCCTGCGGCACTACTCTGCCCTTCAGCAGATACGCTGACGCAATCGCTTCTTTAATCCACCTAGCAATAGAAGCCTTAGATGCCGGCTCTCCCTGTCTCGAATTCCCAAACAGGACAAACAGCCTATTGGACTTGCGCAGCGCTTCCGTCCGCTGCAAATACACCTTTAGGACTCTCCCTATGTCCAATCTATGCAACCTACCTTTAGTCCCTTCCTCAGCTGACCTGGCAAAAACTGGCAATGCCACCACCTGATTAACATGGAAGGCGGAGACTACCTTAGGCAAAAAGGACGGCACCGTCCGAAGCACCACTTTTTCTTTAGAAAAAGACAAGAATGGCTCCCTACACGACAGGGCCTGTAACTCCGAGATCCTCCTTGCCGAGGTAATAGCCACCAAAAACACCACCTTTAGTGTGAGATCCTTCAGGGTCGCCTGTGACAATGGCTCAAAGGACTCCTTCACCAGAGCCTCTAATACTACGTTGAGATCCCATCCTGGGACTACCCTTCTGCAAGGAGGCCTCAACAAAGAGGCTGCTCTCAAAAATCTCTTCACATCTCGATGAGCACCCAGCGTCTTTCCCTGCACATTCCCTCGGTAACAGGCTAGAGCTGCTAACTGTACCCGGAGGGAAGACGCTGCCAAGCCCTTATCCAAACCATCCTGTAAAAAGGACAAGACGTGCGCTACCGTGGATTTCAACTCTCGCAATTGTCTCTCCTTGCACCAAGCCTCAAACAACCTTCACACTCTCACATATGCCATTGACGTAGTCCGTCGCCTCGACTTCAACAAAGTAGCAATCACCACTGATGAGTAACCTTTCCCCTTCAGCCTTGCCCTTTCAAGAGCCAAGCCATAAGCGGAAATCAATGTACCTGAGGCATGCTTAATGGCCCCTGCACCAGCAGATCCACCCTATCTGGCAGCTTCCACGGTGGTTCCACCAGCAAACGCATCAAGTCGGCATATCACGGCCTTCTTGGCCAGTCCAGCACCACGAGCAGAACTAACCCCCTGTGCCACTCTATGCGCTGGAGAACTCTGCCGATGAGCACCCATGGCGGGAACACGTATAGCAGACCGTCTTCCGGCCACCTTTGAATCAGAGCATCCAGACCCTCCGGCATCCTTTCTCGCCTTCTGCTGTAAAACCTGTCGACCTTTGCCGACTGGAACGTTGCCATAAGGTCCATCACTGGCCGACCCCAACGTCGCACCAGCATTTCGAAAACTTCTTGATGCAAACTCTATTCTCCCGGATCCACTCGCACGCGACTCAAAAAGTCCGCCGTCACATTGTCCACTCCTGCTACATGTGCCACCGACAACGTTTCCAGATGCCTCTCGGCCCATTCCGGCAAGCCGTCCGCTTCCGTTTCCAACTGCACGCTGCTGGTTCCGCCGTTATTTATTTATTTACAGTCTCTTCTATACCGCGCTATTCGGCATCAGTGCGGTTTACATACAACAACTTACACATCTCATTAGCTGATTTGTGTTTACATTGAACAAGGTAATAGAACTTGGATATGTACATTTATGTGACAAGATAGGTATCACCTTGCTGGACGGAGTCATGGTTGATTGTGTGGAAGGGTTACTGAAATGTGTCGGCTAAGTGGCAGATGAGGCTATTAAGGCGCTGCCTGGGGGTAATGTTGGAGGAAGAGATGGTGCTTCAATGCCTTTCTAAACTGGGTAAGGTTGGGGATTGCTCGTATGCTGGGAGGTAGGGCATTCCAGCATCTTGGCGCACAGAATTTGAAGGCTCTGTTTACGGTTGAACATGTGCATTGGGTTATTGATTTCAGGACTATCAGCGTATTAACTGCTGAAGATCTTCTGGACCTATTGGGAGGCGTGATCTGGATCAGCTCTGCTAATGATGTGGGTGAGAGCCCGTTAATGGCTTTAAATGTCAGCAGTAAGATTTTGTATGTGAGTCTGCCGCGTATTGGGAGCCAGTGTAGGTGCTTCAGGATGGGGGTCACATGGTCTTTCCTGGATGCTCCATGGAGGATTCTTGCCACGGCATTCATCGCCAGTTGCAGCGGGTTCAGTGTGGTTTGGGGGAGACCATGCAGAATTGAGTTTGCATAATCCAGATGTGGTATGATTAGTGGCTGATAGACTGTCCTGAAGTCGTCTGGTGTTAGCAAGAATCTTAGGTGCCTGAGAGATCGGATCTTGTGGTACACCGCTCTTACCATGTTGCCTATGTGCGCCTTCATGTCCAGGCGCTGATCTAGTGTGACTCCAAGGTACCTGATCGAGGGTTTGGACTGGAGTTCTGCTTCGTCGACTTTTAGGGAGGGCGGCGCGGAGAAGTTATGATTCCTTGTAATGAATAGGACCTCCATTTTCTTATGCTGAATTCTGAGGTTTTGGGTTTGTAGCCAGTTGGACACTGCATTGAAGCAATTTGTCAGTGGGGAGAGGTCTGGGTTCTCAGTCGAGAAAGGCATGTATAGCAGTACGTCGTCCGCATATATCAGGCAGTTAACGTTGAAAGAACAGATCAGGTTACAGATGGGCTGCATGTATATGTTGAACATCAGGGCGGAGAGGGAGGATCCCTGCGGGACACCTTGCTTCTGGTGGAAAGACTCAGATGATGTGGTCCCTGATCGAACATGCTGCCATCTGTCAGAGAGGTAGGACTTGCACCAGTCTAGTGCTTTGTCTGTGATCCCCTTCTCTTTAAGACGCTCGAGGAGAAGCTCATGGCTTACTGAATCGAACGCTGCCGCAATGTCCATGAAGATGAGGACAAACCCTTTACGGATGTTGTCTATTCCTGCTATTATGCTGTTGAAGAGTGTGGTGAGTAGTGTTTCGACACTGTGGGCCTCTCTAAAGCCATGTGGGCATTGGTCCAATGGCGCGGAAGCATCTATGTGATCTTGAATTTGATATTGTACTTCCTTTTTGATTATTTTCGCTAGTAGGGGTATGCTCAATATCGGTCTATATGAATCCACCTTCTTGGGGTCCAGCTTGCTGTTTTTCAACAGCGGTCTTATGGACGTCTGTTTGAGTGACAGCAGGAATGTGCCTGTTGCAAAGGATTGGTCCATGAGTTTGGCTATATAAGGGCTCAAGTGGGATCGCAGTTCTTTAATCCAAAACGCAGGGCAGGGGTTGGATTAAGCCGTGGATGTGTTAATTGCAGCAATGGTGTCTTCAATGTGCTGCTTGGTTGGTGTGGAGAAAATGGCGAGCGGTGTTTTTTGGCTTGGCTCGAGAGAGACGTTAGGTGATGTGGTCTTGTTAGTCTGAAGTAACTTGGATTGTAAGTAATCTGCAAATTCTTGAGGGTGGATCTCGGCCGGTTGGACTGAGGATGGTTCCTTTGTTAGGTTGTTAACGAGTGTGAAGAGGTCGTGTGGCTTGTTCAGTGAGCGTTTTAGAGTGTCTGTATGGAATTGTTTCATGTTCGTGGTTACTGCTTCGCGATGTCTTGCCAGGTGGTCGTTATAAGCTCTTTGATCGTCTGCTGAGTGGGAGCGGTGCCAGCATCGTTCAAGCTTTCTTAGGAGGATGAGGGAGGTTTTCAGTTCTGCGGAGTACCAGGATGCGGAGGCTCGCTTCCCTGGAGGCTTGTTAGGTGGTGGGAGTAGCGCAATTGAACTGAGGGTCTTATTCCAGTTGGACACGAGATCCTCAGGGTTGTGGGCAGTTGAGGTGAGGAGTGGGTGAGTCGTGCTTAGAATCAGGTCTCTGTTAAAGGTCCGGAATCTTCATGGTGGTGCATTGGTAGGACCTCTCAGACTTCTTGCTTCCTTCTGATTGCCGTTGGGCAAGGGTATTTGGAATGCTATCAGCTTGTGGTCTGACCAGGGAACTGTAGTAATGGACAGTTCGGGAGTGTTGGATGGAGTGGTAGTTGCCTGGGGGGGCGAATATCAGGTCCAGCATGCCTCCTTTGACATGGGTAGGTTCCTTGATTAGTTGTCTGTATCCTAGTTCCTCCAGGGCTTCAAGAAAAGCTAATGAGTGGGAATCTTGCAGGGAAGGTAGATTAAAATCTCCTAGAACCCAGCTTGGTGAGTATGGGTTTTGGGTATTGGAGGCGAGGTCAATTATTGATGAGAGAGTGTCAATTATTGATGAGAGAGCCTTGCCGATTTATGTAAGCCACTGCCGTGGCATTGTCCGAGAACACTTTGACTGCCTTTCCCTGCAACAACCCCTGCAAGGCCTGCCGCGCTAAAAACACCGCTCTCAACTCCAACCTGTTGATGGACCACTCCTTCTCCTGGTCGGACCACTGCCCCTGGGCAAACTGCCCCTTGAAGTGCGCCCCCCATCCAAACAGACTCGCGTCCGTTGTTAAAGACTTCCAGTCCGGCGTGTCCAGTGGCACGCCCTTCTCCAGGCCCCCTGGCCTCAGCCACCACCGCAGTGACCTTCGGGCCTCCTGCGGACACACCAATGCCCTGGACAATGGGTCCAACTGATGAGACCACTTCCGAAGCAATGCTCTCTGCAGGGGTCTCATGTGAGCTCTGGCCCATGGCACTACCTCTATCGTGGCCGCCATCGTCCCTAGCAACTGCAGATACCTCCAAGCTGACGGAGACCTGTCTGCTCTAGTGGCAGGAAAATTCTCCCCCTGTGCGTGTCGAAACGAGCTCCCAAATCTCCAAATCCTGAGCAGGTGTCAACTTGCTCTTTGCCACGTTGACTACCCAACCCAAACTTTGTAAGAAAGTCACTACCCGACTGGTCGCCTGCTGACTTTCCCCCAGTGACTTCGCTCGAATTAACCAGTCGTCCAAATACGGGTGCACCAACACCCCTTCCCTTCTCAACGCTGCCGCCACCACCACCATAATCTTGGTGAAAGTTCTTGGTGCTTTTGCAAGCCCAAAAGGCATCGCCTGGAATTGGAAATGCCCCATAGGCACTGCAAAGCGAAGAAACCGCTGGTGCTCTCTTCTGATCGGAATGTGCAGGTAAGCCTCCGCCAGATCTAACGATGTTAGATACTCTCCCTGCCGCACCACTACCATGACCGACCTCAACGTCTCCATCTGAAAGTGCGACACCCGGAGACACCTGCTCACTCTTTTTAGATCTAGAATAGGTCGCATGGTACTCTCCTTTTTTGGTACCACAAAATAAATCGAGTACCGACTGCTGCCTTTCTCTTCCGGCGGCACCGGTACCACTGCTTCTAACGCTATTAACCTTTCCAACGTCTGCCTTACCGCCTCTCTCTTGGTCCTCGTTCTGCATGGAGACCGCACAAACGCGTCCCTCACTGGGCGTTGGAACTCGAGAGCATAACCCCGCTGCACAATCTCCAACATCCACTGATCCGAAGTAATGTGGGCCCAGGCAAGAACGAAATCTCTTAACCGACCTCCTACCGGTACTGTCCCTGCCTGGACCCCCCTCACTTCATTGCCGCTTTTTGGCTCCAGAGGACGCCGAGGCTGCAAAAACTCTGCCTGCCCCTCGGAATCCCCGAAATCCTTGAGACCTATAGGGAAATCTCCCTCTCTGTACTGGTGCAAACCTGGAGGGTTGAAAACGCCTGAACTCTCTCAGCTGACTTCTAGACGGTCCTCCCGTCCGACTCTGCTTTTGCTTGTCCTCTGGCAACCGACCCCCCTTCGACTCCCCCAGATCCTTAACCAACTTCTCTAACTCCTCTCGAAAGAGGAGCTTACCTTTGAAAGGGAGCTTAGCCAGTCTTGCTTTGGAGGCCCCATCTGCCGCCCAATTTCGCAGCCAAAGATACCATCTCGCCGCCACTACCGATGCCATACTCTTCGCTAGGCCTCTAATCAAGTCATACTGGCTATCTGCAAGATACGTTGCCCCCGACTCAATGCGGGCTGCCTCATCCGCCGCTTCGTCCACCTGAGTTCTCTTCCACCCCTGGGACCACCGCAGACACGCCCTCGCTACCCAGGCCCCACAAATCGAGGCCTGCAAGGAGAGGGCATTCACCTCAAACACCTGTCTCAACAAAGAATCCAATCTCCTATCCTGTGCATCCTTAAGCGCGGCACTCCCTTCAACCGGAATAGTGTTTTTCTTAGTCACTGCGGAAACCGCTGCGTCCACCTTCAGCGGTTTAAACATATCCTTATTCGGTTCCACCAGAGGATAAAGTCGAGCCATGATCCTAGCCCCCCTGAGGCTAGCTTCCGGGGCATCCCATTCCTCCTGAATCATCTCCTTGAAAATCCTATGAATGGGAAATGACCTCTTTGACTTTCTCACCGCCTGCAGTAGCGGATCCTCCAGAGCCACGTCCTCTGCCGAATCCGAAACTGGCACATTTAAGGCCTTCAGCGTTTCCGCAATCAAGGCCTAAAGCTCCTCTCTCTGGAACACTCTTACTATTCTTGCTTGTTCCTCTGGCTCCGTAATCTCACCATCCTCCAAATCCTGTTCTCCGTCTGACTCCTCTAAAACGACTGACTCCTCCAAGTCCTGCTCCTCTCTCTCTAAGCGCAGCTTGGGTCTCTTGCCTGCACCGTTCCCGGCAACCTCTTCAAACCTAGCACCCGGTCTCTTAGACCCTCGGGCCTCAGCCCCCGAGGGTCCCGCCACCGCTGAACTAGGCCCCCCAAGAGCTTGTTGCAACAGGGACAAAAATTGTGGTGAAAAAATTGCCCCCAGACCCCCCTGTAAAGAGACCTGGGGCAAAGGCCCGTCCGGCGCAGATGAGGGCCCCGGCATGGGTTCTTGGGTCTCCTCCGGGGACATCGAGGAATCCTTCATTACCGTCTCTTCTGCAGTCTCAGACCCCTCAAGCTCTCTGTCTGCCATGGAAGCCTCAAAACTACAGTCTCTGCACACTCCTGACCCAGAGACTGTGCCTTTACGTGCCCCACACAAGAGGCACCTAGCCTTACTAGGCATTAAGCACGCTCTCCCAATACTGTGACCAACAGAAAACCTAGGGTCAACCTCTATACCAAATTTCTTTGTTTTCACTCTTTTTTTTTTTTTTAAACACTTGCCGTGCACCAGAGAGCCCTCTCCTTACTAATCGGTTAAACTAGGCCCTCCCGGGAAGCTGCCCGCCTGATCCCCGGTTCCCACGCTTTTCCACACGGCCCGGGCCTGCTCCTTCAGTGCCTGAACTAGCTGGCTCCCTGCACGCGGTCCTAACCAAAACCGCCGCATCCCGCTGCTACTGGCACTGACAATCGCCGCACTCTCACTCTTACCTGGTGCCGATCTCCGTTGTCTCCTTCCTCTCTGCACCAACGCGCTTCCATTGCCGCCGGCACCGCTGCCCCTCGATACTGCTAGCGGCGTGTGCACGCGGCACCGTCCTCAACGGCTTCTTTCCCGCCTCGGGGGAAACGACGCCGGAGGCCCCTGCTCAACCCTCACATGCTCCTCTGTCAGCTCACCGTGCCAGAGAGAGGGGGGAGAAGGGGGGTAGCTCACCAGCGATGCTCCACTAATTTGGCAGACAAGAGTGAAATCGTCAATTCAAAGGGGCAGAGACCCCTTTTACTTTTTTTTTTCCTAAAACTAAACAAAGCCTGACTATTACTAAAGCCTTATTCGTTGCTCTAGTGAGTCCCGGACCACTGGACTCACAACCTCCTTCCGCTGCACGAAGACTGAGCAAAACTGGTTCAAGGGGTCGGTCCCTGGACTACTTATACTAGGGTCACTGAAAGAGTGACATGCTCAGTCTCCTAGCTGCGGGAGGACGTACACAACTCTAATGGTACGGGACTAGACTGGAGCTACGATAAGGAAGAGGGCTTTTTGAAAACTGCCCATCCTCCACTCGTTATAGGTGTGCACTTACTCGTATCTGCATTTCCTAGGACAGGCGAAGGCCAGGGAGGCCATAGAAGTTTTGCATTTTCAAAACAAGGTGCATTGTTTTTCAGGAAAATGGACCGGTGTCCACAGAAAAAGCAGGTACAGTTCTCTGTGACTACTTTCTCCCTAGGTAATTTTCAAAGAGAAAGAATGTGAAGGCCACGGGTAAAAGTATCTATGGATTTTACATCAAAATATACTGGTTTGAAAATGAAGTCCATAATGTATGTGTGTATGTAAATACATATTTGAAATTGTAAAAAAAACTAGATACCAAAATAAGAAAGGAACATGCATCAAGAAAGAGAAAAAATGGACTATCCCTCACATTTGTGTATCTGTCGACATATGTATTCATAATTGATGTCAAATATAATAGCAAAACAGGTACGCATTAGATAATATTAAGATGCAGCTCAGGTTTTTTCATTCCTCCCTAAATTTTATTTGCTTGGCATTAAGGACTGTTGTTTCAGTTCTTAGCACACTTGATTGAGCTGGGAAAACACACGGGACCGTCCCTTAGTCACCGAATGCAGAGCGTGTCATCCTTAGCCAGCAGAGCAATCTCCAGCAGGAATGAATAATCATTTCAACTATTTACTTTGGCAGAATTTGTGCAATCCATTGTTTACTGGTTGGGGACTAATAAGAAAATGCCAATGAGGAGTTTCTATAAAAAAAAATCCCATCAGAAAGAAGAAAGATTCAGAAAAACAGAAGAGAGTTGAGGCTTTTGTTACTTTTCACATTAGTTCACTGCCTTGAGCATTTTGCTGAATTATGTTTTCTTATTTTAGATTGAACATGTTATCACTATATCTCTGCAGCCTTTTGTGAGTCCAAAGAACTGCAGAATCGCACAATACATTCCTGATGCATTTCAGCGCTGTTTCTTTTCTGAGAAACCCTGGCAATAAAGACATAATCTATGGTGACATAATCTATGGTGATACCATTTTCTGGACTAAATTAATATATTTCTTGACTAGCTTTTGGGAATTAATATTCCCTTCCTTGGATCCAAACCCAAGCAACCCTAGAAAATAAAGAGAGCATCTAACCAGTGAAACAAAAGTGGCACGTCATTCTGATAAGAAATAGTTGTGTCATTAGATACTAGCCAGAGAGTAATCATGCCAGCCGATGTCCCTGTGTGGTGGTTTAATGAATTCTCTTTGGTCCTCTTGGACACAAACTACATTTGTAACATTAAAAAGTCGTTGATGAGTGGATTTGCAGCAGTGGACATCCTTTATTAAATATGACACTCTATCTGAAATGGCAGCCCTTGAATCTGAACGCTCCTGGTCAAGGACATCATTTCCCTGGTCTCCCTAAAGATTTTTGTTGAAGAAGTGCCTTTTTGATGGGGAGGGCTGCTTAGGTTGGGTTTGTGATGAAGTGTGCAGGTGATGTGGATGGAGGTGTCGGGAAGGGGGGCAAGAGGGATCACATTTAGTACAATGCAACCTAAGCTATACACTTAATTCTGTGTGCAACAGATATGGACGCACTTACTAAAAATATCGAAACTTTGAAAACACTGGAGTAAAAAGTTGAAAAGAGGTCTCTTATTGATTTATTGAAGCATGAATTCCACAGAATTCATCTCCGATTTATCAAGATTTTTTTCACACCCACACTTTTATTTAGTGTTCATGAAATTTACCTATAGGGATCAAGCATCAATGCAACACTTGGGAAAAACAGATGCATAAACAGCAACAAAAATGTTCCAAAAGGTAAATCAATACTAAGACAAATAGATTACCTGCTTCTGAAAAAAAAAAATAAAAAAGGGGAGGGGAATAACAAATTGGGAATACAAAAAAAGGAAATGAATTACAAATGGGAAAATGCAGGCAGAGGGTTAGTGTCAAACAAAACTCACTACAGTTTCAGAAGACATTAAATATCTCCACTAACTGGTATCTCATCAGAGGTAACCTGGTCAGGGATCTTGTTACTCAAGAAGCTACTAAGTTGTGATCGTTTGAAGAATATATATTTAAGAGATTTGTACCAGGCTACACATTTGGAGGGATATTTAAGGAAAAAAGATGCCTCAAGTAGGAGAACACGGCCCTAGATATATCTGAAAAAGTCCAAGCCTTGACATTACAGAACAAAACATGCCTAAATTTAAAATATAACTTGAGCACCAGATCTTGATGAGCTTCAAAGGCAAAAGTAGCACTCATGGTGACCACAGCACTCTCATCCTGGGAAATCTCAAGAAAATGAGTTAAATCAAAATTATCAGAGGGAATTTGTGAAGGCTCTAGTTGGTTGGGATTCAAAACGTCCTTTTTAGATAGAAGGTAGACAGCATGGTTAATGGGCGGCAAAACATCTGAAGCAATTTTTAAATTTTCCAACATATATCTCTTGAGCAAGTCCTTAGCTGACATCAGTGGAAGCTTAGTAAAGTTCATAAAAAGAGTGTTCTCATCTGAAAAGCATTTTCAAGAAAATCAGAGTTTCTGTGGATAGCCAATTTATCCTTAATCAATACTGTGTTATCATAGGCAACCTTATCAACTTTCATTTCACACACCTTTATCTTTAAATTTACAACTCTCAATTTCAATGGCATTAGCAGCCAAGTATCTAGTAAATTTGGAAATTTGTTTAGAGAAAGAGTTAAAAATGGCTTGTGAGAGCACTACCCAGACTCTCTATTGCCAACCATAGGGACTCCAAAGTTATCTGCTGAGGCTTCTCTAAGGCGAATTCCTGCTGTAGAGCTCCACCAGACAAACACTGTGCAGACACCAGAAGATGACAGCATAAGATCTTCCTGCACCGAGCACATTGTCTCCGACGGCCCTAGGACAAGTCCTCAACTCTCCACCTTATGGCCTGCAGACACCGGTTAAGATTTTATACAATGTCTTCATGATCATCAAAAGTGAGAGCTAATTGCCCGATCATGAATATTTTGAAGAAGGTTGAACAGAATAGTCTGATACCTTCTTTCAATCAAACCTAATGCTCGCTAAGAATCCCTACCACAAAAATATGGGATTTATTTTCAAATGTTTTTTCTCTGGTACTATGTGTATTGCCAGTATCAATAGGACCCATTATCAATAGGGGCAATGAATAACATCACTGGCTGTGTGGATGGTATCATTGAGAGCGTTTTGATCTTCTGGACCATGGAATGATGTTCCAACAGCTGCAGAGCAGTAATGGCGTCCATTTGTCCAAGAAGGGTTGAAGTGTCTTCAGCAGCAGACTGCCGAACCTACTGAAGAGGCCTTTAAACTAGATGCATTGGGGATGGGTGAAGAGAGCCCCCAGGTATGTGAAACATTAAATACCTCTGTAGAAATGGGTAATAGGGGCAACATCTACTACTACTGAGCATTTGTATAGTGCTACAAGGCAAACACAGCACTGCACAAACATGTAAGAGACAGTCCCTGCTCATCAGAGCTTACAATCTATTCAAGACAGACAACAAGGAAGGTGAAGACAGGAATAAAACAAGGGGGAATGGTGAAGAAACAAAGAGATCAGGTGAGTCAAGATCCAAAAACTGCAGCGAAGAGGTGAGTTTTCAGCCTGGATTTGAAGAGGGTCAGAGAAGGTGCCTGGCATACAGACACAGGTAGTTTGTTCCAGGCGTAAGGAGCAGCAAGGTGAAAGGAGTGAAGTCTGGAGGTAGCAGTAGAAGAGAAGGGCAGAGATAGAAGCAATTTGTCAGAAGAGTGGAGTTCCCGAGGAGGGGTGTAAGGAGAGATAAGAGAAGAAAGGTAGTGAGGAGCTACAGAGTGAATGCACTTATAGGTCTGCAGGAGAAGTTTGAAATGCATGTGGAAACAGACAGGGAGTCAATGAAGTGACTTGAGGGGTAATATGGGCTTGACAAGGCTGGTGGAAGATTAGCTGCACAGCAGAGTGTTGAACAGATTGAAAGGGAGAGAGATGATTATCAACTTTCACTTTACACACCTTTATCTTAACTTTACAACTCTCGATTTCAATGGCATTAGCAGTCGAGTATCTAGTAACTTCAGAAATTTGTTTAGAGAAAGAGTTAAAAATGGCTCGTGGGAACCTTATCCAGACTCTCTATCGCCAACTCCAAAGTTACCTGCTGAGACTTCTCTAAGGCGAATTCCTGCTGGAGAACATCTGGAAAGTGGTGTGAATAAATGCCCGTACTATGGGAAATAAGATCGCAGATGTTGAGGCTTTAATGGAAGAGTCTGACTAGGATTTAGTAGTGGTTACAGAGGCATGGTTCACAGACAACCATGACTGGAATGTAATTATACCAGGCTATACTTTATTCAGAAAGGACAGGGTAGGAAGAAGGGGAGGTGGAGTGGCAATATTTGTAAAAAATAATATTAAAGCTATAGAATTGCAGGGCTTAAAATGAAGAGAGGAGGCACTGTGGGTTAAATTAGAAAGAGGGAAAGAGAAATCCATTTACCATTGGAGTTACATATAGATTCCCCTCACAGGGAGTAGAAGTAGATAAAGATTTAATAGAAGATATGCACAGTATTGCCATGAAAGGAGACATGCTGCTGATAGGTGATTTCAATTTGCCGAATGTGGATTAGCACATCCCTGCTGCGGTGTCATCTAGAAGTAAGGAGATCCTGGATTCTCTACAGGGAGAACTATTCAGGCAACTGGTAACAGAACACACACATGATGGGGCCATACTGGACTTAGTGCTTACCAATGGGGAAAGTGTTTCTGAAGTTACAGTGGGAGATAATCTCACACCCAGTGATCACCAGATGGTATGGTTCAGTATTAGGACTAGGGCTGATAAAATCCATTCAAAAGCGAGGGTCTTAGACTTTAGGAAAACTAACTTTGCCAAGATGGGACAATACCTCAAAGAGTCGTTAGTCGGGATGGGAACAGCTGGGGGATGTAGAAAAACAGTGGGCAAAACTGAAAGGGGATATTTTAAGGACAGCAAATCTTTTTGTTAGAAAGGTAAATAAATGTAAAAGGAAAAGGAGGCCGCTATGGTTCTCAAAAGAAGTAGCTGAAAAGATGAAGAAAAAGAGGGAAGCCTTCATGAAATACAGGAATATCACAGAGAGAGGAAGACAGGTATCCATATTTGGAAAAACTTAGAGAAGCTAGCAAAGTAATCAGGGAAGCAAAGGTACAAAAAGAAGAAGAAATAGCTAATGCAATAAAATGTGGGGATAAGACATTTTTCAGATATGTTAGTGAGAGGAGGAAGGGCAAAAGTGGTGTTGTCAGACTCAAGGGTGCAGGGAAGGAATATGCAAAAACTGATGAGGATAAAGTGGAATTGCTTAACAAATATTTCTGTACTGTGTTCACAGATGAAGGGCCAGGAGCAGGACCTCAGAAAACACCCACAAACAGGAACAGAAGTGACGTGGATCTCGAGCGATTTTCAGAAGATTGTGTTCATGAGGAACTAGCTAAACTATAAGTAGAGAAAACGATGGGTCCAGATGGGATACATCCAAGAATACTGAGGGAACTTGGGGATGTTCTAGTGACTCCACTGTCTGACCTTTTCAATGCCTCTTTGGAGTCGGGAATGGTGCTAGAAGACTGGAGAAAGGCACATGTGGTCCCTTTACACAAAAGCAGATGTAAGGATGACATTGAGAACTCTAGCCTCTGTGGTTAGTAAATTATTGGAAAGGTTACCAAAAGAGAGAATAGAGAGCTTTCTGGAATCTAATGGATTGCAGGTTCCGAAGCAGCATGGATTCACCAGAGGCAGGTCTTGTCAGAAAAAATCTGATTGATTTCTTTGACTAGTTACCTAGGGAGTTGGACTGAGAGAGAGCCCTAGATGTGGTATATTTAGATTTCAGTAAAGCCTTTGACACTGTTCCTCACAGGTGACTTATAAACAAATTGAGCTACTGATTGGGTTAGATCTGTCCTAAGCCTGATTCTTTTTAACATCTTTGTTAGTGATATTGCAGAAGGGCTGTTGGGTAAGGTTTGCTTCTTTGCAGATGATACCAAAATCTGAAATAGAGTAGACAACCAGGAAGGAGTAGATAACATGAGGAGGGATCTAGCTAAGCTTGAAGAATGATCTAGAATTTGGCAGCTGAAATTTAATGCTAAAAAATGCAGGGTCATGCATTTGGGCTGCAAAAATTCAAAGGAGCGGTACAGTGTAGGGGATGAGGTACTTCTGTCCACAAAAGAGGAGCGGGACCTGGACATAATTGTGTCTGAAAATCTTAAGGTAGCTAAACAGGTAGAAAAGGCGACTGCAAAAGCCAGAAGGAAGCTTGGGTGTTTAGGGAGAAGAATGGCCAGCAGAAAAAATGAAGTGATAGTGCCTCTGTATAAGACACTGGTGCAACCTCATTTGGAGTATTGTGTGCAATTCTGGAGACTGCACCTTCAAAAGAATATAAGCAGGTTGGAGTCGGTGCAAAGGGTGACTATTAAAATGGTTAATGGTCTTCATTATGAAGCATATGAGGACGGACTTAAAGATCTTAATTTGTTTACTTTAGAGCAGGGGTGGCCATCTCCAGTCCTAGTGCACCACGATCCAGTCTGGTTTTCAGGATGCCCCTAATGAATATTCATGAGCTACATTTGCATACAGTTGGAGATGATGGATGCAAATATACCTTACGAATATACATTAGGGACATCCTGAAAACCAGGTTGGATTCTGGTGCACTAGGACCGGAGTTGGCCACCCCTGCTTTAGAGGAAAGGCGGGATGGGACAATATGATAGATACATTTAAATACCTCCATGGCATAAATGCACAGGAGGGTCCCTTTCAATTGAAGGCAAGCTCTGCTACGCGGGGACATAGCATTAGAGTGAAAGGGGATAGGCTCAGGAGCAATGTGGAAATATTTCTTTATGGAAAGAGTGGTAGATACATGGAATAGTCTACCAGCGGAGGTGGTGGATACGAGGACAGTATCTGAATTAAAACAAGCATGGGACAAACATAGAGGATCTCTAAAAGTACAAAGGTAAAAAGAGGACTATTGTAGTTGATATGGAAGGGCAGACTAGATAGGACATGTGGTCTTTTTCTGCCGTCTTGTTTCTATGTTGCTAGAATTTCCTTCCAGAGGCTGGTTTATTGATGCCCTTAGCTACACACACTTAATGGAGCAGTTTTCAAACTGTCCACATTAGGACAAAGTCCACAGTAACATACTGTAGTAGCAGAGTAACATAATAAATGGCAGCAGACACACCCAGCATGGTCTATCCAGTCCGCTCAGTTAGGTGGCTAGAGTGTAGAATTGTACCTACTATTACTAGAACTACTTCTCATTTCTATAGTGCTATAAGGCATATGCAGCGCTATACATATAGATGTAAGGCACAGTCCCTGCTCATCAGAACTTACAATCTAATCAAGAAGAAGAACATCACAAAATTGGGGACTAGAACCCGGTAGGATACACATAAGTAGTGGACAAGAGAGTGAGGGGCGTCAGGATCCAAAAGCAGCCTCAAAGAGGTAGGTTTTTAGCCTGGATTTGAATAGGGCTTGACTAGAGCTAGAGAAGAAGCCTGGTGTAATGACTATGGTAGTTTGTTCCAGGCATATGGAGCAGCAAGATGGAATGAATGAAGTCTGGAGTTGGCCGTGGCAGAGAAGGGCACAGATTAAAGGGATCTGCCAGAGGAGTGGAGTTCCCAGAAAGGAGTGTAGAGTGAGATCAGAGAGGAAAGAGACTACGTGCAGTTAGTCACCTCTATGCCCGTGTTTTGGGTTGTACCTGCCACTCCTTGTAGGTTAACCCCCTCTATTTATAAGTTCTTGAAGTTTGCTTTGATTCCACCTCTTGCCGTATAGGAATCCTCTATTTTGCCCCTAGGACCTTTTTGAATTCCATCACTCTTTTTGCAAACACCAACTCCACCGGGAGGGTATTCCAGGCATCCACTACCTTTTCCATGAAAAAGCATTTCCTGACGTTGCTTTTAAGTTGACCTTCTTGTAGCTTCATCTCATGTTCTCTAGTTCTACAGCTTCCCCATCTTTAAAAAAAGTTTGTTTGTTCATTATTACCCTTTAAGCATGTAAATATTTTTATCATATCCCCCTGTCCCTCCTCTCCTGTCCCCATACTTAGGTCTTTAAGTCTCTTATACATCTTCTGGCACAGGACTCACATCAGTTCCTCTGAACTATTTGAAGTCTTTTGATAACCTTTGCAAGGTTTGGTCTCCAAAACTAAACACAAAACTCCAAATGAGTCCTCACCAATGACTTTATTTAGGGGCATTACTACCTCCTTCTTCCTGATGGTTATTCCTCTCTGTATGTAGCCTAGCATACTTCTGGCTTTGGGCACCACCTTGTCACATTGTTTTGTCACCTTGAGATCCTCAGACACTATCACCCCGAGGTCCCTTTCCTGGTCCATGCACACCAGCCTCTTGCCCCCTACTGCATACAGCTTCTTTGGATTTCCACATCCCAAGTGCATCACTCTGTACTTCTTTGCATTAAATTTTAACTGCCAAGCATTAGACTATTCTTTTAATTTTGTAGATCTTGTCTCATGTTGTCTATACCTTTTGAGGTGTCTACTCTATTGCAAATCTTCTTGTCATCTGCAAAAAGTCAAACCTTTATTTTTAACCCTTTGGTAATATCGCTCACAAAAATATTGAATAGTAACGGTCTCAGCACTGATCCTTGAGGCACTCTACTACTCACCCTCCTTTCTTCTGAGTGAATTCCATTTACCACCACCCTTTGTTGTCTGTCAGTCAACTAAATTCTGATCCAGTTTATTACTTTGGGACCCATCCCCAGGCTGCTCAGTTTATTCACGAGCCTCCTAAGAGGAGCAGTATGAAAGAGTTTGCTGAAATCTAAGTAGACAACATCCATCGCATGCCCTTAATCTAGTTCTCTGGTCACCGGGCCAAAGAAATCAATCAGATTCATTTGTCACAGTCTTCCCTTGGCAAAACTATATTGCCTCAGATCTTGTAACCTATTGGATTCTAGAAAGACTGCTATTCTTTTTTCAGAATCATCTCCTTTACTTTTCTTACCACAGAAGCAAGGTTTATCAGCCTATAGTTTGCCACCTCTTCTCTGTTACCACATTTGTGAAGAGCGACCACATCAGCCTTCTCCAATCCCGCGGAACTTCCCCTGTCTCCAAGGATCTATTAAACATATTTTTTAAAGTTCCTACCAGAACCTCTCTGGGCTTCCTCAGCATCCTAGGATGTATCTGATCTGGTTATGTGGCTTTGTGCACTTTCAGTTTTGCAAGCTGTTCATAAACATTTTCTTCTATGAATGGTGTGGGATGGACTCCATTCCTATTAGTATCTTTGTCAATCATGCATAGTGCTTCTACAGGATTTTCTTTCGTGAACACGGAACAGACGTATTTGTTTAACAATTTCACTTTTTTCTTATCACTTTCCACAAATCAGTCCTCAGCACCTTGCAATTCCAACTCTGGACTTCCTCCTTTCTCCAATATGCCTGAAAGAAGTCTTGTCACCTTGATTCACGTTTTTAGCCATTTTTAATTCTGCGTGTGTTTTTTGCCACTCTGATTTCTCTCTTTGTTCAGTTTTATCTGGTATTTTCTGTGTTTCTCTTTTTGTGATCCTCTGAAAATTGTGAAAACTGTCATTTTTGCCTTCATTGTTGCAGCCACTTCTTTGGAGAACCATATCGGTTTCCTTTTCCTCTTGCTTTTATATACTTTTCCTTACATATAGATCTGTTGCCCTTGTTATGGCCTCTTTCAGTTTAGCTCACTGCCTTTCCACTTCCCTTATCTCCTCCCTCCCTTCCAACTCCCTCCTTCAGGTACTTTCCCATGTTACTGAAGACAGCATTTTTGAAATCTAGGACTTTGAGTCTGCCTTTGCTTTTACCTCAAACCACACCATTTGGTGATCACTGCTACTAAAGTGGGCACCCAACTGGATCTTAGACACATTAAGGCTCATTTTACAAAGGATATCAAAGCCAGAACATCTGAAAAAAAAAAAAAAGCACAGACGTGATTTCATAAATGTGGACATGCCTGATATGGACGTCTATGGAGACGTCTACATAGATGTCCCCAGAATCGTATTTCAGAAGTGGGATATCTAATAGCATAAGGGTTAGAGTAGCAAGGTAGCCAGGGTTCAACTCCCAGCATGGGCCTTTGCGATCAGGCTAGTCACAACTCTCCATCTTCTCTACACTTTCTGGATGTTTTAAGGCCAAAGCAAGCACTTTCCTGATGCCTATTCGTGCCTGGAGCAGGTCTAAACGTGATATGCCCGATGTTTCTGAAATCAAATGGGACCATGTAAATCCATTGCACCTTCCCAGACATGCCTATGCCACATCCCCCTGCCTACTTGGACATCACCAGTGTGGGGAAATCTTTAAAAGCCATTTGTGAAATGGCTCTGGAGATGTCTCCGTGCACGCCTTCAAACGTCCAAATCTCAACTAACACTTTTATAATGACCTCCATTGGTCAGCAGCAGAGCCAGCATTGACCCTTTTCTAGTGGGGTCCATCACCAGTAGTCTGACCAAAGTCTCTTGTAGGGAATCCATGATCTTTCTACTTCTTTCCAGATTTGTAGACAGGATATTCCAATCCAAATTTGGTAGATTAAAGTAATCCAATATCGCTTCTCCCTTCTTTTCTCCCTTTTCAATAACATTGATCAGATCTCTATCTATTTCCTTTGTTTGAGTTGGAGAGCAGTACAGGTACTTTATTCCTGTAGACTTTGCACCGAGTTTTAAAGTGAAAGTACATGCTTATTTTCACTTTCAAACTTGAAAGAGGTCCAGAGTTCCCCGAGGACTTTTACACGTCCTTTTTGTGTGGATACTTATTTCTTTGGTAATTACATGTGCTATCTACATGCATTATTTTCCTTGCTCTGAGCTGAACATGCTTCAGGGAGCACCTCCTCTACATGCAGCTGAATGTATGTGTGTTGTGAGACTTTGGAAGTCTTCTACTAAAGGACACTCGCTGTCAGCATGTGTTATCAGCTAGCGCAGGACCCTGACAGCGCAGACCGATTTCCTTGCTACCTGTGAATCATGCGTTGGAGTGGTAAGAGGGTGGTTTAGGGCTGCAGAGGGGAGTAGTGACCATGCACTCACTGTGTCCTCTGCAATTAGCATGGGTTCACCTAACGCCGCCTAAATAGACGGAGATAAGTGCATCAGCGGTATTTGTATGTTGCGTTAGGGCACAGGGGTCTGTGTTAACTGCCAGGTACATGTTTTCCACGTCCCCGACATTTAACACAGTGGTTTTGCGCCAAACATGCCATGTTTTTGGTACTTCTGGAGTATTTGGCGCAACACCATAGCTCCCTTTAGTAACCCCCCCCCCTTGTGTTTACTTTTAGATCTCCAACGGGCAGGGTCTCCTGCTTATTTCACTAAGAATAGACTGATACTTGGGTTGGGTGGGGAAATAACTCATCTCATGCTTGGATTTGGAAAAAGTGGTAATAAGTCTAAAAAATGCAAATGCAATTCATTCTCACATAGCCTAAGTTCGAACTATTGA
The DNA here is from genome assembly GCA_033557465.1 of Ichthyophis bannanicus. Lineage (NCBI taxonomy): Eukaryota > Metazoa > Chordata > Amphibia > Gymnophiona > Ichthyophiidae > Ichthyophis > Ichthyophis bannanicus. The sequence goes on from CM066032.1 coordinate 1,777,447,384, forward strand.
CTTCAGGGAGACTGGCAGAGAGGTAGAGATCTCCCTGAACCCCCTCCCCACATGACCCTCCATAGACAAGTCACACTTGAGATTGAATTAACAGGCAGTGAGTCGTCAGCTCTGCACAGACATTTGAAACTTAGGTGAGTGCATACCAATAACATCGGCTTATGAAAATCATTTACATCCTTAAAACTGTTTTTGGAAATACCACGTTTGGGCAGCAGGGCAGTTTCACGTTCCATGCCAGCTGCAATGGGGAAAAGGAAGCAAGTTTCAAAAAGTTCCAGGCCGGGAATGACGTGGCAGAAAATCAGCACAGTCGGGAGCCACGACTGAAGGGTTTCCAGAAGGATTCCTGATTCTGGGTTCCTGGCTCCCAGTCTTGGACCGTCATTGCTGTGACTAGAGTAGGTCAATGGGGGTGGAGGCATATAAAATAGAAGAAAAATCCCCAGAGAGTTGCAAATGAAGGTTCATGGCACCAGATCTTAGTCATAGTGCCAAATAAGGTAGAAATACAGAGGAGCGGATACCAGGTCGAGAATAAAAACCTCTGAAGCCATTCTAAAGTAATAATATCATGGGACTCTTAGCTGAAATGGTTATATACTATTAAAAACACCTCAGACGTTTGCTTTTTCAATGATATGCAATTTTATAAGGTAGATTACAGCAGCATATTCTTATGTAACAAGGTGTAGGCAATAATTAAAATATTAGTTGGGATGCTTTCCTACCCCTTTGCCTTTGTGCAAGTCTGGATTGAAGATGCCTCTGTCTTTCTTTTGTATATAGTGGACTTTGTATAAGTCTCTCTGTCTTCTTTCAGTGAGTGACATGATGACTAGAAATGATCACTCCTGAGATGCTTGTTATCGGTTCTGTTTGGTTTTAAGTGCCATGCCTGAAGCAAACTAGCACTTAAGTCCATCATGATTGGCGTTCCTTGCTCAGCATAGAATCGACACTGCAACATCTCCCTAGAGCAGGAAGTGCTACTGCCCAATCTTGTTTTTGAAAGGACAGTCACACATTCCTGGTAAATAAAAGACCATTGCTATCTGTTTTGCTCTGTCAACCATTCCCTCCCCCTCCTCCCAAATAGTTTAATCTCATCAGTGGAGATCATTTGTATTCATTTTTATTTATAACTCACTTTTCACAATCAGTAGAGAACAATGTACAATATTCAGATACAGAATAAGTTAATATAAACATTAAAATGAGATAAAGATATAACAATAAAATAAATTTAAAGAAATAAGAAAAGAATAATAAATAACAAGTCATCATTTTTCAGAAACATTAAAAGCCTGTCTGAACAACCAGGTCTTTAGTCCTACAGAACAGGTCTTGAAAGCTAAACACCCAAGAATCAAGACACAGTCTGCTCTGTTTCTTATCTTGACTTACTCTTTATGAGGCCTGTTTATTTAAAGCTGCCTTGAATCCTCCATCCTACTTTCCCTGCCCACATGGAGGGATGGGGGAAATCAGTGATAGTGCGGGGGTGCCCCCTTGTGTATGATACTCAGTGCTGTTCCATATACTAAAAATACCAAAAGCTGGTTCTGGCTGCAAAATGTCTGTTTTCTTAACTCCAACATAAATGCCAGGGATATAAACACATTTGTGTTTACTAAAGCAATATACAGGTTTTGAATGCTCTTTTTTCTATTTTTTTGCAAGATAGTTTGTGATAGTTTTAGAAAAATAAATCTGATCACATCCAGACAGTACGTACAAATTGCTTCTCAAGACCAGGGAAAGCTTATTAAATCTCCCTTAATGCCAGTACATGTGCAGCACACAGAGGGCACGTTGAATAAACAAGGGACGGCCTCATTTAAGAGTATTAGAGTAGGAGTCTACCCATTCAGTTTGTCTTTTTCCTCTATTTCATTTCTGGATAATTTGGAGTTTGGAATGACTAAAGTGATTATAGCCTATGATGAATGTAGAATTAGATGTGTCTTTCGCTCCGTTGATGCGCTTGAGTCTACTTACATCCACGTGTGGCAAAAATGGCCTCTGGCTAGGAGCTTCCATGAAATTGTGTGACAAAAGAAGGAATCTTCAGGCCTCCAAACTTTGATATTCTTCTGGCTCAACAGAAGAATCCGAAAAGACTCCATAAGAAAGAAAAACAAACAGCAGGTTGAGAAACTCATAAGGGGAACTAGAGAATGAAACTGTGCTGAATTTACTTCATGTAAACCCCACACTAGCCCTCACACTTCTGAACGCACAGAGCCCTGAGAACTGTTCTTAGCTATGTAAGATGGAGCCAGAACTGGAGTTTACTACAGGGGTGAGGTGGGGAACTGAGGGACAGGTACATCATGGAGACTTTTCCCAGTTCCGCCTGGCCCAGTGCCCTGAGAGCAGTTCTTAACTACAGGTGAAGGACTCAGAGCTTGAGTTTACTATGGGGGTCAGGTGCAGCACTAACAGGCAGGAGTGCCATGGAGTCATTTAACCTTTGTTAAAATGAGTTAGAAATGCATTTTGTTTTGCAAGTACATGTATCAGAGGCAGAACAGCAGATTTATCTGAGATGTGTGTATATGTGTGTGTGTGTGTGACGTGCAGGGCTCTGCACACGAGTACCTGAATGGGTGGAATGATTCTTAGTACTGCTCTGAACTTCAGGTCCGGTCCCAGCGACACTTTCAAGGTCATCTCTTTGTTATGTTAAACCAATTCAGATATCTGTATTTCTTAAAAGAAAACGTGGACAAGGTTAATAGTAATTCCACAACTGCTGTGCTTGCCAGCCCCTCTCTGCTTGCACAGAGTATTCATAAAGAATTCCTGGGTAAAAGAAAACCGCTAGCGTCCACTTGAATTGTTGTCTTCATCAACCATGACACCCTGCAGTTCAATGTTCCTTGCTGACTTTACAGGGCTCTTAGCGTGTACTTCCAAGTTCACGGTCCCAGCTGGTAATCTCCAGCATGGGACCTGAGAATTTAGTTGTAAAAAGAGAAAAGTAAACCAGGAGCTTTTCAGAAGTCCTGACTTTCCCCAGGTTGTTGCCTTCACAAAATACTCCAGTTCGGGTTATCTATAGTAGAGTTCAGAGCACTTTGCTTTTTCACTATTGGTGGCTGCAGCATCTTAGGCCAGTATCTTACTTATTGCAGTTATATCACTTTAAAGTAATGGAACTTATTCTACATTGAAGCAGTCTCTGAAGGTGACAAAAAGGAGAATGTATTTAAGTTGTTTCCTTTTTCAAGGAGCATTCCACTGAATTGGCCATCTCTTCAACAGAGAAACAATACAGGAGTATTGTAAAAAAATGGTTCCACTGAGGTTCACCATTTTTTCCCTAGGAGGGGAAGAGTGTAGAGACTACTTGGATGCTGCACTAGGAGCAGTAGCACCATCCAGTGTCCCTACTAATTTTTACCAGAAGCAGAAAGAAAGGTTTGGCATTTTCCAGAGCAAGGGAGGCTCTTTCTGCCAGTCATTTCAGGCTGGGAGGAGACTCCACTGGGAGGGAAAAGTTCACCGAGTATAAAAACCTCACCCAAAGGCAAAATCTTGTCTCTGGCCCCTAGCCATTGAACCTGATGTGTTAAGGAGAGGACTTCCCTTAATGAGCAGGTGCCTCTGGCACTCAGCCAGATCCATCATCCTGCAATTAGCATGTCTGCACCGGTCACCATGACCAGAGAAGAAAAGCAAGGCAGGCTTGGAGCCGCTGCCAAGGGCGGAGGAGAGCTCAGTCTGGATGAAGAATGATTCCAGGCATGTGCCTGCAACAGTCCCTCCAGATCTCAACTTCCAGAGGATTAGTGGAGCAGCCCTGGGAAGACTGAAGATTAGAGCATCTATCCATCCAAGAAGAGGATATGTAACCATATGTAAATATTTAGGCTAAGTGCCCTATATATGCATCCAAGTTGTACAATCCCTGTTCAATGTAAACTGCATGCTGGTTGTACTATAAACCGCTTTGAATTTTATGAGGGCAGCATAGAAAATTTGTTAAATAAATAAATAAGGAACCAGCACAAACTATATACAAGAGGTACCAAAGTAGAGTGGATAAATTCTGGGAACTGTGGTTTAAGGACACTTATATCCAGGTACCTTGGGAAGAGTGGATTAAGATTAAAGAAAATTCAAGTAGAGAAATAACTTAATTGGTTAAATATATAAGTGGTGCCTAAGAAGTCTAAGGATAAGGACTGTGGTGCAGAGAGCTGGAAGGAATGGGGTAAAAACACCCTAACCACCATCAGAGATCAACTTGCTTTGTAACATACGAGTTCTGTAGTTCTGCTTTATTATAAATGCCAATAGTTACAGTATTGTTGGTTTTACAATGGCTCTTAAGTAAACTCTTGGTTCAGAACACAATTTCTGGTCTGGACTCTTTTATTTGAGAAGGGTGTGTGTGGGCATGTCAAGTGCTAAGGGCCTCCCAGCTATTGCCAGTCCCCAACAAGAAAGCCCTGAAACGTTTAGATCCAGGAGCTCAGAGAAAGACTGGGTAAAAAGCTCCTTTGTCTGCCAAGCAGTTGGTGAAGTAACTGTCCAGACTATACAGAATGGGGATTAAACTTCATTGCAACGGTACCCTAATCCTCTTAGGTTGGGATGAGAGTACCCCAGAGACCATGCAGAAACAGTTTGTTAACTGAAGCTTGCTGCTCAGAAAAGGAAGAAAACATGGATGACACTGCAGCTCAGTGCACCATACAGAAACTAAAGGATCTTGTTGCATGGGGTTACTTACTGGCCCAAGGTCTAAAATGGAGTAAAATAGAGGTTGCAAGAGACAAAATGCAATGGAGGGCAAGAGAAGTAAAATGTAAAACACAGTCCTTAATTCAGACACAAAAACAGTAGACAAGATGACAAATTAGTTAAGCAGGGAGACACATTTCACAATGGGATGTCCAAGTGCAATCTAGGACGTCAAAGCTAGAACGTCTGAAAAAAAAGCAGGCGCGTGCAAGTTCAGGCACGATTTCAGAAAAGTGAACATGCTTGATATGCTTGTTCCCAGGATAGTATTTCAGAACCAAGATGTCTAATAGCATAATGGTTATGAGCAAGGTAGTCAGGGTTCATATCCCAGTCTGAGATCAAATGGGGACGTGTAAGTACATTTTCGACATCCACGTGCACATCTTGACATGATTAAACCTTTTAAAATGACCCTCAAAGTCTCTTGGACCCAACTTCCTCTTCAATGGAGGGCGAGTATGAGCTGCATCAGAAGCAGGAAGTAGGGCACCTGTGTACCAGCTCATTCAGGATGTTGGCACCAGGTGGTATTCTGCCTACCTGATGCTGGAGAGGTCTATAAAGTGATGAATGGATTGGAATGGGTAAATGTAGATCGGGTGTTCACTCCTTCAAAAAGTAGAAAGACTAGGGTACATGCAATGAAGTTACAATGTAGCACATTTAACATAAATCGGAGAAAATATTTTTTCACTCAATGCGTAATCAAACTCTGGAGTTCATTACCGGAGGATATAGTAAAAGCTGTTAGTGTAACTGGGTTTAAAAGAGGTTTGGGCAAGTTTCTGGAGGAAAAGTCCACAAACAATTATTAAAGAAGACCAGGGAAATCCACTGCTTACCCCAGGACAAGCATTGTGAAATCTGTATACCTTTTGCAAACCTGGCTGATACATGTGACCTGGATTGGCTGTTGTTGGAAACAGGATACTGGGCTTGATGGACTCTTAGTCTGACCCAGTATGGCTTATTTTATGTTTTTGAGTAATGAAAGTAGTTTCTTTGCATCACTGTGGGAGCCTGCCCCTTTGTTTCACACCCCTCTTCCCAGAGCCAGCTCTCCCACTATGCAGTAGAATTTGGGGGGTGACAGTGCGGCTCCGACGCAGCAGAAGAATAGCACTTTAATGCTACTTCAGTTCAGCAGCAATCCTTTTGGTACAGGCCTACACTCAAGCCCTGCTGTGTCCCATCCCCTCTGATAGGAAGTCTTCAAAAACTCATGCCTTAATAAATTGATTAGTTTAAGGTGCCACCTGCCTCTGTCATTGATGTTATTTTGATTATCAACTGACTATGTATTTCAAGACAGCAAGATCCGCTCCTGCGGGAGGAGAATACTTTGCTGACATCTGAAGTTGACCCACGGCATCCCTCAAACACCAGAGGAGCACAGCAGTGCAGAGTGCCATGAGTCACCAGCTAGTGATGTCATTGACGTCAGTGAAGGCCACTATAAAAGCCAATGGCCTACCACGGGCTTTTTTGGAGAGGAATACCTTGCTGACTTCTGAGGCTGACCCATGGCATTCCTTGAACACTATGGGATATAGCAATGCAGAATGCCCTGAGTCACCAGCTAGTGACATCATTGACATCAACAGAGGCCACTATGAATGGCTTATACTTGTCCGATTACGTATAAAGCTGATCGTTATATTTTCTTTGATCCTAATCAACTGGAGAATTTCTTTATTGGTAAAAGTGATGTTTAATTTCAGCTAGTTTCAGTTTATCTGTCCTTTAATACTAGGCTATCGTGGAGATAGATCTTAGGTCCTAATATTATGTTGCCTCTTGACAGCTATAAATGGTAGTCTCCCTTTTTTGCTAGAAGTGGATTATAAATATATTGCTTTTGATGTATTGTCTTTGTATTTCCTATTTATGGTGTTTGTTAATATTAATACTGGACATTAATAAATATGTTTCTATGAAATTCCTGTTCATATGACTCTATGTAGCAAGATTTGTAAATAGTTTACCCCTGTTATCCAAGTTTTTTGCCCTGTTATCTGTAAACTCATACGTGTTAACTGTACTGAGCATTTTTGTTCCATGTAAACCGCGCTGATGCTGAATAGTGCGGTATATAAGAGACTGTAAATAAATAAATATAAAATAAAAAAGAGATCCACTCCTGGTTTTGCCTTGTTGGAAGTATGCGATCTTATTGCTCTTCTTTTCCTAGGTTGATGAGAATCACAAATCCATGCATGCAACAGGATAAAATCAGGACTGAATGAAATGCTTACCCAAGTGCCCCCTAAAGGTCAATGACTGACAGAAGATTTCCGAGAGGGTCTCTTCCTGGTCTGTTTGGCCACAGAAGGTGACATGGGAGGAGAAAGACAAGGCTCGTTTAATGCGCTAGGATGCTGTATGATACCTAGTTGTATGAGATATGTAGAAAGGATTAATTAATTCTACAGCTGCATCCCTGCCATACTCAATGGTGCAACCGCATTTATTAAACAATAAACATAACACATTTCAATAACCTCCCAAATATACAATATTAATCCATAAAAAACACACTTTCTACTACTATTACTAATCATTTGTAGAGCACTACAAAGAGTAAGCAGCATTGTACATATAGAAATAAGACACAGTTTCAGCCTATCGCAGCTTGCAATCTAATCAAGACAAAGCATTACTACTACTACTACTAATAATCATTTCTATAGCCCTACAAGGCATACGCAGTGCTGTATATATAGATGTAAGTCACATTCCCTGCTTATCAGAGTTTATAATCTAATCAAGACAAACACGTGGAGGCTAATTCCACACGGGCCCTGTCTGGACATCCAGAATCTGGATGGGCCAGTCATGCACCCGATTCTGCACCCACGGGAACTAGACGCTCTCATGGGAGTAGAATCAGGTGCAACGGGCCTGGATGGGCAAGACGTGCCCTGATTCTGGCCCACTGAACTCCAATCCCCTCCCCACACAAATCATCCGAGGCTCCTGCATGGAGCCCTAGTGCTATGGCATTCCATCACCATGGCACCAGGACGCCATGCAGAAGCCCTGATTGCTGGCAAGCCTTTTAACTTTCAATTTCCCTGCTGCCCAACCCCTGATTGGGCTTGCCAAGGCCGGAATCGGGCCACAGGGAACCCCATGGTGCCACACATTTGTTCTGTTGTCCCCTCTGTGGCTGTCTGGCAGTATTGGGTGGACTTATTCCATCTCCAAGATGGAATAAGTCCCCCGTCTATCACGGCTTCCCTGGACATACAAGACAGCAATCGGAATCGGCCCTGTATGTCCGGGGTCAGGGTCCCGCCTCTGGCACAACCCCTCCCGCTCCTGTCCAGAGCTCCTCGCACATCTCTATATGTGCGGGATCCGGCATCAGGTGCAAGTGTTTAGCAGGGATGTATGTCCAAACCAGACGTACATCCCCACTAAATGCAGATCAGAATCTACCCCATAGCGAAACTGGTGAGTAGAGTATGGTATGATACACATAAGTAGTGGATAACAGAGGGAGGAGCATCAGGATCCAAAAGCAGCCTCAAAGAGGTGGGTTTTTAGCTTGGATTTGAATAGGGCTAGAGATGGCACTCAACAACAACAACAAGAGGAGCCCAATGCACAGACTCAGGCAGTTTGTTCCAGGCATATGGAGCAGCAAGATGGAATGAACAGGGGACTAGAGTATGGTAAGATACACATAAATAGTGAACAAGAGAGGGAGGAGCATCGGGATTCTTTTATCCCAACATGTAGATACTTACTAATATGGGTAGGTAGTATCACCCATTGGTAAATATCCCGTCCCAAGGCAAAGCAATGCAAATACGATTTATTTATTTAATAAGCTAATTAACTCTGCTTCCTACAGAAAAAAATGATAGCCACAGCTTTATTGACTTAATGTAAATAAAAGGGGCAGGGTATCTACCATGCTACTCAAGTTAGTACTGAATTAGAAATGACAAAGCGGTATAAAAAAACTGTTAAATCAATCAATCAATCATTGCCTGGGTTCATTGTTAATGCAGTGGTGTCCTGCCATGTCATGCCAAGCTAGACTTATGTCCATGCCGTTGCCTCAATTTTGGAGCCTCATGCATATCAGGGCACTGTTTGTTGCCCTCGAAAGGTCTCGCCGGTGCACCTCTCTTTGCCACCAGCTAGGGTGCCCTGACCCTCAATTGTACTTCAAAAAATCAGGCGTTCAATGTAACAAAAAATGGGAAATACATCCATCCAAAAACAATCGCTTATTTGAGCAAAAAATAGTTAAATAAACTATATCTAACAACTACCTGGTGGTCTCAGAACTTCATAGCTTCTATCCCAAAGACTCAAAGGTCAAACTCAAGGGAACAGAAGCTAAATAACATCAACGACCCCCATTGGTAGCTAGCAGTGATATAGTTAAATAACCTGCCCCATATGCATCAATACAACTTTCTTCTTTACTAATGATGACACTGGACCAGGTATATAGCGTTCCTCTTCACACCGCTTAAAAGCATGCTCAAACAAACTTTTCAAACCGATCCAAACTCCATAAACATCCCGACGCCTCTCCCCAGCGCCTTCAGAGCGTTTCTCCGCAGAGGGTTCTTCAGGGGATTTACTGGACCCTCAATTAGCACTGGGCCTTATTTACTGTATTGGGCTGGGTAACTGCTGCAAAGCTGCTGGTCATGTTGTAAAATAATTCATAAAGGAACATGCTATGAAGTCAGGTATGCTCCCTCCAGCATGAAACTCACTTGACCAAGACTGATTGGCATTTGATTGCATCTTCACCATGTATGGGTAGGTGAGGTTCACTTATGGAGCAAGAGGGCCAACTTAGCCCAATGAAAATCTAAATAGGATCTGGGAAGCACTGCCTCCTCTGTCCTGCCAGCCATGAAGGTAATGTGCATTTTTTGCAATAATTCAGTTGTGGCAGGAAATTCACCCACTTTTTGTCTGGGTTTGCTAAAGTGCATCCAAAAGGGCTGTCACTGTATTGTTGGGGATCAGGCATCAATGCCATAGGGTAAGTCACTTCCCAGGTCCACTGCCATGTTATCCTCCAGGGTCTTTGCACCAGACTGAGCCCCTCCTAATAACATGGGCAGGCAGGACCACCTGCCGGTATATTCCTACAAATTCCAAGACAATAAATGACTCCAATAAGACAATAACACTCTAATGTGGAGAAAATTATAACTTCAACTTTATTGACTTAATGTCAATAAAGGAGGTGGGGTATTCACTGGGCTACTTAAGACAGTGCCAAATTGGACATCATTGTCCATGTACATCTTGGATGCAGAGGTGATCAGCCATGCCATACCAAGCTAGGATAACCTCCACTCACATGCCTCAATTCCGGTCTTATGCCTGGCTGTTTGCCACCCATGAGAGGTGGCACTGTGGTACCCCTTCTTTCCAGCAGCCAGGGTGTCCTGCCCCTCGATTGGTACTGGGCACCATTTAGTATATTTGGCTCAGATGACCACCATAGATGCAAAGGGGCTATGTTTCATTAGGTTGTCCATTAGTGGATCCCCACCCCTGTAAACATACAGATGAGTCTTTTGATTACTGATTGTTATGATCACCTCCAAAGTCTTGAGTATGTCATTAAGAAATAGGTCCAGCCTGATATGGATAAGGTCATTTGTGAACATAAGAACATAAGATATGCCATACTGGGTCAGACCAAGGTCCATCAAGCCCAGTATCCTGTTTTCAACAGTGGCCAATCTAGGTCATACGTACCTAGCAGTTTCCTCAAAAGACACAGGTTCCACAATGTTTGTACTGGGTCAAGCATTGATATCCTGGGTCCCTTCTTAATAATGGTTTATGGACCTTTCCTCCAGGAACTTGTCCAAACCTTTTTTTAACCCAGCTGCACTAACAGCCTTTACTATATCCTCCGGTAACAAATTCCAGAGTTTGATTACATGTTGAGTGAAAAAATATTTTCTTTTATTAGTCTTAAATAGTTTACCCTGTAGCTTGTCGCACCCCCAGGGGCCCTATCGGTGGGGTCAGGTATTGCCTGATGATTCCTCCTCCTGGCTCCGTACGTATCGCAGGCAGCCTTGCCTGACCCTCTGAGGGTGGTAGTTGTACCTTCTCTATATAAAGCACACAACACACTTGAGTTTCAAACTCAGGGCTTTATTCCCCGTCCACGAGGTTTTTCTTTCTCTTTGGCAAACAAAACAATAGACCACTTCGGGCATGTAACAGAAATTAAAGGTAGAACTAAAATAGCTTACTTCAGCTTTTAAATGCAAACAAAAAGAAAAGAATTAAACATCCTCACTGTTTCTAACAGCCTTTTCTTTTTGCTGCCACAGCACAGCTCACTTCTAATGGTTTTCCTGAGAGACACGTTTTGTTAGCACACAGCTTGTGACTCTTAAGCACTGGTTATCTTCCAGCATTTACCTTAAGGAAAACTCAGGGTGAATTACAGACAGTGAACATTCCATTGGCTCAGGAAGTGCTGGTATATCTGCATTCTCATATTCCATTAATTCAGGTTCATTGGAACTCACGTTTCTGAGATCAGCTGTCTCATAAGGATAAGGCTGGCTTGCCTCGTCAAGCAGGAAGTTGTTCTGTCCCTCTGAATCACTGCTTCTCTGGGAACTACCGTAGGGTTTTGAATGAAGCTCATAGGAGCTCAGCCCCTGCTGATAACCACAAGGATATTCAACAACTTCCCTGGCTCTGTTACTAGAATAATTACGGCAGGCTCTGAGCGTGCTCGGGTCTAGCCTTTGCAACACAGCTGCCCTAGATTGCACTGCTCTAGACGGAAGCTTATCCAACGTGGGGAGTTTAAAGTTGCTAGTAGAATCACCAGCTTTTTCAGGTAAGAGAGCTTCTCTTCTCTTGGGGTTTCTAGTACAAGGGAAGAAGTTATTCTCTGTTTCTTTAAAGCTTGTTTGTGACTGGCTTTTCCTATTGCTTCGGGGTTTTACCCACTCAGGTAGGAAACAGCCACTATTAGTACTTCTTGCTCTGTTACCTTGTATGTAAGACTTCCTACGTCTCTCATGCTCTCCACGCATGCACACAGTATCTGGCTTCTGCCTTCCAAATGTTTCACACAGGTCTCGGGACTCACTCAGACCTTCGTATGGGCTCTCCTGCTAATCCAGTAGTTCAGACTCTCTTTCTCTCTCTCTTTCATTCCAGTCCCATTCTTTCCACAGCTTCTGCTGCGCTTGCCACTGTCTCTCTTGCTGTGACCCTCGTTGGCTCACCTCCTCTCCTCCTCTAACTATTCGTGAGCGTGTTTTATCTCCGTGTCTTTGGGCTCCACCTCCACCCAGCTGATTCCTATCAGGCAATGCAAACTCCCTTTGCTTGCTATCTGGGTGTGTCTTCCCAGCCCTTACCCACGTGTGCCTTGGTTGTCTGTAGCAACCATCTGACAGTTTTCTGTTTACACTGTCATCTCTTCCCTGATCATCGCTACTGATCTGCATTTTCTCAGGCTGTATTGGGTCCACCTTGTGACAAGCTTCATTGGATGTCCCCTAGTCTTTCTATATTCTGATAACGTAAACAATCCATCTACGTTTACCCGTTCCACTCCGTTCATTAATTTATAGACTTCTATCATATCTCCCCTCAGCCGTCTCTTTTCCAGGTTAAACAGCCCTAACCTTTTTAGCCATTTTTCATAGGAGTATCCTTCCATCCCCTTTACCATTTTGGTGGCTCTTCTCTGAACCTTTTCTAATATCACTATATCCTTTTTAAGATACAGCGACCAGAATTGCACACAATATTCAAGGTGCGATCTCACCATGGAACGATATAGAGGCATTATAATACCTTTTGTTTTATTTTCCATTCCTTTCCTTATGATACCTAACATTCTATTTGCTCTCTTGGCCACCGCTGCACACTGGGCCGAGGGTTTTATCATGATATCCACAATGACGCCTAAATCGTTTTCCTGGGTGGTGGTTCCTAATGTGGAACCTTGCATCGTGTAACCATAGTTTGGGTTGTTCTTCCCTAGGTGCATAACTTTGCACTTGTCCACATTAAATTTCATCTGCCATTTTGACGTCCAGTCTTCCAATTTATCAAGATCCTCTTGCAAATTTCCACAATCCTCATGGGTTTTAACAACTTTAAATAGTTTTGTGTCATCTGCAAATTTGATAACCTCACTCGTTATTCCCTTTTCCAGGTCATTTATGAATATGTCAAAAGGCAGCAGACCCAGTACAGATCCCTGGGGTACAACACTATTCACCTTTCTCCATTGGGAAAATTGGCCATTTAACCCTACCCTCTGCTTTCTATCTTTTAACCAGTTCCTGATCCACAATAGTACACTGCCTCCTATCCCATGACTCTTTAGTTTTGCCAAAAGTCTCTGATGAGGGACCTTGTCAAAGGCTTTCTGAAAGTCCAAATACACTATATCAACTGACTCACTTTTGTCTACCTGTTTATTCATACCTTCAAAAAAACTTAACAGATTAGTAAGACCAGATCTTCCTTGTCTAAAGCCATGCTGGCTGTCTTCCATTAAGCCATGACTATCTACATGTTCAGCAATTTTGTTCTTTATGGTGGTTTCTACCATTTTTCCCGGTACTGACTTCAGGCTCACTGGTCTGTAGTTTCCCGGATCACCCCTGGAACCCTTTTTAAAAATTGGCGTTACGTTCGCTATCCTCCAATCTTCAGGTATTACAGATGATTTTAATGATAGTTCACAGATTACTAATAGCAGGTCTGCAATCTCATATTTCAGTTCTTTCGACACCCTTGGATGTATATCATCCGGTCCAGGTGATTTGCTACTCTTTAGTTTATCAAATAGTTGTAATACATCTTCCCGATGTATCGATATTTCATTCAATTCTTCCGCACCTTTAAATACCACTTCAGTCATGGGTAACATCTCTACATCTTCCTCAGTAAAGACTGAAGCAAAGAATTCATTCAGTCTCTCTGCTATTGAGGCAGCCGGAAAGGCAGCTTTGAGAGAAAGCCCCCCCTCTCCCCCACCTGGGCTGCAGCGAAACAGCACTTACACATACCCTTTCGTCCAGAAAACCAGACCAGAGCATACCTGTCTAAACAGGTCACTCGGGAATGCTTTATGAGAGCCCACTGTCCCCCCCCCCCTTAGGGGCTACCGATTGGTGAAGAAGAGATACCTAGGGCGAATGGGAAGGTAGCAAGGGGGTTTGAGAACATACTGTATATAAGACTGTGTGGGACGTCATTTAGGGGCTCAGATCTTTTGTCCAGGGTGCCGGCTCTGTCTATCTGAGTCCTGTGTACACAATAAAAGATTCTGTTTGCATTCTAGTCTGTCTGTGTGTTCCTTCTGAGGGTGTGGGAGACAGGGTTCCTGCTTCATTTTGGTGCATTGCCGGGAAACGTTTCTCCTCGCACCCGCGGAGGGACCCTCTCTGCGGTTCTGCAGGACCGGGCCTCGGCCGGCCGGTGCCGGCCCTCAGGTCATCGACAATCCTTGGTGCCACCGGGTCCCTTGTGTCTGGTAGGACTCCTTGATGCGTCTGGCTGGTTGGTCCCGGTGGGCTGATTACTCTGTTTGAATTCTGGCAGGATAGACTGGCATCCAAACATTCTCTGGCCGGAGGTCTGGTGAGTACTACTGCCTTTCTGTTTTGGGTAGTTCTGTGAGTCTGGAAATCCTGGTAATCTGTAAACCTGTCGCGGTTTGATCACCCGCACGAGCGGTCCGAGTAAGGACCCCAGGGGTTCTGAAACCATCGCTCGTCCTGTCTGTGCTGAGGGGGGGGGGGGAAAGGAGGGTTAGCTGTGTATATGTGTACCTGTTGTTAATGTTAATGTGTTTCTGTCCTCCCCTTCTCCCTTCGTTTCCTTTGTTGTCCTGTGTGTGAGGTCCGAGCAACTAGACTCTCCAAGTGCTCCCTCCTCCCCTTGGGGAGGCGGAGTCCAGGTTCGGGCATGCATTTCTTTTTACTCTCCTCTCAAATGTCCTGTTCAGTGTTCAGCGTGTCTCTCTGTTTGTCAGTTTAACCCTGTGTGAGCTGGAAATACTGCCAGTGTTACTGCATTGAGAATTGTGCATTGTGATTGTGATTAGAGCATATTGTGATTAGAGCATGGGGGCGGGAGAATCTAAAAGGCAGACACCCCTGCAGTGTATGCTCCGTAATTTTAAGTCTGGGTTTGGAGAGGATTACGGGGTTTCACTCTCTGCCTCTCGATTGTCTGTTTTATGTGAACGGGAGTGGCCAGTCTTAGTGAAGCTGTGGCCTCCCCAGGGGTCCACTGATTTGCCTACTGTGTTTTTAGTCCATCAGATTGTAGTGAAGAAACACCTGGATCAGTTTCCCTATATTGATTCATGGCTGGCCATATGCCAGAAACGGCCAAAATGGCTCCAGCGCTGCCATGAGGATCAGTGTAGAATAATGATGGCAGCTGCCAGTCGCCGGAAGGAGCAAACACCTGCCCCCGTCTACCAGGTGCGGGATTCCCCAGAGGTCCCTGCATGCCCCCTCAATCTGCTTTACCCAACTGTCCTGTCCGCGCCCTTACAGGATCCGCCCCTAAGAGATGAAGAACTTTCCCCTGGGGCGGGTGAAGCAGGACTTGGGGAGGATTCTGCAGATTCCAGCTCCTCATCAGATTCCCTTTCTCATAGTGATACGCCCCTACAGACCCCTCTATCATCCTCCTCTCCTCCTACTCCCGGTACTGCCTCTAGTGTTATAGCCTCACCCCCTGAGAGCACTCCGGCTGAGCTTAAGTCGTCTACCCTGCTGGCCCAGCGCCTGCGGTCAGCTGCTGCAGAGAAGCAGACAAAACAGGATTTCCAACTGCCTTTACGACAAGTACAGGGACTCCCGTACCTTGATGCTGCCGGACGGGTGGCAGTAGGGCCTTCTAGTCTGATATATGTTCCTTTCTCTACCACTGACCTGCTGAATTGGAAAACCCATTATGCCTCCCATACTGAAAAGCCTCAGGAGTTGACAGACCTTATGACTAGTATTATGCAAACGCACCAGCCTACTTGGTCCGACTGTAGACAATTGCTTTCCACCCTATTCAGCACGGAAGAATGAGCACGTATTGTGCGGGCCACCCTCACGTGGCTGGAGGCACATCCTGCAGACGCTGGGGTTATAAATCCCCGGCAGCAAGCAACTGTGTATTTCCTGAATGAAGACCCTGAGTGGAACCCGAATAATCCTGAAGGAGCACGGGCTCTCACTCGCTTCCGGACCGCGCTCCTTGAAGGCCTCAAGAAGGGAGGGCAGCGGGCTATGAATATCAGCAAGATTGCAGAAATCCTCCAGCTTCCTGATGAGAGCCCAGCAGCGTTTTATGAGCGTCTGTCAGAAGTGTATCGACTGTACACCCCTTACGATCCAGCAGCTCCTGAGAATCTTCGGATGGTGACTACCGCTTTCGTAGCACAGGCCCAGGGTGAAATACGGTGGAAGCTGCAGAAATTGGAAGGATTTGCAGGCATGAATGCTGCACAATTGATGGAAGTGACAGAGAAGAACTTTGTAAATCGTGATCAGGAGCAGAGGCGAGAATCTGAGCGTCGGATGAAGAAGAAGGCAGATTTCCTAGCGGCTGCCCTAACCGAACAGCCACCAGTATCGGCCTGGACCAAGGACGGGAGCAGGGGACGTGGACGAGGATGAGGACAAAGGGGGCCGAGATTTCTCCTGGGCCCCAATCAGTGTGCATACTGTAAAGAGGAGGGACATTGGAAGAATGAGTGTCCAAATCGGAGGGGGCAATATCCGTCCATGAGGGGCGCAAGGTTACCCGTACACACCACATGAGGGCGGGGCCAGCCCATGGTATATCCACACGATACCTTCCCGCCCCCTCCACCAGATCTTGAAGGCCTCGCAGCAGTGGAACATTATGACTCGGATGAAGACTAGGCCAGACTGGGCTCCAAGCTTCTGTTGGGTCCCAAGGAGCCTATGGTCAAGATGAACTTAGGGGACCAAGAAATGCAGTTCATGGTTGATACCGGAGCAACACACTCAGTGGTTACTCAGCAAGTGGCCTAGATTTCCTCCCGGACGGTAACTGTAGTGGGAACCACGGGAGAAAGAGTGCAATGATCCTTTCTGCAAAACCGCATGTGTCAGTTGGGGGGACGGACTATCACCCACCAGTTCTTGTATATGCATGAATGTCCTATACCCCTGTTGGGGAGGGATGTCCTGGCGAAACTACAGGCCCAGATATCATTCGGGCCCGGGGGCCAGGCTGAGCTTGACATACCCAGCCTGGGCCCAGCAGTTTTGGTATTGTCCATCCCCTGGGAAGAAGAATGGCGGTTGTTCGAGGACAAACTCAAGCCTGATGTGATTGCCCTGGATAAGTGGGATGCAGTACCCCCAGGAGTATGGGCAGAAGGCAACCCCCCCGGAATGGCCATCAACATCCCTCCTGTCTGTATCGAGTTGAAGCCAGGAGTCTCCCCAGTACACGTGCGGCAGTATCCGCTGCCGCGAGCGGCTGTGGAAGGAAATCATCATCATCTGGAGCGGCTCCTGCGGTACGGTATCCTGCGGCCCTGTCAATCAGCATGGAACACTCCTTTACTACCAGTCCGAAAGCCAGGTACTACCGACTACCGACCTGTGCAGGATCTCCGTCGTGTCAATGAGGCTGCTGTGACTCTGCATGCAGTGGTACCCAACCCCTATACCCTGTTGGGTCTCATCCCAGCAGCGGCCTCTCATTTCTCCGTGCTAGATCTGAAGGATGCCTTCTTTTGCATACGTCTGTCTGCAGAAAGCCAACACCTCTTCGCCTTTGAGAGAGAGCACCCTGCCACTGGCAGTAAGACCCAAGTAACCTGGACTCGCTTACCACAGGGGTTCAAGAACTCCCCCACTATCTTCAGTACCACTCTGGCCCAGGATCTTGCTGGTTACCCCCTGGGAGTGCCTGGGAGACGAGCCCTCCTGCAGTATGTCGATGATCTGTTGGTTGCTGCTGACTCTGAGACTGAATGTATTCTGGCAACCACAGAGCTGCTACAGTTGTTGTATAACGCGGGCTACCGCGCCTCGAAGAAGAAGGCTCAATTATGCCAGTTGGAAGTGAAGTACCTGGGATTCCACCTGTCTAAAGGAAGTCGGCGGTTGGGGAAAGAGCGGAAGGAGGCGGTATGCCGGATCCCTGAGCCCACATCTCGCAAGCACGTACGCGCTTTTCTCGGGGCTGCAGGATACTGTCGCATCTGGATTCCCAACTTCGCCAGGATTGCAAAGCCCCTCTATGAATCTACGAAAGGCCCAGAGACGAGTCCCCTTGAATGGGGACCAGACCAACGGGGGGCCTTCGAACAGTTAAAGAGGGCGTTGCTATCGTCACCAACCTTGGGCCTTCCGGATGTCACTAAGCCCTTCACTCTTTATGTGCATGAAGCAGCGGGCACAGCTCTAGGGGTCTTGACTCAACAGCTGGAATCCTGGCCACGCCCAGTTGCCTACCTGTCTAAACAGCTGGATCCAGTGGCCAAGGGATGGCCACCCTGTTTAAGAGCGATAGCAGCAACAGCCCTATTGGTGGAAAAGTTGGATAAACTATCCATGGGCCAAGACCTCTTAGTCACCGTCCCACATTCTGTCCAAACCTTACTGGAACATAAAGGAAGCCACTGGTTTACCAGCTCCCGAATGTTAAAATACCAGAGTATGTTATGAGGAAACCCCAGAGTGCGGATAACCACCAGTCAAGCCTTAAATCCTGCCACGTTCCTGCCTGTCTGCCCAGGACCACCTGATCATGACTGCCTGGAAGTAATGGACACGATCTTTTCCAGTCGCCCTGATCTGATAGACATACCACTAAACAACCCAGATGAGATCTACTTTGTGGATGGAAGCAGTCTGGTAGTGGAAGGCCGCAGGTGTACGGGGTACGCGGTGGTGACGATGGAAGTAATGGTCGAATCTCAGCCACTGCCCTCGGGCATTCCGCACAAAAGGCGGAACTCATTGCCCTCACCCGTGCTCTAACCCTTGGGACAAACCTTCATGTAAACATATACACAGATTCCCGATATGCCTTTGCCACTTTCCATGCCCATGGTGCTCTATACAAAGAAAGGGGGTTGATCACTGCAGCTGGATCCGAAATTAAGAATGGTCCCCAAGTAGTGGCCCTGTTAGAAGCAGTCTGGTATCCCAAAGCTGTAGCAGTCATGCACTGTAAGGGCCATCAAAAGGGGAACAACGGGATAGCCAAGGGCAATAGACAGACTGATGCAGAAGCCCGGCGGGTCGCGATTGCCTCTTTGTCCCAGCCCTACTCTGAGAGCTCTGAAGATTTGCAAGCCCCCCTGTTCCCAGTCCTGTTAAGCCAATGGGCTAAAAGATACACTACACGGGAAATGGATTTCTTCTGTCAGGAGGAGGGTGGGGTATTACACTCCGATGGTTGGATAAGATTACCTGGAAAGGGAACAGCCCCAGTGATAGTCATCCCAGACAGCCTTGCCCCAACTTTCCTGTCATCTTTCCATCAGACTACTCACTTTGGCAAGACAGCCATGGAAACTACTCTCCGCCCATATTTCTTTATTTCCTGCTTATCTTCCCTGGCAGCCGCAACTGTTAGGCAATGCACCATGTGTGCTAAGAACAATGCTTGTCAGGGTCCTTGCCAACCCCCAGGAGTGCAGTCCTATGGGGTCACCCCCATGGGAAATATCCAAGTTGATTTTACAGAAATGCCCCGAGCAAATGGATACCGATTTCTGTTAGTTCTGGTTTGTACATTCACAGGGTGGGTGGAGGCCTTCCCAGTCCGTACAGAAAAAGCCAGAGAAGTGACAAAGGTGCTACTGCATGAAATCATCCCCAGTTTTGGGCTCCCAGTAGTAATGGGATCAGATAACGGACCTGCCTTTGTGGCCCAGATAGTACAACAGGTAGCCAAAGCCTTGCAGGATGATTGGAAGCTACATACAGCTTACCGTCCACAGAGTTCAGGGAAGGTGGAACGTATGAACCGTACCATTAAAATGCATTTAGCAAAACTGTGTCAGGAAACTTCCTTGAAGTGGCCCCAATTGCTCCCCATAACCCTGCTTCATATATGCTCAGCCCCACGAAAGGGTATTGGTGTTTCCCCCTTTGAAGCTGTGTATGGCCGCCCTGCACCCCTCATGCAGGGCGTCCATGGGGACTTGATTCAGATAGGTTCAGAAATAACCCGAAAGGAACCGTTGGCTCTCAGTTCTGTTTTGCAGGAATTGCACCAGTGGATTCAGGAGCGGCTCCCCATCAACCTGACGGAACCACTCCATACATATCAACCTGGTTCGCGAGTGTGGGTCAAGGCGTGGAAGAGGGATCCGCAGACCCCCCAGTGGCGAGGCCCGTATACCGTTCTGCTGGCTACCCCGACAGCTTTCAAGGTGGCTGAGATTACTCCGTGGATTCATCACACCCGTGTCAAGGCCGCAGCGCCAGAACCCGTTCCAGCCTGGACTTCTGTCACAGTTCCAAACCAGCCTCTGCGTTTGACACTGAAAAGAGATACTTCTGCCTAGTGACGGCTAACGCATCTGGACTGCTTAAGAGACGAAACCACCCCAAAATGCATAGAACTGCCATATTTTTACTGCTATCCTTGATGTGGGCCTGTTTCCAGCCGAGCACGGGGACTACTAACACAGCAATATTACTTGCCCAAACTGCCTTAAACATGACAGACTTTTGCATACGTAGCTCTCTACAAACTGGGGTTTTTCTATCAACCTGTCTCATTGCTGTACCCTCCAGTTTATGTGAACTGCTGAGTTTTACCATATTTACTAGTCTGGACTGTAAACAACCTGACATGTCATTTTCTACCCTCCTCTATAGTATTGGAGCCACCCAGCCTACCTCAGCTTTTAACCGAGATCCTTTCTCCCTGCAGGTAGTGTCCACCCTTAATGCTACTGATTGCTTTATTTTTGTAAATACCAAGACAGGAGGGTTTAATGTGTCTAATACTGAATTGTCATGCAACTCTGTTACAAGGGTATCTTATGTATTCTCAGAAGTGTATCTACCCTTAGGCTGGTTTTTGATATGTGGGAAGATGACTTAAACCTATGTCCCCATGAATGCCACCGGTGGCCCATGCACTCTTGGCAGGCTAATGACCGCTGCTTTCCTCCACACGCCCAAAGTAACTAAAGTCCGCCCCAGACCTCCCCGCTCTATCCCCATACCCTCGACCTGTAACTCAAATGTAGAACCCTACAGTGATGAGACGGCGCTTGGGCTGTTGCTATCAATCGTTGCAACACCTGGGTTAGCCCTACACAACTCAATGGAGATAAGCCGACTTGCTTGTTCTCTAGCTAAATCCCTTAATTTGACCTCAACCATACTGGTCACCATGAATCATGAAATGTCCGGCTTACGCACGGTGATACTGCAGAATAGGATGACCATTGATTTCCTACTCCTACGCCTTAACCATGGTTGTGAAGAGTTCGAGGGTATGTGTTGTAGCCCGCGTTATACAACAACTGTAGCAGCTCTGTGGTTGCCAGAATACATTCAGTCTCAGAGTCAGCAGCAACCAACAGATCGTTGACATACTGCAGGAGGGCTCGTCTCCCAGGCACTCCTGGGGGTTAACCAGCAAGATCCTGGGCCAGAGCGGTACTGAAGATAGTGGGGGAGTTCTTGAACCCCTGTGGTAAGCGAGTCCAGGTTACTTGGGTCTTACTGCCAGTGGCAGGGTGCTCTCTCTCAAAGGCGAAGAGGTGTTGGCTTTCTGCAGACAGACGTATGCAAAAGAAGGCATCCTTCAGATCTAGCACGGAGAAATGAGAGGCCGCTGCTGGGATGAGAAGCAACAGGGTATAGGGGTTGGGTACCACTGGATGCAGAGTCACAGCAGCCTCATTGACACGACGGAGATCCTGCACAGGTCGGTAGTCAGTAGTACCTGGCTTTCGGACTGGTAGTAAAGGAGTGTTCCATGCTGATTGACAGGGCCACAGGATACCGTACCGCAGGAGCCGCTCCAGATGATGATGAATTCCTTCCACAGCCGCTCGCGGCAGCGGATACTGCCGCATGTGTACTGGGGAGACTCCTGGCTTCAACTCGATACAGACAGGAGGGATGTTGATGGCCATTCCGGGGGGTTGCCTTCTGCCCATACTCCTGGGGGTACCGCATCCCACTTATCCAGGGCAATCACATCAGGCTTGAGTTTGTCCTCGAACAACCGCCATTCTTCTTCCTGGCGATCCTCACATCCACCAGCCACCAGCTGCTGGCATGGCATCTGCAGGGGGTGCAGTTCTATATCACACCACAGCTATATCAGGGACAGAGGCTGGGTTAACGTCTGTCACGCAACAGACAATTTAGTGACATTTATGCTCTCATGCCTGTGTAACATGTTAGTAGTGGGGATGTTCCTGCTTACCCAGATATTGTCTTGGCTGGATTGCTAGAAGTCTAAACAATAAGATGGGAGAGTTAGAATATATGGCACTAAATGAGAGGTTAGATATGATTGCACTCTCAGAGACATGGTGGAAGGAGGATAACCAGTGGGACACTGTGATACCTGGATACAAACTATATCGTAATGATAGAGCTGATCAAATTGGTGGAGGGGTTGCGCTCTATGTTAGAGAGGGCATTGAGTCAGAAAGGATTAAAGATTTGCAGGGAACAAAATTTGCTGTAGAATCTCTATGGATTGAAATTCCACTTATGAAGGGGAAGGTGATGGCAGTGGGGGTGTACTATCGACCGCCTGGCCAGAATGAACAAATGGATGATGAAATGCTCAAAGAAATCACAGAAGCTAACAAAAGTCACAACAGAGTAGTAATAATGGGTGATTTCAATTACCCCGGTATCGACTGGGTCAGTGTCACGGCAGGACAAACTAAAGAGATAAAGTTTCTAGATGGAATAAATGACTGCTTCTTGGAGCAGCTGGTTCATGAACCGACCAGAGGGGAAGCCATACTGGACCTAGTCCTTAGTGGAACGCCAGATCTGGTGCAAGAAATAAGGGTGTTGGGACCACTTGGCAATAGTGACCATAATATGATCATGTTTGATTTAATTATTGGAGAACAAATAGTAAAGAAATCCACAGTACTACCTTTTAACTTTCAAAAGGGAGACTATGATAGAATGAGGAATATAGTTAGGAAAAAACTAAAAGGAGTGGTTCCAAAGGTTAAAGACTTACAGCAAGCTTGGGCGCTATTTAAAACTACTATCCTCGAAGCCCAGACCAGCTGTATTCCACGCATTAAGAAGAGTGGGAGAAAGTCCAAAAAACTGCCAGCATGGTTTAAAGGTGAGGTCAGAGAGGCTGTTGCTGCCAAAAAAGCAACCTTCAGGAAATGGAAAAAAGAGCCAAATGATGAAAACTGGAAACAGCACAAGCACTGGCAAGTTAAATGCAAAGCATTGATAAGGCAGGCAAAGCGGGAATTTGAAAAGAAACTTGCTGCGGAAGCAAAAACACGAAATAAAGACTTTTTCAAGTACATTTGTAGCAAAAGGCCTGTGAGAGAGTCAATTGGACCGTTAGATGATAGAGGGGTAAAAGGGGCAGTAAGAGGAGACAAGGCTATAGCGGAGAGACTGAATGAATTCTTTGCTTCGGTCTTTACTGAGGAAGATGTAGGGATGTTACCCAAGACTGAAGTGGTATTTAAAGGTGATACTGCAGAGGAATTGAGAGAAATATCGCTACACCGGGAAGATATATTACAACTATTTGATAAACTGAATAGTAGCAAATCACCTGGACCGGATGGTATACATCCCAGAGTGTTGAAAGAACTGAAATATGAGATTGCAGACCTGCTATTGGTAATCTGTGAACTTTCATTAAAATCATCTGTAATACCTGAAGATTGGAGGGTCGCCAACGTAACACCAATTTTTAAAAAGGGTTCCAGGGGTGACCCGGGAAATTACAGACCGGTGAGCCTGACGTCAGTACCAGGGAAAATGGTAGAAACCATCATAAAGAACAAAATTACGCAGCATGTAGATAGTCATGGCCTAATGGGAGACAGCCAACATGGCTTTAGACAAGGAAGATCTTGTCTTACTAATCTGATATGTTTTTTTGAAGGTGTGCATAAACAGGTAGACAAAGGTGAGTCGGTTGATATAGTGTATCTGGATTTTCAGAAAGCTTTTGACAAGGTCCCCCATCAGAGACTTTTGGCAAAGCTAAAAAGTCATGGGATAGGAGGCAGTGTACTATTGTGGATCGGGAACTGGTTAAAAGATAGAAAGCAGAGAGTAGGGCTAAATGGCCAATATTCCCAATGGAAAAAGGTGAATAGTGGAGTACCCCAGGGATCTGTACTGGGTCCGCTGCTTTTTGACATATTCATAAATGACCTGGAAAAGGGAATAACGAGTGAGGTTATCAAATTTGCAGATGACACAAAACTGTTTAAAGCTGTTAAAACCCAAGAGGAAAGTGGAAAACTGCAGGAGGACCTGGATAAATTGGAAGACTGGGCATCCAAATGGCAAATGAAATTTAATGTGGACAAGTGCAAAGTCATGCACCTAGGAAAGAACAACCCACACTATAGTTACTCGATGCAAGGCTCCACATTAGAAGCCACCACCCAGGAAAAAGATTTAGGAGTCATCGTGGATAACATGTTAAAACCCTCCACCCAGTGTGCAGCGGCGGCCAAGAAAGCAAACAGAATGCTAGGTATCATAAGGAAAGGGATGGAGAATAAAACAAAGGATATTATAATGCCTCTGTATCGCTCCATGGTACGACCGCACCTTGAATATTGTGTGCAATTCTGGTCACCGTATCTTAAAAAGGACATAGCGTTATTAGAAAAAGTACAGAGAAGAGCCACCAAATTGGTGAAGGGGATGGAAGGCTACTCCTATGAAGAGAGGCTAAAAAGGTTAGGGCTCTTTAGCCTGGAAAAGAGACGGCTGAGGGGAGATATGATAGAGGTCTATAAATTAATGAATGGAGTGGAACAGATAAACGTGGATCAATTGTTTACGCTAGCAGAATATAGAAAGACTAGGGGACATGTAATGAAGCTACAGGGTAAACTATTTAAGACAAATAAGAGAAAATATTTTTTCACTCAACGTGTAATCAAACTCTGGAATCTGTTACCGGAGGATGTGGTAAGGGCTGTTAGTATAGCTGGGTTTAAAAAAGGTTTGGACAAGTTCCTGGAGGAAAGGTCCATAAACCACTATTAAAAAGGGACCCAGGATATCAATGCTTGACCCAGTACAAGCATTGTGGAACTTGTCTTTTGGGGAAACTGCTAGGTACGTATGACCTAGATTGGCCACTGTTGGAAACAGGATACTGGGCTTGATGGACCTCGGTCTGACCCAGTATGGCATGTCTTATGTTCTTATGTTCTTATGGATTTGAATGCTGAACACTTTCTGACTGCCACATTGGATGTGGGTGAAGGGGGATAGACTCAGAGGTAATATGCAGACAAATCCCACTAGAGGACAGCAACCTTGGGCCGGAAGGACTGGGGTTTCTAGTCCCACAGGTGCTCCTTGTGGTCTTGGGAAAGCCACTTAACCCTCCATAGCCCATGTTCCCTGTAAAATAGTTATCTCCAAGTTATAATGCCCTGTTCAATGTAATTTCAGTTTGTTCAATGTAAACCGCACTGATGCAGAATAGCGCGGTATATAAGAGAATGTAAATAAAATAAATAATAAATAAATATTTCTCTACAGTGGTACATGCATGGGATAGTCTCCTAGTGTGAGTGGTAGAGACAAGGACAGTATCTAGATTCCAACAAGCATGGGACAAGCATGGGACAAGCCCAGAGAATCTCTAACAGAAATCTGAGAATCTGTAACAGAAAAAGGCAACTATTGTAGTTCATATTAATGGGCAGACTAGACAGGACACGTGGTGATTTTCTGCCATCATGTTTGTATATTTCTATTGTTTCCTATGCACCATTGACAAACATGCATAGTGCAGCTGGCCTACAAGGGCGGGTCTTTAACAGCATACTGCATCTGTGACACACCCATCAACATATATCCTTCACTGGCAAATAGGCAGTGCATCACATTGACATGACACTCATCCGTTCCTTGTGCCACTGTAATTCATGGACCAAAGGTCGGGGCTCCAGTGAGAGGGATGACATCATAAATGATTCTCTCGACCTTTACAAGGCATATTGTTTACGTGTGATTCTTACACCCACATACATATACGTATTTCATTATGACAGGGAAAACAACAGTTCCCCCAATCTTGAGGGATTTTATTTAGGGCTCATGTACATTGCCACATACCATACATACACCCCTGTCATGTTGCTACATACATCATTGCTCATATCTATCCACATATGAACATCTGCTTCAGTCATGTCTACCTCTGTCAGATGCTACACCATGCACAACCCAGTTAGCTTCTTACCATAACTACACATCACTCACATCTATCCTGTGCGTACTGCGCACAGCAGCACTCCAGCACTGTCATGGACACATCAGGGCCTTGGAGCCTCCTTGTAGGCCCACTTACAAATCATGCGAGACCACACACTGACATCAGGGCACATTCATAGACTACCCGTCACTTCGACAGCTGCAACATTATCCTCCCACAGACTGTGTGACACGTAAGAACCATTTGAGTCATTGAGGTCCATCTCCTCTTACCTTTCCTTCCATGCAGCCAGGGAGAGCCCTACAGTTGCTTTAGAGTGTTGGTTCCCTAAACAAACATCAAGCTTTACACCCCTCTTGCTGTCAAACTCCATTATTTAGTTTGAATTACCCTGCTTTGGCTGCCCTCTGGAAGTAGCTGCCATAGGCGACCCCCCTAGTTTGCCTACTGGTCGGGCCGGCCCTGCATGTAGCCCCTGATATGTCACTTCCAGTGAGACTTCCTTATCCTGCATTAAGATTGCCACCTTTTTCAGGCGGTAAGGTGCACGATTATCACCCTAATGCTCGGTGTTCTCTTAACGCCCGGTAAGTGATGTCTTGTTCCTTTAATGTTGGTATGCCTACTCCTCAGCCCATCCTTTATCGTATGTAAACATCCTTAACGCTGCCATTTACACTCATTATACAATACTCCCTTAACGTTCCTTAGTAAACATACCCCTATGTATTGATGTATTGAAAATTAAAAGACAATTGAGTAACACAACAAATTGCAAGCTTCTCCCTAGAGATCTATCCCCAAAGATGAAGGCAGAGATGTCCTCAGTGATAGCCGGGGGAGAAAATTTGGCAGCTGAGAATTAAGGCTAAAAAATGCAGTCATGCATTTGGTCTGCAAAAATCCAAGTATAAAAAGGGAAGTACTTTTGTCCATGAATGAAAGGGGAGGGGGGGGGGGGTGATTGTTTCTGATGATCTGAAGGTGGCTAAAGAGGTAGAAAAGACGACAGCAAAAGCCAGAAAGATACTTGGGTGTATAGGAGAGGAATGGCCAGTAGAAAGAAGAAGGCGATCGTGCCTCTGTATAAGTCTTTGGTGAGATCTCATTAGGAGTACTTACTGTGTGCATTTCGAGAGGCCACACCTTCAAAAGGATATAAACAGGATGGAGACAGTGCAGAAGGTGGCTACCTGAATTGTCACTGGTTCTCATCATAAGGTCAGACTTAAAGAGTCTGATATGTATACTTTGGAAGAAAAGCGGGAGAAGGGAGATATGATAGATGTTTAACTATCTCCATGGCATAAAGATGAAGGTAAAAGGGGAAAGACTCGGGAGTAATTTGAGGAAATATTTTTTACAGAAAGGGTGGTAGATGCATAGAATGGTCTTCCAGTGGAGGTAGTAGAGATGATGACTGTATCTTAATTTCAAGAAAGCATAGGATAAACACAGGGGTCGGATATTCACATCGGCGGCTAATGTGATTACAGTGGCTAGCCGCCAGCACTGAGCATTACATGTAGATATTCAATACCAGGGTCATATGCGGTTCTGGCATTGAATATCTGGGCTCGCTGCACAGTTGCAGATGCCAACCAGGCAGGGGAGATATTGCACCGCTCCCGTGCAATATTGTAGCTCCCGTGAGTAAAGATAGGCCAGTTCTTGCTGCACATATGGGTCGCTAACTGGGCAGCGGTGCAATATTGCCACTAACTGGTTAGCAATGGATGCCGCCTCTGCTCTGCCCGAGAATGCGCCCAACATGTGCCCGATGCTACACAGCATCGGGCATGTAGTGGCGCTACTCGGGGATCTTCAATGGCACTAAGCATCCTATAATCCCTTTCTCTCAGAAATCGTCTGTATTTATCCCATGCTGGGCACTGTTCTACACATCCACCACCCTTTCCATAAAGAACTATTTCCTCATATTACTCCTGAGTCTATTTCCCTTTCATCTTCATCTTATGACCCCTCGTTCCAGAGCTTTTTTTCAAATGGAAGAGGACCACTTCTTGTGCATCTATTGCACAATGAAAGCAGGGCACCAACACAGAAGATCTCTAAAGCTAAAAATGGGACTATAGTAGTTGGTATGGAAGGGCAGACTGGATAGGCCATGTGGTCTTTTTCTGCCGCCATGTTTCTATGTTTCTTAAAGGTATTTAAATATTTTTGTCATATCAGCCCTCTCCCTGACTTTCTTCCAAAGTATACATATTGAGATCTTTAAGCCTATCCCCATATGCCTTATGATAAAGACCACTGATCATTTTATTATTTGCCCTCTGGACTGACTCCATCTTGTTTATATCCTTTTGAAGGTGCAGTTTCCATAACTGTATTACCAATGAGGTCTCACTAGAGACTTGTACAAAGGAACTATTACGTCCTTGTTCCTGCTGGCCATGCATCTCCCTATGCACCCGAGCATCCTTCTGACTTTTGCCATCATCTTTTCTACCTGTTTAGCCACTTTAAGTTCAGACAAAATGATCACCCCCAGGTCCTGTCCTTCTTTCATGTATTGAAGTACTTCATTCCTTATACTCTGTCCCTCGGGTTCTTGTAGCACAAATGCACGACCTTGGATTTTTTTAGCATTATTATTATTATTATTATTATTAATAATGTCTTTTATATACCGCACTCTTTAAAATCAGTGCGGTTTACAGTTAACTCAGATTTGTACAGTGCAGACAGAATCTGCACTGTACTTTCAATGAACAGGTAAATACACTTGGGACAACTGGGGTAACTATGTACAGGCCGGGCAATCTGATCACCCCCAGGAAATCTTAGCTGCCAAATTCTCAACCATTCTTCAAGCTTAGCTAGATCCCTCCTTATGCTATCCATTCCTTCTAGGGTATCTGCCCTATGGCAGATTTTGATATCATTGGTGAAGAGGCATATGCTTACCATAGACCTTCCGCAATATCGCTTACAAAAATTTTAAAAAGAAGAAGACCAAGGACCAATACCTGAGGCATGCCAATGGTAATGCCCCTATCTTCAGAGTGAGCTCCATTTATTTCTACTCTCTGTTGCCTCCCGCTCAACCGTTTCTTAACCAGTCAGCTACTTTAGGGGTCATCCAAAGGGCGCTCAGTTTATTTATAAATCACTGATGTAGAAACTACTACTACTACTACTGAGCATTTCTATAGCGCTACAAGTCATACGCAGCGCTGCACAGACATGTAAGAGACAGTCCCTGCTCATCAGAGCTTACAATCTAGTCAAGACAAACGCAGAAGGTGTAGGCAGGGATAAAACAAGGGGAAAGAAAAAGGAGATCAGGCTACAAACCATATCGCCAGTATAAGGTAGATCATATTGATGGAAGGGCGGCTCTATATGTCAAAGAGGGCGCCAAGTCAAACAGGATAAAGATTCTGCAGGAAACAAAATACACTGCAGAAACCCTATGGATAGGAATCCCATGCAAAAACGGTGTCCAAGGCCTTGCTGAAATCCAAGTATACCACATCTAGGGCTCTCCCTCCAATCCAGTTCTCTGATCACCCAGTCAAAATCAATCAGGTCTGTATGACAGGAACTGTCTCTAATAAAGCTATGCTGTCTCGCATCCTGTAATCCCTTGGATTCCAAAAACCACACCATTCTCTGTTTTAGCAGTTTCCATTAATTTACTCACCACATAGTTGAGACCAAGCTGTGTATAGTTATCAACCTCTTCCTTACTTTCAGGAACCACATTTGCCCATCTCCAGTCCTCAGGACACTTTTGACTCTAAACTACATTGAAAAGTTCAGCTAGTGAGGCTGCCAGCACTTCCATAAGTTATTTCAATACCCTCAGATGATTCCCATTTAGCCCTATCGCTTTGTCCACTTTTAGATTTGCTAACTCCTCACAAACACAGTTTTCTGAAAGTCGTTTGAGTTCTACCTTGCCTCCATTCCTCTTTGCGTTTGCTGTTTGAGGTTGCATTCCCGGCCTTTCATCTGTAAACACAGAACAGAAATATTCATTAAACAATTCATTAAATCTCTAAATATTCACCCTTGAGTCTCACTATGACACCTTTGCACTTCCTCTGGTCACTAACATATCTGCTCCCATGTTTTTACTGTATTATATACAGGGCCAGCCCAAGGGTTTCTGCCGTCCTAGGCAGAAATCCCAGCCTCACTGCCCCGCTCAGATGCCACCGCTAACCCCCCCGGCTGCTGCCGCTGCCCCCCCAGCTGCTGCCAATTCCATCTCGGGATGGGAAGCTGGGCAGCAGCAGCAACAGTATTTCCAAAAGTGGTGGACGGGCCGGCCCTGATTGTATAGTGACTTTGGAAACAAAAACAAACACATTTCACTCAAGTACTTGCTCAACATGCCTAAGACATTGCTCGAATTATGATTATGATACAAAATAATATATGCAAAAAGGAGCAAAATGCACAAATATTTATACAGACGTTGAATAAAAACCTCAAGGAGACGGCAAATTCCAGAGGGTGTACTTTGAGGTTTTTTGTGCACCCAACTTCACTTTCATCATTTGTCTCCTGAGCAAAGGACCTATAATTCAAAAGCTTTTCAGTCGTCAAGAACTGTATAAAATGATATATATGTGTATTAGAATGTCCATGCAAACTTGTTTATGTGGGGAGGACAAAACGAAAATTCAAAACTTGTGTTTTGGAACTGAAATCTGCATAAAAAGGAATATAAAGGAGAAGCGTTAGGTAGACCATTGCTGCGAAAAGAACCGTTTATTTGAAGACTTTAGATTTTGCCAGAGAGAAGGCGATTTAGCAAGAAAACCACTACAAATGGAATGAAGATACATTTTTAAGTTTAATACATTATATCCATATGGTCTAAATTGGTGTTTCTCAACCCCCTACCAAGTCTGACTTTCAGGATACCCACAATGAATCTGTTTCATGCATAATCACTGTGGATATTCTAAAAGCCGGACTGGCTTGGGGGTACACCGGGACCAGCTTGAGAAACACTGGACTAAATCAAGTCATTGATTATACTGTCTTTCTATTAACTTACAGTATTGCTTAACTAATCCATCTGTTCCATTTTTAACTTCTAGTAAAATGTATTTATTTAGGAGCGTTCTGTATTTTAATTTACATTTTAATCCATTTTGAGATAGAGAATATCTCTTATTGACTACACATCTAATTTGAATACATCGTGTGGTTCAGATCAAGATATTCATTATACTTTCTTTAAGATCAAATTATTGACCAGCTAACGCAGCTGTTCTACCATCAGCTCTTATGCAAATAGCGATGTGTTAGCAGCTAATCTGGTGCGCTATTTGTTAGGGGTTGTGCGCAGAATTTTCCCAGCAGCTATGGCACCAAAATGCAGAGGTCACAGCCTGGTGGCTTCCTGAATGCAGCTCAAGCCCCTCATCGAGGTGGGCAGTAGTGCCACCGACGTGATCTGCAAATCCAGTGGTTACTGCGTGCTGTTGATGCCCGTGGTAACTATGTGTTGCAGACACGCCCACTGTCCACCCAGACCCTTCCTACTCTGACGGCGAGG
The DNA here is from genome assembly GCA_033557465.1 of Ichthyophis bannanicus. NCBI lineage: Eukaryota > Metazoa > Chordata > Amphibia > Gymnophiona > Ichthyophiidae > Ichthyophis > Ichthyophis bannanicus. Next base: position 1,777,479,116 of record CM066032.1, read on the forward strand.
GTGGCTTCTGCACATAGTGCAATAAATTGGTCCTGCGTTATCTCTTAATGCGGTCTGATAGGGTGTGCTATCTACCATGTTGATAGGTAGTGCACTTAGGGGCCTGTTTACTAAAGGATTTTCCCATTTTGTGCCTGTGGAGATAATGCTTAGTAAACAGGGCCCTTAGTATGATTTATTTTAATAGGATTTATTTATTTATGGATCAAATATATTATTTATTTATCAGCATTTATTATCTTAATTCATCATTTCAAATTAATTTAGCTCACTATGACAGTTTTATAAAGTCTTATTATCACACGCTGATTTTAATTCATCATGCAGTGCCTTAAATTTTTTTAAATTAATTAATTAGTTAATTAATTTATTGCAGTTTCTTATATACCGCACTATTCAATATCAGTGCGGTTTACATTATAACAAAAAGACCATAACAACAAGCTGTTTGGTTTTACATAGAACAGGAGTACAAACTTGGATAACAGGGGTGAACTATGTACATGAAATAATTACAAGGAGCAAGATTAAGCAACAATAACATAAGGAGAATATGTGCATAAATTGCAGGCGGGGTGCTGGCACTATCTCAGAACTAACAATGGCGACTTTCTTAGGTCTGGTTACCTAAATTTCATTGCTGACTGGGTAGTATTAGAGGAAAAGGTGATATTTGAGTGCCTTCCTGAACTGAGATAGGTCTACGATGGCCCGAATGTCGGATGGTAGAGCATTCCAGCATTTGGGGACGTAGAGACTGAAGGCCCTGTTTGCCGTTGTAATGTTGCATTTTGTCAATGCCTTCGGGGTTATTAGCAGGTTTACAGCTGTTGCTCTTCTGGATCTGTTGTGGGGCACTGTATGAATGAGTTCTGTGAGTGAGGAAGATGAAAAGCCATTGATGGCCTTGAATGAGAGGAGTAAGGTTTTAAAGATAAGCCTTCCGTGGATAGGGAGCCAGTGAAGCTGCTTGAGAATAGGAGTCACGTGGTCTTAATGCCTTTTTATTGGTATTGAGAGTGATTACAACCATCAGTTCGAGCCACAGTGCACAATACTTTCATCAATACACAACCGTGATTCCCCTCACCTCTAGATTCTGCAGGTCACAGCCTCTTAACAGTCTAACTATATCATTAGCCTTGGTCTTCTTGATCTTCCATGCCTTCAGGATCACACAGCTCCCCAAGTTGTGGCTCGTTTCACATGGCTCAATTCCAATGAGTGATAATTAATACTAATAAAGCATCCCACAGTAATCGATATACACTCTTCAATCAGTATTTGCAGAAACTCATCAACTTCCCCAACATCCTTCCCCCCAACAATTGAGCCGTATTGAAGTAAGGGAAAGGTAAGTAGACCATAAAGGGGAAAGAGTCCCTTAGGGAGGAGAGGTAAAGGGAACTGATAGGCTAATTTGATATATTATCTAAGGTTTCTGTTTTTTTTGTTAATGAGATTCAGGTGAGGTAAAGTGCGTGACATAGGGAAAAGAAGGAAGTAGCTGGGTTTAGTGGAGGGTAACTTTGATAGTAGTTAAGATTTCTTCTTAAAAGTGTTCAAGAGAGGACTCAAGGATCACCTAAGGTAGAAAGTGAGAACTGCGGCGAGTGTGATCTGAGTGAGTAATGCTTGTGTTTGACTGGGAAAATAGGGTACTGTGTTAAAGAGTGAGGCAGTATGTTGGTGAATGTAAGTGGGTCTACATGACATTTTTTTCTTTTACAGATGATTTCTTTTAATCACCAATATTGCATGAGCTTTTTCCCAAAATATATCGATTTACTGCTTCAGGTCTACTGACCTCGAAGGGCTTGCAAGCAGATATATATATAGTGAGTTGAGGGATCTTCCTGGGATAGGAGAAGGTGAAGAAATAAGTTAAGGGGTGCAGGTCTCTTTTTTTTTTTTTTTACCAGAGTGCTGCCAGTTTCTTCCAGAGTCCCAATGGAGGAAGACAAGGGAGGGTGAAGTAGCAACTTTCATTTTACAGACTGAGACACGGAATTGAGCTGAATTATACGTTCAATTGCATACAATTAAGGGCTAATGTAAGAACAAACAAAGTGTGCACTGAAATAATTGTTTAAATTTGTTTATTGAAAGACCAATTAAGAAACATGTCTTTGATTAAACCCATATTTTAGTCATTTTTATACATCCCTGTACACATTTGAGACTGGGATATTAATAAACACCTCCTTGTGATATCCAGTGATTTGGTCCTTTCCATTAGCTGTATGTCTCTTTCCCTACCTGTAGTAGTGCTCTTTAATAGAGAGTTACAACAGAGGGACTTAGTGTAGAACGGTGAGCCACCCTCTTAGCAGTTGTCAACTTGAGTTAACACCGCCACCACCGCTGTCTTCATTCTACTATTTGTGCCCCTTTTCCCTACTCGCGGCAGGCTGGGAGCTTCATGACACCACTGTTGGTGCTCTGTGCTTCTCTTTTGGTTCCGTAGGGTCCAGGGCCACTGCCCTAACATTAGGCATCCACCTAGGGCAATGGAATTTGGGGTGTGGCAGTGAAGACTGATAGCGGCACAGGTGTACAGCATCACCCACCTCTGCCTCTGCCGCAGCCACCACCACTGAGGTACCCTCACCTCCATCCTCCCGCTGGGCTGAACGAGGCTTCAAAAAGTGAAACCATGGTGGCGGACTTTGCATTACCTACATGCTCTTAGAGGGAGCTGGACCTAGCTGGTTTAGAGTGTGTGTGGATGCTGCAAGCCTGCCACCGCCCTGATTCAGGTTTTGAAGTTTTGTTTGGCGCGCCAAGAAGCTGGTGATAAAGGTACAGCTGTGGGATGGCAGTGGCAGAGGTCGGCCTGTCCTAATAGGATCTTCATCCCACACTTGATGTTTGAGTGCTGTTTGCTGTGTAGCAGATGCTTACCAGCAAGCTCTAAGCAAGTCCCATTAAAAAGGGAAGAAACATTCCACTGTTGATGTGCAAAATTGTTTTCACCCGATTTACTTTAATAGAACGGAATAAAATGAAAGAAACAAAGATTTTCGAGATCTGAAAATGAATGCAAGGCTGATCAGAAAACAAACTAAACTGAAAATGTTTCCTGCGCTCATCGTCGATTTTACTTTTCCTCACCCATATTCTCACTATCCTCTGACAAAAAGGCACGGCATGCATTATGGTAACTTGTCACTAGATGGCACTAGAGGTTTTTTCAAAACAAATTTCCCACTATTTTTCTGCAATTCAGTTACTGTCGCTCAGGGACAATTGTGAGTGAGGGAAGGAGAGAGAGAGACAGAGAGAGAATTTACTTTGCCTTGCTTTGACAATACAAGTCCACTTTGTCATGCCCAAATTTCTTGAATCTGAAACCTGGATCATCATAATTCTCATGCATTTAATGAGTTCATAGTGCATCTCCTGTGGAATCCTTTCTGATTATTTCTATCAAGAAATAAAGCTTCAAGTCCAATGAAAGCAATGGCAGGATTGTGCTTCAGGAAGGCAGCCCGAGCCCTTGACATGTCCTGATCAGACTGCCTAGTCTGCTATGCATTGCAACATGCGGGGTTGTTAAGGCGCAGGAGAGGGGGGGCTGAAGTTGCAGCCTTGGTAGGGGACTTGCAAAGGAATATTGCACCTGTGCGAGAGCATTTGTCTTTATTGATGGGGTGGTTTGGGCTTCCTGGATTGAAGTCAAATGTTTCTAAGACAAAGCTGTTACTTTTTGCACAGGGCGAGGTGGAGGAGCTGCAGGTTTCCCTAAGTGCTAATGTTATGGGGGCAGTGCGATCTGAATGCTGGGATTTGGGTGTAGTTTGGATTCTCAGCTGTGTGTGTGTGTGTGGGGGGGGGGGGGGGGGAGAGGGCATGTGTCCACTCTGGTCCGGTTGTTAATTGTGTTGCGTCAGCAGATTTGACAACTACGCCCATATTTGTCGGAGGTCAATTTGGGGGCAGTGACTCATGCACTGATAATGTCCAAATTGGACTATTGTAATGGTTTGTTTTTGGGTCTTGCCTAGAAGGATTTAATGCATATTCAACTGATGCCGAATACAGCTGCTAAGGTAATAAAGGGACTTTGGAGGTATGGCCATGTCACCCCGATATTGAGGAAGCTTCACTAGTTACTAGTGATGTTCAGGGTCGAGTTTAAGGTTTTGTTATTGGTATTTAAAATTTTGTATGGTATGGCTGTCTATTTTCTTTCAGAAAAATTGGTCCAGTATATTCCTAATCGATCTCTGCGGTCACAGGCGCAGAAGCTCTTGGTGGTGCCATCTTATAAGGTGCTGTGATGTATAGCCCACAGGGCCTTTTCTGTCCAGATTTATTTATTTATTATTATTTATTTATTTATTACAAATTCTTATATACCACGCTATTTAGTATCAGTGCGGTTTACATAATGACAGCATTTTGCATTAGAAACAAGATCTTTTGCTTACATTGTAACAGGGATTGTAACTTGGAAGTAACAGGGTAACTATGTACAGTTCAAAACAAAGGAGCTTATAGTTATTTAAGTAATATTATCAGAGTCATAATGTAATCATGCTCATTGAGAATGTGCCTACTGTTGAGTTTCTTTTTTTTTTTTTGTTCTGTGGATGCCAGTTCTGTGGAATAAGATGGAATAAGTCCTAAAGGTGAGCATCAGACAAACTGCATACAACCACGCCTTTTCACACTACACATCATCCATCTGCCACTCACTCCCAGATGACATAAGCTCTATAGATGTAGGGCCTCATAGCCCAGTGGTTTGAGCAACTGCCTAGCCACCCAGGAGATCAAGGGTTCAGTTCCCACTGGCACACCTTGGGCAAGTCATTCTACCCTCTATTTCCTTGGAAGAAAAGGCCTGGCAATCTACTTCCAGTGATAGCTTACAGCTGGGTTGCCAGGAGTCAGTACTGATATTCTACTGGGGCCGCTATGGCCATCACCACTGACCTCTAACCCTGGATATTCAGTGCTGGCGTCATATGCAGCCCTGGCATGAATATCCTGGGTCACTGCACAGCCTCTGATGTCACAGATGCTAACTGGGAAGTGATGATGTTGCACAGCTACCTGGGTAGACCCCGTGGGTAATACTAGACCAGATTTTGCTGTGCCTAGTTTAACCCACAGGTCGCTAACTGGGTAGCAGTGACAATATCGCTGCTACCAGGTTAGTGACTGTTGCCTCCAATGACATGCCCTGGAATGCCCACAACACGCCAATGACACGCCCTGATGCTAAGCGGTTAGCACTACGCCATAGGTTTCTGGAGTCCAGCGGATTACAGGATCTGAGGCAGCATGGATTCACCAGAGGCAGGTCTTGTCAGACAAATCTGATTGATTTTTTTGACTGGGTGACCAGGGAGTTGGACCGAGGGAGAGCTCTAGATATGGTGTATTTAGATTTCAGTAAAGCCTTTGACACTGTTCCTCACAGGCGACTTATAAACAAACTGAGCACCCTAGGGATGGACTCTAAAGTTACTTCTTGGGTTAGAAATTGGTTGGGTGGGAGGCGACAAAGAGTACAAGTAAATGGAGCTCAATCTGAGGAGAAGGATGTTACCAGTGGTGTGCCCCAGGGATCTGTCCTTGGTCCGATTCTTTTTAACATCTTTGTTAGTGATATAGCGGAAGGGCTGTCGGGAAAGGTTTGCCTCTTTGCAGATGATACCAAAATCTGCAATAGAGTAGACACCCAGGAAGGTGTAGATAACATGAGGAGGGATCTAGCTAAGCTTGAAGAATGGTCTAGAATTTGGCAGCAGGGATTTAATGTTAAAAAATGTAAGGTCATGCATTTGGGCTGCAGCAATCCAAGGGAGCAATACAGTATAGGAGGTGAAGTACTTTTGTCCACTAAAGAAGAGCGGGACCTAGGCGTGGTTGTGTCTGATGATCTTAAAGTAGCTAAACAGGTAGAAAAGGCGACGGCAAAAGCTAGAAGGATGCTTGGGTGCTTACGGAGAGGAATGGCTAGCAGAAAAAGGAGGTGATAATGCCTCTGTATAAGTCTTTGGTGCGACCTCATTTGGAGTATAGTGTGCAGTTCTGGAGACCGCATCTTCAAAAGGATGTAAACAGGATGGAGTCGGTGCAGACGGTGGCTACTAAAATGATTAGTGGGCTTCATTATAAAGCATATGAGGACAGACTGAAGGATCTTAATATGTACACCTTAGAGGAAAGGCGGGATAGAGGTGATATGATTGAGATGTTTAAATACCTCCGTGGCATAAATGTTCAGGGAGAGAGCCTCTTTCAATTGAAAGCAAGTTCTGCTACGAGGGGACATGGGATGAGGGCGAAGGGAGATAGGTTCAGGAGTGATATGCGGAAATATTTCTTTACGGAAAGAGTAGTGGATCCATGGAATAGTCTCCCAGTGGAGGTGGTAGAGATGAGGACAGTAACTGAATTCAAAAAAGCATGGGACCAACACAGAGGATCTCTAAAGGTAAAAAGTGGACTGTTGTAGTTGTTGATATGGAAGGACAGACTAGATAGGCCATGTGTTCTTTTTCTGTCATCATGTTTCTATGTTTCTATGTTTCTATATAGCAGCATTAGTTGGGGGATATTCAGCAGCACTAGCCGTGTCCTGTTCAGCTGCATTTACCGGTCTGTAAACCGTGTAAATGCCTTTCAGTACCAGGCCCGTAATATCTGGATTTTGCGAAGCTTGCCTCTTTCTAGAATGCTTCAGAACCGCCACCTAATACCCAATGCATTCACCAGCCTTCTCCGCAAGAACTGATACCTCACCCTACTCTCACCTCTACACGATGTAAGGAATAAATCAATATAATATATGTGATTGCTGCTGTTTAAAACACTGTAAGAATCAGTTTAAGCATATCTCAGTTTGTTTCACGGTTACTGTTTATATCCTGTAAGCATAGATAATCGTAACCCAATTTTGCTTGTTTGCTGTAAAATCCCCTAAAGTTACGTTAGTTGTAAACTGCTTTGACTCTAAGAAAACGGTATAGAAAAATTGTTAAATCAATCAATCAATCAGTGACTGCTCTGTCACAGTATTTCAAAGGTACACACAGAAATACTAGTACTAATTTGCATAGCAGTACAAGGCCTACGCAGCACTGTACATATAGATATAAGACAAAGTCCCTGCTCTTCAGAGCTTACGATCTAATCAAGATGAAAAAACATCGCAAAACTGGACTAGAGTATGGTAAGATACACATAACTAGTGAACGAGAGAGTGAGGGGCATCAGGATTCAAAAGCAGCCTCAAAGAGGTGGGTTTTTAGCCTGGATTTGAATAGGGCTAGAGAAGGAGTCTGACGTACTGACTAAGGTAGTTTGTTTCAGGCATATGGAGCAGCAAGATGGAATGAACAAAGTCTGGAGCTGGCAGTGGCAGAGAAGGGCACAGATAAAATGGATCTGCCAGGGGAGTGGAGATCCTGAGGAGGAGTGTAGAGTGAGACAAGAGAGGAAAGGTAGTGAGGAGCCGCAGAATGAGTGCCCTTGTTGGGCAGCAGGAGAAGTTTGAACTGGATGTGGAAATGGATAGGAAGCCAGTGCAGTGACTTCAGAAGAGGGCTTACATGAGCATAATGCCGTGCAACTGAATTTTGAACAGATTGAAGGGGAGAAAGATGGTACAGAGGGAGACCAGCGAGGAGCAGGTTACAATAGTTAAGAAGGGAGATGACTAATGAGTGGATGAGGGTCTTTATAGTGTGAATAGACAGGAAGGGATGAATTCTGCTGATGTTATAGAGCAGGGTGGCGAACTCCAGTTCTGGAGAGCCACTATCCAGCCTGGTTTTCAGGAAGTCCCTAATAAATATTCATGAGATACGAGATATGTATTGTCCCCAGTGTATGCAAATATAGCTCATGAATATTCATTAGGGACATCCTGAAAACCAGGCTGGATACCCGCCCTGTGTAGCAAATAAGAACTTTACTAAGGGCTATGCTTACAGAAATTTTGCGCACACTTAGAGACGTTAGCTTCGCTAAGTGCTGCTGTGGCTCCAAGAGCAAAATGGGTCACAGCGGCATTAGTGCGCACTAATAGTCTTAGAGGCACATTTCACGATGGGACGTCCAAGTGCAACCTGGAACGTCAAAGCCAGTACGTCTGAAAAAAAGAAGGCACGTGCAAGTTGAGGCAGGATTTTCGAAATGTAGACGTGCCCGAGATACACGTATATCAAATATCTATTTAGACATCCCCAGGATAACATTTCAGAGCCAAGATGTCTCCTAGTATAATGGCTAGAAAAGTGACTTAAGTGCAGTGTGGCCACAGTTCAAATCCCAGTGTGGGCTTTTGTGATCTATGGCTAGTTGTTTAGTCCTGTCCATGAGGTATAAACATTGAGGTGCCTGCAGACATCTCCGATGTTCTTGCACTGGAGAAGTCTGCGACATCCTTTGTGGAATGTCTACAGAGACATGACTGTGATTTAGTCATCCAAATCACTACTAAACCTTTTAAAATTACCCCTCTTAGTAAACATGGCCTTAATTGATTTGCTAAGACTTTGAGTCATAAATTGTTTAATATTCTTCAGTCAGATTCCTTGGAGGTTCCCTGAACCACAGGGAAAAGCCACCTTACGAGTCAGCTCTCTGGCCTGTATTGAGAATAATATTGCAGTGACATCTCCCTCCCTCTCTCTCTCACACACACCTACAGACATTGGCTTATATGTCATCAGGCAGATGTTGCCACTAATGGGCAATGGGAGGCTGGAAAGAGGGATAGAGGAGCACAGATCGGCAGCGACAGGAGGAGAGCAGATAAGGAAGGGGGGGGGGGAGCAGATAAGGAAGGGGGGGAGGAGTGGCCTAGTGGTTAGGACAAGGTACTCCAGGCCAGAGGGCCAGGGGTTCAAGTCCCACCTGGGGACAGCAATCTCAGGCCAGAGGGACTGGGATTTCTAGTCCTATAGGTACTCCTTGTGATCTTGGGCAAGCCACTTAACCCTCCACTGCCCATGTTCCCTGTAAGTATTAGCGTATGTGTGTCATATCCCCTCGTGTTAAATGTATCTCCCAATTGACCACTTTGACCCGGTGAAAAGCAGAATATAAATACAGCTAAATAAATAAATAAATAAATTGCATTTTCACGTGAGAGGGATAGCTTTGTGGATAACCCTTTATTACCTCTATTCCCATCCTCGATTTCTTTCCTCTTCCTCTTCCATAGCTTTGTGGATAACCCTTTATTACCTCTATTCCCATCCTCGATTTCTTTCCTCTTCCTCTTCCATAGCTTTGTGGATAACCCTTTATTACCTCTATTCCCATCCTCGATTTCTTTCCTCTTCCATTTCTACTACTCTAATTACCACTTCTGCTTTCTTGTCTCCGTTATCCACTCCATCCTAACTTGAGTCCCAACAAATTCTGGTGGCCTTCTCATACCTTTTTCTGATTCTCCAATTCTGCAAAGCCTCTGTAAGGGGATAATACATTTCCATTCCCAGTACTGCTTTCAGAGGTTTCCCAGTTTCTGATGGTAATATGTGAGAGCGGGTGGTATTCTGTAAATGTGCTGTCACTGTGAGAAGGATGGAGGAATGAACTGAAACCCCACAGAGGGGAGGTTTTTGTCCTTCCCTATCCTACTTTCCTTGGAGGTGCCAGGGCTTTGAGGCAGAGCTGGTGTTATGCATGCTGGGGCCCAAGGCAAAAATTTGGGAGGAGGGCTCTAAATCTCCCTGGTAGGATGGTCCTTTTTCAGCTTTGAGCAGGCTTGGACCTCCTTGCGACCTCGGGGTCCAGGCAATTACCTTGTTTGCACCCCCCTTAATGCCAGCCTTGCTCTGAGAAAAGGATCTTGAGGGCTAAGGTGGTCTAAGGATAGGAAAATTACTGTTTGCGGGTGGGGGAGGGGGGTCGGTCTCCCAAGCAGTTCTGGAAAATGACTTGTGAAGCTTGAGGTGAGAGGAAAGACTCTGAGGATTGACCAAGGAGAAGGAGAGTAGCTTAGGGAGAAAGGTGGAGGACAGCAGAGAGAAGTCTAATTACTAGTCTGAAGACTGCAGGGATGAAAGGAGAGAAGACGTCTTACCATTCTGAAGTGTGATGAGTTTAAGTCAAGGAGGAGGGTAGGGGAAAATCCAGAAACCAAGACATCTGCTGTGCTTTCGTGGTTTTCAGTGAATCCGAGTTGAAGTCTATTTTTGCTTTTATGTCTTTTATTTTGAATAACCATTCAGACTGGGCAATTGCCTGCAAGGAACACCTGCCACACACTGGTAGTGATGGGGATGTACAGCAGGACCTATCTCTAGCACCACATGTACTGCGAACCTAGTGCTGGGCACCCATCCTATCCCTCAGGGAGAACACAGAACCTGCACAATGGCATGGTCTGTAGCTACTCTGTGCCGGAGAGGTGCAGACCCCATTTGGTGATCAGCTGTAGACAGCTATTCAGCATATGCATTGCATCATGGGTACTGGTGGGGTTACCCTATCCTGGCACTCAGAGCAGACAGTTTGTGCGGTGACCTGCAGTCCTTCTGTACCTAGCCATTGTTATGAGATACACCACAGAGGTATAGCCTACTGGTTAGTACAATGACGTTCTCGGCAGTGTTCATGGCTTCAATTCCTCATTGTTCCCTCCTTTCATGCCTGTCCTACTCAAATAGTTTGCATGCCTGTAACAGTCATACTTTTGCAGATCTGTGCTGCCAGTCCATAATACCCTCGCCACAATTGCCAACATTCCCTCGGTCCATCTATCTGCGTCTGTCAGCTGTGTAGAGTCCTGTCTGCCTGTGCAGGCTGTCACCCCATGTCCTGCACTGCTACCTTTTCCTGCATTGCGCCTCATCGTGCTTGCCTCGCCTGTGCCTGATCTGCATGGCACCACCACTCCTCTGTCCACCCATCATTGTAACTATCCTGCCACCTCCGCCTCCACTGGGGGACACGTATTCCCATCGTCTGCCACCAACTGTCTTTCCAATACTTTACATTGCCAACACCCTGTGCTGTGGTACAGTTGCCCCCACCATGTTTGTCAACAGCACTGGCAGCCACATGGGATGCCCACAGATATGGCAGGTCCAGCTGCTCCCAGCTCTGCCTCCTTCACTCACCTGTTCATTGCCTTTCCTCAGTGCTCTATCTAGTGTTAGGGCTACATCTGTCTCTGTGCCTCACAGGTCATGCATGTCATCCTGAAGCACCTTGCAGCCTTTAGGGCACACTAACCTAGGGCACCGTAACCTTGTTAGGCCACCTTAACCTATGGTTCCATAGCCCAGAGTGCCTTCTACGGTGCCTTGTCCAGGGGTGCCTAATACGGCGCTTAGCCTAAGAAGCCCTATAGGGCGCCTTACAAGGCACCTTATAATGCACCTTATAAGGCACCTTCAAGGCACATAACAAGGCACCTTACAAGGCACCTTACGAGGAACCTTATAAGGTAACTTACTTATAAGGCACCTTATAAAGCTCCTTACAAGGCGCCTTGTAACATGCGTTAGTTTAAGGCGCTTTGTAACATGCTTTAGCTGATACGGCTTGCTGTAACGATGCACCGCCCACGCCTTTATATGGGCATCTGTACCTTTACCGCAGAACCTAACATGGGTGACATTACCGCAGTTTAGTAAACATACCCTGTAATGTTTTAACTATACAGTATACAAAGTGGGTTTTGCCTTGTGTTATTAATGTGATCAGTTTGAATGTGGAACTAGGTAAATTGAGGGATGTGACTGAGAGAAGTTAGGATTTTATGTAATAGTGCCAAAGTGTTTTATTTGGTAACCACAACTCCTTGTAGGTTTTACTGTAGCGGGACCCCTCAACCTCTGCCCTGTTCTCTGATGCTGAACTTTCAGCAAAGGAGATCATAGTGTTATAGGAAAAGACTGCCTCATCGACACTCAGATAACATAGGGGTATGTTTACTAAACCATCTTAACGTATCAGCGGCGATGTTATCACACGATACATAATGTAATTGTGCAATAACATCACGTATCGCGCGATAACATCTCCGTCGGTGGTGAGGTGCACAGAGGGAGGAGAAAGGCACCCCAGAGGGTGGAGTAAGGCTCCCCAGGGGCGGAGAGAAGGGGTCAATAGGCGGAGAGTGGGCGGGGAGTGGATCAATGCACACAAACGCCATGAAATAAAGCTCTGAAAATTAGCGCCAGTGAAAACCTCGGGCTAGGCACATTTGTAGGACAGAGAAACCATTTCAGTCAGCAATGTACAGCAAAGGCAGGGAAACCCAAAAAAAGTGATAGTAGTGATACATGTGCAGGAACCAAAAAGGCAAATAAACATATAAAATGACCAGAACCACATTTGAAATCCCAATAACCAAGCTGGCCAATAGTGCTACTAATGATAAACAGAAAGCAATACTACTGACAAAGCGTAAAAAGGAAGATATCATGTTTGGAAGGGTCTATGCTCTGTCCCCCTACAAAGTGAATGATCCCACACTGAAATAGCGGTGATCAGGGTTGTTGTCGTTTATATTGGGCAGGTTTGTTATGGCGTGCAAATGTGCAGCAACAGCAGAGTGGGCACGTAGGAAACGGCAACTGTACTGATGCTGTAAATGGGATACAGGGGGCTGCAGGCAGCATATGCTGTGGTCCAGCTGGGGCACAGTGCGGACTAGGCAGATGCCTAGGTGGAACATAGGAATGCCGAAACTGTAAAGCAGCAAGACAGCAACTGACGAGGGTCCAACATGGGCACGAGTGCGTCTCCCACAGTGTCACAGAGGATATTACCAAGCAGGTACCCCCAAGGGCACATAACATTGGCAGGCGGTGCCAGGGGGAAGCGCGCATGTCCATGTAAGCACCCCTACCCGACAACCCACACCATAGGCAGCTGCCTAACGGCACACTGGATGGTCTGGGACTGTGCACCACCAGCACCACCGGCATAAGGGCATGTCAGCATGGTGGTGGAGGGGTGCTGGTGGTGGAGGTGGCAGTGGCATCTGCCCATACCAGACCACGGCCAAGCCCCGTTTAGGTGGGTGCCGTGCACTGCAACACACAAGGTCTGCCTGACAAACAGTCATGATATCCCCAGGGAATAACCTGCTCCTGTGGCAACAGTTTGGTACAGTACACACAGACAGTGTGTTCAGGGGCAGAAGATCTCAGGTTCAAGTCCCAGCTGTGGCTCCTTCCAACCTTGTCCCCATATTTTACCCAGTACTAAACCGTGGTAATAAAGATGGAACCTTTATTGCAGATAAAATAAACATGCCTGAAACGCCTATATTTTACCCTACAGAGCACAGACACCATAAACATGTGCAGTCCCTAGAGCAGAGGTTCCCAACTACAGTCCAGGAGGGCCAAACACCATTCAGGTTTCATGCTGTCCCTAATAAATATGCCTGTGCTGCATTTGTATGCACCGCCCCCATTGTATGCAAATGTACCTCATGCATATTCATTAGGGACAGCATGAAAACCTGAACAGTGTTTGGCCCACCAGGACTGGAGTTGGGAGCCTCTGCCCTAGAGCAGTGGCCAACAGGGGCACACCCCCACACACACAGGCTCCACTATCCAAAGCCTCATGGAGAGTCAGGCTGTTGGGCCCTGTACGGAGCTGCATCTCCCAGTACTGGCACCTGTATACCTTAGCAATGCTGTCCTAAACTTGGGAACACGTTCCACATATATCGAAAGGTTGCTATGATTAATGTCAGCTAACAAATCCAATGTTAAACACGATTTGTTGATAGAGATATATCATAACAACCTTTCTGATATCTGTGGAGTGTGTTTCAGTTATTGCTTCTAACAGTGTTTACCACCCTGGGGAGTGACCTCAACAGTATTGCATACCATAGCAATGCCCGCACTGTGCCCAGGACTGGTGAAGCGGCCAGGGCTGCCACAAACCTCCATATTTGCACAATGCTGGCATAGGTGTGGGAGTGTGTGTATGTCTATCCAGTGTGTTGTGGCTGCCCACACCTTACTGAGCCCACACTGCTTGCACTGTTTCCAGTGTTAGCCTGCTAATGTGCATAATGAGGAGCAAGGTACTGTGGGTATGGCCCGGACAGGGTGGCCTGGGCAGGATGCATCTGCACAGGGTATAGGGCAATGGCTGGGACATTGTAGTGCCTGACCACCACCTGCACGGACAGGGTGGTCACAGCATATCATGCTGGGAGGTCACTCTCACCCTGACTGAGCAGTGACCACGGCATGGCTAGGTTCCCCCATAGTGCTATGCAGTATTTTTCTCAAGTGATATTTGTGGGTTCTCTTTTCTGGGGCTGAATCACTGACATACCTGCTTGGTGTGTGTGCTCACATCCCATTTTTGGGTGCACATAGTTCCTCCAGGAACATGCACTATGTACTACCTAACACACTGTTTGCAGTTAGTATGTGTATGGCTGGAACACCTTGCAGAGTGCAGCGGGTGGAGACTGACTGTGCCCTCTGCTGGTGAATGTCAGATAGTGTTGAGGGTCAGCTGAGCTTCTCCAGTGTTCTGCCATTGCCTTATGTGGTGTGTACAGATATGCGACTACCCTGTAGGGTGCCTGTCCCCCAGCAGGATCTGTTGGTGGGAAATCCTGTCTCCCCCCCACCCTGAGCGACAGAGGGCGGGTTTGGTGGTACTACATAATCTGCTTTTGGGTCCAAACACTCCTCCTTCACCTATAACATGTGACCATGGCACCCACACAGGATATGCTCTGTTCTGGGTGCATCATAGGCCACAAGGGCTAGACATGGCTGGGAAATACAGATGGACACAGGTGTATTCTAGGTGTGTCTGTAAGAACTACCTATCACACACTGGCATTGATGGGCCTAGGTGCTGTGGGGGTGCATACCGCATTATGTGATCAGGTGTAGACTGCTGATCTGCATGTGCAGTGCATCATGGGTACGGGTAGGTTTCCCCTATCCTGGTAACCACAGCAGACAGTTTGTGTGGTGACCTGCAGTCTTTCTGTAGCCCACCAGCAGTGTGGTAGTAGATATAGCCTACTGGTTACTTCAATGACTGTAGAGGAAGAGGTCATGGGTTCAATCCTGCAGTGGTGTAATCTAAAAAGGCTGTCTGAGGCATTTTCTTTTAATTTAAATCAGTGCTGCCAGCAGAAACACCCTCACAGTGCTGTAGCCTAAGGTGCCTCATAGGCATCCTCTAAAGGGCCCTATACGGCACCCTATACAGTGCCCTATAGGGTGCCTTGGCAGACAGGGCAGTTTATAATGTGACCTATGGGGCGCCTTATAGGGCACCTTATGAGGCACCTTAGGTTACAGCACTGTGAGGGTGTTTTTGCTGGCAGCACTGATTTAAATTAAAAGAAAATGCCTCAGACAGACTTTTTAGATTACACCACTGCAGGATCAAACCCATGACCTCTGCCTCCACAGTCATTGCAGTAACCAGTGGGCTACATCATTATAGCTTCTAACACTGCGCTGGCATGTATTTAGGGTTAACGCGCCACGGTGCCCACTATCGCGTGATACATATTCTTGCTACCTTAGGACTGGAACACCCACTCCATATATAACATTCTTCACATTATCGCTGCAACTAGCGCCGGTAACATTAGGACGGTTTAGTAAACATACCCCATAGTGTATGAGAGAGGAGATGAGGCAGTAGTGGAGAAAGCAGAATGGTCAATAGGCCAAAGATTCCTAAATGTGTTAGTGGATATTGGACGGGACTGTGGAATGTGGTGGTTAAGTGTGAAAATTAATAATGTTAGTACAATCTTCCAGAAAATCATACGAATAATGCCTAAAGGTAGGGCCTTAATTCCCATTTTATAAACAATGTTTACAAACATTACACCATTACACTCTACAGGCGTCACCTCAAGGTTAGACACAATTATAGTTTATTTAAAACGTGATATACCACTTTTCATAAGAACAGAGCAGTTTACAAAAAATGTACTATAATTACAAGGAAAAAAGAAATTGACAAAACATGTACTATTAAAGGAATATATAAAATATATATAAAATAAAAAATAAAAATTTCGTGAGGGTTTAGACGAGACTCATAAGGTCAGGGTAGGAGAAGGGACTATCAAAGGGAATAAAAAGCAAGTTTCAGCAAGTGAAAATTGAGTCCAGTCTAGTCTTCTCCTAAAGCTCAATTAAAAAAAAGGTTTTCAAGGCTTCTTTGAACTCCTTTATTGAGGATTCTGTTCTTATGTATATGGGCAGGGAATTCCAGAGGGCAAGGGGTTAAAAAAATGCAGATTGACAGGTTGATTTATGAGTAGCTGGGCTAGTGGGAGGAATCACCAGGAGATCTGAATAGCCCAGAATAGAAAGATTTATGGGCTAGAAATAAGACTTTGAATTTGATGGGTAAGATATTGGAAGCCAATGATTAATCTTTCAAAAGTGGGGTAACATGATTGAACTTCTTTGAGTGAGTAATAATAACATGATTGAACTTCTTTGAATAGTAATAGTAATTGCCATATTTTGGACCAGTTGAAGTCATTTCATAGTTGATACAGGAAGACCATTGTAAAGTGAGTTACAATAGTCAAGGCTACTACTACTACTATTACTACTACTAATCATTTGAATAGCACTACAAGGTGTACACAGTACATATAGATGTACAAGACAGGCTCTGCTCATCAGAGTTTATTATCTAATGAAGATGAACAACATCACAAAACTGGGGCTAGAGTAGGTAAGAAACACATAAGTGGTGAACAAGAGAGTGAGGGGCATCAAGATCGAAAAGCAGCCTCGAAGAGGTGGGCTTTTAGCCTGTATTTGAATAGGGCCAGAGAAGGAGCCTGATGTACTGACTTGGGTAGTTCGAGGCATATGGAGCAGGAAGGTGGAATGAATGAAGTCTGGAGTTGGCAGTGGCAGAGAAGAGCACAGATAAAAAGGATCTCCAGAGGAGCGGAGATCCCGAGGAGGAGTGTAGAGTGAGATAAGAGAGGAAACGTAGTGAGGGGCTACAGAATGAATGCACTTGCAGGTCAGTAAGAGAAGTCTGAAATGGATGTGGAAATCGATAGGGAGCTAGTGAATTCACTTGAGAAAAGGGGTTACATGAGCATAGTGACACTGGCCAAAGTCGTTATTGCAGTTTATCAAGAAATGGTCTGATGGCTCGAATTGATCTAAGAAAGGAAAAGTAGGAGAACACTCTTGCCGAAATTTGTATCCTAAAAGATAAATGGGATTCTATATAATATCCAAGAATTTTTAAAGAGGAATGTATGAAAAGTGCATGCCCGGCAAGGATAAATGCTATTTGAGGTGGGGATGCACGATCTATGACCCACATAGCTTTGGACTTGGGTTAAGCATGAGACGATGGTCGATCAACTTGAAGACACTTGTTGAAAAAGTGAAGATTAGGTAAGGACGCATAAAAACAGGCAACCATCTGAATATCGTCTACAAAACAATGACTAGAAAAACCTAAGCTCTGAATAAGTAGTGTTAATGGACTTAACAGTAATTTATAAATTAAAAAGACTGGATGAAAGGATAGATCCCCGAGGAAATTCAGAGTGTATGTCTTGTGCAGCCCTCCCAATCAAGTGCATATTCTGGACTTTCCCTAAAAATTGTTATGATCAAACTCTTAGGACTTTTTACTAAATGACACGAAGATATTGCACCTAATGTGGTAAAAGGGAGGAGTGGCCTAGTGATTGGGGCAAGTTACCTCAGGCCTGTGAGCCAGGGGTTTGAATCCTGCTATAGGACAGCAACCTTGGGCTGGAAGGGCTGGGGTTTCTAGTCCCACAGGTGCTCCTTGTGGCCTTGGGCAAGCCACTTAACCCTCCACTGCCTCAGGTACAAAAACCTAGATTGTGAGCTCTTTGGGGACAAGGGAAAATATATATACAGTACCTGAATGTACACTGCTTTGACTGGTAGAAAAGTGGTCTATAAGCCTGGTTAAATAAATAAAAATGCTGAAACAATGGGGTATTAGGTGCAACACCACCACATTAAGGGTTGGGGCGTGTGGACGGTGTTTTCCTGGCAGTTAACATGGAGCCCTGTTCCTTAGCACATGTCACATTAGTGCAGGTGCATTTAACTATTGAGGTAGCGTTATGTGATCCTGCAGTAATGCAGGTAGTGTGTGGTGTGAACCCAGCACTAACTCCTCTCCTCTCCACTCCTAACCTACCCACTCGTGACCTTACATCGGGTTACACAGTTAGTGCAGGAATCGTCCCACACAATCATGGGCCTGCACTAGCTGGCAACACACATCCAAACATACATGTAGCATGTGCCCGAGCACGCACTGCCAGCTAATGCCCTTTAGTAAAAGACCCTCTTACTGGCAACCACCCCTCCAGCATACCTTGTTCACATTTACTGTTGAATTCTGGAAGTCTCATGTTTTTAATGAACTCAATTTATAGTCAACCAACCTATTAACCAAACAGCTTCCAAACGGACAATAGCAGCAATACCTTTAATGTACAACAGGCAGCGTTTCCCCTTTCAAATCCTACAAGGGGGAGCAGAGTCACCAGAAGCAGTAAAGGAGCCTAAAGCAGCTGGCTCCATACTTCCTGGCATTTCTTTGACTTTCCTTGGAGAAACCATGTCCATTTATCCTACTTTCTAAGCTCATCCCATACCCCCAACCACTCTGCCAATGCACTGTGAAGAGAGAATTTCCAGTTTCTCACAATAGTCATCTTCGCCACCATTAATAGCAACTGCAGCAGCTGTAGCTCCCCTTTTTTAATAGAACTCTAGGTGCCACTGCTCACAGAAAAAATGGGGGGCAAAAGGGGAATACATCTTCCACTCTGTTTTGAATCATCTCCCTCACCTGAGACCAAAACGTATGTCCCTCGCTACACCCCAACAACATGCACATAATTTTATTTTATTTAGACAGTTTTTGTATACCGCCTTATCCTTCAATCAAAGCGGTCACAACACAATTGGGGGATACATTTAACACGCGGGGATGAGACACATACACTAATACTTACAGGGAACATGGGCAATGGAGGGTTAAGTGGCTTGCCCAAGACCACAAGGAGCATCTGTGGGACTAGAAACCCCAGTCCTTCCGGCCCAAGGTTGCTGTCCTCTAGTGGGATTTGAACCCCCGACCTTCCGGCCTGAAGTACCTTGCCCCAACCACTAGGCTACTCCTCCCACATAAATGTATCTACTTGACCACAGCTTCTCCAACACTTAAGCTATCAGCCTTGGCACTCGAGAAGAAGATAAATAGAGTCTGCAAACCGACATGCATAGCAGTTGATGATAATTGGAAGCAAAGGCCACACATATGAAGGCCTATGCGCCCAACTCCATTCCGCCCCACTGAATGGGACCTGGAGCCCTTCATTCCATGCTTGCAGATAGACAAGGGCTCTTTGAAATGAGAATTTTTGTAACATCCCTTATACTCCTGAAATTAACCCTTTACTTGACTTCTTTTTGAACAATATAATTTCCAGTTCTGTTGAGTCCCTAAAAATGTTAACTCTAGCATCTGACCCTCTCAACAAATGCCTCAATTGAAAAAATTGAAAAAAGGAATTTTCCGCTCCACAAGATCTTCCATCTGTCTCATGGACATTAGAACACATCCTTCATCAGTTCCTCTTTCTGCCAACCCCTCTCGCAGGTGCTTATGAAAGGCAGATGTCAGGGCTACAAATCTCTTACAAACCCCAAAAAGGACACCCCTCCCTTTCTTCTTAACCCAATTCCATTCTGCCACTAATGTAGAGATGAAAAGGTGAGATACATAAACAGGCCTCTTTTGCCGTTCCCGTATGCTATCCAAATCTCCCCATTCATAGATCGAGTAAGGGTTTATTCCTGATATTTTCATATTAATCCAATACGAATCTGCATTCTTATGATAAAATATTTTTAACGCTTTAATCACTGTGGCACTATAGTAGCATTTTTAATATGGCACCCCAACACCTCCTATCTAATCAGACAATGAGATTTTTTTCCCACCCCAGATAAACTAGGATATCATTTTGTACCATTTCCTAAAGTATCACCCAGAAATATGCAATGGTACATGGAGCAATACTGTGCACTGTGCCCCTCCACCTTACTGGAACAATATCATCATTGACTTGCATGTGCCCCACAAAGGGTTCCATCACCAATGCAAATAGTAGTGGAGGGAGAGGATATCCCCGATGAGTGCCTCAAAAGAGATGAAATTCATCTGAGATACAGCCATTGACTACTGTCTACCTGCAAAATTTATAGTACAGAGCTTAGGCCCACCTTTGGAAATTGTTCCCCACATTTAGACATTGTAAAACCTTGAATAAAAAATCCCATTCCACACTGTCAAAGGCTTTCTTTGCATTTAATACCTTAAGATAGTGAGTAACATTCATGGCCTGTCTAACATTATCCCTTATCTGTCTCCCCTTAACGAACTCTATCTGCTTGAGTCTAACTAAATTGGGCATGTATTTATCTAGTCTACTAGATAAAATTTTGGCAACTATTTTCATTTTGCAATTAAGGAGGGCGATAGGATGGCAGCTACTGTTTCCCCTCCTTAAGCAATATCACCCACTTGCTTTATAAAATGTATCAGGGAGAAAGGATCCTTCTAGCTCCATAGCTTTATAATATCCCCAGAGAAGCCATCCCCAGAGAAGCCATCAAATAAGCAAACCAGGATATACAACCTTTAACTGTCCCCGCTCCAAGAGGAGGGGAGGAGGAGTCCTAATCATGGCCAAATCAGGCCTAACTCTAACCAGCACACCACTAAGCGTGCTTGATGGCATTGACATACTCAAAATAGAAAACAGAACTCTATCCATATGTCTTATCTACAGACCACCAGCTTCCCCGTCGGAATCCCTGGCAGCAGCTCTAGAAACCATCTCAGCTACTGCACCCAAAAAGAACCAGACCATCCTAGGAGACCTGAACCTAGCCTCTACATCCGCAGTGCAATCGAACACTTTCCATGAAGCTATGGAACAACTGGGTTATGAACAAATCATCCAAAACGCAACCCACATCAAGGGTAATACCCTGGACATGGTGTTTCTACCCAACAAGCATCCTAGTCTGTTGAAATCCAAACCACGAATAACCCAAGTACCATGGTCAGACCATCATCAAATCGAGCTAACCATACTGCTCCCCACAGCACCTGACCAATCACAACCAGACCAAGCATCTCACCAGCGAAGATGCTTCCAACAATTCAACAAAGAAGCCCTCCTCGAATCCGTAGCAAACCACGTGCATAAGGATCTCTCGGACCTTGAGCTGCTGACAGACCTCTGGAACATGGGGATCGAGGCTACCTCAAAACCCACCTGGAGTCACCCTAAAAGCTCAACCTTAACCAAGTCTGAACCTTGGTACTCTGCAACCCTACGAGATCTCAAGAAGGTCCTGAGAAAGCAAGAACGAAAATGGAGAAAACATAAAACCGAGGAGCGCAAGAAGGCTTACCTCAACCTCCTGTCAACATACAAGAATGAAGTCAACCAAGCAAAGAAAACACACCACACTAGCACACTCAATAAGGCCCTCAACAGGCCCAGGGAGCTTTTCGCGCTCGTCAAATCCCTCAAAAAAGCTCCGCAAGAAACCAACCCTAGTGGTTCCATAACTGCCCAGCGGCTAGCGGATCATTATGCCAACAAGCTCAATCCCACAGCACCGGCCCTCCCCGCTCCAAAACAGGATTCAGCCAACTCCCTTCAAGTATTCAACACCCGGGGAAGTCCTGACCAGGGAGGAAAATGGTCAACCTTCCAGAGAGTGGATGACCAGCAGACAAAATACATCATCACCAACCTAAGAACCACTACCTCCCCTCTTGACCCCTGTCCAGCCTCCTGGATCAAGGCAACCAAAGAGGAAATAGCGCAACACATCTCCCACATAGTGAACCTTTCACTACAACAAGGCCTCATGCCATCACTTCTCAAGAAGTCTCTTATACGTCCCATCTTGAAAAACAAAGCGCTCAACAAAGACGACCCTACCTCTTACCGCGCTATCTCAAGTATACCCTTCCTCGCCAAGATCATCGAAAAGGCAGTGCAGCGGCAGCTGCAAAACCACATTGATAACACAAACGCCCTTGATATGCATCAATACGGGTTTCGGCAACATCACGGCGTAGAAACCCTCCTGTTAGCCCTACTGGACAAACTACTCAAAGGTCTGGAAGACAAGAGCAAGATGTACATGCTTATATTCATAGACATCTCAGCAGCTTTTGACTCAGTGCATCACCTCACACTTTTAGAACGACTCGAGTCCATAGGTATCTCAGGAACTCCACTAAATTGGTTCTCCTCCTACATAACAAACAGAATGCAGCAGGTCAACTTCAACAATGTCAAAGCAACCCCCTTCCCGCAGACCCAAGGCATTCCACAGGGATCCGCCCTCTCCTCCCTCCTTTTTAACTTATACATTCAACCAGTATGCAATATTTTCCAAGGCCACGACATCAACTACCATATCTACGCAGATGACCTAATGCTCTATACCCAACTAGACGTAAATAACCCAAACCTCAACAAGCTAGAAAATTGCCTACATGAACTTCAAGTCTGGCTCCAACGCAGCAATATGTCCATAAACCACAAGAAAACAGAAGCAATGTGTATCTCCAGGAAACCAGGATTCGAGACCCCCACAATGGTCACCATGAACAGTAATAACTACAACATCAAAACAGAGATAAAATATTTGGGAGTGATGCTTGATAGCAACCTGCATATGGACAAACATCTTCGAATCACCAATCGGGCTATCTTCCACAAATTAAGAGTCTTACAGCCCCTACGTAGCATCCTCGATCATACTGACTTTAGATCTGTCGCTCAAGCCCTCATCATCCCACACTTGGACTATTGCAATGCCATACTGCAAGGCTTGCCAAGAAAAACTATAAATATTCTACAAATGGCACAAAATGTAGCGGCCTGAATCATTATGCAAAAAGGACTCTCTGACCACATTACGCCCGCGCTAATTGAGCTTCACTGGCTCCCAGTCACTGCCCGCATTCAATACAAAGTCATAGTCACGACTTTCAAACTCATCCATGACATAGCGCCCTCACACCTCAACAGCTTAATATCCAATCTGCCCAACAACAGAAGCAGATGAACGCCCAACCTAAATACCCTCTGTATCCCGAAGTGCTTCACAAAGGTTAATGCATGCACCAGCAACAGAGCTTTCTCATTTATAGCTCCGGCACTCTGGAACCGGTTGCCAAGCAATCTACGTGAAGTCTGCGATCTGAAGGACTTTCGAAAACAACTTAAGACGCACCTCTTCCAATCACATTTCAACTTAACCTCATGAAATGCACCCAGCTGTAATGTAAATATGTATATAAGGATAATTTGTATAACTTGTAAATATGTTTTTAAGTACCCTGTATGTAGCTGCGATATTCAAAAACTGTAAATCCTGTAACCCCATGCGTGCTGTGCACTATCCCCCCTCCCTAATCGAAATGTATACACTCTAATTACCGGCCGGTACAGCCAACTCCCCCATGTATAGCAACCGCTGCTGATCACTGGAAGCAGCCGGATACAAATGTACGTTAAATAAATAAATAAATCCTTTCCCGCTGCTTTGCCCTAGGGATTGCTTTTATAATGTATTCAACTTCTACTCGTGATAAGGGCTTCCCCAGTTCCCAACTCTCTGTTATACAGTTTCTTCAGCTGCACCTGATCTGAGGACGCCTTTATTTTATCTGCACCAACCTGGCACTCTGACGAATATAACCCCTCATAAAATCACTTAAATTCCTCTGCAATTTCCAGATTAGTTTTGACTCGGGTACCATCCCCTTTTTGAGTTTCGGTAAAACAACTGCTCCCGCCTTTTCTTTCTAAGTTGTCATGTTAGCAGCTTACTCATTTTATTACCGTGCTCGCAAAAATTCCTTTTGGTAAGGCACGGTAAAATTTCCACCTAATTTGCACAACTTCCTGCCAGACTTTTTTTTTTTTTTAGAGCCAGTGATTTTTTTTTTTTTTGAATTTTAACAATCTTTATTATAAACAAAGATAGGAATTACAATCAAGTCCACGTCATGGAAGCGAGAGGATCACAAAAAACAAGCATAATAATACAACGACCATTTTAACAAAGCCAGATAGGAATAATAATATCTAACCCTAAGACTTAGAAAGGAAGTAAAGAAATAATCCTAAACACATTCTTTACTATCTAGAAAAGCTATCAATGAATCAGATTCCATAAAGACATATTTTGTCAGTTGAAAAATCAAAATACATTTGCAAGGGTATTTAATAAAAAAGGAGGCCCCTATTGCCACAACGCGCGGTTTCAGTACCAAAAAAGCTTTCCTTCGTTTCTGTGTGAGTCTACACACGTCTGGGAAAACCTGTATCTCGCCACCACAAAATAATTGTTTCTTTTTAGGAAAATACAACTGCAATATTAAATTTTTATCAGACAATGACACAAAGGAAACAATTAAGGTGGCGCGATTAGGAATCTCATCCGTGGAGGACTCAAGAAACGCGGAGACATCTAGTGAAGAGGATACTGGAACCTTACCCACGTCGTTGGCAAGAGGGGAGGAGGTCTCCGCTAAAGTCGAAGGAATATAATAAACCGAGGAAAACTTTATTGAATTAACATCATCAATTGATAAGACCTCTTTAAAATATTTATGCAACAAAATAGTAGGAGAAAGGTAGTGAGTCTGGGGAAAATTAAGAAACCTTAAATTTTTTAAGCGCACAGCATTTTCAAGAGACTCAATCTGATGATGAATATTAATATTATCACGAGTAAATGAAGAAGCAACTGCCTGCATAGCAGAGACTTGACCCCCTAATTTATTTAAAGCAACATTATGTTTTACCAAAGATTCATCATGGGTTCCCAACTTCCGTACCACATCCTTGGAAAACTGTGAAACTTGAGAGAGAGAAACCCGCAAGGATGACTCCATGCGGGTGACTACCTCAAACACATCTCTTAAGGAAACATCTGTTGGAGAGACCACTGATGGGACGGTAGTGGGGAACTCCAATGGTGTAGGAAGAACAGACAATAATTCTTTATCCTCCTGAACAACCGAAATAGCAGCAACATTAGTATTATCTAATAAGGATCCCATCCCCAGACTAACTCTTCTGGGGGAGAACTCCTTTAAAGTCTCAACTTCCTGACTGGGTAGGGAAACACCCTGCGCAATTAAAGAAGAGTCAGAAACAGTACTCACGGACCCTAGGGTCAAGTCCGGCAGCTCACGCTCTCCCTGAGCTTTTTGCAAATGCACATCCATCGGGCCCACGATCTTAGGGGCCTTTTGGGTGTTCGTCGCAGGGAACACCTTCTTCCGTCGTTTGCCCATGGACACGCAAGACCTTTCTGTAACTCCTCGTTGCTCCGAAGGGGCTCCAAAGGGGCATGTCCTGCCCCTTTGGTCACGCCCCTTCGGTCACGCGACCACGGGTGCGCGCCCGCAGGTCGCGTACCGCGGGGGACCAGGTTTTTAAAGGTCCTGGGGGGAGGGGCTACAACGCTCCTCCTGCCGCTAATTCCACCACCGGCTCCAGCTGTCCCCGCTCGCTCCGGTACTCCAGCGGGGGACCAGGTTTTTAAAGGTCCTGGGGGGCGGGGCTACAACGCTCCTCCTGCCGCTAATTCCACCACCGGCTCCAGCTGTCCCCGCTCGCTCCCTAGAGCCAGTGATTTTGTGTTGTTTTCGCTTTTTTCCATATCCTCATGGAGCTTCCTCTGCTCTTTCTCCTTAGCGTATTTTTATGATTGAAACTGTCTTAATACCCCACGTACGTACGCCTTCCCAGCTTTCCATGCCACACAGGACTTCATATCATCCTTATAGTTAAAAAACAGGTATTGCTTCCACTCCTTTTGGAGTGTTTGAATTACCTCCTGGTTTTGCAGCAGGCTAAGGGTAGCTTTCCATCTCCTTGAAGACGCTGCCCCCTCTCCCACCACTGAATTCTACCTGTGTGGTTAATTGTGCATAATCGGAAATTATGATTGGCAAAATGTTTACCTCCCTAAAGCAATGAATTAGCATTTTCTTTCCCAAAAATTAGTTTATTCATGAATATGAATGATTTGTAAAATGTATAATCCTGAGCCCCCTTATTTAGCACTCTCCACACAGCATTGAAAAAAAGCTCACCCATGACAGCCCTCAACAATGCAACCAACAGCTAGACCCCCAAAAATACGCGAACTATATAATGAGCAAGAACGACAGCCAAACTCACCCCACTGCACCATACCCCCCATTCTGGGAAGAAGCACATGAAGCCTGGGATGACTTTAGTGTGCCAACAACCCAACAAATAGAGGACATCATAGGCACCCTAAATACAACAACTTTGCCTTCTGACTCCTGCCCAGTAGAGTGGATTACCAAGGACAAGCTAAGCCAACACATTCACAAGATGGTGAAGCAATCCCTCCAACAAGGGCACATGCCACAAGCACTCAAGCATGCAATGATCCGACCCATCCTCAAGAACGCAAAACTAGATTCCTCCGACCCAAAATACTACCGCCCCATCTAAAGCCTCCCATTTATAGCAGAAATCATTGAAAAAACAGTACAGAGACAACTGCAGGATAACATCGACCAACACGCCCCGTTAGACCCACATCAGCCATGGATTCAGGCCTCAACACAACGTAGAGACCCTGCTTATATACCTCTTCAATAATCTTCTGAAAGGATTGGACAACATGAGGAACGGATTCATGCTAGTCTTCATAGACATCTCAGCAGCCTTTGATACCATATCCCACTCCATATTGCTAAACCGACTCCGTGAGATTGGACTGCGCAACAAGACCATAAAATTGTTCTCATCGTACCTGAACAACAGAGCACAGCAAGTCAAATGCAACCAAACGAAATCAACCCAATTTACCATCAACCAGGGAATACCCCAAGGATCAGCACTGTCCTCCATCCTATTCAATATATACATCCAACCCATCTGTAGCATTATCCAGCGACACGGACTAAATTACCACTTATATGCGGACGACATCATGGTCTATGCCCCAAAAGACACACAGACACCTGATATGATCCATATGACTCAATGCCTTGAGGACATGAACAACTGGATGCCTGACAATAATCTGAAAATTAACTTTGACAAAAAAAGAGGCATTGTTCATTTCCAGGAACACCACCTTCAGCCCACCTCAAAGCATCAACATCCTAAACAAAATGATAGCTACAAGGGGCGAGGTGAAATACCTAGGAATCATCCTGGACAAGAACTTGAACTTACAATCGCATATAAAGAAAACCGTAGCAAAGACATACCACCGATTAAAAATTATCAGGAGGCTTCAACCAATCCTCAATCAGGACAACTTCCACACCATGTGTCAGGCAGTAATCACCCCCATACTGGACTATGGAAACTCGTTGTATCAAGGACTTCTCAAGCAAACCACCCATCCACTTCAAATGGTGCAAAACACTGCAGCATGCATCATCAAGGGCACAGCAAGACACGAACACATCACATCTGTACTACAGCAACTCCATTGGTTACCCATAACAGCAAGAGCAAGATTCAAGACAACACTAAATATTTTCAAAATCATACAACAATGCTCAGCAAATATTCTACAAAACACACTGATCAGAGAAACCAACAGCAGGCCCAGAAGAGCCAACGGTGTCAACAAACTCCGAAAACCCACCGGATACCAAAAGACAAAGCAAACCACCTCCAACAGAGCCTTATCTTTCTCGGCACCAGCCCTTTGGAACCCCCTCCCAGATGAACTGAGAGCACTAAGTGACATTAAGGACTTCCGCAAGGCACTCAAAATACTCCTGTTCACAGAACACTTCTCACACCTAACCTAGGACACCAAACCCCAATGGCACGCATAGAAGAGAATAAGTACCAAATGTCTAAAAGTCTGCATTACATCGTGTTGCCCCACCCTTCTTGTTCGATGAAGACCCTTTGTGTTGTCGACCACTTTGATTGAAGGATAAAGTGGTATATAAAACTGGTGAAATAAATCAATCAATCAGCTAAGGAGTGACCTGCAATCCTTGGTGCAGTTCTTTACTTTCCCTACCAATTTTCCCCTGACCTGTCCAGAGGGCTGCATACGCAAGTTGAGTCACCACTATCACCTGCACTTCCATAGCTGCAGCATCAAAACTTAAAATGTTGGATTGAAAGAAATATGCTTTGTCCCCATTAGAGGTGTATACATTCAAAATGGATATTTTGCATTGATCTATCCTCCCCATGTCCAAACCACTCTACCCGTAGCATCTTTCCCATATGAGCATTCTATAAATGGGATTATCTTATTCATAAAGACAGTGACACCTCTTTTCTAAGAGTTAAATGTTGAGAAATAAACTTTATTCTACTGTCTATGAATCAGCTTGAGTTACTCTTTTTTCCACCAAGAGGGTCTCTTGAAGGCACACAATATCTATGTTATTCTCTCAGATATCTGAGGACTCTTTTCCTCTTAAATGGGCTAATCCCCCCCATACTAATTCCACAATGCAGCTTTAACTGTCAAACCTATTAAGTCTAGATTAAATCTAGTCATGTCAACTCTTTGCCCCACACCTCACTTGCCCCCTCCCCTATCAAACACATGTCTTGGACCCTCCTTATGACATACCATTCCTCAGCATCATCTACCAATGTCTCAAGCACTATTCTCAATACAAACACACCTATAATAGCACATCTTAAACACCCAACCCCATCTGTGCACATTCAACCACACCAAACTCCCTCTGCCTTCCCCTTCTCTCCCCCCTCCCCCCAACAGCCCTGTATTCTAACAATAGCCCTAACCAGGAATAATAGTATTTATTTCATGTTCCAAGATGTAGGGCTTAAAAAGCTTACATAATCATCCAACAAATGCATACCTCTCCTGATATTTCTTACTCAAAGTCCAATGCTGAATTGCTAGTGTCCAACCAACAGGTCAGTTACCTTGCACCACAGCTTCCGTTGAGTTCCTTCCTTCTGGGTGGGAAGCTCCATAGGTACCTGCAGATCTTCAATCCCTGAGGAGGAGCTCTCCTCCAAGAAAATTTCTGAGGTCTCACAATTTGTGGTCTCCTGCTCTCTGGTCTCCTTCTTGCACATGACTCATGTTAGACCTTCACCCTCTTGATTGCTGCCTCTCTGCAAGTCAGGGTCATCCCCTTGAGTATGAGAAGATTCCACATCCCACTGGTGTTCTATTGAGAGATGCAGCTCCTGGTTGTTGTTAGCAGGACTGTGGCAAGCTAGAAATGTGCCCTGTGCAACTCGCAAAGCTGGCACACCCCCACCCAGCCGCGCAAGGGACCTCGCTCTTATTGGGCTTCCTGGAAGCTCCAGCAATGACATCAGAGTACCTGCTGTACTTATGCCCTGTGCAGCTGTACTGATTGAACAGCCCTTGCTACAGCCCTGGTTGTTAGGAAGATTATTTTGTGCCCTTTTCGGCTTAGGTGCTTTCACTCCAGCTGCCATCTTGTTATCCACCAAAAATATTTCAACGGCTTCTGGGCTCCATAGTTATCTGCTGACCCCATTTTCTGTAATTACTAGCCAGGATGGGAACCAGATCCTCACTTTATAGCCCTGTTTCTGCATTATATTTCAGAACTGAAATAGCTCTTTCAGCTTACGAATAGTCTCTGTGCTGAGAACTGTGAAAATTCAGATGGTAGTTTGGTTAAGCACCACCTGGCCCGCTTTCCTTGTTTCACTCATAACATATTCCATTTCCTCATAGTGTGGCAATTAGCAATCATAGCACATGGAGGAGTGTCCTTGTTTGGTTTTGGATGAGTTTCTTCTTGCACCCTATCAATCTCCTACTTAGTCTCTGCCGGCAACTCTGCAAAGCATGCCAAAAGCAATCACTGTACCTATTTCTGCATATTGCCTCTCTCCTCTCCTTCGGGTATATGACATAGTCTTAGATTTGAATGCCTAGTCCTATTTTCTTGATTCTAGTTTCTCTTTTGCACACAAAATTTGTTTCTGCTGCTGCATGATCTGGGAATCCTTCAGCTCCTGTTTATCCTCCGGATCAGCTTCAATAACTTGCCCCAACGCCTCAAATGTTTTTCCAAGTTTCCCCACCATCGTCTGCATAATTATGAATATGGAGTCACAAACCTCCTTTAATAAACCACAACCCCTCCTCAGGGAGGAATTGGCTTTCGTCTCCCTCGCTTTCTGCTTTTGGATTTGCGTGATGCAGGTGCGCTTGCTTCCTTCATACAGTATTTGGTTTTCCAGCATAGATTTATTTTATTGCTTTATTTGCCTTCATTTTTGCTGGTTTGGTCATTTTTTTTTCCTGGCAGTGAGAAACATTGAAAAACAACTTTTGAGGCACATCACAGCAGGTGAGATAGGGGAGGATCAGAGCACCATTCACACACGACTGCTTTGGTGACTCTCCAGACCGGAACTCCTGTGGCATGATTTTTAATTAGAGCAAAGTCACATTTCTTAAGCTCTGAAACTTGCTGAGTTAAGGATTCCACTCTGGCCTCACAGCCTGCACATTGATTTTCCAGTTTCTCAATCCACTCCTGCAACTGAACTGGAAGACCTGACACAATCCATCTTTTTTCACAATCGAGGTCTCAAAGCCCACTAAAGTGTTCGAAGAAACAGTCACAACAAAGTACTTCCATAAGCCAGGAAAGAACAAACTCAGTGCCTCAATCTATACCATTAGCTGCCGAATCCATTGGAGTCACCATTCTTGTGGTAACTTCATAATGCTGATAAGATTTGGAGCAGGCAGTGTACTGAGGGAGGCACAGTGAATGCCGAAAACACCTCCGCAGACCTCCCCCACTGACATTCCCTCCCGTGCATGTTGCCTTGACATGTCGCTGACAGATCCACTGGATTCAAATCAACTGCTGGCATACTTATTACTGCTGTATAGCACTGCAGACTTCCAGTGGCACTATAAATACGATAGGTATTATTCTTAACTCATTGATCCAGGCTTAGAAAGACTTTACTCTCACTATGGGCAAGAGTGTTGTCACCACAGCCTGAAAGCACCAGACTTCCATTCTCCACTCCCACCTTAAGACTGGATGATGCTTATTTGTACCCGTCAGGGACCCTGTAAGATAGGGAGGGGGACACTGCTAATCCAGGCTATATGCTTCCCAGTTCTACAGACAGAGGATTAGTGCTCAACACACTAGCATTGGTCTTGTTGGCCATCTTGGTTGCACCCCTCGATTTTCCTTTTTTTAAGCAATATTTATCTTTCCCTATTAAAAAATATAAGTAGTGCAGAATTCTACTAGCAGAGTCTGTCCTGGAGTTCACTGGAGTCTTTTCAGACCATTTTAGCTCTGATAGGGCCAAGCCAAGAATAATCCATAGATGGCATTGCACCTGAACCTTGTAGACGGCATAGGTCTAGGCTTAAGACGAGATACATGTGATTAAGAAAACTCACAGGCAACATCTTTGCATGATTCTTCTGCTGGTCCAACCCAAGTGGCTAGCTTAACACCCAGGCTTCCTTATAGAAGATTCTGATGTGCTGGCGAGACGAAGAGTCGGGAATAAGTGTGGGCTAAAAGGTAGATCAGTAATGCTACCCTGAGAGGTGGATAACCTAATGCACTTAAGTGGGTAACTGAGCTTGAGGCTGCTAGACCTGCTCCCTTTAGAGGGAAGAATCCATTGGATTTTGGTTGGATTCTGCTGGGATGATGTTTTCTGTTATTTACACGGATCTAGCTCCTTGGAGGTCATGCAGCAGGTAAATTCCAGGTGTTCGGATACCTCCAGTGAATATGCATGAGCTAAATTTCATTTGCTGAGTCTCCAATGCATGCAGATTCATTGTGGACATCCTGAAAACCTAGGACAAGTTTGGGAAGCCTTGATGTAGTGTCTCCTGTTTTGATTTCTCAACTCAAGGATGCAAGTTAGGAAGCAATGAAGTTACACCCTCCTGCTTCTTCAGTGCTAATGCAGGGCTCCTTCAGTGCTTAAACAGTGATATGGGTTGACTAGGAGCACCAAGCAGTTAATACTCATAACCCTAATGGTAGAGTTCCCAGTTGTCCTTCAACAGTGACATCTGCCAGCCGAAATATAGGGGGCACTTGCAAGCCTCCTCAGCAGGAACGTTCCTGAAGCCTGACTAGTCACTGGTGGACTTTTCTGTTTCAATGAATTGTAGGGGGAGAGCAGAGGACATGGGCTATAGAGAATAAAATCAGAAGCTATGTAAATAAGAAGCCTGTGCTGTGAGGATTCAAGACTGAACCAGCTGCTGTGGGAAACACCAGATGGGCCAATGTCCCAAAGAGAAAAAAACTCCACTAAACAGCGCCAGCATGCCTTATGTCTCTCTCCTCACTCTCACGGGGTGATGATGCCACATACTCCTGAGAATAAGCACATAGACATTAAACTGCCTTCTCAGAGACTATTTTGTGTAAAGTATTTCATGTTATTTTTTTGGTTTCAAATTAGAAACATTCTAGAAATATATGTAAGCTTCAAAAACTCCTGCTGTCTCCAGGAGAGAAGAAAAGCTTTTTTTACTTTCAGAAGGCTGACACTCAGCAAGTTCAGCTCCACATCGTCTCAGCTTGCTGTCTATCACTGAGGGTTGCAGACCCTTGGCGTGTTACTAAGGTTTTTCTGGTTCCTCCTGGGGAGCAATTTCTCCAAATGGGTGAGTTTTGCACATAAAACACAAATAACCATCTAAGGGCCAACTAAACCATATACAAAAAATACCCTTAGTAAATAGACTTCTAAAGTCAATTATTCTTATCGAAAAACTTATTTTAATTTAATTAACTCAATAATAATGAAAGACAAATAAGACCTCAGGATGGCTCAAACCCTACATTTAGTGAAATTCTTCACTATAGGGAGTAGCTGATGTTCACATCACAGGTCAAAAGCATTCATTAGGGTTTTTTAAATTCTTAAATCCAAATTTTTTAATTTCAAATTTTACCACATTTATTTTCTCCACAAAAGTACTTTTTAGGATTTTTATTTTTTCTAATAAATATACCATAATACTTAAAAAAGAAGAAACAGCATCTTTTGTTATAACCAAATGAACGAACACGGATTGAACCTTCTTCTCCTGTAAAAAACAGAAGTAAATCTTTGTAAGCTAATAATTATTATGCCACAAAAGGTCTACAATTACTTATCTTAGCAAATCCGTGATCCAATGCGTAGTCGAGGCGAAAACAGCTTCCCAGCCTTCATGTAGAATTGATCGCGTGGCACCTTCAGATGCCTGCCGTCAAGGCGGAATATCTACACCCTACAAAAGCTTTTGTTTTGCCAAATAATGGCTTCTTCAGGGGTTTTAAAGTAATATCTTAAATGCCGAATATAGGAAATGCCTCCATCGCCATCACTAAGGCGGCGTCTGACATCATCTGTTTTTAAACAGACTCTCAACCAATAGGAAAGCTCACTGAACATGACGCTATTCTTAACATAAAATACCTATCACATGACATATGCAACGTAATCGCTAAAAACCAAAATGATAGGAGCTTCCAAGTTACACTGACAGAGTATCACACAAATAGTGCCCACTCGATTTTGTCATTAAGTCCACGAGGATCTAGAGTATTTAATTCATAGATCCACTTCTGCTCTTTCTGTAGCAATAATCGACCTCTATCTCCTCTTCTTATATTGTATGGAACATGTTCCAGCACTGTACAACGTAACTCTTCAAAGAGATGACCAGAAGACATGCAGTGTTGAACTAAAGGTGTATCAATTCTTGCTTTACTAATACTATATTTGTGTTCTGCCAGCCGTGTTCTTAAAGAGCGCCTAGTTTTACCAATACATAGGGGTATGTTTACTAAAGTCCGGGAATTTGCGCGCCGCAAATCAGCGCACGGCAACGCGCCACTTAAACGCTGACAAACGCTCCTAAACGCCCCGCACAGGTGCGAGGAACCCCCGTGAATGTGCGCGACACACTAACGGGCCCCGCACAAATACGGGCCCGCAAATGTCCGAAAGAGGCGTGTAACGGCGAACGGAGGGCGGAGGAAGGTCCCCGAGGGGCGGAGGGACGGGGTCAATGGGTGGAGAGTGGGAGGGGAGAGGCTCCCCGCACAGTATCGGGCCCGAATTTGCAGGTAAAAACTACCGCGAGTGAAACACTCGCGGTAGAAAGCATTTAAAGGGAAGAGAAACCATTTCCGTCAGCAATGTACAGGAAAACCGGGGAAACCAGCAAAACGTGAGCAGTGTGATATATGTGCACAGCACAAAAGTGAAAATAACAATAGAAAATGACCACAACAGAACTATTAAAAATAGTCATTCAGCCGGGGAACAGTTATAGTGATGGGCAAATACAGAAATCACACCCAGCAAAGCTTCAGAAAAAAGAAATGACGTTTGGAAGGGTCTACTGAGAGGAGACTCATCCAAAAAACATTGCCACGTATTGGAGCTTTCCTGGGAGTGTTTGCTATGGTTGCCCATTAATATCACTGTTGCCCAGCGTGGTGATAGTTTGTCCCACATTTTCCGTGGTCATTTCCGGGGTTTATGTGCACGTTTGTCACCAGACAGGGTGCATATGCCCACAGTAGAATTGCGTAGAGCAGGGTTTGTGACTCCATCCTGCCAGGCTTACTGCCTCCAGGGGCTGCACTGTCTCTGTGGCCAAAGTGTAGTACAGCGGACAGAGTCATTACCTCTAGGACCAGAGGGCAGAGGTTCAAAACCCAGCTGGGGCACCTGCCAGCCCAGTCCCTATATTTTACCCACCACTAAATAAAGATAGCGCAGACACCCCTGTATGCATGGGGAAAACACCCATATTTTACCCAACACCGCACACACACCACAACAATGGGCATTACCTACAGCCAAGTCCCCCAAATGCAGTCCCATACTGCCACATTGCAATCAGGTCAACTGCTTTTACTGAGAGAAGTTCATGCCAGCATGTTGGCGGACAAGCACATGTGGTGCAGGGGGCAGTGGCTGCTAACCACAGAAGACAGAGGCCTAGCCATGTGCAGGCTGGCACAGTCCACTGCAACAGACAGGTCCTGCCGGATCCACAGTCATGGCCAGTCCAGGGAATCCAACCAATCTGTGGCTACACAGTGGTGCAGTGCACACAGACAGTGCATACATGAACAGAAGGTCACAGGTTCAAAGCCCAGCTGGGGCTACTGCCAATCCTGCCCACATATTTTTCCCACAACTAAACAGTGATAGTAAGGACACACCTTTCATGGCGGGGACATATGCAATGGTAAGACATCTATCTTTTACCCCACTGAGCACAGACACCATGAACAGGGGCAGTACCTAGAGCAGAATCACCCAAATGCAGTCCTGGTGGGCCACACACCAGTCAAGTTCCATGCTGACACTCATACATATGCCTGTGCTGTATATCTATGCACCACCCCCATGGCATGTAGATGTAGTCCATGCATATTCATGAGGGATAGCAGGAAAACCCGAACAGTGTGATGCAAACCTGGACTGGAGTTGGGAATCTGTGCCGTAAAGCAGCAGCCATCAAGGGCAGACACACCCACACCCACAGGCCCCATTGGCCAATGTCTCCTGGAAAGGCAGAACATTGGACCGTGCATGCAGCACCCAAAACGAGCACTTGCATAACTTACCAATGTCACCCTACACCTGAGGTATACGGTACACAGCTCGGAGACGTTTGCTAGGAGCACAGGCAGGCAGTTATCCATACGTTACGTACATACTGCTAGTTGACCCCATCCAAACAATCTGTTAGGTGTTTGCGGGGCATGCTCCAGGCCTGGCCTCTGATGGTGCTTACCACCCTGGGGAGTGACCACCAGCTGTACTGCGTACCATATCCATGCCTTGCCGTGCTCAGGACCGGTTTGGTGGGCAAGGCTACTTACCCCCTCAATCGTAGCACCATGATGGCAGAGGTGTGGAAGTGTGTGTCTGTCTATACAGTGGGTGTTGGCTGCAAGCCCCTTCAACAGCCCGCACTGCCAGCACTGTTGCCAGTATTGGCCAGTCAATGTGCATAATGAGGTGCAAGGTACCATGGGTATAGCCAGGGCAGGGTGGCGTGGCCAGGATGCATCTGCACTGGGCATAGGGCCCTGGCAGGGACATTGGCTGGGATATTGTAGTGTCCGGCCACCACCTACACAGACAGGGTGGCCAAAGCATGTCCTTCTGGGGGATCACGCTCACCCTGACTGTGCAGTGACCACAGCATGGCTAGGCCCCCCCATAGTGCTGTATAGTAGTTCTCTCATGTGATAGATATGGGTTTCTCTTTGGGGCCTAGTCACTGATCTATCTGCTTGCTGTGTATGCAGACAGCCCAGTTCTGGGTGCATGCATCTCCATTGGGAACATGCACTATGGACTAACCAGCAGACTGTAGCTGGTAAATGTCTTGCTATAATGGCTTCCAGGGTGCAGTGGCTGTTGGCTTGCTGCAGGGGAATATCTGGTGGTGGTGTGCAGCTTACCATACCCTGGGCTTATGTCTGTCTGCTATTGTGTTATGGCTGTGTATGGAGCTGCCTGCCTGGGGGGGGTGGTGGTGGTGGTGTTCCTCAGCAGGACTGGGGTTGATGTTGCCCTCTACTGCCACCTTTGCAGGGAGGTAGAGTGTGGATCCCTTGATGGGGACCATGTTTGCCACTGGGGGGGTGCCTGATGGCGGCAGACAGGGATATCCATGGTGTTTGTGCAGAAACTAGCTATCGTACACATTAACACTGCTTTGGAACACCCGCTTGGCCTCCATCAGCCATGGCAGGTGTTGGTGACCTGGTCCTGGCCACCTCATTGCACACTCAGGGTGAGCACAGTACCCGCACGATGTAACGGTGTGTGGCTACTCTGTGCCAGTAAAACACCCGGTCAGTGCCCCCTACTAGGCCAAGGTGCTGTGTGGGTGCACCCGGTCACTTCCCCCAACAGGGCCGAGGTGCTGTGGGGGTGCATTCCCCATCATGTGTCCAACTGCGGACAGCTAATTTGCATGTGCAGTGCATCATGGGTACGGGTGGCCTAACCCTATCCTGTTGACACCAGCAGACTGTCTGTGAGGTGACGTGTAGGCTATCTGCAGCCAGCCAGGGGCCTGCTTACAGCTATGGAGCTGTAGCGCAATGGTTTCATCACTGCCTGTGCAGCCAGAGGTCATGGGTTCAAACCCACAGTGGGGCCCTTTGGTAGGGCTGTCCACAGCTTTATTTTTATTTACTGTACATATGTCTATGCCGGCAAGACCACCCTCAGCTTACTATACCCATTAGGTGCCTCTGAGGGTGCTGCATAGGGCGCCCTGTAGGCCACCTTATGGTTGCCATCCCTATAGGGTGCACTATACATTATCCTGTGTCGCAACATACATGCTGCCCCATAGGGGTCATTCAAGGGTGCCTTGGCGAACAGTGCACTGTAACATGTGCCTTATGGGCCGCCGTATGTTAACATGCTGGGAGAGTGCGTTTGCTAGTAGTGATAACAAAATATATTTATACAGCCTCCTACAGCATAATACATACTGCCTCAGCAGGCATTTTTCACTGGGCATTGTGAGGTGTTGAACCCCTGATCCCTGCACCATTGGTCAGTGTTGTAACCATTGTGCTGTGGCTCTGTTCCTGTGCTTGTGCATCAGCGCGCCGCCTTGTGCCTATCAGCGCGCCGCCTTCTGCCGCCCAAGGGGACCAGTGCGCCGCCTTCTGCTGCCCAAACATAACTGTGCGCCGCCTTCTGCCGCCCAAAAATAACTGTGCGCCGCCTTATGCCGCCCAAAAATAACTGTGCGCCGCCTTATGCCGCCCAAAACTAACTGTGCGCCGCCTTATGCCGTTCCAAATTAATTTGCCTCCTAAAACAATGTTAATCATTACAATTACTGCCTCAGCTGACCTTTGTCGTTGCGCACACTGGGGGATTGAACCCATGGCCCCTGCACCATTGGTCAGTGTCTTCACCGTTGTACCACGGCTCTGTTGTTTTGTATACTCAGCAGCGTGCCACTTTGCCTTTCCACGCGCTAATGTCGACCCCCGCACATTAGCGCGACGCACACACATCCGGTTGCTTACTACCGTTTTTTTTCTATTTTCTGCCTGAACCGCCCACTCCTTATATGGCACAGGCACACTAGCACGGCCCCGCACGTTAGGAATGTTTAGTAAACAGACCCCATAGTTTAAAGCAAGGACACCACAGCACATAAATCACAAAAGGAGTACTGCAAGTTGTATTTAAGTTGACGACTTGTACTTTGATATTTAGCACAAATCGCACCTTCCATAATATTATGAAAAGAGCAGTGGCCACATTTTACATGACCTTGAACTTCGGCAGTATCAATCTGGCGAGGAACTGCAGAACATAACCAGTCTCTTAAATTTCTGCCTCTACTATATGACATACGTAATGAATAACCACAAAGCTTCGGATGATTCATTAGGAGGTTCCATCTTTTCCATATTGAAGCTGCTATACGATTAGAAAGACTCGAGTGTTGCAATACACATGTTATACATGATGTTTCAGATGATGTAATTAAATCTGATCTCGTAGGTTTAGAATTCAGGAGCCATTCCTGATGATTATATTTCACCCTTTTATAGGCTTTTTTAAAAACTGAATCCAGATAACCTCGTTCTTGAAATTTAATGAACATATTTTTTGCTTGTAATTCAAATTCTTGTAATGAAGAGCAGATACGGCGGCATCGCAGAAGCTGTGAATAAGGTAAACTACATTTCAAGTGTTCTGGATGAAAACTAGAAAAGTGTAGAAGAGTGTTTTTATCCGTAGGCTTAGTATACACAGTAGTAAAAAATCCCTCTGCACGTTTAATGACCTTAACGTCCAAAAAATGCAATGCATATTCCTGAATATTGATCTCAAAGCTAATATTCACATTACAATTATTCAGATAATTATAGAATTCATTCAAGAGATCTTGGGATCTGCTCCATATAAGGAAAATATCATCTATATATCGATACCATCTAAGAATATATGGTGCATAACTAGAAGAATATACCCATTGAACTTCAAAAAATGCATGTACAAATTCGCTAAAGAGGGCGCAAAAGTAGCCCCATGAGATTTGTTGAAAGAACTCTTGTTTATACACAAAGTAATTTTTCTTCAATGCTAGTTCAGCCAAAGTAAGCAAGAAGGCAGTTGGTACTTTATGCGGTCTTAGCCTAGCATCCCATATTTTTGATAGGACCTGCAAAGCATCATCCTGAGGGATGGAAATATACAAGGCTGCCACATCTAGAGAAGCCATCTACATAATTTGTTCAGTTGTCCCAAATTCTTCAAGAAGTCACAAAAAATGTGTCGTATCTTTTATATACGAAGGGATTTTGGGAACCTCATCTTTCAAATGCATATCGAGATACATACCGACCCGTTCTAGCAAAGAGTCATTACTAGACAGAATTGGATGTCCAGGAAGGGTCGTTAGATTCTTTTGTACCTTTGGCAGGACATAAAAAGCTGGTACTTTAGGAAATGGCAAATTCAAAAACGTTTTTTCTTTTTCTGTCAAGTAACCAGAAAGTAATGCATCCGTGGTGACCATCTCAACAAATCTTTGCAATTCTTCAGTTGGATCAACTAGCAGAGACGTTTATAATGATTACTATTATTTAATTGCCGTAAAACTTCGGCATCATAGCCTACAGTGTTCAAAACCACCATAGCGCCACCTTTATCGGCACGTTTTATTGTAATATTAGTCATTCGAGAAAGATCTTGTAACACTTCAAATTCCATAGGTGATAAATTCCATAGGTGATAAATTGATGATGAATGAGAAGTGAAAACATAAGTGGAATTGAGTGGAACTGATCTTTGAAAAATAGGCTTTTTAAAGAAATTTTTATAAGAAAAAGCAGAAAAAGAAGAAAATAAGTGATTAGTTTGTTTCAGAAAAATTGATTGTGAAACAGAGAAGAAGGTACTGATTAAAGGTCATTGATGTGAACAGCAGCTAAAAGTTTCATTATGAGCTTTAACAAAATCCTATGAATTGCTGCGATGTTTTAAACTGAGACCTTGGTGCCTGACACTATGGGGTATGTTTACTAAATCGCGTTAGTGCAGTTCGCGTTAGGAGCCGCGGTAGTGAAAGAAACCCCAAATAAGGACATGGGCGGTACATCGTTACCACTACCGCGCGTTAGAAAAATTAACGAGCGTTACTGGGCGCCGTGCCGCGTTACTGCGCGTTAATCGTAAGAAGACGTACAGACACAAAGCACTGAAACAGAGCTGTAGCACAATGGTTACGGTACTGACCTCTGTTACAGGCAGCATGGGTTTGAGCCCCCAGTGTGCCTAACGCAAAAGGCTGTCTCAGGCATCATCCTGTACATTACAGAAAGAAAGAGGAGGCATGTTTTTCGTTACGCTGAGTATTGGTGTCAGAAAAACACCCTCGGAGTGTGCCTAGCCACGTACGTTGGTGCGTGCATTGGTAAGTGCATAGCTGCGCGCGTACATTCGTGCGTGGGTACGTGTTTGTTTACGTGCGTGGGTACGTGTGTTTTTACCAGTGTGGGCATCTTATATTACAGACTTTGTAGGGTGTCCTGCACCTATGCATTATGCTAACAGATGTACGTGTGATGGCCTATGGTTTAGCAGAGCCTGTGAGCAGGTGCTGGTGTTTCACAGGGTTGGATTGGGCCAGTCACACCCATGATGCACTGCACATGCAAATCAGCTGTCCACACATACACACCATGGGGAATACACCCCCACAGCACCTCGGCCTGATAGGGGGTACCGACCGTGTGTTGTACTGGCACAGAGTAGCTACACACCGTCACATTGTGCGGGTACTGTGCTCACCCTGAGGGTGCAGTGAGGCGCCCAGCACTAGGTCCACAGCACCGTCCATGGCTGAAAGAGGCCATGGTGCAGGTCCACAGCAGTGTTATAGTGTGAGAGGTAGTTTCTGCAGAAACACCTTGGACATCTCTGTCTGTATCAGTCAGGTGTAGCCCCCCCCCATGGACCCCCAGGAGGGCCCATGCACCACCACCCCCTCCCCCTGGGCAGCAAACAGGGTCTCCTATCAAAAGATACAACATCTACCTCCCTGCAAGGTGGACATAGAGGGGAACATCAACCCCAGTCCTGCTGAGGGACACACACCCCACAGAGCAGTCAATGCAGCTCTGTACACATCCAGAACACAATAGCAGACAGACATTAGGCCTAGATATGGCATGCTGCACCCCACCACTATCTGATATTCCCCTGGTGCAAGCCATCAGCCACTGCACCCTGCAAGCCACTCCATCACAACACATACCAGCTGCAAATAGTCTGCTAGTGCCCAGTGGAGATGCCTGCACCCAGAACTGGGATGTCAACATACACAGTTAAATCAGTGACAGGGCCCCAAAAGGCAACCCATATATATCACATGAAAGAAATACTAGATAGCACTATGGGGGTGCCTAGCCATGCTGTGGTCACTGCACAGTCAGGGTGAGAGTGATCTCTCAGCAGCACATACTGAGGTCACCCTGCCTGTGTAGGTGGTGGCCGGCCACTACAATGTGCCTGTCACTGCCCTATGCCCTGTGCAGATGCGCCCTGGCCAGGCCACCCTGTCTGGCCTATACCCATGGTACCTTGCTCCTCATTATGCACATTGGCAGCCCAATACTGGCAACATTGCTGGCAGTGTGGCCTGTGGAAGGTGTTTGCAGCCACCACACACTGGATAGACAGACAACCACCCCCACACCGATGTCAGCATTGTGCTACTATAGAGGTGGTCAGCAGCCATACACACCACACCAGTCATGGGCATAGTACAGGCATGGATATGGTACACAAGACTGTTGGGGGGTCACTCCCCAGGGTGGTGAACACTGTCAGAGACCAGACCTGCAGCACACACCGCAGACATCAGAATGATTGTTATGGTGGAGCTCAATGAGCAAAATGTGCTTAACAGAGGAATTGATATCTGCCAGTTCTCATAGCAAACGTTTGATAGCTGTGTACCATATACCCAGGTGTAGGGTGGCATTGCTAAGGTATGCAACTGCTAATATTGGGAGATACAGGCAGGGCCCAATTTCTTGCCTCTCCAGGTGGCATTGGCCAATGGGGCCTGTGGGTGGGTGTGTGGCCCTGTTGGCTGCTGCTTTACGGCAGAGTTCCCCAACTCCAGTCCTGGTGTTCCAAACACTGTTCGGGTTTTCATGCTGTCCCTCATAAATATGCATGAGCTACATCTGCATAACATGGGGGTGGTGCATAGCTATGCAGCACAGGCATCTTTATTGGAGGCAGCATGAAACCGGAATGTTGTGGGGCCCTCCAGGACTACATTTGCGGAACTCTGCTTTAAGGTAATGTGCCTGTTTCTGGTGTGGTAAAATATAGGCCATGCGTATGTTCTCTGCAATAAAGGTGTGTCTTTACTATCAATGTTTAGTGGTGGGTAAAGCTATGGGGACTGGGTTGGCAGGAGCCCCAGCTGGGATTTGAACCTGTGACTCTCTGGTCTTACAGGAACTGGCTGTGTCTGTTGCACCACACTGTAGCCACAGAGACAGTGCAGTCCCTGGAGTTAGTTAAACCGGCCTGACGAGTCAGAAACCCTACTCTGCAACAGGTTTACTGTGGCCTCATTTACCTTGTATGCAGACAACGGTGCACATAAACCTCTGAGACGACCTCACAAAAGGGACACACACCCATATCCAGGCTGGGCAACAATGATATCATTGGGAGACATTACACAACACTCCCAGGGCAGCTCCATTACATTGTATTTCTCTTTTAAAGGGACTGCGGAGCGTAGACCCTTCCACATATCATTTGCTTTTTATTTTGTGCTTTCCAGGGAGTGTTGTTCCTTGTTGACCATTGCTATCACTGCTGCCCAGCTGAATTATGCTTTTAAGAAGGTTTCCTGTGGTCATTTTTAACGTTTTGTGTGACATTTTGTTC
This sequence comes from Ichthyophis bannanicus, assembly GCA_033557465.1. Taxonomy (NCBI): domain Eukaryota; kingdom Metazoa; phylum Chordata; class Amphibia; order Gymnophiona; family Ichthyophiidae; genus Ichthyophis; species Ichthyophis bannanicus. Next base: position 1,777,522,176 of record CM066032.1, read on the forward strand.
TGTGCACATGTATCACACTGTTCATGTTTTGTGTGTTTCCCCGGTTTCTCTGTACATTGCTGACGGAAATGGTTTCTCTTACCTTTAAATGCCTTCAACGGCAGGTTTCCATTCGCGTTGGAATTGAGCTCAGAATTACAGCACGTTAGTGAGGGGGAGCCTCTCCCCGCCCCCTCTCCGCCCATTGACCCCTTCTCTCCGCCCACTCTCCACCTTCTGCGCTGTTTTAACGTGCCGCGGGGCTTTACGGTCGTTAAGCGCGGTTAACGCGCGTAGTACGACGTTACCGGTCGTTGGCGTGTGTTTACACGCGTTATACTACACTTGCGGTCGTTAGCGTCATACAACGCGCGTTATTCATGTTTACCGCATTTTAGTAAACATACCCCTATGTTTCATAGTACTATTCCAGAGGTTGTAGTTTGAGCTTAGGTTTGTCCTATTGCATTTTTTAGAACAACAGACCATGGCCTAGCCCTGTTTAGGTGAGTGCCATGCACTGCAACAGACAGGCCCTGTCTGACGAACAGTCATGGTATCCCCAGGGAATGAACTGTCCCTGTGGCAACAGTGTGGTGCAGTATGCACAGCCAGTGTGTTCAGGAGCAGAAGGTCACAGATTCAAGTCCCAGCTTTGGCTCCCAGTCCCCATATTTTACCCAGTACTAAACCATGGTAATAAAGAGGGAACCTTTATTGCAGATAACATAAACATGCCTGAAATGCCTATATTTTACCCTACAGAGCACAGACACCGTAGACATGTGCAATACCTAGAGCAGAGTTTCCCAAATGCAGTCCTTGAGGGACAAACTCCATTCAGGCGTCATGCTTAGGGTTGCCAACTGGCTCCAGATGCGCCCGACAGGCTTGATACAGCCCTGGGTTTACCCCATTGCATGCAGGGACATGTAGTTCTGATTTCTTCATTGCACTCCATAAGAAAAGCAAGACTACAAGTCCCTGCATGCAATGGGGTAAACACAGAACTGGATCAAACCTGTCGGGCGCATCTGGAGCCAGTTGGCAACCCTAGTCATGATGTCCCTAATAAAGATGCCTGTGCTGCATTTCTATGCGCCGCCCCCATGGTATGCAGATGTATCCATGCATATTCATTAGGGACAGCATGAAAACCCAAACAGTGTTTGGCCCACCAGGACTGGAGTTGGGAACCTCTGCCCTAGAGCAGCGGCCACAGGGGCAGAAACACCCGCACCCACAGGCTCTATTATCCAAAGCCTCCTGGAGAGGTAGGATGTTGGGCCCTGCGTGCAGCACCATCTCCCAATACTAGCACTTGCATACCATAGCACTGCCTCCCTAAACCTGGGAATACGGTACACATATATCAAAAGGTTGCTATGATTACTGGCAGATAGCAATCCCTAGGTTAAGCACAATCTGCTCATTGAGCTGTATCATAGCAACCTCCCTGATGTCTGTGGAGTGTGTTTCAGGTCTGGTGTCTGACAGTGTTTACCACCCTGGGGAATGACCCCAACAGTATTGCGTAGCATAGCCATGCCTGCACTGTGCCCAGGACTGGTGCGGTGGCCAGGGCTGCCAAAAGCCTCTATAGTTGCACAATGCTGGCATAGGTGTGGGAGTGTGTGTCTGTCTACCCAGTGTGTGGTGGCTGCCAACACCTTCCTCAGCCCACACTGCTTGCACTGTTGCCAGTGTCAGCCTGCCAATGTGCATAATGAGGAGCAAGGTACCATGGGTATAGCCCGGACAGGGTGGCCTGGCCAGGATGCTTCTGCACAGGGCATAGGGCAATGGCTCAGACATTGTAGTGCCCGGCCACCACCTGCACGGACAGGGTGGCCATAGCATGTCCTGCTGGGAGGTCACTCTCACCCTGACTGAGCAGTGACCACGGCATGGCTAGGTTCCCCCATAGTGTTTCTTTCATGTGATATTTATGGGTTCTCTTTTGGGGTTCAATCACTGACTTATCTGCTTGGTGTGTATGCTGACATCCCAGTTCTGGGTACATACATTTCCTCCAGGAACATGCACTATGGACTAGCTAGCAGACTGTCTGCAGCTAGTATGTGTCTGGCTGGAACACCTTGCAGGGTGCAGTGGCTGGAGGCTTGCTACTGGAGAATGTCAGATAGTGGTGTGGGGCAGCTGAGCATTTCCAGGCCTACTGTCTGTCTGCTATTGCTTTATGGATGTGTACAGCTCTGCACTGCCTGCCCTGTAGCGTGTCTGTTCCCCAGCAGAACTGGGTTTGATGGTCCCCTCTACTGCCACCATTCCAGGAAGGTAGAATGTGGATCTGTTGGTGGGAGATCCTGTTTCCCACCCTGAGCCACAGAGGGGAGGGTGGGTTGGGTAATGGCATTTAATTCCCCCCTTCATCTACATCATGTGACAATGGCACCAACACAGGATATGCACTATTCTGGGTACATCATAGCCCATAAGGGCTAGACATGACTGAGAAATACAGATGGACACAGATGTATCCTAGGTGTATCTGCAGGAACTACCTATCACACACACTAGCACTGATGGGGACCTGCAGCATAGCGTATTTCAGCCATGAATGGTGCTGTGGACCTGGTGCTGGGCGCCCCACCACACCCTCAGGGTGAGCACAGTACCTGCATAATGTGACGGTCTGTAGCTATTCTGTGCCAGTAACACACACGGTCAGTACCCCCTACCAGGCTGAGGTGCTGTGGGGGTGCACATGGTCAGTTCCCCCTACCAGGCCGAGGTGCTGTGGGGGTGCATACCCCATCTTGTGATCATCTGTAGACTGCTGATTTGCATGTGCAGTGCAGTCCTTCTGTAGCCAGCCAGGGGTTTGTTAGTAGCTGCAGCCCACTGGTTACTTCACTGCTTGTGGCACCAGAGGTCATGGGTTTGATCCCACAGTGGGGTTATTTGATAGGGCTGTCTGAGGCATTTTCTTTTTTAATTTAAATTAGTGCTGCCAGGAAAAACACCCTCACAGTGCTGTAGCCTTAAGGTGCCTCATAAGGCGCCCTCTCAAGCGCTCTATAAAGCACCCTATAAGGCGCCCTATAGGGAACATTATAAGGTGCCTTGGCGGACAGTGCACTTTATAATGTGCCCTCTGGAGTGCCTTATAGGGTGCCTTATGTGGCACCATAGGTTACGGCACTGTGAGGATGTGTTTGCTGGCAGCACTAATTTAAATTAAAAAAGAAAATGCCTCAGACAGCACTGATTTAAAGTAAAGGGTAATGCCTTAGACAGCCTTACTCATTAAGCCCACTGGGGGATCAAACTCATGACCACTGTTGCATCAGTCAATGTATTAACCATTGTGCTACACCTTTGTTGCTGTGTTTGTTGGTCAGCGCACCTAATTAAGGCTAACGCGCATTAACGTGCCACGGCTCCCTCTATTGCACGAAAAGTACCTTATTGCACAATAGCCCTAAATGCTACCTTAAGACTGGAACACCCACTACCTTATATGGCATCCTGCACACTAACGCCGGCTGCACGTTAAGACTGCTTAGTAAACATACCCCTAAATGTACGATATGAGCCATCCTGAGGTCTTATTTACCTTTCATTATTATTGAGTTAGTTAAATTAAAATAAGTTTTTTGATAAGAATAATTGACTTTAGAAGTCTATGTACTATGAGTTTTGCACATACCATGACAATCACGAACCTCAATTCTAAGCCAAGGTATGTGGAGTATGTTCTCAGTTTCTCAAATTTACTGATAATGCTTGGAATAGTACTTGCATCGTGCCAAAGAGAGCATCCTTCTGGAGTTCGTAAGATATTACGTGTATGGGTAATTTATCAAGGAGTGGCCTAGTGGTTAGGACAAGGTACTTCAGGCTGGAGGGCCGGGGGTTCAAGTCCCACCTGGGGACAGCAATCTCAGGCTGGAGGGACTGGGATTTCTAGTCCTATAGGTACTCCTTGTGGTCTTGGGCAAGCCACTTAACCCTCCATTGCCCATGTTCCCTGTAAGTATTAGCATATGTGTGTCATATCCCCTTGTGTTAAATGTATCTCCCAATTGACCGCTTTGACCCAGTGAAAAGTGGGATATAAATACAGCTAAAATAAAGGTGTGCTTGGAAGTTCCTCTTAATTAGGCCTTTGGCACCCAACACAATGGGAAATAACTCTATCTTTCTGAAAATTTTCTTGGCCTCTGACAGCATTTCTTGGTACTTGAAGATCCCCCTCTCAATGCGATTCACAGAGTAGTCACTTGGAAATGAGACTTCAATGCCATTCTGTTGTTTTTCTCCTTTACTACTATATCTGGCTTCCACGCACCCAGCCTTTTATCATTCAGAATGGGAGTATCCCAGGTGATCATAGAAACATAGAAACATGACAACAGAAAAAGACCACATGGCCTATCTAGTCTGCCCTTCAATATCATCATTACAAGAGTTCCCCTTTTCCCTTTAGAGAGTTTCTGTGTTTGTCCCATGCTTTTTTGGAATTTAGATACTGTCCTCATCTCTACCATCTCCACTGTGAGACTATTCCACACATCTACCACGCTTTCCATAAAGAAATATTTCCACATATTACTCCTGAGTCTATCCCCTTTCACCCTCATCCTATGTCCCCTTGCTTTCAATTGAAAGAGGCTCTCCTGCTGTGCATTTATGCCACGGAGGTATTTAAATTTCTCAATCATATCACCTCTGTCCCTCCTTTCCTTTAAAGTATACATATTAAGATCCTTAAGTCTGTCCTCATATGCTTTATAATGAAGACCATTAACCATTTTAGTAGTCACCCTCTGCACCGACTCCAACCTGTTTATATCCTTTTGAAGGTGTGGTCTCCAGAATTGCACACAATACTCCAAATGAGGTCACATCAAAGATTTATACAGAGGCGTTATCACCTCCTTTCTTTTGCTGGCCATTCCTCTCCCTATGCACCCAAGCATCCTTCTAGCTTTTGTCATTGCCTTTTCTACCTGTTTAGCTACTTTGAGATCGTCAGACACAATCACGCCCAGGTCCCATTCTTCTTTTGTGGACAGAAGTAAGTCACCCCCTATACTGTACCGGTCTCTTGGATTGTTTCAGCCCAAATGCATGACCCTACATTTTTTAGAATTAAATCTCAACTGACAAATTCTAGACCATTTTTCAAGCTTAGCTAGATCCCTCCTCGTGTTATCTACCCCTTCCTGGGTGTGCTGGAGTTGGTGCAGAGGGTGGGTGCTAAAATGGTTAATGGCCTTCATTATAAAGCATATGAGGACAGACTTAAGGATCATAATATGTATACTTTAGAGGAAAGGCAGGATATCTAGCTTAAACCTGTATATAGTTTACCCAGTTCAACCCAACTTTACCAACCCTGTTCTCTGTAAGTCCAGTACGGGCCTCTCGACTGGACAAAGTTAATGTTTATTGTAAACCGAGCTGAATTTGAAAAGCGCGGTATAGAAAAGACTTTAAATAAATAAATAGATGTGATATGATTGAGACATTTATTTTTTATTTTAATATTTTATTAATTTTTCAAAATATTACAAGTTAATAAGTAGGCTTGATGAGTCTCAGCAAACGCTCCGTAACATTTTGGATTTTGGCAACTGACAGACAGTATATCTCTCTGGATATCAAGTCTGGTTGGCAGATGGATGCCTCAGTACCCCTCAGAAGAGAGTTACCAATCACCACTACTCTTTGCTTCCTAGTGGTCACTGATTCAGCAACTTTGTAATCCTTTTAGAGTCATGATCCCAGTGCTTTTCAGGCACAGTGATGTTGTAGGGAGACTATGATATAATGAGGAATATAGTTAGGAAAAAACTAAAAGGAGCAGTTCCAAAGGTTAAAGACTTACAGCAAGCTTGGGTGTTATTTAAAAATACTATCCTCGAAGCCCAGACCAGCTGTATTCCACGCATTAAGAAGAGTGGAAGAAAGTCCAAAAAACTGCCAGCATGGTTTAAAGGTGAGGTCAGAGAGGCTGTTGCTGCCAAAAAAGCAACCTTCAGGAAATGGAAAAAAGAGCCAAATGATGAAAACTGGAAACAGCACAAGAACTGGCAAGTTAAAAATGCAAAGCATTGATAAGGCAGGCAAAGCGGGAATTTGAGAAGAAACTTGCTACGGAAGCAAAAACACGAAATAAAGACTTTTTCAAGTACATTCGTAGCAAAAGGCCTGTGAGAGAGTCAATTGGACCATTAGATGATAGAGGGGTAAAAGGGGCAGTAAGAGGAGACAAGGCTATAGCAGAGAGCCTGAATGAATTCTTTGCTTCGGTCTTTACTGAGGAAGATGTAGGGATGTTACCCAAGACTGAAGTGGTATTTAAAGGTGATACTGCAGAGGAATTGAGAGAAATATCACTACACCGGGAAGATATATTACAACTTTTTGATAAACTGAATAGTAGCAAATCACCTGGACCAGATGGTATGCATCCCAGAGTGTTGAAAGAACTGAAATATGAGATTGCAGACCTGCTATTGGTAATCTGTGAACTTTCATTAAAATCATCTGTAATACCTGAAGATTGGAGGGTCGCCAACGTAACACCAATTTTTAAAAAGGGTTCCAGGGGTGACCCAGGAAATTACAGACCGGTGAGCCTGACGTCAGTACCAGGGAAAATGGTAGAAACCATCATAAAGAACAAAATTACACAGCATGTAGATAGTCATGGCCTAATGGGAGACAGCCAACATGGCTTTAGACAAGGAAGATCTTGTCTTACTAATCTGATATGTTTTTTTGAAGGTGTGCATAAACAGGTAGACAAAGGTGAGTCGGTTGATATAGTGCAGCGATGGCGAACCTATGGCACGCGTGCCAGCTGTGGCACGCGAAGGCCTTGCAGCTGGCACGCGGGAAGGTCGCACATTAAAAAAAAAAAAAAAGCTGCCCGCTGCCACCGCGGCGGCATGGAGTGTCCCGCGGGGCTCCCTCTGCCCGGCGGGACTCTCCCGGCGCTGCTCAGCCCCTCTCTGCCGGCTTGCAGAGACGCGAAGGGAGAGTCTCCCTCGGGTCTCTGTTAAGCCCGCAGGGGCTGATGGGAAATTTCCCATCTGCCCCTGCGAGCTTAAGAGAGACGCGAGGGAGACTCTCTCTCCCTTCGCGTCTCTGCAAGCCGGCAGAGAGGGGCTGAGCAGCGCCGGGAGAGTCCCGCCGGGCAGAGGGAGCCCTGCGGGACACTCCACGCCGCCGCGGCGGCAGCGGCCCGCTTTTTTTTTTTTTTATTGCCATGCGCCGAGGGAGGGGGGTTAAGACTGGCAATGGGCTAGGGAGGGAGAGAGGGGGGTAAGACTGGCAATGGGCTAGGGAGGGAGGGAGGGAGGGAGGGGGGTTAAGACTGGCAATGGGCTAGGGAGGGAGGGAGGTTAAGACTGGCAATGGGCTAGGGAGGGAGGGGGGTTGAGACTGGCAATGGGCTAGGGAGGGAGGGGGGTTGAGACTGGCAATGGGCTAGGGAGGGAGGGAGGGGGTTGAGACTGGCAATGGGCTAGGGAGGGAGGTTAAGACTGGCAATGGGCTAGGGAGGGAGGGAGGTTAAGACTGGCAATGGGCTAGGGAGGGGGGGAGAGGGGGGTTGAGACTGGCAATGGGCTAGGGAGGGAGGGGGGTTGAGACTGGCAATGGGCTAGGGAGGGAGGGAGGGAGGGAGGGGGGTTGAGACTGGCAATGGGCTAGGGAGGGGGGGTTAAGACTGGCAGTGGGCTGGGGAGGGGGGTTAAGACGCAGTGGGCTATGGGGGGGAGTTAAGACTAGCAATGGGCTGTGGGCTGATGAGGGCTGGCAATGGGCTATGAGCTGATGAGGGCTGTCTGGAAATGGGGTGATGGGGGGGTTAGGACTGGTAATGGGCTATGGGGGGGGTTAAGACTGGTAGTGGGCTGATGGGGGGGTTAGGACTGTTAATGGGATATGGGGGGGTTAAGACTGGTAGTGGGCTGATGGGGGTGTAGGACTGATAATGGGTTATGGGGGGGGCTAGGACAGGAAATGGGCTGATGGGGAGGGGTTAGGACTTGAGGTGGGCTGATGTGGTTAGGACTGGAAATGGGCTGTGGGCTGATGGGGGGGTTTAGGACTGGCAATGGGCTATGGGGGGCTGACTGGAAATGGGCTGATGGGGGGTTAGGACTGGTAAAGGGTTATAGGGGGGGGGCTTAAACTGAAAATGGGGTGATGGGGGTTAGGACTGAAAGTTGATTGACGGGGGGCTAGGACTGGTAATGGGTTGGGGTGTTGCTAGGACTGGAAATGGGCTGAGTGGAAGGGGAGGCTTGAACTGCAAATAGCTGATGGGGAGGGGGCTTGGAATGGAAATGGGCTGTGAGGGAAGGGAGCTAGGACTGAAAATGGGCTGATGGAACAGCTAGGATAGGACTGGAAATGGGCTGTTGGGGGGAGCTAAGATTGGAAATGGGCTGTGGTGGGGGCTTGAATTGAAATGGACTCATGGAGGGGCTAGAACTGGAAGTAGGCTCATGGGGGGGCTTGGACTGGAATTGGGCTGAGTGGAGGGGAGCTATGATTTGACATGGGCTGATGGTGGGGCTAGGAAATGAGTAGAAATGGGCTGATGGGGGGGCTAGGATTGAAAATGAGCTGATGAAGGGACTTGGACTGGAAATGGGCTGATGCAGGGACTAGAAGGGAATGGATGCTGGGTGAGACTGGAACTAGAAGGGAGCTGATGTTGGGGGAGGATTAGAATGGGATGGGGCTGGGAGAGTAAAATGGAGAGGGGAAAAATATTTTGTGTAGGAGGGATGAAAAATCTACAATTGGCCAGGTATTGGGAGAGTAATTGGGGATTGAGGATGGAGGGGTAAAATTTGTGTGGATGAAATAGGAATGAGGAAAGAGCAAAAGGAGAAAGATTAGTATGTTAAAGCAGATGTAGAGAGAGAGAGAATGGAAAAAAAACTAGAAGAGAGAAGAAAGGACAAATGGACAGCAGACGATGGAGAGTTAGCAGAAAACATGAAGAAACCAGAAGAAGGTGGCTGGACCAATTGCAACTGAAAAAAAAATGCACAAAAGGTAGAAAGATATCTCTTTATTTTGAATTTATTAACTGGAATATGTCAGCTCTGGGAAATGTGCATCATTAACATCTGCGCTTTGTTTGGTACAAGAGGAAATTCCTATTTGATGTTGCCACTTGTTCTCTTTCCCCAGTATTCTCTGAAATGTATTGGTTTAATATTTGCAGTGTTGCCTTTTGATAGGTAGGGTATGGTGCTTTGTGAGTCCTGGTAATGCTGTCAGGATACGGCGGGTTTGCTATGGGTTCTAAATGGGCAGCGTTTGTAGTAGTTCCTAATGTGCCTGGCGGTTGGCACTGGATTATAGTAATGTAGAAATCTTTTAGTCTTTCTTTATCCATACACTCATTAAGAGACATGTTTACTAAAAGTTAGTGTATGGTAACATTATGCAAATATTTATGCAAATAAGACCACTTATGCAAATGACGTGCTGGCACTTTGAGGAAATTCTTTGGTTTTGTGCGGCAGTTTGGGCACTCGGGCTCAAAAAGGTTAGCCATCACTGATATAGTGTATCTGGACTTCCAGAAAGCTTTTGACAAGGTCCCCCATCAGAGACTTTTGGCGAAGCTAAAAAGTCATGGGATAGGAGGCAGTGTACTATTGTGGATTGGGAACTGGTTAAAAGATAGAAAGCAGAGGGTAGGGCTAAATGGCCAATATTCCCAATGGAAAAAGGTGAATAATGGAGTACCCCAGGGATCTGTATTGGGTCCGCTACCTTTTGACATATTCATAAATGACCTGGAAAAGGGAATAACTAGTGAGGTTATCAAATTTGCAGATGACACAAAACTGTTTAAAGTTGTTAAAACCCAAGAGGATTGTGGAAAACTGCAGGAGGATCTGGATAAATTGGAAGACTGGGCATCCAAATGGCAGAAGAAATTTAATGTGGACAAATGCAAAGTTATGCACCTAGGAAAGAACAACCCACACTATAGTTACACGATGCAAGGCTCCACATTAGAAACCACCACCCAGGAAAAGGATTTAGGAGTCATCGTGGATAACATGTTAAATCCCTCCGCCCAGTGTGCAGTGGCGGCCAAGGAAGCAAATAGAATGCTAGGTATCATAAGGAAAGGGATGGAGAATAAAACAAAGGATATTATAATGCCTCTGTATCGCTCCATGGTACGACCGCACCTTGAATATTGTGTGCAATTCTGGTCACCGTATCTTAAAAAGGACATAGCGTTATTAGAAAAAGTACAGAGAAGAGCCACCAAATTGGTGAAGGGGATGGAAGGCTACTCCTATGAAGAGAGGCTAAATAGGTTAGGGCTCTTTAACCTGGAAAAGAGATGGCTGAGGGGAGATATGATAGAGGTCTATAAATTAATGAATGGAGTGGAACAGATAAACGTGGATCAATTGTTTACGCTATCAGAATATAGAAGGACTAGGGGGCATGCAATGAAGCTACAGGGTAAACTATTTAAGACAAATAAGAGAAAATATTTTTTCACTCAACGTGTAATCAAACTCTGGAATCTGTTACCGGAGGATGTAGTAAGGGCTGTTAGTATAGCTGGGTTTAAAAAAGGTTTGGACAAGTTCCTGGAGGAAAGGTCCATAAACCACTATTAAAAAGGGACCCAGGATATCAATGCTTGACCCAGTACAAGCATTGTGGAACCTGTCTTTTGGGGATATTGCTAGGTACGTATGACCTAGATTGGCCACTGTTGGAAACAGGATACTGGGCTTGATGGACCTCGGTCTGACCCAGTATGGCATGTCTTATGTTCTTATGTTCTTACAGAATTTCCAGTGGATAAGATGTGCTTTTTATTGTGCCTTTCCATATAGAATCTTCGGCCATTAGAACTTCACAGCCAGCTATGAGGTGAGTCACGTTTTCCAGCTCTTTTCCACAGAAGCGACATATGTCTGTTTTGCCACTTTTTTCCAATGCTCGCTGTAAACCTCCCTTCCGTAAGCTTCTGTTCTGGGCTGCAATTATCAAGCTCTCATCCTTCGGTTTCAGTTCATCTTTCCTTAACCATTCATGTGTCTGTTCTTGAATGACAAAGGATTCCTGGAGTAACACTTTGTATTTTGCTCTGTATTTCTGCATTTGCCACTTGTTTTTCCTTGTCTGTTGATCTAATTCCTTGAACATTCTGTTCTTTTGTTTTGCAAATTCTGTTACTTCCTTTCCTGTGTATGCTTGTCGCTTCTCACTAATTCCTTCTAGTTGTTGGAACACTTGTCCAAGTTTGACGATGGAGACAGATTCTGGACATTTACTTTGATATTTCAGCGCTTTTTGTGCATTTGGATCTGATGATGCAGTTAGGTAGGACTGGAGGCCTATGATAGTAGCTCAGTATATGCAATCAGTCTCTATGAGGCCTAGTCCTCCTTTAGCTCTAGGAATATACAATCTTGGCATACACTGATCTTGTAAATTAATTCATGGGCATGGAGGAGTTTTCTTGTTCGCACATCCAGTTTTCCAAAATCTTTGAGAGTCTAGTCCACAATCCCAAAGCTGTATGAGAGAACAGGAATTGCCAGCTGATTAATGGCCTGTTTCTTATTCCGTGATGTTAAAGCACATTTCAATAACAATTTTAATCTCCTGTAGTATTTTTTTACTGATCTTTTCTCTCAGTAATTTCTGCTTGAGTGTCGTTCCTTCCTCTTCTCTGAGATACTTATATATGCCTTCCTGTTCAAGATCCTTGATGTCACAGCTCTCAGCCAGGAGATGTTTTCCGTTTTGCTCAATTTTCAAAGGTCTCTAATTGCAAGCTAGACATAGTTGATACCACTGTTACAGTGTAGTTTGCATTTTGTTCCTTGCAAACTGCCTTGACCCGGAGAAAGGCGGTATATAAATACAGCTAAATAAAAAAATAAAATAAAATAAATTTTCCTCTAGCACATTTGTGTAGGCCAAAGGTCATTCTGATGTCATCAGAAAAACTTTTCACCACATTGAGTTGCTCTGCTAATTGTTGGTTGCTGGAACTGATCGTCTACAAATAATAAATGAGATATTGTTTCTGGGTTGTTACCTTCTTTTGGATTCAGGCTAAATCCGTATCCCAAAGAGCTGATGAGAACACTCATTGGATTAAGTGCCATACGAAATAGAAGGGGTGACACGGAATCTCCTTGAAATATTCCTTGCTGGATCTTAATGTTAGGACTGATGTACTGACCATCTTCATATTTCAAAAAAGAGTGTGGTTTTGCCACATTATCATGGTGAACTTAATGTACTCTGTCAAATCAGGATTTATTTTATACATTTCAAGGCAATTTATTATCTAAGAGTGTGGGACACTGTCAAAAGCTTTCTTATAATCAATCCATGCTATATTGAGTTTTCTGCTTGTCTTAGCGCTGGCCATGATGGCCTTATACAACATTATCTGGTCCTTGGTTCCATTTGCTTCCCTCTTATTGCCCTTTTGCTCTATTGCCATGATGCTATTAGACTTGTTATGATCATATATTCTGTCTGCATCTATTGCAGTGAACAGATTATAGGCTGTAGGTAAGCAAGTTATTGGTCTGTAATTATTGGGAATATTACTCAGGTCCCCCTTCCGAAGGAGGAATGTTCTTCCTTTAGTAAGCCATTGTGGTGTTAAGTCTGACTGCTTGAACAATTGATTTTTGCAGTTCGCCAGGTCTTGGTGGAGTCATGTGAACTGTTTGAGCCAAAAGTTGGTTACTCCATCTGGGCCAGGGCTCTTCCAGTTGGGGCTCGTTTTAACCTGCTTCCCAGCTCTTTCATTCTTACTGCAGGTGATTCCATAGGTTTGATGTTTGCTTTTTCTAAATGCTCTTGTATGCAGAATAGCCATTCTGCTTCTTAATTGTGCTCTATAGGGTCCTCATATAGTTTCCCCACAAGATTTCTGTTTCAGCTTTGGTTGGTGGTACTTTTACCATACTAATGCTCTTTCCCAATTTTGTGTAGAATTGTTTTGGGCTCTCTCTAAATAATTAATTTTGCTATCTTTCTTTTCTACTTTCTTCATATTGTCACAGTTTTTGTGCTTCTGCTGCTACTTTCAATTTATTTGTTGGAACATATACATTTTAGGTCTTCTTCTTTTAATGCAGCATGCTTCAGCTTGATGTTTTGGATCTCCCTCAATATCCTTGATGATCTTAATCTTTTTAGATACCCATCTATCTGGAATATCTCTGCACGCAATGATTGTATTTTTCCTTTGATGTGCTTTTTCCAAGGAGCAGCAAATCACCTGGACTGGATGGAATACATCCAAGAGTGTTGAAAGAACTGAAATATGAGATTGCAGACCTACTATTAGCAATCTGTGAACTATCATTAAAATAATCCGTAATACCTGAAGACTGGAAGATGGCCAATGTAACGCCAATTTTTAAAAAGGGTTCCAGGGGTGATCTGGGAAGCTACAGACCGGTGAGCCTGACATCAGTACTGGGAAAAATGGTAGCAACCATCATAAAGAACAAAATTACTGAACATGTAGATAGTCATGGCTTAATGGGAGATAGTCAACATGGCTTTAGCCAAGGAAGGTCTTGTCTTACTAATCTGTTATGTTTTTTTGAAGGTGTGAATAAACAGATAGACAAAGGTGAGTCGGTTGATATGGTGTATCTGGACTTTCAGAAAGCCTTTGACAAGGTTGCTCATCAGAGACTTTGGGCGAAATTAAAAAGTCATGGGATAGGAGGCAGTGTACTATTGTGGATCAGGAACTGGTTAAAAGATAGAAAGCAGAGGGTAGGGCTAAATGGCCAATTTTTCCAGTGGAGAAAGGTGAATAGTGGAGTACCCCAGGGATCTGTGCCGGGTCCGTTGCTTTTTGACATATTCATAAATGACCTGGAAATGGGAATAACGAGTGAGATTATCAAATTTGCAGATGACACAACTATTCAAAGTTGTTAAAACCCATGAGGACTGTGGAAAATTGCAAGAAGATCTTGATAAATTGGAAGACTGGGCATCCAAATGGCAGATGAAACTTAATGTGGAAAAGTGCAAAGTTATGCACCTAGGAAAGAAAAACCCAAACTATGGTTACACGATGCAAGGCTCCACATTAGGAACCACCACCCAGGAAAAAGATTTAGGCGTCATTGTGGATAACATAGTAATACCCTCCACCCAGTGTGCAGCAGCAGCCAAGAGAGCAAACAGAATGCTAGATATCATAAGGAAAGGAATGGAGAATAAAACAGATGATATTATAATACCTTTATCGTTCCATGGTGCAACCGCACCTTGAATACTGTTTGCAATTCTGGTCACCGTATCTTAAAAAGGATATAGCATTATTAGAAAAGGTATAGTGAAGAGCCACCAAAATGGTAAAGGGAATGGAAGACTACCCCTATGAAGAGAGGCTAAAAAGGTTAGGGCTTTTCAACTTGGAAAAGAGATGGCTGAGGGGAGATATGATAGAGGTCTATAAATTAATGAATGGAATGGAATGAGTAAACGTAGATCGATTGTTTACGCCATGAAAATATAGAAAGACTAGGGGGCATGCAATGAAGCTACAGGGTCACCTATTTAAGACTAATAAGAGAAAATATTTTTTCACTCAATGTAACATAGAAACATGATGACAGAAAAAGACCACAAGGCCCATCTAGTCTGTCCTTCCATAACAACAACTACAACAGTCCACTTGTGTAGTCTAACTTTGGAAATTGCTACCGGAGGATGTATTAAAAACTGTTAGTGTAGCCGAGTTTAAAAAAGGTTTGGAGAAGTTCCCGGAAGAAAGGTTCATAAGCCATTATCAAAGTGTACCCAGAATATCCACTGCTTGCCCCAATACAAGCATTGTGGAACCTGTGTCTTTTGGGGAAAGTGCTAGGTACTTTTGACCTAGATTGGCCACTGTTGGAAACAGGATGCTGTGCTTGAAGGACATTGGTTTGAGCCAGTATGGCATATCTTATGTTCTTATGAACTGTTTTTGTTCTCTTTTTCTTTTGGCCTTGCACTTTAGTTGGTAATATTTTTTCAGTAATAATTTTAGCCGCACAATATTGTATTTGATTTATTCAGTAATGCCAATAAATGGTCCCTTTCTACAGGATATAGCCTTATTCATCTTAATTATCATACTCCTACACTAGATGTTAAATTTAGCTTTCCCTTGCATGGAACTCAGCATATTTATCTTTTTCGACATGGACTAAGAGATCATTCTTGAATTCCTCCACCTCTGAGTCTTCCTCCTCCCTTTCTTCCTTCTTCCTCTTCAGTTGATTTGCTGGCCTGTCCTGTATTCATCTCAGCCTCCTGCAGTTCCAGATCTCTGTGCTCCCCGCAGTTGCTCTTTCTTTTTCTCTGTATTCCGTTCTGCTATTACTCTCACCTAGGTCCTCCCCTCCTCCCTGTAGTTCTTTTTTCCATGGAAGCCCTTAAAGTAATTGCTTCAAGATATTATCACTCACATGCTTTTTCACTTTGATCTGCGAAATTAACTATCTTAAATTTGCATCTGTTGCTTTTTGCGGTTTTTCTTGCAGCAATTTACCTCTTTCTTCTAGTTTTTGGTGGACTCTCTTTGTATACCCTCTTGATTTAAATATAGAATTTGTAGCATAAAAATAGCAGTACATTATCGTCTCTTTATCTGCAGAAGTCCACTTAACCAGAGTTAATCCTCTTAACCTTTTCATTAGTTTCTGTGGTTTAACTCCTGACACAGTGGGTGCAGGAACAGGCCTTTATCTGTGGCAGGGATGGTATCTACATCTGTAGTGCTTGAACTATCGCAACTACCATCGTTAGCCCTAGAGCGTAAGCTTCAGGTGGGCATCGTTTTATCCTGGGCGATGTGTGGCCAGGATGTATTTTTCTTTTTTGTTCCTACCATACTTCAACTGTTGTGTCGCCTTGCTGAGATTTTGTAAAGCTGTTATGCAACAGGGTCACCACGTGAAGGTACTCAGCAAGACTTGAGGAGGGAGCTTTATTCTCTTCTCATAGAAACATAGAAATATGATGACAGAAAAAGACCACATGGCCTATCTAGTCTGTCCTTCCATAACAACAACTACAACAGTCCCCTTTTACCTTTAGAGATCCTCTGTGTTTTCCCATGCTTTTTTGAATTCAGTTACGGTCCTCATCTCTACCACCTCCACTGGGAGACTATTCCACGGATCCACTACTCTTTCCGTAAAGAAATATTTCCGCATATCACTCCTGAATCTATCTCCCTTCACCCTCATCCCATGTCCCCTCGTAGCAGAACTTGCGTTCAATTGAAAGAGGCTCTCTCCCTGAACATTTATGCAACGCAGGTATTTAAACATCTCAATCATATCACCTCTATCCCGCCTTTCCTCTAAGGTGTACATATTAAGATCCTTCAGTCTGTCCTCATATGCTTTATAATGAAGACCACTAATCATTTTAGTAGCCACCCTCTGCACCGACTCCATCCTGTTCACATCCTTTTGAAGGTGCAGTCTCCAGAATTGCACACTATATTCCAAATGAGGTCGCACCAGACTTATACAGAGGCATTATCACCTCCTTTTTTCTGCTAGCCATTCCTCTCCGTATGCACCCAAGCATCCTTCTAGCTTTTGCCGTCGCCTTTTCTACCTGTTTAGCTACTTTAAGATCATCAGACACAACCACGCCTAGGTCCCGCTCTTCTTTAGTGGACAAAAGTACTTCACCCCCTATACTATATTGCTCCCTTGGATTGCTGTAGCCCAAATGCATGACTTTACATTTTTTAACATTAAATCCCAGCTGCCAAATTCTAGACCATTCTTCAAGTTTAGCTAGATCCCTCCTCATGTTATCTACACCTTCCTGGGTGTCTACACTATTGCAGATTTTGGTATCATCCGCAAAGAGGCAAACCTTACCTGAAAGCCCTTCCACTATATCACTAACAAAGATGTTAAAAAGAATCGGACCAAGGACAGATCCCTGGGGCACACCACTGATAACATCCTTCTCCTCAGAGTGAGCTCCATTTACTTGTACTCTTTGTCGCCTCCCACCCAACCAATTTCTAACCCAAGCAGTAACTTTAGGGTCCATCCCTAGGGTGCTCAGTTTGTTTATAAGTCGCCTGTGAGGAACAGTGTCAAAGGCTTTACTGAAATCTAAATACACCACATCTAGGACTCTCCCTCGGTCCAACTCCCTGGTCACCCAGTCAAAGAACTCAATCAGATTTGTCTGACAAGACCTGCCTATGGTGAATCCATGCTGCCTCGGATCCTGTAATCTGCTGGACTCCAGAAACCTCACTATTTTCTCTTTCAGCAGCGTTTCCAATAATTTACTCACCACCGAAGTTAAACTAACCGGCCTGTAGTTTTCAACCACATCCTTACTTCTGCTTTTGTGTAAAGGCACCACATGAGCCTCTCTCCAGTCCTTTGGCACCACTCCCGACTCCAATGAGGCATTGAAAAGGTCAGTCAGTGGAGCTGCTAGAACATCCCCAAGTTCCCTCAGTATTCTCGGGTGTATCCCATCCGGTCCCATCGCTTTGTCTACTTTAAGTTGAGATAGTTTCTCACGAACACAGTCTTTTGAAAATTGTTCAAGATGTCCTTTGCTTCTGTTCCTATTTGTGGGTGTTTTCTGAGGTCCTGCTCCAGGTTCTTCATCTGTGAACACAGAACAAAAATATTTGTTGAGCAATTCCGCTTTATCCTTATCAGCTTCTACATATTCCTCCCCTGCACCCTTGAGTCTGACAATACCACTTTTGCCCTTCCTCTTCTCACTAATATAGTCTGCTTTTCTCTGATCAGAGAAGAGCAGTGCTTTTTACAGTGCTCTGCTAGAGAAGAGGATATTGCCTCCTGTGACACCTTGCTGTGAGTTCTAGCTGTTTATTAATTATTTATTGTTTGTCTAACTGTTTATTTAATTATTTATTGTTTGTCTTAGTGGTGTGCTAGTTCAGCCTTCTCAGTTATAACTTACCTTGCCTCTCTCAACTAACTGGGCTTTGTGTGGTAGCCAGGTTAACTGTTCATTTTAAATTAAATCTCTCTCCCCAGAACCTGCTCTGTGTTAAATTTTTTTCCTGTCCTAGCCTGCCTGAGTGAATCCTCCCCCTCCCCCCCTCCCTGCTGAGGTATTGTGTAGCCTTCTTCCTGTTTCCTCCACGTGTGCATAGTCTGTTTTAGTCTGCTTTTCTCTGATCAGAGAAGAGCAGTGCTTTTTACAGTGCTCTGCTAGAGAAGAGGATATTGCCTCCTGTGACACCTTGCTGTGAGTTCTAGCTGTTTATTAATTATTTATTGTTTGTCTAACTGTTTAGTTAATTATTTATTGTTTGTCTTAGTGGTGTGCTAGTTCAGCCTTCTCAGTTATAACTTACCTTGCCTCTCTCAACTAACTGGGCTTTGTGTGGTACCCCCCTCCCCCCTGCTGAGGGTTCAGGACAGGGTACCTTGTAACTGCCCTCTTTAATAGGACTTATCTCCCTCCCTCCCTCCCTGGCACCCACCCACCCCTGGGGTAATTGTAGTTTTATAGGTACTTGCACATCTTAGAGGAAAGGGGCTGCTCTCAGGTGCAGCTCATTATCCAAATCAGAGGACCTGAGATTAATTACTTAAGCTTCAGGTACACAAGGTGTATTAGGGGTATTAGATACACTTTTATTGGTATAAGCATCTACACCAATCCTTATTATATACAGAATTTAAAAGACCTAAACACAAGCTTTAAACTAAGATGCAGACAGAAGTCCAGCAACGAGATGGGGGTTCTCCGGTCTTTTGCATTGAGTGTCACATGTATGATTTTCTCCCAGTTGGTGAGAGGTCTTACGTATGCACTAAGTGCAAAGAACTCTTTGCTCTCAGGGAACGAGTTCGTTCTCTAGAGGCTAGAGTAGCAGACCTGGAAGACATAAGAAAGACAGAGAAGTACATGGACGAGACCTACAGGGATATAGTCCTGAAGTCCCACCTCCAGTCTGGCAGCATCCCTGTTGCCATGGAGGAGAGAGGTCACGTGACAGGAGAGCATCACCCTGGTGTGGCAGGAAGTGATCCTGTAACTAGGACCTGTCCTCCAGGTGATGTAAAACCCTCTCGCACTGAGGACGTTTCTCCAGGGCCATGTCCCCATGAGGGGAGGGTCAGGACAGCTGTTATAGTTGGTGATTCAATCATTAGGAATGTAGATAGCTGGATGGCTGGTGGACGTGAGGATCGCCTGGTAACATGCCTGCCTGGTGCGAAGGTAGCGGACCTCACGCACCACCTAGATAGGATCATAGATAGTGATGGGGAGGAGTCTGCTGTCTTGGTACATGTTGGTACCAATGACATAGGAAAATGTGGTAGGGAAGTTCTGGAGGCTAAATTTAAGCTTTTAGGTAGGAAGTTGAAATCCAGAACTTCCAGGATAGCGTTCTCCGAAATGCTTCCTGTTCCACGTGCAGGACCCAAAAGACAGGCAGAGCTCCGGAGTCTCAATGCGTGGATGAGACAATGGTGCAAGGACGAGGGTTTTGGATTTGTTAGGAACTGGGGAACATTCTGGGGAAAGGGGGGGCTCTTCCGAAGGGATGGGCTTCACCTTAATCAGGATGGGACCAGACTGCTGGCATTAACCTTAAAAAAAGAGATAGAGAAGCTTTTAAACTAGAAAATAGGGGAAAGCCGACAGTCACCCAGGAGTGCATGGTTCGGACAAAGGTATCCTTGAAGGATACTACCAAAAGCAGTGAGGTTCCAAAAGGGAGTATAGTAGCCCAAATGCCCTTGAGTAAGGAGCAGACAGAGCATAAAGATTCCAAATTACCCCTGCCTACCAATAGCCAGATTAATATGAATAAAATACAGTCTCTAAAATGCTTGTATGCCAATGCTAGAAGTCTAAACAATAAGATGGGAGAGTTAGAATATATAGCACTAAATGAGAGGTTAGATATGATTGCACTCTCAGAGACATGGTGGAAGGAGGATAACCAGTGGGACACTGTGATACCTGGATACAAACTATATCGTAATGATAGAGCTGATCAAATTGGTGGAGGGGTTGCGCTCTATGTTAGAGAGGGCATTGAGTCAGAAAGGATTAAAGTTTGCAGGAAACAAAATTTGCTATAGAATCTCTATGGATTGAAATTCCATTTATGAAGGGGAAGGTGATGGCAGTGGGAGTATACTATCGACCACCTGGCCAGAATGAACAAATGGATGATGAAATGCTCAAAGAAATCAAGGAAGCTAACAAAAGTCACAACAGAGTAGTAATAATGGGTGATTTCAATTACCCCGGTATCGACTGGGTCAGTGTCACAGCAGGACAAGCTAAAGAGATAAAGTTTCTAGATGGAATAAATGACTGCTTCTTGGAGCAGCTGGTTCATGAACCGACCAGAGGGGAAGCCATACTGGACCTAGTCCTTAGTGGAACGCCAGATCTGGTGCAAGAAATAAGGGTGTTGGGACCACTTGGCAATAGTGATCATAGTATGATCATGTTTGATTTAATTAGTGGAGGACAGATAGTAAAGGCATCCACAGTACTACCTTTTAACTTTCAAAAGGGAGACTATGATAGAATGAGGAATATAGTTAGGAAAAAACTAAAAGGAGCGGTTCCAAAGGTTAAAGACTTACAGCAAGCTTGGGTGTTATTTAAAAATACTATCCTCGAAGCCCAGACCAGCTGTATTCCACGCATTAAGAAAAGTGGAAGAAAGTCCAAAAAACTGCCAGCATGGTTTAAAGGTGAGGTCAGAGAGGCTGTTGCTGCCAAAAAAGCAACCTTCAGGAAATGGAAAAAAGAGCCAAACAATGAAAACTGGAAACAGCACAAGCACTGGCAAGTTAAATGCAAAGCATTGATAAGGCAGGCAAAGCGGGAATTTGAGAAGAAACTTGCTATGGAAGCAAAAACACGAAATAAAGACTTTTTCAAGTACATTCGTAGCAAAAGGCCTGTGAGAGAGTCAATTGGACCATTAGATGATAGAGGGGTAAAAGGGGCAGTAAGAGGAAACAAGGCTATAGCAGAGAGACTGAATGAATTCTTTGCTTCGGTCTTTACTGAGGAAGATGTAGGGATGTTACCCAAGACTGAAGTGGTATTTAAAGGTGATACTGCAGAGGAATTGAGAGAAATATCGCTACACCGGAAAGATATATTACAACTATTTGATAAATTGAATAGTAGCAAATCACCTGGACTGGATGGTATACATCCCAGAGTGTTGAAAGAACTGAAATATGAGATTGCAGACCTGCTATTGGTAATCTGTGAACTTTCATTAAAATCATCTGTAATACCTGAAGATTGGAGGGTCGCCAACGTAACACCAATTTTTAAAAAGGGTTCCAGGGGTGACCCAGGAAATTACAGACCGGTGAGCCTGACGTCAGTACCAGGGAAAATGGTAGAAACCATCATAAAGAACAAAATTACACAGCATATAGATAGTCATGGCCTAATGGGAGACAGCCAGCATGGCTTTAGACAAGGAAGATCTTGTCTTACTAATCTGATATGTTTTTTTGAAGGTGTGCATAAACAGGTAGACAAAGGTGAGTCGGTTGATATAGTGTATCTGGACTTTCAGAAAGCTTTTGACAAAGTCCCCCATCAGAGACTTTTGGCGAAGCTAAAAAGTCATGGGATAGGAGGCAGTGTACTATTGTGGATCGGGAACTGGTTAAAAGATAGAAAGCAGAGGGTAGGGCTAAATGGCCAATATTCCCAATGGAAAAAGGTGAATAGTGGAGTACCCCAGGGATCTTTACTGGGTCCGCTGCTTTTTGACATATTCATAAATGACCTGGAAAAGGGAATAACTAGTGAGATTATCAAATTTGCAGATGACACAAAACTGTTTAAAGTTGTTAAAACCCAAGAGGATTGTGGAAAACTGCAGGAGGATCTGGATAAATTGGAAGACTGGGCATCCAAATGGCAGATGAAATTTAATGTGGACAAGTGCAAAGTTATGCACCTAGGAAAGAACAACCCACACTATCGTTACACGATGCAAGGCTCCACATTAGAAACCACCACCCAGGAAAAAGATTTAGGAGTCATTGTGGATAACATGTTAAAACCCTCCGCCCAGTGTGCAGCGGCGGCCAAGAAAGCAAATAGAATGCTAGGTATCATAAGGAAAGGGATGGAGAACAAAACAAAGGATATTATAATGTCTCTGTATCGCTCCATGGTACGACCGCACCTTGAATATTGTGTGCAATTCTGGCACCGTATCTTAAAAAGGACATAGCGTTATTTGAAAAAGTACAGAGAAGAGCCACCAAATTGGTGAAGGGGATGGAAGGCTACTCCTATGAAGAGAGGCTAAGAAGGTTAGGGCTCTTTAGCCTGGAGAAGAGACGGCTGAGGGGAGATATGATAGAGGTCTATAAATTAATGAATGGAGTGGAACGGATAAACGTGGATCAATTGTTTATGCTATCAGAGTATAGAAAGACTAGGGGACATGTAATGAAGCTACAGGGTAAACTATTTAAGACAAATAAGAGAAAATATTTTTTCACTCAACGTGTAATCAAACTCTGGAATCTGTTACCGGAGGATGTACTAATGGCTGTTAGTATAGCTGGGTTTAAAAAAGGTTTGGACAAGTTCCTGGAGGAAAGGTCCATAAACCACTATTAAAAAGGGACCCAGGATATCAATGCTTGACCCAGTACAAGCATTGTGGAACCTGTGTCTTTGGGGATATTGCTAGGTACGTATAACCTAGATTGGCCACTGTTTGAAACAGGATACTGGGCTTGATGGACCTCGGTCTGACCCAGTATGGCATGTCTTATGTTCTTATGTTCTTAATATATCTGAAAAATGTCTTATCCCCCCATTTTATTGCATTGGCTATTTCCTCCTCCTTTTGAATCTTTGCCTTCTTGACTACTTTGACCATAGAGATGTACATCAAATCACTGTTTGTGAACTTTTATGGGGCACACCCAGGGGCGGCTCAAGGCAATCTGCTGCCTGAGGCGAAGTATGAAAAGGTACCCTCCCCCCACCACCTTAGAGGGGGTGGGGCTTTTTCAGAAATCCAATCAGTGACTGAACCAAACAAAAAAGCCGATTAGATTATATGGAGGAAATGCAAGATGTTTGCACACAGGGCCATATCGAGCTGCAATCGCACCCTGTGCGACTTGCAGCTCGGACACATGCCCCCCTCTCCCCCATACCTCCGTCCAGCGCTGTCTGCTCTTTCCCTGCTGCTGCCACCCTCTGTTTTTTTCACGGAGGTGCCGGCAGCAGGGAAAGAGCAGGCAGTGCTGGACGGAGGTATGGGGAGGAGGAGGGGGGCATGCGCCCAATCTGAAAGGCGCCGGCACTTTAAGAAGATCTGTCCCTCCCTACTCTGGCATGGCATCGGAGAAGGGAGGGACCAGACCTGCTTAAAGTGCTGCAAAAAGGCTTAGGGAGCGCATTTCGTCTGCCTGCTATTGTCTTGCCAGCGGCGGCAGGGCAACAACAGGCAGCCGAAATGTGCCCCCCAAACCTTTCTGCCCTGGGCGGCTGCACCGCTTGCTCAGGGCTAGTTACAGTCCCGTTTGCACACCAAGGAACTAAAAGACAGCAAGAACCAACAGCACAGTTTATAAAACTAAATTAGAGGGTAGTTTATGTAAACTCAGGTCAGATATGTTACTGTCCTAGAGTCAAATTGTTAACTGTAAACTGCACTGATAATAAAGAGCGCGGTATAGAAGAGCTGTTAAATAAATAAATAAATAAAAATAAATTTTTATTTTGTTGTTATAAACTGCGTTATGGTTCTTGCTTTTTCTTTTTTAACATATATTCTGCAGCCACAGTAGGTGCAGAGTAGGGCCAGGACATTCACCCACAGAACTCAATATTTAAAAAAAAAAATCTGATTCTGATCATCTCACTAACCAAAACATCAACAACAACAACCACCACTATTTTCCAGTACCAGGCATATTGTGAACTAATACAAAACCCTACAACAAAGAGCAAACCTACCATACCATACCAGCACAAACTTCCAAAACTCACGTAAGGAGCCCGCCCAAAAAAAGCGTCACTGTAAATACTACTGTGGGCCCTGGAACATCCATACACCCATTTGAAAAGCTGAACAAGTCAAATTACTACAGTACAGTATAGATCTTTATGTACAAATTCCATGTTAACAGAACACCTGACCTCAGTCAAACACTCACAACATCGACCCTCACCAAGTACAGAATAAGTAACCACAATCTAAAGTAAAAATAAAAATATGTAGACTAAATTTAAATTGAAACTCCAAGAAGCCAGAGTCCACATGCAGTGCAATATCAGATAAATAAGAGATGCAGTTCCCCAATACTGTGTAAAATATAAAAATAGCACAAAGTCCAATAACTAAAATTAAATAAAAAAAATTTTCTACCTTTGTTGTCTGACCATTTTATTCTCTGATCATGCTGGTCCCGATCTGAGGCTTCAGCTTTCCTGTCTTCTCTTAGCTCTCTTTCTGTGGTCTATGGTCCATCTGCCTTTTCTTATCTCTTCTTTTGTTTTCTTCACTTCCTTCCATCAGCCCATTTCCATTTCCAATAACCCTCCCCAGTATCAGCCCCCTTTCCAGTCCTTCCCTCCCAGTACCTTCCAATGTCAACCACCTTGCATTCCCATGACTGCAACTGGTGTCCATTCCCTTTCAGTCCCCCTCTTTCCTCACTGTCCAGCCCCTTCTAGTCCAAATACCATCCCAGATATCAGCTCAGGTCCACTCTCAGTGCCGCCCCCCCAGTCGGCTCCCTTCCAGTCGCCCTACCCTCTGTCCATCCCCCTTCCAGTGCCATTTGCATGTCAGCTCCCTTCCAGCCTCCTCCCCCATTACCCAGGCAACTACCACTCCCATCCCCAAATGTCACCTCCCTTCCAGTCCCCCTTCAGTACATCCCAGGTGTCAGCTCCTTTCCAGCCCCCTCCTTCCCCTGTGTCAGCTCCCTTCGTGCCCCCTCCTTCCCCTGGCAGACCCTCTCATTATCCGCTCCCTTCCAGTCCTATTCTACCATCCTCCCGCATCAGCCCATTTGTACCCTAGCCCTAGTTTTCTTCCAGGGACAGCAGCACTCTCCTCCACTCCCCCATTAGCCCATTTCCAGTCCTATCCCCTTCAGACCACTCTAGTCCTAGCCCTCCAGTCAGCCCATTACCAGTCCTAGCTCATTTCCAGTGCTAGCCACCCATCTGCCCATTACCAGTCCTAACCCCCCCATAGCCCATTACCAGTCCTAAACACCCCCCATCAGCCCACTTCCAGTCCTAACCACCCCCCCATCAGCCCATTACCAGACCTAATCCCTCCCCATCAGCCCATTTCCAGTCCTAACCCCCCATCAGCCCATTACCAGTCCTAACCCCCCTATAGCTCATTACCAGTCCTAAACACCCCCCATCAGCCCACTTCCAGTCCTAACCCCCCGTCAGCCCATTTCCAGTCCTAGCCCCCCATAGCCCATTACCAGTCCTAAACACCCCATCAGCCCACTTCCAGTCCTAACCCCCCCATCATCCCATTTGCAGTCCTAGACCCCCCACAGACCATTAGCAGTCCTAACCCCTCCCATCAGCCCATTTGCAGTCCTAGACCCCCATAGCCCATTACCAGTCCTAAACAACCCCCATCCAGTCCTAACCTCCTCCCCCCCATCAGCCCATTTCCAGTCCTAGACCCCCCCCTTTCCAGTCCTGGCCCCCAGGAAAATAATAACACTCAAATTTCTGCTGCTGCCGAGTCTGCTTCTCGGCAGTGGCAGACTCACCTCTCCTCTATAGCAGCTGCGGCTCCTGCTTCTTGGAGCTGCGGCTGTACTAGCGTGAGATCAGCCAGCCACTGCGGAGCCTTCCCGTGCAGCAGCGTCCCGCCCCCAAAGGAACTTCCCAGAAATAACCCACATATTCCTTTGGGGGCGGGATGCTGCTGCACGGGAAGGCTCCACAGTGGCTGGCTGATCCTCGCGCTAGTACAGCCACGGCTCCAAGAATCAGGAGCCGCGGCTGCTATAGGAAGGAGAGGTGAGTCTGCCGCTGTTGAGAAGCAGACTCGGCAGCGGCAGAAATTTTAGCGTTTGGATATTTTTTTTTTAAACTTTTGAAGGCGAAGTGAGGCGGCTGTTTTGGAGGCAAAATGCTGCCTTTAAAACTTCGCCGCCTGAGGCAGCCGCCTCACTTCGCCTCATGATAGAGCCGCCCCTGGGCACACCCTTTGACCACTATTGAGGACACTCCAGTGTTCAGGAGAAGACTGACTTTGACTAAGTATCCAGGATTTAAACTGTCATAGGGCTCATCAAAGCATATTGTATCACGGACATTCTCATGAAGGTAACACATTCAGTTAACCCCTCACTAATCCTGGCTCCTTTCTCCTCCCTCCTTACCCTATCTCATTTTATCTATTAGACTAATCTTGGGTCATCTTCCCCTATCCCCTCACTAAATCCCATAATTTCTTTATCCTTGCTTTCTGTCCCTCTCAGTCCAAGTGGTAGGAGGATACTTGCATTTCATACTGGTACCTTCTCACTCTAGCAAGTGGGTCCATGTTTGGCATGTACTGCATGTTGCCTATAGATCTTGGGGCATTTAATTGAGACTTGCTGGCACCACAAAGGTCACACTTCAAGAACAAGGAGGTGCCAGTTTGAAACAGCATTCAGAGGAGGAGAGGAGGTTAAATAATTACAGTTTGAGGACCGGGGATCATGTTGTAAGGGGGATATAGAAAGGCCCTGCATGACTGAGCAGACTTCCTATTGTCATGATGGGAGTGGGAGGAAGACTACAATGAAGAAGACTCACACCAAATACAGGAGACAGTCTTCAACAGATGCCTGAACTATGGTGCCAGGGCAGGTGCTATCATTAGACAAACTAGGCGATCCTCTCGGGGCATCCGCTGCTGCTGCTGCTGCCACCCCTCTCCAGCACTACATCATGGTTTCTGCCTTCTATCTGTTGCTTATGCCCCCCTCTGACACAGACTTCCAGTTTGCATAAAGTGGAAATCTGCATCAGAGGGGTGTGGAAGCATCAGATAATATTTATTCATTTATTTGTTATGTTTTTCTATACCGCCCGTTCCAAAGATCAGGGATGGTTTAGATATAACCGACATGTTACATAAAACAGTTTGAGAACTATTTACATAGTAATTTTAAACTGTCGGAAACTTAACATAATAGTAACTATGTACAAGCTGGTATGTGCAGGTGTTGCTTGGGGTGGAATATGTGGGTTATTTCTGGGTGAGGTGAGGTGTCTGTGTGTCACCATTGTGTATGTGGATTAATTTGTCTATGAATTTGGGGTAGTGTTATGTGCTCCATAGTGTGCAGTGAAGATGTATGTTTTGAGAGATTTTCTGAACATCTGGAGGTCCTTAATTGAGCGGATTGATAGTGGTAGGGAGTTTCAGAGGGTGGGGCAGTGAATGTGAAGACACTGGAACTCGTGGACTGCTTTGTTTTCTGAATTGCGTTGGGGATCTCAAGGGAGTGTAGTGCATTCTCTCTTCTAGTTCTTGTATCTGGGGGATGTGAATGAGTGTTGAGAGGATGGATGGTGCTATATTGTTGAAGAATTTAAAGGTTGTCATGAGTACTTTAAACTTTATTCGATTCAGTATTGGGAGCCAATGGAGGTCATATAGGATAGGTGTGATGTGGTCGGTTAGTGGGGCCTTGGAAATGATTCTTGCTGTGATGTTTTGTGCTCTTTGGGACATGTGTTGGTTTTTGGTGGGTAGGCCCTGTAACAGACTGTTACAGTAGTCAAAATGGGATGTGACAATGGCTTGCAGTATTGATCTGTAATCGCTTGCATCTAGGAATGGTCTTATGTGCTGAATAGTCTTTAACTTGTAGAATATGGTTTTCACTGTTTGTTTTAAATGGGGGAGCATGCTGAGGGTTTGATCAAGGGTTATACCGAGGTATTTGACCTCCTGCTTGATTGGGAGTACAGTGGTGCTCAGGGTGATATTTTGAGGGATGGCATGGTTTTGATTCTTTGTGATGCACATGGCTTCCGTTTTTTTGAAGTTGATGTTGAGGTTGTTGGCGTTTAACCATAATTCAGTTTCACTATTGCAGTTGGATTAGTTGTTGAAGGTGGGATTGTTTGTATCTATGGGGAGGGACAGCATAATGTCATCTGCATAGATGTAATACCCGATGGAATCCCTTGATCTTGTGGGAAGGTAACCGGTGGTTCACTGCCTATTTGGATACGTAGTCTGCGGTTCGAGATATAGGATTTGAACCATTGCAAGACTGATCCACCTAGCCCAATTTGTACTAGTCTGGGGATGAGGATATCATGGTTAATATTAATACATGCTGAGGCAATGTCTATAAAGACTAGTAGGAATGCACATTTAAAGGTCATCTATGCCTTGGATAAGATGGTCAAATAATACTATCAAAAGGGTTTCGACTCCATGAAATGGTTGAAATCCAAATTGTTGCTC
Organism: Ichthyophis bannanicus; assembly: GCA_033557465.1. Lineage (NCBI taxonomy): Eukaryota > Metazoa > Chordata > Amphibia > Gymnophiona > Ichthyophiidae > Ichthyophis > Ichthyophis bannanicus. Next base: position 1,777,550,692 of record CM066032.1, read on the forward strand.
ATCCAAGGGGGCATTGGTGTCAACGTGATCTTGGAATTGGATTTGGATGGTTTTTTTGATGATTTTGGTGACAAAAGGGATGCTTGCTATTGGTCTGAAAGAGCTAAGTTCATTTCTTTTGAGTGTGCTATTCTTTAGAACAAGTCATATAGACGATATCTTAAGCTCTGTGGGCATGGTGCCCTGCAGTAGGGATTGGTTTATTATGTGAAGAAGGTATGGGGTTAGCTCAGCTTTTGTGGACTTAATCCAGGAGAAAGGACATGGGTCCAGTGGGGCTATGGTTCTGTTAATGTTTGATATTATGTTTATTAAGTGTTCATGGTCTATTTGGTGGACACTAACCCATGTGTTGGAGTTTATTGGGGCTTTGGTTGGAGGGAGGTGTTAGTTTTATTTTTATTTGTTAGTTTGTTCACAAAGTAGTCAGTGAGTGTTTGAGGTTTTATGTTGTTGGAGTCTATTTCATTTTAATTGGATTTGGTTAGGGATCTAAAGATTGCAAAAAGCTCTCTTGGTCGGTTGAGTGCACGGTTTAGGATCCTGGTGTGATATTCTTTTTTAGCTTTGTTGATTGTGTTTTTGTAGGTGTTGAGTGTGTTAAGATATAGTTGTTTGTTTTCTTGTGTTTTAGTTGATCTCCATCTCTTTTCTAGCTTTCTCAGTTCTTTGTTTAGTTTTGTGAGTTCTGGGGTGTACCATTTTTCAGTTTTTCTGAATTGTACTCTAGTGGGTTTGCTAGGGGGCGCTGCTGCAGTTTGTATGACCTTGTTCCAGGTGTCAAGTGAAATGTTGGGGTCTGGGGAGTCTATGACAAGCTGGGGTAGAGTGTTTTTTATGAATGTATCTTTGTTAAAACGGGTGAAACGCTTTGTTAGGGCGATTCAGCTGGCGTGTTAGAGATGGAGGTATCTAACGGGGTCTGGAGGGTCACTATGTGTTGGTCTGACAATGGGACTTCTAGGGTGGAGGGGGTTGTGCACCTAGGGTGGTTCGCATTGGAGGTGGAGAGAAAGGCAAGGTCAAGGAAGCTGCCCTTTTTGTGAGTGGGTAAGTTTATAATTTGATGATACCCCATGTCAGTTATTGAATTAAGGAAGGAGGTGGTGTGTGAGGGGTAGAGTGATGGTAAGTTAAGATCTCCTAGGATGATATGCGGTTTTCTGAGGGAGGCCGTGCAGGCTGACTCCAGAATTGGGGTTAGGTTATTGTGGTCTGGCGATGGGGGCCTGTAAATGAGGCAAAGTGAGAAATACTTGTTTTCGATTTTGAGCATGTCCATCCCATCTAGACTGTTGGATGAGGAGGGGATGACTTTGAGTTCTGTTCTGCATAGGATGAGGACTCCACCTCCCCTCTTAAAGTCTCTAGAGCAGTTAAATAAGTTGTATTCCCTTATTTGTAGAAGGTTTGTAGAAGGTTTGTCGGTGGGAGAGAGCCAGGTCTCAGTGATACAGAGAAGGTCGGGCTTCTCTTCCTGCACCAGATCTGTAATTATTGGTATTTTATTTCTTATGGAGTGTGCATTGATGAGTATGCACTTTAGTGTGTTGGGGGGGGGGTGAGTGAGGTAGGTGTGCGGTGTGGTTGGACTGTGAAATATGAATATGTAATAGTCTGGTGCGGTATTTATTATTTCTTGGGTGCGCGCTATGCATATGAGTTACAACAAATGGTGGGGGAGTAGATGTTGTTTCTATGTGTAGTGTGTATAATTGGGATGGGACTAGAGGATGTATTCTGAAGAAGTGAGAGGGTGTTTAATATTTAGTGTGATAAGAGGAGGATATAAATTATATTGCAAGTTATTTTGTGGAGGTCCATTGTTTGTGTTTGTGTGTTTTTGTTGTTTTAATGGGTTTGATGCAGTTGCTAATTTTTTAGGTGTGATGCAGTTGATTTTGTAGTTAGGAGAGTGGTTTCGAGAGAGTGGTTTCACTTGGGTAGTTGGGTTTTGACTTGCATAGTACAGAAAGTTGCTAGACAATAGAAAGTGTTGGAGGCAGTTACCGCTGTTTGCAGTAGGTGAGAGGTGAGGAATAGTTGTTCGAGAGATATATGGGATTATGCACACAGTACAATTACAATGCTAGGTAGTTTCTTAGTAAACTGCAGTTATTGTAGTTTAGCTTACATGCTTCAGCTAATAGCAGGGTTATGGTTGGTGTAGGTAGATAGTCTGAAGTTTTGGTCTTAGTGGGCGAAGATTAGTCCTCTCGCCTTCGTCCCCCACCTAAGGGCCACGTCAAAGGGCCCTCTGGTGAGGCTCTCAGGTACAGGCCCGCCAGGCACGGGCGCCCACAGCGCACTGGCTTTTATAGCAGAATATAGAATGCCAAACCAAGGCGCAGCTCTGATGAGTTTAGGTTAGTGCTGCATTGTGGTTTTGCAAGCCAATGCCACCACAGAGGGGTGGCAGTGGTGGCAGTGGGTGCCCCAGAGGGGAAGCAAGATGGAGTGGCAGGATGGAAAGCCCACCTAGGATGCCTCCAATCCTTGCACCTACTCTGTATGGGGCCCCCCCCCTCAAATCTCAGGATCTGGGATGTTGATCCAGCTCTGCTGTTTACTGCACAACCTTTTGACAGGTTGGTTGATAGCTGTTTATTTTTTATCCCTAATTTTTTTCTCCTTCTATTTGTCGAATGGGGAGTAGTTAAAAGCCCTTTATATTTATGAAGATTCTGTTATGTGAAATGAACAGAGGTGAGAGTCTCATAATTATGCTCTGGGCATAGGGAGTCACTGGAAGAAAATACACCCAGTTCACCTTTGCTTAGCTAAAGTCAGGAAAAAGAGAAGGGGTAGAAATACATTAAGCAACAATCCCTCCCTGCTAAAGAAAATAAAACAAAATTAACAGTCTGTGAATTTTACATTCAGCCGTCATGAGTTAAGAAGTGCCAGTACATAGCACACCTAAAATGTAAATAACATTTGAATTTTTGGGGTATTATGCCTATGAATGGTGTTAGAGTTTGTCTGATTGTGTTGAATGTAAATCAGTTTTTATTGTATATGTAGGGACTCCCAGGACCCTAGTTTGGTATTTCCTTTCTTATGGGTAAAACAGGGAACTTTCCAGGCCTGGAATGATTCAGAGCAGCGAGGTAAGGAGGGGAGGAATCCCTACCAATATGAAAGGCAATTGTGGTCATATATACTGTAAGAAAGGCCAAAATTCCTGTGACAGTGCCCAAGGAGTTTGAAGTGGAGTGTGTTTGAAAGGTAGTTGACAGCTGTTGCAACTGTAGCTATGATTTTTGGAATTTTTTTTACTGTGCGCCCTTTTACCATTTTCTTTGCGGATATACAAAGTGGAATTGAAGTTCATGTTTATCTATCTGTCATAAACTGCACAGCTTCATATGCAACAAGAGCAGGATACCCTTCTCATCTGTTACGCCCTCCATTTCCTCATCATTCCACTTCCATCCTTAACATAAGAACATAAGATATGCCATACCGGGTCAGACCAAGATCCATCAAGCCCAGCATCCTGTTTCCAACAGTGGCCAATCCAGGTCACAAGTATCTAACAGCAGGGCCGGATTTACCTTGAGTGAGGCCCTACGCCAACAAAAATTGTGGGCCCCCAGAAAAAATAAAAACGAGATCAACTTACCAAAACAGAAATGGCAATAGATGTATAGAATTGTCTGACATAAAGAGGCAATAGGGACAAAATCAGCATCGGAATTCAAGAAATACATTAAAAAATGTCTTATCCATCGGGGAAGAGGATCACTGAATGATCCGGCGGTACTACAGCAGCTACAGGAAACGGACCTTGCAGTCGCTGCTCCCCAGTACTCACTATGGCTTTGGTGTAACAGGCCATCGCCTCCTGGTACTTGCGGGTGACGAAGAGTCTGTTTCCCTGCTCCTTTAACTCCTGAGCGCTAGTGCTCTTCTCCGGACTCCCGCCTCCCCCACTCTCCTTTTCCTTTTTCCCCTTCATGCCAGGGCCTGGAGAAGCTCGCGGACGGCCCCATTCAGCTAGGCCGCAGCAATTTCAACTCTCTCTAGAGAGCGAGGGATCCAGGCTTGCACAACCCCGTCTCTCACTCTGACTATACCCAACACACCCACAAATAGGGTTACCAACTTTTTCACCGAGAAAAACCCGACTCCTCTGGCTCGCCATGCTCCACCCATTCTCTGCCCCTAGTCCCACCCCTGCCCTGCCCCCAGCTCCACCCACAAAAATTACCGAGGATACGTGTAGGCTAACTTCCTTGGTCAGATAATAATTAAACTGGGAACCCCAAAATCCAAACATGAAATGTACAACACTGGAGAAATAAAACTATAAAGTAATTTCCTCTTGCACTAAACAAAAACACAAAGATGTTTGCAATACACACTTCCCAGACCAGACATATTCCAGTTAATAAATTCAAAATAAAAAGCATTTTTCTACCTTCTGTTTGGGCATTTTATTTTTCAGTTGCAATTGCTCCAGTCACTTTCTTCTGGTTTCTTCGTGTCTTCTGCGAGCTATCCATTTGTCCTTTCTTCTCTTTTAGATGTTTTCCATTCTCTCTCTATTTCTGCTTTAACATACTGATTGTTTCCCTTTTGCTCTTTCCCCCAATTCTTTCCTTATTCCTTTATCATCCATTTAAATTTCACCCTTCCATTCTCAAGCCCCTCCTACTCTCCCAATACCCAGCCCATCATAGACTTTTCTTCCACACAAAATATTTTTCCCCTCTCCATTCTCATTCCCCATCCATTCTAGTCCTCCCCCAAAATCAGTTCCCTTATAGTTCTAGGCCCACCCAGCATCCACTCCCTTCTAGTCCCATTCTCCCATGCCCCACATCAGCCCATTTCCAGTCCTATTCCAGCTCTTCATAAGCCCATTTCCAGTGCTAGCCCTCACATCACAGGCCATTTCCAGTCCTAGCCCCGCCCCCCAATCACAGCCCATTTACAGTCCAAGTCCCCCATCACAGCCTATTTCCAGTCCTAGCCCCCCCATCACAGCCTATTTCCAGTCCTAGCCCCCACCATCACATCCCATTTGCAGCCGAGTCCCCCTGCACCATCACAGCCCATTTGCAGTCCTAGTTCCCCCCCCCACCATCACAGCCCTTTTCCAGTCCAGGTCCCCCCCCAAAGTCCTTTTACAGTTCAGGTCCCCCCCCAATCACAGCCCATTTGCAGTCCTAGTTCCCCCCCCACCATCTCAGCCCATTTGCAGTCCAAGTTACCCCCCCATAGCCCTTTTCCAGTCCAGGTCCCCCTCCCCATCACAACCCATTTCCAGTCCATTTCCCCCCCATAGCCCTTTTACAGTTCAGGTCCCCCCCATCACAGTCCATTTCTTTCCAGTACAAGTCCCCCCCCCCATAGCCCTTTTCCGGTCCAGGTCCCCCCCCCCATCACAGCCCATTTATTTCCAGTCCAAGTCGTCCCCCCCATAGCCCTTTTCCGGTCCAGGTCCCCCCCCCCAATCACAGCCCATGCAGTCCTTACCCCCCCAACCAGCACCGCGGCTGTCTGAGGGGCTTCAGACGGAGCAGGGTAAGCTCGCGCGAGGCCCCGGCTCCCTCTGTACAGCCGCCAGCGTGAAGAGCCTTTTCCTTCACGCTGGCGGCTGTATCTGTGAAGCCGCGAATGCTGGGAAAGGTTAAAGGGTATTGCCTTTAACTTTTCCCAGCAATCGCGAATGCTGGGAAAGGTTAAAGGGTATTGCCTTTAACTTTTCCCAGCAATCGCGGCTTTACAGATACAGCCGCCAGCGTGAAGGAAAAGGCTCTTCACGCTGGCGGCTGTACAGAGGGAGCCGGGGCCTCGCGCGAGCTTACCCTGCTCCCTCTGAAGCCCTCCGGTGTGTGGGCCGGCCCCGGGTGCGGTTTTTCTGAGTCCTGGGGATTCTTGTTTGTGGGCCCTTGCCAGCTGTGGGCCCTATGCTACGGCGTACCTGGCGTATAGGTAAATCCGGCCCTGTCTAACAGTTTCCCAAAAAGACACAGGTTCCACAATGCTTGCACTGGGGTAAGCAATGGATTACCTGGGTCCTCATCAATAATGGTTTATGGACGAGGAACTTGTCCAAACCTTTTTTAAACCCAACTACAGCTTTTACTACATCCTCCGGTAACGAATTCCAGAGTTTGAGTGAAAAAATATTTTCTATTAATAGTCCTAAATGGGTTACACTGTAGCTTCATTGCATGTCCCCTAGTCTTTCTACTTTTTGATGGTGTAAAGAATTGATCTACGTTTACCCATTCCACTCCATTCATTAATTTATAGACCTTTAACATATCTTTCCTCAGTCCTAACCTTTTAAGTCTCTCCTCAAATGGGTATCCTTCCATTCCTTTTACCATTTTTGTCACTCTTTTTGTACCTTTTCTAATTCTGTTAAATGTTTTTGAGATACGGCAACCAGACTTGCACACAATATTCAAGGTGCGGTCACACCATGGAATGATACAGAGGCATTATAATATCCTTTGTTTGATTTTCCATTCCTTTCCTTATGATACCTAGCATTCTACTTGCTCTCTTGGCCGCCGCTGCACACTGGGTGGAGGGTTTCAACATGTTATCCACGATGACGACGAAATCTTTTTCCTGGGTGGTGGTTCCTAATGTGGAATCTTACCTCCTGTAACTATAGTGTGGGTTGTTCTTTCCTAAGTGCATAACTTTGCACTTGTCCACATTAAATTTCATCTTCCATTTGAACGTCCAGTCTTCCAATTTATCAATTTATCTCTCTCCATCACTTCCCCCATGTGCTTCTCATCTGTCTTCCTCCGTTTCCTCTCTCATATTTTCTCCATTATTCCCCTCCAATCTCTTCTATTCCTTCCTTCTCACTCCACCTTCATTTATTCTGTCATTCTTTCCCTTCCAGTTCACCTCTCGTCATCCCCCTCTGTCACTCTCCCTCCATCTATCCCTATCCTTTTGTTCCCAGTCGTTCCCCTTCCATTCCTCTTCTTGCTCTTCCAGCCCAGTGCCTTCTAATAGCTGTAGCTAAGCTCAGTCTCAATAGAGAGAAACATTTAATAGAGTTCAAGAAGAAGTTATCAGCACATATAACGCAGCCCAGATTCCTTGATGGGGCCAGGTTATTCACCTTCTGTTGCTTTGAATCGAGGGGTGTTGAGTTTTAGGCTTTGCCAGTCCAGGATGATTTTTAGATGTCCTAATATTAATTTTAACCTGGTGCAGATTAATTTAGATAATGCGATATCTGATTCAGACGTTGAGTTCTTTAGACTGGAGAGAGATTATCTGCATTGCGTAGATAAAAGTTACATTTTAACCCATGGGTTAGTGGATAACACATAGAAGGCAGTGTTCAATGAATAATGGGACAATTAGGATCATTCCAGCCTTTATTCATTAGTCTTCTTATGTGACAATGTATCTACGAGGGAGAGAAACAGAGAGACATGTCTTCTATGCTTCCTTCTTACTGTCCATTCTCAACGGCTCTCAGTTGAGTAGACTGTAAGCTCTACTGGGCAGGGACTGTCTCTTCTATGTGTTGTTTGAAGAGCTGTATGCACCTTTTAGCGCTATATAATGTTTAATAGTAGTGGGAATACTCTTCATCTAGAAGTGCTACAGAAAAGCCAAGCAGTAGTATTAGCCTCTAGACGTACCCAGACGGCTATTAGAATGCTGCACAGTTGTAGCTGTCTCTGCTATACTGGAATGTATATGGGAGATAGTGGGGGTGGGGAAAGTTACATAATACCATTTCATAAAGAAATGTACATTTTTTTGATTGAAAGCTCTCCTCATTGCTCTCTCGCAGCCTAAATGTCATTCAATTGCCTGCTGACATTGCATCATCTATAAAGGGTGTGTCAGCATGTTGAGCAGTTTCAGTGGTTGAACAGCTTTATAATTCTAATGATAAGGAATGACTTCGCTCCTTTCTTTAAAACAGTCCCCCAATAATCCTTACAACCACAAATTGGTCAGAGTATCCTACCAATGGAAAAATAAGGGAAACTAAAGCGTTTGTCTTTTGCAGCTATCGTGCTGCAGTCATAGAACTAGCACTTTGTTAGCTGCAAAAGTCATGTTATCCGTTGGGGCGTGCACAGAATTCCCCCAGCACATAATGCATGGAAGAGGCAACCAACGTGGTCTGTCAGCCTCGTGGATGCAGCTACCACCACCCATCGAGGTGGCAGTAATTGCAACCATGATGTTTGCAAAACATGCAGTTACTGTGCACTGTTGATGCTCGCAGTAACCGTGCAATGCAGACATGCTCTCTGCCCACACCCCAACCATGTGCGCAGCTAATGTGCGCTCTGCAGATAACCCAGAAATTCACTCTGCTATCTGCATTTGCCCCATGTTAGCTGTTAGCGCTTGCCAAACACTAACAGCTGCATTAACAGCTGAAGTGCTTTAGTAAACATGCCCCTAAGAGTCTAGCAACTAATATGCTGCCCCCTGCTGGAGTGGAGGTATGCAAAGCCTCCAGGCTGCAGACACTGCAGGACCATCCCTGAAGCCCTGGAATGTTCCAGTACTACAGTGCAATTATCCCAGTGCAATTATCGAGGAGGATGTGAAGCTGTAAAAAAGAGAGGGATATGTGTGAGCTGCAGTTGCAAGGTTGCAGCCCCATCTTACTGGACACTCACTTTTTGTAACCTCCTGTGCACAGGGCCGGATTTGCCTATACGCCACGTACGCCGTGGCATAGGGCCCACAGCTGGCAAGGGCCCACTGGGAATGTTTTTTGCACAGGGCCCCGCGTTTCAGGGGGCCCCGCGCAAAAAACATTCTGATCCATCATTAAAATTAAAACAAAAAAAAAAAAAGCTGTCGCTGCCTCTGCCGGGGCCGGGGCCGCCGCGGCAGAATCGAGTGTGCCGCGGGGCCCCCCCTACCCAGCAGAGCCTGGCCTGCCCTCCCCGGTATCACCTCTCGAGTCTCAGCTGCCTCCCTCCAGTCACACGCGCCGGCTTTCAGAGCGCGAGGTGAGTTTCTCTCCCTCGCTGCTCTGTTAAGCCCGCGGGGGCTGATGGGAAGTCCCATCAGCCCCCGCGGGCTTAAACAGAGCAGCGAGGGAAAAACTCTTCCCTCGCGCTCTGAAAGCCGGCGCGTGTGACTGGAGGGAGGCAGCTGAGAGAGGTGATACCGGGGAGGGCAGGCTCTGCTGGGCAGGGGGGGCCCCGCGGCACACTCGATTCTGCCGCGGCGGCCCCGGCCCCGGCAGAGGCAGCAACAGCTTTTTTTGTAAAAAAAAATTCACTGGGCGGGGGTGGGCTGGGGGGGTTAGGACTGGTGATGGGCTGAGGGGGTTAGGAGTGGTAATGGCTGTGGGCTGTTGGGGGGGTTAGGACTGGTAATGGGCTAGGGGGGGCTAGGAGTGGTAATGGCTGTGGGCTGTTGGGGGGGTTAGGAGTGGTGATGGGCTGGGGGGGTTAGGAGTGGTAATGGCTGTGGGCTGCTGGGGGGTTAGGACTGGTGATGGGCTGGGGGGGGTTAGGAGTGGTAATGGATGTGGGCTGTTGGGGGGGTTAGGACTGGTGATTGGCTGGGGGGGGTTAGGAGTGGTAATGGCTGTGGGCTGTTGGGGGGTTAGGAGTGGTGATGGGCTGGGGGGGTTAGGAGTGGTAATGGCTGTGGGCTGCTGGGGGGTTAGGACTGGTGATGGGCTGGGGGGGGTTAGGAGTGGTAATGGATGTGTGATGTGGGGGGGGTTAGGACTGGTGATGGGATGGGGGGGTTTATGAGTGGAAATGGCTGTGGGCTGTTGGGGGGGTTAGGACTGGTAATGGGCTATGGGGGGGTTAGGAGTGGTGATGGGCTATGGGGGGGCTATGGGCTATGGGGGAGCTAAGTCTATATGGGCTGATGGGATTAGGACTGGAAGTGGGTTGATGGGGGCTTAGGACTGGTAATGGGCTATGGGGGGGGCTTAAACTAAAAATTGGGTGATGGGGATTAGGACTGGAAATGTGCTGGAGGGAGTAGGACTGGGACTGGGCTATGGGGGGCTAGGACTGGTAATGGGTTGGGGGATTAAGACTGAAGGTGGGCTGATGGAGTTAGGACTGGTAATGGGCTGTGGGCTGTTGGGGGGGGGTTAGGACTGGTAATGGGCTATGGGGGGCTAGGACAGGAAATGGGCTGATGGGAAGGGGTTAGGACTTGAGGTGGGCTGATGGGGTTAGGACTGGTAATGGACTGTGGGCTGATGGGGGGGTTAGGACTGGCAATGGGCTATGGGGGGGTTAAGACTGGTACTGGGCTGTTGGCTGATGGGGCTGTCTGATAATGGGCTATGGGGGGTTAGGACTGATAATGGACTATGGGGGGGGGGCTAGGACAGGAAATGGGCTGATGGGGAGGGGTTAGGACTTCAGGTGGGCTGATGGGGTTAGGACTGGTAATGGACTGTGGGCTGATGGGGGGGGGGGTTAGGACTGGCAATGGGCTATGGGGGGCTGACTGGAAATGGGTTGATGGGGGTTAGGACTGGAAGTGGGCTGATGGGGGGTTAGGACTGGAAGTGGGCTGATGGGGGGTTAGGACTGGTAATGGGTTATAGGGGGGGCTTAAACTGAAAATGGGGTGATGGGGGGTTAGGACTGGAAGTGGGTTGATGGGGGGGCTAGGACTGGTATTGGGTTGATGGGAGGGGCTAGGACTGGAAATGGGCTATGGGGGGCTAGGACTGGAAATGGGCTGATGCAGGGACTAGAAGGGAATGGATGCTGGGTGAGGCTGGAACTAGAAGGGAGCTGGTGTTGGGGGAGGATTAGAATGGGATGGTGCTGGGAGAGTAAAATGGAGAGGGGAAAAATATTTTGTGTGGGAGGGATAAAAAATCTACAATTGGTCGGGTATTGGGAGAGTAAGTGGGGATTGAGGATGGAGGGGTAAATTTTGAGTAGATGAAATAGGAATGAGGAAAGAGCAAAAGGAGAAAGATTAGTATGTTAAAGCAGATGTAGAGAGAGAATGGAAAAAAAAAACCAAGAAGACAGAAGAAAGGACAAATGGACAGCAGATGGAGAGTTAGCAGAAGACACGAAGAAACCAGAAGAAAGTGGCTGGAACAATTGCAACTGAAAAAAAATGCACAAAAGGTAGAAAAATATCTCTTTATTTTGAATTTATTAACTGGAATATGTCAGCTCTGGGAAATGTGCATCATTAATTTTTGCGCTTTGTTTAGTACAAGAGGAAATTAATTTATAGTTTTATTTCTACAGTGTTGTTGTATATTCCAAGTTTGGCTTTTGGGGTTCCCAGTTTAATTATTGTCTTCCTGTTTCTAAATTGTGATTCCTTGTTTGGTGATGGTCTATGTTGTGCATGTGTAACTGAGCTGAGGTATTCTGTTTATATAATTCCTATTTGACATTGCCACTTGTTCTTTCCCCAGTAGGTCATGTATTGTTGTTCTCTGAAATGTATTGGTTTAATATTTGCAGTGTTGCCTTTTGATAGTTAGGGTATGGTGCTTTGTGAGTCCTGGTAGTGCTGTTAGGATATGGCGGGTTTGCTATGGGTTCTAAATGGGCAGTGTTTGTAGTAGTTTCTAATGTGCCTGGCGGTTGGTACTGGATTATAGTAATGTAGTCTTTCTTTATCCATATACTCATTAAGAGGCATGTTTACTAAAAGTTAGTGTATGGCAGAGCTACTCAATTCCAGTCCTGGTGGTCCACAATCCTGCAGGTTTTCAGGATATCCCTAATAAATATGCATGAGATATATATGCATTGGAGATATCCTGCCAACCTGACTGGTTTGTGGCCCTCCAGGGCTGGATTTGGAGACCCCTGCCTTACATCTCTGTCATTTACGATTGTGAGTGGGCAAGGTGCAGATGTCCAAGACATCAAAAAAGTTAGATAGCATTTGTCACATTCCTCCTTGCTTCTCACCACCACCAAAATATTATCTATTAGACAACTTTTTGGTGGTGGTGAGAATCAAGGAGGAATGTGACACATTCTATCTGCCCTTTAACCTTTCCCAGCATTCCCGGCTTCACAGAAACAGCCGCCAGCGTGAAGGAAAAGGCTCTTCACGCTGGCGGCTGTACAGAGGGAGCCGGGGCCTCGCGTGGGCTTCCCCGGCTCCCTCTGAAGCCCCTCAGACAGCCGCGATGCTGTCCGGGGGGCCAGGACTGCATGGGGGGGCCCAGGACTGCACGGGGTGGGCCAGGACTGCACGGGGGCACGGGGGGGCCCAGGACTGCACGGGGGGGCCCAGGACTGCACGGGGGCGGGCCCAGGACTGCACGGAGGCACGGGGGGGGGGGACACGGGGGGGCCCAGGACTGCACAGGGGGGGCCCAGGACTGCACGGGGACATGGGGGGGGGCCCACAATTTTTCTTGGCGTAGGGCCTCACTCTAGCTAAATCCGGCCCTGCGTGCATTCACAGTTTTGACAGCTGGCTCTACACTCGGTGCTCAGACAGGGAATGGATGAGGCCATTTGTTAAAGGGAGGACTCTTTATTTAAATTTCAGTAGGAGTTATTGCATTCTGGGAAAGGCTATAGAAGTTGTCTTTCTGGGGAGGCCACAGCTTTAGACAAAAGATACAGAAAAGCTTGGGAAGAAGGGTTAGAGCCCAGTATGCAAGAAAAATCATTTGCCACTATGCAGAGTTGCTGCTACCCAAGTTCGGATTTTGTTGCTATCTTTCCAGAGCTAAGATTGAGGTGAATTGCATTTCACATACAGCAGACATGTCTCTGCGCAAGAAAATTTCTAATTTATGTTTGCTGCTGAGGTAATGAAGGATGAAATAATTCTGGCTTCCTCTGATTTGGGTTTTAGATAGATAGTCCCGGTTTAGTTAAAATACATATAAATCTTGCAGCAAAGCAGCAGTTTTGACCAGGTCACAAGGAGCCCAAAGCTGTCCTACAGGGCATATATCCTCATCGGCTTGCTCCTAGGAAGCCTCTGCTCGAGGGCCTTGCGATCTCACCTGAGCCAGGCGCCACAAAGACAGAAATTCCTCTTGGTGAGCACGTTCCAGCATGAATCCTCTACACCGGCATCACCGACTTCTCCGCCTCTATTATTTCTTTGCTTGCTCTGGCTTGCGGCTGAGTAATTGCCCATCAATATCTTGCCTGATTGAGTTGGTATTACATACCCTCTTTTGCATGCTTTCATCCTTCAGAAAATATTAAAGCCTGAGTGAAATTGAAGTATCTGCCTGATAATGAGATCATTATCTATCAATCCAGAAGTGCTCACAGGGGGGTAAGGGGTCCTGTGAATGTTTATCAGCTTCAGATGATGTGCTACGCCTCCCTCCCAAGGCTCTTGGTGATCTGATTACAGATGGGCAGGGCAAGAGGGATAGGTTTCTATGAAGTATGTTAGCCCTGTAAGTAACCTAATGTCTACTTTTTATTTGGAAATTTAGGTATGTGGATGGATGGAAAAGTGAAATGTATCAGCATGTGAGAAGATGAAACAGAGGGTAACCCCTCCTCCCCTGCAGCTATTTTCCTGCTAGAGTTTTTATTCCTTTGATAGGATAATCTGATCCTGTTAAAGGCATTGTAACCACCCCAACCAAAACAAATTATTACTTATAATGGTGTCACAACTCGATTCATCGCTTGTCGCCTAGAGGATCCAGAAACGAATGATAAAAGCCCCCTGGAAATCTATGGGCCGATAGTCCGCAGGGTTTGCTGATGGGTGGTAAACACATAACTCCCTTATCCAGACCAGGCCATTTAACACATTCAACAGTCAGATAGTATCCATTTAATTAGGGCGGGTTAGGAACTGGGAACTATCCAATTAGTGGCACTACTCAGCCATCAAACAGATACGTTTTCCATTAAATTTAGACCTGTTAAAAAGCAGGCCTAAATGAAATAGATGGTGGCCAGTGTAGTCAGCACTAATACATCTGTTCAGCGCTCCTGATTGAATGGATAGCAGTGGTGAATAGACATATTAATTTAAGGGTCGGTGACCATGCTGGCTCCAAATCGGGCTCTTAATGCAGAATTTCTTTTGACTGATTTAACAAAATATCTCATCACTGCCAAGTATCACGTCTTCCATGAGAAATTATGGAGAAATCAGTCTCCCCCACTGTGCCTGTGTAGCCTTCAGCAGGCACCGAGGAATTCTTCTTACAGCGCCTGCCGTCATCAGCCAGGGCTGTGGTATTCGAAAGCGGATTCTTTTTCCACAGTGCCTGCAGGCCTCAGCCACTGTGGCTTTCCGGAACAGTTGCTCTTCCACAGTCTTAGCAGCACTGAGGGATTCCCAAGCTGTCGCCTCTTCTTCAATGCTTCCAGAGTGGGATTTCTGAGCTGCTGGTGTCCCACTGCTCAGGGGTGCTGAGTAGAACAAAAATATCGTGCTTTGACGCCACTGTCTCTTAATTGGAGGGACTGGCAAGATTTTGTCTGGGTGTTGGGGCTGGCTCTTCACTGGTACATGCTATGCTGGCACACAAAATATTGCCATTATCAGAGAGCTGCCCGGGACCTGTGTCTGTGTTTCAGACATAGGTAGGTTGGTCTGAGAAGCGGAGAATAAGCAGTTATTTTGTTTTCTGCCTCTCCTTTCTGTATTCTGGTTCTGAGTCAGCTTCTAACATCGTAGTTCAATTAATACAAACTATACAAAGAACATCTAGAGTGACAGGCTTATTAGTTTGTAGCAACAAAAGTGACAGAGAGGTTGCTGGTACTGTATAGGCTAAGTGATTTATGCAGTTTTCGGCGACAAGAGAGCACTTTGCCAGTGAGATGAGTAAATAATATATAGAAAGACTGATCTGTACGTGTGTGGGGGAGGGGGGAGGGTGCAGATGCAGAGTACTGAGAAGGCACTGAGCAGAGCAGGTAAGGAAAGGGAGAGATAATATCAGCACTGTTCAGCTAATTGACAACTGTGGTTAGTGAGAGAAGCCGATGACAGGATAATCTGAGCATAGTTTAAATCCATTCACAACGTAAACTAAATATGAGCTGGTGGCAACAAAGAGGATAGAGGATGATGCATACCTCACCGAGTACAGCAGCCTTACCCTGCTATTGTGGGGATCTGCTCCTGTCAGCAATGAAAGAGAAAATCTGACAGCGAAGATCGTACGACAGCAACACACTCTCCGTGAACACAAGACACATGAAAGGCACCTAGCCCGACACCTTCCATTTGCAATACCCAGGCACGTAGATGTGATGCAGTGTTCAATGAGCACTTACAGGCTCTCAGCAAGAACAGACATTTCAACAAATCAAAATATCACCACCTTTCATTCTAAAAAAAAAAAATGTTTGAAGATGGGTGAAACTCACATGATGTTGTGTTGGTCTGCTTTTACTGCTTTCCAAACTGATTTTTCACAGCAGACTTCAGTCTCATCCTTGCCAGCATTCTCAAGAAAAGCTTTGTGAAATCTGTGCACGTCCTACTTGAAATAAATGATAACACCTCATGTTTATGGTGTTTAAAAATGTATTTATTTATTGAAATTGGATTATGCAATCCAAGCAAGTTCTGAGGACATTACATGATAAAAACATTACAATAATAAAACATATAATTGTGAAACTTATTTTAAAAATCTGCCTCTGTTCTCTTTGCATCAATATTTTACCTCTCAGTCCAGCACTCCCTAACGGGCAGGGTTTCTACTAGGCTGCAGGGAGATCCTCCGCCTGCATTGTGGCCAGTAGGGGGAGGTGCTGCGATATCACAGCACCTCCCCCTAGCCGCAGCAGCACAGGCTGATGCTCCCGGGGCCAGCGCAAGGGTGTTAGATGCTCTAGGCCAGTGGTTCCCAATCCAGTCCCCAGGCCAATCAGGTTTTCAGGATATCCACAATGAATATGCATGAGGGAGATCCGCACGCACTGCTTCCATTGTATGCAGATTTATCTCATGCATATTCATTGGGGATACCCTGAAAACCTGACTGACCTGGGGGTACCCAAGGACTGGGCTGGGAACCACTGCCCTAGGGGATCCTTTAGTCTTGAGCCCCCTCACAATGAACTTTTAGACCCCTCCCCAAAATGTAATAATTAAACCAGGTCATAATCATCTTAACACCATCCCTCCCAGAACAATCCAATGGACTATTTTCAAACAGACAATTCTTCGGGGGGGGGGGGGGGATGGTGGATGGTGAAGAGTGAAAGAAAGACATGAGTCTTTGAGTTTGTGTGGCTTTTAGGATCTATTGCTTTGCTTTGACTGTAACTCCTTTTTGCCGCACCCCCACAGTCATCGCTGCCCTCAGCAGCTGTCTAGTCTTCCTAGTGGTCGGGCTGGCCCTGAGGACTCCCACACATTCGTGGGAATATTAGACACAGGGTGATGAGAGGGGAAAGTGGAGATAAACTACTGATGAAAAGAGAATGAGGTGGACGTTTAAAATAATGGACTCAATATCGCCAAAGGGAATGTCTGAGGAGATTGATTGATTGTGTTCTTGTAAAGTAATACAATGGATGACGCTTGATGAGTTCCTCAGTAAGGGCATGGTTACACATGTGGAAAGCAGATAGTTGTAATGATCAGATCCAAAACGTGACCAGTGAGGAAAGTGGGAGACAGGACAGCCAATGAGGAAAGTAGCAATAGAAATTGCAGCCAATGAACACTTAAACTGAGGGATTCTTTGGATGTGTAATTGTACAATGATTGATTGACTTTTCAATCAACTGTGGAGTCTTAGCGTCTTTAAACACTGAAAATCCAGGTGTTCTCCTTGACAAAAGTAACTAATGAGAAAAAGGGGCTAAATTAGGTATCAGTATATTGACACCCTGTTTTCTTCCTGAGGCGGATGTGTGTTGAAAAAGAAAATAATTTTCCGTCAATGAGAGAAGATGAAACTGCTAAGATAAAAGAGTAAAAATAACTAAAAGCCCCAAAAATGTCACCACTGCTAATACTCCAAAAAATAAGGTGAACACACAAATAATATCCTACCCTTTGTACCTATCTACCAAAGTTAATGTTATATTTTTATCAGATCACCTACCATGAGAGGGACTCCCTCTCCTGAAATAGGTCCTCCTTTTTAATCAAGTAAAATTTAAAACAGCTTGAAATAACATGAGATAAGCACCAACCAGAGTGCACCTCAAAATATACTTCCAAAGTACTGCCACAAGTTGCAACAATTTGTCAGCTCAAAATGAAAACCTTTTCAAAGCTTTTTCTTAGCTGATACGATACATATTGTAGCAGGAATGAATAGTCCATCAAGTACTGCAATACTTTAAAACCGCCGATCGCTATCGTATTTCATACAGACGGTGTCATGAACTTCAGTATTGCTGATTGGTCAAGGCAACAGACGTTAACCAAAAATAAATAGTTCTTGAACACTGCTACAAATCATAACAACTATCAGCTCAAAATGAAAACCATTTCAATATTTTACTTAGCTGATACGGTGCATGTTGTAGCAGGAATGAATCGTCTGTTGGGTACTGCAACACAACACTGTGTTCCAAGCTCTTCGTGCTCCTGGTTCTTTCTGTTCCGGTTTTTACATCATTTCATTCACTTAGGTTGAAATGAAACAATCAAGATGCAAGGTACCATCTTAGAAACCACCACCCAGGAAAACGATTTAGGCATCATTGTGCAGTGTGCAGCAGCGGCCAACAAAGCAAATAGAATGCTAGGTATCATAAGGAAAGGAATGGAGAATACAACAAAGGATGACATCATAATGCCTCTGTATCATTCCATGGTGCGACCACACCTTGAATAGTGTGTGCAATTCTGGTCGCCATATCTTAAAAAGTTATAGCAGAATTAGAAAGGGTACAGAGAAGAGCCACCAAAATGGTAAAAGGATGGAAGGATACCCCTATGAGGAGAGGGTTAAAAAGTTGGGCTCTTTAACTTGGAAAAGAGACGGCTGAGGGGAGATATGATAGAGATCTATAAATTCATGATTGGGGTGGAACGGGTAAATATAGATCGGTTGTTTATGCCATCAAAAAGTAGAAAGACTAGAGGACACGCAATGAAGCTACAATGCAACCCATTTAGGTCTAATAAGAGAAAATATTTTTTTACTCATCGTGTAATCAAACTCTGGAATTCGTTATCGGAGGATGTAGTAAAAGCTGTTAATGTAGCTAGGTTTAAAAAAGGCTTAGACAAGTTCCTGGAGGAAAGGTCCATAAACCATTATTAAAGAGGACCCGGGAAATCCACTGCTTGCCCCGGGACAAGCATTGTGGAACCTGTGTAACTCTTTGGGAACCTGCCAGGTACTTGTAACCTGGATTGGCCACTGTTGAAAACAGGATACTGGGCTTGATGGACCTTGATCTGACCCAGTAAGGCATTTCTTATGTTCTTATGTTCCTTCCTTTCCCTCAGCGATCCTTTGTGTTTGTCTCATGCTGTCTTATATTCTGATACTGTCTTTACTTCCACAACCTCCACTACCCTTCCTTTAAAGTGTGACTTTCCTTAGATAGCCACTGATCCAACCCTCTTTCCTCCTCATTCTAGAGTCTCGTTTCTAATAAATGAGGCTCGCCTTCTGGGTATTCATACCTTGGAGGCTGTTAAATGTTTCTATCCTTTCTCCTCTTTCCTGCCTTATCTCCAGGGAAGACATGTATAGATTTTTAAGTGTGTCTCCATATGCTTTATGACGTAAACCGTAGCCATCTTCTTGAGCCACACCATCCGGTTTATATCATTTTGGAGGCAAGGTTTTCAGAATTGTGCACAGTATTCCAAATGAGGCCTCACTATAGTCTTCTACAGAGACAATCATGCCACACCCCCTTTTCCTGCGGGCCATTCACCATTATCTTAAGTCCTTCCAGCTCCAGCCAACCCAGGCAATGGAAACTGGATCTGGGACTTTAATTCAGATCCTTTGCATTATCACTGAGCCAAACCAAAAAAATATGGATTGCGCAAGATGCCAATATTTCAAATAAATAAACCCTGATATCTCCCCAGCAAAATAAATTTTCCTTTACACTGATTTTCTTCTGCTTTTGTTGTTGGTGCAGAAATGAAGGCTAACCAATAGTAACAAAACCACCCAAGGAATATAATATGATACTGTTTTGTTGAACTAACTCAATACATTTTTTAACAAGCTTTTGGGAACTAAACTCCCTGTTCTCTGGTCAGGATAAAATGTTGTTAGTGTAATAAACACTGATTTAGTTCATGGGGGATATAAAATCAAAATGGAAAACAAATAGCTCGGTACATGCATAGAATCCACAGCTCAGCCTATCTCCTTTAGAGCTGAACGCCCTTGACGCTTCTTGCAAGATCAGAACACAGTTGCCTGGATTGCAGGTACAAAATCCAATCGTCATTGAACTCTGGATTATATGTGTTAGAGAACTGTGTTTTCATTCATCTGTTCCTTCATGCAGCCAGAAATAAAGCTGTTCTTTCTTAGGCATAAATTAGCATTCGTAACAATGCAGTGCAAAAAAAAAAAAAAGTAATTTAAATGGGACTGATTAGAATTTTGATAGGGCACCAAGGAACCTCTAAACAAATGCTGATCAGGTAATGAGTTGAACGAGTCATTTATTTTAGAGGCTTCGCTATCTGTTCAAGGAGGGGGTCACAGATTTCCAAACGTGCCTGGTGACTGTTCAGTAATTATGCTCTTCTCACTCAGTAATTGTCCAATATAACGACATACCGTAAGCCTATGTGCAAAGCCTTAGAAGGCATAAAGCAACAGTACAGAATAAACGTTTGCTTTCTTTTACTTAAACTGAACTCTACACAGACTGAGATTGGGGGTAAAAAGTCCTGATACAGTATTTCATTGTTAAATAAACAAGGCAAACCGTGATTTCTTGTGATGCAATACTGGGAATGGCATACCAATGATGGCTGTGCAACTTTTACCAGTGATTTCTACTTTTGGGAAGACAGCACCATCCCCGGCTCAGTAGAGGGCGCTGGAGGAAGAAACGTAGGCCACGGATCACGTACCCTGGACCCAGAACAGATATGATGGGGAAGAAGGGCTTAGAGGAAGATTAGGGCTGGTCCCCAGCATCCTGTTTTTTGCAAAAGAAATGGTGTCAATTTTTTTTGGAAATGGGCAGTGGCAGCATCGTAGGGAACTCATAGTAGGTTAGTAGGTTGTGTTCAGGCTTGCTGAACTACTTTGCCCATTATACACTGTCAACAAATTATGCATATCCTCTGTGAGATCACTTTAAAACAGCAACCAACAAAAGATGTAATTACAGCTTACACTATTCTATTCTATTCATTTATTTAAATTCCAGTTTCAGGCTGCCCATCCAACCAGACTGGCTCTGGGAAATTTACATGATGCATTAAATAGGCACAATGCAAAGCATAAGAATGATCTAAGCATTCCCCTAATATAATAAAATGCTAACCATCGTGTATAAATCATGCTCAAACCAGTCAGCAAATCGGACAATCACAGGCTGAAAACTGACCCTTAAAAAACCTGGTTAGTACTTGGATGGGAGACCACGTTGGAATACCAGGTGCTCTAGGCTTATTGAATGGAAGAAAGCCTGGCAATCTACTTCTGGTCTCATCTTCTCACGAAAACCCTGGGGATGTGGTTGCCAGGAGTCAGCACTGACTTGACGGTATGCAACAACAACAGAAGGAACCACAGAATATTTATTATGGTTAGGCCTGACTAATGCGTAGACCCCTTGGGGCCCTTCATGGCCTGGAAAATAGTTAGCCTGCATTGGTGTATGATCAGATGACGTCTTCCTGAATCTACAAGGAGCTATGGACCTCCTTGCCATGCTATAGTGCCTTTATGCAGGCCACCTCTCTAGAACCTTCCCACAGTGCAGCAGCTGTTGCCCTATCAGCTTGCCCTGCAAGAATGACTTATTCACATCCATATCCTCCTGCTCAAGATTGCAAGACTTCAGCCGCGAAAGAAGAGTCAGCCTGGACTGGAGGCAGTGCAGCAAGCCACCCGTCTTTAAGGTATGTTTGCTAAGCTGCCTCTAAAATGTGGGCCTGGTGGGGGTGGGGGTGCCAGCCACAAGGGGGGGGGGGGGTACCCGCCCCA